>JAWNMN010000400.1:7862500-9205850 GCA_035044025.1 Drosophila paracracens | reverse complement strand
GTCATTAGAGTCCGTCCAGAGATTGCCAAAACGTGGATCCTTCATCATGACAATGCTCCATGCCATCGTGCCTTCAGTGTGTCGCAGTTTTTGACCTCTAAAAACATCGCAGTGTTGCTGCAAGCGCCCTATTCGCCGGATATGTCACCCTGTGACTTCTTCTTGTTCCCCCAAACAAAATTGGCCGTGAAAGGAACGCATTTTGAGTCCATAACTGACATCCAGACCGCCGTGACGAGGGTACTAAAGGACATTCCAGTCGAAGCCTTCCAGAAATGTTACGAAAGCTGGAAGAAACGTTGGAAACAGTGTGTAGTTGCGGGAGGGGAGTACTTTGAAGGGGATCACATCAATGTACCTTAATTTTTAAATATACGTATTTTATGGACTTAGTCTCATTTCTTCTTGTAATTCATACATTTGCAAAACAACTGTTTATCGATATATTTGTATTTTTATTACTATATTTATTGATACTAATATTCAGTACTACTTTGCTTCCATATTTGTTATTCCATTTGCCATTGTGTTGCAAATGCTATTCATATGCTTATTGCTATTTCGAATCCTAATTCCAATCCAAGTCGTGACACCAATTCGATTTATATTTCTCACCTTACACACATTGCTATGTCACGCCAGGTGAATTCTTTTTTTCCACCCAATGACAATCTTTGCCTGTCAGTTGGCATTAAACATGAAATTGTGGAAAGTTGCATGAGCTGTGGCGTTCAGATTGCAACGAATGCAAAATATATAAAAAAATGAAAAAACAATATAAAAAAAACCATTTATGTGTGAATATTTCGCCTACGGCAAAAATATTTAATGTTTGTGAATTCGAACAAAACTGAATGGACTTTATTTAATTCCAATAGCCATAATTGATGATATAAACTATAAAATAACAGTTAAACATGAGTCGATATTCAGTGTTGTAAAAGCGAGCAAAATAATAGTATGAAAGGGGAGACTGAGACTGAGGAAGAGAGAGAGAGAGAGAGAGAGAGAGTGTGAGTTAGAGAGAGAGAACGAGTGAGAGAGATAGAGAGAGAGAGAGAGAGACGGAAGCAATAAATGTGATGATTGATATTGTCAATATATGAGTTATGAATATGAATATGAAATACGAGAAATGAATGTGAATAAGAAATATGAATTGGTGTGCGAGTGTGTGAGTGTGTGAGTGCTTTGAATGAATAGCACTTCAGTTGCTTCGCTGTGTGTGCAAGTGTATGTGAGACATATAATAATGCTTGTGGTATCACACCTTTTGTATTGTGGTGGAGGCGGTGGGAATTGGTTGAAAGGTGTTGCCGCTAGCTCTTAGCCGGCGCTCACTTTGTCTTCAAGGTGTATCATCATTATCATCACCAGTATCTACATCATCAAGAACAGATTTTAAGAAGTAAAGCTGTTCTTGGCAAGAGTGCCTAACTAGACAATATCCTGTAATTAGCTCATTTGCCACGCACACAACGAATTTTTTGTAGAATATGTGTATGCTTTATCGTATTAGAGTTGTCTTCTTCTGTCTGTTACTTGCAGCCTTAAGCTGTGCAATATGCTACGCCCCATCAAGCCAGTTGTGATGGATACAGGGTATGAGAATATCCTGTTTATCACACGCAATCTCATCATCATCGTCGTTCAGTGACACCTCATTCAGAGGGAAGCGGAGGTGTGGAGGGCAGCTGCACAATCGCAGGCTGTGTGACACGTTATTGCATTTTGTTGTTGCTGTCACACACACGCACAAACACACACACACGCAGACACGTGGGTGTGGGTGCCTGCCTGCCAGAGCTTTACAACTTCAATCAAATTCAATTGAGTTCAATTCAATTGTAACGTATTGTATTTTTATTGAGGCATAAAAAAAAGGGAAACTGCTCCACTCTGCTTGTCTGTATGTGTGTGTGTGTGTATGTGTTTGGGTGCGTATGCTCTCTCTCTTCTCTCTCTCTCTGTCTCGCTCTTTCTCTCTGTTTCTTGCACAGATTTAACAAGTGCGACATAATGGTGCTGACAAGCAGCAGCAACACTGACTGAAGAAGAACACAACCAGGGGTGGCGACACCGTGGGTTGAGCGCGTAGGAGGGGAGGGGGGTACAAGCGTGCAAATGTCGCAATCACTGACACGCAGCATACGCAGCACGAAACACTGAGACCAACTCCAGGGAGGGTGAAGGGCTGAAGATCTAAGCTAGCGGGATGCGAAGAGCATCATTCGCATCTTGGCGACGACTTTTATGACTTCAATTCAATTTGTTTACGAGGCAAGGGCCTTGGCAACATCCAACAATCGCCTGTCTGCCTGCCTCTCTGGCAGCCCTGTCCGCGCTCATGCCAAATGCATACATACACACACGCACACATACATGCCTACAGCGTATGTACTCAAAGCGTCGCGCACAAAAGTATGCTAAATAAGCAACTCAACAACAAGTCGCCTGACATTCGAATAGAGAGTGCTGGACATGAAGATACCCTGCTCATCGCTTTCAGCTCAGTCCAGCAGTTGCTTAAAGCACCTCCTATCAATCGACAGACTGTTTTCAAATCATCTATCAATATCGAATGAGTCACGGCTACAAAATACATAGAGATATACGCAGTTTAAGTCGCTAAAGTTGCATAGGCAATGAAAAGAATTTCTTAAGAATAGCAACTAAAATTGTTTCACTAATTGTATTATATATTTAACTTGGCGAAGATACTAAGCTAATAATAATACAAAAATTTAAGCATTAAAACTAAAATTGATTTACAAATTATATTAAATTTTTAACTTTATTAAGATACTAAGTTAAATGAGCTCATAGTAACAGATCGCACGGCTGATTACAGGGTAAAAGAAAAGCAATAACAACAAGGTCACACGCACACACACACACACGATGGGTCTCTGGCAGCAGGTGATGAGCGTTAAATTTATGCAGCGACATGTTAGGCTGCCGGCAGCAAAGCAGCCACCCAGCTAGAAAGTTGCCCCATGGGCCAGGACAGGATTTCTCTTTATTTACTTTTTTCATTTTTACTTTTTTTTTTATATTTTTCGTAGGTATTATTGTCACGTCACGTCTGGCGGCGGCGACAGGAATTTCGCAGTCAGGGCTGCCACATATTAAAGCAAACGCAAAAGCAGAATGCACAAAAATAACAACAACAACAACAAGAGCAGAAATTGGCTTTAAGGTCGCGCACTAATTAAGCCACCAGGTGGCGCCATTGTGCTGATAAATTAGCGCCAATTTACAGTATAACAAGTGGCAAACACAACTTTCACCAGTTCCCCCTTAAAATAGCAACCACTCCACCCACAACCCCCCTCACAGCTCTCAACTTTCAACTCAAGCTGTGGCTTTTGCTGTGCAGCGCAGCCAATTAAATTTCATGGATAAACATGAGGTTCAAGGCGCCGCATAGCACCAGCGGCAGATGAGTACACTAACAGCACAATGGGAGCGGAAGAGCGTTTGAGTGTGGAGTGAGAGAGCGTACAAGAGAGTTGGATTGAGTTGAGTTTGGGTTGTGGGGGAGGGGTCTGCCTGAGGTGACTTTGGAATTGTGGCCAAGACTGTGGGGCGCCGCCGTAGCCGCTGACGACGACGTCGTTGGCCGTTGGCATTTTCAAGTTTAGCTCAAATTGAATTTCCAACAATTTTCGCCACGTCGCCGTTAAGCAGGGCAGCAAAAGAAAAAATAACGCAGTCAGCGATTGAAAGAAAAGCAACAACAATAATAACAACAACAACAGCCCACAAGTAAACCAACTCGCTGCGGTCACTGCAAGCACCATGGGCCTCAAGGTGTTAAATGTATTTAGCTAATAAGAATTTAGCGAGCAAGGAAAGGCAACATAGAATAGGTTCAATTTTTTTGTTGCTTTTAAGTATCTTCTTTTAATTGCAATTCAAATACTTTCCTTGTTTAAATAGCTTTTTTGTGGACAATCTTAAAGTATGTGTTGAAAACGATCCTAACCAGCCCAAAATAACATCCCATAATCACTATGGCATTTAATAGGCTTTCTGTTGCCCATGGTTTTCGTAACGATTCTGCGATTCAGTGCGCCTGTCTGGAGAGGGAGATGCGGAGGGGGAAAAAAGAAACGAGTTAACAACATTTTAAAATTACGAAACAAACAAAAAAACGCTCTCCTTGTCCATTCTCATTGGGATCATCTCCTATCCCATTTCCTGTCACATTCTCTTTTCGCAATCCCCAATCTGTGTCCCAATCCCATCTTTTCGTGATGCTCTTAAGCGGCAATCGCATTTTTCCACAACTTTTTCAGACGTAATAAAAACGTTCAAGTTTTGCCTAGTGCCTTGCATTCTCTCTCACAATCCCTCCCTCCTTTTGTATCCTTGCGGGGGGCATTTTAGTTTTGTCATGGCGAGTGTCACGCATTGACGAAAAAGTTTTCGCACAAAAAAATACATTGAGTATAATTTGTTTTTAAGCTTATAAAAAACATAATAATAATGTCAGCAGATTTACTCCGGTCTTGCAAGGGTATATAATCTCCGGTGTGCCTGTTAAGTTCTCGCCTTGTTTTTTCGTTCAATTTTCATTTGCCGTCGCTGCAGTTTTGCTAGTTGGCGCAATTTTCCACGTTTTCATCGTTTTAATCGATGTTGGTCAAAGTTGCTTGCGTCGGGAGGGGCTTTAAATGGTTGCTGAGGAAGAAATAGAGGACACAGACACAGAAACAGACACAGTCGCCGAAGCATCCGCCGCGGCCGCCATTGCCAACAAGGACTAAAAATCTTTGTAACCATAATTAAAAGTTGCGATGCTTTTGTTGCCACGCCCCATTCGTAGCCTCTTTTCCTCTCAGTGGCCAGACGCCGTCATTCCCTTCTGCGGCGCCACTTGTGGCGCAAACAATAATTAATTTAAATTGAAACATTTCAGCGTTGCACTTGAGTTTTCAGTTTGTGCCTCGACTTGCCTTCAGTTTAGTTTTAATAGCTGCCTTAACCGCAACGACCATACCCCCACGGTCGCGCCCTTTCCACGACACGCCCTCTTGACGTCTGATTGTGTATACATATGCGCATATATACATACATATATATATATATATATAGTGTATCAATAACTTGACTTGGAAAAAGAAAGAACTTTAGTCCTCAAAACATCCTTGTGCAATAATCTCCTATAAAAGCTTTCCGCTTATAAAAATAAATAAATAATGGCCCGACTTATTAATTTAGCCCACTTGAAACTCCAGATCGATATAATATACAGAGGTTAGACCCATAATGAATTTAACATAATTATGTTTTCTCAAGGCATTGTACATTTAGCAAATTTATGAAGCTATATAGCTAAAAAAAAAAACTACTTGCGCTTGGAACTTACTCACTTCGAAAACGGTTTCAAATTTGGAAGATCTAATATTTGATATCATATATTTTATATACCAATACTTTATCTATACCTATGTGGAATTTTTGTTACAGCTTACTAAAATTGTTTCTTGCTTTTAATTATTGCTGATTCATTTGAATGTTGCAACTGTTTTTTAATCCATTCTTTTTGTCGGCTCAACGAAGCATCAACTCAGCAGACAAATTTGCTGCTCTCTATTATTGAAGTGGCTATGGTTGTTTTTATTGTTTTTGTTGTTGTTATTGTTCGGTGTTTGATGAAAGTGTTTGTTATGCATGTTCGCAATTTGGAAACGACTTTAATCGGGTATTTATATTCAAGTTTATAACGATAGAGCAAACCAACTTGTTAATTGTGTTAACAATTTGCCATGTAACAATAATAAAAAAATATTACTTCAGAGCCAATCACGGGGTATCTGCTTGTCGAGACTACTTATTGGCTTTGTTGTTTCTGTAGCCGTTATCCAGCAGCTTAATTGTTATTGCATCTACATGTAGGATTTTTGTGTGAATTATTTGTACCTAATTGAATGGCTTGGCAAATAGCAAATAGTTGTATCCCTTGGCCTTATTGAGTTGCGGCTGCTGTTGCTGTTGTTGAAGAAGATATGCAAACTTCACAGAATACATTAGGGAATTGAAACCAAATATCAGTAGTCAATTTGCTTTTCAGCATGAGAAACTCAACAGATTGTTCAAAGCTCAAAAAAGGTGTACATTGGATTGCTAACAAAATCAATAAATACTCGATTAAGTTACAATTGTCTGCGAGTAAATTTTGGCTAGCCGATTCTGTCCTAAAATTGCTGAAGATTAGATGCAATGATTGTGAAATAGTCATTTCTTATATGGCAACTCTCTAGAGTGTAGATCTAAATGATTGACAGTTAAACAACAACTTTAAAGTGAATTTACATTATTCTAATGCTAAACCCAGCCAAATTCCAAACTCTTCTGTAAAGCACTCTATCTGTGAAATAAGAAAAAGTAAAATTGAAAAAAGATTTGGGAAACGAGTGAGGCAAAAATAAATTTCACTGAATGGATGTGGCGGCTGTCAAATGCCAGTGCATTTTTGGCCCAGTGCGAGAGGCAAACCGAGAGCAGAAACCCAAAACAGAACTGAGAATCTCAGCTGTAGCAAATGTGAGTCTCACAAGGGTATGGGAGGGTGATGGGGAGGGGGGAGGGACAAGGAGGCTGAACAATGAATGCGTGGATGCACAACACAATTGCAGCAACTGGGACTGGGAACAGGGTCTGGGAACTAGGAACAGGGAACTGGCAATCTATCTCGAGTGGTGCCATGAATTTGTCCAGTCGACTGATGGGATGCCAGCCAGCGACGATAGATGGAAGACAGCGGCGTGGCGGGGAATGAATATGGAGGAGGGAAAGGAGGGGCAGGAGCATGTGTGATGTATTGCTTTGTGTGATGTTGACAGAATTAGCAGCTGCTGCCGCAAATTGCACAACAAACACCCGCCTCGAGAATGAATCCATGTACATATACATATACATATACATATACATATACATATACATATACATATACATATACATATACATATACATATACATATACATATACATATACATATACATATACATATACATATACATATACATATACATATACATATACATATACATATACATATACATATACATATACATATACATAAATGCGCGTGAACTTCAACCACATCATCATCATGATGATCATCATCATCACCTTTTGGGCCAAGTTATAAAGTTGCAAGTTGCGTGGCAGCAACTCTGGTCTCCAAGGATATATTAATTTGGTTTTTATGCACAGCCCGCTTTTAGGCCATATTTTAATGTTTATTAGCCATTAGGCTGACCAAAAAAAAGCACAAACCGAAACTGAAACTGAAGAGGCGCTCAACTTTGGCAATTAAAACTTGTGGCCAATATTAAAGACACAAAAAACAAATATAAAAAACATAACAAAATACAAACATTTATATAATAAAAACAGCTCAAAGCTGATAGCAACAAAATCTCGAAGTTCAATCGAAAAGCCAGCCAAAATCAAGGAACCTCAATGGAAATGGAGTTTACTTTTCCTTATATTTATATACATATATATGTGTGTATATATATATACAACATATTTCATCAGAAGGTGAACGAATATCGACATATTCCAAACGCAATTTAAGAATGGAATTTGTTTTTTGATCTCTCTAAAATGTATCACTCGATTTCGATCTGTTTCTAGTCACACTTGCAGCAGCGACAACAACAACAAGGTTCACTCTCAATGGCACATGGCTTCTTGGATAACCTCATAAGAGGCATATGACCCATTCCCATTCTCCGCAGCCACCCTCTCTCTGCACCACATCTGGTTCTGTCTTTGGGGCACATTTCGAGTCTCTGCAACTTGTTGTGCGATGCACAACAATAAAATAACTTTTAATTATGCGCAACTAAGGGCAGATCTCCATACATTCATACATATATATATATATAGGAATGTGTGTACATACATGCATAAATGTATACGCATATGTGTGTGTGTGCATGTGTGTGTGTGTGTGTGCTTGTGTGTGTGTGTGCATTCACAAGATGTAATTAGAGTTTTGTGTAGTGGAGTTGTCAGCTTTTGGATAACCGAAAACGAGCGTTTTAACAAGTTTAATTGGTGCAAAGTTGCTCACAAGTTGCCCCAAAATGCCGCATACCAAAACAACTTTTCCACAACTCTACACACGCTTGGCCCTCCCCCTCAGCCACTCTTTTTCTCTACTTGCCTTTCGATGTCCTCTCTCTCTCTCTCTGTGCGTGTGTGTGCCTATGCACAAATGCACATTTTGCTCAACAAATTGTGTGCTTAAGTGGCCCCTACATGGCAATACCAGCTACTTTCAACACTGGTTGCACACACACGCACAGAGCCGACACTCAACGACTTTTCCATAGAGAGAAAAGCTTTAAGTTCTGGCACTAAATATTCCATTTGGCAACAAAAAAAAAAAAAAGGAAAGAAAAAATGCACATTTAATTTTTTATACTTTTCAATTTGACTTTGTTTTTTTTATCCAGTTCCTTATTCAATTCTTTCGTTTGTAAATGATTATTATATTTATATATACATATGTATACATAGCCTTACTTATGAACTATATGGTATTGCTCTCTATATACTTTTACAGCACTCGCACATAAGTTGGGATCAATGAGCTGCTTTCTTAGAAAATTGAAGCAGTGGCAAATCAAGCTGCAGCTGAGCAGCAATTTGACAGCAGCTGTCCAGCTGTTGACCTTTGACTGGGTCGGGAGGAGTGGTTGGGGTTGTGTGGTTGGGGGTAATCAGAGCCTGGCATTTCAAATTGTTAACCAGCGGCAAATTGTTTTCATTTTGTGGTATCGGGCATTATGTGGCACGAGTTGTTAGCCAGCAGCTGCTAAGTCTATCAACAGTTGTTGCTGTTGATGTTGTTGATGTTGACTAGGGCCAGGTAATGCACACGTCTGGAGAGCATTTACTTGGGCCAACTTTTGTCTGTTGCTGCTGCCTGCTGCCTGCTATCAAAAGTCTCCACTTTTGGCAGCTGGCAAAAGTTGGCACCACTTTGCCTTTCATTTTTCGACTCGCAAAACTAAACGTGTCATGAGAGGGGGTGGGGGGAAAGGGGGAGGGGGGTTCACTTGGCTGGTCTAGAAGGGATTGCGGAGTAAGTGCGACTGCATTTCATTAGCCAACAGGCTAAGTTCAGGCTACCAGTCAGGAGGAAGCAGGCAGCAGCAGGCATTCAACGGCTGCCACTTTTTGCATAAGTTGGAAAATATTAAAAATTTTGTGCTAAGCTAAACAGCTGAATAACAAAAAAAAAACACAAACGAATTAAGTGTGCTGGACTAACAGATACCCTGTACCTTAACCCTAACCTTAGTGTTGCTTGAATAACTCACAAATATAACTTTCCCTTCGATTGTGCCATTATATTTAATATAATATATGATTTGACCTAAACAGTGATTTATATAAAGACAGACTCAACAATCAAAAACCAAGAGGGTATACTGAGAATAAAAATAGAAAAATATTTAAACTAAAGGATAGAAGTGCAAAACTGAGAATCAGATGACAAAAGTCGTCAGAATTTTCTTGGTTGTGGCAAAAGTTTGTCGCTTTGCTTTGGCTTTTTTTCCCCAGCCAAGTTGTTTTTCTGTCTTGCCTGCTCTGCCAGTTGCATGTGCTGTCAGCGGCAGCTGCCCCGCCCCATCACTGTGCGCCGCCTACAAAAATGCCAAAGTAACGCCACATTCAAAGTTTATGCGGCGCAACTTTAATACAATAACAATTAATGCCACTTTATCAGTGGCTGTCACAGGATTGAATCAGCCACAAATTGGTCCCAGCTCAATTCACGTGTGATGTTGCCATCAGGAGTGACGACGAAGTCTGTTGTTGCAGACAGATTGTATTCAATTCAATTGTTACGTTCCTGTTCAAGCTCTTTCTTTCCTCTATATTGCATTATAATAATCTGTTGATTGGTTCAAGCTTAGTTTCTATTTGTCTCCAATTTCAACCTGAGCTTGAGCTGGAAACTCAGTTGACTCATTTTAACATACAATTGCCATCTGCTTTTTAGATATATATATATATATTTTGTATATATAGAAAAAATATAATATAATTTATAAGTTTGAATTAAAAAAGATCTTTGCTGAATAAAGCCAAATTAGATGAAATCAAATATAAATAGGTAGGTGCACATTTATTTCTCGTTTGTGGCAGATTTTGATTTAAAAATGTGTGTTAAGGATGATTATTTCCCCCCCACACACACACCACCACTCCCCGCCCCTTACTGTCTGCTGTCACATTGCCCCACCTCAATCCCACTGGAAAAACAATTGACAGCTTCAGATTCAGCTTCAGCATTTTGCGTCACCATTGAAGGGCTGCCACACCCCCTATTCACAGCTCCCTTCACAGCTGTAGAGGTCGCACACCTCACTTGTGGGTGCGTGTTTCAAGTGGCTGTGAATCCTCTGCGAATCCCCTCCCCAACCCCACTCAACCTTTCGCAGATGCAAACAAAAGTTTGACAGAGTGTCTGATGTGCGACAGGCCAAGAGCAGCCGTCCAGAAGCCGTCATGGTCATGACTACTGACTGCCTGACTGCCCGACTGGCTGACTGCCCGCTTCTGATCCCGCTCCAGCTCCTGCTCCCGCTCCTGTTCCTCTCTGGGTGTCCGTCTGTGCCATGCTACCACATTGATTTACGGATATTGAGGAGCGGATGCGGGAGCGGGGCAACGGCAAGGGCAAGGGCAGACTCTGGAGTAAAAGGGCGGGGACTCGAGGGGTGCCGTTGGGTGTAGGCCACTTAACGCTGCAGACACACACACACACACACACACACACTCGCACACACACACGTATCGTTGTTCGTTTTCGGTTTGTATTTTTACTTTCTTTTGTTTTCTATTTTCTCCTTTTGTTTTTTTTTTTGTGTACGTTTGTTTTGCCACTGCTTTTGATACCCAGTACTCACTGTATGGCAGACAGGGTATAATAAATATCATAAAAGCTACGTATTTTTGCTCTCTTAATTTTAAGTTTGAATGCAATTATTGTGATGCTTAAATTTTATTTCTGTTTTTGTGTCACTTTTTGCGATTTTGATATGGAAAGGCATCTTTTCAGCAGATTATTCCTATGGAAGATATCGCATACAGCAGTCGGATGATTTTTCCTTCAAGGATGCAAATCTTGATGAACCACGCAAGTTGTAAATTTGATTCACATATTTTTGCAAGGAAAAAAGTTTGTCAAACAAGAACTCATCCCTCGCCCGATCGTTCCTATGGCGACTATATGATATGGTAAGCCAAAATGGAAAGAAAATGTAAATAGTTGTGCGAGGGTATTTTCGAGTCGGGCACACCCCCAGTAGCGCACTCGGACTTGTTTCATAACAGTCTGCGCTCACATTTTATGGAGTTTATTAATTTGAGTGCTTTTCACCCGATGGTGACATATTTTCCGGGCAACAACAGCAACAAAAACAACTTGTTTTATTGACTGTAGCCCCACACCTCCCCACACACACCCCATCCAATAGTGGGGAGGGTGGTGGGGGTTGGTTTGTGTAACGCATGTGTCGCACAACTGTCAATGAAAGTAAACGGATTGGCTTTCAAATGCTGTCCACTCACAAGCCAGCCAGCCAGCCAGCCAGCAAGGCAGCCAGCCAGCTAGCCAGTCACCCCCCATGCCACCCCCATGTCATCCCCCTCAAATATGACTCCCTTGTGGACAATGCTTGTGCCAACATCATGTGACGCATCTCGTGCTGGCAATTGATTTTCAACTTTGGGGCACGTATTTTAAAAATATTTTATAAATATTGACACAGAGATTAAGCCAATAACACCAAACCCCAAAACCCCGCCCCGAGGCCGAGCCCTACCCCTACCACTGGCGCCCCACTCCATACAGAGCAAATAAATCACGTATACGCCGCATTGTATATTGTTTTCCAAAGGGTTTTCGGGGCAGTTGGAAGCCCTTTGATTATGCTGTGGCAGTTTTTGTTGTTGTGCCACACAATTAGACAGGAAAATTAAACTGGGAGTTGAAGGGGTTGCTGGTACATATGCTCAAATGGGGGCAGGGGTTAGTTCTGAGGTGTTTCGCATTTGTTTTGTGGTCTGGCATAAACTTAGCATGCCTTCAACTTGTTGTTGCTGTTGCTGTTCTTGGCTTTGTTGTTGTCGTACGTGCCACAAGTTGAGTTTTGCTCGCGAGCAGCCGCCAATTTTGCGGCAATTTTCGGGCGCCAACTTTTTAATTGCGTACATGCTATATGGCTTTCCATTAAGGTAGAACACACACACGCACACACACACGAGCGTATGTTATATATATGCTTGGTTCATAGACTGATTTTATCGCATCGCTTGAAAATGATTGGAAACATAACTTTCGTTAGATTTTAGACTTGTTTTGTGGCTTTGTCTCCACAACATAAAGCAACCACTAGAAGCAAAAAATAAAGTTAACAGAATGTGCGAAGCTGGTTTGAAATTTGAAGGCACAATAGCTCCAAAAGTGAAACAGATAACCAAGCATAAACTCTTTACCTTGCAACAAATAAGTGGAATTTGGACAAGGTGTCTGTGTAATTTGAGTTAGTGCGAGACGAGAACTGACTTACAGCTGTGAGATGAGCATAAGCGATTGAGATCAAACTGAGCGTCAAAATTTCAAGGAGGTTATTTGCAAGTCAAATATGTTGTTGTAATCATATCTAAGCCCAAACGAGCCGGGCCAAAGTGTTCAAAGTGGTCACACTTTAGTTTTGATCTACGTTTAGGTCAGAGTACGAACCGAATTGAAACATTGACGAACCGTTTCAAACTGGGAGGCAATTTAATCCTTTCGATTTATTGATACCACAAAATCTGCCCAGCACGCTAACATCTCTTGCTCTCTCCAACACCAACTCCATCTCCAGCTCCAGCTTCGGCTCTGTCTGTCTGTTGCTTGTGCATGCTGTTAATTCTAATGCTCTCACAAATTGCCATACAGTTTTGCCAGCTCATAAGCAGTCAAAGTCAAGAGCCATACAAAATGCCGGTAAGAGCACTGGTAGCAGCTAGAGATGGGACCGCTAGCTAGGACCAAAGCAGGACAGCAAAGCCGCAATAAAATGTGAAAACATTAAAGCAGCAACTAAAAACAGCAGCAGGACAAGGTGAGTTGTGGTGAGGGGAGATGCGGAGGTGGAGGGATATTTCACAAAAGGACACCAGACACACCTAAGACATAAGCCGCTATCATTCACCCTTAATCCGTTTAAGGACACTTGACGTGCGCGGCAGCAACAGCAGCAGCAACAGAGGCAGCAGCTAACCACAAACAGACACACCTTGAACACACACACACACACAGACACGGGCATACACACTTTGACAGTTGCTGGCCCCGTCCACATCCTGCAGATGCCCACTCGAGGCACAACTAAAAGTCAGTCAAGTTGACCAGAAAGTGCAGGAGTTTATAAAATAGAATGATGACGGGGTGAAGTGGCGAGCGCGGCGCAGCGGGGTGTTCCCGGAAAATGGCAGCATAAAGAAAATAGCAGATAGAAACGGCAACAGCAACGGCAACAGCAGCAAACTGAAAGCGGAAAATCACCAGTCGCCCACATTGAAAGTGAAATGAAAAAGAAACAAAAATAAAGATGATCAAGTTAGAACGCTGCAATCCACTGAGCTCGACTACAATATACCTTAGTCCAACTGTTAAATAATGCCAAATTATCCTGTTGATCCTGATCGAGAATATATACGATATGAGAAGATACTTTCTCTTGCCTGTTACATAAATTTTTACCTTCTTTCAATGGCTTCATTAATTAATGCGCTAATTTTGTAGCTATAAAATAATCAAATATTAAAATAATAAATAAAGATAAATAATATGTAAAAAATTAATATGAAAATATGAAATACGCTTTGCGCAACTTTCTGCCAAATATTCAGACTGTGTTTACAGGGTATACAAAATATTCATAAGCACACACATAGAGGGCGAGTGTTGTCTGGACAGGTGTGTATGTGTGTGTGCATTGATGTATACGGAAATCTGAAACCTGAAATCATCCACTTAAAAGCTAAGGGTCGATAAGTTACTGATGCCTGACAGTTTATGGTGCGCCTTCCAAAGTTTTTACTTTTGCTCCATTGACAAGAATCTAACCCTAACCGGCACACAACACCCCACAACCACCCATATGCCACCACAGGCCCCGTCTCGGGCTTTATTTATGAATTGTTGATCCCCGTTAAAGGCATTTCGTAGGTGTTGCCCCCATTAAAATGTTTAGAGCCATAAAGCCATAAGCGCGACGTATTCGAGTCCGGCATTGGTCAAATCAATCCCCGTCCACAGCGCCCCTGAGATGTTAAGCACCGAGTTGGAGACTAGACAACATTTATTGTGGCATAAATTTGCACTTTGTTGTGGTTTGGTGACAAGCACAGAGCAGCGAGCCACGTTTAGCTGAGAACGAGGTTAGGTTCAGCCTGAGCACGAATGAGGTTAAGCTCAGGCTGGAAACGGACGCTTGAGAATGACGTAGTTGGTCTCACATTTTGTTATTTAGCTGGCAAATTGTTTTGTGCTCCTCTCGTCCTGTCTGGCAATTTGTGGCAGCTAAACGCTGCTAAAAGTTGATGCGGCACAGACGGAATGGGAGGATGAGAACTGCAAAAAGAAAGGCAGAGACAGATGCAGAGAGAGATAGAGAGAGATAGAGAGAGAGAGAGAGAGAGAGAGAGAGGGAGAGAGTTAGAGAGTGACGGAGACTAGGCAGAGATATTCAAAGAGCGTGATTGAGAAAGTCAGAAAAAGATGTAGAGCGAGATAGAGAAGAGATAAGCATAAGCTAATTAAGAGAGAGACAGATAAACATACTTAGTTCTCAATAGGCACAGAAAGATACAGATACAAAGAGAGACAGACAGATAGTTTAATGAACTACAACAACTTTACTGAGAGCAGTAAAAAAAAAAAATGCAAGCGTAATAATAACTGTGATCCACAAAAGCATCTCGAGTTTTATATATTATATATTTTTTTATATATGAAAAACGAGTTTTCGTTTCGGCTTTCATTTCTTAAGGGCTTATCGGTATCCATTTGTTAGTCTTTTGAGCTGTAAGCCAACAAGACACCTCGTGGCATGCCTCCGCAAAGCATCTTACTCGTTCCACAACTGCAAACACATTTTGGATGCAAGTTTATTTTTAACTTTAGATCTCTTATCCGAGACGAATGTTGGCTTAGCATTAAAGAGCAAAAAGACAATTAATTAGTTTATAGAGAGTTTATTGAGCAATTACTTTCTTAATTGCTAAGCTCTCCTTCAGTTGCTTGCAATGACCCATCTTATTGTGGTCGTTTTGTTCTATTTAGTTCTATTATTCAACGCATTCGCTTAGGAAATTCAAGCTTGTCAATATAATTATCTCTTTCTTAGTTTGTTAACTCGGTTGATTGCACCGTTAGAGAAGCCAGTGTTGTGTAATGCCGTTTTCTTGTTCGTGAGATTATTAGAAAATCATTAATAAATAATTTGCAAAAAAATAAAACAAGTGAGTCTGTGAAGCTTAAAATCGAACATGGCTTGAAGCTAATAGGGACCTTTACAGTTTTTCACCATTTTGTTGGAATTACGCTGGAAATGCGATTAATTAATTTATGAAACTGCCAGAAACAAGATACTCGTTTTCTTCTGAACATAATGAATACAAAGATTACGGTTCGAAGTCCTGTTTTCCATGTGAAGTCAATTTCAGTTGGACTTGTTTATGAGACTAACTTGGTCGTTATTTAGCCGTTCGCCTACAGCTGTCTACAGCTACGGCCAACTCTAATAGGCAGCACCTAATTAACGGCAAACATATATTTTCGCTGCAACGAAGTTTTATTTTTACGAGAAACGAGAAAAAAAGAGGGGGAATATCGGGAATATCAGGAAAAAAGGGGATCAAGTAGAAAAGGGGCAACAAATCCACAGACAAAACTTTTGTCATTTGCACGTTATTTGGGACGGTCATTTGATGGCACGCCCCCATCGCCCCTATTCCCCACCTCTCTCTCTCTCTCTCACTCTCTCTTCTCTCTGAGACTGCCTCCCCAAAACTCAACTGTACAATGTATTACTCATTAGCAAAGCTCATTATTGTCAATAGTTGGATAATTTAGTCTTTTGTTTTGTTTCTGTTGGGTTCATTGTTTCTGTTTTTTTTCATTTATTTATTTTGTTTCTGCTACTGTTTCTGTTTTGTGCTGTCTCTGTTGGGGCGTCCTCTTACCTACTCGATTCCTGGGGCCTCGGCTCCATTATATTGTTGTTCTATTTTCAAAGTCATTACAAAAGTTTGCCGCATCGATAAATGGATAACCAAAACAGTGGCAACAACAACAACAACAACAATGAGAAAGGCCGCAAGGTTCTCGAAAACCCCTTGGCTAAGTTTGTCACCATTGGCCAGTCCCGAAACCACAAAAATAAAAAAAATAGAGAGACCGAACAGTTCGGTTGAAAGAAGTTTGAAAACCCTTTGGAATCCAAGACATTATCTGCATGCACATAGCGTAAAACTTGCCGGAAGAGTATACAAAACTTCAACAACAAGCAGAGCATTGAAATTCTCTTTCCCTTTCGCCGTGTGAAATTGTGTTCCCAGAAATTTCCAATTGACTGCGATGCTCCGCAACTAATTGGCAACAAATGAGCACGACATAGAACAAAACATTGTGCGATTGAAGAGGGAGAGAAAGAGAGAGAGAGAGAAATAGAGAGAGAGAGAGAGATAAGAGAGGGAGAGAGAGATGATGGCGAAAGAGCAAATGCATTTATTATGTGAAGAGTTGAGGCAATTAAGGACCCAAGGAGCTAAGGTCCTTAAGCACCTGCGGCTTACCTGTTGTCTGCTGTGGGAGTGGAAGCGGTGGTGGTGCATGTGGTATGTGTGTGTGGGGCAAGCAACTTGCAAATCAATTAGGCAACGCAGCAAAGTGTTGTTTTGTTTTTAAACGTTTCGTTTTGTTGTTCTTCCAGTTGCAAAGTTTCGAAATGGAAAAACTTGTTAATTGAAAAAGAAGCGAGTGTTTATTTATTTTTTGTTGTGCTTGCTGATAGTGGTTGCAACACTCGTTTTCAACTTGCTTGCAGCTTTAACTCAATAACAACAACAGCCCAACTGACCTGCCCCAAATGCCAATTTACCACCTGCCACCAGCCACCTGCCACATGTGCATTTTTTCAACTATCCCTTCTGCTGTGCTGTGTCTTTTTTTGTCATTCACATGCCTGCTAGTTAATCCCTGACACGCTGCAAACGACAAAACCAACTGAATTAACACATTAAAATTGCTTTTTATTACAAGCCAAAACAAACACACACTGCACAACACACACACACACACACTTTGACGCAAACAAAAAGGCTCGTCGCTTTGTGGAGCCAAAGTTGAGTAATAAAACCAGAAGCAAAAAGTCAACAAGAACAAATAATATGAAGACCAACCAAAGGAAAAAGGGCAAGGTACAGTGGCTAATGGCTAAAAGCAGAAAGCGAAAGAAAAATGTACAAAGAGAATACATGTTGCAATATGCATGTTTTGCTGTCATACATATATTTATATTTATATATATATATTTATATTATATATATATATAAACATATATCTTGTTTGGAAATTGACTATTGCTGGAGAAAGAAAAAAGATATACAACAGTGAAACTCAATTTCAAATGACAATTACATTAATTGGAGTTCTCGAGCGACCTTTAAACAATTTGTACTGTACTACAGTATAAGCTAAAAGCAAGCAGGCAAAGTGGCAAGCTAGCAGCCAGCTCCTTAAGCCAGCACTCAGTGCATGGACAAAGGAGCAACAAAAAAAGCTAAAAGAAATCAACGTTTTTGGATTTCACATGCGTGTCCATGTTCCACGTACTGAAGTGTGTGTGCGTGTGTGTGTGTATGCGTGTGTTTGTGTGTGTGTGTGAAGTTGAGGTGTTGCGTGTCTGTGAAATGTTTTGCGACATGTGCGTGACTGAATGCCTGACTTAACCCCAAGCGAACACACACACACACACACACACATATAGACGTATATATCTTTCTGGAGCTGATTTCCCCCCATCATCCTGCTTGCCACTTGGGCGCCAATGCTGTTCGCCACACTCCACACGTAGCAGGTGCTTAATCTGACTAAAGACTCGCATCGAAATTAGAATCGGATTCTCTATCTCAATCACAATCTGAAAATCACTGTCCAAAGTGCCGTTGCTTTGATTTCCCATTTCTGCCGTTCGACTAAAATGATGTGGCCTGAAGGATATATCGTCAAAGTCTAAATATGTTATTTCGAGCTTGTTGAACTTTAATCCATGCAGAGTAGCCAACATTCTAGTGTGGTGAATAACATATACAATGTATTTAGGCTGATTAATATGATGGTTTAAATAAACTTATTGTTGATGTTTCTATTACTTACTCCATTCCATTGCCCTAATCTGCATTATCAGCGGACACTTTTCCGATCGATACATGTATGCAGAGTTGGCGTTGCATTGAATGTGACTATGTTGCAAATGTTGAGAACGTTGAAAATATTGAGGACACACACAGACAGGAGGGCAGCCGCAGAAGCTACAAAAATCAATCGAAGAAATGCAGGCAGACATATGAATTATATGAAGAAAAAAAGTCAGTTGTTGATGAAGCGAAAGAAAAAAGCTGAAGCTGAAGCAGAAGCAGCAGTTAAAGATGACTTCGATGCCGGACAGGTTGCATGAGCCGTACTCAGCTCAGCTCAGCTCAGCTCAGTTGCCAGGGAAAGGTCAACAACAGCAACGATTCAATATTCAAAATGTAATTTAGCGTAATGTACACACACAACAGCAACAACAACAACAACACAAGCAACTGCAACAAGACCAACCTCAAGTAGCTGTTGCTGCTGCACAACATGAGACTGCTCCTGCAACATGAGACTCTGCAACTGGAGCAATAAAGTCTAGCTCCCAGCCATCCATCCATCCCCACTCGCATTCCTGTTCCCGCCCCACAGTTGGCAATAGACTTAGCTGCAGCTTCAGCTTCAGCTTCAGGTTGGGAGTCGCTTTATTGTTGTTTTTGTTGCCGACGCAACAATAAATTTCAGTTGCATTGCGTGAAAATTCAGATAATGTTGACACCTGAAGAAGACAGCACACAATAGCTGGCAATGTTGCAACGGATAACGGATATTGAGCTTTAAGCTAAAACGGATATCAGATGGTGAATGCGATTGCAAAGCCAAACCGTCTCGACTCCCACATACCCATTAAAATCAAAACGTGCCTTAAAGTTAAGTCATCAGCCGAAATAATTTTAACTAAATGTACAATTTTTGTACGTGTGAAATTTTAAAATATTATTAATATAATAATAATAAAATTAAAAAACAAAGCAAATATAAGCATTTTTCATTGTTCACATTTATTTATTTAGAAAACAGCAACCTGGAAATTTGATATATTTTTTTGAACATTTTGATAAAAATTAAGAGGTGCATGCCCCAGCTTTCAATTTAAGAATAGAACAATCCCATGAAGAAAACAAAGTATAGCAAATTTCGAAATTTCAGGTCGATTTTATTTTCTGAGTGCCAGTGGCAAGGAATGGGTGTGTGGCAGACTTACTGGTTGTTGGTGGCAACATCAGAAGCCAAATGCATAAATAAGAAAAAACAATTGTAATGCTTGCCTGCTTTTAAATGTGCCAGAAGACGACTTTAACCATTTTGTATGCGTGTGTAAATGGTTTAATAATTAAGTAATCATCTGAACTAATTTTTACATTTCTAGAAGGATTCCGTTTGTACAAAATGTCGAAAAAAATTTTACGATTCATTGTCAAAATCCCAAAAACTATATAAATTAATGGGCTAATAAAAAATTTAAAATTCATAAATTATTAAGGAAAAATGATAATAATAAGAGTTGACATATTTCAACAGCAATTATTGTTCATTTTTACCTGAGCTTAAGCTTTAATATTGTTATTAATTTATACAAAATTCTTCAACTATTATGAAAAATAATAATAATAATAAGAGTTGACATACTTCAACGGCAATTGTAGCAAATTTGCTATAGCTTAAGATAATCAGAATTAATTCATTTTAAGCTTATTATATTAATTTATGGCATCAGAAGCATCAGAGAAAGCCAATATGCAAAATCTGTCAATTATTATGAATGTTAATAAGAAGAGTTGACTCAAGTCAGTTGCAATGTTGCAATTTTTGATTTACTTTTGAGCTCAAATACAGTCACAAATATTAATTTATTGTCATGGCAGCTAATTTCCGCTTTTCCGATCGCTGAGAAATCTTTTAAGCCCTTTGCTCGTTTGAGTTCTCAGTTGTCAGTTGTCAGATGTCAGCTGCCAGTAACCAGATATTTGTATTGCACTCGATTGGGGCTTTGAGCAGCTCTTGCTTAACTTCATTAACTGGTTGCCTTTGCCTTCAAGTCAAGAGCCTTCAGCTTTGAGCTTTATGCATCGCCTTCAGCTGCAGTTCCAAACCACTTGAATAGTTAAAGCGAGTCTTTTATCTATATGAGAGTGTGTGTGCCTGTGTGTGTGTATGTGTGTGTGTCAAAGAGCAGGCTAGAACTAAAGGCAACGCGCGAGTCCTGCACTGTTGGCTTTCCATTTAGCGCGGTGAGAGGAAATCAATAAATAAAAAAGAGAAACACAAAAAAATATTGTAGTTACAAAAGTGAAAGAGGGGTGTGGAGAGGGTGGTGGGGGTTAGAGTGGAACAGGTATCCGTCAGATACGCGCAGCATGCGGAAACCTTTTAGTTATATTAATTTCAAATCCGCAGCAAGCATTTGCCAGCTCCGACCGCCCACGACACCCCTAACCCCCCACCACCACCCTCCACTGCCTGTCCGCGTTGACCCCTTGCTGCAGTAGAGCGCCCACCCAGCCAGGCCATGCCCACTTTTCTATTTTTATTTTCGATAACTTTAGTGCGCGCCAGGGCGTTGAGCAAAAGTCGTAAAAATTCTTACTTGAATTGGCCTACATTTGCGATGGGGGAGGGGGGGTAGTTGTGGTCTGGCAAATTTACAACAGTTGCAGACCTTGGCCCTGACTGCTGCCCAAATTGATCTTGTCGCATAATTCTCGCAGCAAATTGCTATAACGATTTATCTTGTTGCCAATTAGCCGCCAGCGACGCGCCCAATAACAATTGCCGTTGGCGTTTTTAATTAGAAAATGCGCGCAGACAAAAAGCTAAAAGCAAGTCAAGTCTGCCCCCCACCCCCCACACACCATCATCCTTTTTTGGCTGTCGTGCCGCAATTGTCTGTGTGGCAGCAAGGTGTAAAAACTAATTATATTAAAACTACCACGAATTCAATTGCATTGACTGCAATGTGGCTTTGGCTCTCTCTCTCACACACACTCAACCACTCTGTCCCTCTCTCTCTCTCTCTTTCGCTCTGTGCGTGTGAGTGTGTGTGTGTGTGTTGAGTGCAAGGTGTAAACTGGCAACAATAACAACAGCAAAAGCAACTGCAGCAGCAGGAACAACAGTTCAATCGCAAATTGGGAGCAAAAAAAAAAAAGTGTAGCATACATTCCAGCGTCAGAGCCTTAATCAATTAAAAATTGCAAAAAACCTTTCGGAAAATCGGATGTTTACTGCTTGCTGCCAATACAAAGTGCGAGAGAGCGAGAGGAACAGAGAGAGAGCTAAAGTTTGCCCTTGTTGCATTTTATATACAAGTACTTTTGTACTATAACTACAGGTTAACCACAACAAGAAAGAAAGAATTTCCAACACAAATGATTTTCCGTTGCAGAGCAGACATTTGTATGCCCAAAATGGTAACAGGCACAAGAAGAAGGTAGATATATATATATTCCTGATCAGGGTGAAGCAAGCCAAGTCGACTTTGCCATGTCCGGCAGTTCATTTGTGTTTGTATTGGGAATGTAAGTTGCAGAATATCAAATGCAATTAAATTTATTTCAATTTGACTTTCAATTTTTCCCGTTTTGCGAATATCGATAAGAAATCGATTTTCGATTGCAGTAAAAAGTTGTATTTTTATACTTTGACTTATGATAGACAAAGAGCTGAGTTCAACTCTCTCGACTAGAGCATTCCAACTAATTGGGATGTGGATATCTCAGTGATCAAATGAATCTTGGGTAAAAGAGAGCCTTCAAAACGGAGCAAGACAGACAGCCAGATAGGCAGCCAGATGAGCAAGCTGAAGCACATATAAAGTGAATGTGATAGACACATTAGATTAAGCGTATTCAAATAATGAGCAGTTATCTTTTCAGTATCCTTAAGACACAGCTCTTAGCTTTGATCGATAATATGCACTTATGCAGTGTCTGAGATGTCTTCAGCTCACTGTTCAATTACACTCATTTCGCCAAGTGGCCAGTTTCAATATGCAATCACCGCAAAAATTAATTCAAGTTGACACAGTTAGGTTTGAATGATATTTCGCTGCATTGTTATTAAGTCGCCCGCAGCCCGCAACCCGCAGCCCTCATTGAACAACGCACACAACGAGTCTGGCACACACCTCAAAACCAATCACTTGGCAATTGAAATCGAAACAACAACAACAACAATTGCATTCAAAATTAAACAATTCAAGAGGACTATGAAATACTCTGCATAAAAAAAAATTCCTTGAAGTTAGAGTTGTAAGCGTAAATTCAGAATCCACTTGTCTGCGAATGTTGAAGATTATTCGATTTGGTGTACCTAAAAATGCTATGAATGTGGCATGCAAACAATTTTCACACGAAAGGGTATCAGCGAGTCGGTGCGAACACTCTCGACTTTTGTAATCACTTTGATTGGCGAGTATTTAGACGAAAGCGCTGAATTTTGAGGGGGGGGGGGGGGCTAAAATCGAATTCGTGTAACGAATAATTTCTATTAAATTGTAAACAGATGCGCTTAAATTGCAATTCACACTTGTATGCAGCGTGCAACGTGGGGCAACCAAGCAGCGAGTATCAAGTGGTCGATTTGCGCCTGAATCGAACGGGGCTATAACGAGCAAGGAGTAATGATTAGCGAGTAACGAGTGAAAGAAATAAAAGAAACGAGTGATTTATGAGTTATAAAGCAAACAACAGATTAACCTTCGACCCTTTTTACTTATGCATAAAGACAATAGGAGTCATCAACACATCTGAGACAAAAACAATGAAAATATGAAAATCTTTGTTTGTTATTGTTATTATTATTATTATAAATTTTTTTTACGTCTGTGCCTTAGCATGATTTGTATGCAAATGAAGTGAGAATCTAATTATAGGAAAATATGCAGGAAATCTAATGAAAAAACAAACAATAAGCGACTCTCGCTCTCTGTCTGTCTCTCTGTGTATGTGTTTGCAAATGAAAATGTTTATATTATGTGAGTGATTACATTATGTACAAGCAAACACACACACACATATACACACACATGGCACGGATAAGCCAAGGCAAGACGAAGACAATTTGTAATGCGCCAATAAGAATTTATATCACAAGCTTTACTCGCACGACTTCAACGAGCGTCCCCACAAAAAAACGAGGAGAACATCAGATAACGCCAGACTGGTGGGGTAGGGGAGAACGAGAACGAGAACCAGAAGGAGGCCGAGGCCGAGGACTGGGAGTAAGTACGAAGTAAGGCAACGCGTTGTTTCGCGCTTCCCACTGATAAGCAGAAGAAAGAAAAAAAAAACAGCAACTCCAGCAGCAGCAGCAGCAATGCGACGCGCTGATTGCCAACGATACAAACAACGACAAGCAGCAGCAGCCGCAGTCTCAGCCGCAGTCGCAGCCGCAGCAGCAGCAGCAATCGCAGTCAAAGCAGCAGCACGTGGCAGACATCGTCAAGCGTTGTAATTCGTTGAAAAATTGCCGACGATTGGCGACGTCGGCAGCGCAGCGGTGACGATGCGCATCGGGTAATTTGTGCGAGTATAAGAAGAGTATAAGAGTATAAGAGCAGCAACAGCCGGCTAAAATACTGAGAAGGGAACAGAATGCGTATTGCTTCGCCAAGTGGTAACAGAAATGTTTGCAGCTAAGTGTGTCACAAGTTGAATAAAGCTTATGTTGATTAGCAAATGATAATACTATATAAGCTATGGATAGTTTAGACTCTTTGTAAGACAAATTAATATTTTAATAAAAATGTGCTGCGCTTAAATATACAATTAATATCTATGCGCATGTAAATAAATGTGTTAATGGGAAACAAATAGATATCTATTATGAAAAATACGTTACGCTTGTGCTTAAACGAATATTTCCCTTTCCAAGATATATCCCAGGAAAATGTGACTTATACAATTATACCCAGTATTAGTCGCACTTGGCGTTCGGCTTTTGTGTTCGTCAAACGACGACGAGACGAGAACGTTGGCGAGGCCAATGCCGATTGCTGCTGTCCAAGTTACTGTTGTTGTTGCTGTTGTTATTGGCAGTGCTGCTGCTGCTGCTGTTGCTGCTGCTGCGCGACTGGCGACGTCTGCCCGTGTGTGTGTGTGTGTCTGTGTGTGTGTGTGAGTGTGTACGTTGGGCAGAGCCGCGTTGCATATCGTTTGGCGCTGCTATCAGCAGCTCAGCAGTGACACAACTCAGTTTCAATTCGGATGCAGATACAAACGGACGCGTGCGCTCGCTCCCCTTCTGAGAAACCCCAAACACTTTTGAAGAACGCGTAAACAAAAACTCTGATTTTGCAACAGCAAAAAGAAAAAAACAAAAGAACGCAACAGCAAATTACAAAATAAAAATACAGGAAAGAATTGAAAGTAATTTTAATTCAATTAACAAATACAAAACAAATTACAAAAAAAGAACACACTAAAGTAAATCGCGAGTTCAGATAATTTTTTTAAAGTTTGTTTATCATTTGTTTTGTGATGGATTGCAAAAATCGCTAAAAGAAAGAGAATTTTGAAAAACGAAAAACGAGAATAGAAAAGAAAGCACATAAGGAAAAAAAGTTTGGCGCCGGAAATGAAGGATGTCAGTTGTGCGCACATCGAAGAAAGCAACGGAAATTAAAATTTGCATGTGCAGCCGGCTGCAGCAGGACATCGACAGAGACAGCAAGAGAGAGGGCCAGAGGCAGAGCCAGTGCGGAGTGGGTCAACAATGTGGCAACAATGTGGCCAATACACGAAAGCCGGCTGCTGCTGCTGCTACTGTTGCTGCCAAATCTCAATGAAGCCGGCAATCGAATTCAGCACTCAAAAACTCAGCTCCAAGCTGTTTTCTGAATAAACTTGACAGCCAACTTAAATCCAAAAACGTACACCACATCCATATTGAGACACATACACAGAGAGAGAGAGAGAGAGAGAGGGAGAGACCGAGAGAGAGGGAGTGAGAAAGAGAGAGAGAGAGAGAGATCTGTTGTGCATTAGTCGACAACTAGATAAAACGCCCAACGACATTGACAACGTCATCAACTGCTGCCTGCTTCATCAGCAGAGCTAAACGACTTCTTTTTTTTTTGTTTTTTTTTCTTTTAGTTTTTTTTTTTGGTGCAACTTGCAAACTTGCCCGCAGCCAGCCACCTCTGCCGCAGTGATGGCGTTGCAAGGACAAACGTTCTGCTTCTCGGCAGCTGGATTTATCGCTTGCTCAGCAATCGTTCTGCTTTGCAGTTCCGGTAAGTGAAATATGGTCTCGCTACGAACCAAAATAAACCAGAATAAATTTGTATACACATCGAGTGCCCAACCAGCTGATACCCCGTAGCAGATTGCGACTGCAATGGGTTCATAATAATAATTAAAAATAAAATTAACTCAAATGTGAATTACATTAGTAGCTTACTTTTTTCATTATTATTTATTTTTTATATACTTTATAGAAATGCAGCAAATTCTAAATTATGACCTAGAATATTAAATGCTAAGAATTGCAGTAGTTTGAGTCCACTTGACAAATGACCACAGATTTTTGAGAAATAGTAAAAGAAAAACAAACATTTGCAGTTTTTATTTATTTTATTATCTTTGATACACTTCTTAAGAATGCAACACATTCTAAACTATGAGCATTCTATAGATGCTCGAGTATTAAATGTTAAAAATTATAGTTGCTTGATTGTCTTTGCTTGCAGTTGCTCTCAAGTCAAGTATGCCCCATCTGAATTCTAAAATATGCTACTTTTGTAGAATAACATACTTCTATCCGATTGTAAGTCTAGAGAGTGTTACAAAAAAAAGATATGTAGATGGGGGCAAAAGAAACTGAAAACTTGCAGCTACTCAAAAACTGTTTATTCATTTATAGCTTCACTCACACAGTCACTCACCGACTAACCGAATCACTCATTCACCCAGTCAGTTAGGCAGTCAGTCAGTCAGTCAGTCAGTCAGTCAGTCAGTCAGTCAGTCAGTCAGTCATTCATTCAGTTGCCTGGTCAGTTGGTTCAAGCTGCCCAACAACTGAACTTGTTATTGTACTTCATTCCATTTGCTGTTTCTGCTCCTGTTTTTATTTATGTTATTGTTGACGTTGCATCTAGCAATGAAAACGTCATCGAATCTAAAATGTTGTCCTAGCAACGTTACACACACACACACACACACACACACACACACACACACTAATACAAAGTAGAGGGCACAGAGTAGACGAGGAAGCCAAGAATTTTACTAACTGCAAGTTGAACAAATTGCAATTGCTGCAAGTGCAACACTGTGTAGCTGTAGCAAGTGTTGAGTTAATGCATTTTGTTGCACAATAACATACATATTTTTTCGGTGCTCTTGTTGCCACTTGTGCTTTATGTGCTTCTTGCACTGGACTCTACTTCTTGCCCGCCACCTTCTCCACCAAACCTAATACAAATTGTGAGCTAATCAAAATCATCGGAGCAATCTTCCACCAGGAATAAGCTCAAAATACTGCAAGACTGGTAGTCAGTAAATTCCAGTAAATAAACCCGCTTAACCCTCTAGCGCCCCTCTATTTCCATTATGCCGACTTTCACGTTTGAATAACTTGGAAAAACTCAAAAATAGATTTACCAAAACAATTTGATGATTAAATTAGCTGCGATGCAGAAAATCGCAAAACCCAACTGAAAAAATTGCTCACAGTTGAAAATAAAAGTGTTTGCCGAGCTTGAAAGCAAAAAAAAAAAAATAAGGTGTTGACCACTTTTTTTGCAGGACTTTTTGGATAAGCGAGTTAGCGCAAATAAAATGGAGTGTTAATTATAGGAGCAGTATATGCCAGAGTTTCCGGCTCGCCTTTTGATTGTTCTTGACTGTGATTGAGTGTTTTAAATGTTTGCTTTCCTGAGCCAACTTTTAAACGAAACCGTTTATTAGCAGAATATTGCAACTATCTAAAAAGGAAACAGCTTGGAAGTAGCTGCGCATAAGTAATGCGAACTGGAAGACGAAGTCGTGCTTTTCTTTTAGGCACTTGAAGGGATTCTGTAAATGGTTTGGTTTCTGAAAGAGTTTTTTTTTTTGGGCTTGCATTGAAAACTTAAAGTGTGAATTTAAATGCAATAGTTTTTCTTTTGGTTTTTTTTTTTTCAAATAAAAATCATCTGAAATTTAACGTCTCAACATATTTTCCAAAGTTCAAAAACACTTCCATTGTCAATAAGTGCTTATATTTTCGAATTGTCTGTTTTAATTAATCGAATAATTAGTCAATAATTATGGAAATACCTTGACAATGAATGAATAAAATAACTGAATCAGCATTTGCAATTAAAACTTTAATCAATTTACGAAAATTGCAATGTTTGTGCGTAAAATTACCAATGATTAAAAGCTCAATTTTAAATGGCTGGACTAAAATCAATACACACTTGCTACAACAGTGTGTAGCGAAGAGCAGCGAGATATAAGTAGGAGGAGGGGGGAGGAGGCAGTGCTGTAATATTTGTTCAGATACAATATTGAATTTTTCATCAAGTGCATTTTCCTCTACGTATTGTTGTTAATAAAGTGCAGTTTTTGCAGATCTGTCATCACTTCAAATTTACCTGCTGCATTTTTGTGAACATTTTTTTCTCAGCTGAGTGGCGCTTGGCTGGGTGGAGGAAGGAAAGGGCAAATGCATTTGGAACCACATATGAGAAATCATAAATACATTTTGTGCAACACACAATCAGCTTATACACAATCGAAATCTGAATATCAATTAACATTTCTAATATGAGTGACAGGTTTTACTTTGTCCTAAATATTATTTACCTTCCGATGAACTTCGATTTATAAATCACAAGATAACATTTTTGAAACAAAATATTTAAATACCGACCGATTCCTGTTCCTACGGCAGCAATAAGACTTCTCCTTCAATCCGTTGCACAGTTCGCCACATAATTATAATGCTTTTTGCAGCGCTATGAAGAGTGACAGATCCAAAAAAAAATCTACTCAATCTGAATTATATATACTCAAGATACGCCTAACTGAAATAAATCAAGTAATGCATACTTTACCCATTGAAAATTGAACAACAGACAGAAGGAGACTTCTCCGCCTCCATAAACTGTGTATATGACTAAATCAGATAAAATACAGAATTTATTTCTCGATTATGAATAAAGTCAGTTCCACATTTATTATGCAAATGAAGAATGATAATATCAGATAAGGATGCGATAACGCTTACCATAAATCGAAGTTCATTAGCAAGTTTCTTGCAAAACAAGTTTGCTTGAATTTATCGATAACTGTCTCCGTTCCCCGAAGATGCAATTTTAAAGAGAAATTCTTCGTATTAATACATGATATGATAATATAAATATGATGATATCATTAGATCGTATAAGAAACAGCCACGCATTTTCTAAATATGGTAATAAGTGAGGGCATCTTCGACCCCATAAGGTATATACATATATTCATGAGCAAGATCAACAGCCTCAATTTAAACATGTTCTCTGTCTGTTTTTGTATTTGGAATGTAAGTTCTCGTAGACAAATCGCAAAGCCAATTCATTTCAATTAATCGGCAGTTATTGCCGTTTCTTGAATATCAATAGAAATCGATTTCTTATAGCAAGAAAAACATATCTATTTTTTAGTCCGATTCTAATTGCGATTGTTTATAGCTTTTCTCTCGTGCACACATAAATAAAATGCATAAATGCATATCGCTTGAATATCTACTTATTGTTTTATAACAAGATTAAGTAACGTATTCGAAATTGTGTCGAAAGTGAAGTATGCACAAAGAATATAAGTAACAATATGTACATAACAAGAAGCAGGCCCTGTGGCAACATTGCTTCTTACAGGGTATCGAAATAGAGCGATGAAGGCGTTACAGCAAACTGCACGCAGCACAATCAAATTGTCTGAGTGCCTTTGACTCTTTGACTCTTTGACTAGGTTGCCTCTGCTGCCTTCTGCCTTTCGCCTTCTGCTTGCTATTGTGGTTTATGATGCCATTAAGCCCGAGGGTTGTTTTGACAAATTGTGCAAATTATTGTGTTAAATTTGCCCTTGAGGTGAAAAATCACTTTGACATGGCGCAATGCCATGGATTATATATTTCTTTCCCTCCTCTGTGAGGATGTCTCTGGGTGTTTAGCTGATTGTGCACTCTGTGTGTGTTTATGTGTATGAGTGTGTGTGTGTGTGTGTGTGTGGGTGTGTGTGTGTGTGTGTGCTTATATGTTAGACAGGCCGAGGGCCAATAATGGCGACTCACTATCGACAAATCGACAAATGAGAAGCTTAAAGGCAGTTGTTGTTGTTCTGGCTTTAAAGGCCAATGCCACACGCCACACACTGAATGGTGCATGCAATGCCACCAATTGAGCCAAATTTTTTTGGCTAGCCATTTGATCTGTGTCTAGCCGAGCACGAAAATCACGGCACATACACTCAACGAATATAATCTGCTCCAACTTAGTCTCTCAGTTTATTTAGGGAAGTATTCGAATAATCTCTTCTCTTAATGGAACGCTTTTGTTTTCTTCTCTCTTGATCTCACTCTTTCTCCCTCCCTCTGTGCGTGTTCCATAAATCGCCAACGATTCATTTGTTTTCGCTCAGTGTAGTATTTAGAAACTTGTGGAAACTTCGGCGATCCTATGTGGCACGAACTTTACAACAATTTCGTATGCAGCGTTGACGTGACTCGCATTAACATTGCACACGTGTGCCACGCCCACAAGCCACTGCCTTCAACCACCCCCAGCCCCTGTGCCCTGTCTCCCTTGGCTTCTAATGCGCTCTGTTGCTTATTATCGAAATTGTATATGCCACAAAACTGCAGCGCCAACTTCCTGACTCACTTCCCCTGCCCCTTAAGCGTCTGACTTTCAAACATTTTTTTTATTTCTATACCTTTCTTGCCAAAGTTTTTGCTAGCAACTTATTAAGATAGTTGGATAGTTGGTTAGTTGGCGCGTCTAGACGGTTTTTAGTCAAATTATGGTTTTCAAACGTTTTGGGGTTTTTTCTAGCCGCATCGACTCTCTCGCCCTCTTTTGTTGCTCACTAACAAACTTAACATGAGCTTTTTGTTACCAAATTATTTGCATATATATATGTGTGTGTGTGTTTGTGTGTTTACTGGAATGTCAAGGAATTGGCCATTGGAGAGTCGGTCGACGGCTCGAAGCCCTACAATTTGCCACTGTGAATTATGCTACCAGAAAGTGTAGCAGGCTTGTTGCCAGTGGAAATGGATGGGTGATTTTTGCTCGTTTTTTTGTATATTTTTCTTTTTTTGCCATTTTGCTTGGCGACCTTTGAAAACACAAATCTGGTCAGCTTTTAAATATTAATATCAAAACTGCTGCACACATGCCCCCAAGCCCATTTGAATGTTTAATATGAAATTTATATTTCAATATTTGCTTTGCAGGCCACATGGCCCAATTGGTCAAGGCAAAAGTCAAAATGGTCCTTTAGTATAATAAGAATGTCATCCATCTGTCTATTTAATTATGACTAACTCAAAGAGCTCAGCAACTGGGACAACCCAATCCACAATCATTTCTGAAGCAGTTATTTATATCTAGAGTATGGCTAAATATACACGTTTATGCCTTTTAGACAGGTAACTTAATTACCTCTTATAGCAAATGAAATAAATCATAATAATGACACCACTAAAAAATGTTCAATGTACGAATTAAGAGTGATATAGGTTATATTAGAGCTGAACCTATCAAACATTTACGAACGAGATCTCAAATCGAAGAATGGAAGACTCAAATTCTAGATCCATTTGGCAAAACATTCGCAATGATGGCTAAAAGTAAAATGCACTACAAAAAGAAACCACGCTAAGGCACTAAGCCATATAGGCAAAAATAAAAAATAAACGATCTATGTATATATACAAATATATATATATATATATAGAGTGTTGGTTTGGGAATATGCATAGCATAAACTTTTGCTGTTAACTCATCGCGTGAATTGCACATTTTTCTGTAGCCTCATGTTTTATTTACTGTTTGTTGTTTCCTCTACTTTTCTCGCTTGGCGCGGGTATTTCAATTCTGGAACGAAAATTGTCAAAATTTACCGCAATCATCCGGTACTCGTTGCTTGCATTTCAAAATATTTGAATTAAGCATACTAATTTGTCATATATATTATGAAAAAGCATGATGTTTCTATATGCAAAACATGAATCGATTTAAAGTTGGCATTCGAAATATATTTTACACACTGTCTGCAAGGGTATTACAACTTCGGCATCCCTGAGATGATTGTTCCTCTTATTTTTTTTTCGAATTGTTCCCTTATTGTTTGTGTTGTTGACCTATTTTTTAATTTACTTGGCGCACAGCCGACTACCCTCCTCTTAAACTTCGTCCCTCAGCTGAAATTGGAATTTTATTTGAAAAACCACAAAAGTATTTCTCACTTTTTTTTTTCAAATTGCCACGCACACAAAATACCCCCGAAAAATAACAGCAATGAATACTTTTGATATCCTTGCCAACAATTTTGAGTGTACTTTTGTTTCTTTTTTCTTGCAGTTTTTTTCTTTTTGTTTCAATTCATTTATTACTTGCAGAACACAAAATAAACAGTAAACATAAACCGTCCGAAAGTTTTGCAAAAGCATTCACAGAAATCGTGTAATGGCTGAAAAATTGCCACTGTTGTTGTTAATTAAGTGTTGAGCTTATTCGACATATAAATTTCAGCTGTTCAACCAATGCTTGAAACGCTGAGAAAACGATTTTAAATACCTGAAGCAAATTAGTATGTAAAACAATAAAACTGTATTTTACATGTGCTCAAATCTTACATCAGTCGTCTACATTTGAAATTGATTGATTTAAGCAAAAAAAATAAAATAACTTCCTGACAATCAATAAACTCATGCTTTCGAGCCATGGTAGATCAACTTTTCAGCCGTTTTCAGAGACTAACCATTTTTGCAAAAATGTTGACTTGTGGAATTCAAAAGGTCGCTGAATAACCAAACTTCCACAGCATTCTCACAACTGTACTGGTTTTTAATCCTTAAGCCGTTTTGGTTATGGTTCATAATAAAGCTTAAGTGCATGAAATTTGAAATAAATTCCAGAATTGTATATTTTATACATTTTTTAGTTATGGACAAAAACTGATGAAGTCATGCTTAAGCTCTGTATTTATTTGTCATTAAAATCAACTAATGAAATATTTTCACTTTATTTTATGGATTTGTCATAAAAATCTAAGATTTTTTGTTGCAACATTTTTTAAATAACGGCAATGCATTCAGTTGTGAGAAACAGCTATTGCCAACTTCATTAGCACAAATTAACCCAGTGGCAAAGTTTCAGCAGCAGTAAAGAGTCAACAAAAGCCGCCAAAAGTGCCAAAACATCGAAACCCAACCCGGCGACAAATTCCAAGGCAAAAACGAAACCGAACCCAAGTGAAAACCAACCCATTTGGGGAGCTTTTGTAGAGATAAGTGTGTGTGCTTGTGTGTGTGTGTGTGGGGAGTGTGTGAGTGGAGGTGGAGCTGGAGGTTGAGCTGGAGAGGGTGATGGAAGAGGGTACCAAAGTTATGCCCGTCAATCTTCGCGACGAGGCGACAGTTTGATAAACTGAGACAGCGCCGCCGACGATGGATCCTTTAGATACCGAGATACTCAGATACTCAGATACTAATCAGCGTTCGTTGAGCGCTTAACAGGAAGTCATAAATTTTGCCAGGACATGCCAGCGAATGTGTATGCGTGTGTGTGTGTGTGCGTGTGTGTATTGCTGCATGTTTGTGTGCGTCGCGCCCTTGTCTAGAAATTTTAATTAAAAGCGATGACATAGCGAGTAATTCGATATCAGAATGTCGCCTATTAATTTTAAGGACATTTCCTTTATTGATTCTTTGTCAATATTATATTGGGCCCATAATTTACACATAAAAGGGCTGACAAAATACACATCTAAGTGGTGTTTGTGTGTGTGTGTCTGTGTCTGTGTGTCTGCCTTTGCGGTTTGTCCATTGTCCTTAACTTTCCGATTTTGCTTTGGCTTTCGGTCGCCTTTGTTTGACTCGGTTTTAGTGTGCGTCTGTTGTGCGTGTGTTGTGCGTGTGTTGCATCCATTTGAAGTAAGACTGAATACAGAACAGGAGCGGATTTGGGTCAATATAATTATTATATTTATTTAATATATTTTATTTACAAGACGGGATATCACTTTATATTATTTTCTAAGCACCCAACAAATTTTTAAAACTATTTCTTTTGAATACAGACCGATATTCACGAGCATTTCAAATTAATTTAAGTTAAAATAAAATAAAAATAAAATTTTAAAAATGATCAAATGGCAAGCAATAAAAGCTCTAAGATATTTTGAATCGGTCCAACATAATTCTAAAGAGCAACAAAATGCGTGGAATTTTTATTTATATACATATATTCCAAATTAATATTGCCATGCCTGGGCCCGAAATCGGTTCCAAGTTCGCACCTGGCGTAGAATTAGTTACTAGGGCGTGTTATCTTTCGATGCGCAACGCCATTATAAGCACCCACACCCACACTCACACCCACACACACACACACACACACTCTTTGTGTGAGTGTGTGTGCATGACTTTTGTTCTTGTTGTCTTTTCATAGCCACTTTCCATTTACATTGCGAATCTTGATCCTTCATTATTTTGATTTTGATTTAACGCTCGTTATTACTACAACAACAGCAACAACAACAATAGAAACAACATCAAGACTAACAATGGCAATAACAAGAATGACAACAACAAATCCGACTTAATTTAGTCATCGCTGCGCGCTTGTCACGATAAACCCTTACAATATTTAAGGGGTTTGCACACAAGACAGGGTGGTGTTGCGGGGTGGGTGGAATTTTCAATATGCAGAAATCATACTCTTTTGTTTATTGGCTTCCCTTCACATGGATTATTTAATTACATTTGAGTTTTGAGTGAAGTCGCAAACTGATTTGGAAAATGTGCTTGCAATACGCAAACAAAACTTAGTGCGAAATACAAATAAAATAAAAAATTAAAAATAATTTTGAATGCTCTCATCGAGAGAGCTCTACTAAGAGATAGAAGTTCAAAATCTGTACTTATTTTTTTATCTTATTGAAAGCCTCACAGCTGATCAATTATTTGTCAAAGTTAACTATATAAATAATCTTGTTTCAGCTCTTATAATTTCTGTGATGGGCTTTTCATGTAGACAGTCGTTGCTTAATTGACTCGACTTTTGATGCTGATCAGAAATATGTATGTTATGTACTTTTGCACAACTCCATTACACTCTTTTCCTGGTATATACATATGTATATGTATAAAATAAATCAAACGTAAGCAAAAATATGTTGAGATTTTTCTAGTCTAATTTGAACTTTGGGTTAATTTACAACAGACAACGGCATATATACATATAAGATAAACGTCTACAATAGCCCGATAACAGTTCAAGAGTTCAATTCGCAACAAAAAAAAAAACCGAAAAATACCCTCTCAATGAATACCATTTGAATAGATAATGAAACTTCGGCAAATCTCTTCGTAAAACATCCAGCAAAGTGGCGACACTCGGTCGGCCCATCGAAGTGGAGCAAGAGAAAAAGAAAAAAAAAAAATTAGACCGGAATATGGCCCCAAAAACTGTTATAACAATAAATTAAGTTGCTGTTGCAGCATAAAACCAAATTGCCAAATGAACAAAGGGGGGGCTGGGTGGGGAAATGTGCAATCTGTTGACGAATCATCAGAGATGAAATGAATCGAATTGAGACCAGAAACTATAGACAACAGAGAACAGGACGACAGGCTTCAGGCTACAGGCTGCAAACTGGTGCCAGCCAGCTTAGCGGAGCCGGGGTTGGCGCGGATGGCGGGTGGAAAGCGACCCTTGCAAAGTGCCGTAAAACATTCTCAAATGTTTTTTATTAAGGGCTTTGTGCCATTTCTCGGTTTGACTCCGTTCCGAAGCCAATTTAATAGCATATTTTACAGCGCTAAGCAGGCAACAACAAGGCAAAAGGCAATAGCAAGAAGTAGTTGTAGCTAAAGACAAAAATAAGTTATAAGAGTCAGGGAAGAGCGAGAATCAGAGACAGAGTCAGAGTGAGAATCAGAGTCAGAGTCAGAATACCAAAAGCTATCCCACAAAATACGCGACAAACAAACAAAATGAAGTGACGGCAACTTGCAACACGCGAATCCAGCCAAACGGACGTTTATTGTTATTTTAAGAAAAGCAACACGACAAACCGCCTACCCAGAACCACAACTACGTACACCCACTCACCCACCAACCACCCATCTTCTTCCGCACAACTCAAGCTATCTTACTATCTAAACTGTTAAAGCACAGCATTGATACCCTATCCGCATTGGGAGATGCTTCAAATCCATCATTGTATTCAAACTGTTTCCTTAATCGAAATGTTTATTATTATTCGTATATTATTAAAAAATCAAACAAAGCTGTTCTATTTTACTCAGCTTACTATTGAATAGGTGTAAACATCGAAGTGTTTTACCAGCACTTGTGAATTTATTGATATTTTGATATAAAGAATATAATTAATTTTTATCAATGCCTTGCCTTGTTGGCTGTGCATTTAAGTTCTGATAGTCAATATGCCCGCTGAGCGGGGAGTATATTGAAAAGAAGACATAGCATAACGCTGGTAGCTGCAGGAAGCAGCAACGATTCCAACGACTCCCGTTCTTAACTTCCGCTTTGGCTTGCAGCAATTTCTTTTGGCTTTATTGCCCCGACCCCCCCGCCAGCCCACCCTCTCTGCAGTGTGCTACTACCCGCTGCGGCTACGACGCATATAGCATAAATTTTGAATACGCTCAAAAGAGGGTTGGGTTTTGTGTCCGCAAAAAAAATAGAATATGCGAAAATTGTCTGTCGCTTGATAAAGCGGAAGCAGAACTTGCCCATAAACGAAATGTGGCAACTGAGTGTAAAGTTTATTGGCGCCCGACCGACTGGCGACGTTGCTGACGCTGACGCGGACCTCGTTGCCGATGCTGACAGCGACGGCGACGTCGACGCCAGAGCATTGGCGACATTATTGCCAGGAGTTAGCCGAGTAGCCAAATAGCATATCCACAAATAGCAAAGCAGAGCAGCAGCAGCAGCAGCATGCTCAACGGTTGACTCATGTGGCACGCAAACGCATTTGCCGATGGATGCCCCCAGACTTTTGTCGGCGTCGGCGTCGGCGTCTCGATGGCTGCCAGCGAGCAGCGATGAGAGAAGCTGCACTTTGTTTGTTTTGTCTGCCTCATTTCTCACTCTGTCTGTCTGTCTGCCTGCCTGTCTATCTGTCCGTCTTTCTGTCTGTCTGCCTGCCTGTCTGCCTGCGTGTCTGTCTATGTGCTGCCTCCACAAGGGAAGTCTTACATTAGTTGATTTCATGCGCTGTTTACATTGGCAGCGAATTATGCGCATTGAAAAGCAGAAGATTTGGCTGCCAAATGGGTTCTACGCAAAAAAAACAGGACCGTCACCCGGTCAAATCTAAACGGGGTCTATGGCCTCGCTGCTGCCTCAGCTGCGTAGTTCCTGTTTCCGGGTGTCAGCGATGCGCGCTTTACACATCGAAATTTTGCATGTGTCTTGTCCGCTTTCTCTTCTCCGGCAGAAGGACAGCATGTGTAAAATGAGACTTTGCTAGACAAATTTCAACAGTTATCACTGCTCAGGCAGGGGCAACAGAATCAAAGTGCTTTTATCAGCTGTGTGTGTGTGTGTGTGTGTGGTGTTTGTATATATGTATGGCGTTGGCTTAAAGCCTTGGCACATTAATGCATCCTTTATTCTGTTATTGTCTCTTTCACGACTGAAACGCTTTTCTTTCGTTTTTCCTCATTCTTTCTCTTTTTCTTTCCATTCGATTTGCCTGACGCATTTTCGCAGAGGTCCTGTCTAGCTGGGAGGAATGGTGGACCTACGACGGCATATCCGGTAAGTTTAAAAAAAAATACACTTATGAATGAATTTAAAGAGGCAAAAAGATTCAATCAAAGTACAAAGGAAAAGCTCATCTTAAGCACAATATTATTCATTTGCTAAGCATTCGTCTACTCGTTAATAAATCTAACGTGTGCAAAATACTCGGTACATCAAATCAACCGATTGCACAATAAAATATATATTAAATATCAAGCGAACAATGGTTATCAATTAATGATTCTATTACATCAGGGAATGAAAGGAAAAAGAAACATAATAAATTATAATAATATATATAGGAAGGAACGGGGAGTGAAAGGGAGATGTATAAATGACAGAAAACTAATGTGGACTAAAGAGAGGGACGTATAAGAATGGAAGTAACATCAAAAGACTAACACAGTTACAGCAAGAGAGAGAGAGAGAGAAGGGCAGAGATCAGCGTAATTTGTATTAATTTAAAAATATTTGCGTAAATTTTAGAGGAAAGTTATACAAATTTATTAAATAAATGGCAACATTTTTATAATGTGTGTCTGTGTGTGTGTGTGTGTGTCTGCCGCAGGCGCTGCAGTGACCGTTTTTGTTACAATTATTATTCCGCACAGTTGCAGGTTGCAGGTTGCAAACGAACGCAGTTTTATTTATGCGCTATAACAGCAGCAGCAACAACAACAACAACAACAACAATAATAGGCAACAGACAACACAAAAACAAAACAGGCAACAAAATGAATGAATAAGTGAATGAATGCAAACACAAAATAAACATCGGCAGCTGCAGCAACAGTAACTGCATCAATGGCAGGTTCACAGGCCACCAGCGTTCCACTGACACGAAGTGTTTTTTAAACTTGGTCATTTATTGCCTACTGTTGGGTGTCCAAGTGAGTGTGCCTGTGTGTTAGTGCGTGTGTGTGTATGTTATGGCGCGTGCCACCAAAACACACACACCAATAACACACTCAGGTGCAACGAGCATATTGGTTTTGTGATCGACCCTCTTTAAAAGGTGACAAACATTATAAGAATTAAAATATATAAGATAAGAATATATGTATGTATATATAAACAAATAAATAAATAGTAAATATGTATATATATATATAAATATATTAAGTTTTTTTGCCATGAAAGCTTCAACTGAACCTCAATCTTCTGGTGTCGCACAAAAAGCTAGCATGCCTTGCTATATTAAATATATTAATCTCGTTGTATTATGATTATCATCTTAGCTGGTTTCCTCGCCGGACTTATACAGAAATATCAATTCTGTCTTACATTTTCAAAAATCAAAGCTTAACTAGTGCCAGTTTTCACAGCAAATCTGTTTTTTTTTGTATTTTTTGTATTTTTTGGAAATATAGATTAGCTAAAGGTTAATTATTTGCCACCATCACTATTTACTCTACAAATATAGACTAAAGATTAGAAATTAGTTCGTTCATATATCAATATTTTAACTGTTTCGTTCATCATTTTTTTTAATTTTATTTCTATCTCTGACTCTCATGGGATTTGAGAAAAATCTGCAGAGCATAGAGGAGAACGCATGAGCTCAACACATTTTGGCATTTTTCATTTTGATCGACAGCAATGCAACAGCAGCATCAGCAGCAGGAGCAGTACAAAAATATTTAATTTTTCCATATGGCTGCTGCATGCAACAACCCCCACTCGCTCTCTCTCTCCCCAATCAATCCCCATAACAAGGATGAGGTGTTTGTTTTGAAAAGTTTCGACTGTTTCTGTCTGTCACATCGAATTGCGCACATTGGCAACACAGCATTCGCAGAGCAGCGACAACTATCGCTTACATGGGTGAAGGTGGTGGTCAATAGCGAAAGAGGCTGCCTATGGTGGGGGGGGGGGGGGGGGCGTGGCTACGCCCTTTGGGATATTTTAATTGCAATTTAAACTGACAGACAGACAGCTGCAGAAGAGGACATCGAACAGGACGAGCGCAGCTTATGAAATTTCATTTGGTTTTTGAATTGTCGATCCGCTGTTTACATTCAATGGACTAGGACACGTTTTCCATTTGCCAGGCACCCGATAAAACTGACAACCAACAACCGACAACCGATTGACACTCAGCCATCAGTCACTGCCCATTAAATTATTGTGCTTTAATGACTAAAACACCCAGGGTTAGACAAGTAAAGCGAATCAATTTAAAAAATAACAAAAACATCATTTAGCTGGATCTGATGGGTGCTCACATAACTCTTTTATTTTTAACTTTAAATAAAAAATAATAAAGCGAATTTTTTTTGTTTTTAAAATGTGTAAATACCTAATGCCAAACAAAAAGTATGCAAAACGGTAATAAACACTCCAAAATGCAGGGCATCGTCAAGCGAGTCGCCTCACCAATTATAATATTTGTAATATTCTTATATTTTTTTTCTCTTATTTTTGTTGTTGTTGTTTTTGCTGCTGTTTGTTTGTTGCAGGTCCAAGCTTCTGGGGCCTCATCAATCCGCAATGGAATATGTGCAACAAAGGACGCCGCCAGTCGCCAATTGATGTGGTGCCCGATAAGTTGCTCTTCGATCCGTACCTGCGACCGTTGCACATTGATAAGCACAAGGTGAGCCCACTTGCCCACTCTCTCTCTCCCTCTCTCTCTTTCTCTCTCTCTCTCTCTCTTTCGCTGTGTGTGTGTCTGGCCGGAGGTAACCGAATGTCATTGCTATCGTCAACAGGTTTCCGGCACGCTGCACAATACGGGTCAATCACTCGTCTTTCGCGTCGACAAGGACACAAAGCAGCACGTAAACATATCCGGCGGTCCTTTGGCCTATCGCTACCAGTTCGAGGAGATTTACATACACTACGGCACGGAGAACAGTCGCGGTTCCGAGCATTTCATACAGGGCTACAGTTTTCCCGGCGAGGTAGGTCAATTTGTGAACTATGGGAGGGTGGGTGTGCATAACATAATAACAACAATATTTATGTTGTGCAATTTTCTCTCTCTCTCTCTCTCTCACACACACACACACACACAGATACAAATTTATGGGTTCAACAAGGAGCTGTACCACAACATGTCCGAGGCGCAGTATAAATCTCAGGGCATTGTCGGACTCTCCTTAATGGTGCAAATTGGCGAGACGCCAAATCCCGAACTGCGCATCATAACAAGCACATTCAACAAGGTGCTCTACAGAGGTGAGTTTGTCAACAAATATAAAAACAGAATGTCCTTGTTCTTATTTGAATCCTTTTAAACATGTCACGTCTACCTTTAGTTTAGTTTTAATGGTATTTCACACAATAATGTTCTTTTGAAATCAGATCTAATTTCGCTTTGCTAGATGTCATCTCAATTTCAATTAGGCAAATCAAACGGTCGTTTGTCTTAAATGAAATTAATCTAGAATAATAAAAGCTCTCCTTTTTTATACTTTTACAGATTCGAAATCGAATTCGAAGTTGTGTGTAAGAGTTGTTATATAAATTCATTGCCCAACTCGATTAGATTAACTGGTTTGCGTGTAGATAAACAGCATCCTCTTTGTCCTCATATTCTTTTCCTGTATCCTGTATCATGTCAGGACTCTTATGCATTCATCTTAACTCAAGTCGTGTCACGACTCTTTGTCCATCCTTAGCTGGGTATTTGTATGATTTCTGAGCGTTGTTTTCCGTACAGTTGAGTTCATTTGCGTTTGATGAGTTCTTCTGTTGGTTTGGTGACACGGAGGGAGGCGGCAAAATCATTTCCGTTACGCAAAATGCACCGGAAATGTTGCAACGTTTGCATGGCTCTGTGGTTCCTGGGGCTGTGTGGCGAGCACTTTTATGATGTCATTCCACAGCAGCAACAACAGCCACAACTGCAACAATTGTGCTGTTGCAACAACAAGCAGCATAATTATGTGTGGCAACGTCCTAAAGTGAGCCATAAAAATTCTCCGACAGCCGTTGGCCGCGAAATTGGCGCCGCGTCGCAAAGTGACGAAAATGAAACCTCGAATTACACTAAACCGACACTTAATAATTCCCCCTTAACCCCAATCCAACCCAGCGAACCCTAACCGACCCCGCTCTACCCCTTGGCCGACCCAGTTTAATAGCCTTTTTACAGGTCGTACAACTTTATGTGGCCCCGTACAAAGAAAGAATGAAAGAAGAAAAAAAAATGGAAGGCAGACAGAGCCTCCATCGTCTCCACCATCTCCACCTTGGCTTGGTTCCGACTTGCTTTTGGCTTGTAAAAAGCACAAACTGCACAAAATATGCGGCCAATTTCTGTGAAGCAAACAACAAGCTAAACAACTTGAAAGTTAAACTACTTAAAAGCGTTGACTTTTCACTGTGGTGCCACGAATGCCAAATACACTTACAATGTCATCACATGTACTTTGACAATTATTGATATATATGAAAGTAATCGATAAATATCGATATGTTTGTCGTTTGCGTGTGGTAAAATTTAAAATGTCAATGTTGTGTAAACGGCAGATACAATTCAATATCGGTGGAACTATTTTAATTTTCCAAGATTATTGCTGGATAAGAGACAGATTGATCAATATACATATATATTTGAAATGTCAATACGCTTGTCGTAAAGTGTGAGGACTTCGTGTTGTGGGTAATGTATAATAATAGCGGAAGGTAAAAACTAACAATTCTGATGCATATAATTTTTGGAATGCCTTGCAACATACAACTCGCTCCTCCTTAACTCTCCCTTGTCCCCTATTTATTCTGTTTCCTTCCCTTCCGTTTGCGTTCTCAGCTCGACGTCTCATAAACCGCGAGGCGCTGTATTTCCGGAGGAGCATAATGATTTGTATGAAATGAAGTCGAGCTCCGTCGCGTCGTTCAAGTGACCAACAAGAAAGCAGCCAACAAATCGCCAAACAACCCAGTCACCCTATTTGAACCACCTCGCTACGAAGCTGGTCTGAATTATTCATTAGCCATTTTCGAACATTTGGCTTTGCATTCATATATACCACAAGCATAAATAGCAAGGCATACCAAATAATGCTGCCCTGCGAATTGAAGATGCACCTTGAACTTTGAATTTGGTGCACAGTCAGCAAAATTGGGGCACGATTTCAGATAAAAAAACCCAAATGGATCGATCTTTCTATTTATATGCCAACGGCCTGATTGCTCTATGGCTATGCCTAGCTAGAGCTAGCAACATTTGTTACGTATACCTCTGGTACACCCTATTCTCCTAATAGCGAGTAATAGCATTTAAAAGAATTGAATTGAAGAGTCTTTAGAAGCGTTTCTTGTCTGCTGCCTGCTGATTCACTGACTCATTCCCGTGTTGAAATACTAATATTGCTTTCATTTTCTGTTCCTGTTTGATTCCAGGCTTCACGACGCCCATTCGCCACATATCGGTGAGGTCCTTGCTGCCGAATACGGATCATTATATCACATACGAGGGATCCACCACGCATCCGGGCTGCTGGGAGAGCGCCGTCTGGATAATAGTTAATAAACCCATCTATATTACCAAGCAAGAGGTAGTTCATATATATATATATATACATTTCTTTTCATTTGCTTTTTCCAATTGCAATTAAAATAGTATCATGCAATTATAAAAAATTGTTCATCAATTGGTCACCGGTCTAGGCGCGTTTCAATTGCGGTCTCTGCAATGCTCTGCGCATAATTAAAACACAATATTCGGTTAGCTTAATCAATTTGTAAGCACGTTGAGTAGATAGCAGATAGCGGCGGTTGTAACTAACAAACAAATTAAAAATAAGAAAATATTTAGTAAAATATATGAAATGTTTCAAGTGAGCCAGAACAAAGCATTTTGTTTACAATTGAGCATAATCTATTGTTGAAGATTGTTTCAATCTTCAACATCTATCAATATTGTGTAAATCGATTTAATGCGAAGGCCAAGCTATTTTTTTTAATGAAATTAAATTTTTCAAAATCATTCAGTTCCTTTTCCCAATTGAAGGGCACATATGTATATCTAAAATTTAGAAAAACAATGTCCAATTTGCAGGGTGTTTGTCAGTATGGCAGGCATAGCATACTTCAGTAATAGATTTGAATATAGCAAATTTCATGACTTGTTTCTGAATTTTAGAATGCATTTCCTTCCTGAAAATAAACGTTTTGCATTTCTACCGTTAATACAATATGTCTAACAAACCTTTCAAATGTTAAAGAATTTATTTGTCGTAATTTAAGTAATTATTACTAAGAGAAAAATAAACAAATAGATCGTTTATTGACATTGTCTGTCATTTAATTGCAGTTATATCAACTCCGACGACTGATGCAAGGCTCCGAGAGTACACCGAAAGCTCCCTTAGGTAATAATGCGCGACCCGTGCAAAGTTTACACCATAGAACCGTAAGGACGAACATAGATTTTAAGCGTCATAAGGTGAGTGTCGAGTGCCCCTAAAAAACAACACCATTATCGTTATACACACACATATCTATCAAATTTATATCTATGGATACGATTGGGCTGCCAACAGTCATAAATTTGTCGAAACTGAATCGATTGACGATTAACGGATACAAACATTATAGTTATACATATTCCCAAGACAGGCTACATCAATCACATTACATAAACATTTCAATTGCATTGCAATCAATTGTAATATGTCCATCTATCCATATAATACGTACAGAATCAAAACGCATGTCCTTCCATGTACAAGGATATGTACTATCGAGCAAATCGCTGGTCACCAGATACGGGACTTCTGATACGTTGACGACAACAACATCTAAATCAACAATGCACAAATGCAAATTACACTGAAATAATGAGCATATTAGCTAAAACAACAACAAGCAGAAGAACAACAACAACAACAACTGCAACAGAGGCTGGCAACGCATTTGGCATTTTGAATGCCGCATTCAATTTTTATATGAAAGTTTTTAAGTCGAGACCCGGATTTGTTTGGCTTGCAGCATTCCTAAAATGCAAACAGCGACAACAACTACAAAACTCATATTAAGAATATATATTGTTGAAAACAACAATAACAACAACAACAAGGTAAAACTGTTTGCCTTTAATGCCCTTGCTGATATAAATATTATATGACGATATAGTTAGATAAGTATATGCATAAATGTGTGTATGTATAATGTATCTGCTGTTAGCTGATCCGACTAATCTAATCTAATCTAATAGTTGAGCATTAAAACATGTAACTATTTTGGCAAGGGTATTGCTTGTGGCAGCAACGAACTGGCTTAAAATACGATAGGAATAATCAACAAGCAAGCAAAAAAAAATAAAAATAGAAATAGAGATAAAAAGACAATTAATGCCATAATAGCAAAATTACATTGAAGCTAACTGAAATAAGTACCACTCAGCCTAAATATAAGTGCTATACACACACACAGCCACACACACACAGCAAAAATGTTCACGCCCCTTGCCTATCAGACATAAATTAATTGCTGCCTTATCGGAATTATGCAGTAATATAACAAATAATTTCGGGCCTATTATTAATTTACACATTTTATGCTGAACACACACCCATACACACACACACACACACACACACACACACAGACAAACACACATATATATATATACATATAAACAAACAACAAATTTGTTCATTAACTGCTTGGCGCTTTGTGCTTTTTATTTATTTAAAGAAAATAATTATTGCAAAATTTATTTGTGTTCTTCATTTGAATTTTTAATGCCAATTTATTTTACAGTAGTGCCACATATGCAGATTACCGGTTGCAACATCAGCTGCCTCACAGACTAATATCAACCATCATATTCGCCACACCGAATTGTAAATACGCTTTTTTTAAACTTTGTTTGCTGCGTTAACTGTATGAAATAGCGCCAAATGATTCAGATTTATTTTCATTTCAAATTAAAATTCAATTGCACACAAATAATGAAAATATAATTCGTTCCTATATCAGCTATATAGATAATGTAGGCCGATTCTAAACACACACACACACGCAGGACAGATGCAATAGGTGAAAAGAGTTAGTTTGGCAAACACACACAAGAAAGTTGTTGTCGACCGATCGTTCCTATGATAACTAAATGATATAGTGAAGCGATTTAGTAAATGTTACCGAATTATATATATAACATCTGCCACCGATATCAAGCAGAAAAAGTAACAAGTATCATGAGCATAGCTTCAAATGGAGCCTAGTTTGACTGACTGCTTCCTCTTCTGGTCATAGGGATTGGAAAATTACTTAGTAGTCTCAGTCTCCTTTCAATTATGATTGATAATACTTCTGTATTTTCACTTCAAGGGGTATATAAATACAAAAACGATACAAGAATTTCCGTAAACTGGATGGGTGGACAATAACTAAAGAAAAGAAAACGAAACCTAAATGAATACATATATACATAAATATATATATATATATATATATAATGACAAAACAAAACAGAAATTAAAGCAAACATAAAATATAAATATTCATATAGAGCATACATAAAGTATCTAATAAAGCTATATATGAAAAGAAAAACGTACATGAAAACAACTATAGAAATGCATAAATATTAGATAAAAAATGCAAACCCTTTCTCCCCCATTTCAAAAAAAGAAAAAGAAAGAAAAAAAGGTAATAACTAAACTAAAAAGTGATGCAGCAGGAAGTTGAAAAGTTGGGCATACTATATATGAATTGATATAGCTAAAATATGTATGTACATTATATTAAGAGCTATACTACAGAGCAAACAGATGTCTAGGGCCGGCCAGTAATTAAAGCCATACCAATAAATGTAGCTCCATAAATACGATTATATATATATACACTTATGATATATACAAACAAATAGCCTATAGCAGCTTACATAATCAAGTGCTACGAAACGAGTCAGTAACGTTATCGAAATCGAAATTGAAATTGAAATCGATGTCGTTATCGATATTGATAACTAAATTTAACTGTAGATTAGTGCGTTAAATGCATAAACAACAATTTTAGGCTTATCTTAAGTAGGTGCAAAAGAGAGAAATCAAAACAGAAGCATCAAAATTTTTTTTTTTTTTCTGTGTGATATATCGACACCGATATATGTAAGTGTAACAGTGCTGGACAGCGGACAAGTAATGAATAGCGCTTAGTTTAAATAGTAATTACATAGCTTTTCCGTTTGTAATATATGTTATTTAGTTATCAGCGCCAGTTAAAAATTCGTGCAATTATCATACGTTTCCTGGAACGTTCCCCCATTTCCCCCCGTCCCGTCAAAAAAAAACAAAATAAGTATGCAAGAAAAAGAATAAATACAAGAATTAGGCGTAGTAGAGAAAATTGTCTATTTGTATAAAGGAAGGAAAGAAATAAGCGATTGGATAAAGAAAACACATACGACGACTGTAAGTTACTATTGTGTTGCCATATACGACTACCTATATAATATATATAATATACAATATATATACATATATATATATATATATATTAAACATATACTATAAAAAAAAAAACACATATACTACAACTGTAGAACGACTATAAAACTAAATGAAAACAGAGAGACAATTGCATGCAAATAAATGGAAAAAATCGAAAACGGAGAAATAACAAAATCAATTGACAAAATTTCAGTGCAAAAAATTATAAATGCATCTCTCTATTATTTTGCAATGCATAACGATTTAACGACAACAGCAAATATTATGACTAACAAATTGAAAATGAAATGCAAATTAACACAAAAGAACAGCAAACAAAAGTATTATGAGACAAAAAAAAAAGAAAATAATAATAAAAATGAGAAAAAAAAGATTAAATTAAAGCGCATTTTTTATTTAGTTTGGATAAGTCGATAATTCCACAGCAACTAACGTATTTCTGGTCAACCTCCGAAAGGTAAGTAAAAATTACAAAAAACTAATCCATTCGCTTTTGTCTTATTGACAATTTCAATCTTGATCTGGAAATGAGCCAACAAACTTGGCAAAAGTTAAGAGTCGTCCAATATCCGATTTTGGTAATCAGCCAAATCTCAAATGGAATTTGAAATGTTCGTTCATCTTATAGGGGGGAATGTGGAGATAGACTTGATGTAGCAGATAATGATTGACTCCATCCAATAAGACTACAAATATTATTCATGAAGATGGCAAAAACAGTTATCTGACTGCACCACAGACAGTGGTGCCAACTGACCTACTTAAATATGCAGTTTCAATTTCCGAAAAATTCAACAGAATACTTGCAAAACGCAGCTCACTCAACTGTGCTTGAATTGTGAGGGTGGTGCGTTGAGGGTGTGTGGGCCAGTGGCAGTGGCAGGGGGCAGGGGCAGGGGCAGAGGTTAGCTAACAACGAATTATGTAATCGGAAATGGGTAACCGCATGTTTAATTGGACGCAATTGAAACTAAACTAGCGTAAAATCCAAATAAAAACACACATACACAAATGCCAAAAACTCAACTCATTCTGCAAATTTGGTAATAGAAATTCATTTCATGGCGTTCCGTTCCATTCCATTCCGTTTCATTCGGTCTCGTTTCGTTGCGCACGAAAAATTAATTACAAATTAATTTACCATAAATTGAAATTGCGCACAAGACGATTAAGAGGATGTTGGTGGGGTTTATGGTCCGTGTGGTGCTTGTGCTGGTGGCGGCGGTCAGTCGAGTGGTTTGCCCTCCAATTTAACTTTGGGTGGTGCGTGTGGCCTCCAGTGCCTGTTTATTAGCACCACAAATCGCACAGCATACAGTGGAGCCTGGCTGCGATGAATGCAGTCTTAGTCCTCCTCTTATGTGAGTAGCTTTTTGAGTAACTACTACTCGTCTTTTTCTGCACGTCTTCAATTCACAAAAGACAGAGAAGAACTATAAAGCAACTCACTATAAAATAACTAGTCACAAATTAAGAGGGTAACTTCAAATACAGCAGTTTTAGTACGAATAATTCAAAATCGTCAAAGTATCAAGTTGCAATCTTAAAGTCACGATTTGTCACAGTGTCGAATTGAGTAAAGGGTAGCAGCTAGTTGAGCAACAATTGCTTCATCTTTTTTTTGGCAAGCTTATAACTAGTGCATTTCATTTAGCCAATTAGGACTGTAAGTAAATTTTAATTTTTTTATTTATTTCATATTGTTTTAACTGATGGGCGAATGGTTTCAATTTAAAATTTGCAACCGCATTTCACAAAACGCGGTCAAAAGTACTAATTATACTAAATAGTGTAAAACCGCAGAAACCACTTAGCCGGCACTGATGGAGAAAGCAATGGCCATAATGCTCCATGCCACCAGTGCCCCCTTTTCGGCGGTGCATGCCCCTCCACCTCCCTTCCATAGCATCGACATCTTTTACTGCGATAAATCAAAAATTGTGTGCGCACAATTTCAATTCAACACACAAATTTGTTGTAGCTATAATACAATATGATTTAATTTAATGACCGAAAAAAACACCACCCATCTCCCACACAGACACACACACGCACACACACACAGCGAGCCATCATCTCCCTTTTCAGCGAAAGTCATGCGTTCGCACAAAAGGTGTTGCCTACTTTTCAGCGCATACTAGTAAATGCAGACACAATCGACACACATACACCACCCACGCACACACACTTGCATTTTGGTATATGTAAACAACAGGAAAAGTTTTAATTAAATTTTAAATACAAGTTAATTTTGTGTATCTTCACGCAACACAACAACAAACGCCCCAAAATATCCATTTGTATATTTTATACCACAAAACTGTTGGTATTTTCATTTTTTTTCTCTCTCGATGTGTGTGTATGTGCGCGTGTGTGTTTGCAGTTTTTCTATTATTTATAGGCTTGTGTGTCGTTTTTGTGTGCGTTGCGTACACACAAAATGAGTTATAAATATTTAGTTGTAATTCAGGTTTTAGCTTGCATTGTTGCGGCCCCTGAACACCAAATTAATATTCATGGAACAATTCAACGATGTCGGCGTCGAAGTCGCCAGTTGCAAAAATTGTTTAATTATAAATAAAATTTAGATGAATGCGATTCAATGGATGAGGCAAATGGACCAGTCAACTTGTTGCAGGATATGCAGCAAGCCACTCAAAATTAACGAATCAACCAACTACTCTAAAAACTAATTATTAGAGTGAATAAATATCGATCAGACTACAGATCCGACAGGAACTGTAAATAGTGTTGTTACAGCCCCAGCGATATTGGTAATGATATTGGTTATTCTGTAAGCGAAGCATATTCAATAAATGTCCACAAATTGAACAGTAGCTCTTCAGTTTTTCAGAGTTTAGCCCACTCAGAAAAGAAATCGTCCTGAAATCTAGAAATTTGTTTGACTTCATTTTGTAATTCAATAAGCATATTTCTTAAACGATGGTGTTTTTCTAGGGCTTATCTTTCGTAATTCCAGTTTTTTTTGTTGTATTATTTAGAAAAAATGCGTCTAAGTTCCAGGTATACTGACAGTGTACTTAACATTTCCTTTCTTGTTGTTTATATTATTATTAAACGTTAGTAATTTCAATACAACTTTCTAAATTTTAGAGAGTTTTTTCTCATGTCAGCTTTATAGAGCAGTTTACAAGAAAAGCACTTATAATTTGCAATATTTTGCATATCTGGAAATAATATCTAAAAGCCAGTTAAATGTTCTAGATTAACTAATGCATCTTTTTTCATTAATGCATCTCCAGACAACAATTCCACCTGCATCAAATCGAAAGTAAGTCACATCAATAATTGCACAGATTATAATCTAACGGAATATATAATGCAGACTTGAGTCCGTCATGTACACAATTAAATGATACTCTTTACGAATCATTTTATATGTACGAGGTGTTGATCGATACTACAATAGAATCAAATAGAAAAGAAAGGAAATCTATATATATTTGCTCGCATGCATTGTGCAGCATGTCCGGCAATTTTTTGAAGCGGCAACAACATAGTCTCAATGCCACAGGGTGTGTAGGATGTGTATCAAGAGAGTGTGTGTGTATGTGTGTGTGTGTGTGTGTGTGTGTGTGCAATAATCACAATCACGTGATTTGCAAGTAATCATGTTGTACAACTGCAGCTCACACATCGCATATTGATAAGCACAGTCCACAGACACTGATAGTCGGAGTGAATTGTATCGCAGCGTATCTGGAATCCTTAACCGTAACCGTGCACCGTGGCCAAGAGCTGGGAATCGAAGCCCCAACCAGTAATAAACGTGCGTAATCAAGCCTCTAGCCCAGCCAGAAGAGCCAGTTGCATCTAGCCAAGCACAGCACAAAAGGCAATAAGAACTGTAAAGATGCATATGGATGGATGTGACTGGTGTCCAGGGTTGAATGCCTCATGACTCATGCCACATGGCTTTCGGCCTGCTGCCTGCTTGCCTGCCTGCCTGCCGGCCTGCAATATGGCAGACTCTGGTTATAACTCAAACGGTGCGCTGTAGTTGGGTCTTAGCTGGAGTCTCCCCATTGCTATAGCTAGTAATATTTGATTTTGATTGAAGTGCAGCGAGGCATGTGGCCGGAAAAATCGCACGAAACATGCACTGAATATATATACGAGACAACAAAATGGGGAGCGTCAAGTTTGATGCCTGTTGCATTCGCCCAGACAGCGGGCGTACCGCCCTCCCTTAATAATAAGTGCAACAGCAACACAAGGCCAAAAGTAAAATCAGTCGGAGCACAACAAAAGTATGCATTTTAATGCTCACAGCTCCAGGGACTTCCATTGAAAGCTACGTGACTTGCAGTTTATTCACACGTTTCATATGAAACACACATCTGTCGTCTGGTTCAGTTCTCAGTTCTCAGTCGGATCAGCTTGCAGTATGCTAACTGTATAAATGCAATATTATTTGATTTGTTGAAAATACGCGAAAAAGCGGAAAATCTTTATACTTATTACATCGAATCAATTAACCTAAATGCATTAATCAAAAAAGAAGTGATTAAGTTTTATCTAAAGTAATATTTCGATTTTGAATCTAGTTTGACATCTAGTTTTGTATGCATTGGAAAAAGTGCAGAAAGAGCTTACAACAAATATTTTAAAACGATAAACTATAGAATGTAATTTAAATTGTTCGCAGGTGTTTAAGGTTTTCACCGATGTGTGTTGCCTTTATACGTTATTTAGCCGATTCAAACCCTGAATTTACGAATCGAAAAGTTTCCAAAACATTAGGGAAACATATTTTGGAAAGCCTCCAATTGACAAATACCCTCACATTCGTCTCGGAACTAAGGTTGAATAGAAGAGCGGGAGCACAATAGATTGAACAGGTCGCAGTGCATGGAGCACGCCAATAGTACTTAATAAAAGAAAATGGGATTTTCATAATTTTCAATCAACACGCAGCACTCTTCAGGTGATGTGAGTGTTTATTCTTAACTCGAGTCTTCAATGACTAAAGTGCATTCGACTCAGATTGCGGTATTTTTGTTGCCAACCAACTTAACGCCGGTCTTGCTGCGTTTCTCTTGATGTCACTTGACAGGATTGCATCGAAACACTTTGAGCTGCAGCCACTTGGGGCACTAAGTTAAGACAGTCAAGGCTCTGGCTCAAACTCTGATTTAGGCTCCGTATCCGTCTCCGGCTCTGGCTCCGTCTCCGGGTCGAGTTTGGGCCTTCGGGCACTTTCCGTCCCACATTTTTGTTGTTCAACCTTACCAACTTTTTCGTGAGTTTGTGTGAGACTCGCTTGTTTTATGGCGCCGCATAAATCAGAGGGTGCCACAGCATTGTCCCGCCCCACTTTACCGACTGTAAGGGGTTTCGGAAGGGGGCGTGGTGTTGGCACTTGAAGGCTCATTTATTGGCCGAATATATTGTGCTCGAGCTGAGATGATGACCATATTACGACTATTTCGCATAGTTTGCTTAAGGGGTGCCACCTATAAGAGAGGCAGCTCCTCCTGCCTGCTGCCTCCTACTGCTTTAAAGGGCGCTGCTGTAATTGCCTTGCGCAGAGCGCATGAAATTTTCAGCAACGCAACAAATGAAAATCATTCCTTTTTTTGTGTAATTCTTATACGTCTTTTGAGGTTATTATAATTTTCATATTAGTCCTGTAACGCATTGAAGAAGTCGTATCCGTTACCATAAAGAATACATATTCCTGATCAGCATCACCACTGTTTTCAAGTTGTTGAGGTCTCTTTTTGAAACTCGGCATTTATCCGAATTAGGCACAATCGGTCGGTAAGTTGTGGGATAGACAAACACCTTCTCGTACCAAATAGCCACACAACTGTGGCATATTCAGTTGACATCCAGTCGTGAAGCAGAAAGTGGATAAATAAACTTTATTTCGAAAGTACAAAAACATAATAATATCTTGTAATCTTCAGATGTCAGCAGATTAATTCCAGTCTTGCAAGGGTATGCGATCTTCGATGTGGCAAACATAAGGATTCCCTGTTTATTTTTTATTTTTGTTTCTGAGGAGGCAACTTAGATGGCGCTCCCCCTCCAGTGAAAAGGCCCCCAAAATATTTGTGTTGGCTTATAGTTTTTATTTGGCATGTCTGGAACAGACAGTGCCTGGCGCAAAACATTTAGGCAGCTTGGCCCTTTGAAGGCTCGTGGTCATAAATTCCGTTCTCACCACATTTTCGCTCTTGCCTCTCACTCTTGTTTTTGGTGAGTGTGTCTTTGCCTCTGGGTTTTTTTTCTTTTTTTTTTTGGCCAGCAGCAAAAAGCATTTTTGACTCCACCAAAAGGTGCAAAAAAGCTGTGGGCAACGAAATGGCAACTTGTACAGTTTTCATCAAAAGCATCGAATTTGAAATACACTGATTGATAAACAAAAACAATGTTTTGCAATCTTCTATAATGAGTGTTATCCAAATTGAATGAATAAATGGAAAACGTAGATACAATTTTAAAAAATTGTACATTTTAATTGAATATCATTTAAAAATATGTTCAACATACGATTACTGTCTATTGTCTATTTCAAATTGATTATAATTGATTATAATAAGAGAAGTTTAATTGCGCTATATGACTAATATTATTGTGATGATTTTATTTCTGTATATCTAGATTCCCAGCTATAGCCATATGCGCAAATAGGTCAATGGTAAAATGCATACAACCCCAGCTAAAGGTTCGACGAAAAAGGCAAACGAAAAAAAGTAAAGCGAACAACAAGAAACCAAAAAACAACACTCAAATGCAAAGGCATATAAAGCATATTTTTGGACATGCTTTTGACTTGAGTTTGGCTTGGCTGAGCTGGACCTGGCTTAGCCTCGGCTGACACTGCAACAGGAGCACGTGGCAGGGGGCCGAAATGGCTAGAGAGGCAGAGAGCTGCTTGGCTGGGCAACAAAGAAATACGGAATCTAAAATGATAATAAAATATTCATATTAATCTGCTTGGCTCATAAAATATTCAGCTGCGTAATTGTTGGCATTACGTAAAGAAGACACGACACAGTCGCTTGGCAGCCGCCCACCCATCCCCACTGGTGTGCTGAAACAGTAACTTGTGTTTTGCACTCAGCATCAGTTATGGGAGGACAGGCAACGAGCTGAAAGCTCCTCTGCCGGAGGAGGAGGTTGGGCAGGAAATGCCAGGCAAAAATCTTACAAGTTTGTAATTTACACCTGGCTGCGTTTTTTGACTGCCTGCCATGGTTGGCCTGACGCTCAACTGCCTTGCCTTGCCTTGCCGTGCCTTGCCTTGCCCCGACTTGCCTTGTTTTCACTTTTCACTTTAAACAATTGACTTGGCTTTAAGAAAAATACACACACACACACACATAATATACGTACATAAAATCCAGTTGAACTTCTCTGAATTAATGCAAAATATATCTGCCATCTGTAAAATTGAAAAAATTGAAAAATTTCACATTTTTATTCTCGAGTTGTGATGAGCTATAAAGTATAAATTGAACTCACGACTGTAGCAGCTCTGTCTGTGTGTGAGTGTGTATGTGTATGTGTGTGTGTGTGTGTCAGTGTCACATTGGCAAATCCCATTAAGGTATTCATAATTGGTTATAATTTTGGTTGATTTCATTAGCATATGTAACATTTTAATTTGATGCGCGAAAAGCGAATGAAACTCTTTAAACACACACGCACACACACAACACACACACACACAAACAAACCGCAACTCATATGCATAATCAACGATGGCTCATTAACCTGGCAGACGATTGTTGTTGTTGTTGTTGCTGTTGGTGTTAATTACGCGTCGCATATGCGGTGATAATATACACAATATCATTCTCATCACTTGTTTTACATCAAAATTATGTCGATTAACGCCTTTTCCGCCTGCCTGTGTGCGCGTGTGTGTGCATGTGTGTGTTTGTGTGCGTGTGTGTGGTGTAAAACGTGTTAATTGGATTTACGTATTGAATCCGCTGTCGCGTTGTCAACGGAAGTCGATTGCCAATGCGGCGTATGCTGAATGTCCCTTTAACTCACTTCTTAAGTTAAACCGTGCTACGAAAACATAATCACCAAAAAATAAATAAATAATAAAACTGATTAAAACAAGCGTGAGTGATAACCAGATTCTTGAATACTTACAGCATGTTAAGTCTATTCAACATTCGTCCAGATTGTTGCGTATGTTTGAAATCGAATACTATATACAGTTGATAATTCATGCAAAAGTTGCATAATGCAAGAATTCACAGCTGAAAGCAAATTGGAAATGAAATCCTTTCTTATTTGTGTCTTATTTATTAAGTTGTTAGCCTGCCTTATAATTAAATTAATTGTTGTGTCTGTCGTTTCACAAATATTCGATTCCACAAACAAGCCAAACATCTTCACATATATTAAGCCAATCGAAATTTAAATTTTATGCATATTTAAACAGTTAAATAGTTAATCATATGCATATGTATTGGAATCGGAGATGCCTTACAGCTATAGTAGCATCATTTCGATTACTTTCCACAACACGTGGCGCTATTGAATGTGGAGTCCAAACTTTATCGTTTGCTATGCAACATTTGCAATAAATATTAATATGTTCACTTTTTGTTAACTGAAACCATGTGTGAATTGTGTGTCTGGTTTTAATTATGATGTATGCATGTGTAAATTGTTGTTAACATTGAAAACAATCAAAGCGAGTCAACGAGTCAAAGACACGAGTTGTAAACATTTTTTAACACACATTCAATATTCAGAAATCATAATTCACAATTTGCTACAAATTGATATAAACTATTGTGATATTTGGCCACACATCAGATTATAATAATTAAGCCAGAAATAATTTTCGAGTTAACTCAATACACAGCAAATGTATCATTTCTTTGACATTTCTGACACACGCACATACTCAATGCACACACGCACACAAGTAAAATACACAGAAACAAAATACTTGGGTAAATCAGCCAACCCATGGAGTAACTTTGATTTCCTTCCAAGTCTTTTGGGATGTTTTGTCACAAAATGTTTTTAATGAATTTGAATTGGTCATTTTTATACCGCTGCTTCAGTATGTAAATGACAGAGCTTCTTAATATTATATTATGTTTGCATTATATTATATAATTATAAGTGCATGCGTGTACATCTTAGAATAATGCTTAAGCAAATAGCGAAAAATAAAACAATAATCTTAAAATATTCATATTTGTCACATTTGACATTTGTTTTTCAATATGAAGATAAAATTCTGATAACGAGATGAAAAATGTATTTATCTTAAAACAAATGTTACAATACGATTAAGTGGGTAAGGAAGGGCAAAGAGTTTGATTTTAACCCTAACCGAGCCCGACCATCAAAACAATAGAAATTATTTAAATTAAAATCGTAAAAATCGAATATAAAAAAAAAATTATTAAACAATGTGTATTATTCATGGAAGTATTTGTATATATAATACAAAACTAAATCTAAGAATGCATTTTTCTAAGATCCGATTTATACACATCTATGTTGCATGCTTAACTGTGTTTTAATTAATTAAAAACAACATTTTTTTCTGTGTAATTCCAGTTGAAATTTGTACGAGGAAAGTTTCAGTGAAAAGCTGAGTGGCTTCAAAAGTGACCGCTGAATAAATAAAAATAATAAAGAAAAGTAAAACAAAAAGTCAAACAAAGAATTAAAATTGCATTATTATATGAGTGATAGATTGATTTATGTATGCCCAAATTATCCAGTTGAAAGTTGAGTTTGTGCACGCGAAAATCGAACAAAATCACTGCCAATTTTTTGATCGCATCTCGCAACGAATATGGGCAAAAGCTGTGAAGAGTGAGGCGTCTATTGAAGCCATCTCGCTCGTTCGCACACTCATTGCAGTTAAAGACAAAATTGTGCTGCATCGTTAGCCTAATTGCATTTTCCAGGGCAAGACCCAGGAAGACGACATGAAGACTATGAACTGTGCGGGACGAGAGATTTAGAATATGGGATGGCCAACGGGCAGTGGGCGGTGGGTATCTTCAATGGTGTGGCGCAGAGCAGGCGTGGCGATTGCGTTGATGATGTTGGGCATGCATGTTGCATGCATGCGTAAATGTCAGAAGGCTGTCCAGAAAGTGACTGCAGCTCATATTTTTGGTTGCCGGTGCCATTCAGTTGGTGTGCTCGGTCACATAGTTGCTGATTGCATTCTTTGGTTATTAAGTCAGTCAGCCTCATTTTTGGGTAACTTTTGTCGTGTTGGGTTGGCTGGCCGGGCGTTCTCATTGTCATTGTCATCATATGCATCTAAGTGCGTTAGAGTTGCTTCAGTTCGTGATGCGAACACACTAACTAAAACCAAGCCATTTCAAATGCAATTAGACAAGAGTGGTGGTATTTCTGTCCTTCTACTAACATTGGGAAAATAACGTACATACTTAATTGATGTCTATACAAGCAAATAACAATCAGCTCTTTCTATCCAAATACTTGGCTCAAGTCTGAACTAATCACAATTTTAATGAGTGTTATTGCAAAACAGATGTGTTGCTTAATTTTGGATTCGTGTTCGTTCGTGATTGTTCAATGCGGCACGTGTACATCTCTCATGCGAATACATAGCACACCTAATATATTCCAACACACACACACACACACCGACACACACATACACATGTAATAACGGGTCGTTTATTTCAAGAATTCGAGTCTCTGCGGGCTGTGAACTAACTTCTGACTTTTGATATCTCTGGCCTAAATGAACCTGACGAACAACAACAGCATCACACACACGTACACACACACACACAAATGTGGCGCCTTTAGTTGAAGCAAAACTAAATTTAGTCTCTCGCCTGACTTTTCCTCAACCTCTCTAGTTGCCCTTACGCCCAGAAAAACACTCTGCACATTTTGATAAAGATTTTTGATATTTTCACTACGTGCAGCTGCCTGTTATGCATTATGTGGTGTATGTTTGTGTGTGTGTGTGTACGCTCTGCTTGGTATACAAAATCTTGTATATGAACTGATTTCCATCTCTTAATCTTTGTTGACATTTACTGTAGCAGCCAAGAAAAACGGAACGAACGAGTCCGCTTACAACAACAATCCCATTTCCCACCACTCTTACCCCATTCCCCGCAACTTATTCACCACACTTACCACTTCCCCGCCCACAATGCAGTCATGCATTCGCTCGCTTATGAATTAAAGCAGGCTCGCCCAATGGAGACCACAAATATGTCCTTGCATGTCCAGTCTGAGTCTGTGCGACACTTGATTTCTGTGTCCTCGTTAAATAATTCAAATTAGTGCAAGCTACCCCAACAACAAGCCAACCACTGAACTACTGTAGGCAATGGCACCCACTGGCACTCACTGCCCTGCGTCTAGCTTTGAAAATATTCAAAGATTCACTAAACATTTATTTTTGATATTACAAATGTGAGCAGTGAATGCATCCAACAAAATACAAATTAAATTGAACAGATTTCAGTTTTAAGTCAAAGAAAAAGAAAAGGAAGCCAACTAAGAATGCTCCAGTCAAGAGAGCTGTACTAGAAGATACCCTTGCATTGGTATGTGCTCACGTCAATATGATGAAAAGTACGGCAAGGTATAGAACAAATATATAAATATATACATATATACATTCGCAATTAGAAAGATATGTGACAGAAATGTTTTCGATTAATTGAGATTAATTTCTATGTCCTCCAAGCTTAAAACATGATTTACGTGAATGTGCATTCCAAAATCAGATGCAGGCAGATACAGATGCTGGTCAAGAATATATACTTAGATTTGTATAAAATAATTATTTATTTATTTCTAGTTTCTATCGGCGATGTTGCTTCTTTCTTCTGCCTCTTACGCAACTTCACCCAATTAAAACAAAAATGTTTTACTCTGCGTCTGTCATTTACCACTACTCTAAGCCAAAGCAAAATGAGTATGCAGTTTATCTGACTGATATTTTAGTGGTTAACAACAAATGAATATGTAGAAATTCCCTGAGATTCCTCGATTAGATTAGATTAGCGAGAAACGGCAAATGGATCCTAGTAGAAGCGCTGCATCTGGACTTTTGGCAGTGTGCGTCGAAAGATGAAGGCGCCACGGAAATGATCACCGCGTGCCACCAGATCAACGAGGCAGTCAGCCCATTGGCCATAGATGGGCATAAAGGGTGGGGCACCAGCCGCAAGGCCCGAGCCGGAGCAGGCCATGCAGGCGGCGACAACTCGCAACGGATACAGCAGCATGTTGGCAGTGTACTGCAGCATAGCCGCATTGTATTCGCGCTGGGCGGGCTGCAGCCAGAAGATGCGATTGAAGATTGCGCTGAAGGTGCTGGTCCAGAAGATCACGCCCAGATCGGCGAGCAGACGGGGCGCAAAGCCCGCATAGAAACCAGGCAGACCATCTCGGGCAAAGATCTCACGCACGCTGCCCCAGATACTTGTGTAGACGATCTCCCGGCCAACGAACTGGGCCATCTGGCGCACAGCGATCACATGGAAGGGATGCGATACGGCCAGTCCGGTGGCAATGACAATGCCATCCCGCAACATATTGCCGGCATAGTGGCGCCACGGATGCTTTGCCTGCGACACTTGCAGCACATCCGAAATGCGCAACAGCCGGATGAGACCATCGGCGACGAGAGCCGAACTAACGTTGGCGAGGATGCATGGCGGCAGGCCACGGTAGAGGCCAATGAAGCCATCGGTATGCTTGATATGCCGCATATACTGATGCAAGCCCGGCAGCACAATATTCGTCCGGCCCAGCCAGCCGGTTGAGGCCATTGCCGGCAACGGTTCGCATCCCAATTGCATCAGCACCCTGGCGTAATGAAACGGATGCATCAGGGCTCCAAAGCCCATGCGCAATGTGAACCGCAGTAGACCATTCGGTTTCCTTAACTGCACCCTCTCCACCTGCTCCTCGTCCTGCCGCTCCTCTTCCTCCTGCTCCTCGTCCTGCCGCTCCTCTTCCTTCTGCTCCTGATCCTGCTGTAGATGTTGATTGTCTGCATCGCCGCCATCGCCATACGACGGCAAGGTGCCCTCAAATATTGGCTTTCGTTGATTCTGCATATTGCTTGCTTCCAATTGAATGAAATTTCAGAAAATGTTAGTCGATTTGTTTGACTTCGTTCGTTAGTTCAGTCTAAACAGACTTACGCCGAAAACTTTGCATGCCTACTAAGGGAAAATGCCTCAAATTATTCTAGTGAAGAACACAAATGGATTTACAATAGGCGATAATAAACAAGAAGTGGTCAAAGCCATCTGGCAACCTTGTTCCGATGCTATCGAGAGCGGGTAATCGATAATCTACAATAAAAAAAAAAACAGTAAAAACCAGTGTATATTGTCAAGCCAAAATCCTATCTGAAAGCAATTGAAATTGTTTCGATGTTCGGTATCGAATTCGCAATTATCACAATACTCGGCAGATCAAGAATCGATATGCTTTGCAGGACTCAATTTTACATCACAGTTGATAACATTTGTGATAACGTAAGTTATTTAATTTCCAGTATTTTGGATTCTCTGTGTTTTCGTTTCGTATGTGAAAAGTGCGCCTTCCCCAATTTGGTCAAATGTATTGAAAACCACCGAGTTTTAGCGAGTCGCGTTTACTTCCCAACCACATCTCCCCGAACCAATGCCGTTCGAACTGCCATCAATTTACCCACTTATTTCAGAACATGAAATTTCAATTAGTCAGCTCTACTCTCTTCTGTCTTGCTTGTCAATTTAATGCAACCATATTGTCAGCTGCACACCCACACACCAAACACACACAAAGCGAATAAGTTGCAACTTCAGCACTTTTTATTTACACGGCGCTGCAAATTGTACGTAAAACCCACAACAGCAGAAGCAGCAACATATGTTGGTAGCAAAAATTGACGTCTATAATTAGTTGATACTCTATCAATATCGAAAGAGTGCATTTGGTATAAGCTAAATAATTATTATTACTCAATTAATTGCAACTCGATATTTCAATTAGTTTCAATACAACTCAAAAAGGATGTGTATGGACAAACATGCATAATCAGATACAATTCCAAACGTGGCTATCCATTGTGAAATTGATTGAAATGAATAGGTATTTCATATTACCAATAATTCGCATCACATTTCTGCATTTCCCTTTTTGGAAGCCACAATAATTGACCACATGCGTACACTCTAACAATAAATGGGCAATCATAATTCAAGGATAGATTTTACTAAACTGTACAAAAAGTAACTAGAACTAAAACTTATGAATGCTACTAAGGCAGACAACAATATGACATTCGCAATAGCGGATTATAAAAATTTATTCTAAGAATAAGGGATTGCATTTCGAATTTTTAGCAATGCTTTATATTATTAGAGCACATATTTTTGAAAAATAAAAAAAGATACTTTCTAATTTGAATAACCATTTCGAATAGTTGAAAAAAACAGCAAAAACTGGTTTTCAGAGCAATTTTAATTTTTGAATGACTTTCTAAATAGTAAGTAAATGAGCAGCCCAATAGCCCAAAAGCATACACAGGAAGGACAAATCTAAACGAAATATAGAACTGAAATTCAAAATCAAACCGACTGCTCAACTGCGGCTCCAACTGCAAATTCAAATGCAGCCTATGCGACACGCACAGTTGATTAACAATGTTGCAATTTTGGAAGCGAACTAACGTCCACCTCCCCCCTCCCCCCCACCCAACCCAACCCCTTCCGAATAATGTATGCGGCGGGTAGAGGGGCGGGCATGCAAATCCCTGAGCTGACTACAATGTGCCATCGAATCCAATCCACACCCACACGATTATTGCACATCACTAATTAGTGATGGCAGCACCGCGGAGAGAGGAAGAGGGACATGCGACGGGCAATAGGGAGTAAGAGCCGTATACAAGTCTGACGCTAACATTCCACTAACAGTGAAATTGTTTTTCAAATCGTAAGCTCGCACGTTAGCCACAAGCAACAACAACATACAGCAGCAACAACAACAGCCACTGGCAGTGGCAATGGCAAATGGCAACCACGAAGCGGCAGCAACCGAATGAATGGCTATGAATGCGTCACCAGACACTAGGCCTAAACATTTTCAGCGTCATGCATCACCCACGTTCACATTCACATTCAGATCCCACGTCCATGTGTGGTAAACAGTGAACTGTTCGCTTTTGTGGACCCTCCTTCCATTTCCCATTTTCCATTTTCCATTTTGCATTTCGTTTCGTCAATGCTGATACTCTAGCCAAGCGGGTTATATTAACTATGCTCTTCATTGCACTCAATCTATAGAAAACTGTTAAATATATATACATATATATATATATTCTGCAACTCATTTCCCAACTTATTATTTCCATCGATCAAAATCCCAACGTTTCCCCATTTTTGAATTTAGTACTTAACTTTTTGTTCAATTTACTCAGTTTGCGTGTAATCCTTAAAGTTCATACTTTGACCTTAGTTGTTAGTTGTTAAAGAAGTATTACTGTATAAATAGAAATAAAAAATAAAAAATAAGAGTTTTCTTCAATTTCGCAGATGAAAGGAAAATCTTTATACTATATGCAAGCTGTCGGCTTGTTGTGCTTGGCGGTGGCATGAACTTGGTGCATTTGTACTTCAGTGCTGTGTTAGTGTGTGTGTGTGTTTTTTTTATTTTCGAAGGCAGATTCTGTCCAGGGATTAAAACAGCCGGATGCAGTGCGGAAATCAAAATGCTATAACGGCCAACAGCGCCAGATCAGAGCTGGGAGACGGAACAACGGACTGTCGAGGAGCAGACGTATCAACGAAATGGGCATGACAGTAACATCAGTTTAAACGCCAGCTAATCGCAAAATCAGCGGGACTCGGGAAATTTGGGGACTACAGAGCAATGCAACAGCATGCAATGACAATGTGGAGGTGTTTGCATAATGAATGAGCTCACGCGCGCGCCACTCAACCATCAGAGCCGCAACCAGCATCAATAACAACTAACCTTATCTAACTGTGGTCTCGGTTTTCTAATCTATTCCATTTCTTTTTTTTGTTTCGAACGAATTGTAAATTTCCCCTCCGCTGAGCCGAACAAGTTCATTCGCCCCATTGCCAGTGTTTACGCACAAGACAATTAAATCAAACGACAAGCGCAAATGTGATCAATTTCAGTGTTGTAAATTTCAAGGGGACAATGGGTTAATGGTAGAGCAACTGTTGTCCATTTGCGGCTAGACTGGCCACACTGCGCAGATTGCCAATGTGACCCAATGTGGCACTGGTCGACGCTTTGATAGCTTTGATTCACATTGGTTCGGTTCGGTTCGTTTAGACTCGCCATTGTTTCGTTGCATTGAGCTTATGCAAATGCGACCGAGCTTGACTCTCCAAATTATGGCCACAAGTTCCGGTGTCCGGCAACAAGTCATTATTGTAATTATGTTAATACACACATGCATTTGCATCGGTGGCGCTTCACCTTCTACTCCAGAATTTTGTCAATTTGCTCATAATTTGTTTACGAGCCACACATGCTGCGTACAAAGCTGAATCATTTAAACGAGGCGAAAGCATTTTTTTGATTACTTAACCTTGACTGGCCAAATTGAAGCAATAGGCCAACAGTGTGATTTGAAACTTTTCTACATTTATTTGCTAACAAAAATTGAAGTGAAAAACGCCTCCGGTTTCGGTCTTTGTACAAGTTCAAAACTTTTCAAAACATTTGAACAATAAGCAGACAAAACAATAATTATTGTCCAAATTATATATTCAGTGGATAACTAATAATGCAACTGCTGTACACTTAATAGCACCTGCTTAGTGGCAATACATATTTAAATTATGTTTCGGCCTGCATTTCAATTTGGGCACACTATCTGCGGTTGAATATTACGAGCCGACTACCACATACCCTCTACACAGCCCTAAAGGAGACACTATTCTTATTGGAGTCAAGATGAAGTTTCCATGTAATTTACTCAACGGCACGCGCAACAGAATATTAAAATTCCTCTGTGTGCCCCAGCTTCAAGACAACAGTTGCTTTCACTTTACACTTCCCTTGAACAAAATGCAAAAAGAAAACCTATTAAAAACACAACAAGTAACAGCAAAAACCAGACAAAAAAAAAGGTGCAGATAATCCTCTACTAAGTGGATGAGGCTGAAATGAAGATGCGCAATGGGATTAGTTTGCTGCTGGAGGTATAAAGAAGTCGAGTATCAACGATGTAAAAGAGACAGTGAAATAAAAAATACATAAAAATGACACTTGTGTTACGGTTATGTGTGAATTTATTCAATGCTACGGTTTATTGACTGATTGCAAGTGAATAAAAATTTTAGTTCTGTTTAAAATCAGTGCTCTGGTAAATACATACATATAGTGCTACACATCTGCTGGATCTATATTAGAACCAGGTAATTTCGTATCGAATTATTTGAAATGGATGATTGCGAATTAAATTTACAGTTTCGAAAAGCTTTTCAACATTTGTCATCCTTAGCAGAAATTAAAAGCAAATTTAATGTAATACAAAATAAATCGATTTCAAAATTCTTGGAACAATACGATCCACACACGCAGACAGGCAGCGGCGTGACCACAAAGCAAGAGCGACAGGGAGTTGGAGTGGCAGTGGCAGTGCCAACATGGCCAAACATTTTGCACGCATCATTGTGTATGGAGCACAGTCTGTGGGGCGGGCGTTTGTCAAGGCCGTTCGCCAGGAGATCGAGGAGTTGCGCGCGGCGGCAAACCGACACCAGACGATCACGAACAAATCCCAGGGCAAAGATACGGCGGTCAAGGGCATGACCCTCAACGAGGCCCAGCAGATACTCAACTTGGAGGATCTGTCCAATGTGGATGAGATCCGTGGCAATTATGACCATCTGTTTCGCATCAATGAAAAGGTAAATGGCGGCTCCTTCTACATTCAATCTAAAGTACTTCGGGCCAAGGAGCGCATCGATCGAGAGCTGCAAAATAAAGAACACAACTGTCAATCTGTGTCCTCGTGTGCAAAAGCAAATCAAACTTAGGCTCTCCAATAAGTCGAGTATTACGACCAGCTGCCTATAACTAATTTTGGATTCAAGTTAATCCCAAAATATAAATAAATAAATAAATAAAGATACGGAGTCAATATCCGACATTCTACCAACCACTGTGATAAAAAATTTCAAAAATTTTTGATTGCTTAATTGTTAACCTTTCTATGAATGAATGAATTCCTATCTAGACACATAAAGGGCCAACAATTTTGAAAATATCGCAAACGTAATGATAACATATTGAATCCTAATTTCAATATTAACCTTTACCAATTTAATTTAAATACATATATTTAGTGATTTCAGATTTATTTTTTTCTCTTATCTTGGACATTCTTTCACTGGTTCCTGTTACATTTGAAAATTATCTTGCAGCTCACTTCATATATACGGTTTTTCATATCCTTTTTGTAATTCGTCATGAACCTGCTGCAATTTTGATAGGGAATGGTGTCATATGCGCCTTCATCTTGCTTTTATCTGAGACTATGTTACAACATTGGAATTAAAACTTTGCATATCCAAATTTGAAGAATTCTACATACCCTGTTGGATGAATCCGAAACTTCTGAAAGCGAGTGAGTAGCCTATTCTAAATCAGACCCCTCCTCCTTCTGTTCCTTCTCCTTCTGTTCCACCTTCTGTTCTTCCTCGACACCCATCTCCAGATTCGAATAATGCAATACACCAAAAAGATACAAGCAATCTGATGGCTTAAGACAGACGGAAGGAACCGCTGTCCGAGTTCGATAATACAATCCATTTTTAAATAAATTTTCTTTTTTTAGTTTTTAGTAAAAAGCTTGTGCTCTAGAATTGAACTAAAAATCAAATATGATCGAAAACTGTGTTTTTGACTACTTGCCAAAAGCCTACATTTTAATCAGCCAGAAACTTTGTTGATGTTAAGTAATTTGAGTAACTCCAATGATAATTGTAAATTTATTATGCCCAAGTTGTATACAGATTATATATTCAATTTAATCCAGACAGTATGTATGTATCGGAGGGTATTTTTGTCATATCTTCATTCATTAGTTAATTTAAGACTAAATCTTTTTGGCTAAAATCCCAAAAAAAAAAAAAAATAACATAAAATAAATTTTTCTACCTAACTTTCATAGTCATACACTGCCAATACTCCTATTACTTTTAGTTTTCAAATCTACTGTAGTTTACAAAGTTTTCAAAATTTTGCCACATGGGAGGTAAACTTTAACAAACTATGCAATTTTTATGTTTCTATTGGCAAAACTTGACTTTGAGGTTGCGCCATAATCCAACCATCAAAACAGACCAAATTCAACTAGAATCCAAAAATGATGTTAAATTAAATTGTGTTTAATCTTTCGACAAATATTAATTAAAAGTAACTGTTGTATGAATAAATGCCAAATATTTGGTAAATTTCTATTTTAATTTCCATCGGCACATGAGTTATTATCAAAAGCAGAACAATTTACATACAAATTATACTGCATGCACAATATACATATATATATGTGTTTGTGTGTGGGTATGTGTGTGTGTATATGGGTATTTGCATCTATTCTTATACCCTCTAGCTATTAAACGGCTTATTGGGGCGTTTGAGCCAAGCAGTCTACTTTGTGAGCATTATTTGAGTGCTGTTAGTCTTTGTATTCCAGTTGACACCGTACAGGGTATCTCAGCAGTCAGTCAGTCTACTATCTCTTAGATCACACTCGACTTGTTCATCTATATGTATGTGTGGAGCCCAATAAAATATTAATGTGATTTATTTATGCACGTTAATGAAACACGCTGCTCTCAATGAAAACAAAATAACATAAAATTAGCCGCAATGGACAGAACAATTTTACTGCCAAAATGATAATCAAAATTCCGCAGCAGCAACGCAGAAACAGCAGTGAAAAGGTCGAACAAAACGAAAGGAAAACCCAGAAGAATAAGCACTTAAGACAAAATGCAGTTGATTGAGGCCGCGATTTGTATACTGCTTATAAGTGTGTACACTCCAGCATAATAAATCTGTAAGTAAAGCTTCGATATATATATAAATCTTACAAATATGGTTCAGTGAGGACAATAATAATAATTTTTCCGCTATTTTAATCAATATTCGAATGCTCTGCTTCCTTTCAATTGACGCTCCCCAGCTGCATCCAAGTCTAGCAAGGAACGCACCCACACACGCCCACACACATGCACAGCAGCTGCGGCTGATAAGCAGCAAAGTCGACGCTGACGCTGATGACGCTGATGCCTCTGCGATTTGAGTTGGTCGTTTTTTAGTATTGGAAAACTATTCAAGTCTAATGGCACGAAAGAGAATAATGACGCACAATACACTTCGACAGCTTAAGCGGATTAACATGATTACAAGAGGCGCACACATGCACACACACACAACCAATAGCAATGCATAGTAGAGTAATGATGTCTGCCGTCTGTCGATGTTTGCAGAAACTTGTTAACCATTTGAAGTCGACAAATGTTATGCGCATTAAAAGGATGCGCCACTTGACTAACTTGGCTTGGCATCCTCAAGTGCAGTTACTTATGCTCTTATTTGATTTTTTTTTCTTTCATTTTCATTTAGCATCATTTAAATGAATAATGCGCACTAAATCCAAATTAAAAATTTGTAAAGTAACTAAATTTAAAAGAAATGCATACAGCGTTGACAGATCAGCTCAGCCCAAATCGTTCGCTTCGATTACATAGGCAAACAATAAGTGTTGGGCAAGGGAATGGGGATGGGGGTGTTGGTTACCCTTGAAAATTGGTGTTAAAATATGCAGAGCATGCTGCATATGCACTGAGTGAAACTGACATGTTGCTGCACATGGCTTTGACTATGATTTACTAATTTATATTATTATTCAAATCATATTATTTCATCTTTACATCACGCACAGCGGGAACAAGAAAAAACACAAATATAAATATAAAAAAAAAAATGGAGTGGCAGCATGTAAATAATCATATTACGCAAACACGCACGCCGCTTGACAACAACGATGAAGTACAACAATAAACCACATAGGCAGCGAGTGCGAGTGCGAGCGAGAGAGGGGCAGGGAGAGACTTGCTGCTCAACAAATCCAATTTGAGGCGAGGATGGCGCCGCCTGCTGGGCCAGCATTTCAGCGCTGACAATGCTGCCATATCACGCTCGAGCACAGTCGCAGTCGCAGTCGCAGTACAATGAAATTTGTTTGCTTTTTTGCAGCTTTCGTTTTGCCTCCTTTGTCTTGTTGTTGGTACTGCTGCTGCTGCTGCTGTTGCTGTTGCTGCCCACACTCAGTTTCAACGTATCCTTCATTTGTCGTCAGTGCATTTGTATTATTGTGCTGCATATTAATTTGGTTAACAGCTTGTGACGTGCGCCTCTCTACAAAATTAGCCAACCATTCATTCTTTCATGCGCTCGCTGCGTGCTTTCGTCTGCCGTATTGGCAACGCTGTGGTTAAATTCGCCGTCTGATGAGGGGCTGCAAGAGTGAGGGGATGCGGCGAACGAGTGGACAGACAGAAAAATGAACGGGCGTATCAATTTACACACCGGAAGGCACACACACATGCACAAAAGAACGAAATGAGCGGCCGACCGATGAGCTCAACAATTTTTACATGCATTCGTGTGTTCTGTGTGCGTGTCTGTGTGTGTGTGGGTGTGGGTGTTTGTATACTTATTAATGGGTATTCATTGTCACATCCGGCGCAAGGAAATTATATTCGCCAAACGCAGCGGGACAACCGCCAACCAGCCCGATCCGCTTCTTAACCAACGCTGCTATGCAAACGATAAATTTGGGGAGTGGGGATGGGGTAGATCAGAACATGGCTGGACATTTGAACTGTTTTCTTTCTGAGGGTGGTGGGATGAAATTTCTTTTGTCGATTTAATTGAAATAATTGCAAAGGATGCAAATGGAATGAGCAGAAGTTGACACATGATGAAAATGTGCATGTGAATGTAAGCGATGTTGATAAAGATTAACTCCTTTGAAGAAACAACAGCAATTGTCGTTTTCGATATCCAGCAGCAGTCATGATTTCATTAAAAAACCACAACAAAAAAGATGGCGGGTTTTATGTTCACACCATAGTTAGCGAGAGACAGCGAAAGAGAGAGAGAGAGAGAGAGAGAGACAGGGACAGAGTCCGATCACGGGAACAGGTTCACTGAAATGTAAGATTGTTAGTGTTATATAGAAGGCTAGTAATTCTTGACAAGTGCCAGCAGTCAACTTCGAAAACTTGATTTTGATTCCTTGTAGTCTCCGTATTTGTTAATATAAATATAATAATAATTTTGTTAGCAATAAGCATAATAAGTAATCAAAGCCAAACGGAGGCATCCAAGGCAATGTTGTTAGACAGGTCATCTGAACAACCCGATAGCGATGGGCTCGAGGAAGAGGTAATTGCATTTTCATTTGTCATACTTTAAATAATTTGAAAAACACAAATATCTATTTGCATTTACAATATCACATTTTTTGTAAATTTTTTATTTTTTTGGTTTGATGACGGGGTACAGCAACCAGTTGACGATTCTCTATGTAAGTGCTTCAACGAAGTTACAAATGTGCCACATTTACAAATAATAATAATTTTTTTATTTTGTTTTGCACAGTTTACACTAAAGGCAAATGCAGCATTTGCCTCAAATACCTCCAACAGCAGTGTTTCGTGTGCGACGCATACTTAGGGTTCGAGGGCATGTCAACGGAATGTGGTGTGGTCAGCGGCGACTGCAGTCACATATTCCATAGCCATTGCCTTGCCCGCTGGTTGATCATACGCCACATCTGCCCCGTCGACGGTCTGCCATGGTACTTCAAGGACTTCAATTTGAATTAAATTTATTCTATTTCAGTTGCTAAGACAATAAACTGTAATAAACAGCAAGAGTGATTAATTTTATTTAATGACGAATAATATTAACAATCTTAAGCAAAAATAAATAAATTATATACGTCGATTTCTTGAAATTCAAATTGTGTCTGTTTTCAACAGTTTGCAAGCGATAGTAAATGCATGCCATCAAATAACTATTTACTTTTGGATGCTTGAATCTGTCCGGATTGTCCGGTCCTCTGATATTCTGTCCTGGCTGCTGTTACCGCTTTGGTCCTTTGTCGCTGGCGTATTATTTGAAACATGCCCAAATGGCGGATGTGTCGTTGTGGTTGTTGGTAGCAGCCTAAGGGCCAGTGGCAGGCGCAGACGTATGTGTGCTGGTGTGTCTCTGTGTATTTGTGTGTCTGGTAAGCTTCCGCTGCATTTGGCTGACAAACTGCACCAAACACGGCGTCTCTCAATCTGGGTTTGGGGCCATGTCGATGCCGGCAACAGTTGCCATGATTGTGTCGATTAGCTAATTAGCTGCAATTCCGCGGCCGGAAATTGCCAGAGGGCCAGCATTCCTTCCCTTATTAGCAGCAGCAGCTAGTAAACCTCAATCTCTATTCACGCATTCTCCGGATTGAGGCATTAATTTGTAGGTACATCCCCTGTCGGCTGGCCACATAATCTCGTCATGAATATATTTGTCTTTTTTTTTTTTTGTTGCCTTGTCTCGTCTCGTCTCGTCGCCGGCAATCGGTAATCGGTAATAGTTGTTGCCTCGCCACTGCCGCCACGCCTGCCTCGAGTCATAAAAATTCATTGGCAAACGAGGCAAAGCATGGCTGCTACTGCCACTGCCACTGTCAATCGGGAATAGTTCAGACGAGTTTTAGACGCCCCTGCCACTGGCCCTGTCTCTGGCTCTGGGTATCTTTGTATCGTCATATTTGCCACTGCTTCTGCCGAGCATATATAGAGGCTGAGCAGCGAGTTTCATTCCGAACTGAGCGTGCCAGCAACTTGGAAATCATTCATTCATTCGATACGCATCTGGAAATATATGATGTTAATAATGCACTTTGATTCTCAATTCAACTTCATTTGATCGCTACTCACTGACAAACGAGCACTTAATTTTACTCGTTCCTAAACTAGATCTCTACGGTTATTTGGCACTCAACATGCCCCACTCGTTGGGGTTTTCTAATGAAACTGGTGGCTGCATCAAGATTTAACATTCTTGGACAACACATTGACTCGTTCATCAATTTGTAGTTTGGCTTTCTGTCCTTCCTTGTCGTCCTTATTTAGTTAACTCAACTCGCTTGCTTAAACCCTGTTAATTTGTGTCTAATCCTTTTACGCAGAGAGTAGAATTTCATTCGTAGTTGTTAGCTGCTTTCCAAATTGGGCTCAGCTCGCTGCCCGTTCTTGTTGTCGTGGTGTAAATGATGCTGGCCAAGCATAAAAACTAAAGGAAAATAAAAAATAGGAAACATTTTATAAAAGGAATTGCATTAAGTTTTTCCTAAACAGCGCTGGGTATTAAAGAGAAAGCGAGCCATTAGATTGAGGGGTGTGGGGGTGGGACAGCATCTACACACACACACACACACTGCGAAGGGAGGAAGAGCCGCTGTAAAGGACGACAATGCAGGCAAAGGCAATAAGCTTAAGTTCAATACATTTACTTGAATATCCAGCGACGATGACGACGATGTCGATGTCGATGTCGTTGACTATTTGGCTAAGGCTGAAGCTGCGTCTGGTACTGCTACTGGTACTGGTACTGGTACTCTGACTGTTACTTGTGGTAGTGGCAGTGGAAGCGCTACTGTTACTGGTCCTAGATATGCTGAATGCTGAGGCGACGTCATGCCCATTACAGCAGTTTTGTGGCAAAAAAAGTTCGCAGAAGCGCAAATGTGCGAGGCGATAAGCAAAGTAGCAGCAGCCCCATCTCCACTCAAAGCACAGCACTTGTGTGTGTGTGTGTGGGTGGAGGTGCGGTGTGAAACGGGGACAATCGGGCTTTTGGCTAGACTGGGGTCCGTGGCAAGTCCTTTGCAAATCGAATGCAATATGCAATGCAAAAACTATGAATTAGAAAGAGAAATATATAATTGTAAGATTATTTGCTATATTAATAAATATAATTTGAAATATAAATATATATAAGAATCTGCTCAAATGCAAAACTAATTTCAACTTTTCTTTTAAGCTTTTAGTTTATTTTATTTATTGCTTTCACACAAATTGTTTGATTAAGTTTTAAGAAGTGAAAATTGCTCGATGATTCTAGAAAGCAAATGTTGAAAAATTAAAATTTTTATTATTATACAACAAGAGAAATGTTTGCAGAGCTGCTGTCACTTGGACTTCGGGAAGAGTATCTGTTTGCTGGCAAGAAAACCACACAAACACACAGAAAGAGTGGGAAAATTGATGGTGGCTGGTTTAGGATTGGGGTGTGTGAGGAAGTACTTATTGCGGGTTGGGTCAGAGTGAAGATTTGGTGGCGCGCTTGTAAGTTTTTTTGGTTTTGCAAATTTATCGCTTTCAGATAAAACGTTTTGCGTTTTTACGATACGAGCAGAACTATCAGCAGCAGCAGCAACAGCAGCAGCAGCAGAAGCAGCTCCTTCCCAAAGGAGCAGCGGGTGGCGCTTTTGTTTTTGGAAAGTGGGATGTGCGATGTGGATTATGAAGTAATTTAATTAAAACGTTTTTAGCACAAAATAAATTTGCACATTATTTATGCAGCAACAATTCGAGGCCAAAGACGAGAATGGAGACCAGCATGGCAAACACTGTTAGATTGAACAAAGCGGCCAGCTCCTTAAATGAGAGCACTCTCAGCGGCTCAGCTTCCTCCTCATCTTCCTGCTCATCATCATTTGCATTCGAATTCGCATTCGCATCCATATTCGTATCCGTATCCGTTTTGTTGTCATCATCATTAAATTCGCCACCGTTATAAGTGGGTATTGCCGAGATGCGTTCGGTGCTGTCATCAGGAGCATCGACAGCGCTAACATATTTCCGTGTCCAATGCTCGAGGAAGCCGTGCGAATGGGCCAACATAATCTGCTTGTTGAGCACACCAACCAGATGCGAGTGGCGGCGCACATTGAACGCCAGCTGTTGGGTGAATATCCGCTCCCGCACCAAATGCAGCTGGCGACTCATCTCGTGCACCTTGCGAAAGTAGCCAAAGTATTCGTACGGCGATATGATGGCCAGTCGCTGATTGCTGCCGCTGCTCTCGGCCAGGCCGGGAAACGATTGAAGCTCACTCGCCGCCAGTTGGCGTAACTGTTGCGTCCGCAGCTCCGGCAGGCTCTCCAGCCAGCGATCCGCATTCCCCCCGACCATCTGGATCGTGTAGCGCTGCGCGATGACCTCGGCAATTGTTTGCGGCGGATTGCGTTGCTTATCCTGGCGCAGCAGCTGATACATGCCCGACTGATACGCGCTGCGCATCACCCAAGACCACAGCAGCCACGTCACAAACAGCAAACGGAACGAGTTGCGTAGCGGCATCTCCCTGGTCAACAGATTGCCACCCATGGTCAGCACTAGGAACTTGTAATAGGGATGCTGGAAAAGAGAAGATATCGTTGAGTGATAAACAATCCGACAACAGAATTCAATTCAATCAGACTGAATTTTGGAAATTACTTGCGGCAAATGCTTCCAAAATCGCTGCAGCAACCAGAGCGACAGACATACCAGAGCCAAGACCAGGCAGATGGCCTGCCAGAGAAGCGAGTCGAATGGAAATGCCAACTTCTCATAGGGCGAGTAGGCGCTGGGCAGATTGGTTATCAGCATGATGTGGCTCATGAAGTAGTACTTCGACTGGGAGTAGGGCATTTCGGTGCCCTCGGTGGGTTTGTAGTGGAAACCACCCAAGGCATATTCGGACCTATCAAAGATCTGTGCAAATATGCAGATAATGAATTCGCAAAAGAAAATACCAAATATCTAAAATAAACAACTATAAAATTTAATTTATCTATTCAATACTTAATATGTACTTCATATTAAACTGATACAAACAAAACCAGAATTAAAAAATCAATTTCAAATTGCGTATTTTAATAAAACTCACCTGGTCGAATATCCAGCCGGACTCGTTGAAGGTGTCACGCACCTGGGAATCGTTCAGCCAATAGATGCCGACGCTGAAGTTCAAATTGTCAGCCATGAACTGCAGCAGTTCCCCTTCGATGCCAACAAATTGGCCATCTGCCTGCATCACCAGATACGGCATATCCGGCCACGTGGCGCACATCAGTGTGCAGCCAAAGAAATTGCTCAGCTTGTCAGGGAAAAAGTCATCGCTGGCCCAGCTTCCCGCAGCGGCGACATATTGATTCACAATGCTCGCTCGTATCACGCGACACCCATGGGTGGCACTATACGGATAATAGCTGAGCATCATCACCCGCTGCTGCTGCTCCTCGACGAGCAGGAGGGCCACATTGAGTACACTGCGCTGCCAGAGCAGCTGCATGGCCGCTGTCGGCTGTGGTCGCATCATGTAGATGAGCGTCAAGGACAGATCGCTCGTGGCGTGCAGCTTACGGTAAACGGTGCGCAGGGCACGCATATCGTCCACCAGCAGCAGCACCGCATGCACATAAGGTCTGTACTCCATGGGGCGTTGCTCGAACAGACAGCGTGGCTGTGACGCTGTTGCCGGTAGGACGTGGAGAACACGTGCCAGCAGCTCCACCAGCTGGGGATGCGATGACATCGAACTGAACTGCATATGGATATAAAGTGTCTGGCGCCGTGACATCTCCGAATGCTGCAGCACCTGGGCAAGTGCCTCGGCCAGAGTCCGTTGTTCGGTGTGCGCTGGCAATATGTCGGTCGCCGTCAGCGCAGCTTGACACTGCACCATCAACAACAATATGCCGCACGCAATAATCAACTGCTGCATGGCTTCCAACTTGTAGTTTCCAACTGGCAACAACTGGCAATGGTTTCGGCCTTTTCTTTGCCCAGCTCAGCGCACTCGGGGGAAATCTGTTTAATGTTAAAGGGTTAACGAACTGTTGCATTACATTATTCAAAAATAATCAAGTAGAAGTGCTGAACGTTGACTTACCGCTGACCTGAACAACTCGACTGGTTTTATTGGCTGCTCCATTGTGCCAGCATTTGTGCCACTATGCCTCTTCCACCAATTTTCAATGGAATGGAAATAAATAGCTGCAATTCAGTTTAATACTCTGTGGACATCAAATTACTTATTCACAGCTTATTTGGACTAACTCGAAGTTGCTCGATAACTAAATTATCATTGCTGAAAAGGCGTGCAGCAATGAGACTTTCTTAGGCGTTTTCTTTCGAAGCACTCGGGGGAAATCGGTTTAACTTATGCCTAATAAGAATCTATGTCCATAGATACCAATTCAAACACCTGATTAACCAGCTGTAAATTATGTATAAAGCGTTGTGCAGACAACTGCTTAAGTACCACATCAATTACAATCAACTTATGTACCTTACAAAAAAGAAAATCGATCAAACCCAATTGATAAGAATTGTTAAAATGCATTTTTTAGCAGCATTAAACGATCAGCTGGGCTCTGTGATTGTTTTAGTTCTTGAACGCCTTATCTCACTTACCCGAATCCTGGAAGTCCTTGAATACCAATCAATATTCCTGGTAGCTGTGAACTCAATATGTGTCCTTTCGGGATAATTACGCAGGTGCCGAGTTGTAGCTTAAAAACGCTGTAGAATCCCTATCAAAATTGATCAGATTTGATTTACGAATGCAACGCTTTTTGTTGTCATAAATTTTTCATTTTTAATTTAATCTCGATGTTTAGAATTGGAATACCATTAATTTAATCATCAATAATATCAGTATCGTTATGGTTTTCGTCATTATCAGCGTCATCATCGTTATCCACGAATCGAAAATAGTCGACATCGACATCGCCATCGTCATCATCATTCTTGAAGACACGCTCGCTCGACGCATCCTTCATCTCGGTGGTCATCTCGGAACTGGTCTCCGCAGCCGTCAACGCCCCCGTCTCGAGCATCGCTTCGTTCTCGTCCTCGAATAGTCCACGCTCGGCGGCGCCCAGCTCAAAGACGGGCGTATCGCTCAACTTGGGCGGTCTACTGGTGTTGTGGGTCACCAGCAGCGGTGGCTTAACCACCACTCGCGTCCGATTCGTTTGATGATTGAGCATGCCCTGGTAGAGGTGGGGAAAACGACGCTGGAACTCAATCTTGATGCGCAGCAGACGCTGCAGCATGTCCGGCGTGAGCATCTGATGGGTGCGCGCCAGTTGGGTGATGTGGGTGTCGCGACGCGGCCGTAGATACGCCTCATAGCTGCCACCACCACCATAGAGAGGATAGTGCAGGTTGTAGGCTTTCTGTTGCCACGGATCTTGTGGCTGCTCCACTGGCAAGAGGCCCATATAGGGCCGTAAGAGGCCCTCATCATACCCAATAATGGAGCCCACAACGGGATCGTCGGATGCGGATGAGGATGCTGGTGCTGATGTTAAGGCTGGTGCAGATGATGATGATGCTGATGCTGATGCTGATACGGATGTTTGACTGATTATATATGCAATGAGAACAATGAAAGATGTGATCATCATTCATGAATGAAGCTGCAACTTGCAAGTGGTAAATGCTTCAACTCTATGGTTAAATGGCTAAAGTTAATGGCAAATGGTAAATGGTTAAAGTAAATGTTTTAAGTGTAATTTGGGTCGAATGTTTGCGATTGTTTTATGGTCTTGGGCTGGTGCTTTTGCGCTGCTTGCGACGACGCCGGCGCAAACGTTTCGACGATTTGCTATTGCTGGGTCTGGTTGTGGTAGTGCTCCTGCTTCTGACCCTGTTGCTCCTGCTGCTGGTGTTAATCTTGGCGAGCGCATTGTCCCGCTGGAGCTGCAAACGTAGGAGATCGTGTAAGACGTCGATCAGTTGATCGAGCTTCGTGCTGCGCGCACGCAACACCGACAGCTCGATCTGCTCCCTCGCCCTGGCTGGCGTCTTCGTTACCTTCGCTTGTCGTGGCGTACGCGTTCCACCCAATTGTGTGCTGCGCCTGCGCAGAAACTTGCCACGCAACGCATATGATGCGGCCGTTGTCGTCAGTCTCGTCTGTGTGCCATCACCATCCCCATCCATATCCACACCCGCATCCACACTTGCATCCATATCCGTGTCGGTAGTCGGCTCCTGCTGCTGCTCCTGCTCGGCATCGTCAATGGCATTGCTGCGGAAGGCCGTATTCAGCATCTGGGCGTGCTGCAATGCCTGATTGGATCGCTCGGTGGTTGTGGTGCTGCTCAGTTCTGTGGAACGCTTAGATTTGTTATCCAGTTCGTACGGTTTCAACTCCTGATAACTGTATTCACCCGAGTTGCTCATCTCGCCTTGGCCATACGGCTGCTCGCTCGACCTGGACATATATTTGGTATTGTACCCCTTGCTGGCCAGCGCCAGCGCCCAATCATCTGGCGACTCGGTGGTGGTGGTGCTGCTGCTAGTTGTGCTGCTAGCCGAGGTGGTTGTGGTGGTGCTGGTGCTGGTGGTGGGTGTGCTCGGTGTGGTGACAGTGCTATCTGCATGCCGGCAATCTTTGAGGCGCTGCTCCGCATTCGTCAGCTGCTCCTTTAGGTTCTCGATGAGAACGTACAGCTTCTTGAACTCTAAACGCGTCGCAGCCAACTCGGCGGTCATCGCAGCTCCATCACTGATAGGCGCATCCTGCGGCGGCGCCGATCGCTCGGTGCTGGTGTGTACACTTGGCAGCATTGTGGTTGACAACGGCTCCTGTGCCGCCGGCTCATTGGCATACTCCTGATCTACGGCCTCCTCGGCGGCTGCCAATTGATCTGCGCTTATCTCCACCGGGTGCAGACTGGCACGCTCGAGTGCCTCACGTATGGAGGCGGCATTGTATCGCATCAGCGCCTCCGCAGGATCCTCATCCGGACTGAGCGTGATTTCCTTGAGGCCCATTTTGTACTCCTTCCGCAATGCCTTGAGTGAACCGGCATCAATGGTCTCCAGTGTGCCATATTCAGTGCTGCGTCTGCGGCGTCGACTCGCCGCGCAATTGCAGCCACCAGATTGCTCTGCTCCCCCCAACTCCCCTTTGCCCCTACCGCAACGACAGCTGGAGCCGCAGGCGCAGTGAGCGCTGCCGCAGCCACAGCTGCCGGTGGCCCTTGCTTTCGAAAGTTTGCTGTAAAAATTTGCTAACCTTTTCTCTAAACGATGGCTGTTGTTACTTATGCTGCTGGTGCTAGTCGTTGTCAGGGTGTTGGATGCTGGTAGTGGTGGTGGTGCCGTTGCTGGGTGGTTGGTCTTCTTCGTTTGGGCATCGGTTGGTTTTATTGTCTGAAATGCGTCGCCTGTTAATGACATGAGGAAACAACGGGCGAACAGAAGATGAAAGATTGTGAATGATATGGAGCCAGCTACTTCATGGTGTGCATATGTGTGTGTGCTTATGCTTGCGTATGTGTGTGCGTGCGTATGTATATACTTAATCTTTAATTTTCAAATTCCAAAATAATCCCATTTATCCGTTCAGATATACTAATATTTTTTGAAAATCGCTCTGAAACCTAGCAAGTTTTTGCTGTGTTAAGAAATAATTTCTAAATATAAGAAACAAATTTCGAAAAATTCGAATATTTTGCATTAAATTGATAATCCCAAAAATATTGTGTTTTTTTTTTTTTTAAAATATTTAAACGCTGATTTTCAAAAATATATTTCTAAATAACCAAAAATGGTCAATTTATAATATAAAGCTCAATCTTTTTTTCTGAGTGTAGTATTTCATATTTTTCTTTTTGGCAAATATGCTTTAGCCACATAAGTTTTTAGCTTTTAACATTTTTACTTTATAACCAAATAAATGCTGTGGACTAGCTTCAAAAATAAATCAATATCGAGCATTGGCAAATAGGTAAACAAAATATGCTGCGCATACAGAAAACGGGTTAGAATATTTGAATAAGAAAATAAATAGAAGTGAATAATTGAAATGTGCGAGGCTGTGCGTGTATGTGTGTGAGTCTTGGTTGTGGTTGTGGTTTTGTGGTGAAGATTTAAGCACAACTTACCGCCATAGTGCGATGCTGGCGCAGCATGGAGTCAATCTCGTCTTCGCCAACGGCTGCCCGATAGCCGCCGTAGGCATTGGAGCCTTGGCCACCGTTGCCATAGCTGGTGCCATAGCTGGGCCTATAGCTGGGGACTTGGCCATAGCTGGGGACTTGCCCATAGCTGGGGGCTTGGTCATAGCTGGGTGCTTGGCCATAGCTGGGGGCGGGCGCACTCTGATAGTAGTTGATGACCGCGGGCGTCACATGATTTTTAAACTGCTTGCGATGATCCTTGCCCAGGCCGAGCAGATCGACTGTGTGTGGCGAGAGATTAGAGTCGCGACTGCGGAATACGCCAAAGAGATTACCTTTATGCCGCGCCTGGCTACCAGTGGTGGGCATCTGTGGCTTGGCCTCGCCCAGCATCGCAACACCATCGGGTTTCTGCTGCTGCTGCTCTTGCGGCTGCTGCATGGCTCTCATCTTCTCATCTAACCACTGCTGTTCGTCAGAGATGCGCTGCTGCGGCTCCAACTGTTGCTGCTCCGTCTGCTGTTGCATCTGTTGTTGCACCTGTGCCTGTGCCCTGGCCTGCTCATCGATCCACTGTCTCAACATCATGCTATGCTGATCCTTTGCCTGCTGCTTCGCTTGCTCCTCCATCCACTGGCGTTGCTTCATCACGGCATCCATTGTCGGCTGGGTCTGTTGCTTCGCTTGCTCCTCCGCCCATTGGCGCTGTTGCATTATCGCTGCCTGCTGCTGCTGCAGCTGCTGCATGCGTTTGTTTTGCTCCATGGCCTGCTGATCCGCCTGCATTTGGCGCTGCTGCTGCTCCTTGGCTTGTTCCGCTTGTTCCGCCTCCCACTGAAGCTGCTGCTGCTGCTGATCGTTAGTCTTTTCCGCTTCCCATTGGCGCATACTCTTGGGATCCTGTTGCATCTTCGCTTGTTCCGCCTCCCATTGACGCTGTTGCATCATCTGGGGCTGCTGCTCCTTGGTCTTTTCCGCTTCCCACTGGCGCATACTCATAGAATTCTGTGCCATCTTCGGTTGTTCCGCCTCCCACTGACGCTGTCGCTTCTCCTCATTGGCCTTCTTCTCGGCGGATTCGCTGGCCACGCGATAAGCGTAGGCCATGACCTTGAGTATGTCCTCCTTGGACATGGACTGTGGCTCCATTGCACCGGGCATCGTCTGTCGCTTGTAGTTCGTCTTGCGCAGTGCCTCCTTATACAGCAGCCGGCGCACATAGTCATCGCGCAGGGCACGCTCAATGTCTGCACGGGTGATCTTGTGCACGGGCGTCCGGCTCAGCGGGTAGCGCAGCTTTAAGGTGGGCGTAGTTGATGTTCCCTGTGCGCTGGCGCGCATCTCCCGGGCGACGCGCTCGATGTACTGCAACTGCTGCAGCTCGGCAATCACCTGGCGCTGGAAGGCGTGCAGCCTAGCCTCGATCTCCAAGCGATCTCTGGGCTTATGCGGCTCGGCGGTTTTGTCCCCGGTTTCGGTTTCGGTTTGGGTTTGGGTTTGGGTTTCGGTGGTGTCCTTCTCCTCTGCGGGCATGCGGAACCAGACCAGCGGCATTTGCTGCTTTTCCTGCTCCTGCTTCCGCTGTTGCATTCGCAGAGCTGTGTTGATCTTCATCCGCGACAGCTGCGCATCCGTCTGCTGTGGCGACCTGTACCTAATGGTGGCCTCACCCGCTGGCATCACGCGTACTTCCGATATGTCGGAGGCCTGGGCGCTTCTGTCGGCTTCGGGTGGAGCGGCTGCGGCGCCAGGCCAAAATTGACGTAGTCCGGCCATTAATGCGTCGGGCATGGGTGGTGGTGGTGCCATACCCAAAAAATTGTTGCCACCATCGAAGAGGCCACCAAATGGAGGCGGCGCCTGCGCCACGCTGGGCGCCGGCGCACTCGGGCCATCAGATTTGGGTGTGGTAGGAGCGGGTGTCGTTGACGCTGCTGGAACAGGTGCTGCCTGGCCGAGGAGCGCAGGCAGTCTGAAGTTGGCCAAATTTGGTGCCATTTGGCCAAGGTTGAATCCATCTGGCAGTTGTGGCATTCCTGGAATTGCTGGCAGTTGTGGAATTGCTGGCATTTGACTCAGGTCTGGCATCGGTGGCATTGGTGGCATTTGGCCCAATTGGAAGTTGTCGGGCAGCCAGCCAGCGGGCAATTGTGGCATCATCTGTTGCAAATTGGCCGGCGGCGGCATCTGGCTAAGGAACTGCTGCAACATGGCACCCGGTGCTGCAGGCGACGCCGGCGTAGGTGCCGGTGTATCCTGACGCGTCCTACGCGACTTGTGGCCACTGGCATCGTCGGCGAGCACCAGCACCACCTTGGAAGCGGCCGGCTGCAGTGTATCCGGCACGGCACCCAGCACGGACTGGGCGGGAAACATGCTGCCCCAGCGCAAAAGGCTGCACAACGCCGGAAACATTGAATAAAACGCGTCAATCGAAGGAATTCCACTGTTTGTTTGCTGTAAAGGTGGTAGCTGGGCGAGTATCTGTGTGGAATGGTGTCAAAGAGAAAGGATTAGATCTAGTAAAAGATTAGATTAGTATAAACAATATACGCGGTGCGTTTGGAGCTGCTCTTTAACTACTTCTAACTTTTATCATAATTTATTATTTCTATTATTTTTATTATTATTTAGCAGTCATTTTGTTAAAAAAATAAATAAAATTCTTAAGACAGGTTTCCGTTTAGTCTAAAAGATAGTATAAGATTGTATAAAAAAATGATTTTGAATTACTTTTACACAGCTCAACAACGGACAAAAGAATGGTAATAATATCCCTGATTGGCTTACCTCTTCCTCGCTGGGAAACCGTGGCTTAACAGCGACGGTGGTGTTTATATTCTGCGCAGGCGTAGACGTGGACGTTGCCGCTGGTGTATCCGTTAATTCTTGTAAGTTGGCTGTCGCTTCATCGCCGCTAACAACGGTGGCCGCTTCCTGGGCGCTGCTCAGTGTGCCTCCCAGCAGCAGCAGCAATAACCATAGAAATCTCATCTTGTATATATATATATATTCAGGTATATATATTCTATTTGCTCACACACTTCGCACTTTTCGCACAATTAACGATCGTCGAGAACTGGCCGTTGTTGAGCTCAAACGGTGACTGACGCCTCATTCGACCAGACGCTGCCCCATATAGAATTCTTCGCTGCGGCGGCGGCACCACCAGCAGCAGCAGCAGCAGCTCCCAACAACAACAACTAATTGAAAATTGTCAACGCTGCCAAATCGTGCCAAAGAGCTGAGCTGCATTTTGCACGCACTTCGAGGTTAGGGCTCCCCCTCCCTCTCCAGCCACGCTTGACACCAAAATTTCCATTGTAGCGTTACTTTCATTTCGTTTCCGTGTGTGTGCCACAAAAAAGACAACGAAATGAAATAAAAATAGTGAAAAAAAAAAGAAAACAAATTCAAGACTGCAGCAGCCGGCATAGCACACAAAACAATTTGCTGATGAGCAATTTTTCCTAGAATCAGCGAAAAATGCTGCACTGAAAACAAATGCACACAAATAAATCGCATAGTTGTCATGGTTTGGCCATCGGTGTATCCGCCTCTATGTATTATTTTCACCAAAATTTCACTGTTATCAGCACGAATCACAAACTGGGAAAAAATCGAGCTTAATAATTTTATAACTGAACGGTCAGCTCGTGCTTAGTTAATCGACCAATTCTCGCAGCGTAGCAAACTGCATCAATGCTGAGCTAAGCCCTGTCTGCAATGGACTTCGACTCCAAAGTCATCGCTTGTCCCATAAGAGGTTACACGAAATATGTGTTCACATGCACATACATGTGTATTCAATTATTATTTTGTTTTCATTTCACATATTGTTACTTACTACAGGTCTACGGCTAGGGGTGGATGCTTAGACCAGCACTAAATGCTATACATATTTGTGCAGTTGTATGTGTGTATTTACATAAATGTGCATAAAATATGGTCAGCGATCTTGGCAGTGTGTTGCAATATGCACCGCTGATGCATCTGTTGCAATTTATTTCGCAATTACTCATTTCAAGATAAGCTTGAAAAGCAGACAAGTCAAAAAAAAAAAAACAAGATAAGCCACAAAATGCTTATTCATCATTTTTCCTTCTTCGTTTTCTTTTTGCTTAGCAATTTTGGGGTCACACTGACAAACTACCTGTGTATGTGTGTGTGTATATGTGCATGCGTGTATTTTACAACACCGATAGTCGCTGTTCAAGCTTAAATTACACTCAAATTATCAGTTTATATAAGCAAATCGAATAACAAAAGATTTCCGCTAAACATTTAACTTGTTTTATTCTTCAGTTTTGTAGAGAGATGTGGCATGCCTCAGGCATTAACAGACTAACGAGCTGTTTGCAAATATATACATATACAATATATAGTTTGATGACTTTTTACAGATGTGTGGCATGTGGCATGCGGCAGGCTGTTAACTGATGGCACATCCATTTAAACGCAATTTGACCCGATAACGAGCTGCGATAAGCAAGCGCCACACATGCGATGACTAAAAGCCAAATGAATTTTGCATTTACTTGGCTCACTTGTCCACTGGCTCAGTTGCCCGGTGGGTTATTCACTCGTTGCCTGGTTATCGTCTCGTCATGTTGTCCAGCAACACGCTGCAAACGGCTTATAATATTACATTGATGTACGCCGTGGTCTGGACTATCAACAGCCACTATGCCAGTGAATCGAGCAAGGCGCTGAGCATTGTGCATTTTGCAACGGGGACCGCGAGTCGCACTTTGCACAACGATCTGATTGATGAAACACTGCGCTTGGCATCTGGCGCTGGAAGCGTCCTATTTCTGCTGGAGAACGAGCACGTTGACAACGATGAGGAGTCAGTGTTGGGTGTGCTGCCGCCGCCACCTACTAGCGGAACAGCGGGACGGGAAACGGCCATTTTGCTGCTGGACAGCATGCGGGCGTACATGCGTCTGGAGGCGCGCATCCTTCAGCCAAACAGCTTCTTTAAGCGAAATGGCTACTACTGTATTGTGTATACGGGCCAGGAGGCGCATCGACTCACTACGATTGCGAAAATCTTTCGACGTCTTCTCGCCATCTATGTGATCAATGTGAATGTGCTGATGGGTGGCCGGGACACTGGAATCGTTCACGTCTACACCTACTATCCATATCGATCGGTTAATAATTGCCAGTCATCGGAGCCCGTCCATTATGCCACCTTCCGGGGTGGCTTGGGTGCACAGCCGCAGATCCATGTGGACAATAGCGTGGGCTACTTCGATGACAAGGTGTACAATATGTATGGCTGTCAGATAATCACCGTCACCTTCGAGCATCGGCCCTACGTCTTCATCAATGAAGATCAGAGTCTGGCCGATGGACAGCGTATTCATGGCATTGAAGGCATGATCTATCGCTTGCTGGCGGAACGCATGAACTTCACCATTAAGCTAATCATAGAGCCAAATAATAATCGTGGCTTTGCTCTACCCAATGGCACCTTAACGGGCGCGTTGCAAATGGTGAGTCATCAATGCAGCTTTTATTCTTCATATACATATATATACATATATATATATATATATACATATATTGCAGATCGTTAACGGTACGGCAAATATAACTTTCGCCTCAGCGATGTACAGCAGGAATCGTGCCCAGTATATGCTGCCGAGCATCTCGTACGCCAGTTTTCCCATTATGCTCATCGTGCCCGGCGGATATCCGTTGTCGCCGCTGCAGCGCCTGACCAAGCCGCTTGCCTTCTTCGCCTGGCTGTGCACCGTGCTCAGTGTGCTGATTGGCTTTGGTGTAATTGGAATGCTGCAGTTGCTGGCAAGGCAACGACTACGTCGCTTTGTGCTCGGCGATAACAATCGGCTGCCCAGCATGCAATTGTGGAGCACGCTGCTCGGTGGCATGCACCAGCATCCGCCTCGTCGCAATTTTGCGCGTTTTCTGCTCGCACTGTGGCTGCTCCAGACGCTCGTCCTACGCGCCGCCTATACGGGCGAGCTGTACATCCTGCTGCAGGATGGACGCGTCCGCACTCCGCTCCAAACACTGGCCGAGGTGCTTGCTAAGAATTATGTGTTCTATTTGCTACCCGCATTCGAGAACACGTTCATTGAAATGCTGCCGGATACCCGTAGGGTTGTGGTGACCGACCTGACTGAACAGATGAAGCAGTTGCGCGACGATACCGATGTGCAAATGGTGATCCCATTACTCCAGCCGAGTATCGACAGATATAATTTGGAATCCGGTCCCGAGAAGCGTCGCCTGGCCGTGCTCAGAATTCCACTGATCACATCACTGCTTACGATGTACATGCGACCGCATTCTTATTTTGAGCAGCGCATCAACAAGCTGCTCATTAACATGATGTCCTCTGGCCTGGTGCATCGCTGCAAGCGCATGTACCTGGACCGCATTGAGCAGAGATTCGCCCATCGCACTGGTGCACCAACCGCACTCAGCGTCTGGCTGCTAGGCGGCCTCTTTGGCACATTTGTCCTCATGCAATTGCTGGCCTCCATCGTATTCCTCCTCGAACTCGGCGCTGCCCAGCCACAGAGATTTCGCCTGCGGCGACTGGTGAATGCAGCCAATCGTTATTTGGTCTAAGCCAGTTCACACTTAACTCGATTTCTTACCTATGCTTTCCTTAACGGGTTTCGAGCCGGCTAGTATGCCTTTAAGTATAAAATATAATGAGTTTTTCATTTCTTGCAAAAAATACCAAATTCAAAACTATTTAGAAAAGGAATGCAAAATAATTTATACTCATTTGTTAATGCTTATTATATATATTATTAATTATAGTAGTTCAAGTCTTAAACGATCCTTTATATAACAAAAAAAGGAAATGTACATAAATATAAAAAACTAAAATGTTATGCGAAGAAAAATGGTTTAATCCTTAAAAAAATATAAAATGTTGTGTGAAAAAAAGATTTTATTTTTTTATTTATTTAATTTAAAATTGATTTCTGTACTACAGGATAAAACTCAAGTGGGAGTAAGCTGTGATTCCGGATAAGTGGAGAGATTATATTATTATTTTATTAATATTTGTCCTACAGTTGCCGAAAGATTGAGGATAGCCAGCAACGAGGCCAACGCTGACTAAGCAGCTCCAAAGCAAAGACGACGATGGTGAGAGATTCAACCAACAAGAGGCCATAGAATGCGTTATAGATGAAGGAAACGGACTTGTCATGGTCGAGGACATTCGTCTTCGTTGTGGCGGCCTGCATGCGATGCAAATGTGACCACTCGGGCCGATCAGATAGATGATGGCAAATTCCGGAACTGCGCATTTTGAAGAGCATTTGATTAAAGATTTCGGTCAGATAGGAGGCCCGCGGAAAGTGCGCGCAGACCATTTTATCCCTGATCTTTTTTTCCACCTGCACAAGATTCGGATGGTCACGCCGCTCCCCAGTAGTAGTAGTAGTAGTGGTGGTGGCCAGATAGTGGCGAAAATAAAACGAACTGGTGATGATAGCGGTGCGTCTCTGTCTATCCGCGGGCATCGCTAGCAGCTGATCGAAAATATCCACCGCACTGCCGGGCAGAATGGTTGTGCGCGGTATCAGCGAGGGCGTCAGCTCCACCATGTAATATGTGCTGCGATCCACAACTAAGCTATAGTCCAGCTCCAGTGCCTGCTCCAGCGAATGGGGCAGCGGTCGCATAGGTGCATTTTGCACAAACAAAAACACGGAGCTCTCATAACCGATGCGCAACAGAAAGAGACTGTACAGCCAGCCTATGTGCAGCGGCGCAATCAATTGCCAGCCACGCAGCCGACATAGCAGACGTAGTGCCAGCAAGGCGCCCAGCAGCAGCCACACATTGGTTTTGAAAGGCAGCAGCATGATCTCATAGGAGCCATAAAATTGTGCTCCAACCACAACCAGTATGTACTCCACCTGGCTGTACGGCTGCGTGCTGGACAAATGATCGTAACGTGTCGGCAAGCAGGCCGTGAAGCCGATCGTTAGATTAGCGCGACGCTGCTGGAGCATGAGGTAAGGACCGGTCATCGTGCCGTTTGTAAAGATTTCGCCATTAATCAAGTCGGGTGGCTCATTCCGCACCAGCGCCAAGCTAAAGTTTAACCTGCTCGCCAATACTTTCAGTATATCCGCATCCAAGCCGGCAATCTGTTGGATGGGCGCGTCGCTCTCCGGATACAATTCCATAAACGGTGGCACTTGCCACACAACCGCGGACAGCGGACACCCCTGCAAATTGTGCAACTTCTGTGGATACAGATCGTTGAGTTGGACATGACGCAGTGAAACGGGCACTGGCTGCGTGGATTGACAGGGCTGCTGGGATCTATACGGCCAAAAGGTGAACGCCTCCAATGTGGCCAACTGCAGCTCCACAAGCAATAACAGCGCATTAACATTGTAGCGTCGATGCAGAATAAAGCCAAAGATTTGACCCATCTGCGCCTCCTGCTCCCGGGCATCATCCGCTCTTGTTAGTAGCACAATTAAATTATGGAATTTATACCTGTCATTGCCACGAGCATTGTCCAATGCAGCAGTTGCCAACTGTTGCGCATCCTGGACAAAGAATAGCAGCAGCCTTATATTCAATTTCATGTCCGAGAGCAGCAGCGTGTCCATCACAATGGGCACAGTGGTATTGCTGTTGAAACTCAACACTCGCTCCAGCACCTGCTCCACAATATGTTGCTGCTCCACTGGCAGCTGCTCCCTGTACTGGGTGCTCACAAAGACACTCATGTTGTGCGTCCCACAGATGTCCATAAGTATAAGATGCAATGCATCGGCCAACTTGCTGACAATCTGCACTTCGTTGGCCAGCAGACCCTGCTGGTCAGGCACCTGCAGTGCCAGACAGCCCAAGCTGAGCCAGCAGACCAGCAGACCAAGATGACTTGACGGTTCCATTTCGTTGCAGCTACTGCAATCGAACTGGCAATGAAATTGCAATTGCAATATTGATTGCACATCGATTGTGCCCAGGAGAAATGCCGCATGGGCATGGAGTGCTAATGGAATTTTAAGCATTTATTAGTGCTCTAGGCGAGAGTGTCCGACCAGGGGATACCCTGCCATTCGGCCATAACATCGCTTCTTCCATCGCTCTGAAATTGATTGATGATTGAAAATCACTGAAAGCTTCCAAATATAAAATCAATTATTTGAACCAAATGTGTACTGATTTTTTGAAATGTTTTCGATTTGAGTACAAGAGTATTTCTAGCTTAATAATAGTTGCTTTGAACAAATCAAATATTTTCAAAAATATGTGTACCCTTTAAACTTAAGCAGAATTCCAATCACTTTTGTTGCACAGGTCGTTGTTAAGTGAATTAATTTAAACACTGTAATGCATTAAGCAAATCTGTGTTCATTACTTAAACTAATTGCTGCCTACGCGACCAGTCATGATATGGGATTACCCCTAAATCACCACCAGCACCAGCACCACCCCCCATGGCAGTGCCAAATACTGAGAACAGCGCAGACACATTTCGGCTCGGCATACGGGCAATGTGTGTGCGTGACAGGTTCCGGTGTTGCTAATGTGTAGAAGGCGCATAACCATAAATTAACACAACACACACCACATACATACACACACACAACACACAAACTAATCACAGAACCACCAAAAAGCATCATCTCCGCTAAATTGTCGTGTGACTTGAGGTTGTTGTCAAATCGAAGCAATGAATGCATGGATATGGAAAGATATATATTTTAAGGCTTGTTAACTTATCGAGACGAGATATCAGGCAAACAACTAATACAATAAGTGCACTGCGAACTGAACAGCATTTAAAAATTAATTTTAGTTTGTATTCTTTCCTGAAACGCAGCAGGCCAAAAATAGTCGTACTCAGCGTGAATCCATATGGAACCACAACAAATATGTCGTAGAGCTGCTGCAGGTCAAGCGACCTGGCGTTGGATGGCTTTGCTGTATGCGAAAAACTGTCGTCCAGCTCCAGTGCTCCAGTGCGTCCAAATGGTCAGCAGTCCCACGGCGCGCATCCACATGACCTGCTCGTTGAACGCATCGACCAGGAATGCGCGCTTCCTCGGGCACATGCTCAACTGCAGGTTAATCACATCCTGGCCAATGATCTCGAATTGATTATTGTAGCTACTCACTCGATTGTACATAAGAAATGTATCCACAAGACTGACGGCTGTCGACCTGTCGCTTGGCTTGCGGAGGCTCTGCTAATGCAGTGCGGCAGTCGATTCAGCCATTCGCACGATGCAGTTGAACCGCTTGCTGCCAGAGCGTGGAATTTGCTTCATTGGCATGCCTACGACGATTTGCTCCACATTGAGCCAGAGATAGCCCGGATCGCTTGCCAGCACCCGGTCCATGGCCCGGTGCAGCAGGAGCGAGAGTGCAAAGACAAGCAAAGGATTCGCAAAGGATGCCAAACCAAAGGATCCGTGGGTATGGATAGAGCAGAATGTCCAGGGAACTCAGCGCATAATGGCTGCGCAGAACACCAAACCGGACGCTTTGGCTGTAGGCCATCAACGGCTGAAAGGCCGCCACACTAAGATCCGCTTTGCCGCTCTGCAACTGCAAAAAGAGACGAGATGCAAGGAGTCAAAAAGAGATTGGAGTATTTAGTCACCGACGATCTGCAGCAATCTTTCGCGAAGTGGACGCCCTCCCCGAAGTGGCATACGTCCTTGAATGCTCAAGTTGAGCCTCTGGCTGATCGTCTGAAGGAGAAACCCTTCGATGCCACCATTTGATGCGAACAATTTCTGAGCCACTGGGCGACAGTACGGAGCAGTACGGAGGCATATGCCAGAGTGCGACGCGCAGTGGACAGCCAAAGAAGTTGGTAAGTTTGCGGAGGTAAAGCTGTAGATGGAGCATGTGGCTGCCATTGTAAAGATTGCTCAGCTGTCGCGTCGTATTGGCGCAGCTGGGTGCTCCAAACAATTGATAGGTGTACACCAGGATGTCCCCGCTGCACCTGAACGCTGCAATTGGTGACGGTAGCGCCAGCAGTTGTTGTTTATCATTCAGTTTAATTGCCGCCAACTGTTGCATGTTGATTGTGATTGTTGATATTAAACTAGAGTCGAGACTTGTTTTTCTCTGTTGTTGTTGTGGACTCGCTCTAACTTCCAGTTTTATAGTTATTTCATAGCTAAATGAATTTATTGAAAACCATAAATGGTCGTTGAGAATTAAGTACACCTTTAGAGTTGCCAGATCGCGGCAATTGCAGGCAATACACGACGCCAGACGGGTCTCAATATGATTCCACTGTGGCGCCACCTGGATTTCGTTTCATATAAAATTAGATTTAAATTGAAAACTATGCAATTTGTGATTCTTGCAATTAAATGTCGACAACGTATTGATTAATTTATTTATGTGTCATTGAGAGAGAACAGCATACTATATATATATTTTATGATTTTATAATATATTTGTACTCCAAACAATGGTCAGTCGATGGCAGAGCAGCTCGGCGCCAAAAATCAATATGGAGAGAGCATAAAGAGCACCCATCACGATGTAGATGCCGACCAGTTGGCGTACCTGCTGTTGATCCTGGCTTCGAATGCTGGTTATGTGACTCCTGCGACTTCTGTGGCTGTACTCGCTGAAGGCGCCACGCCGCCAGTAGTCAATGAAGCCGCTGGCATCCAACTGGCGCAGCAGATCGTTGAACTGCTGCTTGAAATAGGAGTGCTTGGGCATGTAGATGACCACCTGCTGCAAGTTGATGTACTGCGTCAATATGTGATATTCACTCTGGCGGTTCGTGGCCCACAAATATGCGCTGGTCGAGTCCAGGCAGGTGATGGCAAAGAATCGAGTGTCGCCTCTTTGATGCAGGGCATCCAGCACAGCCTCGTCGTACGTTGAGGTGATGCTCTCAAAGCTCTCATAGTTGCGCTCCAACTGCGGCATCTCGCGCAGCATTCCCACCATGCTGGACGTGCACAGGCCGCGAAAATTCTGTTCCAGCAGCTGCTCAAAGGAGTGCGGCAGAGATTCGAACAACTGCAGCCGTATGAAGTGGAACAACAGCGACTGATAGACGACACGCAATGGGATGCTGCCAAAGAGCCAGTGGGCATAGATGATGCGCTGCATCCATGTGCGTGGCAGACGAACCAGCGTAACACCCAGCAGCAGCTCCAACACCTGCAGCCCACTGGCCCGCCAGCGCCACACAAATACAACGCCATGGATGAGCAGTGCCGCCAGCAGTGTGAACCACACGCACCACTGGAACGGGAAATGGAGCAGCTTGAGGGAGCCAAAGCGAAATTTATCGATGGCCACCGTTGCCACAAGTGGCGCATAGTAGTGCGCCATCGGCGAGCTGAGGATTCGATTGTGTTCCGCTGTTTTCCGCAAATAACCAACACTCAGATTGGCCCGCTGCCTCACTAACTACATGGAAAAATCAAAAAATCAAGTAAGAGTGCTGAATGAAGAGTGAGCCCGGCTAGGATATACCCTGCACTGTTAAATATAATCCTGGCTTATTGGCGAATTTCCCTAGGAAATGCTTACCATTTCGAGGGATCCGATGGCTCCGCTATTGGCCCAGTTCTGCTGGTAGTTGGGGATGAGGCTAAAGTTGAGACGCTGCGCCAGATGCTCGATGAGCTTGATCTCAAAGCCATCGGCCCGCATCCGTGCCGCCCGCTCATTCCAGCGCAGCTCGACAAAGGGAGGCGCATGCCAGAGGAGAACGGTGAGCGGACATTGGTGCAGCTGGCGCAGCTTGTGTGGAAACATCGGCGCATTCACCATTCGCTGGCCATCAAAGCGATTGACCAGCCTTGGCCGTGCCGCCTGGCATCGTTGCGCTGTATACGGATAGTAGCTATAGATGAGCACGTCCACCTGGGCCGTTTGCACCATGACGTTGCAGTGCAGCCAGTAGTGATGCAGGCAGTGCTCCAAAATCAATTGCAGCTCGCGCTGCATGAGCGCATCGCGAGTCTGCAGAAAGATGAAGTAATACTCATGATCATCGTAGTCCGCATTGTCCTCGGCAAGACGTGTTGAACTGAAGAGCAGCAGCAGCAGAGAGAATCGATTAGGATTAGCCATCAATCATCATCAAATCTGTACTCACCACAAACTCTCATAGGAATCGACCAGCAACAGATTGCTGTATTTGCGTCCGGGCACATGAGCCGTACGATTTGTTCGCAGCATTTGTACGGGCACTGAGCTCCAAGTGCTGATTAGGTTTGCCAGAACATGCTCGAACCAGCCATGTGTATGGCTGCCGGAGGCAATCGTTATCACCAACGTGGCGCTCAGCTGAGCAAAGACATCGTGGATGACATGTCGTAGTGCTCGCACCACATACAGATTTGCCTCCTCTGACTGGGAACCAATCAGTTTGCTATCCACATAGCTGGCATAGATTCCGCTCACGTTCATCCCTCTCAGCATTGTACAGGCGATTGCTCCATCCGCGAGCGCATTAACTCCAATTAAGATCCATGCCGATAAGATCAGCGTGGTAAATTTGACATTTTCAGCTAATTAAAGACAAATATTCAAGTGGTGAGTTAACATTTGGACTGGGTTGATTCGCCCTCAATTTTCAATACTTCCCATAAAACATAACATTTGACATTATCTGCGTGTCAATCAACTTGCACACATATTGTGTATGCTTTTTCCTTTGATTTTTATTGATTATTTAACGTAAAACATCACTTGTTCCGCATATCAAATTCAAATGGCTTTATTTTCGACTGAAATCAGTTTCGATCAGTTTCCGAATTATATGTAACGTTATGAAGGTATTTTTGTATATATATATACATATTAATCTTAAATCAAAACTTGAAAATATGTCTTTCTCTAAAAATATTATCAAACTAACGTTTTGACCGTTGTAATTCAAAAGCGGAAGGCAGTGCTTTGAAATGTATAGATTATAGTTCGCCACATTGGATAAATAGGAGTTCGCTTCATCATTGCCATTCTTTTCGAAATTTGCTATTTTGTTTATTTATTGTTAAATGAAATTGAACAATAAATGAAATGACGGGCTAACTTGAAACTTGCTGCGCATTTTGATGAGCGGCAAGACATATGCCAACCATCTGGCAGCGCTCAATTGAGCTTTTGGCGTTGCCAGACAAACATAAAGAGATGCCACCCCGCTGAGCAGCGCCCACCCCAATAACGCAAACAGCAGTGAACATTATTTGTACATTTATTTATCTTATCGCGGCGTCTTCAACTCAAGCGACTACGTCCGGCTTACGAAAACGCTTGCACGCTCCACTCCACTAGGATTCTCTGTGCACTCGTCTGCCACGTTGTAAAATGCTGAAAATTGCAGCGGAGGGCATTGTGCCACGCCTGGCGGCCTGTTGCCTTATTAACAGCAGCGCCCACAGCAGCTGCCACCGAATGGCGCCGCAGGCGGCCAAAGCCACACAGAAGTGCCTCTCACAGTCCCAGATGCACTGCAAGATGCTCGTCATCAAGGATCACTACGAATTTGATCAGAAGGTAAGCGACTTGCACATGCATACATATATACATATATATATATATATATATGCATACCTTTGTGTATTTACATTTGTACACACACACACATACACATATGCATTATGCAATGGGCTTGGTTTGGCCACTTGGCGTACGTGAGCAGTTCCGGCCATAAACCATGACGCATTTTGGCTATTTATGCACATATGCCAGTGTCTTACTCCGCTTGTTTATGCGTCTCAATTAATACCCAGTACAAGAAACAGAACCGAAAGGGCTCACACGTCTTCCTCCCCCTCTCTCTCTCTCTCGGTCTCTGGGCAAATAGGAGAACTAATGCAATATAAATGAGCCTAAGATACAAATATTTCGCACACATCTATTTTTTAAAGTTATTCAATTAACAAACTAATAACAGGGCATCGCTAGTCGACTATTTAGCTGCAACTAGCTGCTTGTGTGTGTGTGTGTGTGTGCGTGTATGCAAATCAGCCAGAATATATAGTGGAGTCGAGTCGTATCTACTGTTCAACATAGATATGAAGATGTATGATAAATGCTCCTATTAAAGTTTGTGTGTTTTCTTTGTTCCACAAAAACAGGTAATTAACAGCGATAATCCGGTGATTGTGAATTTCCATGCGGAATGGTGCGATCCCTGCAAAATACTCACTCCGAAGATGCTTGAACTGTTGGAGAACTCCAATGAGATCGATTTGGCCATTATCGATGTGGAGGCCAATTTGGATCTGGTCGAAACGTTTGAGGTGAAGGCTGTGCCCGCTGTTCTCGCCTTTCGCAACGGTGTCGTCGTGGACAAGTTCATCGGCCTGGTGGATGCAAACAGCATAGAGACGCTCATCGATAAACTGAAGCGCAAGCAGCAACAGCATCAGTAGCAGCTGCGTTAGACCACAACTGATGCAACTTGCGCAAGTGTCTTGAATATTTAACATATTTAGCACATCAGCAGCATGTGGATATTATTATTATGTATTTGTATTTGCGGCCTTAAGAATTTAATTGGTGCCCGATGCACAACGCTCGACGCGACGAGTGGTGCGTAAACAACAATTTAGTAATTATGATTAAAGTAATAAATAATAGATTGAACAAAACCATGTCGAAGTTAGCCCTTAAGCAATGCTCAATAAAATAACTTTGTGTGTGTGGCGGCTCTGCTGACCGAGAATGATGACACTTTCACTTGTCCGTCAATCAGCCAGTTGGTCAATCAGCCAGCTGGTCAATCAGTCAGTTAATCCAAGCAGCGCAATAAATATTCATCTATTTTCTGATTTATATGAATTGATTTCAGCAAAATTGAACTAGTGAATTTAATAGAATTTTGAATAGTCTCTGTAATTAGATATGTATATAACTATCTGTATTATTGTATTAAATGCTTACAACCGATCACACCCCGCTTGAAAATCAGCTACCGATAAAAGAAAACTCGCAAAGCTATGAATATTTGCTGGCAACTTGATGTAGTATCTATATATATGTTTATATCGTATATATTTAGTTTCACATTGTTGTCTGTTTACAGATAGAACTACGAAAACGTTTGCTGCAAGCATCGTATTTCAGCCGTGCCTTATACCAAATACAAAATATGTTAACAATTATTATTTAAACCAACGGCCAGCGGATTGAATAGATTAGCCAGCAAAAGGCGGAAGAGGGGAAGTTGTGATAATTGCATCTTCCCGTTAAATATCAAATACGTATTGCATTATTTTCTTCTCTTTTATGTGTGTGTTTTTTTTTAGCCATTAATACAGTTTACAAAACGAATACAATATGAAAAATAAAAGATTGATCAAAAAAACATAAAAAAGAACAAAGCACAATTAAAAAACTAAATGGATTATAAACGCATTGCAAAACAATATTCTTCTCTTCGTCTTTTTTTTTGCGCATTTCGCTAAATAGTTTGCTAGATAATATATATCATAATAATAATATCATGATGTGGCTGCCAAATGAATAAGTTGTACGCGAAAGTCGCAAAGTCGCCTAAGGTGGCAGCTGGACAATTGTGCATTCTTCAGATTTAAATATATATATGTTCTGTTTTCGAGAAATATTAATCAAAATATAATCATTTGTTATTTGTGAACTTGAAGCAGTTCAAAACGTTGACAAATTTCAAATCTTCGTTGCTATTTCAAATCATATCTTCAAAATTGTTAAGCTTATTGAAATTAGCAAAAGACAATTTTCATTTTCTTCATTCATTTGGCTGCTGTATCATGTTGTGTGTGTTTGTGTTTCTCTGTGTGTTTATGTTTCTCTGTGTGTTTGTGTGTGTGGAGGGTGTACTCAAAAAGGTGTGTTTTGGTAGGCGTGTTCTTAACGCGCCAGCTGTATGATGAGTGCGGCACACATCTCAAAGAACTCCATAGTGTGGTGTCCCGTTGGCTGCATGGGCATTGTGCCGCTGACGCTCATCGGTGGCGGCGTTAGGCTCTCCATGATGACATCGTCGCCCTGTTCGACCTCATCGTTGGTCAGCGACTTAAAGTCAAGCAGATAGCTCTTCGCGTCCACTTGATATAGCTGCAGCGACATTTTCGAAAATTTGCCGGTCTTCACATTCTGGCGTCGGACACGCACATGATACGGATTGATGATCTTCCACTCGTAGCTGAGCGCCTTCATCGCCCGATATACCTCGAGCATGATGTCGTTCGGCTTGCTCTGCGATCGTATGCCCAGATGCCATTTGGCCCGCTTAATTGGTGTGCCGCCGCGTGCTGTCTTCTCGGGAAAGGCGGCGCCGCCCGTATTCTGCACAGACATCGCCAGCTGGCGTTCGCGCATCGGTGCTATCCGTTCGGGATGTGGCCGTATGGTTGGCACTGCAATACCGCTGCCTGCAACGCTGCTACCCATTGGAGCGTTGTGAATGGGCGTGGCACTGCCCGAACTGGCAGCAGTGCCGCCACCGACAAAAACGGTGGCGATCGGCTCAGCGCCGCTGGTGCGCGGCTCGTGGGTGGAGTGCGTCAATTGTGTTGCCGGTGGCGGCGAGCCGGCCACAAAAAAGTTGTTGATCTCGCTAATCTGAGTGGCGGCATCATCGGCGAAACGTTTATTATCGATGATCAGATGATAGGCGATAGCCAGCTGATCGTGCGGATCACCGCTGAGCAAAGAATTATGCACCTCGGACTCCTTCACGCCAAATTTGGTGCAGACCTCGGAAACGGCGTACGTATCGATGACATTCGAGTCCTGCTCGATCGATGAGGGGAATAGGTAGGCGGGCAGCTCCTTTTGGAACCACTCGTGCTTCTTGATCTCCTCGATGGTGGCACGCTTCAGCGGATCCACCTGCAGCATCTGGCACACCAAATTGACCACCTGCTTATTGAGATATTCGGGTATCGGAAAGATGCCCGACTTGATCTTGCGAAACAGCGATGGCACATGCTCATCATCGAACGGCAGCGTGCCGCATAGCAGCGCATACAGAATGACGCCACACGACCAGATGTCCACCTCAGGACCGGCATACAGTTTGCCCGATATCACCTCGGGCGCCGCATAATTTGGTGAGCCGCATGAGGTGCGCAGAAACTCACCGTCCAGCATCATATTGGACAGACCAAAGTCGGCAATTTTCACGTGCATATTGTGATCGAGTAGCAGATTCTCAGGCTTCAGATCCCTGTGCACGATCATGTGGCGATGGCAATAGTCCACGCCCGATATGATCTGCTGGAAGAAGCGTCGCGCCTGATGCTCCTGCAGCTTCCCATGCTTCACAATATAATCGAACAGCTCGCCGCCGCTGACATATTCCATTATCATGAATATATCCGATGGTGTCGAGATGACCTGTCCCAAACAAAATCAAAGGTTTCATATAGTAACACAATTATAGATTTATACTCCAAAGATCACATATATCTATGCTCAATCCTATATACTATAAACTACTGGCCTTATCCCAATTAAAATATATACATTTCTGTTCTTCTTTGTATGCTTCAAGTAGTCTTATCTCAATTTCCAACTAAGTATTATATCATAAGCAAAGGGGAAAAAAGAAGTTGAATTTCATGTTGTTTATATATGTACAAACAAATAAACAAACAACTAAAAGCAGCTGGGAATACTGTTTATTTATTGGATATACAAAGAAGAAAAGAAACTAATTCCAAGGCTGACCGGCTTTCGATTTGTTGCCCCTGTCTCTGAGTCGTCGTCTCATGTTACAGTTATTGATTGAGTCATCAAATTGTCTGAACGCTCTCACACACACACACCAGTGTGATATGTGGGATAAAAGGAATGCGAGGTGGATTTGATAAATAACCTTACCTGGTATAGCTTGATGATGTGCGGATGCCGGAAGAGCTTGAGATTTTGAATCTCTCGCTTGATTTTGGAGACAACATCGAGACTCTTGATCTTCTGGCGATTGAGTATCTTGACGGCGACTTTTAGCCGTGTGATTTGATGCTCGCCAATTTTCACCTTGCCAAAGGTGCCTGTGCCGAGTGTGGCACCAAGCAGATAGTGTCCGATCTTCACCAGCGGCTGAGCGCCCGTGTTGCCCGCTGCAGCCGCCTCAGCGGCAGAGGCTCTCATCTGTGGCATTCTCAGATGCTGCGACTGCTCCTGTTATCGCTAATCGTTAATCGTTATCGTTCTTGCTGTAGTTGTTATGCTTTGTTTTTATTTTTTGCTGTTCCAATTGCACTTTATGCAATTGGCAATTGGGTATGTGGTTTCTTTGCTTTGTTTTGCTTACTTGTTGTTTCAGTTTTGCGTTTCCCCAGGCGCTTAGAGCGCCGCACACTTTCCCGCACTTGCCCCGCTGCCGCTCTTTTGCCACACTCGTCAATCAGGGGAATGGGGAAGGTCGCTTATCATTTATTGCGTATTCTGTTACGTTCCCACTGCATGGGCCAAAATAAATAAATATTTTGCAGCCTTGTCTGGCTGTCTGCGCTTGCTCTGGGTTTTCCCTGCTCGGATTTCGGGTGGTCTGTTTTGGGCTCTTGTTTCAGGCCCTCTGATATAAATCACGTTTTGGTGTCGTTTTTTGTGGTCCTGCTATTGTTTTTCAGTTGCTTTATTTTTCTTTAGTTTAGCGCTAATTGCCATTGGAATGTGGCTGGTATTTTCCACACGGTATTTTCCAATGACAGCCAGGGTGGCCACACACTGCAGCGAAATAACACTCATGGGAAAACGCTAACATTACAGCTGTGACTATGTTAATAACATAGCTAAGACTGGTAAAAATGGCGCGCTGTTTAAATGGTTTGAAACGAAATTAGTCAAATCTAAGCTAAGAATCATAAAATTTGAAAATGGAAATAGTACATATTCGTATTTATGTATATATAAATCTAGCATCTGCTAACTGTTAATAGTAAATAAAATTCAACTATTACAAGTTGCGTCAATTATCAATCACAAAACACAAATACATACCTACAACTCAGATTAAATTTAAATTTAAATTTTGCAATCGAAAACTTAGAAGCTCCATTTGTCTGACTGTACTTGGCTGCCGCTCTATCTCACTCTGTCAATTTTTTCTATCTCGCTCGATAGCATGTCAGGACGCCATTTTGTTATATGTTTGCCGCTGCTCTGATCTCTCTTTCTCTCTCTCTCTCTCTCCATTGAACGGATACAAGGTCTTTGTTTTTACACATATTTTAGCGTTTAATTTTCCGTTTTTTTTTTAATGTTTTTTGTTTATTTTTATTTTTAGTACAGTTTATTTTTAATTGTTTCTATAAATTTAGTTTGTTGCAAAAAAAAGTCTTAACTATTATAATGCTACAAGACTAGTTTTTTAAAAGTATTAAAAAGTCTGTTTAGATGGATTTTATTGTTTCTGATATTGGATTTACCCCTTTTTTATTGTGTTGTTGATGGTATTTTATATATTACAATATTACAACTTAAACAGACCTTTTGAAATGTGGTTGGTTTTCCTGATCGATTTGGCTTCGTTTCCAAATCAAGAAAAACAAAAGGGAGTGAAATGTACATTTAGATCGTGAGTGAATATAAGTATATTTAAGGTTTCGTTTTTGTTTATTCTCTTCTTTTTTTTTTTTTATTAAATTGTACAAATTCAAGTTCAAATTGGAGTGTGTGTGTGTTAGGTGTTGGTGTGTGTGTCAGTTGTTTGAGTCTGTGTTAGGTGTTTGTGTGTGTTATTGTTGTTGTTGTTTAAGAAGTGTGCTGTGATGGCTTAGGTTTGATTCACTAACTTGATTGCTTTGCTCTCAGTTATTATGTGGGTGTATGTATGTTGCATGCTGCCTTTTTCGCTTTGCCATGCAAAAAGTGTTGCCAATTTCTTTTTAGAGTTTAGTTTCGTTTCGTTTTTCTTTGCTTTTCAATTTTGATTTTATCTGGCTTTTTTAGCCCGCGTCTCTTTGCTTAGCTCACAAATAAATTTCGTGGGTGGGCTGACTTATATCTGTATATGTATAGACATATAGACTTATGTTTTATATATATATATTATAATATATATGTATAGACATATATTTATGTATTATATATATTATAATGTATATGTACAGACATATATTTCAATATATATGTATAGACAGATATCTCAATATATATGTATAGACATATATCTCAATATATATGTATAGACATATATCTCAATATATATGTATAGACATATATTTCAATACATGTATAGACATATATTTCAATATATGTATAGACATATATTTCAATATATATGTATAGACATATATTTCAATATATATGTATAGATATATATTTATGTTTGATATATGTTATAATATACATATATAGGCGAATTTATATTATATATAATCCATCTATGTATGTTTTGGGTTTTCATTTTTACATTCAGCACATAGATTCATTTAGGTTTTAAAACAACAACAATATATATAGATATGATATATAATATATATATAGACATCTATATGTGTAAGCGTGACATTTTCCACCTTTAATCAAAGAAAATTATTATTTTTTCGTTAGCTCTTAAACAGCCCAATTTTCTTTCTAGTGCGAAGGACGACAAACTATCGTTTTGGTGGTTATAAAATACCAGCAAAGCAAAATTCAATTTCGAGCGTCTGAAATTTGAAATTGGTTTTGTTCATATTTTGGAAAGAAAAACCAAAAATATTAGAGTCCTTTTGCACTAAGGATTGTGCTGCTTAAGGCTTGCGAAAAAGAAGAGACAAAAGAAATGTAGTTAATGGAAAATGTCAGCTTCGAGAAAATGGAATATTAAAATTAAATATTACATCTGAGTTTTCGGTGTGTGCTGTAGTAGTTCAAATAGCATTTTTCAGTTGGTGCCACCGCCTCCGCGTCTGTTGTTGCGGCTATGAAGTGCCTGAATCTGCTCATCGCCTTCCGCATCAGCTTCAACTTCAATTTGAGCTTCTGCTTCAGTTTGAGCTTCAGTTTGAGATTCAGCTCGAGCTTCTGCAAGGATATTATCGCGGATTGGTTCGGCTGCCGCCTCGTTGCTACTATTGTAGCCGTATGCCGTTAGGAACATGTCCGCATTGCGATCGACATAGTTGATGGCATTCAACTGGTTGGCACTCGGAGGATAATGATAATAGACACAGGTGCCACCCGTGGACGATTCCGATGTGGATGTTGTGATCGGCATCGCATAATGGACAGGCAATACGGCGGCGTGTGCATTATTAGGTTGCAATTGTAATGATATCGATTGCAGGGAATGATGCTGTTGCAGTTGCAGCAATTGTTGCATTTGTTGCTGTTGATGATGTTGCCATTGCAAATGGAGTTGTTGTTGTTGTTGCTGCTGCTGCTGCAGTGCTTGTTGCTCTTGCAATTGAAGTTGTTGCTGCTGCAATGCTTGCTGCTCTTGCAATTGAATTTGTTGCTGCTGCTGTTGCTGAAATTGGATTTCTCGATATTGCTGTTGCAAAGTTTGTTGCTCTTGCAATTGCATCTGTTGCATTTGCATTTGTAGTTGCGCCGCCCGCTGCTGATCTTCTTGCAGTGCTCTTTCATTCGGTGACGCGTAGGCGGTGACCACTCTATATGCTTTAGGTGTTGTTGTCTTTCCGAATATATTTCTTGCTGCTGCTGCAGTTGTCCTTGTTATTTTCGATGATGCTGTTGCTGCTGCTGTGCTTGTGCTTGTTGCTCTCGCATCAGGTGCTGTTGTTCTTGTGTTATTGACTGTTTTTGCTGTAGTAGTAGCTGTAGCTGCTGCTGTTGCTGTTGTTCTTGTTGATGTTGGTGTTCTTGTTCTTGTTGTTGTAAAATTACTGAAATTACTCTTGTTGCTGTTAATGCTGCCGTTGCTGTTTTGGTTGTTGTTGTTGATGTTGTTGTTGTGTTGTTGTTGACCGATGCCACCGCCATTGTTTCTGATGCATCTGCCAGAGCTTGTGCCGCCGAGGACGCTGCTGCAGTTGCATGAGCATCGCTTGTGCGATTGCCGCTGCTGCTGCTTCGACGGCCGCCGCGACTGCTGTTGATGCTGCTGAAGCTGCTGAAACTGCTGCTGCTGCTCAGTTGAAGTCGCAGTAGTTGCTTCTACTGCTGCAGCAGCATATGTTGCTGGTACAGTAGGCACTGCCGCTGCTGCAACAGTTGCAGCTGCTGCAGCTCTGCTTGTGGACGGGGCATTGGTATTACTGTGATAGGCAATGGCAGCATGAACACTTCACCTGTGAGATGCAGCTAATATTGTGTAAAGAAATTAATTTTGTTTTAAATAAATTTCTGTACATTGTTAGTATATGGATGCGGTTTTTGAGATCGTGTTGTTCTATTTGATCTACCTCGGTTGGCCATATTGGAGTGATAGCCACCGCCGCCGCCGTGCATCGGCTGTGGCAGACCGACGCCGACACCGATGCGGCCACCACCTCCGTGCGGATGGTGGTGCAACTGTTGCATGTGGAGCGGCGGTGGCGGCAAACTGTGGTGATGATGAGGATGATGTTGCTGCTGTTGTTGCTGCTGCTGCAGTTGATGTTGTTGATGTTGTTGGTGCTGCTGATGTTGATAGTGCATCTGATGCTGATGCTGCTGCTGGTGGCGCGGATGCTGCGTCGGTCGTGGCGCCAGCTGCATATGCTGTATCATTTGATGGTGATGCGGCGGCGGCGCCTGCTGTTGCTGTTGATTCATATGCAGACCACCGCCGCCGCCAGCACCAACTTGTGGCATAAATTGTGCGGCCTTCGCCTTGCCATGCTCCTCTGCCAGGCGCACCCAAATGGGCGCTGATGCACCCTCGGGCACGGTATTATTGAGCGCCATAATTGCTTCCTGTGCTTCCTCACGCTTGTTGTAACTGCAGCAAAGAAAAAAAGAGTTGCAAAAGTTGTTAATCTTATAGAGATATAAATAATATAATATATAATAATACTGTATTCTAATGGGGTACAAATGAATCATTCTTCGTGGAATAGTTTAAGAGAAGCCAGCTGGTTGTTAAAATTAATTGGAATATGATCCCATACCATTTCCATTCATCATAAAGCTATCGTTGTTACAATGCGGAACAGATTACTTACCGTACAAATGCTACGCCTCGTGGACGACCAGTCAGCTTATCCCTCAAGATGTTGCGTTGAACAATCAAACCGAATGGCGAAAATATCCGATCCAGCTGTTTTTCGGTAATGTTCCGAGATAAATTGATCACGTACAAATTTGTGTCCTTGATCGATTGTCCACCCGGTCGGGCATAAGACACCTATGCACGCAAAAACAATTAGAAATGAATGAGTCAGTCCAAGTTTCGATTCAGGCATTTGAAAAGAACAACACGTAACGATGAACAATGATCGATGCGATTTTACAGATGGATATTGGATACATGCTTGAAGTTGATTTAAGATTTCAAAATTCAGCATGCAATCCTCATATAAACAATACACAAATGAATTGACACCATTTACGGAGTGAGTTTAAAAATAATTAAAGTAATAATCTTTTCATAGAAATTAGTGCAAATTTCAATTAATTTTGATAAATGAACAGCAAAATGTAGCCAATTAAATGCCAATAGAGGACACACAATTTACAATTTCATATTAAAGTAAATCTTTGATAAACAGAGATCGTGTTGGGTATTTACAAAGTCTAAATATCTAAATGGAGTCTGGGGTATATTGGAAAGACCATCAAAAGCAGATCACAACATGTTATTATATTAAAGTAACAATGAAGTATATAAAGTGTTTAAATTCTGATATTATTCCGATTGGTTAGCATATGCGGAATTCTCCATTGATAATTGATTAATACCAATATTCAGAAACATTCAAGCCGATTATTCTGGCAACTGAATGCAAATTGTTCAATTAACTAATAAGTGGTCTCTTCTATTGTATATATTTGGGTAAGTCGAAAGAAAATTAGTTTTTGATTTATGATTTGAATACTGGAATCACCTGGATGCGACTACTCACCTTCAAACGCTTGTTGCGTACGAAGAGTCCATTGAATTTCTGTATAGCCGCCTCCGAGTACATCTCGTCATTAAAGTCGACGAAACCGTAGCCGAAACTGTATCCCGTCTGCGATTAACAGAGATGCAAATATAGTTGGTCGTCAACATGAATTATGAATAACACAGATGCGCATCCCAAGGGGAGGAAAAGGGATAACATGCATTTAGTATGTATTACTGTATTACACTGTGCGAAAGGGACAGGTACACATACATATCATGGTGAAACACTGTTCCCCTCCCCTCCCCTCCCGAGACCATCCTAACACACACTCACCTTATAGTCTCGCATTATTTTGCAAGTGTTGATGGAGCCGCAACTGGTGAATAAATTGTACAACTCACGATCTGTCATGTTCTGTGGCAAATAGTTGATAATCAGATTTGTGGCGCTTGAGCGATCCTCGCTATTGCTAGCTATACAAGCGCTCTGTTGCACATCGGGCGCATACGCGCCACCTCCACCAGGATCCTCTTGGTTTGGACGATGCTGCTGCTCCTGTTCTTGTTTTTGTTGTTGTTGCTGCTGATTGCCTTCAAATTGGCTATCAGCATAGTCGACAAAATCATTGTCGGTATTATTATCCGCGTTGCCATTGTTGCGTTGTCCGGCATAACGTGGTGATTCTGGTTTATCATATGCCGCATCACTGACTCCTTCCTCATCAGCTGCGCCGCCTACATCGCCCTCGGTATCGGATTTGGAATTGTCGTTTTGATTATTTTCCAGATCATCCTCTGTTGTATCCAACGCATCGGTTTCAGTAGAGTCATCCTAAAAAAACAAGAAGAAAAAAAAGCGAATGGCGGAAAGCACTCTAGTTCCAGTTTCTAATTTATATTTTCCAATGCACAAACACATACACTACTATCGGGAATATTTGCATCTCTCATCGTCTTGTAGCTTATCCGAGTCTTTCTCTTGTACGGCATGACAATTTTGTTGGATGCTCGTTCTGCCCTCCACTGAAAGATTGCTCGTCGTCGCCTGAAATTTAAAAAACAAAAAAAAACGCATTAAAATCAAAGCACTGGAAGAGCAGACATTTTTTTGTCTTTAGCGTTGCATTTGCTTTGTGCATGTATTTTCAAATGCCACTTTTCAAGGATTTTATGTACCTACAAGAAAAACTAAATCGGCTGCCTTCGGCTTAGAAACAACGCCGATTGCAATTGGCAGTATTCGTGAATTTTGCATCTGTATGTGTGTGTGTGCGTGCGTTTGATACATACGTGGTATGTATGCGTTTTTGGAGTGCTAGCGCTCCTTTGGCCACCGGATAACTGTAATGTGACAAACTATAGCGTGGAAGCGGCAGTAAAATCCGCTGTAGCAGCACCCAACCAATGGCGGCAGTGTAGCAGACAAAATACCAACACAAAAATTTACTGAACATATATACGCGCACACAAGCACACACACACATGCAATAAGCCGAAATGAAAAATATAAAAAGCAAGAGGTGGCCGTAAAAAAGTTTTAGCTAGATCACACATCAATGTCGCAAAGTGTGTTTTAAACAATTAATGCTTGTACTTACTTCAGCTACACAACAGATGTAATAATGAAAAACAAAAAGGAAATTTTTCTACACTCCTCTCCGACGAAACTGCTTCAAGCGTCGAACTCACAGCACTATAGTGGGAATGAAAAAAATCGATATGATATGGCGACAATTGAAATATGGATTTTTTGCAGATGTACTCAAATGCTTATCGATAGTGATTCAACATATCGATATGATGTTTTTTGTGCGATAGTATGTCTGACATATGTATTATTTATTATGCACAATTGTATTTTGTAATTACTACGGTGATGAATTCAATAAAATTACACGGCCAATTCTGGAGACATTAACTAAAAACAAATTTAAATTTATGGCTTGCAAACGTGTGTATCGATATTTTGGTATTTGCCTGTACAATATTTGACCAATTATCGCGAGCAAAATACTAAAATACCACAAAATCACCATCAAATTAAAGAACATATTGAACAAAATTAGGCATAAATCTACTGCAAATTTGTTTCTGTAAATGTTTGATTAACATAGCAAATAAGGATTGTTATTTTCTTCACAAATACGAAACAAATACCCAAAATATGCCGTATTCCTATATAGATATATATTTTTTTTTATTGATTTGCTAATTTTCTGGCGAATCACAGCTTTTAAAGTAGGCTGACAATTTGTGTGTCATTGGGATTTTTGCTGGTCCACTTAATATTTTTTGTTTTGTTTTTAGTGTTATTACAAATAATTGGTGTGCCCACGCACCTATCATTCAAACTCATTGATTACGATTGTGTAATCCAATGAACACACTCAAAATCAAAGTAAAAGTGCTGTACATACAGCCATACAGCCCATATCGGTTTTTTTTAAACCCTAACTGAATTGCATTTCCTGCAGCTGGCAACTGGATGCACATTGTCAATGGGTCAAGTGCATTTATTTTATGCTTTGCGATAAAAGCATCAATGGTCAAAGAAAGTAATTTACACACGAACGTTACCGGGCCTGACAATTTGACGCCAAATTGTCGCGATACGTGCTGAGTGAATAACTCGACAAAATCTGTGGAGCCATTCACAGAGATTATGAATATGCGATAATTGTTGTCCATCTTGCATACACATAAAAAAAATCCTTTTTTACTGTATACATATTATTCATATTTTTTATAAATCGTAGATATAATTTCAACAGTGTATGGGTATGGGCAGCTAAAATATGGTGCATGGGCGTAAAATCTCTTAAATAGCAAATTAATTGTAATTTTCTCATTAATTGTAATTTGTATTTATTTTTATTGTCTTATTTATTTTTATAACTTCAAATGTGTGCAGGCAGCGCTGGAGAAGCCAAAAAAAAAAAATCCGTTCGACTTCAATTAAAATGGAGTTAAAATCACGATTCGGCTTAGATCGGAAATTTGGCCCCTACAAATATAAAGAAAATAGGAGTATATCAAGTAAGTCGGGTTGAGAGAACAGGGTGTCTACTAGTGCGGAACTCGCAGCGCTGTTTCTACTTGTTTTTTTGTGGCACACATTTTGCTATCGCTCTGTGTCAGCAGTCACAAAGCGTGATTGAATTGGTCTTCGAGCTGCTGCTGCTGCCAACGCTGGCAAGAAAATACACACACACACACACATAAGAGATCTTAGCCATTGATGACAAACCTGCACCAGAGCCAGATGAGCAGCTGGCGCTATAAAAAGCTATTGTAGCCGATGCTTGGCTTGCCACTATTCCAGTAGCGTTCAACACACGACAGCCAGGCAGCCAGATAGCCAGATAGCCAGGATTGGACATTAATAGCATGTTGCGATATACTGTGAGTAGGCAGAGACATGCGCAGCAAATTGGATTAATCTTTGACTAAAACACACACTTTTTTACAGTCCACTTTACTTTACATCGTTTTGGCCATCGCTGGACCAAGTGCCGCGGTTGTCCATGGCATCCAGTCGCTGAGCGGTGGTCGCTTTGAGTCATCTGATGGCAACCGGAATGGCTATCGATACAATGGACCAGCACACAAATATTTGCCGTCAGCGAGTGAGCCCACCACAGAGGGTGTGATCACCACCGGCTACTGGCTGCCCAATCCCCATCCGCCATCCTATACCCATCCCGGTTTCATACAGCAGTTGCCCCATGAGCACAGCACACCAGCATCAAGTCGGCCATTCCAACAGCAGCAGCGGGAGGAGTTCAACTATAATGGACCCTACAGCATACAGCATTACGAGCACGAACCTGAGCAGCAACAGCAGCACCATCAATTGCCTTCCTCCCACTCCTCCCCCTCATCGTCCAGGCAGCAGCATAACTATATAAATCACATGAATACATTTCAATATGCCGCCAATCGTCCTGCTGCTGGTCCGCCTGCAACTGGCGTTGAGTTTGGCCAAGCTTTTGATTTATCTGCTGGCACGCAGCATGATCGCTATATGGAGCCTGATCAGCGAGCTGTTGCGTTGATTGGCCAGGCGCTGCCGGAGCGCTATCAGCGGCAGCCATTCGTTGACGAGCAGCAAATGGGCGCCGTTGTGCAGATGCAATCGCATTCCTATGAGCTGCCACCCACGTACATGCAAGCGGGCGAGTGGGTGCAGCACTTGTCCGCTCCTCCACCTGCACACCAGAACTACCACAATCGCGAGCTGGAGCAGGCAAATGAGTATGCTCCGCATCCGGCTCAGGGTCAGGCATATGGTCAGTACTCGCAAACGTCCTCATTTCATCCCACCAGCAGCAGCAGCAGCAGTAACAGTTTTTTTCATGCAAGCCACGCCCACTCAGCGATCGGCGCCTCCACTGCACCGCAAACATCTTACTTGACGCTGCCCAGCCGCGAGTTTCAGGCACCCTATTTCTAAATCCCCCTTTAAGGCAATTCCACCCGACTCCTCCGCGAGTTTCGTTCGAGTTCCCATTCCATCCAAACCAGATCCGGAGCATTGAATATATTTGCTTTTTTCTTACAGCAAAAGCATTTTCTATGCGGTCAGTGGCCAAAAGTTTTTTTTTTTTTTTTAAGTATAAAACTTTTTAAATTATTTAATATAAATTGTTTTTTTTTTTTAATAAACTTTAGGCATAGTCTAAGGTCCTAAAATCCATTACTTTTCACATATTTGCTTAAGCCAATTTCAAAACATTTCAATAAGATTTAACTTTATTTTTTGTTTTTGAACATTACAAATAAATATTTAAATAATTAACAATTTTGAAATACACTGTTTAGAATTTTCAAGCGGTTCTAGGGCGCACAATATATACATATACAAGGGCCCAGATCAGTTGGTGGTCGACGGCGTTAATGGTTTAACAATCTGAGGAATTTGCTTTTGTCTTGAGTTGAATGATGTCAGGCTTGACGGAGTCTAAGTTCTATCCAAGAGAGCGACCTTGCCTTTGACATCTAAAAAATAGTGTAAATTAGATAATTATAATCGCAGCTAATTTGATTATGCATGCCGTTAAAGTAGCGTCAACAATTTTCTCAGCTCCCCCATAGGCTTAGGCCCGGCCAAATTTCCGTATTAGTTAAATTTTACTCGCTAATTGTGTGATTTGAACTTGAGAAATGTTTTGCTGTGTGTGATTCATCTTATTGTTTTTTTTGGGTGGGTTCTAAATTAATATCTATTTAAATGCCGAAATTAAAGTTAATTTAATTCATGTTTTTCTGTTGTTCTTTTTGCTTTATGCTTAACAAGCTGAAAATCGCACGCAATGAATGCTTTACTTCCGTTTTGCAGAGCACACTTAAATTCCACTCAAATCGGACGTGCTTTGCACTGCAGAGTGACACTGGGCGGATGCGGAGGCGGAGGCGAGAGAAGAGGTGAAAAGTGAAGGTAAAGTAAATAAAATCAATGGGTAAACACCCACCACCAGTTGAGCGGCATCATCAGCGGACCGGACAGGAGCGCATTGTCACTTAAGTCAGTCGAAACAAAAAATAAGCAGAGTTAAAATTATATTTAAAATTATGTTTAAAATTAAAAACTTTATAAGAAGAAATATTTTGAAGATTTTGTTGCAAATGTAAGCATAATACAATGTAACAATCTGGCAACTCTGCTAATGTAATATAACGATCAGGCAACTCAGATCGTAAGTCAAAATGTATTTCATCATAGCATGTAAGAGCACTTCGTTTTAGACCGCCAAATTAGTCGCGTCGTTGTTCAAATAAATATCCAACATAAACTGCAGAGTATCGTTTTTCTTACTAATTAACGCTGAAGAACTGATCAGTAAGGAAATTACAACAGATTTCTGGGTGTATTTAAATGCAAAATGTTCCAACAATTGTTGCATGAATTGGGAAAAATCCAGAAGAAAAAAAACACATTCAGAGCAGTTGTAAATTTATAATTATTTTTACTATTTAAATGTCTTCTTTACGTTTTAGACAATTATTTTTGCGACTTCAACCTCACCTTTTTCTATGTGGAAAGGGTATTTAAAATATATATTTGATACTTCCACGGATTCTTACCGTATTTAAAGGGTATTTCAAAAATATTTGATAGTACACTAAGCCAGATTTTTGCTCGTTAAACTGAAATAACTGAAATTGCTCTTCAGCATTGCAATAGTCTTTTTCTAATAGACCAAAAAAAAAAGCAACTTTCTTTTATGTAAGACACCCTTTTGTGGGTCCGCTCCTGGCAACTTTCATTGCTGCTGCAGTTGGCGCAGCTGCAACTGCAACTGCTACTGTAACGGGCAGCAGGAAGTCCAGATGCAATCAAACATTTCTATTTTGCCACATTTTCAATTCGTTTTATGTGTAAGTAATTATTCTTTCTTATACAATTTTAATCAAAAGCATTATTTTTAAAATGGTAAATAAATATTTGGAAAAATGTAATAAATAATTGAAAATGCAATTACTCGCTAATAAATGTGCAATAATTATTAAGTAACTTTTTTTTCCATCCTATAGTCGTATATAATCGCATATAGTTGTTATGTAATCCAAAAGTATTTAATCCAATCAATTTTCACAAACTCCAAATAACCGTTTCGAACAGATTGCCACCCACCGCCCTATTCCCGTTACACGGTTAGTTGAGCAATTTTATTTTAACTTTTTTTTTTTTTATCATTATCATAATGATAATCATTATCTTGTTATTTTGCAACGTGATTTGCGCAAGCGTTGAAAGCAGTTTAGGGAATTATGCGGATTTGGCTTCAGAGGCACAAATTCAATTTGGCCAATGAATCAGTTAAGACTTTGTCCATTACGCAATCGAGGAAGTGGCGAGTAACGACCTCAGGTGGCACTTCCAATTGAAACTCATATCTGAAATACATTTGTACAAATATATCCCTACAATATCGCTTACAACGGAACTGCCTGGATCGTATTACATTTATCTCTCTCTCTCTCTCTCTCTCACTCTTTCTTAGCTGATAGTTAGATGAAGAGCTGGTATATAAGTTGACATGGACAATGCCTGGGCGCAGACGCGCGACGAACATCAGCGAAAATGTGTGGTCTCATCTGGATGATGCTGCTCCTGGTTGTCGAGGTGCGGCAGTCGCCACTTTACTATCAGAACTGGCTCTATGCGACACCCTGGCGACCCCTGACTGGACACCAGACACCACTGGACTTACAACAGCTAAGCTTGGGCTATACGGGTCCACAGACCTTTCCAGCGCAGGCTCCGGCGCAGACTCCAGCTCCGACGATCAGACTTCCCATTTTGGTGAAAGGCTTGTCTAGGGCAGCAGCAACGGTGGGCCAGTTTACGCTGCCCTTTAGACCATCGCCCTTTGCCGGCTACACAAATAATGAGGAGGTGCAACAGCAGCAGCAGAAGCAGCACCCGCTGAACCCACCACCACAACAACAACAACAACAATTTGAGCCACCTTTTTATGCGCCCGGCCAACCCTCAACTCAAACAGTTCCACAGCAACCTGAACATCATTTTGTCTATTTGTCAACTGGCAATGTGTACAAGCTCGTTAGAAGCTAAATAAATATAAATAAATACTGATTTCAGTTTAAACAAGAAATACTTAACTTAAGCACAGCGAAGATTATATAACCCAATGGATCAAGAGTTTCCATAGATATATCCAAATATAAACATAACACAAGAGATTTAAAATTCAATTCATGCATAGGCATTCTCTGCCCACATGGCCTACATGTTTCTACCACCGCTTTAATGGCTCTAACTTACTTTTACCCGAGGGCGGCAACGCTCGCGAATGTCTGTCTGTCTGACTGTCTGCTTGTATGTTTGTATGTACTTTCCAAATGCCACAATTAAGCGGCCAATTTGGTGAAATTATTTGGTGCTATGGCTTCGCTACGACTTCGGTTAACAGCTGACCTTGGCAGCGGCGCGTTGCCCATTGCGCAAGCAGTCTGCAACCAACAAGCAACAACCAACAAGCAACAACCAACAAGCAACAACCAACAAGCAGCCAGCAGCCAACAGTTAAAGCTGTAGCCGTCAAGTTGGAGTCAAATGGGCCAGGGTAAGGGACGAGGTCGCATATGAAGATTGACAATGGCACTGCAAGTGGCCTGGCAACTACATCAACTAAAAGCTGCAACGCCGCATGCCACATGCCACATGCCAAGAAAGAGCGCCCAAAAGCAGGAAGGAGGAGCTTAAACAATATTTGGTGTAATTGCATGCAAATTGATGGCTTGCAGATGCGCTGACTGCCTGCAAAGATATTCAATATAATGTACATAAATGTGCCAAGAAGAAAGAAAAACTAATAAAAGAATACAGTCTGAAGTCAGTCACAGATTTTTGATAATAGTTATATATAGTTAATATAAAGTTATGCGCTACATGTCGGATTTGATAAAGCTCTTGGCAAATACTTAGCAAGCATTTCCGATCCAGTTGCAGTATCCATCTTATGCACCATTTTTGACACTACCATTTGCAGTACCTTCTATGAGAAGGTATTACTTAGTACGTAATTTAGTAGTCACTTAGTAATTTAAGCTTAATTAACCTAGTAATATATTGTGATTTTGTGACTTTCTACGACACTAGTCTGCCATTGTATTTGATCATGTGCTGTAAGCCCCAAATTGAAGACTTTCAAATTGCTGGCGGTGATAATGTTGCCTGCTAATCGCAAAACTTTATCACTTGGATAAATTGAATTCAGCGGATAATGAGCTAAATTGACTAACCTCAATTAATGCAAACATGTACAAATCTGCCAAAATTGAAACCCTTAAGTTTCGGTCTCATGTGGCTACCAATCAGCGAATAAACCACATTTTTAACTATGAATGAGAGATAAAAATAAAATAAAAGATAGTACAAAATTGATGGCATGTAATGCTTATGACCTCATTAAGTTTTCAACTTTGAGAGGTACACAAAGAAACAAAAATATAGATAAGGATGTCCTTATTGAGATTAAGATTGTCCAGGGACAGATGCGGATGTGGCAAGTGGATTACGAGGCACAGTTCAAATGTTATTATGTAATTGCTGCAGAGGGCAAAAGAAATGTGACTTTAGTTCGTCATCCCAACTAAGTTGTAATTGAAAAGTTGCCACGACAAACAGACAACAATTCGTTATAGATTTGCGGCAGCTGACAAAACACAAGAAACAAAAACAAATAAACACAAGTAACAATATCATCATCAGCAAATGGATAACTAAGAGAAAAATGTGGTTCCGTGAATGAATTGTCCACGACGGAGCCACCGTTTGCTGTTGCCAAGAATAAGAAAGGGATTGCAGGAGGGGTAGCAGGGGTATAGAGGGGGAGGGATTTGTGGGGTTTTGCTCTGTCGTCTACATTCACATTCATCCAAATGTTGCACGGAATTAATTGCATATTACGCATAAGCCGAATCGACTTGCCGTAAAACGCACTGGGAAAGCTTGGAAAAAACCATCGGCACCAACAAAAAAAAATGATATATGTAATAAAGGGGCTTATTGCAGAGAGGTTGGCTGGAGTTGGTTGTGCGCTGAGACATGCGATATGGCAAAAGTGTCACTTGAACTTGAAGCGAACGGCAGGCAATGCTGTGCAGTCAGTTCCGTTGCACCGTGGTGCGAGTGTGCATGAATTATGTATGCTCGATTTAAATCAGTAATACGCCCAACTCTATTCAAGACTCTTTGTTATACAACTAATGTAGGCAAAAGCCGATTCCTGCTAGTAATGCAAAAAATAATGCCAAGGCAGCGTTCCAGAGACATGTCTCCAGAGCGAGCAACAAACAACCGTTAGAGTGAGAGTGAGAGTAAGAGTGTGGGGTAAAGTCAAACGGTAAATTTAATTATTTATTCATTTATTGTCAACTAAAAGTCAGTCGACACAAAAAATACAAAAAACTTGAAAAATTTCATTTCATTTAATTTAAAATATTAAAATTATAAATAAATTTAAAAATAAGAATGATTAAAATGATTAAAATGATTAAAATGAATTCAGTCTTAGTCTTTGCTGTAATTAGATGTATTTTTGCAGTGCTGTGCTGTGCTGTCCAGTTAGTGCTTGTTATTAAATTTTAACACGTACATTTAATTAATAACTGTGCGTTATTTCTCTTTAATTTTTCTCATTTGCTTTGGTAATTTGGGTGTTACAATTCACTAAAAATTGTTATTTTTGCAAACATAAAGTGCGCGGTTAACAGCTGTGTTTTGTTTTTGTTTTTTTATTTTTGAGCGCGCTTGGTGCTCTCGCTCTCATTGTTTCACATTGTTGGTGTTATACCGGTTTATGTGTGCGCTTTATTACTCTTGCTCTCTCTACTGTCGTGTGCTCTCACAACGCTTTATTACTCTCTCTCTCTACTTTCGTGTGCTCTCGTAACTGTGTTTGCACGTGTTGTTGTTTTCAGTGGCTCAAAGTCTTGTCTATTTTCGTAGGTATTCTTACAGCGCCAAATCTTGGTGTTGTTGTATCTATTTCATCTCTTGTAATAAGTCGCTTGTCGAGTCCCTAAAATATTTGTTTTCGCCTAAAAAGGGGCAATGATTTGTTGTGTTTCACATTTAGCGCCATCTGTGAGCGAGAGGTTTGAGCTTTTAAAAAAGTAATAATTTTGGAAAAACGAGAGTGCTTAAGTTCTTAGGACCTCAGACAGATTCCTTTCTTGTGATTACTTAAAAATAAAATAATTATTAGTGTAAATAGGAGAAAACCCTACAACTGCAGTAAGTTAAAATAGTTAATTCATTTTGTTGCCAAAACAGTGGCCAAACAGAAAATTCTTTTTCTATTTTCGTTAATACATTAAGGGTAAATACATTAAGGGCAAATAAATAGTTTAGTTAATAGTCATTCAAAAGAAGACACTAATTCAAATAAATGCTTTTCTTTAGAATGGGTGATTAATTTGTACTGAATTAATTTGGAATTGATTAATTTGTACTGGATTAAATTGTACTGGATTAATTTGGAATGGATTAATTTGAACTTGATTAATTTGGACTTGGTTAATTTGGACTTAATTAACTTAATTAATTTGGAATTATTCTGGACTTAATATCGAGTTTGGTCGGGTCATTATTAGCAAATCTTTGCTGTAGTAAGCAATGCGCTTAAGCCTCGGTACAGTAAGATCGCCGTTGCCTCACCCTTTTCCCCGGCGGAGCTGCCTATCATAGGCTGATTGCTAAGTTCGCATGGCGTAAGAGAGCCTCTCTTAAAAGCTATCACTGCGCGCGCATATTTTCTTCCCTCATACTTAACCACAAAGTTGGTCGATCGACGTTGGATGGGTGAACGAGCATTGAGTGCATCAGTGTGCTTATGGCTAATGAGGAGAATGGACTTATAAGAAGGGACGGATAAACATGGGCAACTGTTGCGGATATTTTTCTCCGGACCAACATTATCATCTTTAACTTCTACACAACTTTCGGGATTCATTACTGTAGCGGATATTTTTTTGGACCAACATTATCGGCGTTAATATAAAGTATTGTGTGACCCAAACAATGTCCTTTTTGTGTTCGTTGGTGAACAGTGCAAAATATTTATTTACGTGCAACTCTACAGGCAAAAACTGCCGTTATGAGCTGCTTAATCTTGCCGTTATGCATAGATAAGAAAAACATGCTCGTGTGCCGTTCGCCGAGATCGAGAAAATTAATTAAACTAAATAACATTAAAATTAAAGTTAGTTAAATGGAAGATAAAAAGGAAATTGAGTCGGTTCCGTGTAATTAGAAAGTAATTTACTATACACTTAATACTAATAAGTAATATTTATTTAGAAGTGCATGCGGAATTAAAACACACAAGGATTTGTCGCAGTGCATGGTATATGCTGTCAGCGAGCTTTCGCCGTGGTCAGGAATAATTGCTCTCTGTCATGATTACAGCGACACAGACCAACACCAGGAAGTACTTCCAGCGTGGGATGATGTATGTAAGTTGCTCTCTTTTATTATGAGGAGAGTTTAAAAAAAAAAAAAGTGTAATGTGAGTAGAAAAATAAATGTTTTAAGTCTCTCTTTAAACCTGAATTACTCACTGGGCTCTTAAAATATCAGCCACACTGCTCAGCAAACAAATAGGTTCGCGTTGTGTATTATTGTTTGTTTTTGTTTTGCATGATAGTAAGATGAAATACTTAACTATACCAGTTATCAAATTTATATAAATATCTTAGGATCGTTTCATATTCAACAGTAATTATAACAATTCTTGGCCCTAGTATAGTAACCCGGCATTACACTGGGAAAGTGAACAAATAAGTTTTTTTTCGTGTTAAGTTTTATAAATAGTTTTTTTTTTATTATATAAGCCTTAAATTACCTACGGATGTTTGCATATCGATTTGATTTGGAAAGAAATTGTATATATTGGCATGCTCCAGTTGTTCATGTCACTACTGCTTGACAAGTTGCAGAGAAAAATTGCACTGATCAACCGGCATTTTTGGTTAATTGCCAACCGGCACACTCAATCAAGCCTGGGTATTCGCCTGGTCCTGCTGGAGTTCCGGGATGTGTACTTAAGTACTGTTCCGAGTCTATTTGCAAATCTTTACTTAAATTATTCACCTTGTCTGTTGAAACTTGTTGTTTTCCTGCTATTTGGAAGGAATATTTTATTATTCCTCTCCATAAAAATGGCACAAAGTCTGATATAAAAAACTATAGAGGTATTTCCAAATTGTTCGCAATACCTAAGGCACTTGAGAATATATTAACGACTCAACTGCAACACTTATGTATGTAGTTCTATTATTTCACCATTCCAGCATGGTTTTGTGAAACGTAGGTCTACTACAACTAACATTCTTGAATTTACTTCCCTTGTGATCACAGGATTTCAGAATAAAATGCAAACTGATGTCGTTTACACAAACTTCAGTAAGGCCTTTGATTCTGTTAACCATTCTCTCCTTCTTCGCAAACTAAACCTTATAGGATTTCATACTACTTTTCACTTCCCTTGTACGTCCAATTCTGGAATATGGATCTTGTGTGTGGTCTCCACAATATCATATCCATCAAAGTAGATAGGAATCTGTACAGAAGAGCTTCTTACTTTATGCTCTTCGTCGCTTTGACTGGGGTGCTCTTCCTCCATACCCCAATAGGCTGCTGCTTATTAATCTTCTCTCCCTAACTAACCGTCGTGTTATGCTAGGGGCTATGTTTATAGTTAAATTAATTAAAGGCGAACTCAATTCAGCAGCGTTGATGAGCCAATTAAATTTTTCTGTTCCCTTTAGACCTTCTCGCAATTTCTTCCCACTTTCCCTTTATCGCTGTAATACTACTTATTCCTTGCTTTAACCGTTTATAACAAATTATACCATATAATCAATTCAGAGTCCTCCATTTCTATAATTAAAAATTCTATTTTAAATGCCCTATCTCGGGAATAACTTTTTTGCCTGCACAGGTGGTGGACTAATTCTTACCAACTCTTACAAATTATGTTTGGTCTAATTGGGTTTTTTCTGGGTTTTCCCCAATTCATGCAACAAATGTTGGACCAATTTGCTTTTAAATACCCCCAGAAATCATTTTAATCATTCTTATTTTTAAATTTATTTATAATTTGTTGCGGCGGGGTCCAAGGTATCGATAGTGGCAATCGGATACCGCCACAAATTTGTCAACGGCCCTTGTAATTCCCAAGCCGTTTAAGCAGAAATCGGTCGGCATGCTGGGCGTAAGTTGTCTTGCGGCGGCTTATGATTCCCAACTGGTTTAAGCGCTAGCGTATAGACATGCCAGATGCAGATTCCACAGAGAGGGGGCTCGGATAAAAAAAAAGAGTGGATTTTTTTTTGTATTGTTAATTTTTTTTGGATTATATTTTTTTGTATTATTTATATTTTTTTTGGATTATATTTTTTTTGTATTATTTATATATTTTTTGGCTTATATTTTTTTTGTTATTTATATTTTTTTTTGGCTATATTTTTTTGTTATTATATATATATATATTTTTGGTTATTATTTTTTTTTTGTTGGACATTTATAATGCATCGGCCGCAGTAACCCGTTCAGTTAAGGCCAATGCTATCATTAAATAAAGCACGTTGTCAAATGAAATAACGTTTAGTTAAGTAATATGCAAGAATAATATTATAAATGGAGGGAAGGGGACCCAAGATGGGTTAGGCGTAAATGAGTGTGCAGATTTAAAGGGTGGGGGCACCGATCCTTTAATCACCCCCACAGGAAGGGCGGGAGCGTTACGGCAATAACACCAAGCCGCCGTTGGAAGCCGGGTGTAAAATCGTCTTGTTTTGTTTTGTTATTTTGAATTGCCACTGTCCGTTGTTTTTAGTGATGTGTAGATGTGTAGTCTCGTTTATTGTGCGGTCGGCGGGCACGGGCAGACCCACCCCTAACTGAGCACTGGCTGGCCGGAGCTGCCCCATGCGGACAAACCGACGCGTAACAAATTTTAATATTATTTTAAATTAAATTAAATGAAACTTTTTAAGTTTTTGTATTTTTTGTGTCGACTGACTTTTAGTTGGCAATAAATAAATAATTAAATAAATAAAATATTTTATATTGCGCTCTTTCACTTTGTTGACAAAACGAAGCCATAAACAATTAATTAATCGATATATTCATATTTGTTGCAGCAGGAGTTGGCGATACTTCTACCTGGACTATCGATACCTGCGCAAATGATAATCTAAGCGGGAGATTTGAATTGCGCATAAATGGCAAATATACATGTGCAGGTGGCAAAGTGAACAATTTGATTAGGTGGTAAATATTTAAATTCAATTTAATGTTTATCATTATTAAACATGAGTATATTCCTGCAGACTTTACATAATTCAACGATTGAAGAGTGCAGATATGAATATGTCTTTCAAGTGATATACGAAAATTGGAATGGCTGATGGCAAAAACCCTAAACATAACTGATAGCTGTGTGGCAAATGGTAATTGCTAAATCATGTCTTTCAAGTGATATACGAAAATTGGAATGGCTGATGGCAAAAACCCTAAACATAACTGATAGCTGTGTGGCAAATGGTAATTGCTAAATCCTGCTGCCCCCCTGACCTGTTCTCGCATTGCATCTGTATAGAAACAAACATATATACTTACGAGAAAAAATTGAAATCGTGACGCTGTTAAATGCTGTCAGTTAATGCAGATTTAATAAATATAAGTTATGGCACCTTTGTAATTGGATTTTCTTTGAACACAAGCAGTGGTTGGGTTTTGAATTCCCATGGCATTATTGCATTCGAGATTTGTGCATCCGCTTGCAGTGCCATTAAATCTGCATACATACAAACAATCAACGTGAACATGAATGAAATTTAAAAGCCATAAATCTTGCGCTTTTATATCGCACTACGCAGCGTGGCAATCAAATTAACTGAACAGAGCAGAACAGAACTGAACAGAAGCGCAACAGGAAGAGGACCGTCCGTTGGCTCATCATGGATTCAAGCCAATGAATGAATATGAATGTGGAGTTTGGATGTGGATGTGGATGGCATCTTGTCTGTTAGTTAGCTACTAATTCCAGCACGCGTCTCTAACTATGAATGCACGTGTATATGTATGTATGATGAAATGCACACGCCAAATGCCTCTATCATGGCACCTGTCAGGCGTCAGCGACGAAGGCTTAACAGCTTAAATGACTCAACCGATTGTGAGCTATGCATAGAAAGAGATCAACTGGGCAGGAGGAGGGCGGGAGGCAGGTGGCAGGAGGGCTGCCTGGAGGGGTGGCGGCTGCGGCTGCTGCTCCAGATAGTGAGGCGCGTCAACACCTTGGCAGCGACAACAACTCAACAACATAATTTGCCCCCAAGTATGTGTATGTGAAGGAGTATTTATTTTTAATAACACTATGCAACATAGTTTGAAATCATTTTTTTATTTACAAACAATAATTTGACACGGTTCGGTTCGGTGCACGGTTCAGACCATTGTCTCAACTATGGGTTCGTTTAGTATATATCTATCTATACATACATATCTATCTATTTAGTAATCAATATTTTTTTGGCAGAGCAAAACATGCGGTTCAATTTACAGTTTGATTTCATTTAAAAAGAAAGCTGGAATATTCAAACATAAACCGGTTCGGTTCAATTACGGTTTGCAGCCTGGGAAATACATTGAATACACCTCACGAAATTGATTTGTATTTTGGCAATAACAAATTGAAAAAATACATTTTCTTTGTTTTAGATTATTGCTGTTATCTTGATTGTTATTGGTATTTTCGTAATTTTTAAAATGTTTTCCTTTTTTTTTCTGTGTATTATTAATAGATTGAGTGCAGATAGAATCATGTTGCACAGTGTTATCATCAACGTTGACAACATTGTTGGTGATGTGCAGACGGCAGGTGCAAACGGGCGCATTGCTGGAATTGTCTTTTAATTGTCTCTGGCTGCTTTGATGTTTGTTCTGCAGTCGCAGCACAAAATGAAAACTTGATGCAGTTAATCCAGGCGGGCTTAGCTGGCTTTTTCCTGCTGACGACCATCGATTGACGATTGCATCTCAATGCAAAGCATGCTCGGCACACGATACCCCACAAATAGATGAATATATCAGAAATGACTGACATTTTCTTCGGCACGCCAATTACAATATCAGAAAAAATGAACACATTCAAAATTTTCTTATTGGCCTTTTATGTTGAAAAAATACTTTTTAAGAAAGAGCCGTTCAAAACAATCCAAAACAACATGATTGAGATAAGATGGAAAACTAAAAATAGTTTTTTATTTGAAAAAGATTCAATGTCAGCTGTATTTGAGATATACATATATAGTTGTACGATCTGGATTTAAAGCTGGGTGGCTGACAGTTTTGGCCAGGACACAGAGAGACAGATAATATGAACTCAGCTATTAATGCTGATCAAGAATACATATATATTGCGCCTATATGTATCTGCTGTGTGCGGTTGGAGACGTCTCCTTCAATGCGTTGCGTACTTCACGATAAATTTATAATACCATCTGCAAGACTATAATGAGGCAGAGGAAAAGTGCAAGTTGCGTATGACTGGGAAGCGGAGTTGTTGTTACTGCTGTTGTTGTTGTTGTTGTTGGGGACAAGTGACAACAACATTTTTGTAATTTTCTTTTTCGCGTAGATCTCTCGATCCCTATCCCAAAGTTGCAGGCTGCCGCTGACATGTTGTTGAGTCTTATTTCCAAAAGGAACAGAGAGAGAGGAAGGAGGGAGACGCATTTGATGCTGCTGCAGCTGCTGCTATTGTTGTTGTTGTTGTTATTGTTGTACTTACTTACATAGCAGTATTTATAGACCTGGCCCTGAGGCCGTTTTCACAGTTGGCTTCATTCACTGCACAGTCCAAAAGCACCAAGTGCCCCAAGTACCCCAAGATCCCCGGAGTCTACCAGCGGCAACTTCTCCCTGATCTTTTGCATGTGTTGACGCCCCTTCGTTTGTTTCATTTAAATTTAAAATTGTTGTTTTTTTTTGTTTTTTGTTTGGCCTTGTCTACATAGAGCAGTTTACATCTTTGCATCTAGTACTTGTACAACATATTTTCATTTAATTGCATTAAATTTAGAAAATAACACACACTTCTCTTCCAGTTGGGGCATTCATTGTCTGGCCATTGATTTGCTGCTGACTGGGATAGTTCAACAAATCACTGAAGCATGCTGAAGGTGAGGGCTACAGATTTAGACGTGTCAAGTGAACTCGATGCTAAGCCATTTAATAGTCATTTGAAGCTTAATTAATTCTGTTGCAAGATATATTCATTATTATTATTTTTTTAATTTTGTCACGATTGAAAGAGAAGTCTCCATCCCCATATATATATACACATATATCTTTTATAAATATTGCCAGTTTCTGTTTTGAATATGCTTGAGGCTAAAAAATTACATAACGCTATCGACAACTCCATCCGTTCCCATACAGGGTATCTCATAGTCGATATTTCTCGATTAGAGCATTTTTACTCGATTTATCATGGTTTTGTTTTTCATTCTTCTTTCCAGTCAGCATTTAAATGTCATAAGTTCTGAACTTTAAAAAAAATTTCAGTTTTCAGAATTTATAGAAGTCTAGCAGTGAAGTTCAGTTCAGTTTGTTAAAGCAACAAAAAGCAACGAAATTGAAAAATTGTAAAATTGTAAAATAATAATATTTTCGTGATAACTTCGTGAATATAATGCATCGGCTTGGAGTGAGCTACTTTGAGGTGGCATTGCGGAATCATTTGGTTAGGAGAAAGGCACTCGCATCCGCGTTGCCCAACATGGTTAGTGAGGAGTCACATCATCTGAATGGGGATGTGGTGCACTGCAAAAACAAGGACAAGGAGACGGACAAGCCGGATAAGGAGGCTGGCAAGGTCAGTCCCAAAGATGGCAGCATGCAACAAGTCAAAGCGGAGACGAGGCCTCCCCCGCCCAAAGTGAAGCGTTTGAAGACCTTGGAAATATATCGCTGGAAGCCTGGCGATAAGGCAAAAATGCAAAAATACCAGTTAGACTTGGATGAGTGCGGCCCCATGGTCTTGGATGCACTCATCAAGATCAAGAGCGAAATGGATCCAACTTTAACATTTCGACGTTCGTGTCGTGAGGGCATTTGTGGGTCGTGTGCGATGAACATCGATGGACTCAACACATTGGCCTGCATCCAGGAGATTGATACAAATGTGGCCAGGACATGCAAGATTCATCCACTGCCGCATCTGAATGTGAAGCGTGATCTGGTGCCCGATATGGATCAATTCTACAATCAATATCAATCCATCGAGCCCTGGTTACAGCGCCACAACATCACCGATGAACTGGGCAAGGCGCAGTATCTGCAATCCGTCGAGGACCGCAATATGCTTGATGGCCTCTACGAGTGTATATTGTGCGGGTGCTGTGAGACCTCGTGTCCATCCTACTGGTGGAACAGTAACAAGTATCTGGGGCCGGCTGTTCTAATGCAAGCATATCGCTGGGTTATCGACTCTCGGGACGAGGCCTCCGAACATCGGCTTGACCAGTTGACCGACTCCATGAAGCTCTATCGCTGTCACACTATACTCAACTGTATCAATACATGCCCCAAGAATTTGAATCCGGCCAAGGCCATTATCCAACTGAAGCAGCTGCTCACGGGCACAAAGAAGAAGCCCACGCCTAAACTCCAGACCGATGAATTGTTCCTCAATTAAATCTAGAATACTTAAAATTTTAATCTTGACGTTGGTCATAATATCATTCATTGGCCGCTGGAACTTTTTAAAAATAGTACTTACTCACACACCCACTGAACCAGATCTGTATACATAAATACATTATCGTTGTGTAATAACAAATGCAAACAATTTATTCTTCAGTCGGAACTCTTTGAAAAATCAAACTTATGATAGCAATTACAATAATTATAACTACAACAAATTCAATTAATATTATAATAAATTATTATCAAAAACTGTTTTGCAGGCAACTGTAAATAATAAGCGTCGCTTTGAAGCAACTGTAGTTTTGTAATATACCCTAGAAGGTATTATAAATTTGTTGTGGCGTCTGAAATGCATTTACAGAGATACGTCTCGGATCAAATATAGTATGTATACACATACATTCTTGATCAGCATGATGTTTTCATATTTGTCTGTCCGTCTCTTTTCATTATGATAATCATCTTTTACACAACAAATCATCAAAATCGCCCGTCTATATCAAATGTCTTCTATAGAAACAATCGAAAACAATATGCTTTTCCACCTATGGTATACGGAGACACACCCTTCCAATCATAAATGCCTTATATGTGTAAGATTTAATTTAATTTTTTATATTAATGTACTTTCTGAAAACGGTATTAGCCATTTTAGAAAATGTGTCAGCGACGCTTTAAAAACACAAATGCCTTGCGTAGATGAACTCATAATAGGATATACGTTGAGACAGTTTGAATACACAGTGAGTGATTGTGAATCATTCATTCTCTTAGAGTGATTCAAAAAGCGAATGTTTTGAATTTTTCCTTGCGCTCTGCGCACATTCTATTTTTCGCCTCAGTTTCAGTAATTAATCAATGAGTGTGGATTGAATACATTCCAACATTTATTCTCAAATATATATATTATGTGAATACATTTGCGAATGTTCCACAGTCAGCTGTATGAATCATATTATGGGTTGATCTTGAATTTTCGTTGCGGAACTTTTACTATTGCATAGACGCGTTACTGTTGACCAACTTTTGCTGGCAGTGCTTGCCAAAAGCTTTTCATTCACTCTCTCACTCTCTCACTCTCCCACTTCCTCGCTCTCTCGCTGTTTGCGGTAGCAGCTGAGCACTTGGAAGCAAACAAAAATACTCGCACAAAAATATTTACGTTTGCGTTAGTATGTGTGGGTGTAAATACACACGAGATGTATTGAGTGTGCCTGTGTGTGTGTGTGTATGTGTGTGCGTATGTGTGTGCGCATCTGTTTAGCTAGGGCTCCCACGTGCAGCGGCAGACCAAAGAAATCAAAGCTGAGCGTCAAAAGCTTTGCGACTACGTCACCGACTAGCGCGCGCGGACCGAACAAAGCTTTCGCCCGCCTACAAAAACCAACCCCAAAGCGAAAGCCGCTTTGCAAAATCAGTCGCAAAAAGAACGTCGCCAGAACGTAAAAAAAATATTACCTACCGAGAACTAGGCGCTGCAAACTAGAGAAAAATTTCAAGCAACTAAAAAAAGAGAAAATAAAAATAACTAAATAAATAAGAACAGTTCATAAATAATAAAGATAAAGCAGATTACGTTGGAATCCAACTGGCAGCTATATATATTTATATATACATATCAGATTCTAGACGCGATTGTTTTTAAGGTGCGTCTTTAGCGTCTTTTGGCGTCCTTTTGGAGTGGCTGCCAGAGAATATTATTTTTTTGTTCAAGTGGGTGCAAAAACTTTTGAATAGATTTTTTGATGGTCATTCAAAACAAGTGCAACGCTTCTTGGCAACGTTTGTCATGTTATTTTTTTTTGATTTGTTTGTTTGTTTGCTAATGTTGTTATCAATTATCATGTACTATTATTTATATTCCAATTCCAACGCAAACAAACACGCTTGTAGCCAAAGCAACGCATAGCGGGAGCAACGAACGAACCGTTGGAACAAGGTGCAGAAGTAGGAGCAGGAGCAGTAGCAGTAGCAGGAGCAGCAGGACCCGGATCTGACAGAGCCTACAGATAGGAAGCGAAGCGTGTTGCAAATACAAGCGAAGAGCAAACAAACAAAACTCACACACACACACACACTCACACACAAATTTATTAAGATGTCATGGAGATATGCGGTAAGTGGGCCAAAAAAAAGAATAAACAATAAATAAATAAGGAAAAACCAAGCCAAGCATATTAACAAACAGTCAAGTGTGCATTCAGCTCAGCGCTCTGGGCACAGTTTTCACGCAACTGTCAAAATCAGCAGCTAATGCTGTTGATGATGATAACGGGTATGACCTTGAGCCCATATCCACATATATATATACATATATATATATGTGTAGATATGTATGATCTATGCTGAGCTGGGTGACCCATTTTCTCATATACATTTTGCACTTGCATTTCCACTTCACCTGCGCGTCATGTATAAACAAAAAATGTCGCTGCACGTGCCTCTGTGTTCTTGTTTTGTAGTGTCACTCTCTTTCTCTCTCTCTCTCTGTCTGTGTATGAGTGGGTGTGTGTGCCATTTTCCAGCTGCCAACAGCAGCCACCTTGCACGGCCAAAGCCTTGGCACACACCCAAGCAATACAACATCCTGCGCAACCCTTAACCCATCCATTCATCCATCCATCCATCCATGCACACAAGGCCTCCCAAATGCAAATGCTCTATGACCAAAGCAAAGTTCAAGTGCCTTTTGCACAATACTTGGCACAGCAGTCAGGCATACAACCAGACACACACACACACACACACACACAGAGTGAGGAACTTACAATTGAAAGTTTCCTGATATTAGCAAACATTTCCGTTGCATTTGCATTCAATTTAAAGTTTACTAAAGCTCCAAATTTTATCCAAACTTCATTTGATTTAATTGTATAATTTCGAAATATATTGAATGTAGTGCATTGATTTATAAGCCAATTCATCAATTTTGAACAAATTAAAAAAAAAAAATGGCTCCAAGGAGTGTGAAGCTCAAATTCTGAAAATTTATACTCGGTATTCTAATTATAGCTTTATCTAATTGATTGTAAGTTGCAAGACTTTGCAACCTTTGTTGTGCATGTGTGTGTGCAATGGAATCATTTTTGGCGCCCAATGTGGGTTACAGCAGTTGCTGCTGCCCACCCTTGTGACGTCATATGAGCAATAGCCTGCATTAGGCAGGCATTGGCTGCATTTGGCTGCTGACCCTAAAATGGATGAAGCTATGTGTGTATGTGAGTGTGTGTGTGTGTATACACATACATATACATATGAAATAGGCCTTTTAGGGGCTAAGCTTAAGCAGATTACTCATACGTCGCGTGGGCCAATTAACTTAATTATAAACGATATTTTCGTGTAACGGCCTAAGAGCTGTAATACCCGTTGCTCTAGCCAGGGTCTTATTATAGCCTTCAGGGCTAAACACACACACACACACACACTTGCAAACATTTTGGGCGTCGACTTGAAGTCACATTTATTGAATTTGAGAGAAAAAATATCTAAGTAGAAACCCAAATAGCAGCTGAATGCAAAATTAATTAAATTGCTGAGGGTGATGGGGTGGGGGGGGGGGGGGGGGTGTTGGGGAGAAAGAGGTGTGTAGGCTCTGGTAAAGAATTTGCGTTTCGGCTCTTTTGGATGGAGCCACTGAAGCGAATGAGGCACCCCAGGGGCGTGCATTTAATTGGCCAGCCGCTCCGAGCTGCTTCCGTGTAATGTGCATTAAAAAATTCGAAAAAAAAAAAATAAAAACAAATACAAAGCCCAATAGCTAAGCTGAAATGTCAATGTCATTGCTGGCTGTAAATGTTGTTGTTGTTGTTGTTGCTGCTGTTGTGCTTCTTGTTGCCCATTGCTGTCGTTGTTGTTGTTGTTGTCGCTCAGTGTCAAGCGCTGAGCGCGCTAATTGAACGAAACGATCGATAGAGCGCTTGTACATCTCCGATTTAGCCGTATTCTATATACACATATGTGTTCCATTGTACATATGTATATGGCCTATATATAGACTTGGACACACTTAACCATTATGTGGGCGCATTGTGGGCGTGTGTGGCAGCTGTTGCGCCCCATTGAGCAAAAGCGAAAGGCAAAAAATATAAAAAAATGCTCAGCGGCCACTTGAAAGCGAATTGTTGTCGCTATTGTTGTTGTTGGTGTTGTTTGCCTGCTCCATTGTCTGAAAAATAATAAATAAATAAATAATAAAAAATAACCAAAAAACAATTATCACCAAAATTGTAATGTGTTTAGAGTTTGACTAACTTAAAAACCACAGAGTATTCAGAAAAGCGTAGAAAATTTTTCGCCATGCGATTTAAATGAATGTTCAAAAGTTTGGTTGGAAAAATATACAAAGTTAGGGAAAAACTGTACAGGGTGTGCGACAGTCATGCACATCATTTAAAATATTTTTTTTTTTTTTGTCTTTTGCTATTCAGCTAGTCACGACTTTTGTGTCTGAAGTAAATTTGTGATCGTATCACGTGCTCATCGCTAGCTCAGCTATTCAATATTTTGAATATTTAACAAGCTCTTCAAACACAATGCCAGTCGCATTTCAAACGCTCCCCATTTTGGGCGCCCTAACAGCCTTGAACATTGCATTTAATGCATAAATTGAATACAACAACAACCACCACAACAACAACAAGTAACAAAAACTTGTTGAACAATAAATAAATAGACAGTTTGAGCAGCCTCCCCCCCCTAGGCATGTGCACACCTTAAATGGCAAATTAAAAAACTACTGCGCATTTAATTTGCGCAATTTTCGCTTAGCAGTTTTTCCGCTTATCTAGTTTTTCTGTTTTGCTGCTTTTCTGTGTTTTCCCATTTTGTTGTCGTTGTGTTCTTTTGAGTCATTGAGTCATGTTGTGTTGCCAACTTTCTGTGATTCCCTTAGCACGAGATGTTTGTGAGGCACATTAACAATCTCGGTCACTGCTTAACAATTTTTCTTGTTTTATATTTATTTATTTCCTGTTTATTTATTTATTCTTTTTGGTTTTTGCTTTTTCTGGTAGACTGTTTAATCAATAAATTTGTCTGGCAGCTTGCATGTCAACGCATTCGTTTTGACTGTCCTTTTTATGACGCTGCTCTATATGCAAAAAAATAAAAAGCAGCTATTAAATTTTTGGTAACATAAACGATGATTTTGGCCCATAGTGTTTTTTTTCTTCTTTATTATAATTATACGACGAAAAATAATCCATTAAGCAGAACTTTTGCGAATGAAACGAATATTTATCCAAAGTGCTGCATTTTTTCTCTTGGCAAATCCTGGAATTCTTATGCCAAGGTAAATTCGTCGACATATTCGACGCCTTTCCAAACATCCAACTCAATTTATTGACCCAATTTTTGGATTATTTGTGAATTTTGTTTGGCCAATGTAAATCGGCATTCTAATTGAATGTGAGAATGTATGTGAAATATTGCTCATGCTGTGTCAGAAAATTTGCAGCTTGCCGGGCGATTTTTCACACTTGTTTTCCATTTTCCATTAGCATTTACGAATACATATTTGAAAACAAGGCCGCCAGCCAGCAAATAATGTGAGCCAAATTCAATCCAAAATCAAGAAAATATTCGACATGCAAATACAAAATAAATATGCTTCCCAAGAAATATCGAACTGAAGCCAGTTTTTCTTTAATATATTTGGACTTGAAACAAATTTGTTAAAAATTTCGAGACGCTCTTAAAATGTTGAAATATATTAAATTAAATAAATGGAAAGAAGTAGTAGAAGTAGAAGTAGCCAGATTTAGAACAATAAATAACTGCTTAAGGATTGATGATCTCAGCGATGTCGCGCGCTGAGCACCTGCATGGCCAAACAGCCCATTTGAATTGATGTCGAGTGGGGCAAGTAAAGTGGCACGTAAAGACGTATGGGCTTGCAACAGTTGCAGTGTTGGTCAATTGGTCAACCGCTTGACCTGACCTGAGCTTCAGTCGAGCTGAACTGACACAGTTTTTGTTGGGCAACTGTCTCGTGCAGGAAGTGCCTGAGTGTTAAATGGTGGCAGTTTCCCGCTCTCTCTCTCTCTCTCTCTCTCTCTCTCTCTCTCTGACCCACATCGGGGCAATGGAGACGAACATGCAATCAACTGACTAATAGATGAAACAATGTGACCATGCAGGTGTGCGTGCATGTGTGTGTTTGCGTGTGTGTGTGTGCGTGTGTGTGTGGGAAACTGTTGCTATACGCAGATTGCCTAGCACTGTGGTCTATGTGGTCTATTAAAAGCCGTCAAAAGCGAGAGACAACACCTTGCGATAGACACAGAAACTGGCCCGGGGCGAAGTGCCAATAAATAAAATGCACACACACGCACACGCACACTGATAGACACAATGCTCATAATGAATTCTAAATATATATGTGACTCGATCAAGCTAAAAACTAATGATTGAGCTCGTCACTGATTAATATTTAGTCAAAGACAACAGCAAGAGCAAGAGCGATTAAGTCGTGAATGCGGGCACTGAGTCATTCGATGTGACTCATTATCAATCATGAGCACTCATTGGTAGCATGCACTGAATACGTAAAGCTCATTTTTGGCATTTTCGAAAATATTTCCAACGGTCTCGAGGAATGTGTCGAAACTGTTGCCTGCTGAGCGATATCCAATTTGCAGCGCTTTTCACAGCATTTTCTGCATGTACATGGTATTTATAGACACACACACACACACACCCACACATACACACACACATGTATGTGTTAAATGTATAGTTAGAACGAGCGTTTGGTTGTTCGTGCTTTAGCGGAACAAGGTCAAGGCGTCGAAAGTGGCCAAAAAAAAGAGAAAAAAAAATAAAATGAACCAGCAACGTCAACAACATCAACGCCAACGCCTTTTTGTGCACCTGAACGCGAATGCTTCAGTTTTGTCTCATCTTCCTATATGCCCCGAACGGGCTGCCAGCCACCATATATCGCTATATTATATAACATATCTACTGAAAATATCTACATATAGCTGACAATTACTCGACTACTACGCAAGCAGTCGTTTCCACGCTTCTTGAATATCGATAAGAATCGTTTACCGTTTATCGCTTATCGCTTATATTATCTATTAACTACATAAATTGCATTAAGATCATGTTAAAAGTGGGTAAAGAAAGCATTCTCAGTATTGGCCGGAAGACAGCTAAAAACATGGGTAGAAATTAACACCTAGTCGATCTTTTTTGACTGCAACCCTTTTATTGATTTGATATGGATATGGTTACACGTTAGTTCAGCAACAAGACAGTGTTATCAACTGACTAAAGTGTTAATATTGATGAATTTGATCAATTTAAAAATGTGTTTTCCTTACTTAATTGCTTACTTAATACCGAAAAAAAGCTTAAAAATCTGTATGTCTAATTTAAAGTTTTTAACATATTTTTTTAAATTGAATTTCTAAATAATTCTAGTTGCGCATCACTTACAAATACACAGAAATTGAAATATTTCTGATAATTGTTTTGTTTTAAACAAATGCTTGCCTTTTGTACATTTTTTTGTAAATATTTATTTGCAACTTTATTGATTATTTGGTTTATTCATAATATTCATCACTTTTTGCAGCTATCCAACGACAGATACAGCAGCAACATTGGCGATAGATATAGTCTGCACTATTATCAGGTTTGTCTCAGATCAACTTTAGCTTATCCGACGAGCTATGCGCATGGCATGCGTCCAGTGTTGTATAACGTTGTTCGTTCTCTCTGTGTGTGTGTGTGTGTGTGTTACTGCGAGCTTTGCTTCAGCCCACTAAATTTGATACTCCCCTCGGGTTTCGTCGCTTACTAATAATAATCGCTATTTGAAACTAAATCTGGCCAATCCAAAAATAACAAAATAATAGTTTTTAAAAGCAGAAACAGTTCGCATAGGCCTTGGCAAATAAGCATCTGACTTAATATAAATGCTTATGGTGTTTCCACAGACTCGACGTTTTCTGCACGTTGCCCATAAATCTTGTGGCTGAATGGATAAAGTAAAATATTATGTTTGTATACATAGAGCGTTAGACATATGCAAATGGACGGCTATAGATATATATAATCGTGTCGTGTCGTGTCGTTTCGTTTCTAGTCGTGTATATAGTTGTATATGTATGTGTGTGTGTGTATGTGCATATGCCAAAGATCAGTCACAATTGATCAAAATCCGACAGAAAAGTGAAAGATGATTTTGCTTTTGTTTTCGGCTTTTGGCTTCTGTTCCGTTCAGGGTCGAGTGCCGCGACAAAAAGCAAAAGTTTTTGACAACCAAACAACAAAATTGAAAGCAAACGTGCCCCCATTCTCTATTCTCTCTTTCTCCCTCTCTCTCTCTCTCTCTCTCTCTCTCTCTCTCTCTCTCTCTCTCTCTCTCTGCCTCACCGTCTCGCCGTTTGTCATTGCTCCTGCCTGTCTACCTCCACCATTTTCCGCAGTTCTTCTCGGCGCCTCGCTGTCGCCAAGTTTTATTTGAATATGTTATGACAAAGCAGACAGCCGATAAGCAAAACTAAAACGAAAAACTAAAAAAGTTTCACTTTCCCATTGACTTTGGTGACTGTCCTTGAAATTGACACACAAACAGAGAGACAGCAAGGACGCGGCTCTAAGGGGCCTCTCGACCGCTCCGAGGCTAAAAGGCTCGACCTTCGCCTTTGCCATCAATTTCGCTGGCCAAGCTTTTGCCAACTAGTCAACAAAAGGCCCAAGCGCATTTGTCGCCTGGCTTCAAACTGAATGTCCATAAATAATTTCAGCTATCAAAATAATGAACAAAATTTGTATAATTCTTATGTGAGCCAAATTTTGGAAAAAAAATGACAACATCCTTTCATATTTATCTCACTTAAGATGTTTTTTTGTTTCGATTGTCATATTTGATATTTGAAATATATGCATGATCTTAAAGAGCTAAATGATTTGTTCTCCTTAGTTGTTTAGATAATCGAAGCTCACATCATATTTTGCACTTTTCATAATCTTACATTATTCTTCTTTTTTTTTTCTTTTTTTTTTCATTAATCTAGAATTACGTTTATTTCAAATAAAGATAGTTCTAAGCGAAAACAAAATGGAATATTTAACTTCAATATTAAAAATAGAGCAACTAAAATTTGAAATAATTCGAGCAAAGAGTTAAACTTTTATAGTAAAAACTGTGCTGCTCAAACAAACATCTTTTCGAGCATTTTTCTAAGTTTCTCAAGGGCATAGCGTATTTTCGGATCTAGATCCTTGGCGACTCCACTTTGAGCAGTTTTTCTAGTGGCGCTCATGCGAGGACATAAAATTATGTTCATATGATCCGCAAAGTTAAGCTTAACAAATACAGATTAGATTCGAGAACATAATAAATAAGTTCAACTAATGAACTACAACTAGTACCTGAATCGAACCGGTTCGGACAACCGGATGAGGCATACATTAAGTCTGATCGCTTTCGACGGTGACATTGTTGGCTCCTGCCTGGACCAGATGCTCGGTCACTTCAATTGCTCCTCTATGTTTTGCTCTGCGTTTGAAACGATAATACGATTTAAGCAGCCCTGCTATATAAACAGTTATTGTTGGTTATGCTCTCAAGTGCGATATACAGTGGCGGACAGCTCAAATGGACCAGTGTCAAAGAAAAAAAGTAATTGCCTGCCATAAGCAAATTATTCTATATTGATTCTGCTCCACTCTTCTCGCAGAGCATTTTTGAGGTCTTCTTTGCTGGATATGCTGTGCTTCCGGTTGTTATTTTCCAGCAGAGCCCACAAATTCTCAATAAAATTTAAATCTGGAGACTGGGCAGGTGGAATTATCATGTGGGAACAGTTCCCCACGTATATATAGTGTTTCTGTGGCTTTATCTTTTATACTTTGAAACATTTGCATGAACTTTTTCTGTGATTTATGCATTTAACTTAATACAATTTTTTATTTAAGCTCAATCGATTTCCCAAAATTTACTCATTGGTTGCTAAGTTGCTTTAAATGCTATTGTGTATAAAACATAAATAAATTACCATCATCACCATAAGCAAATTTAATAACTTTTGGTTTCTATGGCATAAGCCAAGTGCATTATGATCAAATTACTAATCAAGGCATGGCAGTTTTTTTTAACTCATTTTAAGAGTGTTGATCACGATAAATAATCAAAAAAAAATAATAATTAATTGTTTTTTTATGCAGTCGCCCAGCCGGATGGAAACCTCCGACCAGACCACAGGACGCCAGTTGCAACGTGTCCTGCATTATTCGATGGCGCCATCCCGAAACCTACCGGGCCTGAGACGCGCTGAATGTGCCATCCACGACGTGGACTGTGATGAGGTCTATCCGGGCATTTATATTGGTGATGCGTAAGTCTAAATCTTTGCTCTCCCTGTCACATGCTCGCTATTAACTCGCTTCTCTCTCTCTCTCTGTCCCTCTCTCTCTCTCTCTCTCTCTGTCTCTTTCTCTGACTCTCTCTGTGGCTCAGCGCGGCGGCCAAGAACAAAACGTATTTGAGATTGATGGGCATTACACACGTGTTGAATGCAGCGGAGGGCTGCCGCTATGGCCAGGTGGACACTGGTCACAGCTTTTATCGGGATATGCCCAGTGTTAGGTGAGCAACACATGATCATGCCACAAGGGGGAGGCACAACCTCACTCATGAAGCGCACTCACATTATTTATTTATCGATTTACATATTCTATCGATTTGGTTTGACGCAAAATTCTCACTCAAAAACTTTGATGAACAACAAAATTTCCGTTTCTTTTTATTTACTCCACCTCTCTCTCTCTCTCTCTCTCTCTGTATATATGTACATACACATCTGTACACACTACATCACACGCACATACATACATACATACATACATACATACACATCTCACATCTCACATCTTACTCATTTCACTGTGGGCCATTTTTGTTCTGCTTGGTTTTGTTTTGTTTTGTGTGTGTGTGATGTGTGTGTGTGTGTGTGTGTATATATGTTCTTTTAGACGTCAACATAAGGATTGCTTTTTTAGATATATGGGCTTCCCCATGATCGATGCGCCAACAACAGATATATCCCGTTACTTCTATGTGGCAGCCAAATTCATTGACAGCGCCATTAGCAGCGGCGGTAAGTAAAAAATATTTGGAAAACCACACTCCGAACATGATTTTAATTACAGTATTTCTGAAAACCCATTTTTATAAACATGTTTTCAATAAATTAAAGTTTCTGCCGGAATTCTAATCAAAAGAAAAAATAAAAGCATATTTCTGAAAAAAATACACAAAATATTGATTATTTTCGGACTTTTTCCAAACAAATTGAAAATGAACGTTTAATAAGATCTTCATAAAGAGCATATCTAATTTAGCTATATTTTTAAGAAGTAATCAAACTCAATTTAATTTTTGAAAAACTTTCTTTTAAAAATTATAATGAATTGTGAATTATGAATTCTAGGGCATAAGCCATACCGATATCGTAAATTACTCAAACTATATCTATGTTCCAGGCAAGATACTGGTGCACTGCTTGGTGGGCATGTCGCGCTCGGCCACCTGCGTCCTGGCTTATCTGATGATCTGCCGTAAAATGTCCGCCGTAGACGCGATACGCACAGTGCGCATGCGACGTGAAATTCGACCAAATGAAGGCTTCCTGCAGCAGCTTGCCGACCTGGATACGGAGCTGAAACGCAAGAACCTTTATACCTACTAAGGCAATACCAAAATCCCGACACAACCAAAGATATATATATATATATATGTATATATATGTATATATATATACAAACACACACCCACACTCACATATATTATCTTAATTAAGGCAAAATTTTAAGGATGTTGATTATTGGCTGAATAAAAAAAAAAAACATTGTTGTATTGCTAAGAGATTTATAAACACAAAAACACAGACACACATATATATATACACACAAGTGTTGTACGTTTATACGAGAAAGCCAATTCATGATATGTAGCAATCGTGATAAAATAAAAAACTGCATTGCTTTTTTATATGTTATATATTTGAGAGCATTCAAATTTGCTTATGTATCACGATATGGTTGAATCGGTTAAACGTGAACGCTTAACAGTTATATACTCAACACACACTCACACACACACACACACATACGAAGCGTTGTTCTAAACTATTTCTAAAGATAAAAGCTAACGACTTAATGGTAACTTGGTCTTCTGATATATTAAAAACTGTTCAAATCAATTGTATAATCTTGGCATCTAGGTTTATAATCGGCCATACTTCCATTTAGTGGGTATCAAGTTACTTATCAAATATGTAAGCAAAATGCCCCGCCCTCACCTCCCACACACAGTAACACACACACACACACACATACAGACACATACAGACACATAGAGACCTACTAGGTATAGTGCTACACTGTGTGTACAGTAGACACGTGCTATACGAGATCGACGATCTTCAACACAACTCTGTAACAATAAATTCAAGAATCGAGCTAACATTTGAATACCATGATCTGTGTACTTCTATATACATATATATATATGTGCATGGACATATATATAGTGAATACAAAACTAAACATATATATACAGATATACCTTACATACACATACACATTTATATACATGTATTCCTATAATATTTTTTGTATGCAACTCTTTGTTATCCAAAACTTGATTTACGGTTCATGTCCTCCTACCTGCATATATAGCCCACATACAGGCATATAAGGGGAGCTGGAGATCAAAAACAAATACAAAAACAAAAACAAAAACAACACAATGAAACAATGTATAGAACACAAGATGCATATAAAAAAAAAAAACTGATATAAACAACTGTGTATTGTATAATAAGATGCGTTATATACACCCTATATATATATATATATTATACTTCTATATACAAGCAAACATATGTATATGTATGGATGTTTGTACATATATGTATGCGTATATTCAACTATTGTACAATGAAATAGCAAAGCTAACGAAAAACGACAACAACATAATACCATGAGATTATATGCAAAAAAAAAAAAAACAAAAAAAAAAACTTGGGGTAAAAACCCAGTAAAAAAAATAACTTAAATAAAAAACTTCCAAAGTCATATTTTCTAGAACATGTATGAGCGAAAATCCAAGGAATGAACAGCAACTAAAAACTAAACTAGTCTTTAAGAAGTGATTAATAAAACAAAAAACAAACAAACAAAAAAAAAAAAATCTATTATTGATTAAAAAAGTATTTGTTTTACAATATCCAAATGCATTTGTGAATTATATAGAATTCATATATTTCCAATTTTTAAAGGGAAAAATAATCGTATTTTTGAAATCTGCTCGGAAACGTTTCAATCACAATTGAAACCAAAAAAAACATTAAATTTAGTTTTGTTAGAATTAAGATAGCTTCGAAATGATTTGTGATCAAAGCAGAATGTTTTAAAGGATATCGAATAGACTTCGTTCCCCTAGTTGGGCTGGATTGGGAGAGGAGAGGAGAGGAGAAGAGCAGTGTTAAGCTTACTTGTAGATTGTATATTTTTATGATTCTATTTTATCTAATAACTATACTCTTGAAAAATGTACACTAACTATATCATTTTGCCGGCTTCTCAACATGACAATTTGAAGTTGGTAACGAAAACGCAGCGATTGCGTAAAAATTTGTATTATTTGGTAACAATGTGTTATATGTTATATATATATATATGTACGTTCCCAAGAACTGGTAGATTTCTAAAATGAATGATGAACTTTTGGATGTAAGCAGATAGACTGAAAATGATTATCAACTTCATGCCTAAGATTATTGTTCTCCTTTGAGATAAGTCTTTGATTCCACCGAGTTTATTCGAGCTGAACACAGCACATTTATAATACAAGTTCTCTCTTAACCATACGCAGATCAAGTTGATTTTATTTTATCAATAGCTTTCATTGTGTCCCTAAAATCCAAGTGAATCGATTACCGATTGCAATTGAAACAAAACTAGGATATATGATGGGTAAAGACTTGTATACAGCATATCTCGAAGTCGGGCTCCTATCTCTGGCATAACTCAACCCATAATGTGTATGTATTTGCTTATATAATACCATAAATAAGTGTATTTCCGCCACCAGCTGAGAAAACGTTTAAAATATAATTTTGTGGCTCATACTTAGAAATAGCCACTGTAAATCCAATTGCTTCTGGATGAGGTTAACATATGTCTGTTCTGTGACTCTCATCGTTGTGTCAGGTTCTAGAAGGGCTAAGGGCGATGGGGGACGGGTGGGGGGAGCCAGTGGGACCATTATCTAGACATTAGTTGCGCCTGCTAACTGGCTGGCAACACCTGCAGCGGCGTCGACTGTTTTATCGGGGCGAGTGTTTTGGCTAAAAGCCGAGCTTGTAATTAAAAGAAATTGCTACCTGGAGCATGGCGAGTGCTGGTGGGCAACTGAGCAACTGGGCAACTGGGCAACTGGGCAACCGGGCAAACTGAACTGCTGGACACCGCATAGTTGACCCTAATTTAAAACTATCAATAACTGCGCCACAAGAACACTCAAGATTAAAGATTTCCATCTCGCGCACGCAGTCCAAACAGTAAAATTAATGTCTCCGGCGGCTTTAGTTGACCAGCAGGCCACTTAAGAGCAACCAGCAAAACCAGCGTCGAACAGGTAGCAGAATTTAAAGTCGTTAAGCAACAACAAACAGTCAGACAGACAGACGGACAGACAGACGGACGGACGGACGGACGGACAGTTAGTCAGTCAGTCGGTCAGCTCGTCAACAACAATTTGCTGCCCTTGGTATACCCCATTTGAGTATTAATATATTTGTTGTATGTTGCATGTTGCATGTAGCAAAAGAGATGAAGAACATTATTTGTATTTTGTGCATAGACATTTGTCATATTTTTTTTTTTGTCTATTTTTTTTAAACTCTAATATATTTCGAATCTCGCCGATATTCCAATTTTTTTATCCCATATTTGTTTTGATATTGTTGAACGGAAATTTGAGATTAAAATTCTTAAGCTACGATTTTCCTTAAAAATAAATATATATAATAAATTTAAATTTAAAAATATGAATCTAATAATAAAGTTATTAATTATTCTTTTACATTTTTATAATAATTGTTTTAAGCATTTGCAAATCTTCAAAACTTACTCGTCTTTGATATGATATCTTAAAATTAAAATTACAAATTAAATAATATAAAATTAATAGGTAGAAATTAAAAATAATTTTTTTTTGGCATAAAGAACAAAATTAATTAAATAATTATAGCTAAATCGGAGTTATTTAAACGCCAAACTGTCCAAGATTTATTGCAAGGATTGGGCAATTCCAGAAAATTCAATTCAGACCATTTTTTATTTGATGTCTTTCGTTTTGGATGCAGCTAATCGACCCCATACAATTTATAGAGTAATTACTGGTACTTAGTTTTTATTGGACCTTGTCATAAGGCAAAGGCGTCCAGCAGCTTACACTAGTTTCGGGTTTCTCCTTCTATGCTTTATTCCTAATTTTTTTGGGGGGGTTGGAATTTCAATGTCGGTGCCAATGTCCCACTCTCAGTCCCAGTTCCAGTCCGAGTCCGAGTCCCAGTCCGAGTCCCAGTCCTAGCCTCAGTGCCAGTGCCAGTTCCAGTTTCAGTCCCCGTTCGAGCTCACTGCTAACTGCTAACTGCATTGCAGCTCTCTTGGGCTAAGCGGCTAAGAATCATTTTTCAAATACACACATTTGAGCCCCGTTGCGAGTGGTCGCCGTCGTCTCCGAGTGATCCCCCAACTGTGACACATGCTCCGGCTGGCAAATAGTGCCGGCATAATAGTGGAGAGGCGGGGGATGATGGGATGGGACGACAGCAAAACGCACATGAAACAATTATTATTATTAATAAGTTAGTTTTACTCCACGTGCTTTAGACCCGCTTTTGTAGCAGGCAAATAAGTGTTGGGGAGATAGGGTTGCGCTGGGGATGGGGTGTTGCGTTTTGGGTGCGTTGATGAGCGCCAAGATTAAGCATGAAAAATGTTACGAATTTCCCTGTAATTAATCTTCATCTACGCCAAAATGGATGGGGGAGTGGGGAGAGAAAAGCAGGCAGACGGACACAGAGCAGAAGCAGAGCCAAAAAAATAAACAGAACGAGAAACAGAAACAGAACCAGAACCGTAGCGCATGCAAAAAGAGTTAAATATTAAGTACACACACACACACACACACACACACACAAACACACACTGACATATGGGACACCAACTACCCTTTAGAGTGGGTGGCGTCCAATTCGAATTGTCCTTAAGCTCAACAAATAGTTGAAGGGACCAGCTGTATACATCAAAACTCTTCGGGGTTGCTCCTGTAGGATAGTTTAATGACAACGCAAATATATGGAAATACACACACATCAATTGTAGTAGCAGTAGCATAAAATAGTTGTGCTTCTTCTTCTCGCTGCTGTCAGTTTTTTATGGTTGAGAACATAATCTGCATTTGTTGCAAAATTGTTGGAAAATTTAGATTATGTCTTTAAACTCACATGTTGAGGGTTAGCATAGAAGTCCTGAGTAAGTCGATTAAGCAAACCAAAACTAAGAAGATAAGAAACATATTTACTAATTAATCAGATCTTCCAGTTTATTTTATATTATTATTTAATAATAAAAAAAAGACGCTTATTATTTAAGACTGCTTGTTGCTTTGAGTGAGGAATTTCGGCAAACCTCGAGCATTTTCCAGTAGTGGATCGAGTTGGACAGCGAAATTACCTAAAGGTAATGACAGGGCTAGATCTAAAAGTAAGGAACCAACTGATTGGGAGACAAATAAGCAGATGATTATGATAATGATGATAAACATTGCAGATTCAGTAAGAACTTATCCACAATTTTATATATATTTCTGTGTATACATTCAAAGTTTGGTTCCTTAAAAATCATTTCATATTTGTTACAACTCAATTTCCAGAGGTTTTAGATGTTTCACGACTTACAGCTGACAAATAAGTGATGTTTCAAGTAGTAAGAGAATGAAGGATAGAATAATAATATGTTAGATATTTATGCAAGGGATGATTGATATAAGAGAAGTCTGAACAGATTGAACATATATCGTCAGTTCTCAGCACAGATCTGTCTGTTGTCTGCTGATCAAAACTATATACACTTAAGATAAGGTTGGAGATGCCCAACTCATGATACCCTTTCTGCACATTTGTAGGGTATACAAAATGTTTGTTGTTTTATATGTATGTATGTGAGAGTGTGTGTAAAGTGTGTGTTAACAAAATAGAAATAACTGCAAATGACAACAGCTGTCATTTTGGTGTTAATGCCTGAAGATTTATGTTGAAAATGATTTCATATTTGGTGAAATGTTTCATTAAGTATATTTTCGGCACACATTTACAGTTGATCCAACTGTGCAACTGCTGACTCAGACAGCTGATGGAAAGCAGATAAACATATATATATATATACATGTGTATACATATGTACATACATAAATACATGTGGATTTGTATGCATAAATAATAATTTTCATTTCATTGGCCACTCGACTGCGCATTGGCTGGACTCTTTAATAAACAAATTGAGATGACATCTTGCCACAATTTATGACAGTTATAAAACGTTTATTTGTGCATGAAATAAATAATGTTGCAGCAACTGAGAATATCCTGTTCTCGAAGAATTGCCTAAACAGAAGCGCAGATGAACTACAAATTATTATACGAAGAAGCATTGGATACTCTATGATGGCAGGGATGAGTTCTCCATGTTAGGGTATCCATTTAGCACGATATATCAGCTATTCGTATACACTTCTTGGGGAAACAATTCCCATTGTCCTGATTATATAGCTATTTGTCTGGCTATGGACACAAAAATTTGAAAGAAGCACACACCAAATTTGTCGCCTTAACTAGGAAAAGATGCAGCATCCTAGGGAAGCATGTCATGAAATCTAAGGACATGGAAACCCTCAACCCAATAAAGATCCAGGAGCTGGCGTTGATGGAGGAGCTGTAGGCTCAGAAGGGGGCACAATAGACCTTATAGGTCACAGTGCTGGTTCCCCAACTATTATAATAATAACACAACAAATTCAAAATATTTCTTTATTTATTTACAAAAAGTACAAAGCGTTATTAGGCCTTCCATTCGAGATGACTATATAATTAGATTTTGAAATTTTGAAATATATATATGGTTTTAAATATTGGCATTTTATAGTCTGCTGTGGGTCATCGATCGATTCAAATATGAAATAATTATGGCTCTGGTCTCTGATGGAAATGATGTTTCGATTATTGCGCACATTTGTAGGCCTTTAGGACGTAATGGGGAAAGTGTTGTGGAATTATATATTTATTGTTGCTCTCTCTCTCTCTCTCACTATCTAACTGACCCGCAATGAATTATGAGCTTGTAATCTGACCAAGTTTTTGAAGGCTTACACATTTACACATGTCGCTTGTTTTAGTGCAAATATCGAATGTAATTTTTGATGCACAGCTGGCATGAGACGAGTGGATGCAGAGCGGTGGACAGTTGCGATGTGTGATGTTTTATATGTGTGTGTGTGTGTGTGTGTGTGCGTGGTGTGTGTGTAGGTATAAGTTTGAAAATGTGGGGCTGTGGTCGCCGTTGGCAGTTCGCTGAAGTGAAAAACAATAAATAATGTAGCCAATTAAAACTTTGGCCGTTCGCTAGGCACGCACAGCAACAAGCAACAGCAACTGAAATGGCAAACGCAACATCAACAACAACAACAACAACAGCAGCAACAGCAACACCCGCCCACATACGGGCAAGGGAGCGAGCGACTAATTGACAAACAACAGCAAATTGAATGCAATAAAGCACACACACACTGACACACACACACACACACACTGATACACACAAAGTTGTTTGTTGTGTAGTAGTATTCTGGGCATGTGCATTAACAATGTGATTGACTGACAACAATCAATTAAATCGAAAAATCAATGCAGTTGCAAGTTTGGCATCAGAATGCGCCGAAGCAACTGAGACTGAACAGCACCAACATATATATATATATATATGTGTGTGTGTGTGTGTGTGTGTGTGTGCTTACCAATGATGCCTGTGCTGCCTTGGCAGCTCAAATTATTATAAACTTCTTCACTTTAATGGAATTGTTATCAAAACACATTATAAAAAGCAACGAGCGCCAATAAATGCACTTTGTCAATGCCAATTCACACAATAAATCTACAGAAAGATAGCAGCAGCTACAGACCAGTCGGGTCGAGACAGCCAGAGACCCAGACCAGGGCAAACAGATAGACGGACAGAACAGAGTGGAGTGTGTGTGTGTGAGAGTGAGAGAGAGAGAGAGAGGTAGAGAAATTGAGAGCGAGAGAGTCGAGTCGTTCGATGCCAGCACAGATCCAGGAAGCCAGTCAGACGGTCTTTGCAAGTTTGACAGCCCAACAGCAACAGCAACAGCAACAGCAACTGGTTCGCTCAGCTCAGCGAATACCCTACACACAAATACCCTACGCACAACATATAATACACACACATAATAAATGAGTACAGGTAACTTAGTACTTACTAACAATAACTCTCAAATGAAGTTTGCAGAACTCTTTCACTCTTTCAGTTGCAGGTATTTCATTTTGATTGGCCAAAATGATTAAAGTCAATTCAGTTTTCCTTTTAGCCATAATTATTTACGAACGATTTGCTGAAGAAGAAAACTTGTTCTCTAATTTTATTTATTTATTTAATGTCCAGCAACAGCAGTGGGCACACAAAAATGTCCAGTAATGGAACTAAGACTTGGATAAAAAAGATGCAATAAAATCAGTTTTTTTTATTAATATTTAATCTTAACACTTAAATGCTTACAAATGCCATAAAAAATAATTGCAAAAAAAAAACTTGAATATTAATAATAATTAATTGCAATAAAATGAAATAAAATTAAAAATTGTTAAATATGTTTTGTTAATAATTAAATACGTTAATATATTATTTATATATTTTGAATATGATATGAGAGAAAGTAAAAATAAATACAAATTGTTGTTTAATATATAGAAAATCGATTGTTGGCTTATATGCGCAACTGGTTAGTCGCTGCAAAGCGATTGACTTATTCAGTGTACCCGGAACACTTGGATAGAGTATTGAAACAAAAAGCTGATATGGAACAGACTGGCCATGGAGCTGCCAACAAAAATGCGCAACGAGTTTTGGGTTTCGTTTTCGAAGTTAAATCGTTGTGGCTGTCTGCATTGTTGTAAGTTGCATGCAGTTGTTGCAGTTGTTGTTGCAGCTGTTGTTGTTGTTGTAGATGTTGCTGATGCGGCTGTTTCTGGCTTTGGTAAGCTTCGATTTCCTGCGCACAGTTCACGCACAGCATCTTTGAGATACTATTTGTATCTGTATCTGTGACTGCAAACTGTGACGGTATTTGTTGCCATGTTGCATAGCAACAGTAAGAGCTGTGGTAAAACAAGCTGCTTACAGCAGCTGATCGCAACATCATCCGCAAATTGACAGCATTTCCACTTATTATATTAAATTTTAAATATCATTTTTTGAATATCAGCAATTGTAAAAATAATTACTAAAATTTTTGAATTTAGACAAGATAGGAAAAATCCTTGATTCGAATCTTAGCAAGTCGAATTCTTAAAGAATCAATTATTAGATATTTATATATTCCAAATAAGATGTTTTATCAACCGATAAGTATCTCTGCATTTTACATCTTCACAATTTGTGAGTTTCTCTAAGCAAAAAGTGAATTTAGATTTGAAGTTTTTTATCAAAAGTATAGCCAGAAGTTGCCACAATATAATTCCTGAACTATATATTATAATATTAATATAAAAAGGCGATTGTTAACTATATATTTGCTCAACTTTATGATACGATTTATTTTGCAATTTTTGCATTATGCGTCTAAATATATTATTAATCCTTTGTTAGCTGCAACTGTTACAAGTTTAGATCGACTGGCTAAATGGCCAACTGGCTAACTGGCTAACTGGTCAACTGGCCAACTGGCTAACTTCTATGGATGCGCCAGGCATTGACCCCGCGCTGCCTCTGGCCACATAAAACTTGAGCTTCAATTGGAGCTGAGTGCAGCTTCTGCTTGCTCTGATGCATGCTACATGCTACCTGCTACCTGCGCATCTTGTCCAAATTGCAGCCACGCCCCAAAGTAAATTGCCTTGGCTCCACCAGGCAGCAGTTGGTTGAATCTGCATGGTTTTATGTGTGTGTGTGTTGTGTGTGTGTGTGTGTGTGTGTGTGTGTGTTTATGTGCAGTCATGGCAATTCTGAGCACTTGGTAACGAAGATGGCTGAAGATCAGCCTGCTGACACCTTCAATTTAGTGCGCCATTCCGATTGCAATCCTGTGACCAGTGCCCAGTGCGGAGTGACCAGTGTCTGATGCCTGGGTGCCTGGGTGCCAGGTGCTGCCATTAGAGCTCATTATGGTGGCCGTGTCTGACACTTTGTTGATTTCTGCGCTGACATTTTGTGGATCTTTGCTGTTGTTGTTGTTGTTGTCGTTGGGCAACTAACAACTATTTACTGTTGTCTTTTCATTATTTCATGTTCTCTTTTTTGTTTTGTTTTTATTGTATTTTCAAGTCGGAGTCAGAGTCAGAGTTGGAGGCGACACGCTCCGACGCCTGTGCGCCGGCGTGCGAAATAGAGGAATTGTCTAAATTAAAGTTGAAAATTAAAAACTTCACACGCACCTCGCCGAGATAAAAGCAGGCAGATAGAAAGAGACCACGAGCGGGGACAAGCGGCAGTGTCATGGCCAAAGGGGCAAGGGGAGAGGGGAAAACAGTAACAGAAACAGAAAAAGAAACCCACGCAAGTCGAACCATGTCCGCCGCCTTTGATTGAGGACAGCGCCAAGTGTGATAAGAGTTTAGAGTCGTTAAAAAAACGAAGAGCGAAATGAAACTTTTCTATCGCAACGATGACACAACGCAAATGTGATTCCCCCCCCCCCCCCATCAACAACCCACCCCTCCCACCAACATCATCCCTTCCAAACCAACCTTTCCGTCTTAAATAGTGCGAGTCTCATTTTTAATTAAGCACAAACCAAATGCGATGGCTCTTTGGGAATGCAACAATTATTTTTACTTACATTTTTCTTTTTATTAAATTAGTTTTCAGAAATCCATTAAAATAAAAATAATAACTACTTCCCAGATTAGACGTGCTCTTGTAATAAAGTTGAATTTATTTGTTTTGCATGCTTTTGGCATAATTTAGAGTCATGGAAATGGAAAATAACCGACCGATTGTGTCTCTGAAATCTATAAGATATAGTTGATAATATTTGTCAAAACGAAAGATAAAAACACGCAGAACTAATGAGTTTACCTAGGATAACTTGATAAACAATCTTTTCATACAAGAACCGATAGTTCCTATAGCAGCTATATGATATAGTCAGACGATCTGGCAAAAAAAACCTGATCCATATTCAGTTTCATCAAGATAGTTCTCAAATTGAGGGACAGGTTTGCTAAGAAAGAGACAGACAGACAGACGGACGGACGGACGGACGGACATGGTTATTATAATACCCTATATAAAGGTGTTAAAGTTCATTTAAAGGCTTTAATTAAATGTTGACTTTTTACTGCAAGTCTTCGATGCTGCAGTAAACTGTTTTGGATTATAGAGTCAGCAAGTGGGACCCATTCATGGCTTCGAATAGATTGTAATTAATAATTGCTTCGGCAAGAGTCTGCAATATTCGATGTGTTGCAAAGACAGCTGTTGCCTCTGCTATTAAATGATGTAAGCCGCAAGCAATATAAAATTTGTGTAACTTTTTGACACGAAAGCAACTAAGCTAATCATGTGCATTGCATGGTAATTTTGTGAAGCACTTGTCTAAAAATAGTTCACTTTGAGTGCCCGAGCACACTTAAATGCCAGGCAGCATACGAGTTGCATGCCCCTTGATGCATAAGTACGCTGCAACAATAAAAGATTATATTCCCTATGCTTTACATTGCTATTTGCTGTTGCTTTGTGGAGCGAAGTTGCCGCAAGCATTGCTGGTATAACACTCTTTACCAATTAGGCAAATCGAGGCGAATGCGTGTTCCGCATCCACATCCACATCCGCATCCGCAGCGAGGTGTCATGCGTCAGCGGGCTGAAAGAAAACTGAAAAGCGGGAAAACTAAACAATGAGAATGCGTAGCTGATGAATTACTTGAAGCGTTCAATGCGTGGTAAAACAAAAAAAAAAAACAAAAAAAAAAAAAAAATAAATAAAATGCAGCGAGAAGTTGGTCAAGTGGCCAAGCGGCAGCAAATATTCAACATTTAACGTTCAGCATGGCAGCAAACACCGCAAACACCTACACCCCTAACCCTAACACAGCCAACACCCCGCACACCCTGCCCCTGCCCCTGCTCATGCCACCAAAAAAGAGTGACGAATTGCTGTGCTGCCCCTGAAAACTGAAGTGCAGCCAAGAAAGAGGAAAAAGTGTCCAGGGGGGGGAAGGGTGAAGGAAGTCGATGGAACAACAAAGACGCTAATGGTGATCAATCTTAAGAGCTTGCATTTTTGTATATATAAGTAAGTGAGTGTGTGTGTATGTGTGTGTGTGTGTGTGGCTAAGCCTGGCTCCTTACCGAACATATTTCACATGTCTGGCAGCGCTTAATAATTTGACAGCTCGTTTGACAGATGAGCCCGCCTGCAATATATTGCGTGGAGAACAAGTAGCGAGCAGCGACACCCCCTCAAACCTCCCCCCCCCCCACACACACACACAACATACACATAATAAATTAGCCCAAAAACTGTAAATGCAAGCGAGCAAAGCGACAAAATGCAATTTGGCTGGGAAAGAATATCCAAAAAAAAAAAAAAAGACCAGAAAAAAAAGAACGCATTTCGATGCAATACGACTTACGAGATGGACACGGACTCTGGAGTCGATGTTGGTTTGCTGCCTTAATAGCCATTAGCTGGGCAATTTTTGCACAACACACACCACACACATACGCACACACACACATGCACACACATGAAATATTGTTGAGAAGCGCTTACATAAATATATACAAAAAGACAACAAAAACAGCAGCTCGTTGAATGTTTTTGCATGCGGACGCGAAGCGATCCCTGAGAGAGATAGACAGAGAGAGAGAGAGAGAGAGAGCGAGAGAGAGAGAGCAGAGACCAGCTGCAATCTATCAAGCGGCAAAGCGCCTGCAGACAAACCAGAAGGAAACAACAGCAACATGCACCACAGAGCACACACAGACTGTAGACTGGACTGAATGATAGAAGAAACAAGGGTTGGTGTGGGGAGTGGAGGCGCAGGGGGAGCCCTGCAACGTGGCGAGCTGCTTTGGCAAATGGGGGTAGCGTCACAGCCCCCAAAAAACGCGTGAAACACTTAACAGACACAAAAAAGTCACACAAAAAAATGTAGACAGAAATTTGCAAATAAAAAAACACACACAACGCTCGACGAGCACATACCCTGTAAGCTGTAACTTAAGCTGCATACATAACATAGTTTAAGTATTTTAGAAAATTGAATTTTTCTTAATATATCATTTGAAACTCTAAATCCAAATATGACAATTTTAAATATCAATAATTAAATATGCTAGATAAAATGATGTGAAAAACTCAATAATTTAAATCATTAGCTTTATTTTTTTTAGTGTATTTAAAACTGTGGCAGATAAATGGATTTATGTGTATATTAATAAAAAACCAATCAGTGTGTGTGTGGTGTGTGTGTGTGTGTGTGTGACAAATTTACCAATTAAATAAATGCCAAAAATAAGGGGATTAATGCTCAAAGAATATGGCCAGCTTATTGAGCCAAATAAGAAATATGAAATATGAAATATGAATAATTTACAATGAGCAGACATCAAACAAACATCAAACAAACATCAAAAACCATGTTCAAAATGTGATTAATTGCATTCGCTTTAAGCCAGTCGCAGCTGTTTTGAAAACTTGATTAAAGTGTTAAAAACTGTCAATATGTGAATGAAACTCAAACAAATGAGAGCTGTGTCAAAAAACAGGTATTAAATTATATATATTGAATATGTACAAGTTGAATGACGGCTTTTACACTTGTTCAAAATTGATTGTTTCGAGTTTGAAATGGGTTTAAAGTTGCCTCGATTTTTTCAATGAATAAAAACATTTGAGTGCGATTAAATGGGCAAGGGTCATTTTGATGTGAAGTTGTCCAAAAATATATATATATTTATAATATGACTAAAATTAAATACAAATATTTATTTATTTATTTATTTGTTTATTTACTTATTTATTTATTTATTTACTTATTTATTTAGTTATTTATTTATTTATTTATTTATTTATTTATTTATTTTTTTATTGTCAACTAAGATCAGACGACACAAAAAATACAAAAAGTAAGAAATTTAATTTAGTTTAATTTCAAATAAAAATAAAATTATAAAAAATAAGAAATATTTTTCATATTTCTGGTGGTATTTAAATGCAAAATGGTCCAACATGTGTTGCATGAATTTGTGAAAACCCAGAAAAAAAGCCAATCAGACCAAACATTATTAGTAAGAATTAGTTAGTTAAGACCCACCAGCTGTTATTCACAAGTATATATATATATATAATATATAGTATATATAATAAATAAATAATAATTACAAATATTACTGATTTTCAGTAGTCTATCGAAAATGTTTTGTACTTTCGAGCGACTTACTTTGGCGAGCTCGAGTTTATTTATGCATTATATTTTAAAAAAAAAAAAATGTTTTTTTCGCCTTAAAATAGTATTCAAATATTTTTGTCACGGTAGTTTTTTTTGCCTGCCAATAAAAATGATCCTTTTCTAAATAGAGAAAAGAGAAAAAAATTGAATTTCGTTCAAAACTCAATTTCTCAACTCTACTTTAGCACTTTGTTTTAGCTTCGCTTACAACATTAAATTACATGTATTTGCACATAGTATGTGTGTGTGTGGATGATTCATTGTTGTATCATTGCAGCGTTGTACAAAGACGATTGCAAGTGCCGCATTCGCATGCAACACATCTGAAAGGTGTGAAGTGCTTGTCAGCTGGGTTGCATTGAAATCAATTACGATGAAATCTTTGTTGCTGTTTCTGTTTCTGTTGCTGTTTCTGTTGCTGTTGCTTTTCCTGTTGCTGTTGTTGTTGTTATCTTTTTGGGTCGCAGCGTGCACGTGACAAATGAAGCGGTGATGATGGTTATGTTGTGGCATTGGGCATGTGGAAAGGGGTCGGTGGGGGGGGGGGGGGGGCCCTGCTGGTAATGGTGTGGGTCAGAGCGGGTTGACTGCACTTTGCCTAAGTGCGTCCGCGCCAAGCAATAAAAGTAATAAAAAAAAACGTGTAAAAAAAACGAAAAAAAAAAAAAATAAATACGCTGCCTGCAAAGTGGCAGCTGAAGGCAGAGACGTAGCCGTAGACCAGCGTCCCATAAATTGGACACATTGTTGATAAAGCGCAACTTTATATGTTTTATATGAAGCTGTTCATGTGTGTGGAATTCACACACACTCGCACACACACACTGGAATGTGTGGACGGCGACAACAGCTTCAGCGTCATCATCACAGCTCAAAGCTCACATCAATGGCTTTCATCATCAACATTGTTATCTGCGTTGACGGCGACAACAGCAACAGCAACGGCAACAACAGCAACAACTTTGACGACTCTAAATGCGACTCCAATGTGTGCGCCGACTGCGACGCTGACTGCGACGCTGACTCCTACTCTCCGTTTAACTGTGGCTGTGTCGGCTATGAAATGACACTGGAAAATAGCGAAATAAAAACCAAGAAAAATAAATGCTGATAATGTTGAATGTGGCGCATAAATGCTGTTCAAATGATGCACACACACACACTCTCGCACCCACACACACACACACACCGCATTGTGACACAAACTGAGCAAAGTAGACGCAACTGAATCGCATCCAGACTCCACTAATGCGACGTCTGTTTTTTTTTAGTCGGCTGCCAAAGACGCAGTCACAGACAGAGGCAGAGACAAAGAGCTACAGGGTGGCGAGAGAGAGAGAGGAGAGAGTGAGAGAGTGAGAGAGAGAGAGACGCGACTGCTGGGTAATTGAGCGTTGACTAAAAAAAAGTGAGAGCGTACAGCATAGCCGACTGCTCAATACTCTGCTGCCTGTGCAATATCAGCTGATTACTCTTGTTTGTGGCAGCAGTTTGTTTGTGCCTCCTCCACTGACAAAATACTTTCAAATATGCTGAACATAGCTTAACAAATGAAAGACAGCTTTTCAAACTTATTTTCCAGATAGTTTGGGGCGGCGAGTGGTGGGCGTGTCTGCCGAATTTATACGTAGTTCCTTGAAGGAAGATCAACAGCAAATCGAACGTTCAACTTTGCTGATTTTATTTACATCGAAGTGCAATTATCGATTTCTTATCGATTTTTCAGCTATTCAATTTTAACACCTTTCCCGACGTGAATATGTCAATTTTTCCACACAACTAATATATATATACTCAACATTAGAAAGGGTATACAACTTGGGCAGTTAGGCAGGCAGCGGTCTTTAGTTAGTCACTCATCTTAATCTGTTGGCATAACTACTTGCTATTTGGCAAAGGGCTTCCCATATCGGGGACTAGATAAGAATACTCGCTAGACTTTGTCGCACATTATTTCCAGCAGCTTCAACATGAATTGCAGCAATTTCTGTATAATCTAGATGTGGGTTTTATATATGTCTTATGCATATATAAATAATAATAAATATATATTATATATATATATATATATATATATAATTGTAAAGAGAACTGTTGAAATGTAGCAAGAATCAATTGCATGTCATCTGGGGGTTCAACGAGACTCGTTTCTCTTAGCCATTAGATATGGATATGGAGTCGTGTATATGTTTACCTGCCATTTTGAGGCAGCTGGCTGATTATGCCTATTGCTTGAGCGCCGCTTAATTGCAGCCAAATGCGGCAGTTGCTTATGCTGTTGCACCTATGTATATGCCACCACACACGCCTCCCCCTCGACCACAATCCAACTGCCATAGCCATGCAACACGTCGTGGCAGGCGATTGTGCCCATAGTTGGGTATCGTAGTTGCAGTTGCCGTTGTTGCAGTTGCAGTTGCAGTTGCTGCAGTTGTCTAAATTTGACAGTTGTATGAGATTTATGACGCCGCACACTCGATCATATTTGACTTAATTGACAGCGGCAGCCACGACAAACTGCCACCAGAGACATGCCCCAGCTACAGACTTTCAGCCAAACTGGAGGCGGTTAATAGGGCGGCCGTGGGCGTGGCCTAATCACACGCATACACATACGCATACGCATATATTGCCAACTTGGGGGCAGGGCTAACTGTGTGGGCTGTGGGGCACACAACACACATATGTACATGTTGCACACATTCATAGATATATCAGTTATCAAATTATTAGCACCTTAGTCCCCGAAAACTACAGTTATTTAAGATTAATTTTAAAGCGAGTTTTAAGAAATTAAAATCGATAATTTTTCGACTTTTTATTATAAGCATTTCGTTGAAAGTTATGCTTAAATTAAGAATACAAAAAAAAATGTATTGTTAATAAGGTAAAAACATAAATAATAAATAATATAAATTTTAGCTTTAGTTAAGTCTAAGTTATAATTAATATAAGTAACAAGTTTGTTTTTACAGTGTATACGCTATGTAGCTCGTTTCTTGACTGAATTTCGATTATTTTCAAATTTTTTTATTTTTATTTTTTATTTAAATAATATATAAATTAACTTTTTAATGCGTTTTTGTAAATATTTTTGTTGCCCTTCTTTTATTATTTATATTTAAGAGAAGCGTATTTATCTAAGTTGAACGCTGTAAGTTGACTCTTTGTATATATACATTTGGATACAGGGTATCTAATAGTCAGCATTTATATGTTGTATACACATGAGTAGTATTTATTCATTCACTTGCCGACAGTCGCTTTATTCGTGTAACTCATTTGATTGTTGGATAATTGTGCGAGTATCGTTAAACATTTAAACAGCTCAGTGGACAAATTATGGGGGGGAGGGGAGGGAGAGGGAGAGAGAGGGATGTGTGTGTGTGTGTATGTGGATTTTTTTAGCTAATATGGCTGAACAAGTGCTACCAAAATGGCTGTGAGTCAAAGTTGGTGAATGGCACTAAGACTACAGTGAGTCAAAGCAATGAATGTGTGAATGTGCACATACATGTGTACCTGTATGTAACCCAAAGAAACATTAAAAGCCAGTCGGGTAATTGAAACAACAAACTAATGTTATTGTTGCTGTTGTTGTTGGTGTTGTTGGTGTGAACGTGTCTGCAGCACACGACGAAGTCAAATGCAAGTTGAGAACGAAATTTGAATTTATAAATAATTATTATGCTTGTACATGCTTGCTTAGACTGGAACGTGAATAAGTGAGTACACTCACATACACTCACACATATTCACTGAACGATTGGGCGTTGGCCGCTTGCTGATTGCCGCTTCGGCTAGTTGTTGCCACATTTACAGATCGTTTAGACTGTCAGTGCAACGGAAATGGGCAGCACAAGTGCAACACCAACTCAGATGTGCTCTGATGTGGTGTGATGTGGCGTGATGTATGTGCCACAAACTCAAACATGTGGCAGCAACAGCAGCAGCTAATCAACAGGTAGCTGACTGACTCGTACTCGTAAATGTGGCCAAGATCCCAGCGCAATCAGCAATCAGCAATCACAAAGCAATCTTCCTTTCAGGCAAACAGGCAAAGCAGCCTCCAGCAAATCATCCACAGCCAAACCAATGCAAAACACTCAAAATTTGGCAGATGAATCAAATGTGTTCTGTTCAAATCTCATGAATAAATATTGTGAATCAACAGCGTTTCAAACCTTTTTTGGATATATAAAAAAAACTCAATTTTTTTATGGAATAATCAGCTTAAATAAATTAGAGAGAGAGCAGCAGTCGAGAGAGCTCAAGCTGTTAAATATAGTAGTAGGCCTGCTGAGAGTAGTACTTACTGAAATATATATAGTTGATATATATATATACATATATATATATATGTATAGCAATGCGGTAGCTTTATCTTTAGCTTTGTGTGAAGCATGTTCAAATTTTATTCTAAATTTGAAGTCCCTAGCTGCTAGATGGACATAACCTCCTTCGACACGCATGTTGATCCCAATCTAGAATATATATATATATATATATATATTAATAGTGGTCTTTAAATTTTTATGGATTGTATCTACCATAAAAAATCGGAGAAAGAATTAGTGCTGAAATTTAAAAGAAAGTTTTCTTGCCGATTGTTTATGGGCTTGTTTAGTCAGTCCTACGAGCATTTGAAGATTATTTAATGAAAAGCATTTCCAATTTGGTGTATAGAAGCCATTTATCTGCATAATTAAAGCTATATTAGCTATAAAGCAATATTATCCAAAGCTTTCGATGCCATAAGGAGCAGGTGACCTGGAAGAAGAATATCAATCGAAACTAAACACAAGGTGCTCAAAATCAATAAGGAGTAGAATGTATATGGGATAAGCAAATATATCCCGGGTCTGATCTAGATCTAGATCTTTAAAGCTAACCTAATACATAACTTTGAGTCCCTTCAACTTATGCTCATATTTAATTGAAAAATTTTGAGTAGCGGGATAAGAAAATTGAAGGAAAAAAACGTAGGCTTAAAAACTACCAAAACTTAAATAGATGAACCAGAAAAGATATTTGCTCAAAGGAATAACAAGAAAAGGAAGAATGCAAATGAAATTCATTAATTCTTGGATTGAGTCTGTGGAGTTGGAAATAGTTGCATTAATTTTTAGTCGCAGTTGCTGTTTGCTGTCGAGTTCAACTTCGACTTGGGGCACATTCAAATAGATATAACAAAAGTTGACGCTGGCTTCAAATGCTTTTCGAATTGATTGTGTTTTTTTTTGTGTTTTTGTCTATATGGATAACTATTTGTATATGTATTTGTGTATGTAAATGTATTTGTTGGCCGAGCAATGCGCTGCTGTGAACAGCGTGATGCCATCAGCAACATTTGACCATGGCCAAAGAGCAGCCAGTTGGCCAGTTGGCCAGCAATTCCCAGTTGCCAGTTTCGAGTTGCCAGTCGAAACTGGAGACGAGGCCAGCGTTGGAGTTTGGAGTTTGGAGTGTGGAGCGTGGAGCGTGTAACGTGGAGCGTTATCTGTGCATTGGCTCTGGCCTTCAATCTATGCGGCTATGAAATGAATTGTGCACAAAGCGAAGGCAATTGCCCAACTTTATTACCCATGTAGTGTATATACACTGAGCGAAAGCCGAGCCAAATAAATAAGTATCGATCACAAAGAATAATATGGATAATTTGAAAGCAATCTAATACCAAAATAATTGATTTAAGCACATTTAATTCAAAGCTGAAATCGGCTTAACTTTTGCCACAAATAAACACGGCACAGACTTATTGGACTTGAACATCATTTATACCCTGTACAATAATAATAATAATAATAATAGTAGAAGTAGTAATTAATAATTTCTACTTTTATTTAGGTCCGGAACATGACTTTATAAACAAGCTTACATTTTTTGAATAATTTTAATCAAATTAATAATGTTTGATCATTATTAAGTCGAAGAGCGATCATTTTGCCCAATTAGAGCCGATTAACAGCTTCTTTAATAATAATTAGAAGATTGCTTCGGTTTCCCGTGGTATTCGTCAAATCAGTCATCAACATAAAAACCGAATCGAGACACTCAAAGCCAAAGCAGTTGGCTAATGAATCACAGCGCTGCCGATTCAGCGATTCATCACTCCGAAAAAATAACATTTTTTATAAAATAGATAGTTGCAAATTTCCTGAATTTTTAAATGCATGAGCGTATTTCTTTCGGATCAGTTTATGAGTGTATTCACAATGAGTGTATTCACATTTTTCCGTCTGTTACTTTGAGTATGTCAGACGATAGCCCAAGTGGCTCAGGGTATCTGCTAGTCGAGCTCTTTCGACTAGGCCACATTCCTACTTGTTTCTCATACGTACATCTATGTGTATATGTGTATGTGTGTTTTTTGCTTGCTTGCCCTTGCCCCTTTTTGCAGTTGTTTGTTTACCACCTTGTGTTGCCACCGATCTTACTGGGCACCACCTCGATTTGATCTCAAATTGGCCTTGCTCCTCAGTCGGCTGTTCGCTCGTCGTCGCTCAGAAATATTTGCATAACAATAACTGAACTGTTATTCCCCCCCCCCCCCCCTAACTCCCACCTACCCCTGATTGCAACATTCCCGTTCATTGCTGCCACATTCCATGCCCCCCCCCCCGTTTGCCCTTTTTTGAAGTTGGCCGCGTGACTTGGCTAAACTTACCTGTTGATGCATTTGGATTAAATCAAATAAATATATATGTATATACTTATATATATATATATTTATGTATATATGTATATCTATATATATATATATATTCACTTCCACAGACATTCACATTCACATTCAGTATTCATTTTCATAGTTTTGAAAGTGCAACTCAGCTGAAAATGAACGCGTCTCTGACTCGGCTTGTGTCTATTTGCATTGCTGTGGTTGTGATTGTGTTTGGGATTGTGATTTGGGCCATTTGCCATTGTGGCCAAATCAAAACAGTAAAACAGTCAAAGTCAAAGCAGTTGGCAAATGAATCATGGCACTGCCGATAAGCGATTCAGCATTCAAAATCATTTCTTCATTGATTCGCACACTGGTTTCTTGCCCATTGTTCAGTTCATTTCGAATTCAAATAAGCAACTAAATAATTAATATAATACTTAAACAGTTATTTGGCTTAAACAATTTATTAGTTTCAGTTTTCCTCTTCTTTTTTTAGGTTAAAAGCGTACTCAAAGCTCGAGCTAAATATGTTTTCTCAAAACCTTTTTCAGCTCTTGGCGGCTTCATGGAAATTAATATTTCAACTTTATTAATAAATTTATTTTATTTTGACATATTTTAAACTATTAAAGATATGGCAAAATACTTTAAGTAAAATACAAGCTAAAACTTAAAAAAACAGATTTAATTAATTTTTGTTTTTGGTTATTTTTAAAATGTTTTTTTTAAACTAAGTTGCACATTTTGTTGGCATAATTTTCTAATTAATTAATTAATTATTTAATTGAAAAATTAAGAAAAATTAATACTTAATCTTTCATAATAATTATTAAATATTTAAATTATGTAATCGATGCTTACTTTTGCTCTTTTGTACAACTTCCAATTTTAATTCGTGTTTGCAGGCAGTTTTCACAGACTTGCCACACTGTGGCACAACTGTGGCATCGCCTGTGGCAGTTGAGCAAAATGCCCTTGAAATTGCAAAAACACATGCTGCTCTTATTGTTGTTGCTGCTGCTGCTGTTGTGTGTTGAACTGTGGTAAATGCAGCACGACGCAAAGATGCGCCAAACAACAGCGGCAGCGGCAGCAATTACTTCGAGACGTGGCAATGTGTCTGTCTCCACGTCTGGCAACAAATACAATCATAAATAATATGATTATGATACATTTTCAGTTGATGACGACGACGACGATGATGATGATGATGATGATGATGATGTTGATGATGATGTTGATGATTGCAGCTAAAGTTGAAACATTTTGCGCATGCGCAACGCAACTGAGAAGTGAGGCAGCAGTAATAAGTAAAAGATAGAGATGAATTATATGTCTATATATATATATATATATATATCTATATATATAAATATCTGTATCTGTATATAAAAAGCTACGTTGCTGACATTCTAAAGATCGCTGAGCGCAAGTCAGAGTCGGAATCGCTTGACAAAAGGAATGCGCCGCGCTGTTGCACGTTTCACTAACAGCAACAGCAACAGCAACAACAACAAAAACTATGCCACATTGCACATACTGGCCACCTTATGCAGCTTCTACAATACAGCTGGCCAGCAGGCCTCAATAGTTCATTTTTTTTCTGGCTGTTGTTGCAAGCAGCAACAAACATGAAGGCTCAAGTCGAGAGAGCTCGACGAGTAGATGCTCTATCCTAACCTAGCTTAAGACTTGCTGAATGTGTGTGTTGTGAGTGTGTGTGTTGTGTGTGTGTGTGTGTGTTGTGTGTTTTGTGTGTGTGTGTGTTTGTGCGTAGAAAATACACCCCACAAAAATGCAATATTAATAAATAAATAAATCTAAGCCGATCTTGATAAGATTTTTACAGCTGATCTGTAGCATGTCAGGGTATATTTATAGCGGCGTTTTGCAAGATATATACTTAAACATTTTTTTAAAATAATTATTGGAAATCGATTTGTATCGATATTCGCTGAGAGAGCGCATTTATCGATAGACTGCACTTATATTGCAAATTATCTGAGATCCTTTCATACATCGAGTCGCCTGTTGATGCTGATCAAGAATATGCTTTCTATATATACTGTTACATGCTAAGGCATAAGTGCAGTATGCCCTACTTCTTTTATTTTTTGTTGCAGTGTATGAAAAGAGAGAAGTTATTTCATTATCGTGCCGTGACAATCAGTCAACGGCTGCGTTTTCGACGCGTTTTTGAGCGGTTGCCTTCGGTTTTTCGGTTCGGTTCGTTTTGATTCGTTTGGTTTCGTTTGGTTTGCTTTTGGTTTTTGATTTGGTTTGGTTTTGGTTTTGGTTTGGTTTCGTTTTGGACGTCGTCACGTTGTTGTACTTGGGTGTTAGTAATGCTGTTGAACATGACCAGGCCAGCCCAAGTCTGGCCAGGCCGGGCCACAAGCAGAGCCAAACAGGCCAGGTCCAAACCATGAGTAATATTTGTTTAACAACAACAACAAAAAGAACAACAATAGCAACGCCCTTTTTTGTCGGGCCGCCCGCACCGAGTTAGCCCATTAGCAAGTTTTGAGCGCCGGCCGCATTTCGATTTGTTTACGGCCGCAACTTTTTTTTTGTTTTTTGTTTTTTGTTTTTTTTTGTTTACTCGTATATTTTATATTTTTCAGTTGAGTTCTCGAGCTGAGTTCACAAAAAAGAGTGCCGGGGCAGGCATATCGGCTATTAGCCAATGTCTGCCACATTCTGCCAAAGCCAAAGCCAAATCGATTGTCGATTGTCATTTATTCGTCAGCAATCACAATGAATGAGGGCTTTGAGTTCGTTTAAGAATACTGGCAAAAGGAAGAAAGAGAGAGAGAGAGAGAGAGAGAGAGAGAGAGAGAGAATAGAATGTAAGTAAAACAGACGATTGAAAGCAGCTTGAGAACAATTTTCGAATTTAGTTATTAGTTGGTAAAGTTAAGCGATCTCTTGGAGATCCATTGATATAGCACTGCAAGCAAAACGTTTCAGAATGCTCCACCAAAGAAGAATACCAAATAACCAATCCCTCTCTCTCTCTCTTTGTACACTTGTTTCAGCTTACAATTCATCATTTCAAATATTTTCCATATCTAGATTTTAATTTTATTAAATTTTAATTTGTTTTTTAATAAGATGGAATAAATGACAAATTACAAAAAATACAAATTAAAAAATACAAATCGAAGCGACTTCAACTGTAAAAGATCAGTTATTAAATATAAATGCAAAGCCATCTGATCGCTTAGGGTATTTGTAGTTCGCATAAAATACATAAATATTTTTTTTGCTTAGTTTCGTTTTCTTTTCAATGACTTTTGGACGCCAGTTGATTTGTGGCTAGTTTCACGTAACGCCCGCACTTTTTGGCAGAGGGGGGTGGCAAGGGGCGGCCTTAGCGCAGCTGTTGTAATTGTTGTTGTTGTCGTTGCTGTTGCTGGTGGCATTTTTCAAATTTGCGCATTTGTCGGCGCTTTGCATAATTTCCGTAGCACCCAAGAAAATTATTTATTTATTTTGTTTCTGCCAGTTTTATTTGTGGGTCAGTTTTTTTTTGCTGATCGAATGTTGTTTTTTTTTTGTTTTTCAAAGCAGCAATAATAACAATGGAAAAGCCAATCTTTAGGCAAAAGACAAAAAAGTTCAGAGTTCACTGGAAACAAAAATCAATTACAAAGTTAAATAGCAAAGAGCAATACTCATGGCCGATTAGCTGATATGCTCCATGAGCTAAATAATCGTCCAAATATATATTTCATATTTAATCTTTTTATATTTCCATATTTATTTATAGTTTTCGCAGTTTTAAATCAGACAATCTGAACAGATTTCTTGCTTGTTGATTGGATATAAAATAAAACAATAATTTTATGTTTTTAAATATTTTCATTTCATTGTCATTTTCAAATATAAATTATTTGAATTTATTATCATTTATCTATAATCAAATCATCAATTTCCAATCGCCAATTACATATTATTAATATTATTAAATAAATTTTTCTTGTTTTAATTATTAAATTGAAACTCCTTAAAACTGCAATGTGAAAAATCTATAAAAATGATTGAAAAATTGATTTTAGATATTGGCCAGTTTCGGTTATAATCAGTTAGTAAGTCAGTTATATACATATATATATCCTGGTTTCCCATTAACAGCCGAGTCGGTAGAAAATACATAAAAAATTTGAAATGAATTTTTGCATAAATGGCCATTTTTTGTTAAAATATTAATTTGGGAATATTTATATTTATATATTTATCTATATGTGTGTGTATTTGTATGTGTGTATTCATTCCCATTGGAATTGTGCCGTTATTGTCGTCGCTTTTGTCTTTGCCTCTGCCATGTAACAGTAATCTAGTTGCAGGCTGTGCCACGTTCGTTGCTTAAGTCTTTTGTTTGCCACGCAGATTTATGTCAACAACAGCAGCAACAACAACAGCAGCAACAACAACAGCAGCAACAATAAGCGCATCCAGCTTCCAGCTTCCACTCTCATCCTCCACTGGATGCACTCTTCCTTCCAGTCGCAACTTGCAGTTTGAATTTTGTTTGTTTTCAGTTGGTTTTTTGTTTGTTTGTTTGTTTGCTGCTCGTTTTTGGTTTAGTTCATTGCAAATGCATTTTGCGCTGTATTTTTCCTCCTGCTTGTTGTTGTTGTTTTTGGTATTTTGTGCATTCCTTTCGGCTGCGAACCGGTTTTTCCAGCAGCGTTGCCATTTTCGCTGCTAGAGCAGAGCAAAAAAAAAAACACAAAAAAAATTGTTGTCCGGTTATTTCACATCGAAAAACCCGAATAACAAAATTTCAGAAGAACTCCTCAAAGTGCTCGTTGTTGTTGTTGTTGTTGTTGACGCTACATTTTCGCCTTTTGTTTTGGTAGCATTTTTTGCAGCTTCCAACTCTCTCTCTCTCACTCCCTCTCTCTTTCGCTCTCTCTCTCTTTCTCTGTCGCTCTCTTCAGCTGCTTGCATCCTGTCGAACCGGTTGATGCTCAAGCGGCGCCCACATTCATGTCGAACTCGCTCCTATTGCAACAACAATTGACAGTGCTAGCATATTTATCGATTTTTTTTGTTGCTTCCCCTCCACCAAAAATATTTAGACATATTTTTAAACAATTATTTGTTAACGATTTGTGCAAAAGTATTCGCATTTTTATGCGTTTGCCAGGGTTCATGGCAGGTTCGAGATCCACACGCATACTCGCGTTCCACATCGAACTCGAACTCAAGCGCTGTTGCGCGCTAACAGCATAACAGTGCGCTAACAGACACAGCGCGTTCGACTCATGCTAAAGAACAGACCGAACGAGGCGCAGCAACACGAGCTGTTAACTGAACACGAACAGAAGCAAAAACAAAGCCGAACCAGGCGGTCGTGCAACGGACGGTGCGGTTGAATTTCAGTTGAATTCCATTGTGATTCTGAACAACGTTGTTTGCTGCTTTTGAACGAAACGAAAACGAATTCACTCGATGCATTTCTAAATGCCGGTCGCCCAAAACGCTCCACGCTTGTAAATCTAAATCTAAATGTAAATGTAAATGTAAACCGGTTATTTTCTGCCACTCGCTTGTTTTTTTTTTTTTATTGCTTGTTGGTTTGTTTGATATATATTTATGTGAATGCATATTTATATATTTCGAACATAACACATTATTTATTTAATTACACCGATTTATAGTGTGTGCCTGTGTGCGCGTGTGTGTGTGAGTTGACTCCCACGCGAAAAAGAAGAAAGTAAAATAGAGAAATTGTAAGGAAAAACTTCGCACGTCTCACAGGATCCATCGGGTAGATCGGAAACGGTAGCGTTGGAGCGGAGGCGGAAGCGGAAGCGGTACGCGTTCAACTAGCCTTCAATTCATCAATCAAATATTACCCAGTTGCACAAATTTTTTTTCGGGTGTGTGTGTGCCACAAATGAAATTCTGAAGTGCTTCTCCTGCTAAAGAAAAGCAAAAGTGCAACAAAAATATATATGTAAAAAAAGGGAAAAAAAGAGAAAAAAGGGAAAAATAAAAATGAATAGCAAAAATCAAGAGAAGCTGTGAATTACAAGCAAAAAGCTGAATACAAATACAAAAAATAAGAAACAAAACAAAACAAACACAAGCAGAAGAAGCTGCGAAATAATCAAAATCTAAGAAATATTGACAAGAAGAAGATGCAGTAGCTGACAACTACACACCAAAAGCAAAGCAAGGCAAGGCACAGCAAGAAAGAAACGAACAGCGAACATAAAAGGTAAGCAATGAAATGCAATTTCTAACTGTTGTTGGCTGGTCAAATTCTACACTAAAATGCAGTCTGCATGTGCTCTTTGCATTCACTTCTGCTCCCAACTCGTCTCAACTCGTCTCTCGTCTCTCGCTCTCTTCCTCTCGATCACCGTTCTCTAGGTGTGTTTTGCTCATTAGAATATATCAATGCAGCTGCTGCTGTTGTTGTTGTTCTTTTTTTTTGTGCGGTTTTTGCTGCACCCTTTACAATACACCAACAACAACCACCAGTGCAAGTTTTGTCTATGTTTGTGCGTGTGTGTGTTGTAATAGAACGCCACGCCAATTATGCGCTTCCCCCCTCCCCCATCGCTCACTTCTTTTTTGCAGTTTTATTTGCGCCAAGTGCATGACTTTTTAATGGTCACGAGTGTGACAGAGAGAGGGAGAGGTAAAAACGTTTGACATTGTTAAATGCCTGCCAGCCTCTTTCAGTGTGTGTGTGGGTTTTTTATCGGATCGCAGGAGAGATTAAATTTAATAAGCTACATGAATATAAAACAGGCAATTTTTAGTGTTTTGCTTCTCTGGATACATTTTATAAATTTGTCCAACAACATGTTTGTTATTTCTATTTTAGCTGGAATTCTCTTAATTGAGACGAATAAAAACGATTTGATTGACTTGATGCATTTATAATTTGAGCAACTTGAATTAGGAATTTTTGTTGAACAAAGCGGAATGTTGCATGGAAACTTTACCTACAGCTCAGAATTTGTTTTAAAAATAAATTCAGATACTAATGTTGACTTTTGTTATGTAGTTATTCTTTCATAGTTGATGCTGAAGTTTTCCCTTTTGGGATTGCTCAAAACTATATCATTTTTTCGTTACTTCAGCTTTTCATTTGTAGAGATATGATAGAAAGCAATAATTCGAAAAAGGAAATTTAAATTAAAAGCAAAAAACAAAAAGTGAATATAAAAAACATCAGCTTGGCATATAATCCGTTGTGTTTTTTGTTCTCCCTCTCTCTCCTTCTGATTAGATACTTATGTTCAGCTGCCCATCATCCCCCCTCTTCCATACCCTCTCAGCACAGATGGAATTTCTGTGTTTTGTTTGTGTTTTTGCGATTTTCTCTTCTTTGCTGGCGCTTAGCGACTAAAGACTCTTTATCCAACTTTTATTAGCAACTAAAAATTGCTCCACTTACGCCATTTGACGGAGAATTGAAAGCAAATGGGGTATAGGCGACTGCAGAAATTAGCTGTTATCGATCGATTAACATCAATCGGCTAAAATATCAGCAGATATCCAAAGTTCAGAAAACACATCCATTCAAAATATCTTTGATAGAAATGATAAATATGAAATATTGCTTGGAATAGTTTTGAAAGATCCGTGAATTGTATCATATCATATCTTTCTTAATATTCTCAAAAAACGATCCTAAAAACTAAATGTGATTAGATATGCAAGCAGAAAACTGAACTAATTAAGAGAGAGAGAGGGAGAAAGAGAGAGAGTTAGAGACACCTGGAACGAACTGAATCCTTTCACTTTTGCTTGAATTTGCCTCACTTCTGTTGAGCGATATGATGAAATGCGAGTTAACAGTTAAGGAAAGGAGTGAAGGACGTGCAAGTCGAGGAAGCACACTGAATATTTGCTTTTGTTGTTTGCTATTTGTCTTTCGTTTGACCTTGAGTTTATCCTTTGCATGTTCAAAATGCTTTCTTAATCAATGCGATTGAGAAGCCAAAAAGAGACAAGAAGACCATGCACAGAGAAAGAGAGAGAGAGAGAAATATATGGAGAGTGAGATTGCTGATCAAATCTGAACGTGGGGCAAAAGGGTCGACAAATTGTTGTTTTTGTGCTCCACAAAAGAACGACACAAAAGAAAAGAGTTTCGTCATCTTCAACGCATCTGCTTCGTTTAACAATTGTCTCTTTCCCCTACTCCTACTCCCACTCGCACTCACTCTCTCTCAATCTATCTCATTTGTGCCAATTCATCGCTGGACACTTGACCAAAGCATTCCTGTATATATTTGTAGGTTGTGTATTGTGCTCTCTCATTTAGATAACATAATACATTTTGTCATTGGATTAGACACAAAACGCATCTGTTCCCGCTTTGCAATTAAGCAAATCTAACTAAACTTAAATCAAGTTGCGTTTAAGTTACGTTTATAACTCGAAAACAAATTGAATTAGATTTTAGACAAAAAAAAAACAACCAAACAAAAAAATGCAGACAAATTTCTGATTTTGTAAATCTTAAATGAATACCCCAACTGATGAATTGATTAATGATATTATAATGACTAGCTCAAATTATGAGATTCTCGCAACGTTTAACACTTTGAATAAAAATAATCATAATTAATACGAACTGCACAGAAATGAATAGATCCGACTTTCAATTGCTGCCCAGCGAAATGAAGTTTATAGAATCAGTATTTTTGTTTTTTTTTTTGGTTCAATGGATGTTATTTGAATTATTCGCTGTGAAATACTTGAACTGATGGCATTCCTGCATTCTATTTATCTTTTTTTTACACTTTTTTTTGAAGAAGAATATGTGAAAGTAGTGAATAAAAGGGAACTTCAGTCATTTGAAAGTATAAGCAAAAAGTTTTACAGCAATCCGAGTTAGACTCAGAATTGAATCGAATGATTGAATTCATGCATTATCAGAAACTACAACTCAACTATCAGATTAAAGTTAAATCAAGCTGAAGAATTGATGAAGAGGACGGAATTCAGCGCAATTGGGAAAATGAAGCGAATCGATTCAAAGCTCGTTAGATGAGTGCCGACTTTGGATTTAACATAATTTTAATATTTTTTGTTTGTTGTCGAGAGAGAGAGAGAGAGAGAGAGAGAGAGAGAGAGAGAGAGAGAGAGAGAGAGAGAGAGAGAGAGAGAGAGACACAGACAGATAGAGAGAGAGAGATAGGTAGAGAGAGAATGCGTCCCCTGGCATTTTAGGGTATCTCAAAGTCGACTTCGCTTTTTGGTTGTGTGCATTTTAAAGCTTCGTTACGCTTTTGTGGGCAAAGCTCGTTAAATTAGCTTTTAAATTAATTTCGTTGACAAATTTTGCATGAATCTCTTAAAAATGCTTTTGTTTTTTTGTTTGTTATTTACAAAAAAAAATAATAATAAAAAAAAAAGTGATTGGCACTCAAAAGCAAATCTATCGATTAACTAAATAGCCATATCAAAATGTGCAGACGTGCTTATTAACACAATGATGATCAAAATGATAATGACGCTGATGATGATAATGATGATGCTGATAATCATGTGGAAAAAATGAATCAGCGCCGCACGCGGGCTTAAAATGTCATCCATGTGAAATATCTCGGCAAAAGAACAACCAAAAAAAATAAAAGCTGCAACAACAACAACAACGATAGCAAAAATGTAATAAAAAGAAGAAGAGGAAGAAGACATATATAGATATATATATATATATAAAGTGCCGACCCCGGGAGCAACACAAGAAATCACAGCGTTTAATCATTTAAAAGCATCTTTGTAAGCCAAGAGGCAAAGAAAAAAAACCCAAAAAAAAAGAAACCAAAGCAAAAAAAAAAAAGTAAATATAGAAAACAAAACGCGACGAATGAACGTTCAAAAACAAGTGGCCAAAAAGCTGCGTCTTGATCTCAAACAAAATAAGACAAAACAAAAAAATGAAGAAAAAACCAGCAGCAGAAGAAGCAATGTTTAAACACGGAAAGGACAGCGGGCTGGGAGAGGGATGGTCTTGGGGGTTTCGGTTTTAACAACAAAGAAAGTGTGCTCGATTTGTTATTGGGTGGGGGGAGGTGGGGAGAGATTGGGAGACAGGGAGAGAGGAAGCAAAAAACGGAAGCTGCCAGCGATTTGAGGTCAGCGAAGGCAAATGCGTCGCAAAAGGCGCGTAGTCTGTCGTCTGTCGTGTGTTGTGTGTCGTGTGTCGTGCGTACCCAGCCCCCAACTACCCCTACTCCTATCCCCAGCCTTAGTCCTAGACCTACCCCCAGCCATAGTCCTTCCCCCGGGCACAAAGTCACAATAACTTTTGCCACAGTTTAAGCCGCCTCCTGCCCCATCTCATTCCTTGCCACAGCCCCTTACACTGGCCACCCGAAAAGCCCAAAAAATTCTTTTGCTTCTTTTCGTTTTTGCTTCTTTTTTCTGTCTTTTTTCTCTGGTATTGCTCCTCGAATGCATTTTAATTCGATTGAGTATTTGAGCAGCTTTCTGTGCCGCCTTTCTGTGGCTTCTTCTTTTCTTCTTTTTTTTTTTTTTTTTTTAATTTTCGGATACTCTTTTGATAGGCTCAGTAGAGTATATTGGTTGTCTCTGTTCCAAAAATAATAAAAGTTCATATAAACTGGTTATGCTTAAGTGTTACCAGATTCAATCAGCCCAAAAATTAATTCTTTTTTATGGTATTTTTTTTTTAATTAAACTAAATTTAAATTTTGAAGATGACGAACTGGATTATTTAGCGATTCTCTTTCTTCATTGGAAATGTTTCTGAGTGAAAATACTTCAATTTGGAATAATCGATTATTGGGAAGTCAAATCTTATAAATATTGAATAGTCTTCAATTCTTTGCCGGGGAGATTTCAATTTGACATTTGTCAATTGGTCTAGAAACTTGAAATACTTCAAGTATTATACGTAGTATTATTATTATGTGCTTGTCTCCTCATTCTTAACTCTCTCTCTCTCTCTCTATCTTTCTTTAGTTGATTTGTCTGATGTTGCAACAAAGTGATACAAAATTATACATTTTATAATATATATTATATTCTTGATCAGCATTAAGGTTTGAGTCTATATTTTTATCATTTGTATAATTGTATAAATTTGCCATACATCTGCAAGGGTATTTAAACTGCGGTCAAAAGCACAACTTTTTTTTCATTTATTTTTTTTTTTTGATTTCTGTTTCTTTTTTAACGCTAAGAGATTGGAAATTTTTGCAAGACTAGCAAAAGTTGCAACTGTGTTATGAAGCTGTTTTATTTTATTTATTTATTTTTTTAAATGGATTAAAACACGAACAAAGAAATTGAACTTGAGCAAGTTTATTTTAGTTGCCGTTTTTTTTAATGTTTTATTTTATTTTTTTGCTGGTTAGGGGCCAAATGCTGGTGCTGCAAAAAGCAGCAGCAATTGCTCTCAGTGGGAGACAGAAACAGTGCAACAATGTGCAACAATTTCGCTCAAAAGTTCTTCCATTAGTCTTTCGGAAAACTTTTGAATTCTTTTCGCAACCAAAAAGAAGCGAAGAATTTTAGATATCAGCTTCAAAATAAAAGAGTGCTTCTTGCATGTTGCCAGACAAAAATACAACAAGAAAGAATCACACTTTTTTTTTTGTAGCACTCCCTAGCATGATCTATATATATATATATATATATATATATATATATATATCACTTTGAATAATCAACTGACTTCAATATGCAGCTGATCTAATTATTTAATTAAGTAAACTAAGCCTGCTGACACTTTTATTATAAGGCCAGGTTTCTGGCAGTTTCTTACTCTTTTGCCATGACTTGCATAACTCGGGAATGCTAGGACGTTTTCTGGCAATTAGCGGATTATTGTTTCATTTTGTGTGCTCTATGCAAATATTGGCAAGAATAAAGCTTAAATTTCAATACTATTTGTAAATAACATTTGTAGTCTGAACGAGAAATCAACTAATGCGAATTTTTTCTTTCGTTTTGCAGGTAATTTAAGCAAGTCCAAATCAATATATATATATATATATATATATATATATATATATTATTTATATATATATATATATTTGTGTGTGTATCAGCTAGAAAGCAAAACTGAAACTCTCATTTGGCAGCAGCAGCGGGAGACGCCCAAGGTAAGTAGACAGTTAATAGTTGCAAGGGGGAAGAGAGGGTAGTGTGCGGTGTGTGAGGCAAGTTGCTGAGATATCTTGTGCTCGCTTCGCATTGCCACCTGTTGTTGCCAGTTAGCCAGTTGGCCAGTTGGCCAGCTGGACAGCTAGACAGTTAGCCAGTTGTTGTTGGCCGGTTGGTTGGATAGTTGGCGCTGTGTGCTTATCTCCACTTGGAGTATCATTGGCGCCGCTTTGTTTGCAGCATGCTTCCCATCTATATCTATCTATAATAGCAGGGACCAAACGAGCACACGTCAAAAGTGAGCGCAAAAGTTTGTTGTTTTAGTTGTTGTTGTGGTTGCTGTTGTTGCTGTTGCTGTTGCTGTTGCTGTTGCTGTTGTTGCTGCTGCTGCTGCTGCTAATGTTGCCTATGTTGTTGCTCTTCTCTTTCTTCGTGTTCTTCGCTGTTGTGGTTCTTGTTAAATGGACCGCTGCCAACATCCGTTCGCTTGCCTCTTTTGTTATGTGTGTGTGTGTGTGCCTGTGTGTATGTGTGTTGTGTCTTTGAGTTAGTTTGCGGCCAGTTGTTTCTTTGCTGCTGCATTTAGTTCAACTTCTGCCAGCTGTTTATACCCTGAACCTGAACCCATTAAAAATTCCAAATAGGGTATAATGAAGTTGTGCAAAGGTATGTAACAGGCAGCAGGCAAACCATAAAGACTATAAATATTCTTGATCAATGACTAGCCGAGCCGTCTCTCCTTAAGCTAAATTCGATCCCTGAGACTACAAGAGAGCTACAGACTTCAGGTTTTGATCTTGTACGTTTAGCAAGCGCAGAACAAGTTTGTTTCGCAAACATATTGTTGATCAACTGTAAAAATTGCATTCCGATCGAACAAGAAGTAAACTATATATACATATATATGTACACTAGTCGAGTATGCTCGTTTTGCTTGACTCTGCTTTTTTTTTGGTTCGTTTCTACAACATCTACCACAACTTTGCATTTGTATAATTTTGTTACCTTTTGTTTCTTCTTTTCTAGAGAATAAAATCGGAAACGCAGTTGAAAAAAAAAAATTAACAATAGAAATATATAAGAAAAATAAAAGATATTTGATTTCAACCGCAATGTGATAATTAATTATTTGTTTGGATTTCGCTTTAAATACGTGAAAACAAAACTCGCTTTGGCGACTTAGTTGAAGAGTTTCAGTTTAGCTGCCGTTTGACCATATTTGCAGCTTCCATCATTCCTGGGAATCTTTTCCAGTTTTTCTTTGTCTTTCTACTTGCTTGCCACACATTTGCATAACACTCAGCTCAGCAGTTTTTGTTGTTATTGTTGTCGTTGTTGTTGCTGTTGTTGTTTTTGTTCATTTGATGGTCAGTACATGTTGACCTTTTGTACCTTCGAGCAGGGACATCAAGGGTCAGCAAATGCAAATGCAAATGCATTTGAGTGCAGCTGAGTGCAATCGGGGAATACCAAAAGACGACTTTTTGCCTCAGCCTCAGTGGTTCAACTTTGTTGCCATGTGAGCTTTGGGAGTCGCCTCCATTACTCTGTGATTTCTGCTTTTAAAGTTGTGTGGAGCAAATGATCATCAAAGCAGAAAAGAAAATGTGTCACACAAGAAAGTTAATTTGCACAATCAGAGAACAGTTTTGATGATGATATCAATTCACAGCTTTACCAAAACAATAAACCATTTTTTTTTTAATACTACAAAAGAAACATTTAAATTGAAATTGTCTTAAATTGAAATTTTTATACTTTTTTCATTTCATTTGGATTGAAATGAAAATATCTCAACTGAACAGTAGTAGCCTGATATTTATCACTCATTTCGAATTTCCGAAAATTTCAATTGACATTAGTTCAATTATTTGACCGGCGCATAAACTGACAATTGACCAAAGAAATTAGCATGCCGATGCTATTCAAAGATCTCTCTGAATTTGTGCAGCTTCAATGGAAATTTGTGACTACAGTTTTTCCTCTGTACCATCCTGAGTCTATTTGTAAATGGCGCTTTGTATTTTTGTGTCTGTGAATTGCATTTTCAAATATTTATTCTTACTTTCCGAATCTTAACAGATATTTTGTGTATGCTCGCTCTGATGCCATAGTTAAAAGATAGAGCACTGAATCGGTAATATCACACATAGCTAGAGTCAAGTATATTGCAGGGCATGTTCTTTAACGATCGATATATATATTTTACTGTTCAGATAATTGCCGATTTACATCGAACAATTTTAGAGTTACCAAATGTGTAAGGTAGATTCTAATTAGCCTCTCACTAGATTGATACACATATACTGCTAGCCAAAGCCCTGCCAGAAATGTTTTTTTTTTCTGGTTATTAGAGTATTGCGCAGTCGGTTACGCCCGACTTGTTCTTCAAACATTTGTATGTATCAGTTTCTGGGTCTAATTCTATTTGCTGTTTCCTTCGCGACTCGCTTTTTGGTTTTTGTCAAATGTTACCCTCTTGCAGGGCACTACTTTAGCCGAAAAGAAGCCAAGATTTGTCGAAGGGCCTCAGCAGCCGCAAGATAACAACCAAATAGTCCAAACAACAACAACATCAACAACAGCAACAACAATTGGTTGCCCCTGCTTATCGTTTTTCTCACTTTTCCGCCTTTTGTACGCACTCTACCCTCTCCTCCCCCATTCCCCCCATCAGCCACTGCCACTGCCACACACACCTTACCCGTCGAACCATTCAAATTTAAATCAATTTGATTCTGATTAGCCACACACGCAGTTTCTCTCTCTCTCGAACTGTTGTCGTCCATGCTTGAGAATTTATACATATATGTATGTATATATACATACATACATATATATATTGTTCTTTCTCATTCCCTGCATGTTGTGCATGTGTGTGTGTGTGTGTGTGTGTGTTTTGTACCTACTACAACTAGTAAATAAATTAGTTTTTATTATTGAGGAACTGGTTTCTCTGGGTGCCTCTTTTTACACGGAGTCGAAGTCGAAGTCGGACTTGAGATCGACGCAGGGCAGGTTCACAAATTCTTCACAGTTCGCTGACAGAACCTGTTTAGAGTCCGGTTCTCTAGGGTCTCACACACACATACACACACATACATATATATATATATTTATATTTGCCTGCCTGGTTGCCTGGCTGACGACTGCTCGCTTTCTTAACACTTTCATGATTTGAATTTCAAACACAAATGTCCGAGAGTTCGAGTTGTAAAATCAATTAAATGCAGGCCACCATAAATCGACGCTGCTCCTCTGCTGGCTTGGTGCTGCAGCACAAGTGCTGAACAAATTATGGAATATTAAAAACTAAATAAATAACACTCAACAAACTCCACATAAATGAGAACTGAACTGTGCGCTCTGTTTACTTTCATTCCGTATCTAATGACAATTTTATAGTCATTATTTGTAGTCTCGTAGAACTAAGTGTGTGTGCACACTCATAAATATTCGTATATTCATCGAATACTCTAAGCATACTCGAACCATACACATATATACATACATATATATATATATTTTATGTACATATAGTCACATATACTCGAAAATACGCATCTGTGCCAATTCTTTCAAAGGACAAATTTGCAATTAAATGTTGGCCATAAATTAAATGGCGTCTGGGCCAGCAGCGAGAAGTAATAATAAAAACAAGAAAGAACAAAAAAAAAAAATAACACATAGAGAGTGAGCAACAACAAACAAAACACGCAAGAGCTCTCTAGTCGGGTGAGCACGACTGGCAGATACCCTGAGCCCAGCTTACTGAGAGTAGTTTCCCATAATATGAAAATGGGTATAGTTTCGTAATGCAAATTCTGCACTTGATTAATAATGTGTCTGCATAGGCTATACAATCAATGGCGGGCCTTATTTTTACAATTGTGACTTCTATGACTATCGGAAATCGATATGTATCGATATACGATAAACAGAAAATATACTCGATGTGTCTCTGGAATCGAATGTCAAAGATATTATATAAGTACATAGGTTTTTGGAATCGGTGATGCTACCGTCTGCCCGTTACATAACCTTGCACCACTTCATTATACCCTTTCCACCCATTTGCAGTGGGTTAGTGTATCAAAAACCAGAGTCGATAATAAGCATGTCGCCCATGGCCAAAAACACGCACTATATAATCATCTATATACTGCGGATACACCAAGTTTAATGTGTGTATATAAAAGGCATACTATATAATATATATATAATATATATTTATATATATATATACATATATATATATATATATATATGTATTTGTATGATGCTGCTGCTGTTGATGTTGAGGTTGAGCCTATGCTCTCTGTAAATGATGATGCTGCTCATTTCTTGTGCATTGACGCGTAGTTTGAGTTGTTGTTGTTGCTGCTGTTGTTGTTGTTGTTGGTGTTGTTGGTGTTGTTATTGTAGTATGTGGGCTGCTTTTGTTGTTGAAATGCCGCTGATAAATGAGTTTTGGCCTTATTGTTGAAACGACGTGGGAAAATGTGCTTTCATTTACATATCCTATGTACAGACGTATACACAGATACATACAAAAGAGTACATATGAGTACATAAACAAATACACACAAATACACTCATCAAACTACACACTCGAAACACACAACACACTCGAACGAGTGGGCTTCTTGAGAACCTCTTCAGTCTAGACCTGGAGCCTCCAAAAAGCACAACTTTCAATTGGCAATCGCAAATCGATTAATTTGAATCGAATCTCGTGAATAGCTCGAAATGTGTGTAGCACATGAATGTTTGCACCGACTAGCTTTCAATATACATTGAATAATAGTGAATAGACTCAGACTGCAGCATATAAATAATTGGTATAATATATGTTTGATTGAACTGTGTACTCATAACTAATAACATTCAAATAAATTTAAATTTATTAATATTATTACATTAGCAAATGTATTTGTGAGTAACTGTAAGTGTATTCACTTGCTTATGAATATATTCACTGCTTGCTCAGCACCTTTTTCATATATTCCACTTTTATAATATAAATAAGTAAGTGAGTTTACCCAATATGCATTCGGGCATTAAGTCATAATGCACTCACCTTACCACTCACACTGCTGTCAAGCTTATTGCGAATGTGATTCTGGGAATGTGACCACAAAGCACAACATAAAAAATAAAAATAAAACAAAAAACAATACATTTTTTAACACTCAAAAAAACCACTTAAAAAATTGCAGACGCATGACTCGGCTTGGATTACCATTACCCATTACCTATTACCTGTTACCCATTACCCATTACCTATTACCTATTACCTATTACCCATTACCTATAACCCATTACCTATTACCCATTAACTGTTGACTGTTAACCATTAGCCATTAACTTTGCCATTAGCTTTGCCATTACCTTATTACCTACAACGTGGATTTAGGCGTTGCACGCTTCAGTTCCAGTTCCACTCTCTGTCGGAGGCGGGGGCGGGGCGATGGCTAAGACGGTTTTGTCCCGCATCAAATTTGGGGGATGCGGTGATGCGGGCATGTGGGGGGGTGACAGCAAACACCTTTTGGCAACACCTTTTTGGCCAGCAGCAATAGCTGCCGTCGTCGAAGCGGTCGAAGCACTTAACATTCCAATCTGCCACAAATGTGGCATCGAACGTGCAACGCACGCGCACCAAATCGCGGCAAACTGTTGCGAATACTCGTTTGAATATGTATTCATATACGTATGAGTGCCGTATCCCAAGAAACTGAGCAAAGATGATCGCCAAAGCAATTCAAATGCACTTATTCATTTTGTGGCTACTTTAATTAACTGTAAAATATTTAACGGTGACTCCGACTGTGTGTGGGTGGGTGCATTCATATGGGTGTGAGTGTGAGTGCGGATGCGAGTGTGTGATTTGTGGGCCAGTCGAAGCGAGGCAACCCCCTCTGACCAACCTCCTCTCTGTCAACCTTGTCAGGCCATAAATCGCGCACTTTCACTCTTGCTGTTGTTGTTGTTGTTCCGTATGCGAAGCTTATCATTAAACGCGCGCGTTTCGCTCGCGTTTTGTGCCCGTTTCGCAGCTTTTTTTTGATGCTCCAAACTGAACCCATTAAAAATGGTTTAAAAGGGTATAATCAAGCTGTGCAAAGATAGGTAGCAGCCAGAAGGAAGCATCTGCGAATCATTAAGTTTATTTATATTCTTTATTAAGCCATGTCAAACTGACCGTCTGTCTGACTGTCTGTTTGCCTGTCTGTCTGTATGGAAAAGCCTATCTAAAATTCGAAGTATAAGTTTTTGTAAGATTAAGTTTATATAATTATAGCGATATAAATCGACATCTGATATGTACACATTTAGATATATATCAACATATGTACAGATATACAGATATATCAATTGATTTGAAGAAACTACTCTCATCAAGTCAACTATGTGTTTAGGGTATCTTCCAGTTGAGCTTTCTCGACTAAAGGATTTTTGTTGTTGTTGATTTATTTTTATTTTGTTTTTTTTTTTTGGCAGTTTTGGATACGCTTGGCTCTTCCTGCGCCCAACGCCAATGAAAATTGCCATTTTATGTTGCTGTTGCCTGAAACCGGAAATTTTTGTCATTAGCTGGAAATTTTATTTTCGTTTCGTTTCGTTGGGATATACGAATCGTTGTATTTTTCTTGTCGACTGTATTTTCGTAGCTTTTCCTGACCCTTTTTTTTTTTTTGCCAATAGATGCGACCAAAAGAAGAAAAGGGTACAATAACTTTGTTAATGTGTTTGTGCAACTGTCAATTAAAGTCCAATGGATGATTACTGATAGTTACATATTTAAATTAGGATTGTTAAAATGGTGTGAACTTTAAATAAGAGAGTTTACCATTTAGTGAGCTTATTTGCCAAGTTAGTTAGTTCATATCGATCATTTACAAATGCCGAGAACAAACTAATTTGGGACTAATGAATAATAGTTTCTTAGAAATTATTAGAGATTGTTTGGTTCACTTTGTGATAGTTGCTCGCAATTCATATTTTTATTCTTGCTTCTAGATACTTTTTGTAGTTGTTGTTAGTCCAAGTTGAATATGATAAATATGTAATACAATATCTGAAATCAAGCAAGAGTATTTAATTATCGGTCTATTTTCTCTAGTTGAACTGCTTCTTGCTTTTCTTTTCAATCTTGTTTTCTTTCATATATTTGCAGTTTTTTTTTTTTTATTTGGCTTGGGAGCTTTGCTTTTCCGCCAACATTTTTATCGAGCTCTATGCGAATTGCCTCCTTGCCCTTCTCTATCTCTCTCTCTCTCTCTCTCTCTCTCTCTCGCTGTCCCTGTCTCTTTCGCTCTGGTCCACTATTTGGCTCCTGGCTGTTGCTTTATCATTTTTCTTCGTCTGCCTTCAGTTTTTTCGGGGCTTAGTTCGTGGCGACTTCCGTTGTTCCGCTGCTACTGCTTGGGACACTCACACTGGCATTCACACTCACACTCATACTCACACTCACACTCACATCTCGATTTAGATTCAGATTCGCATTTTTAGCATTCGCCTTGCCGCTGCCTGTGTCTCTGTGTGTGTGTGTGCTTGACGACAAATGATAAATGAATTTGTGATAAATGAAGCATGTGGCCAAAAGTTGAAAATACTTTTTACACTGTTACAGATATATATATATATATATACATATAGAAAGAGGGAGAGAGACAGATCGAGAGAGAGCGCGGAGTAAGGGATAGTAGTAAGAAGCCAACAACTATTTGTGCCCCGGTTTCAAATTCTGTCTCGGTCCTGCTCCTGCTCCTCATCCTGCTCCTTATCTTGCTCCTGCTCCTCATCCTGCCCCTTATCTTGCTCCTGCTCCTGCTACTCATCCTGCTCCTTATCTTGCTCCTGCTTCTTTTGTGCCATCTGTATCGAATTATGAATGGAAAGCGATTTGCTTCAAAACAATGACAAAGACTCATTAACATTGCCTCAGTTAACCTATTCTTCACTCCTAACACCAACCCCCCTCCCCTCCCCACCGACCCATCTCTATGCCTGTTAGCCTTACTTATTGGCCATTGTTTTTTCCTGGCTGCTGTTGTTGTTATTGTTTTTGGTATTTATCTATCGCTTTGGTTTTGTTGCTTGTTGTTTTGGTTGTTATGCAAAAGTTTTGTGAAGTGATTGGCGTGATTTACTCTGGAATTGTTTGGGCGGAGGCGTGCACGGTATACTCTTAGTTCTTGCACTCTGCCCCTCTCTCACTCTCTCTCTCTCTCTTCGCAACTCTCTTCTCCTCTTCTTTCTCTATATATATATATATATATATATATTATATTATACATCTGTGTCACGTCGATGGGTACATTTGGCGAGAAAGTAGCCAGGCAAGTGACTCAGCCAGGCAAAGGTAGACGGACGGACCAAGTAGTTGGTTGGCTCGTGAAGTGAATGCTTTTTGAGTAATGCGGGTACAATTCAAACGAATGGCACTCATTGCTTTAAGTAGTTGCCAAAGTGACTCACAGTTCACAAAATTTGAACTAAATGAACTCGAAACAAATGTTTGACAAATCTAGCTTGATCTGGCTAGTTATGCATTTGATTGTATTGATTCACAATATATCTAATCATATATTCAAATTATCCGTGGGATTTAAAGTTGAATACACTATTTATACCATTTATTCACACACTTGTATATCGATTCACATATCTAAATGTTCAATCGAAACTATTTCATTCAATTATTCATTAGGCTGGTTAAATAGTTGTTATCGAAACCGGGTGTTGCTGTTTTTGCTCCAATTTAGTGCGTATGTGTGTGTGTGTGTGTGTGTGTGTGTGTGTGTATGTATGGCAAACGCACATTCATTTCCATTCATTCACACGCATTCATTCACATTCATTAACAATGGACTCCAATTAATGTCAACATCTGTTGTTGGCAATTTAGAAAAAAGCTTTCAATTTTGGGGCCAGCTACGACACAACCAGCAAACACCGAAACACACCATATACACACACACACACACACGCACGCACATAGACCACATAAAAATACACACACACACAGCACAAGAACGCGTTGACAAAGTTTCGCTCCTATTGCAGTCGTTGCTGCACTTAATTTTCATAATTAAAAAAGTTTACCTTGACAACCCCTTTTGCACGTTGTGGCCCTGGCTTAATACACACACACACACAGACACCACCTATACCCTACCTTAATTCCGGCTGCTCTCCTTCTTACTCGACCCTCAGCCAATATCCAATTCCCCCATACGCACATTTTGGATTTGGACGCGCCACGAACGTGGCAGCGTTTTGTAATTAATTTATGCAAATAACCGAATGGAGTGGGTTGCCCGCTCTGTTCTAACATGTTGGCGCGTTGAGAGTGTTGGGGTGTGGGGGGTGCAGGGGTTTGCTGGCCAATTGGTGGCACGTTAGCTGCCGGCCATGCGTGCTGCAACGTGTGGCATATTAAAATGAATGACCCTTTAAGTTTGTGCCTTGGTGTTAACTCCCCACGCTGGATTAAGTAGACAAGTTGGCTAAACAGTAGCGCCCCAATCCCAAACGACCCTCCCCTCTCCCCCAATCCCCCGGATTTTCCGACCAAATCCACCCAGTAAGAAACCCTGCAACGCTTCCGTGTGGCACATGCAGGCGACTTGCAACTTTTGCAGCCACACACAGTTTATTACGTAATATTGTGTGGGCGTGTGTGTGTGTGTGTGTGTGCACACTCAGAAAAACTTTGATCTTTTATATTATTTGCTTAAAAAATCAATTGAATTTTTTTTTCAATTGGTTGTCTCGACTTAATTTGCTAACTTTATAATAAATAAATAATATACAACATATATCAAATATTTAACAAAATTCTGGATTAAAAAGTGCATTTTATGACATGTTGATTATTATTTTTTTTTAATTTTAGAAACTATAGAAAACGCCAAATAAAGTTATGTGTCATTTATATATGTAGTAATTCAACCCGTCACAATATGCATGTTCTAATCTAGAATTTTGTTCGGCATATAGTTTTAGTTTATGAAATAATTAATTTATACTTCGTTAAGTGAAGAGTTATGATACTGAAGTCAAGCTACAAGTTTGATAAGGCTTTCTACAAAATATTCGTATGTATTTATTTCTGCGGGTGTGTGTTTCGGGACCGCGCCCTTTTGCTACAAGTATATTTTTTGCCCTTCTTTTGTGTTTTTTTTTGTAATTTTTTTTTTCCAGAATTTATTATAATATATTTTTTATGTACGAGTAATTCCCCCAGCTAGGAGTTTGGAGCTCAGAGCACGAAGCACGGAGCTCCTTCCTTGCGGGCGTTCTCGCATGAGCAAAAAATTAAGCGCGCTGACATTCGCTTCCTGGTGGAAGCCACGCCCACAACTAGCCCTTGTGATTTTCCTTACCTTACTTGTTGTGTGTTCGTTTGTGTGGCTGTGAAGTGTATGGCTTTTGGCCTGGCTAAGACATACACACACACACAAAATAACTGTTCACGGTTCGTTCTTTTTGGGCAGAAAATTGTCAAACAAAGGACAACTAGCACTACATAGCCTGAGCCTAATGACTTGAGCCCCGAGTCAGGCAGTCGACAGTTTTATCAGAGTCACAGGTTTGCCTGTTCCCCTACGCTTGCGACACAGAAGCACCCCTATCCCCCTCTCCACCCATTCACCCATTCCCCTCAACCAAACAGAGGTCCTCGGCGCCGCTTTTGTGATGAAGTTTGACTCACTGGCTGCCTGGCTGGCTGCTGGTGCCTCTCAATCAAAGCCACGACTTTGGGCTCCCCCAAGTGAAACAACAAAAACAGAGAGAGAGAAACAGAGAGAGAGAGAGAGAGAGAGATGGCAACATAAACCGAAATATAAAAGGGAAACTGGCGAGCAAGTGCGGTTGTTGGCCCTTTTTATAGCCCCTGGGTGGGTATTATGACGGTGTCAGGCAGCTGCAAAAAATTGCACACAAGGCAAAAACAGTTTTGATTTCGGGAAGAGCATCAACATACATAGCATGTGTAGCAAATGTCACTCTCAACTGATGGTCCACTCAAAAACGTTGAGAGTCCAGAAATTATAAGCAATATGTGCATATCAAACTAAATAATAACTTATCGATTATATATGTATATATATATATATATATTTATATGTGTTTAATCACACTGCATTTAAGAACAACTCGTCAAAATAGCGATATTTCAGTTATCAAACAAATCCAATCGAATTGCCTAATATTTGCTCCTTTTTTATTTGCATTAAGTGCATTTAATATATTTAATATATTATGTATATATATATATGTAGATATCAGCACATCAGCTCGTCGGCTTGCAACTGAACTCAGTGCAGACCCTGTGGTCGCTTTTTAACCCCCGCAACCCCAATGGGGTTAATGCACTGGCACCCTACGAAAAAAAAACACAATCGCACACACAGAGAGGGAAAGAAAAAGAAGCAGCAGAAGTAGAATTATATACAAACCGCACTGACTCACTTTGAGTACTTGAAAGTGTGTTGCACCCAAAAAGGCAGCAGCGCCCCCCAAAAAACTAAAGCAGCAGCAGTAGCAGCAACAGCAGCAACAACAGCAGCAGCAGCAGCAGTTGCTGTAACCAGGAACAGAAACACAAATAGAAGCTAAAGCTAGAGCCAGGACTCACATTAAAGGCAACCGTCCAAGAGTCCAATGTTTATTTTGCGTGCCAGGGCACTTAGCGCAATTTCCGTTCACATTTCTCGAGAGCCTTTTGTAAGTGTATCTGTATCTACATCTGTGTAGCCGTAGCTGTAGCCGTAGCCGTAGCCGTAGATGTAGCTGTAGCTGTAGCTGTTATTATTGCCTGTTATTGTGCGTATCTGTTGCTGTATCCGCTATATCCTAGTGCCACAACACTCTGCTTAATGCTTCATTAACAATTTGTGCTAGTGTGTGTGTGTGTCCGTTCTTTTCTCTCCCACGCATCGCTGACTACCTGCTGCCTGCCAGCATATCAAATGGCAGTTAACTATTGCCATAAGCGAATCGACAGAGCCTCTCTAACTGTTTATCTCTCTCCCTCTCTCACACACACACACTCTCCCTCTCTCTCTCTCTCTCTTTCTCGCGGTCTTTGGGTAAACTGGCTTTTAGGTTTGGCTGTGCGTTTTTGGGCTGCTCAAGTGGCTAAATATCTCAGGCTGAGGGGCACAGACTCATTGTGTCAGTGTGGCACTCATTGAAATTTGAGGCAAAGCGCGACATCAAATGTCAAGCGACAGACGCCTAAGGGCCCTTTCATCTTATTCTTCTTCCCAAAGAAAGGGAAAAGTTTTTTTTTCCTATTTCTTACCAAAAATAGAAAGAAACAAATGGTAAAGGAACCGGCAAAAGCAGAAACAACAACATTAACCGTGTCGAGTCTTTGACAAAAGTCTCATTGTTTTGCCATACGGCGGCCCCGTAATCAAATATCAATGAAAGGGCCCATTTTCTACCCCCTTGCCCTCAACCCACAAGCCACAACTCACCCCCTATGACAAGTTGAACTTGCAGCGTCAGCGTTTGAGGGTAATTAGGCCTCGAGCGCTCAAAACGCAAAAGCCAGCAACCCAAAAAGTTGCCGCAGCCGCAGCTTTGATTTTTGGGCCAGCTGTGTGTGTGTGTGTGCGGAAGCGTATATCAATTTGTTGTTGTTGTCTGTCAATTATTCAATATACATTTTGCAATAGTTTTCAATTTAATTCTGAATTTATATCGATTAAATTTATATACTTTAATTTAAATTAATGGGCATATGTGAAAAGTATGAATAAAAAATAAATATGTTTATTTGATTACGACACTTCTTCTCCCCCCCTTGGGAGGATCGTAGATGTGCATAATATCGCAATATCAGGAAACTTCTTGTAGTAAAGCGATACCTGATGAAAGAATCACTTTTGCCTCAGCCATCTGCTATGCAGATGATTATTTCTCTTTCTCTCTCTCTCGCTCTCTCTCTCTCTCTCATTGTTGTTTGCAAACTTCTTGAAAATGTGGCAAGTTCGTTCATCATATCGTTTTTCAAAGTTTTTGGAGGCGCTTGTCAAATATGGAGTCGCTTGCGACCGAAGCTGAGCTAAACTGAAGTGCTTTAAATTTTACAAAACTTTTCACGCCCACAGAGAAGAAGAACTGAAAAATAATAATAAAAATAAATAAAGCAAGCACGCTATGAAAATTGCAGTCGTAAAGTTTAATTGTGGCCACGCAGACGTGAAAATAGCAACAAGAAATACCAACAAAAAAAAAAAGAAAGAAAGAAAATGCAAATTTTACAAACACGAAGTGCGAAAAGAACAAACAGCAGAAAAGAGAAGTAACGAAAAAAAGAAGAAAAAAAATAAAAAATAATAATAATAAAAAATGCAAAAATGGAGAAAAAAAAAACCACTTGCAAAGAACGTGCATAAAATTTGCACAAGAAGTGTTAAAATAGTGCACAAGACGCATGCAACTTTTAGCCAAGGGGTGGCAAGGAGGCACACCGCAGCGCAGGTGCGGCAGGAGCAAGGGGGTTGTAGTGTGCACGCCGAAGGACTTTTGTGCGATGATTCAATGCAATGAAAATTGTCAAATAAATATTTTCGCTATAGACCACAGGCAGCAGACGTCAGGGTCGGTGCAGCGGGGGTGACTGTGCAAGGGGTAACTGTGCAACCGAAGGAAAGAAAACAAGTTGCAGCCCGGTGGCCACAGTTTTCCATCAATGCCTATGCGGCCAAAAATATTCGAGTGACAGCAAAATTTACATTTTAACTTCAAGAAAAAAAAACTGACAAGAATAATATCGAATCCTAAATACACTTGCCGAGTTATACTATCTAGATTCAACTATATATATATATATTTATACTTTTATATATATATATTTATACTTTTATATATATATATATAATATAAATGTAGAATTTATTTTGATGTTATATATATATTTATATTAGTATAATATATCGAGTATGTATGCAAACACATAAATATTTAAAAATGTGAGAAATCAACGAACCGGATAGGAATGCAAGTGCTCAATATGTCGCTAAAAGGGGTAGGGAATGAGATATATATATATATAGAGAGAGAGAGAGAGTGAGTGAGACGGAGATAGAGAATGCAGGCGCACAAAGTTAGCAATAAGTGTGCAACTAAGCTACCGAGTTGCGTTGCATAGCTTTGCGTATGCCAAAAGAGCAAAAGGTGAATCATAAAAGCATTGCATTGCCAGCGAGGCAAAAAGCAAGTTTGGGGGGAGGGAGGTGTAGAGGGGGCTGGTCGATTGGGCTAGCAAGTAAAGCGCAGCAAAAGGAAAAGCGTCGACTGTCCCGACATTTATGACCAATGTATTCATGTAATAACTACGAGTTCAACAATTTTTATCTATTTTTGTTATTGTTGTTATACGTGTACATATTTTAACATATTCATAAAGAAAACGATAAAGTGTTATTCATATTGAACAGGTCTTTGACAAAGGCAGTCAATTGGACAGATTTATATATATATATATATATATATACATATGAATAAAACTTTGTATACTTTTTATATTCGAGTACTCCGGCGAGTTGTTGCTTTGTTGTTGTTGTTGTTGTGTTTGATTTGCGCTTGATTTATGCGCTTTTTAAATGGCAAAGATTAGACATTTGTTTAGCAATTAATTTCGGATGACACTTTTGGCTTTCGAGCGCTAAGAAAAAATGAGGCAACGCGGCCGGAGTTGAAGGCACACGCGACAATCGACAAGCGACACTGCGTCGCTGTGTCGGCGACGCCCACTGGCAATGAAGCCTGCCACTGAATACTTCTTGCCTCATTCCGCCTCACATCTCTCATTCCCTACCTAACCTCTCCGTCCTCCCTCGATTGGCCATGCCTCGCATCATTCTTCATTTCCCAGCGCCCAAACATCTTTTTTCCGTCTTCATTCTGTTTTTTTTTGTTTTTTTTTTTCGGTGGCTTTTGGTGGCAGGCCAAGCGACCAGGCGCTAATTAATTTTCTTTTAAATGGGCTGAAAGGGGCGGAAAAGGTGCTGCCCCGCATGTAGGTGGGGGGTTGACGGGAATAAGGCGACAGTCAGTCAGTCAGTGCTGCCACACCTAATCAATTTCGAGTCTGTTTTGTTTTGTTTTTTTTTTTGTTCTTTTTATGACTTTGTCTCGTTGTCGTTATGATTGAGTGCCTCTGCAGGTGGATTGCTGAACGGGAGATTCTTGATGTGCCCTTCGACGAGTTGAAGAGATGCAGCAGAAGGCAGGGAGGCAGGGGATTGGGAGTTGGGTATGGAGTTGCTCTAGAGTGGAATTGCAAACATTTTATGAAACATTTTACGGAATGGTTTCTTTTTGGCTTAATTAGCTTAAGAGCGGCAGCATGGCACAAACTTGTTCCATTTCTTAGCTGCATTTTTTCACTCGCTCTCTTTTCTCGAACAGAAGCAGCAACAACGGCAACAGCGGCAACAGTGGCAGCAACATTAGCATTGCACAAAAGACAAACAGCTTCAATAATTCTGCACAGTGGTTCAAGAATGCTTTGAACACATTTCAAACTTGGTCTTGTGTCAGCAGCGACAAGAATTACAAATTCCTGCCGTAAGTAGTCTTGCTTCTTGCGTCTTGCTTCTCCCTCCCAGCTGCCTCCCTCTCTCCCCCCTCTTTCAAATATTCAAAGGCCTTTTGTGTCCTTGACTGTTTACTGTTTAAGTGTTTACTTCAAGATTTCAATCACTGTGCCAAAGCTCAAGTCGCTTTTGACGCCAGCATCCTTCATTGTTGTGGTTGTTGTTGTTGTTGTTGTTGGCTGTGCTTAGTCGAAAGTCATACAGAACTTCAATTAAATGCATTACTTTATGAAATTAATTATGAATGAGCCAAAGATAAAGCAAAATTCCAAGCACAAATAATAAAGCATTATAGAAAAGTAAATGTTTCACACATAAGGACAAAAAAGGACATGCACAACTGTAAAAGCTGTAGGTTTCTCTTCCACAGAGCCATTTTGCACATTTTAAAATGAAAATGTTGCTGAAAATTTAAATAGAATAATGATGTTGTGCAGCAGGCCAGGCAGAAGGAAGCAACTCCGATCCCATAAAGTATATACTCGTATATTCCTGATCTCGCAGAGAAATATTAGTACTCCTGTAAGAAGCGCATATAAAGTTAATTACGCTTTATCGCTAAGTTTTTCATGCCACAACTGAAGAAACTGCTGCTAATTGAACTCTCCTGCTCCAGCAGGTTATTATAATTGGTTATTCACTGGCTTGGATTGCTGGTTATTCATGCCAGAACACATTAGTCGATCAATTGTTCCCGTGACAGCTATGTGATTCAATGATCCGATTTGTCCAGCAAAATGACGAATCTATGTGCGATGACACTATTCTAATATCCGCTGCTAAATAACAGAGATGAATGCAAAACTCGAGCCGCAAAGCAAAAACAATAATCAAAATATGACAAATGAAAAATACAAAATTCAAATTCGAATTCGAATTCAACAGATTGCGAAGTGAACATACATAAAGCATTGGCAAACAGCAGAGATTGACAAACAGAGATTCCGTTCCATTTTCGTTTCCATTCGCTTTTCTGTATAGCTGAACTCATTCCCATTGCCATTTCGGAATCCCATTTCGATTTCCATTTCCATTTCCATTGCCATTCTCATGTCCATTTTCGTTCTCATTCCCTTTGCTAATTGCCACTTGTCGCCAAACGGCAAGATCCAATTGATAGGATAGCAGATCCAACCACAATTCCACTGCCCATTCCCCCCATGTGAATCCCTTGACCCTTTTGCAACAACCCAACACCCTACCCTCCACCCTCTTTGCCCCTCTGTCTTTTTTTTTTTTTGTTACTTTTTTTTGTTGTGGGGCATTTATTTTTACACAAACAAAAATGTCAATGTACTGTTCACCGAGGAAAAAATCATCTATACTATGTATAGATGGGAGAGCAGCCAAAGCGAGAGAGAGAGAAAGAGAGCGTTAGAGGGAGTGAGAGAGATTTAGAGAGTGCGTGTAAGTATTTTGTTGGCAATTTTTAAAAACGGCTTCGGTTTTGATCAAGCATTATGCAAAGATTACTTTGCATCGGGGATATTTATGTATATTAATATCTGGGATACTCTTGTATATTAATATGCTTACTTGTGTATCGCGTTTGGGGGGAGTGGGAGTGGGAGAGGGAGAGAAGAGAAGAGAACCGCAATCGCAGTTATAATCAGAGTCACAATCAAAGTCGCAATCGGACTCGGGAACGAAGTCTCGCTAGCTGTGTGTGGCATGTAGTTTATTTATTTAATAGTTTTTTCTTTTTTTTTTTGTGCTGCATCATCTTCATTTCCGGCAACAGCTCGAGGCCGACAACTTCCTATGGTATGGCCTAAAAAGGGCTACACCCCTCCCCCCGCCCTCTCGCCCCATCCGTATGCCCGCCCCAACGAAAACATTTTGTTTTTATGCGCCACTTGCGTGCGGCAGCTGCATTAAGCCGAGGAGAGTCCCAACGTCGGGGCATGGCCTTTATTTTTGGACCCACCGCAGTTCAAGTCAACTCGCCAACTGGGTGGGTGACAAAGTGGCTGTGATTATGGCCATGGCCAACAGTAAGCGGCAAACAGCTAAAACAAAAAACAAAAAAAAAACAAAAAAAAAAAAACAGAAAAACAAAAAACAACGAATTACAAAAAGAGGCAACAAGCAGTGTTTAATTGAAATTGCCCAACGCACGCCATGACCATTCCAAGGTGCCGCATTAGTCGTCAGGCCCAACGCCAAGGCACTGCTAATGGTAGGGGTGGGGTGGGGTGGTGAGTTGAGGGGCGGGTAGCTATAATGACAATTATAAACAATTTTGATTGGCCTGGCCATTTATCAACAACAAGTGCAGAACGAGGGGCAAGCGTTGCCTTTTCCACTGCATCATAAAAAGCAGAGATCAAATGCTGCTGCTGCTGATGTTGTTGCTGCCTCTTCTTCTTCATCATCTTCTTTGGGGAGTTTTGGCCATTTTTCAATTTTGGCCACAAAAGCTGCCGTTGACTGAAGATGCTACAATAACAACACCAGCAGTGAAAAATGGCGAAAGAAACATAAAGAAAATATGACAAATATGCTTAACACATACACACACTTTCTACACCCACCCCCCCCCCCCTCCCCTCCCACGCCCCTTTACACTTACTCCCCTTCTCATCGCACGCTTCTGTTGTTTTGTCCAAAATGCTGCCAATGATGTTGCAATAAAATGTGTTGATGACGACGATTATGCGGCGCATTTTCATAAAATGCCAGCGCATAAATTTTCAACTCTCGTTTTTTTTTGTTTGTTTTTTGGTTAGGCGAGGGGTGGGGGAAGGCTAGTAAAATCATTTTGGCAGTAGGTGTGTGGAGGAGGGGGGCAGGGGGTATTGCTGTTGTGGCTATCGGGGCGTGTGTCTTGCCACTGATAAGCATGCAGTAAAAGAAGAAAAAAAAAGTTTTTCGAAGGCAGCTTTGAAAATTCAATTAAAAGGCGGCAACAACGTCAACGACAAGCAGCGCGTCATGCATCAATCAATGGCATCATCAATCATAAACCAAGCACACACACACACACACACATGTATATGCATACATGTGTGTACTTATGAACCATTATGGCCAATATATATATATATTTATATATATATATATATATATATATATTAATATTTATATATATATTCCTTTATGAAATCCATTCATGGTTTATGCTCGTGCCGCATGGTAAAACTTTTACTCGCAAGTCATTTGCCACCTCCAACCCCCAACTGCACCATCCGTTACCCACCCACGCGACCCACCCTGTCGACAGTGATCAAATTGATTAGGCGTCGCTCAACAATGGAGTGGGTCAATGTGGTGCAGTGGTGCCAACGTGTACATCATCCCGAAATGCCCATTGCAAACAGACAGACTGGCACACAAACAGACAGACGGACAGACTATCTTAAGATTAGTTTGTTTTATGTTAGTGTACAAATATTTGAATTATAATATTTGATTCTAAAATAATTTGCAATTGTTTGAATAGATTTTTGCAATTCTTTTCATTATCATTTTCCATTGTAATTATCGTTATTAAATTAATACAAAAAATTGCAAAATGAATATTTTTTACTTAAACTTTGAATATTTTTATTAAGTATAACAAATCTAAAAATCATTTGTTTAGTTCTGAAAAAACTTTAAGTACTTGCAATATTTTCTTATAACTGAGAACAGTAAAGAATTTCTCATAAATGAAGTTAATTTTATATCATTTCTGATTTGGCTTCTTTTATCTAAAGTGCATAAAAAACTGTTTTAGTTGTTGCCAAGATTGTTTTGTACTCAGCCAACTCTCAGAGCAAGTGCAATTTTATATTATTTATCGAACATAATACTGCTCAGAATCTGGCTAAATATTTATCCATTGGAAATCTGCTTGCACAAAATGAGCTCGAATTGCATATTTGGCATTATTTTCTTGCTCATTATTTTGTGAATTTCAATACATAAATATTAGTTGCCTGCTTATAAGTTTGTTGCTGTTGGCAATTTGCTAACCAGCTGTAAGTTTACAGCCATTTAATGAGGCATATCCAGGTATCTTGCGTATCGATTCCATTTCTCATTCAATTGAGCTCCATTCGCTGCGTAGTTCCTTCTTGGCCCTAATTGCTTTCTATCTCCGCTGGAAAGCTCTTGGCGTCGAGCTCTACGCATACTTTAGACCTGGCCAACAACAATCAGTGGCCAGTCGAACGGAAGCCATTTGATAAGCTGCCTGGCTGTCTGCCCGTCTGCTCGTCTGCTTACCTGTGTATTAGTTATTTGTATCTTTGCATCTTTGTATCTGTATCTGATCTAACTCCCTCTCCCTCTCCTCTCTCTGCTCTCCTCTTTGCAGGTAAGCCAAGCCAAGCCAAAGCAAGCAACAATGTTATGGCAAATAATTTTAGCCATTTGCAACAAAGAGCTACATGTGAGTATAAGTATTTATATATATATAAACTATATGTGTGTGCATGTGTGTGTGTGTGCGTGTGTGTATCCAAATTAACGGCCAAGTGTTGTAATGCATCTTGGGCAAAAAAGGCAGCTTTTTCCTTTTTTTTTTCTTTTTGCAATTGTTTCGGGTTTTTTTTTGGGCTTTTGGCTCTGGCCATCATCATCATCAGGAACAACAACAGCAGCAGCAGCAGCAGCAGCAGCAACAACAACAGCGACAATCTTTGTCGCACACTATCTGGCTTCTCACATCGTTTAGCTTTTGTTGTGTGCTTGCTGCCCAGACACTCGCGGTTTTAATGTGTTTTTAATGTTATTTCCATGACATGCCGCCAACATTTAAGCCCGGGCCCACAGCCACAGACACACACACACATAGCCATAGCCGACATCAGAGGCGTGGTGTATGTGGCATGCGGCAAGAGTGAGACGAACGCATAGTTTGTTGCACGTTTCTGTGTGCATACCTCTTTTACTGTGAAGATTGCTGCTGATACCCTAGCAAAGACTATTATATATATATATAAAGTTGTTACATTATCCAATATGCCAGTTATGAGTGTTCATATATATATATATATATATATATGTATTCTCGACCAGTTTAATATCTACAAGTCCAAAAGTTGAATATTAATGTTAAACAAAAATCGAAATAAATGTTTTATTTTTTGTGACAATTTGATCTATGTATACATTCAGCTAAACTTTTTGATGAGTTAAGGGGTATTTGATAGTCGGTAGTGCGAACTTAACTGTATATCTTTTTGTAGCTGTGGCTGCTTCCTTGAGCGCCCACATTGCCGGCGACAACTGAGTGACGACTTTGGCCCCTATCCCAAGCTGGCAGCCAGGCAGCCAGTCAGCCAAGCGAGTCTCAATGCCCACCAGACCCGCCAACCCCCCTCCTACTCCACCATTCTTAGCCAGTTTCAGCTTGTGTGCAAGTGATGCATTAATGTGCTACGAAGAAATATTTTGCATATTTACATTGAAATCTGTGAGAAATTATTTTAGTTTCGTAGTTTTCGTTGCTTGCCTTAACTCCACGGCTCTTTTAAGATTTGCGTAAAAATGAAAATGGCGTAGAAGAAGAAGAAGAAGAAGCAGCAGCAGCAGCAGCAGCAAAAGAGGCGTAGAAAATTAGCAACAATTTCAATTTATTGGCTATGTCTGTTGTCTGTTGGCAGTCGCTTGTTGCCTGCCGTCTGCCGTCTGTCGCTTGTCGTCTGTTTCGTTGTCTACCATTTCCGGCTTCAACATTGTCAATTTGTGGCAGTCACTTCAAAGGCGCCCCCAATTTTACTATAAAAATATGTTTCTGATTTTCCACTCTTCTCGCTCGCTCTCTATCTCTCTCTTTCTCTCGTTGTGTGTGTGTGTGTGTGTCCAAGGCTATTTAGCATATGCCAAGGGATTTGATTTCGCTTCGCTGACTCGAATAAGTCAGCCTGCTTTGCATTATCTAACTGTGTGTGTGTGTGCGTGAGTGTGTGTATGTGTGTGGCCCAAAGCATAATATTCAGTTGGCTCTTCGTTGGCAGCTGCCAACTGCCGACAGGTATGTTTGGCATATCATGCAGTAAACAGATTACTCTCAACAACTAAATCAAATTTAATGCAACTTAATCTTTGCAGTTTCGTTTCGAATGCCAGTCTATGTTTATTTTTTGGATGGATATGGCATATAGGAATATCTCATTGTTATCAGTGTCGTGGGATATCCAAACATGTTGTGGATATCATTTAAAATAGATTAGCTCAATTTGGATGATGTCAGTAGTAGTGAGAATTGTGGCAATATGAGTGAAAACTCTCTTTGAAGTAACTTTCTAGTAACTAGAAGCCAAAGTGTGGCGAATGCCGCATTAATACTCTGCCTGGAGAGTGACGAAACTTGAGAAATGACGCTCTCTTTCTCTCTATAAAATTTTCTCTTGAGGAGACTAAAACAACAAATATTAATAATAAGAAACCACTAAAACAAATATTCAATTCTTAATCCTTGCCGAGTATAAATTATGAAAATTATATATCTTATATATATATACATGTGTATATATATGTATATAAATATATACTTTGCCTGGTGTGGATCAACAGTGAGCTCAACAATGAGCTCTGGCAAAGGGGGGTGGTGCAAGGGAGACAAGGCCACAGGAGACAGAAAAAGGTAGGGGAGGTGGAGGAGGATGAGGAGGAGGAGCAGCAGCAGTGTAGAAGAAGAGAGTGAACGAAATTGATTTCAATAAAAGCGCTTACCGAATTGATTGGCAATGCGAACAAATGAGCAACTTGTGCTGAATATGTTCTGGCCGTCAGGGTTAGGCTTCAATTGCATGTCCTTCGGGACGATTGTTGCCAATTGCTTGCAAAAGTGTTTATCCAACTAGAGCACCTCACTACCACACACACACACACACACACACGTTTATACACATATAGACAGGCCACCCCAAATGTTGTTTCGTCTTCGACTTTGGGCTTTCGCTTTTCTTCTTTGGTCAGTCACGCAATTAATTTTGCACGCTACGCTTGTTGTTGTTGTTGCCTCACTGCTGAGCTGCATTGCATGTATGTAACCTAAACCCACCACCACCACCCCCTCCGCCCCCATCCCCAGCTCCTTATATAGGTAACTACCCCCCTCAAAGTGAAACGAGCCCATTGCCAGCTGCTTATCCTGATTATTAGAAAAGTTTTATGCACATATTTTTCTTGTACTTTTGCTTGATGTTCTTGTTGTTGTTGCTGCTGTCGCTGCTATTTGTGTGTGTGTGTGTTTGTGTGTGTGTGTATGTGTTTTACCTACAAAATGCTAACACTCCGCTTGCGCCTTCGAGGACGCTCCCCCAACCTTGTCGTTTTTGGGTACGTGACTTGTTTGTCAGATGAATGCAAAACAGAAACAAACTAAATGGAATATAGAAAACACTATAATTGAACAGATAGCAAAAGAGAGAGAGAGAGAGAGAATCTTGGAGAAGTACACTGCAGAGGAAAGAAGGCAGAGGAGAGCACTGAACTAACCTGGCCATACATGCATGTTCCCTTGTCCTTGGTCGCAGCTGGGAGGGGTGCTGGTGTGGGGGGGAGTGACGGCTGGAAAAACAGCGGAAAATCAACAGCATGTTAAGAACTTGCCCAATTCCCAATCCACAAATCCAACTCCCACTCTTAATAATGAGTCCAAATTGTGGAATAATAATCGGTGGCGAAAAGATGATTCCATGCGGCGTTAATCATTTCATTGATTAATATTATTATTGTCAGGGGGCTGCGGCCAAGGGCGTGGCGTCGTCTGCTGTTGGGCTGCCCTTAATGCATATTAAACAGATGTACAAATTTACACTCCAATTACAACTTGAGCATAACATGAAAAAGGATGTAGGCGGGAGCAGCAGGAGCAGCAGCATGGATAATCATGCCTCAATCGAAATCACATTTAAAGCGCAAAAACCTTTCACAGGCAAATACAAACAAAAAAAAAGGAAAATCGAAAAACGAAAAAGAAAAATAAATGGAACAGCAACAAAATATATGTGCATATATATATAGGATAGTAAAAAAGCTGATCAGCAGTAGCATAATGTATTGAAATTAAATAAAGCGGCAGACTACAGACGAAAGGATGCCGAATCCAGGAGGCTGCTGGGGTAACAGAAACAGAACCCAAAGGACGACACACACACACACACACACAGCGCTATGGCGCTTGGTGTGAACTCATGTACATAAAAACACCCTCGCACAAACACACAACAAACACACACACACATAGGCAGACAGACAGCGTTTGAAGTACTGAACCTGTTGTCGATAGTTCGATAGTTAGAGATGAGCTCACGAGATCGGGCTTGAAAGAATTCCCAAACAAAGCAATTTCTTATTGCCCCAAATTAATCAGAAAGTTAATGATTATACTTAAATATGCATACATATATTAATATATATAATGACATTTCGTTAAATAAATTTGATATTTCCTATAGTTGAATTCTGTGACATATTTTTGCTTTGTTATTCAGTTTAAATCTCTGACTTGGACTCATGTTATTCCCGATCATATATAAAATACTAAAGCAATAATTCTTTTAACTTAGTGTGTATTTTTCTCTGCTTTTGATTATTGTTAATGTTGAGAGCAAATATAGTCAGACAGGTAAAGAAAACATATAATATAATAAATATAAATATGATTTAAGCAAAATCATATTCCACATTAATTATTGCTTGAGCTATTTGTGTGGCCATTGCTGTGAGTGCTGGAGACGATAAGGTTTTGCTATTAGCCATTTAGCTGATGATCTTGCTGGGGCTACCATCTCTAAAGGTCTGTCCATTTACCTGTTCCTTGTACTCAGTGCCACAGAAAAGGGGAACGCGTATATGTTATTTTGGTTGTTGTTGTTGTTGTTGTTTTCGTTGTTGCGGCTAAAATTACAAGTAATTGAACCGAAGCAACAGCAGCCGTTGTTTGCCTGCCTGCCCGCCTGCCTGCCTGCCTGGCCTGGCCGACTGCTTGTGTGATGAAAACATGTGTGCGGCATCAGTTAAAAAATACAAAAAAAATACAAAAAAAAAAAAACACAAAAAAAAACATCAGCTAGAGGGAAGAAGGAAAAACAGCAGGCACAGGATGCAGTTGCCGCCTCACACACACACAGGCCCAGAGCCAAAACAGCGTGACCTGCGCCCTCAGCAGCTAAATGTAACAACAACAACAACAACAAGATAAACATGCATAAATAACCAAAAAACAAAAAAAAAAAAAGTATAAAGAAAACGTTTTGAGGCACAAGAGCTAAATGAAATGAAAGGGACACACAATCAAGGGGCCAGGAGCAGGAAGAGGCAGGCAGATACAGGCACAGCCAGTGTGTGTGTGTGTCAGATGAGATTTTGCGAACGCATGCAGCGCGATCAATTAGCCAAGACACGCACCAGCTGCCAAGGATTGTGTAACGGTAACACTAAACCCCAAGGGCAACGCCTGCCGTAAGATGAGAGTTTTTCGATTTCCAGTTCGCGTTCGAGATCAAGATCGATTTTGTTGTTCCCCGTTTGCCGTTCGCCGTTCTCACGTTTCTCGTGAAAATAAACTAGGTGGCAACACAAACAGCAGCTCAACATAAATACAATAATCACAGCAACAACAACATAAAATGAGGCACACAGCAATTAACGCAATATTATACGAAAATACACAACAATTCAATAGCTAAACATCTACGACATATGTATGTTTGTCTGATAATTAGACGGCATTAAGGTGGATCAGGTTCTCAAAACATCATCGGATATCAAAGGGGTCTTCTAACAATATTTATTAAGATTTTCGTAATAATTGATAAACATGCAATTATAAATTACAATTGTCTGTAATATTATCGTAATTATTGAAACTGTTTGAGAGTATATATGTATATATAATATGGTAAATTTATAGATCAATACTGTATAAATATTATAATATTTAAAGATGTACGACAGTGTATTTATATGTGATAATATGGCAAATGTACTGTAGTATATATGTATATATTGTGTGGCACAAATAGTGTTGCACGACGAGTTGTAAGTGCTTTTGCACTGGCACCTCTTACACACCTGGTGCCACGCCCATCAGCTGAGGTTTGACTGTTGGGCGTTGGTGGAAGCGCATATTTTGCGCACCCAATTAAACTGGCCGCCAGTTGCAAAGTTTTTCAGTGCAACATTTTTGCGGCAAGCTCCGAAACGGGATGCAACGTTAACCAACAGAGAAAAAGAGGGAGAAAGAAAGTGTTGGAGAGAGGGATAGAGAGAGAAATAAAGAGAAAGAGAGTAAGAGAGTAAGAGAGAGAGAGAGAGAAAAGGGAAAAGAGAGGCTGGGAGAGGCAACCGCGAACCGTAAATGGACCAGGACTTCAACGTGCAACTGACCTGCCACACTTGACAGCGCCCCTTGCCCCCCCCCCCCCCCACACACACACACACAGTTGTGGCTCGTCGTTGCTGCTGCTGTTGCTGTTGCCGTTGCTGCTGATGCTGATGCCGAATGTCGACTGCAATTTCTTTGGCAGCAAGCCGAGAATTTAATTCGCATTGATTGCATTTCGAGCGCCGCATTGCGTTGCATTTTAAATAATGCCAACGGCTTTGCGAACAATTTTGTGGCTCGCATTGCCAGCGCACTTTTGCATTCGATGCATTGTATGCCCAAAGACACCCAGTGATTGCTGGCTGCTGGCAGGGTGGTAGGGTTGGGCAGGGGGGCATGGCGGGGGGCTTGCCAATCCAATACTCGGATTGCGCATCACTTTAATTAAACAAATGCCAAGCGAAGGCGTCAAGGAAAGCAATATGCATAATTGGGGAACGAGGCAACGGGGCAAATGGAGCAATAATTATGAATCGTTTATGCAGCTGCTCTGGCGCATTTTTTTTAATATTTTTCATTTTTCATTTTTTTGTTTTTTATTTTCATTCAGCTTCTTTTGGTTGAAAGTCAATTGCACAATCAGCTCAGAGGGAGCGGGAGCGGGACGAAGACGAGCGTTATCAGCTCTCAAAGGAACTCGAAAGGCCAGTGCGAAATTGGGTTAAGACTTTATTGACGCTTTGACCGTTATGAGAATCTGCTTATAGCTCTGGGTTAAGCTTAAAATATTATCATACTTCAATTTTGGCTCTTCAGTGAACATTTTTACGCCTTTTGTTTTTAAATTTAATTGATCCTAAACATTTCACAAAAATGAGCAAACTTTTTTCTTTAAGCAAACTATTTTAAAAAAAAATCAGAGCAGCCTAAAATCAGGAATATATTCAGAGGTGAACAAAGTGGAATACTTTCTTGGATTGAGTCCGTTTTAGGATAGAATGAAGAAGCTTCAGCTATCTTTAATGTCTTCTTAATGCAAAACTTTAATACAACTTTTGGTAAACAAACACTTTTATTTTGAGAGTGAAATTCTTATTAAATTGAGCTAACAATTCTTAATAATTGATTTTCTACTCTTAAATTAAGATGCAAAATTTTGAACCAATTGAAATTTGGGGGCGAGAACTCGCATTTCGGATGCTGTCCAACAGATTATTAAGCTGAAGCTGAAGCTAAAGCTTGAACATTTTTCGCTGGCTTTTGGCAGCTTCACAGCTCAAAGAGAGTCAGTTGGCGAGAAAGGGGAGGGAGGGTGCAGAGAGCATATAATACGATTATCGCATGGATTCCAGGGTATATAATTATGACAATACACGTAAAACCAAGTCACAGCCAGACCCATAGCCAGACCCATATCCAGAGCCAGAGCCAGCAAAGCCAGTTCAGGCAGCTGTCCACTTGGTTTTTAATTATGGAAATAATTATTTAATGAACACGTATGTGCACAAACGCATATATATATATGTATGCATAAGTATATATATATTATATGTGTGTGTGTGTGTGTGTGTGTGTGTGGGTGTATTATTATATGCTCTGGGCGCCGTAAATTGGCGAGGTTGAGTACAATAATGATAAAAAAAAGTGAAAAAAAGAAGAAAGAAAACAAATGCATAAAAATGAGAAAATCAATTTAATTTTGATGGAAATGAAATCATCTTAAAATTCATGCAACGTTTATCATAAATCGACGGCCGTTATATAATTTTAATCATTAACATCAACAATGCGAGGCGGCAGACGGCGTTGGCGCGATGGCCAGTGAAATAATAATAAATAAACATATTATAATTGAATATACAATTAGCATAATTGCAGCCCACAACCAGCAGGAACAAAAAAAAAAAAACAACAACAAAAAAACAACAAAAAAAGGCGTCAACACACCCAAAAAGTATAATTAACATAATTTGTATTTACAACAACTTATCCAGAATTGCTAGAGTTTATTCAACTTTTTATTAACTGTTTTTTTTTTCGTTCGTTTTCTTTTTTGGATACTGCGCAGCAATTAAAATATAATAATACAAATGAATCTAACTACGACTTTATAATGCCTTTAATTGCCATTGATCAGCATTCGTCGTTCGTGTTCAATTTGGGATAGTTTAATACTTGGGCACAGGGCATTCCCCAGTCGACTAAAGCCAAAAGTTGACTTGACTTTTTTTTGTGTGTTTATTTTTTTGTGCTTGTGTCAATGGACTTTCATAAATGCGGCCATTTGTGGGTAAATGCTAAATGCATATATAAGCTAACTGTTTATATTGTTAACGAACAGTTGCGAGCTCTTTCGATTTGCTACATGCATACAAATATATTAATTATATTATATACCCTCAATTATGCCAATTACAACAACTAGGCTGGCGCTTCATTTCATTATCATCAATGAAATTGAAACATTTTAACGTTTGTCAGAATTTAATTATTTTTGCTTATGTTTATTATGTTTTTTATGTTTGTTTTTTATATATCTGATAGTTGATAGTCGTCAAAATTGTTCAATTGATTTCATAAATGTGTGTTTTTGTTAGTCAACGTGAATTAAATACATTCAAATATTTGCCATGTTATCAGCCAACAAAAAAAGAAGAGGAAGAAGTACGTTAACTATATTCCATGGAGTTATCTTTTGCTATATTCTGTTTATTTTCGTAAAAAACTAGTTGGAATACAGATGAGAGAGATGCAAGGGTTAGCATGAATATTGGCATTTAATGTGCTTATTTTGTTTATATTGCACACATCAGCTTAGGCATTATTTTTGCAGCAGCAGCAGCAGCAATAGGATATAAGCCAACACCGATAGCAAATAAATCCAATAACTATTTGAAAATAAATACCACGGAATGCTGCCATAAATTTTGTGCAACATTTTTCCTGCACAAAACATTTTTTATGCAAGTTTTCGCGTTGTTTTGTTGTTTATTTGTTTCCTTTGCATGTTGCACAGATTCGGCCATACATATAGAATATGTGTACATAGAAAGGAAATGTGAACCAAAAAAAAAAAACACTGATAGAAACATAAAAACATTGATAATGTGTATTGATTGCGGTATAAACAAACAATAAATGATTCGTGCAATATATTCTTAAACGTGCACCTGAATCAGTCAATGTGTGCTGGTATTAAATTGTCCAGCTACATTGTGTGTATCAAATTCGTGGCTTACAACTGTGAAATGTGGCAGCTGGCAACTGGACAACTGGACAACTTGGAAATTTCAGACGGTCTAGTTGTTTGTTGTACTCTCGCAGAAAATACATTCTGGCAACGACATGAAAACAGTATTGCATTTTCAAGTGTAACATTAAATTGTTTGGCTAGATGACTTTTCTTCCACTTGCAAATTACGCACCTTATCGGCAACATGAGACTTTTGCCAAAAAAAAAAACGTATCAACGATTGAAAGCAAACTGTTTCATTTAGCTTGCAGTACATCAAGGATGGGGCATTGTTGCAGCAAATAGCTGAATGGGAACATCGAACAAATCTTTGGCAAGCGAGCCATTAAAGTTCAAGTCTTTGGGCTGGCCGAACACGCTGTTTTTATTATGAGCCAACTGGCTGCTGCTGCTGGACAAGTGTCGTGGCTAAGACTCGCTCTCTCCTTCACGCCCCCCCCCCCCCCCCACCCCATCCTCTCTCTTTCTCTCTCTCGCTCTGCCTCCAAGCGAAACAAGCTGCGTACGTGAGACACAAAAACAGAAACAGAAACAAAAAAATATAATAATAAAGCAGAAGCGCAGCCAAAAAACTTTTGAATAACAAATGAAGGCTGCGACTGCGGCATCTGTGAGACCTGTGCAGACTTTTTAAGCAGCCAGAGGTATATTTGTTGTTGTTGTTTGGTTGTTAATGTTGTTGTTGTAGTTGTTGTAGTTGTTGTTGTTGATGTTGATGTTACTGTTGCCACAGAAGCCACAGCCAAAGTCAAAAAGTTAAGCACACAACGCGGCGTATACGTAATCTGCGGCTGTCTGATCACTCACACAGCAGAAGCATCAGCATCAGCATCAACAGCAGCTGCCTGCATTCATCAAGCTCTCCATCTCACTCTCATCCATTCTCCCTCTCCCTTTCACTCTCTTTGTCTGTCTGTCTCTCTGTCTGTCTGTTTGTTTGTTCGCCTGGCATGCTGCTTAGCTTGATACGCCACTGAGTAGCAGATTAGTAGCGCTTATGCTTGCACCTACTACGTGGCCAACACACACACCCATACACACACACACCCATACACACACACATGACTAAAGCTGGCAGCTGCGAGCCCATGCGAGGTCAGTCCAATAACTTTGGCGAATACCCTGCGAAAGGATTTCGTTTTACAACTATATATTTATATATATAAGCCTTGAAATGATTTTACACACATCAATATAAAATATGCAAAATTAGTTGAACAACAATTGAGAGTTATAAACAAAATGATGGCAAGCCAAGCAGAGCAATTGTTAACTATTTACATTTATGTACCATATCTGTATACATATATATATATATATATATATATATATATATATATATATTGAAGTTGGGTTTCCTTTCGACCTCTCTTTTAGCATTGTTGCATTTAAAGTCATCGTCGATTGTTTTGTTTTGACTTATCTAAGCCGAAGCAAAGGAACTGATTTATCCAAATGACAGTTTAAGTAATTGAGCATACTAAGTTACAGTCACAACTCGATTTATATTTTTCCAATATTTATAGATATATGTGTGTATAGTCTGCAGCAAAAATCAGTACTCTGCTTACTCTGCTCGCTAGCTGAGCAGTTGCTGAAAATGAAAAAAAAAAAACAGTAGAAGAAGAAAAAGAAGAGTGTTGCAAATTGGCATGCCAATCAGAGTGTCATTACTCTATCTTTTTCTTTCTGATTACTTTGCGCTGCGCATTTTAAATGCAGTTAGGGTATTCAACTGCCGTCCAATTACTTTGACAGCTTTTTTTGAGCGTTCTTTTGGCTGTTTTTTTTTTTTTTTTTTTTTTATGTTTGTTTGTTTGAATGTTATCCTGTCTCGTCGGCGTTGTCTGACTTCTTGCTGTCATCTGATCTCCGGTACAGCTAAGTGCCCCCAACCCACCTCCCCCAGCGGACCACACATCCCTTGCGCTGAGCTGAGCATACGCCCGCCATGACATGACTCGCTGCTTGGCTGCTTGGCATCGTCTTGTTCTGCTGCTGTTGCTGCTGCTGCCGCTGCTTCTTTGCCTCGTCGTCATGGTTGTCTGTCGTATGCGTTTGGAATTTTTGATTTTGCCACATTGCCCACGGACTGCAGTCAATATGCAGTGGTTCCTTGTTGCCTCAACCCCTCCTCCTCCTCATCAGGCATCACATAAGCTGCTGCAACCGCTTTGCAACTACTGTGCTGGCCTGGCCAGCAGCAGCTTGTGTCTGCCTGTTTGCTTGTTTGTTTGTTTGTCTGTTTGCCTTCCTTTTTTTTTATTTATTCATTTATTTTCTTCTTTTTTTGCCAGCAGATTGAATTTTGATTTGGCGGGTAATTGAACTTTTACTACAGCAGCAGTAGCAGAAGCGTTGCGAGCAGAGTTGTGCTGCAATTTCACAGCTTTTCTCTCCACCTCTCCCTCTCTCTCGTTCTATATCTGGCTTGGTTTGTGCCACGCTCTCTCTCTCAGGAATTGCTGCTGCTGTTGGCTGGCTCGACTGGCGGCATGATTAATAGCTGGCAATGCGCAACGCACGATCTACGTTTTTGGCCTCATCATAAATTATTAAACAAGTCCACTTGACACATGCACACACACACACACACACACTCGCACACACAGGCAATATAAATGACCTGAACGAACAACGCGCAGCAACAAAAACAACAACAATAAAAGATAATAAAAAATAAAAAAACAGCAGCAACAAAACTGTACAAAACACAACAACATTTTTGGCATGCCCCATGCGCCCAAAAACGGTAAAAACAACATGGCTAAGTAGCCGTTGCCACAGTCGCAGTCGCAGTCTCAGTTTTAGCCAGCCTTGGCCCTCTACACATGTGTGTGTGTGTGTGTGTGTGTGTGTGCGCCTTAAATAGGCCTTTTTACCCGGTTTGGGATTCGTGGCGAGCGCATGTATAAATGATGATATACTTACTTATAAAGTGATCAACGTTTTGTATAAATTGGCAAAACGGACTGAAGGCATCCATAGAAGCTGCCTCGCCCAGAGTTGCCAAGTTGTTGTTGTTGCTGTTGCTGCTGTACGCGACTCTGTGGCAAAGTGAGCGTAAAAACTGCATTGAGTACGTGTTTGTATACACTTCAAATTGTCATCAAATAGAGTCTGTAGAGTGTGTATAGGTGTGGCAAATATATATGTATATATATACATATATATATATATATTCTTGATCAGTAAACGAGTCCTTTTGCCTGTTTCTATTTGTAATGAAAGTCGACAAGGGTATTTTGTATGCGGCATGCCTGAGATTCTTGTTCTTTCTTGTTTTATTTGTATTCCTTTTTTTTATATGTAGTGAGGCTAATGTCATTTGATGCCACAGCTACGTCTTGTTCTGGAATCGATCTGTGGCAAAAGAACAACAGCAACAGCAGCAGCAGCAGTAGCAGCAACTTGAATGTGGCATTTATGAAAATGAACTCGATAGTGGTAGTAGCTGAGTTCCATTGTGGTGTGGTTGCCTGCATCACAATTCCACACTCCCCGCTGCCAACTCCGCACAGCCTAGCCAAAAGGTTTACTGCCTGCTGCCTGCTCATTGTGTGATCCCTGTTGTCGTCCTTGCTGCCACACGATTAAAGTACAAATTATGTTGCACATGGGAATCGGAATTGGCATTTGGCTTTGGGCAGCAGCAAACCAACCAAAACGAGTCAGGCAGTTTCTGTTTGCGATAACAGCGCACAGATAGCAACGGGGCCACAACCAGAACTATGTGGCCTGATTGTGTCTGAGTTATGTTCAGATGAGCGCCAGGAGTCAATTGAGTCACAATTCAATTGGCCCACAAACAAAAAAAGAAGAAGCCTAATAACAACATAAACGTTGCGATAGCAATTTAGTTAACTGGTTAAACTGTTGCCGGAAAATACTTGGGTTGATATATATAAATGAAGAAATCAAAAATCGAAATGCAGTTAGTTGTAAGTAATTAAATATTTCCTTCTATTTTAATTACTTGCAAGTAATTGCTCAAAAATATGTAATAATTGGATTTGTGCACTGCGCGTTCAGAGCTGTGATGCGATATCGAAAGGCTATCCTTTGTGCATCGCTTGTGGAATAGGACAAGTGGCAAGTTGCAAGTGGCAGCGGGTGTCGCAGCTATTCGGCTTGAAATATGCGACACTTGGATGAACGCTATCCTAACCGATCAGGGCAGCACCTTTCGCGATGATATCCAATTGATAGGTGCCTCCAGGCGGTGCACAGACATGGCATGGCATAGCATTCGTGTAGCAACATGAACAAGATAAGAGTTGTGAAGTGGACGGGCTATGGCAATGCCAAGTGGCAAGTGGCAACTGGAAAGTGGCAAGGGGCAAGGGGTAGTGACATTAATGATGATGACCAATACAAGCAGCAACTGCAACTTCAACAGCTGAAACGGGACAAGCAAAAACATGCAGCAGACAGCGGAACCAACACTAAATTGTTGTTGTCGCAGCTTGTTGTTGCAGCTTGTTGTTGCAGTTTGTTGGTGTTTACCTTAGCGTTAACGGCTGCCCAGTGGCTGAGAACTATGCGAGCGACTATTTGAGGGCGATGACGACCAGATAGCAAATGCAACTCACGACGAATGCCAACGGGAGAAGCGGGAACGGAGAACGGGGAACGAAGAACCGAGAACTCAGCTCTTCAGGTGGAGCAGGTCGCTCTTTTGATATCTGCAAAAAAGAATATGTATATAAATGTACATTATGTACATTACATATATGCCCATATATATATACATATATATATATGTATATAAGTGGCAACAGCAAGGGCAACGTTGACCACAGCCACATATCATAATCAGCAGCGGGTAACACGGGCAATGCATATAAAAAAGTAGATGAAGCAGACGTTGAGTGAGGCGCAAGTAAGGCTAAAGATTGCGAAATACCCTGAACCATCGCCAAAAAGCAACAAGCTGGAAGGCTCTCAGATACCCTGTACCCTCAACTGTTAAATAGAAGACTTTCCGCGGGTTTGGCTAGCAAAAACATGTGTTTCTTCTGCGAACTGAATGAAATTTGTGCAGTTGATCAATATTTTCAACATTTTAGACTCTGCAACTAATTACAAATATAATAAAATTTATCATATTTTTGCCAATAAATATAAATAAACTCAATAATATATAAATAAATGCAATAATTACTTTCCTTATCTATTTGCACTGCAATTTGAATGTGCAGCGAATGCAATGCTTTCCATTTGCATTGGCAATTGATGTCATTTTATGGGTTGCGTTAAGTGAGGGCATACTGTACTACATTGTGTGTCCAGTTTAGTTCAATTTCAGCGAACGATTCGGTCAAAGTTTGTTCAACTATTTCGTGTTTGTTCGGTTCGGTTCGGTTCGGTTCAGTTCAATGCGACGAGTGTCCTTGTGGATGTGAATAGTCGCGCTCGCCTTAGCATTCATGCACTCGCACTCACACTCGCACTCACTATCGCACTCATGGACTTGCTGTCGCACTGGTTTGGCCGTCATGTGGAATGCCAATTTAAATTGTGTCCCAAAGGACAAGCCGTCTGGGACAGGTGCATGCTTCATGATGTGCATTCGTCTCTTACCCCTCCAGCCACCCACCTCGCCCCTATTCCCTGCCACCATTCCATGCTGAAGATTTCTTGGCAACATGGAAAACATTTCATGCTCGCCGCTTGTTGTTGTCTCAGCGTCGCGTCTGCATCTTGTCAGGACAACCAGTGCCCCATTGGAGAGTCGAGACCCTCGCTCTCCTCCGCATATATCTATATATGTTTGTGTCTGTGTCGTCATCGGTGTCGTTGTCTACCTGTGGCGCTGTCGGCATATCCTCTACTTTGTCCTGTCCTGCCCTGTCCTGCACTGTGTCTGCCCCGTTGAATTTATGGGAAAATAACTTGCTGGGAATTTATGAAAACTGCGACGCCATAATAACAATAATCAGACTAAGTAGTGACCGCTGCCAGACATAAACTGCGACCAGATAAACCTCAAGTGCCTGTTCTCAACTAGCATAAAAATGCTAATAGTTGACAGTGTGGTGTGGTGTAGTATGTAGTGGTGCGGAGTGGTGCGGTGTGGTGCCTGCAACAATTTTAACGTGACCCGCTCAGCTTAATTAGCAAAATGTCGCGACTTGTGGTTATGGAGCAGCTATGGAGTTGCAGCGTTGCTGATGACGGCCGACCGACCGACCGGCGAGCATTAAGATAGAGCCTCCCAACTACCGAACAGGCCAAGGGTTGTTTTCCTAATGCTCATTCAACCCCTCTATACGTATTTATAGGGTCAGCATTGGCGGCATTCAGACGGGCGACAAACCAGGAGAGGGACAGAATTTCGGGGGGAATGGTGGGTAAATGAAATGCTTAATGCAATTTGATTAGCTAAGTTATCTAAACAAAAGGAAGGGTCACAAATGCCGGACGCGTCTTCCAACAATTTAAATTCCACATTATTTTAAAGGCAATGATTATTCCGTACACATTCTCAAATTGCAAGGAACTATCATATGCATATATATATATACACATACTGAATTCATAAGAAATCCAATATTGCATTTGATCAAAAATATTTGGCTAAATTTGTTCAAGTATCTTTAGACTTATTTAAAAATTTTAAGAAATATACAAATTTTCGTTACATTTTTTCATATTTATTTGTCCAAAGCTGTAAGTACATGTATATATATAAACTTGTTTAGTACATTAGTTTATCTGGCATTTAATTGAATTTTTATTTGGATAAAAAATAAAATATTTTATGCACTTCTTCAGCTGTTTATTAATTATTTACTTATTTATTTTTCTTATTTATTTATTTCTTATTATTATTTATTTCTTTTTATTATTTATTTATTTAATATTATTATTTATTTCTTTATTATTATTATTTATTTATTTATTAATAATGCATTTAATATAGTTATTCAGTTGAAACACGCAACAAGCCAAACTGAGCAAGTTTTAATCGGATTTAACTAACAGTTGTAGGCTTATATGTATATATATATATATGTATGTGTATGTATATATATATATATATATAAATATATATGTATGTGTTACATGTTACATATTTATATTGAACACATGGGCATTTCATGGACTCTGGTGGAATTTGCTCTGCCTAAATGACGATTGTGGCCAGCCAGGCAAAGCTCCTTATTCCGAATTTAAATTTGAAACCGATTTTCGAGTGCGACTGCGGCTCGTTGTCATTATTGTACACTTGACAGTTGACTGCATGCCTGTGTGTGTGTGTGTATATGTATGTATGTTTTGTAAACACCTGTGCTTTACTCCAAGCTGATGTACTCCGCACGGCTCAACACGCTCCAGTAAGCCACTAAGCCTCAACTCATGTCTGTGTGTGTTGAATGCTGTTGCAATACAAAGTCAAGATATGAAAAATTATAATATAATAATGACCAGACACAGGGTGCAGGAAATGTGTGTGCAGGTTTTGCCCGCCCCACTTTGCCTGCCGCGTGTCGTCAAGAATAAATAAAATAGGGACACATTTTTCGTGCATTTTCAGCAAGTTGTGTTTATGTTTTTCTTCTTGGTATTTTTTTTATTTTATTATGAAATGTGCCAGTGGGAGAAGAGTGCTGAAAAGTGACGGGTCGCGCAGGGTCGGGCTAGGTCGGGTCGAGTCGAGTCGAGTTGTTCTGGTTTGGGTTGCTTTGGTTCGCTGGCCTCGTCGTAGTTTTTGTGTTGCATTTAAGCGCAAATTTTCACTCATTTTTTGACATTCATTGTGTGTGTGTGTTCGCGGTGGCATGGTGGCAGGGTGGGTCCACGTCAACTGACTGCCACTTGACATGCAGGCAAACGTGTTGACTCCGTTTGTTCCTTCTGCAATTCTGTATGAGTCGCAACTTTTAATGAGCAAGCAAATGAAGTGGCTGCCACCGCAATTGCAGCACCAGCACCAACAGCAGCAGTGGCACACCAAGTCACTTTTTGCGACATGGCCACCAATGTTTGCTCGACACCCCATTATGCTCTAACATCCCCCCCCCCCCTCGCATCCCTTGGCTCCACCCACCCACCATACCACTCAGCAACTTTTGTGCATTGCTCGCTGCGTCTCCATAAAAGTTTTGTGACAGTTTTTTTTTTACTTTCTTTCTTTTTTTACATTTCACTTTTCAAAGTCAAATTGCACGCGTGTGTGCGTGTGTGTGTGTGTGTGACAGCACAATGAGGAGCCAAAAAGGCTGCGGGTGTGAACAACAACAGCAACAAAAACAACAAAACTTAAAAAAATTACAAAAAAAAAAGAATTTTAATAGGAAAAAACTGCAACTTTTTAGAGCGCGTCAGCAAAACATAAAAAAAAAGTTTTCAGTGTGTGTGTGTATGTTTGTTGTAGTTGCCACTGTGGCACACAATTTACATCCGCCGCCTTCACCCCGTTACCCCCTCACCATTAGCCCTGCCCATGCACCCCTTTTCCTCTCATCATTTCGCCCCATTTGCCGTCGTCGCCATACAAGCAAAATGACAAATTAATGCGACACTTTGGCTTTGTTGTTGTTTTTATTTAAAGTTGTTGTTGTTGCTGTTGCTGTTGCTGTTACTGTTGTTCTTGTTCTTCTTGTCATCTCGTTGCGTTGCTTTGCGTTGCGTTTCAGAAATGTTCCCCAGTCCGCTGCAGGCAAGAAGTTCTGGGTGGCCATTGCATAAGCGTGCAAATATTTATCGCAATGTGTGTGCGACTATAAAAAAAGAAACACACACACACACACACATACGCACACGCACATACATATATATATACATATATATATATATATATATGTTACTTATAAATTTCCGTATTGTTTCATTTTGCGTGCGTTTCATACATTTTTATCAAATAACTCCAAGTTTTTTTGCACATCTCGCTTATTATTTTGAATATGTTGTAATTAGTTATCAAGTAGGAGTTCTCTCTTCATCCGTCCGCCTCTATGGATACAAAATTGGACAGTTGCATTTTGTACGGTGACATTCAATTGTTACTGAAATTCCAGCTTAGTCGAGTGCTCTTCTTTTGATTGCCCGCACTTTAGTGCTGCTTCAGTGGTTGTATATAAATTAATCACACAATCTGGCCACTAAGTAGCATATGTATACGTACATATATATATATATATAGATATATATATATATAGATATATATATATATAGATATATTTGTTTTTATATGGAGCACATAGTCATAAAGTTGGGTTGTTCAAGTGGCACTTGCTGGCATTTCAACACCACAGTCAAATCAATTTGTTGGGTTCAAAGCAAAGCTCAAGTGTCTCAGATATGCTGCCCATATATCATCATGATAAACATTCTGTATCCAAAAAAATTTCAACTCTCCTCGCTCTGTCTCTATCGCTCTCTCTCTCTCTCGCTCTCTCGCTCTCGCTGTGCATATCTTCTTGTTATGTAGATTTACAGCCTCTTTAATCTGCGCGCCTTTGATTAAGCAATGTTCTCGTGCTGCTTCTTCTTTTTATTCATCTTTTACTTGTTGTTGCTGTTGCTGCTGTTGTTGTTTTTGTTGCTGTTGTTGTTGTGTTTTCTGCTTTTGCCCAAAATCTGTGAAGCACATTTTGTTTCTTTGTTTGTTTGCTGCATTCTTCATTGTGGCTGAGGCTTCATTGATTAAGCGTGAAATAATTTCTTTTGATTGACTTCAATTGAAATGAATTATTCTTTAATTGGTTGCGCGACGCTTAAGCGGCATGCGCCTGCGCCAAAGGTGCCTTAGGTCCCCTCCCCACCATACCCACCACCCCCACACATGCCCCTCTGGATAGACCCTAGCAGACACCATCCCCCCCAAACAGCAACAACAACTTTGATTTGCTGCCTGCCGCCTGCCACGGCTGCTCTACAAATATTTTTGTAGAAATGCAAAATTTGCAAAAAAACAAAAAAAAAGGCAAAAATAAAATAAAACAAATCCAAAACCAAGTTGCAAAACTATCTGCCGAAGTTCGAATACACTCACACGCTATAATATTTGAGATCTCAGCCAGACAATTTTTCATCGATTATTCTGATGATATTTAACATAAATGTTGTAGTGAATTTAATTAAATAAAAATACGCATAACGATCAAGTTGGCTTCTTATCATTATTTTTGTATTAAATGAAACAGTAAAACATTAAATAAAGTCGTTTTTATTCGCTTTTTTTTCCTTCTTTAAAAAGTTGTTGCTTGAAAATTACATTCTTCTATTAATGCTCTTTGCAAGGGTATTAGAAATCGGCCAACTAACGCATACGCTTGCTCCTCCTCCTCCTGCTGCTGCTCCTCCATCTGCAGCCTTAACTCCTGTTGCCGTTTGTTGCTCTCCCTTTGCTGCCTTTGCTGCCTTTGCTCCTCCTATTTGGCTGTTGTCGTTGTCAAGAACAAAAATAATAATAAAATTTGCTGTCGCTGCGAATATAAACAGGCAATTTTTGTGCGCCGCTCCAAAAAATGCCACAACAGCAACAAAAGTAGCAGCAACAACAGCAACAACAACAACAACAACAACGAAGATGGCAGCTGTTTTTAATGTCTGCACAGGCCGCCTAATGGCGCTCGACGGCCGCCAAACTGAAGGAGGACTACGACAAAAGTTGTTGCTGCTGCTGCTGTTAGTGACGACCCCATTGCCACTTTGGACTCAATTCGAATGCCACTCGCAGGGGCACGCCCCTTACCCCACAAGCCCCCGCCCACAACTTTAAATGTATCGATGTAGGCGTTGAGTCGCCGCCAGATTGTGTCAAAAAAAAACAAAAACAAACACAGCAAAAGAAAACAACGAAAATAAAACCTTGACGGCGTCTGTCTGGGCCATTGGATTTGTGGCATAAATTGATAATCATATGCCACATACACATACCTCCCCACACACACACCAGGCTCATCGTCAATTGCCCGTACGCATATCTCGTTGTCGGACTCATAATCGTCTTGGAGGCTTGTTAAGTGCGAAAACGTTTGTTTAATTGACTTGGTCAGGTTTATGAAGACTGGCAATTGGTTATGAAAGAGGGCCATAAAGATTTTGAAAGCAATAATGTTCATATGCTAAATGCAGACCATAAAAGCACGAATCGTATATAAACATATACCCAACTTGAAGGAACTGCAAAACTCTGCAAGTCAAATGTGAAACTTCCGCAGACTGCTCCGATGCAAATATATATAAATATCAAAAGCATGTTTTGTTGTCAACTTATATTCATATTAACAAATGAATCGAATCATTGCTAAAACCAAAAAAATAAGTGATTAAATATGTATTTACTTAAAAGGGGGCTTAACATTTATGTGTGAATCTCGATTCCATTAGCTGGAACTGCTTTCGATAGTAATAATAATATCTGTTTGTTCAATTATTCATATCTAATCAATGCTCCGCATATATTTCCATAATATTATTAGATATTTTAATAATTAAAATCCAGACAATGAGAAAAACTGAAAAGTTTTCGAGCGCATGAAAAATCGACAGCCGAAAACTGAAAGCTAAAAACCAAACATCCGAAACTATGTGCATAATTAGCGTTTACTGTTGCCATCGGAGGGCATCTGGGGGCAGGGGGTCAAATTTGTTGTGGGTGTTACATTATGTGGCCCAAGAGGTAAGGGTTGGATATTGGGACTGTGGTTGGGGTTGGGGACTTGTAGTGGATTGTTTCTTTGTTTTCATGACATAAGCGTTTAAATAATACAACAAAAAAAACGAAAGAAAAAATAATGAAAATACATAAAATTATAAAAATAAAAAAGAAGAAATTAAAAATGCACAGACAAACGGCGAGGGACTGCAGTGGCCAAGCGTGGGGAAACGGGCGGTGGGGAAGTGGTATGAAGGGTTGAAAAGCCGAAAGCAAACATGTGACATATGCGGCAATTAATGCCGTTAATTATTAAAGTTAACACCCAAAAGCGACATGCACAAGTCAAATAAATAAACACGCAGCCAACCAAACGAATGAGGCAAACTCATTGGCCTGATAAGCCCTAAGTACAATCACCACCACCACCATCACCATCACCCACTCCACCCCAGCCTTCACCAACACAAAAAAAAAAGAAAAAAGTATCCCTTACCCCAATAAAGCTGTAAAAAAAAAATGCCCAAGCCCCAAAACGTAAACCCAAACGCCCCAACAATTAAGGACAATGCGTGCTAATTTCAAACGAAAACTCCGACGTCGCAACTGAAAAACCCAGCTAAACGTCGTACCACCCAACCACCCAATCACCACCACCACCTTTAAAAAAAAGGAGGAGAGCAAGAAGAAGAAGAAAAAGCAAATGCCACAGCACTAGCAGCCAGCAGTAATAATGATTTTTATTTATAAACTGGCGGCGCAGGACGAACAGGCAAGCGATACAGGACCCATGCGTGCCACATTGGGATTATGTGAGTAGTTGCACAGCGCCTGGGAAGGGGAAGGGGAATGGGACGGGGGTGTGGACTGGAGTTGACGGGGAGGGGGAGGGGTGGAGCCGGTTACATACACATACACACACACACACACACATGCACAAGAAGGACAGTTGGCACATAAATTATTTACACGCCTGGCCGCAAGCACACTTGCCATTTGCAAGTGTTTGTTGTTGTTGTTATTGTTGCTGGCACTGCTGACATAATTTTATATATATATATATATATTTACACATTTTTTTTTTTTTTTAAGTTTTATTGTTGTTGCCATTTTTGTCGGTTTTGGTTATTGTTTAGGTTGTTTTTTAATATTTTTATTTTTTTTGCCGGAAATAAGCAAAGCAAACAAAACTTTGGCAATTTTGAGCAACTTTTTATTTTTGTTTGCTTTTACGTGTATTTTGTTTTGTTATTTTTGTGTTGTTTAACGGAAATTATGTATTTGCATTTTGTTGTTTTTTGGTTAGAATAATCTTTTCAGGCTATTCATGGGTATCTTATGATAATTATAAGTTGAAATGATTTCAAAATAATCATTTAATCATATATAGTAGTATACACATCATAATAATCAATTGCTGGATAGTTGAGTAAGATCAAATGTACTAAATTGTGTTGTTTAGATTAGAGCTGAAAAGAGCTGGCAACCGATTTGTGGCCATAAAAATCTTTGGTTGCCTTTCGTCGATTGATGTGTTTCAATCAGAGCCAATCAGATCGTTTTCTACATGTGGTTTTTGGCCCCTTTTTTTTATTTCTTTAATATTATTATTGTTACGTTTTATTGCTGTTGTGTAAACAATAAAAGCAACCATATCAAAAAAGAAAAAGACTTTTGACAATGCCCAAAAATGTAAAAACCAGCAGCAGAAATGACGATGACGATGGCGATGATGATGTTGCTGACGATGACAATCGAGGGGCGAATGCGTTCATTAGTTCGTGATAAACGCATTTATAAACAAAGCCTTTTTTCCATCGAAACCATAACTAACACTCTGGAATTTCGGGCAGAAACCGCGACAGAGTTGAGGGCGACTCCGACTCCGACTACGGGAGGGAGAGTGACAGAATGATGAAGCGGGAGAGGGGGAACTGGTTTCAACAACAACAACAATTTGAGCATGCGGGGGCTCAGTTCATTGGATATGTCAATGTGTCCACTCAGCAGCAGCTCGTCTTTGTCTGCAGCTAATGAACTCTATTAATAATGATGGCATGCGATATCTTACAGATATAGACAGGCATATACGAGTATATATGCATATATATGCATATATTTGATTTGCAATAATTTGTAGTCGTGGGTGGTCCGCGCTGGTCCCGCTGGTCCCGCTGCTCCCCATCAAGCCCCACCCGAGGCGCGCGTTCATTTCTTGATTGAACCTGACCCAAGGCTTGCCTTTTCTCTTCTATTTATTTTTTTTTTTGTTCAGGTTAATCTTTTAGCTTTTAAACACACAAACGAGCCGCAAATGAGGCGCGACCATGTAAAATGCCGATAAGAGCTCCACTGTCCATCGAATTCATGCCACTTCAACTCGACACGACTTAACTCAACTCAACTCAACTCGACACGGCTCAACTCGACTCGACTCGACTGCTCGTCTGGGCGGCAGCGAAAAAGGCAATCAACTTTATTGATAATAGAATGCGCTGTTTGTTGAACGTTTACGTTTACGTTTACATTTACACAATCGATGAGGAGGGCAATATGAATATAAATATAGACCCACCTGTATGGCATGGTTTCTAAATGCCGCTAAAAAGCTGAATGCTTCAGCTGAGATTGCCACACAGATCCTAAACACAGTCGAATTCCGTTTCAATAATAATATACATAAAATATTTATACAGAGAATAACTGACATCAGTAAATAGAATTAATGTTCAAGGAGCGCTGCTGCTACTTATTAAGCAGCTTTGAGAGCAGAGCAGAGCTGAGCAGAGTGTTGTGTAATGCGCAAACAACAAACTATAATTATTTTAATGTACATCAAGCGCTGACTGTGCAACGTCCACAGAAGCATGCTGCCATAGAATCGCTGAGGGAGAGACAATGTGGCGCTTGCAACTCAAATAGCTGGGCTTAGATAACTTATATTTGTATATTTGTATATTTGCAGTGGGCAGGCAGTGCTACTCGAAAGCAAATGCATGCGAGTGCACTGGAGTGTATTCGAAGTGCACTTTCGAGTACACTCACGTTTGCCGCATCCAAAAACGGATGCTGAATAAACTTGCAATGCTCAATGGACAAGTGTGCAACACAAAGGCGCCGCCGCACAACCAATAGCTGTGTGTGTGTGTGGTGTTTGTTGTTGCTCTTGTTGCTGTTGGTGTTGATTTGTCGAATGCATTTTTATAACGATTTAATTATATTTATGTCGTTTATAAGCGACGAGGGTGCTCCGCTCCGGCTTGCGTTGGGTTGGGTTGGGTTGGTTGTGACGCGCCATTGCAAAGCGTATTGAAGCCAACGTAATAACCCACTTACCAGACTACAACCACCCCAATAGTTGCCACCACCCACCCGCCTGCGTGAACCCGTGCATCGCTGCTGACATCGATGCGCTGGCCAAGGCAAATGCCAATGCACATAACGGTGCCCATTATACGCAACAAAAACAACAATAACAACAAAGGAAAATGGCGTCTGGCGACAATATGCGTGTGTGCGAGTGTGCGAGTGTGCGTGTGTGTGCGTGTGTGTGTGTGTATGAGTGTGAGCATGGGCGAAATTATTTTTATTATTTTACACAATTTTTATATGAAAGCCAAATGCGATACAACAAAAGAACTTTACAACAAGGCATAAATATTTAGTATATTGCACTTGCTACTATTGTTGTTGTTGTTGTTGTTGTTGTGTGGTTGCTCTTGTATTTTAATGAGATTTTTCAACTTTCGCATAAGCGCCTTAAGCATCGCTCCGTCGAACATGCAACAAACTTTATTTTAATGTACTCTACAGTTACATATATAAATAAATATCAAAATAAAGTTGTTTCTTCCTCCCCACTGGGGGCTGAGGCTTTGTTTGGATCAACTTTATGCTTTTGTTCGCTCAGCCACATATCACTTGTGGATCGGAAAGCATATATATTAAATATATTATGAATACTCTTGTAAACATGAATAGAATTTGGTCAAGTGATTGTCTCCAAATACTTTCGAGTGCTGCTTGCTTTCAGCAGTCTTATAACAAGCAACAACAACAAAATACACAAATAATACTTTAATTATTTGAACAATTACTTGAGTAATTAGATCAATGCACTATAAATCATAAGCCCATTAAATTGATTGCCAATTTAATTGAAATATTCCAGCACATATTTTATGCGTATTAAATCAATTAGCAACTGATTAAAGGAAGAACACAAAATAATTAATAATATATGAGTGCAAAAATGTAAAATGCAAAAGACCAATTAGCATTTGCTGGAAATGTGCATTCAACTTGTGCACACACATGCATATATACATCTATATACATATATATATATATATATATATATATATATATATATATATATTACAGCAACAAAATTTTTCGAGCAATTTCTAATCAATTGTTTAACTTAATTCCACTTGCAGCTTTAAATCGTGCTTAAATCAATTGCCTTTGAAGGCGCAAGAGCAAAAGGTGAGTTCGAAATTTGTTTAACCAAAGGTTCTGTCTTTGGCACCGAACATAAATACATATTTCTCACACCCCCTCGTCCCCTTTCGTTCAGTGTATGCCACAATTGCCTGCCCCCGCTTCAGTCGAGCTAAGCAGACAACTGCTTATAATAATAATACGATTTATCAAATGCACGTAAATTACAATAAATTAAAGACGAAATTAATATTAATGACTCTGGCTGGCCACGACACAATCACACACACACACACATAAACACACACACACATAAACACACACACACGCACATGCACACCTAACTAGATATATCTGTACAATCTTGTGTCTTCTGTTTCTTGTTGTTGTTGTTGTTGCCTGTCTCTTAGACAATTGCCAAATTAAGTGCATGCCTTCCACTGTATATATGTGTGTGTGTGTGCGTGTGTGTATGTGCGTGTGTGTACTTAAATGCCTGATACTTGAGATCTTAAATATGAATATCCTTCTCTTGATTGCAAAATTTGCCCAATTGCCTATTTGCAATGCAGTCCGCTGCTAATAAGCCCCAACTATACTATGGGAAAACTGCAAAGCCAACAAATCGCCAAGCTATTGAACTAACTGTTGTTGTGGGCGAAGGATAAAGGACGAAGGACGTTAAGCAAAGGGCGTTGTTGCTATTAAATTGTGCTAGAGATGAGCAATATATCAAAGTGAAAATCGATTAGAGTATGAAAAATATAATAAACAACTAAGACAGAGTGAGAGAGAGGGAAAGAGAGAGAAAGAGAAAGAATTCTTGAGGACATTTTTAGGTACATCCACTTACCTGATGTTAAGTTGAATGCTTAATTAACATGTATAAAAAAATATATATATATATATATATAATTATAATTACATACATATATAATTTTTGAACAAAAAAGAAAATCAAAAATTGTTTGCATTTGAACACTTTTTGAGAATTTGAAATTGTTTTTTTTTATTTACGATTTCCCGATGTGTTTTGAGCAAATCAATCACATAGCCATTAGCTTTAAGTTTGCTCTTGGGCAAATTGTAAAATACACACATAGAAAAGTAATCAGTTTAGAAAAGCTTTCCCGAGAAATCACCGTCAATCACTGTTTGCACTTCACAGTCTTTGGGAAAGTCACTGTTTGCACTTTTCAGCTCAATTGCTTTGTTGCTCCAGCTGAAACTATAAATTTTTGCATATTTGATGGGCAATATACTATATCAGACATTGCTTTGTGTGTGTGTGTGTGTCTGTATATATTTATATATATATATGTGTGTGTGTGTGTGTGTGTGTGTGTGTTCACCTGTGTCCGCGTTTGTGTCCGTTAAAGGGGTTTTTGAGCTCATCGTTCGTAGCTTGTTGAGTTGCAATTTGGCTAACAAATTATGCAACAGCAACAAGCCAACAAATACACATACACGCACACACACACACACACACACACACATAAAGCAGCACTACTGACCCAACTTTAGGTCCGGTATCCTTACGGATATCCCTGCCCCGTTCCCCGCGTCTCTGCGTCCTTTCGCCTGCGGTTGCTGCTACGTTCCCATCCGTCCGGCCTCCTGTAGAATAATTGTAATTTATGGCATTTTACACAAATAAATATATGGAAATCAATAAATTTCAAACACAAGCCACACACACGCACACACACAAATGCACACTCGTGCGCTGGATAGTTTCACATGCATGGACATTTTCCCCAATAGACCTGAATGCGTTCAGTTTGGGCCACTTTTGGTCAGCAGTTCATTTACACGCACTATAAATTGCATTTGGCCAGCAACAGCTCCCCAGTTTCCCCCATTTGTTGCTCCCTCCCGTTGCCGTCGCCCCCGTCTCCACCTACCCCTCTCGTTCACCTCTAGCCACGCCCTGCTCTCCCGCTGACCTGTTCAGCTTGTGTTGAGTCATGCATTTTGGTGATTGTTATTTGGATTTTAACAATTATTTGATGTTGTCGGTAAACGCTCCGCTGATCCGCAATCCCTCAACACCTTATTACCCCCCTTCCCCACCCCACCCCCATCCCCTTATCTTCCACGCCCCACCACACATCCCCTAACATGGCTATATATTGCCAGCGGGTGTCTGTCCACATTGTGTTGGCTGCACCTTTTCTCAATGATTGCATTTTGACTTTTAAATATGTAAAATATTTTGCATTTCAATTGCACACACGCACACACACACACAACACCACACGCACAGCACAACACGCACAACACACACACACACACACACAGCACACACAGATAAATGCTTTAATAACTCTGTCAATTTGCATTGTGCTAGCGGCGACCGTTTTATGACGTGTTAACAAAGCGCGAGGCTTGCTCCAACAGTTGCCACATCAAATGTGTGGCATTAAATTTGCAAAAATTGTATATTCACCTGCCCATATATACATATACATTTATATACACATATATATACACAACAGCTATTTGCTATTTCTCGGTTTCATTTCAATTTTGAAGCGCACGCATTTTGTAGATTAAAGCGCTTTTTACTTTGTGTGGTAGAAAATAGTTAAATATATCTACAAGTAAATACTGATAACGACAAACATATGTCAATAATCGAACTTCGGCTTAACCCTTGTATATTCTATGAGAAATGCATAATGAAAAAAATCTCCGAGCTTTTTTGACGACTTTCATTCACATTTTTTGTTGCTTGCGCTCTTTTCTTCTTCTTGTTGCTGGTTTTTCCTTTTTAGTATTTGGATTGCCACCAAAAGTCGAAATTAATTAATTTGTTACAAAGTTAATAAATGCTGTTTGCTATGGTGATGTAAGCAAAAACCTGTGCAATTCCCTTAGGCAACCATACAACGTGCCACCACCCCCCAACACTCCACCCCTCACCCCGGCTCACTTTGCAGCAGCAGGCAAACAAGCGGTTTTATTGAATTCGATTTGAACTGATTTAATTAACAAGTATTTCTTTATATATATTATAGATATATATATTTTATATTATATATATATGTATATATATATATATATTTAAATATATTATTTTTTTTAGAAGACAGCTTATTTAGGAATCGCCCTTCAGCGGTATTGAGTCTACATGGGCTGGGCTTTGACCATCGATCGCTCAGCCTTATCTATATTATCGCCACTTGGTGAGCGTATTCAAATTGAACTACTCATTCAGCTTTATGTATATATATATATATATATATATATATATATATATATCCTATGTATATATATCCTGAGTAGTATTATTATTGCTCACATGTCACAGTTCTAGATTGGTTCAACTCGTGAAAGGGAAATTGGAAATTTTGATATATTTATGTTTACTATTTGTTGCTTATATACAAATAATTTGAGTGAAAAACGGACTTATTGGTGGGAATGTTAATCGAGGTGTTACTGTACTATTTTGCCCCATTTTCATGTTTATTTTTGTTGTTGTTGCTTTTCTGTTTCGTTTTTGTTCTTCTGTCGTTTGCCGACTGGTGTGAAAAGTAATTATGGCGCCTTATGGTCTTCTGACAGCCGGTCAACTTCATTCAACGTCCATTAATTTGGACACACTTCACTTCAAGTGCCGCACCATCCCCCACCACCACCCATACCCCCTCAAGCCCCCCCCCCGCGTTGGCTTGGCTTTAGCTGCGCTTGTTGCACTTTTCTTGTTTTTAGCTTTTTCTTTTTTTTTTCGGTGTTTTTGTTTTTGTTTATTTTCTTTTTATGTGTGTTGGCTCAGCTGGACATTTGCCCCAGCCAGCCCCTAGCCGGGCCAGCGGGGGGGTGGCGGGTTGACGAGGCACATTCCGCTGCTGGTCACGTATGATGACCCCAATGTGCGGCACAGCACCTCCTTCAGCGCTCGGCCAGTCAGTCCTCGGTCCTCAGTTCTCAGTGTCGTTTGTTTGTATGTGTATTTAATAAAATTTATTACACTCTCACATGGCAAACATACATATACACATCGCACACCGCCCCCTGCCCCCACCACAGTCTTTGCGTATTTGTCTAATAGAAAAATTATGGGCCAAGGCAGGCCGCGACGTTGCGGTCTGCCCAGGAGGAGTGTGAGGGGGAGGGAAGCGGGGCCAGCTGGGCTGTTGAGGCCTTAATTTTTATACGCATTCCACGCTTTCGTCTGTCGGCTGTCGTCTGTCGTCTCGACGACTTTGTCTCTCTGCTGCTTATGCCCCATAATTATAACATAAAATTTTTTATTGAAATGCTAAAGCATTTTCATTTACGTGACGAGGGGAATAAAAGGGCGGGGGATGCATGCATGTGTGTCTAAACTAATAACAGTTAACGCTTACACGCACACACGCCTGTTTAGTATTAGCCACACACACACACACACACACACACACACAGAAAATGAAACAAAAGTCATAAACATTAATTTTATTAATTCATTATTCTGTGCCGAGAGAGAGAGAGAGAGAGAGAGAGAGACACACACACATATATATATATATATTTATATATATTGTGTGTGGCTTATAGATAATTATCATAAAAAATGCATACACCAATCAGGCAAAAATTTAATTTACCGCAATTCCATGCAAAATGCACAACTCCCAAAAAAAAAAAGAAAAACAAATGGAAAAACAACAAAATGGAAAACATATTGTTAGCTCAAAGCGGAAAATTGCAACAAAATTGTTGTTTCAATTTCAGTCTAATGCCAACAACAGCTATAAAAAAAGTAGCTAAATGTGCAAACATTAAAAAACAATAAACTGAACACCATTTGACATGTTGTCATAATTTATGCATTTACAAATGAAATGAAAAAACAAATCAATTTTAAATATTACAAATATGTAAATATATAATGTATATATATATATATATATAGGCATTTATGTTGTTGGTTATGAATACATGCATATGTAGCAAAGAGGGATTCAACAAATCAATTAAGCTTAATAGTTTTACGCACGATTATGGCTCAAATTTGACACGAGTACAGCATTAGGCAGCAGTTAGTTTGACATGAAGTTAAATTTGGCTCTAACTGTGGCTGAGGAAGAAGAAACTTGATCAAATATTCCATCGAACTGTTCGGCGGCTAATAATAACAATGATTCACAATCAGATTTAGTTTCCACAATGTGGGGCAGCAGCTGGTGTCGCTTTTTGATCCCAATAAATTTCAGAGCATGCCTTGTCTCATGCCCCAATATCATCATCATCATTATCATCATCATCATCATCATTTTGTGCAACATGATTCTCACATAACGAGCGTATTTCAATCACAGTGGCACAGCGTGTTTCTGCCGCTCATTAGCCTGCCAGCACAAAGTGCAACGTGCAACGCGCAACGTGCAACGCGTCCAGATGGATTGCATCAAATGGCAAAGCGGCACACACGCTAAAGGTGCATTAGCACCACAACGTGCAACAAATATCATGTGTGTGTGTGTGTGGGTGTATGCGTGTGTGTGGTAAGCAATATGCCACACACTCCTCTGCCACCGCTGCAGCTATATTTATAATTATGTATATATCCATAGCTTCAAATGAGGAATCGAGATACAAATTAAATTTTAGTTTTTTTACTATTTCATATCTGAGTTTGTTGAACATATTTATCCACAGGCAGTTAATTAAGTGTCTTAATGAGGCAACCATATCTGCATACATATTTTCTGGTTCATGGCGTTTTCAGTTGGCGTTTTGGTTCACGTTGCACGATAAATGTTGCGACACACAGCGTGCTACGCCCTACTCCCTAACCACAAACCAATAATTATGAAGACACCCTCTCACTCTCTCTCTCTCCCCCACTTTATCACTCTCTCTCTCTCTCCCCCCACTTTATCACTCTCTCTCTCTATCCCCCACCTTATATCCCTCTCTCTTTTATCACTCTCTCTCTCTGTCTCCCAGTTTATCACTCTCTGTCTCTCTCCCCCACTTTATCTCTCTCTCTCTCTTATCTCTGACTCTCTCTTTTATCTCTCTCTATCTCTTTTATCTGTCTCTCTCTCCCCCCACCTTACCACTCTCTCTCTCCCCCACTTTATCACTCTCTCTCGCTCTCTCCCTTTTTATCTTTTATTTTGCAATAGATGAGTCAGTTAGAAAAATATGATTCTTATAATTTGTAAGCACAAAATGTATATATGTATATATAATATGCCTCGATATTATTTGCTTATCGATTAATTGGCCCAGTGCAGCTCTGCGCGCAGCTGCGGCTGACTAACTGACTAACTGACTGGCTGATATAGCGACGGAGTGACTGAGTCGGCTGTCTGGGAAGTGCTTCAAGTCTTTCATTGAATTGAATGCTGAAATGGAATTAAAAGACAGACATCGTTTTCTATACAAATTATGGGCTGTTTCGAGTCTGCTCGCGCGAACACTTGACAGGCAAAGCACACACACACACAAGGCCTGTGCCGCAAGCAACAGCCTCCCATCTTCTTCTTCTTCTTCTTCTGCATTCACTCTCCACTATTTGTGGCAGCAGTCAGGCAGTTGTCCGTCCCCCAACGTGGCATGTTCGCCCTGTTCCGGGTGCATTTAACGAACGCATTTTTCATCTCTCGATCTGGCTTTGTCTGTGGCTGGGGCTGCGGCTGTGTTGGGTAGTGAAGTGAAGTGAAGTGATTTTAAAATGATTATTTTTTGACACATGGGGCAACACCTGCATCGCATTTGATGTTGCAGCTGCCACAGATCCCAATGCGCAAAGAGCCGAGCCGAGCCGAGTCGAGCCGCCTTCAATATGCGTCAAATGCCAGAAACTCATTTCCTCGACCCTCCCCTCCCCTTCCAATTGGAGCTGTCGATGTCGATGGGGCGATTCCCCAATCACTGCCTGCCTCCCTCTTCTCTGTGTGTGTGTGTGTGTGTTGTTTGTGTATAATTATATAATTTGACTGCTGCAATTATGTTGTTCTTCGTTAATTGAAATGTAAACGTCATCATTATGATAAGACGAAGTTGAGGCCCGCTTCAGACCTGATGTGGGCATTGTGACCAAGTTTGTTTTTGTTGTTATTGTTGTTGCTGTTGTTGCTGTTGTTGCTGTTGTCTACTACTGACGTTGACGTTGACGTGGACGTCGACAGCGACGCCGTGGCCGGCTGCGAACATTTCAATTATATTTGTGCTTGCAACTAGCTTGGCTAGGTGAATTGAGGGAGTAGTGAGGGGCTATGCGAAAGAGTGGAAATCGGTGGAGGAGGCGAGGGCGGAACAGAGGCGAGACACGCAAACAAATATACCAGCACAATGGAAGGCAACAGCTAGCAGCTAGCAGCCTTCCCATGTCTTCAACGGTTCAGCGATGTTTAATGGCATCTGTTGGTTGTGGTTCAGTGATTAGAGGGGATCATTTTGGAGCAAGTTAATGATTGCGAGAATCAATGCACTTCAATTTTGATAAACCATCAAGAGGTTGAAGCAAATTGCTAACATCCAAAATTGTACGTCTGCCAAATATCGTTCAACATTATCTGTACAAATATATATCGATATCCATTTCGATATCAGGTTAAAGATAAATTAGTTTTGACAGCAGGCAGGCAGCCAGGCAGGCAGCGTTGAAATTAAGTTAATCTTGTGTGTGTTTGATTGAAACACGCACACGTTTTCAATAAAATCCAACAATTATCAACTGCAAGTAGAAACAGGAGTCTCACCTAAACCCACTTTGCTCGAGATGCTCATCAAACGTTTGGGACACATCAAAGCCAAAAAGGCAATGGTGATAAATCTGTGCATGGCTCGTGTGTACGGCACAGAGAAGCAGCCGCATGCGCTGGCAGAGATCGAGTGCCTGACTCAGGAGCTGACTGTGGCCAAGAGGGAGAACGAGGAGCTGCTGGATAAGTACAAGCGAGCGTTGGCCGACGGCGAGAATGTGCGCAAACGACTTCAAAAGCAGATTGACAATGCCCTAATCTTTGGCATACAGGGCTTCTGCAAGGATCTGATCGAGGTGGCTGATGTGCTCGGCCAGGCCACAGAGGTGGTGCCCAAGGATAGGCTGAGCACCAACCCGGATCTGCAGGCTCTCTACGAGGGTCTTCGGCTGACACGCGCCTCGCTGCTGCAGGTGTTCAAGCGTCATGGTCTGGTGACTCAGGATCCGATCAATCAGAAATTTGATCCCAATGTGCACGAGGCCCTCTTCGAAACGGTGGATGCCACGGTTGAGGCCAACACCGTGGTGCAGGTCTCCAAACTGGGCTATCAACTGCACAAGCGTTGCATTCGCCCCGCACTTGTGGGCGTGTCCAAGCGTGTATCGGCCTAGAGAAACATACATATATAATTATATACAAGCAACACACACTCAAAATCTGTACAAGATGAATAACTGTTAACATAATTGTCCTCTTCAAAATTCTCATGAATATTAAGCATCCACAAAAACCGTTAAATAAAGCGAACCACAAATATAATGTAAAATTTAAATTTGTAAATTTGCTAAGCAGACTTCAAAGCCACAAAAGTGTTTAAGATATATACGAGAAACAGTATGGAGCGAGAAGAATCCTTATGATCAAAGGGATTTTGAGTGCTCTAACATAGAGTAATCCACAAAGCGAGAGGAAAGAGAAAGAGAGAGAGAGAGAGAGGGAGAGAGAGAGAGAGAGATGGTTTCTCCTTTAGAAATGAGTTTATGGTTCTTGATCCATTGATGCTAACTGGGCATTTGATAAGTATTTAATTTACCGCTGCTCAATCTTCCAGAATGTGTTCAAAAGTCTCGTCAAATTCCAAATAATTATTGGATGGATACCATTTGCTGATATTTTGATATTTTGAGCATTGTCTGCATGTAATGGATAATGTTGCTTGAGATTGTGGTCTCATAAGTGCTGTGCACATCCTATTTAAATTCCTGTGGGCACTTTGGAGTTAAAGTTAAGTATCCGAAGGTCGTAAATGAGGGAGAACAAAGCTATTACAATGTGCCAATACAAGTGGCTTATTTGGCAGAATCGCACACAAAAGGAGCGAAAGGCTGTGTCAATTAAACAAAGAGACGGAAACCCATTAAAAATTGAGCGGCCACTTGGCAGTTGATGGCTGCAAATACGACTTGTGGCGCAGGGCTGCTTTGGCAAATGGAACGAAAATGCCCCCAAAACTACAACGAAAAACTTAGCACTAACTTTCGAGTGTGTGTGTTGTGTGTGTGTGCATGTGTGTGTATATGTGTGTGTTTGTGTTCACAAATATTTTCAATTACAAATTGTATTTTTCCGTTAAGATAAGCAAAATTTATGGCAGTTCCAGCCGCTCCAAACCCACCAAACAGCCAACCAACCAGCCAAGCAAGCAGCCAGGCCAGCAAAATGCCGTCAACTATTTTGTAGACAGACTGTTTTCTCTGGCTCCTCCCCCTTACACACCATTTCCCCCTCTTCTGCCGGGAAGTCTTTCAGTCCCGTTCCAGTTGCCGTTCAATGCCTTCTTCGTCTTCGATCGTCCTGCGGCAGCAACAAACACTTTTGCGCTTCGTCGGCGACGCAGTTGTAAACAAGGCTGCAAGACAGCAAAAAAAAAAAAAAGAGACAGAAAGAAGAAAATGGAAAGAGAGAAAAAGAAAGGAAATAATAAAAGGAGCAGACAACGACGACGGCGACGGCAAAGACCCGTTAGAGGACCAAAGACGCCAGCCAGCCAAAAAGCAAGAAAGCAAAAAGTGAGCAGCGGCTGCGAAAAACTACGGAAAAAGAAATGACGTACAGATTTACAGAGTATTTTCTTTTACGTGCTTTTGTGGCGCCGCCAAATGTCACGTACGCCAGACACTGGGTCGCAGGTGGCCAAATACCCAGCAAGTGTGTGTCTGTGTGTGTGTACGTGTGTGATGAGGCCGGAGGCGGCAGAGTCGTTGGCCATCGTAAAGACCAAGTTGCAGTTTCTTATTGTATTATTTTTATATTCGGTCAACTTCAGACGCGATGCAATGCGAACGAAAAGCCTCGCAACTTATTACAAATGAGAGACTCGACAAGGCCACGTAACGTTTTTACAACGCACACACACACGCACACACAGACACATGTGCTACGTATAAAATGATGCCCACAAGCTGGACAGCGGTCAACTGTCTTCTTCTTCTTTGTGTGCAGCGCTTTTGCAAGAAAAGTTTTCACTTGGCTTTCCGGCGAGAATACGCAAAATGCTCGCACTTCAAATTGAATTAGAGTGACAGCGTGCCTCAGCTGATGGGTGTGTGTGTGTGTGTGCGCGTGTGTGTGTGGCAGGTAGAGAGGTGACAAAAGGTGCGGGTGCAGAACAAAAAATGAAAAACTTTGCCACCATCCACGTTTGCGGCATATTAAAAACCGAATGTAGTTAAAGTTGAAGGTGTTGCAACAACGTTGAGGTGCGGCATCCTCTGACACGACTTTGCACACGGCAAACACTCATAAAAAAAAAAACACACACACACAAAACCAAAAAACAACAACAATTAATGCAAATGTGTGGCTTGGACACACGGGGCACGTTCGTCGTTGTCATTTGCTGATTCGTTTTATTGATATTTTCTTTATAAATATGTGTACAATATATTTCAATTTCAATTCACGTGCGCAACAAACGGACGGAAATTGTCAGCAGCGATAGAGCGAGAGAGAGAGAGAGAAAGAGAGAGAGAGGACAATTGTTTTAACAGTTAGTCAGATTGTGTAGATTTTGAGTGTGTGTTGCTTGTATAAAATTATATATGTATGTTTCTCTAGGCCGATACACGCTTGGACACGCCCACAAGTGCGGGGCGAATGCAACGCTTGTGCAGTTGATAGCCCAGTTTGGAGACCTGCACCACGGTGTTGGCCTCAACCGTGGCATCCACCGTTTCGAAGAGGGCCTCGTGCACATTGGGATCAAATTTCTGATTGATCGGATCCAGAGTCACCAGACCATGACGCTTGAACACCTGCAGCAGCGAGGCGCGTGTCAGCCGAAGACCCTCGTAAAGAGCCTGCAGATCCGGGTTGGTGCTCAGCCTATCCTTGGGCACCACCTCTGTGGCCTGGCCGAGCACATCGGCCACCTCGATCAGATCCTTGCAGAAGCCCTGTATGCCAAAGATTAGGGCATTGTCAATCTGCTTTTGAAGTCGTTTGCGCACATTCTCGCCGTCGGCCAACGCTCGCTTGTACTTATCCAGCAGCTCCTCGTTCTCCCTCTTGGCCACAGTCAGCTCCTGAGTCAGGCACTCGATCTCTGCCAGCGCATGCGGCTGCTTCTCTGTGCCGTACACACGAGCCATGCACAGATTTATCACCATTGCCTTTTTGGCTTTGATGTGTCCCAAACGTTTGATGAGCATCTCGAGCAAAGTGGGTTTAGGTGAGACTCCTGTTTCTACTTGCAGTTGATAATTGATGGATTTTATTGAAAAATTGTGCGTGTTTCAATAAAACACACACAAGATTAACTTAATTTCAATGCTGACTGCCTGGCTGCCTGCCTGCTGTCAAAACTAATTTATCTTTAACCTGATATCGAAATGGATATCGATATATATTTGTACAGATAATGTTGAACGATATTTGGCAGACATACTATTTTGGATGTTAGCAATTTGCCGTAACATTGATTCTTGCAATCATAATTAATAGACGATGTTGAGCTATATCTTTAATCAGTTGGCAGGCTATCGTAAATTGATTTGTATTTATATCGATATTTATCGGTGTATGTATCGAAAGGGGGGCAGTTATCAAATTAATTATTTCAATAATACAAAACAAACAAAAAAGTTGGTCTCATTTACTACGCCAGCTGCAAGCAAAACATGTTTGCAACACAATTGTGGCATGCAACCGTTTATTGAATTGACATTTGAGCACAGAGACGAAAGCAGCGTGGTTTTGTGATGTTGCCACTAGTTCAGCTGAGTGCCACTCTTAATTGGTTGTATTTACCTCCTCTTGCATGTCAATCATTGATTACGCTTAATGAATCGATTCAATTAGAACACGCATACACATGTAATGCATCATGTAAATATCAAAAGCTAAATAAACACACGGTAAGGGTTAGTTGCAACGTGTATATAACGGATGAATTTGTTGCATTGCTGCACAATGCTCTGTGGCAGTCAGCATTTCAGTATTCATTTGCCGTTGCAAGTCGTAAATCGATCGCTCAACTACTCAATCTCAATGATTGACATTCGGCTCTTGAGAATCGGTTGCCAGCTCATACACACACACACACACACATACACACACGCACACACATATGTGTACACATATTTATATTGACTTGAGTGTGGTTTCTGCCCCATTGTGGTCTGAGTGGGGGCAACGCTTGCCACCTGATGCTGCGACCCTTAACAAATTGCTGCCACTTTCTGTTTCTAACTGCAAAACGTTTTTAATGCGTTCTTAATTAGCCTCCAAGCAACTATTTGTGGATGTGTGTGTGTGTGTGTGTGGTGTTTGTGTGTGCGTAGCACATTTTCGAAATTTACATTTGGCTCGAGTTGTGAGTTGAGTGGTGGAAAAGGGACCCTTAACCACAAGTGTGGCGCCATTTGGCAGCAGTTGCAGTTGCAGTTGCAATTAGTTACTTGTGTTTACTCTTTGTGTGCGTCTCTCTCCCCCACTCTCTCTGTCTCTCTCTCTCTCTCTCTCGTGTGTGTCGATGAATCCGTTGCTTCGCACAGTGCTGAGCTTTTTAATTGTTTGCCATTTGAGTTGAGTACGTCTTGGGCGGCTGTGATGGTGGTGTGTGGCACGTTGCAAGTAGCAAGTAGCAAGTCAAAGTCGCAGCTTATAGCACCTTGCAACAAGTTTTTTTTTCTGCTTTCTGCGCACACTGAAAGAAACTAGGCACTCAAAGACGATTCATTCAAGCATTCGATTGGCTAACTAAAACAACTTGACTTGCAACTATTCTCCCATTTGCTTGCTGTGTATATACACATATGTGTGAGTGTGTATGCAAATACATATATGGATTACATAGTTATACTCATATCCATATCCATATCCATATCCTTGCGCTACAGCTGCAGCTGCCTCAAATTGCGGCACGACTTGTGGCTTGCTCCACTTTTATTAACTTTTTAATGCAGCTTTGCAATCGCAAACCACCCCTTCACACACACACACACATACACACACCCACACGCACACGCACACTATGCAGCCCCACCCGTAGCCCCCCGTTTTGCAGGCACCACTGCTGAGTTTGGTTCAAGAGTTTTGCCAGCTTTTATAAGTTCATGTCGAGCAGCTGCTCTGGTGGCTCAGCTGCGGTTCCAGTTGCCTGGCTGCCCCCCCCCTCCCCCCCCTCCACACACGCACGCCTGCTTGTTGCCCCATCCGCTTGTTTTGCCTTGTGGCATTTTCGATGGCTTTTGGTGGCTCATCCTTGGCTGGCATGCAAATCCTGCACATTCAGCTCCTTCATCTTTGGCTTTTGCTTTTCCAGCTGCTGCTGCTCCTGCTACTGCTGCTGCTGCTGCTGCTGCTACTGCTGCAGCTTGCTTACTTTATCGGCTGTGGAAAAGTTTTTGCCAAATTAATTACATTTTATTGGACTGCAGCATTTTGTATACCAAATGCGGACGAAGATCGGTTCAAGCATTTCTACTGTGCCCCTGCCCAAATGGCGACTTTTGGGTTAAAGTTCACCAGCGCTCAGCCTAATCATAATAATAACTTAATGCGCTCTAAAAAAAAAAAAAAAAAAAAAAAACACGAAAACAAAACAAAACAATAACACTAACAATAACAATCTAATACAACAGCGACGACAACAACATAAACTCAACTCGAAAGAACATCAAAAACATTCAGCTGGATTCACAGTCTGTCAGATGCTGCGAGTTGTGAGCTGTTGAGCTGTTTGCCTGTTTAGCTGTTAAAGTGCATTTTATGACTTTCAAATACAAAAGCTCGTAAAATACACAAAAAAAAAAAAAAGAAGAAAATCATGCGCCACATAACGGTGGCAAGAAACTGGGACAGGAGCGGCAACCAAAGTCGGGGGGCAGCATTGACATAAAAATGCCAGGCAACCAATAATCATAGAAACAAGTACTTAATACGTCGACACCAAATGCGCCTTTTTATGGCTAATCAAACCTTTGCCACAGACACCAGCAACGTTGCCGTTGCTGTTGCCACAACTGATAAAAATGATGTGTTTCCACTGCCACGCAACAGCTGCTAGAACAAAATCTCATTTTATGTGAAACTTTACTTAGTAAAAATCAGATTTTTATTTCTGTTTAATTTGCTAATTTTTTTTTAAACTTTTGACAAATCTCCACTTTCAAAATTTGTGCAATTTTCCTTGGAATACTTGAAATTAGTCAGCGTATTTTAGATTTGCAAAAAAAATACATACAAATTTATAATTTTTATATTTTTATTAACACTTTAAATATATCATAATTTAAGGTGTTTAACTGAAACCGCAATTTTATCGATTTACATATCCAGAATCGAAAGCGGCATTCAAAAAGTATGCAAATTTAACATTTAATTGAAAAATATAATTTGAAAGTTGAAGTTTCTTATTTAAAAATGAAATGATTGCTGTAAATTGAATTTGTATTGTTTTATATTAATTTAATCGAAGCTCGAAACTATTTTTCATTCAATTTGCAAATCTTGCAGTGTTTTTAAATAATTGCATAAGAGAGATGCCCTTGGGCTAAAGCCCATAGTGTGCAGTAATGTTGTGGGGCAACTATTAAATATTTGCAATTCAAAATTATTATTATTTTCATATTTTCGCCATGTGGCTGCCACAAATGAATGTTTAATGACAATTGGGGCGCTGTGAAGTGGAAAATCGGATTGGGAGCGTGTTAAAAACGAAAATAATAATGAAAAATATTACAATATTTCTGATGATAATGCAACAGCCTGTGCTTCCCCTATATACACAGACATATGTCTATGTGTGTGTGTGTGTGTGTGTGTGTGTGTGTGTGTGTGTGTGTGTGTGTGTGTGTGTGCATGTACAGCTATATGGAGTGTCAGCTGTTTATGATGCGTTTACGACACGTCAAAGGACACGCACACGCGTCAGGCCAAAGACATGGCAACAGGGTCGACTCGAGGGGCAGCAACAACAACAACAGCAACAGCATCGTTAAGGGGCGCCTCCAATGTGAAGCTCACAAGTTCGTAAAACTAACGGGTCCCAGGGCAAAGAAATAGTGCGACTGTAGCTGTGGTTGTTGTTGCAGTTGTTCTTGTTGCTGATCATTTTTGGTGTTGCTGTTGCTGTTGTTGTTGTTGTTGTTGTTGTGATTGCAAAACACGCAAATTGTTGAACTGAAGAATATTTTGAGAGCCCCAGGTTGGGCGCCACTAGAAGCCGCACGTATATAAAAATAAAAATAAAAATACAAATAAAAATGAAAAAGCAACAAAAAATGAATTTATTTGATTCGTTTGATGCTCGTAAAAATCAATGAAAACATTTTCAAGCAGACGCTGCCACCTTTTGCCAATCTGTCTCTAAGAGCGTGTTGCTTATTGCTGTTGTTGCTGACGTTGTTGTTGTTGTTGTTGCATGTTGTACGAGTTGTCTTTGGGAGCCATTCAAATGAAATGCCGTTAAAAAGTTTGTGAGCCAAGTTTCGTATGAAATTTGTAGCAGCCTGAAAACAAACTATAAAACTTGAAGTTTGAGTTTCTTTGAAACCGTTTTAGTTTTTTACTTGCTTGCTGCTTGTTGTAGTTGTTTTGGCCACGTTTTTATGTTGTAGGTAGAAAGGAATGTGTTTGAAGCCAGTTAATTGGATTAACACTAAAGATGCTTACGCGTGTGTTTGTGTCTGTGTATCTGTGTGTGTGTGTGTGTGTGTGTGGGAAGTTAAATTCGATTTATGATCAAAATGATTTAATTGCCAAAATGCCAAAGAGATGCAGCTGACAATGGAATTCCTGAGGCTATTTTTGTGTTTATTTAGAAACTTTCAAACTCAAGTCGACCGTTTCAAATGTGCTTTGAACTGTGAAGATTAAGTAGAAGTAAAACTCAACTTTAATTATACACTTCGGCTCTTGCCAAGGCAATTAACTGGATCAAATAATTGTAATTAAATCAAAAAGAAATAAGTCAAAATTCGATTTGAAATTTGTGTCAGTCTTTGATTTTATTATTATATTATTTTTGATACATATGTATGTATTAGAAGATTGAAGTAGCAACATGTAAATGAAATCGAATATAGTCTGAAGTCTCAAAGTGAATTTGACTTGTTGTACATGTGTGTGTCAAATGATTTGCCCTATAACCTTTGGCTGTCGCTTCCAATTACAGGTAATTGCTCACCTAGCGCATTCTTTGGCTTGTTTTCCCTGCTGTCAGTCTTCACATTTTTGCAGTAATTAATTAAAGTGGCCATCACGAAATTAGTGGGCGAAAGGACTAAAGGACGAGACGATGAGGGGACAATTCCATGCTTTTGACTCAAGTAAATCAAAGTTGAACCATGTTGCTGCTGCTGCTCCTGCTCCTGCTGCTGCTTCTGGACTGGTAATTTGATCAGTCCAGCGTTGCTATTGTTGTTGTTGTTGCTGCTGTTGCTGCTGCTGGTTCTAGTTGCTTTTGTTTTAAGGACACAACAGCAATTTTTCCACATTGTCGAGCACTCGCTGGGCTAATAAGTAAGTTAGGTAGCCGAACAGCCGGTAAGTAAGGTCCGGACTGGTATTAGCCTTAGCCTTGGCCTGGCTTTGCTTCTTAGTCTTTGGTCTTTTGCATATGGAAACTGAATCCCATCAAATGTAAACGTGGCTCAAGTTGCCTGCTGCTTGCTTTCTTCTCTCTCTTTCGCTCACTCTCTCTCTTTCGCTCTCTGTGTGTGTGTGCAACGAAATAAAATTAGCTCAATGAGCATTTGTGCAATCAAGTGATTTTAAACAACAAAAATTGGGGGCTGTAATCGAAGTTGAGCAGCAGCAAGTAAGCAAGCAACCCTTGAAAGCAAGAAAAAAAAAAAAGGGTTGTGCAACCCCTGGTTGTGGCAAATAAATTTCACACATATTTGCACACTCACACATGCAGTGTGCGTGTGTGTGTGTATTTGTGTGTGCAGTCAATAACTTTAGGTACAAGGTCGTCATCGTCTTGGTTGATTGTGATGGAAGGAATAAAAATGAACGAGTGCAAACCCCAAGCCCAAATTCATTTTATGAGTACTACAACTGCTGCGAGCAGCATATGAAAATGCCATGTTATGTTAGCTTAATTTTTGGCAAGGGATGGGGATGGGGAAGGAGTGGGAGCGGGTGGGAGTTATCTGCATGTAAACAGGCGCAGCACAAAGCCAAACGACTCTTGAACATGACTCATGAGGTGGCTCTCTGCTCGCTCTCTAGACTTAAAAACAAAAAAAAACAACCTTTTTTGCGCTGCCTGCACACATCAGTGTGCTGTAGGTCTTCACACACACACACACACATGTGCGTATTTTCTTGAGGGTCGTGTAGTTGTGGGACTTCAGAATTTGGTTGGCCGAACGATTATTGCCGCACAGATCATTGGACAACAATTGTAAATTGATTAGAGTGACAAACTTGGCCATTTGATTTGGTATCGTGTTCCACAGTTCCGCTTCGCCCACGCACCCCCCACCCCCACCCTTTTGTGGGGGGTGTTCTTTGAAGTTCCTCCTCCACTGATGATGTCATTAGTTCATTTTAGTTTGCTGTAATTCGATGTTGAACTGTTGTCTTTTATTTCGCTAGTTTATTATTTTCCCAGACTGAGTTCGTTTATTTTAGTTTGAGCAACTTGAAATCCAGTTTGCTGCCTTCTTTCAATTTGCATACTCATTTTTCATATCGGATTTTATAGCCTCTTGTTGGGGCCGGCATATTTGTTTACAATGAACAATATGCATTCGCTTCTAGTCAGCCAGCCAGATTGTAGTTTGATGTTATAATCCCTTATTAAAATGAGTTTATTATTATTTTTCTTTTCCTTATGCCTGTAATTCGAACCTAAATTGTTATATGGCCAAGAACTATTCCTGTTGTTATAATTTCTACTGCCTGATGGATGAACCGAACATGTTTAAAGCCACTTTAAATTGGCTTTAATCTTTGAACCTTTGCCAAGCAAATACAAGCGCACACACCCGCACACACATATGCCATGCTTTATGACAAGGTACACTCATGTAGGTGTGTCTATATATACATATACATATACATATATATACATATATCTTCATAATCAGCGATACGATCATTATTATGTTGATTATCATGCTGCTTGCTGGTTACTTTCATTGCGACGTTGCCTTTGCTTTCTTCATACATTTTTGTCAAGCAGTGCCATTCTGAAATGAGAAAAGAACTGGATGAAAATGAGGATAGGGGGTGGGGGTTGGGGGGTTGGGAATAGGAATGGGGAATTGGTATGGGAAACAGTAGCAACAACGTTAGAATGTCACATTTGCCACGACACAATTTCCTTTGACTGCCAAGCATTTGCCTCTCCAGCAAGAGCGCGGGAACCACAAGGTAACCCACACCACAAAGTACACACACACACACACACATACACCCACCCACGCACACACACATTCTTCTTTATTTCTATTTTTATGTGACACACACACGGCGAAGGAGCCACGCATTTTATTCCGCTGCGCATTTTCACTCCTTTCTTTCTTGCTTTACATTTTTTATTTTATTTTATTTATTTTATTTCATTATTTTTTTTCTTTTTCTTTTTTTTTTGCATTTTTTTCACATCTAGTTCACCTTCACGTTCTGAAGCTCGTCCCTTTTAGCTCCTTTGGCGTTTCGCACGCGGCACGACATTCTCCCAATTGTGTTATAAATTCAAAAATGAATAACGCACGTTTGCCTGTGGTTTAAAATTCTATTTTATTTTATTGCCATTGCCTTGTCACCTCCTCGTAGACTGGCTCGTACTTCTTCGTACTCCTTCTGTCTGTATCACTTCTCCAGTGGGCGGCTGGCTCTGCTCAGTGGTTCAGATACAATATACACCTGCATGCTGGGGTTTATCGAGTTTTCGGCTTGGTTTCCTTTATGAAATGCTTTCCCTTTTTCACAACTGCCAACTGTATTTTTATTCCATTTTCCATTTGTGGTTCATGGTTCACTTAACGTCTCCTGGCTTTCCTTCGTTTTCCAGCACTCGCTCAATTAAAACATTTCGTGTCGGATATTGCGGGACTTGACTTTGCCCAGCAGAAATAGCAACAGCACACAAAAAAAAAAAAAAAAAAAAAAACAGAAAGAAAAAGAAAACTTCAACTCAAACAGAGACCTGAACCTGGGACTCCGATTTGAACTCGGACCCACTTGCTTGCCCCACTGCCAGCTGCCACATATATCAAAAGGCAGAGCAGAAATGCCTTTTGTGTGCCGAGTTTTTTTTTTTTTTGTTTTTTATATATATATATATTTTTAAAGCTGCTTAAAGAGTTTCGACCGCCTGCCCCATAGATCGAAGCGTGCATTTTGCTGTTGGCTCTGGCATTTTTTATGAGCTTACTTTACTTGGCCTCTTTTATTTTGTGGATTTATTTTTGCTCCACAAATTTATTAGCCCAACGCGGCTCAATGTCTTTTTCTTTTTTTTTTTTTGAGGTGTGTGCAGTCGGCCAATGTTTAACTGGCGATTTGACATCAAACAGTTGGCGATCTAGCTGAAAAGAAAAAAAATGCTGGCAATAATTCAAATTTATGTTGGCGAGCTGAAATATTTGAATACTGAATAAAACAAAACTTACGCAAATACTCTTGGCTAACTAAAGTATTGAATCCACAAATATCAAATTATTTTCAAAATATGTTATTGTTGCAAATGTATCTAATCAATTGGTGGGTTTGTTACCACTACAAAATGGCATGAGCCCAGTCAAATTGTGATTGAATTCCACTTCGATTGTATTTTATAAGAATATGCCAAGCAGTTATGCAACAACAATAACTGTGGTAATAACTAACATCCATTCCACGTCCATTCCAGCCAAGGAATTTAATTAGGCATCCAAATATCGACAATATCGAAATATTTGACAAACATTTAAACTTACATTTGGTATGCGATTTCAGCACTTGGTAGACTTTGATATCGAAATATGTGTAGTATATATGTATATATATATATATGTGGGTGTGTGTGGCAGGCATGTCTCAGCTTGTCATATTTATACATATACATATAACTCAATTTCCTACGCTTGATGGAACATTTGCATTCCGCATGCAAATTTTACTTTGATGAGCTTTTCATTTTTCTGCTGCTACTGCTGCTGCTCCTGCTTATTATTCCCTTTTACAGTGTATGCCAAAAGTATACGCATGCTAATTAAATTGTACTCACTTGCTTTCTCTTTCTCTCTCTCTATGATTACAGCATTTCCATATTCATAAAATCTCAACTGAAATCTGAAATCTGGCAACTGGAAACTGGGCTGTTTTTTTCGTTGGACTTTGCTGGTAAGTTTCTAAACGCACTTGAAAGAGAGCGCCCCATACAAACATATATGCTCGACTATATATATATATATATATATAGATACTTTGTTTATTTTACCGTTTTATCAAAGAACACATCACAACAACAACAACAACTAGAAAGCTTATTGGAATTTGAAAATGTCGACATTGACGTGCGCTGAAAGCGTTGTCAGTTTTTGTTGCCCCACCCCTTATCTGTAAGCCCCCGCTGTCCATCTGCCCATTGCATGTTGTCACCCAACAGCAATAACAACAAAACAACAACAACAACAACTCATCTGACTTTGGGGCAAGCGTTTTTATATCAGTTTTATTGTGTTTCACGTCGCTGCAAAGTCAACCAAAAATCGGCTTAAAAATTCAAGAGCAACAATCCATAAGATGCGTATCTTGTGGCTTTTATGCGGCTGCCGCTGGCATTAGGTATCCAACCCCCCTCTTCCCAACCCTCGTCATTGCCCCTCTATCTTAAACTCTAGCTAAAGATTTTCATTTTCTATTTCATAAAGTGTCGCTGGACAAAGTTGAGAAGCTCCGAGCGTTTTTCCACATAACATGTTTTCTCTCTCTCTCCCTTCATCTGCTTCTTCTTGCTCTGAGATATGCATCTCAGCTGCCAGCAAGTTGTGTGTGTGCGTGCGTGTGTGTGTGTGTATGAGTGTGTGTCTGTTTGTGTGTGGCATTTTATTGTCATTGTCTGTGGCTTTTTGGGGCTCTGTGACTTTTTATTTGTTTTGGTTTTTGTTTTTTCTTTTTCTTATGTTTTTGCTTTTGGGGTATCTTTTCTGTTAGGCCAAAGTAAATCAGTCAACGGCGGCATCAGTTTCAACTACAACTACAGCTACAGATGCAGCTATAGCAACAGCAACATACACAAATACAGATACAGATACAAATGTATCTGTAATTGCGTGCTGGCCGTGCAGCTGCCTCAGCGTCGCCGTTTTGTTTATGATTTGTCAAGATTTTAATCCCCGAAAATGTGTTTTAAATTGCAGCGCCTACGATAAGAATGGGACCAAGGGAGCAGGGGGAGTGTGGAGGCTGGGAACAGTGGCTGGGGTAAACAGCAGAAGAAGATGCAGTCGGCAACAATAACAAAAAAAAACTTAAATCTTGGCCAAGTTAAAGAGTTGCGCTGCACATGTGTGTGTGTGCGGCGTATCAAATGGCTTAGGTGGAGCAGGGGAGTGTGTGTGTGCGGTGAAGAGAGTGGGAAATGAGGTAGACATATGGCGAGCATAATTTGAAAGAAAAACGAACTGGCTGCGTGGGGGAAGTGCTAATAAATTCACCTTTTACCGCAAAATATTGCCAACATTTGCAAAAGACAAACAGCTAAAACCCACACAGACACACACACACACGGGCAGGCAGACACACACACACACACACCCACCCAGACAGACAGACACACGCAGATAGACAGTTGTCTCGCTTGTGCCCCTCCTGCTCGCATCCCATCATATGCATGTGGGCGGCTTGGCAACATAAATCTATCTCTTGTAACAGTGCCACCCGCTCCTACCGCACCTATTCCCCTTCCCTGTCTCTGACTTCTGATTGAGGGAAAGCTCCGACAACGTGGTTGCCGTCCGTCCGTCCGCCCGTCTGGATGGTGTTGATTTTTGTCAACCTAATACAAAGCGCAAACAAAATTTGTGTTGGCATTTGGTTAGATTTGCCATTGCTTTGCTTTTGCCAGCTTCTTCTTGTTATTTTCTTTTACCGGCGAATCCACAAGGCGGGGCTGGGCGAAGGCGGAGCGGAAGCCAGGAGTTGTGTGTGTTCTCATCTGCTTGTATATCTATCTGTGTGGGTGTCTGGGTGGGTTAGTGGGTGGGTGGTTGGCTGGTTGGCTGGTTAGCTGGTTGCGGTGAATTAGACTTGACACTAGCTAAACAAGATGACGGCAAAAATAAAAGTGGAGCCATCGTCTTAGCCATAGCGATAGGATTGTTTTAGCTTTTGTTTTTTGTGTTGCCGCAAAAACATAAGCGAGACTTGCAAATCGGCAAATGCGTTGAGTGCTTCAAATTCATATCTAGCCACTAATCATAAAAACGGAGTTCAAATAGCAAATTGAAGCATTGACATTTTGGAATTGGCTAATGGCATCTAAACGGAGAGAAAGAGAGGGAGAGAGGAAGAGTTACATTTGTGGCAATTAGAGTAACAGATATCATCAGCTAACAGCTTTGGCTAATTGCATAAGTATTAATGTTATTCTAAACTTGCAACAAAAATTGATGGTTCATTAATTGTGATTATTATTCAACACAATACGTAGACATTTAAACAATCTTTTATTTAATTTGGCATCTCGAATATTTATAATCAATGCAAATTCGTTTTTAGCTTCTTTTCCCTCCGATTTGCATTTGTACAATTTACACCGAACACATTGCTTATTTGAGATTTCTTTTTATTTTTATAAGCAATTTCGTCTGCGCGTATTTATTATATATTCATTTATTCATTCATTTTGGCATTGTTATTCAAGCTGCATTCATTATTATTACAATGTTATTCACAATAGTCAAAATTGGTCGAGTGCTCAAGGAAAGCAATGCAAACAAACCAACAAACAAAAAACTTCGTTTTCATTAAATTATTGTTAATGTTGTTGTTGTTGTTGTTGTTGCGGCAACATTTAGTGTTTGAGTTTTGTACGCAGCTGGCGCTGTGCTGCATTGTGCCAAAAACGTCCACTTGAGCGAGCGAGCCACTTGCCACCAGGTGCCAGTTGCCGCAAGTGGAGCAACACCAACAACAGCTCCTCATGGGCTGAATGTTAATTAAAGCCATTATGTCGAGAATGGCAATGGATTGGAGTGTGGCAGCAGCTGGATGTTATTTCAGTTTCCGCTTCGACTTCAGTTGCAGTTGCATGTTGCAAGTTGCAGTTGCGTTGAACGAGCCAATATGCCAGTTCGTTGGTCAGCCAAATTGTTCAATCCTCAGATGGTGGCATGGTGATGCTAAATGGACTCAAGGCTTAACTCCAATGCGAGCTAAATGAATAAATGGATGAATGCGTGCGGCAAACAGTGAGTGGGAGTGTGAGTGAATGAGTGTGACTGAGTGAGTGAGTGCTGAACGAGTGTGTGAATAAATGAAGGCAACGCATTGACATCACTGCATTTTTCGCCATTCAAAAACTCTAAGGGTTGCCAGTCTGACGGCGGTAGTTGGGTGGTAGCCACGTGTCGGAAAGTCATTGTCTGCAATAATAAAACATTCCACATGCAGGCAGATGATGCAACGAGACTCGCAGTGCTATCTGCTGCCACCTCTCGCTCGGATTCATTCAGCGCTCGAGCCAAAGGGACTTCTAATGATGTACAACATGCTCAAAATGTTTTAATGAGCAGCAATCCGACTCTAGAAAAAAAAGGGGCAAAATAAAGTGTGTGCATATATATATATATATATATAAATATATATATAAAGATATATATAAAGATATATATAAATATATATATAAACATACATTGGGCTAATGAGTTTTTGCCCAGTTGTAAGTTGCTTTTGTTCTGTTTTTTTTTTGTGGCTTACAAACCTGTTGAGTTCCTGCTGCCAAGGTTACTGTTCAGAGAATTACATGAAATCGGTATCCATAAGTTACAAGCTTTATTTACTGCAAGTAGTTACAACTGATCTTGATATGCACAGCGGAAACTGAGCTTAACTTTGAGCCATGATTCAAATGCATTATTGCATAGCATTGCTGGGCTTGTGGCAATCAGGTTTAGATTCCGTATTAGGAATGCAGCCAAGAACAAGTCGTATCAAAGTCAAGCTGGGCCGAGTAAAATGTCGAATTTCAAACAAATAACTTCGATAGAAATACATTCACATAACGATGTTAATAAATATTTGACAAGCCTTGGAATAAATTTCTCAAGATATCTGATACGTGTCACAGATAAATTGTTAATCGAATCGAGAGTCGAGTCGAGAGACTTTGCTAAGCACTTTAAAGGTTTTTCGTCTAACTAACTAAAGCTAGAGAAAGTGGCAATATTTTGAAAATGCTATTTGAGATTTAAAAATTAATAAAATGAATGTGATAAAAAAGCGGAAGAAAAAGTATATTTCTTATTGGCAAGTCTAAATGCTGAGAAACTGGAAATATAAATTGAAAATAATTGCTGACCTCTTATTTAAATTGACGCTTCAAGCGGCGGGCGTTTTGGTAAAAATCCATTTTCTACGCCCATCTCAATTAACCATTCCAAATTATACATATACCATATATATATATATATATATATATATATATATATAACATAAACGTATGTATTTGATGGCAAGTTTTTATTATTTTAATTGAAAAAATCATTTTAGTTTGTAGTTTCGGCAATTTCAACCCGGTTATCTAAAAAGTATTGTTCAGATTTTTTTATACCCTGCGCCCATTGGCAATGTGTAAAAAGGGTGGAATGCAGTTGTGCAAAATTATGTAACCGACAGATTGCAACATTTTCCGCCCCAAAAAATAAAAATAAAAATATAAATAAATAAAAATAAATATATATATATGTATATATAATCTAAAAAGTAATTGACTTGAGTATCTTCGACTTATGATTGATAAAGACTTGGGTTCAGGGTATGTCCTCGTCGCGCTCTTTGCGACTTCGGCATTGTTGCTTGTTTTGTATGATTTGAAATGGAAAAAAACTCAATCAGCCAAATGAAAATGTTGCCTGCAAATAAACGCCGATTGTTGTTGTTGTTGTTGTTGTGGCAGGCGTCTATGGACGACCACAAACAACTCGTTAAAATTTGCATGTGAAATGCAATCGCCTAAAACACAAAAAGGCAAACAAACTAAAAATATTGCAACAAATAGAAATAAGGAAAAAAATCTGAGCAAACTAAAGAAACAAACAGTGTTGAGCGAGCGACTGGATAGCCGAAAGGGGAAAGGGAGTGTTGGTGTGGGTGTGTGTTTGTGGTTGTGGGTGGCTTGGCCAGCTGCTACACTGGCCAGTGCAATAATAAAAGCGACTAAACATTTTTGGTTATGGCACACGGCTATCAATTTGATATATCAATCAGCGTGGGAGAAAAATGATTGCCTGTTGGCTTGTTGCAACTGGCTTTTTGCAACTGGCCGCCAGCTTGCTACAAGCCAGCTTTGTTGTTGTTTGTAGTTCGTTATTGCTGTGCATTGAAATTGGAATGCCAAAAAAAGAAAACAGTCAAGCACAAACAGCCAAAAAACAAGTAAGAGTGCTGTAGAACGAGTGAGCTCGACTAGGATATACCCTAAATATATTCTAGTCTTATTGACGAATTTCCCCTTAAAAAGTCTACACCCAAATGTAAGCAGATCTGCTGCAAGTGCACTCTTTTCTCTCAGAATACACTCAAAAACATATTGATGCTCGCGATGATTATCATGACATCTCTTTCTGGCACAAGCGCTCGACTATTTCTGCATATTTCGACTTTAACTTGGGTGTTTCTTATCAGATCTTGATGAATTATTATTTACTTATGTATTATTCTGTTTATGAATTAGATTCTGCATTTAAAATTGTAGCATTTATTGCTATCGACAATCGATATGTATCGATATTTGAGAGACGGGGGCAGTTATCGATAAAATAAAGCAAACTTGATCTGCGCCGGGTAGACGAGAACATATATTCGAAATTTTATCCAGCTTTTATAGTCTCTGAGATCCGCTTGTTCATACAGATTGCCCTTGCTACCTTGATTCCGTCGGCCTGTTATATCGTATACATTTTCACAAAACCATCATACCCTTTATACCCTTTATTTTTACTGGGCTCAGGCTATAAAAAAACATCAAAATACTGATGAAAACAAAGAACAACAACAATAACAAAAGCAAGAAATCTGTTGCCTAAAGAGAAAAAAAATGCAGAATAAGGATGAAGTCTTGCTGGCAGCGAGTTGCAGCGAATTTCAATTGGTTCTGCGGCATTTGCAACGTGGCCTTGAGGCAAGTACTGTGCGGCTGGCTAGCTGGCTGGCTGGTTGCCTCAAGGATTAGCTTGGCTGCAGCACTCTTGCCCCCTGACTCATAAATGGGATCTGCGCCTTGTGCTCTGCTCTGATTGATTTATGGTCACGCTCGTAAAAGTGGGTGGCCAGCTGCGGGTGTACGGATTACCAGGGTGGTGTTGCCGGTGAAGCGGCTGGTGGGGCAGCTGCGGGGGCATGAGGTGGCAGCTGCAGGAAACGAAGATAGAGCGGATCTCACTTTCGGCTCTGCTATCAGTCACACACGCACGGAACGCATGCGGATGAAGAAAGAACGCAATGGGAATGAAGTGGGTGTGCGTGTGTGTGTGCTTGCTGCACGACTGCCAGATACCCTGGAAAGCGTTAAAGAATTGCACACTATAAAGAGTCCCATGAAAATATGATGAAAAACTGCAAAGACTACACAAAAAAAAATAATCATAAATTAATAATTATAATAATAATAAAAATAAAAATTATAATTATTACAAATAATAATTAAACATAGAAAAAATATTAATAATAAACTTTGACAGTTGTTAATATTTTTGTTTACCAAAAAAAAAATTAATATATAAGCTAAAATGTAGGTATTTGAATAAGACACATCACAATGGGCAGATCTACAGTTCTAGATATGTGGACTTTAGCTTCATTTATATCTCTCTTCTGTGTCATATGCGAAAATGCAAATACCTCTTTGGGACTCAACGCTTGCAGGGTAATTCGAAAAACTTTGCCTGTGCTTGGTGGCTGTTAATAGCTTTAATGCTGTTTTATGGCATTCGTCGAGTGGCCAGCCATGGAACTGGGAACTGGCAACTGGGAACTGGGACTTGGCATGCCAACGCCAAATGTTTTACATGCGTGTTTTGTTGTTGTTGTTGTTGTTGTTATGGCGGCAACAATGTTTTGTTTGGCGGTCGCATAAATAAATTGGGATTGGAGTTTTTCGCTGCGCTTCACTGCCGCAGCAAAGCTCATAATTCCAGCTTTTATTTGTGGGATTTTGGCATGGCATGTCAGTCATGTGTCGTTTCTGTTTCTGTTTCTGTTTTTAGGCTTGGGCCTGGGCTTTGGTGGTGGTGCTGCTGCTGCTGCCCCATCCGCCCGTCCGCCCGCATGCGCATTTGTAGCGCTTTCAATTCCATCGCTGATTAATGACTTTGTTTTCTCATCTTTTTCTTCTCTCTCTCTCGCTTGCAGATGATGCGCTTTGGCAGCTTGGCTTGAGTAGTACTTTGTACAGTCGATAATAATAAGAGTAAGACTATCGATAACGATAACGATACCTTTGCGCCAGCCAACAACTGTTCAACAGCAGCAGCAGCAACATGTATCCGGGCAGCGCCGCCAGCAGCACTGCATCCAAGTTTCAGAATCGTTGCGCCTCGCCACAATTTGCCAGCTTTGCGCCACCACCGCCGTCCGATTATCCGGCGCAGCCGCAACATGGACAACAACAGCTGGCCGGACAGACCACAGCGGTGGCCGTGCACAGTGCACCCGGTGGAGTAGGACATGGTTCGATGCGGCACATTCAACGGAATCAGCTCACCAGGAGTGGTCACAGTACCCACGGATATGGCCTCGGACATGGACATGGACATGGACACGGTCACGGCGCTCATAGTGGTCACGCTGGTCACGTTGGCCATGAGCACGCCCATGGCCTGGGAATGGGCATGAGCATGGGCATGGGCGGCGGTATGGGGCATGCCGGCGCCGCTGCAACGCTGGGCCATCATCATTCTGGGCATCGGGGCGATCTAATCTTTCCGGATGACATGGACAGCATTGAGTTTTGCATGCCAACGCCACCACCCTCATCCTCGCAGCAAAATGGTGAGCTCCTGCTGCTCCAAGGCGGCGGTCACAGCGAACCCTTCACGGAGCGGCGACGACGCGGCCACAGCCGCCGCAGCAATCACAAAATGGATGTGGAACAACAGGTAACATCATATTTTGAATTTATTTCTAAATCTACATCGCTGCAGCTTCCATCTGATATGCTTACCTAATCTGCCACGTAATGCTGCCTCTCGCACTCCATTAGATCATTCCTGAAAATTCAAAAAAAATTCGGAGTATTATTTCATTGGCAAACAAACAGCAGCAGCAGCAGCAACAGCTTGGACCGAAGTTGTCTTGTTTGCCATTCTGTATGCAAGCTGATTACGTTGGATGAGATGAGAGCATAAACAACATTGAAAATGAATCCATAAATATTCATAAATAAATAAATTCATTCAAACGGACAATTGCTGAATTGGCTTTACATAAATAAGCTTAAAGCTGAAGTTCATCAAAATGTCCAACTAAATCCAATGATTTAAAATTCAGGCAGATTTTAGTCGACAACTATTTCCAATGTTTCTATGCCAATTAAAATGAATGAATAAATAAATTTTAAAGTATTTTATAAATGTATGTTCAAAATTTCTCTTATCGATTTGATTTAAATCGGTTTACGTTAAGGATTCGATCTTAAATCATTTTAATTGACGCTCTTCTTCTTGTTTGCTTTAGGTAAAGTGGTCACGCAAGAATATTGCTGCCACAATGGAGCGCTTTGAGCCCACCGGCGCCACCACAACCACCAATACACAGTCGTCGTCGTCGACTTCGTCTCTGGATTATGGATTCGCTGCTGGTGTTATGACGCCCAGCAGCAGCAGTGCCACGCCCTCGCATGGGGCCGCATCCGCCTCCGCTTCCGCTGGCATGTCCTCGACAGCCTCGCTGCATGTGGCCTACAATGGTGGTGCAGTCGCAGGTGCAGGTGGTTCGGGTGGTGGCGCTGCTGCAGCTGCAGCTGCTGCCGCACCCTTTAATCATGTCTACTCCTATGCCTACTATGAGCCCGGTGCAGCCAAATGCCATACGAATGTGCCCGCCCAGGGTCAGGGTCTGGGTCTGGGTCAGGGCAATGGCCATCATCATCATCATCAGCAGCAGCAGCAGCAGCATCATCATGGCGGCCAATCAAAGAGTCCGCCTCGCAACTCGATACGAGCCCTGTTGGCGAAGAGTTTCCGCTCGAAGTCCTCGTCGCACAGCGGACAATCGACATCGTCGTCGCCGAGCGCCGAGGAGCGGGATAGACATACGTATACGACCAGGTACGGCACCACCGAGAATCTGTATGAGGAGGTCAGCGATCAGAAGATACGCAAAGTGCTCTCCGACAATCGCATCGCCACATCGAGTGCGGGCAATGTGAAGGAGGAGCTGCGTCGCGTCCAGCACAATCATTTCCGTGTGCTCGACGAGCTCAATTTGTCTTTGGAGGCACTGATTATGCCACCGACGCCACCGGACATCAGTCCCAGCCATGCCAATCCACCGCCGCCCAGTGCCAGTTCCAATGATGTCCAGCACGAGGCATCTGCCACAAGCAACAGCAGCTGCAGCGGCAGCGGCAGTGGTAGTGGCAGTGGCAGTGGCAGCGGCAGCGGCAGTGCCAGTGGCAGCGGGAGTGCTGTTGGAGCCAACTGCTCCGCGTCGCAGTCGTCGCAGCTGGTGCAGGGCGGCAAGGGCAATGTGCTAACGGCAAGCGGACAGCAGCGACCGCGTCGCGGTGGCTTATTGGGTGGTGCTGCTGCCAGCGCCGCATCCAACTCGAGCTCAGCCTCGCACGCCAGCTTGGAGAATCTATCGAGCACACTGAACAGCATGGAGCTGAAGGACCATGCGCACAGCAGCTGCATCAATCCCGAGTTCGACGAGGGCGATCTCGACAGCGGATTCAGTGGCAGCGGCAGCAGCAGCGGCGCCAGCTACAACGAAAGTTTGCGCTACTATAAAACAGCCACTCCCACTAGCCACAGCCATAGCCACAGTCAGCAGAGTCACAGCCACAGTCAGAGCCAGAGCCAGAGTCTCAGTCATGGCCATAATCACAATCATGGTCACAGTCACAACATCAACCTGATGCCCCAAGGCAGCAATAGTAACAGCAACGGCAGCAGCAGCAACAGCAACAACAACAACAGCAACAATAATAATCACTTACAACACACAAACACCTTGCCACACAATTTGCGCAGCTGTCGATCCTCGACCGCGTCGGGCACATCCACATCGAAGAGCAGCATGGCCAGCTGTGGCGAGGATCAGGGCATTGCCGGCATGGGCGTGGGCATGAACATGGGCATGGGCATGGGCATGAATGTGGGCGCTATTAATATGGGCGCCATGAATATGGGCATGGCCATGAACATGGGCATTGCCGAGACTGTGGCGGGCAGCTCCAGCTCGATGTCGCCATTTAATTATCCACGTCGCTGCTCAGCGGATCAGCAGCGTGCCTCGGGACGTTCGATTGTTTCGGCAAGTGGATCGGGATCGGGATTGGCAACGGGAACGGGTACGAGCGGAGGAGTTGCTGCCACAATGACCGCAACTGGAGCGAAACCCAAAAAGAATTTCTGGACCATGAAACCGTGATGCTACAAAAAAGCTTTGCGTCACATAAGCAAGAAGTGGAGCATCGTTATGGTGAGTACAAATCGAATCCTATCCAAAAAAAATATGCACTAAGCTAAAGAACAAGAAGAAGATGAAGAAGAAGAAGCAGAAGCAGACTTTCATATAGAAAGCTCCACTTTGAGAAACAGTTCATAAATCGCTCAAATTTTGCTGTAGACTAGTTGACTAGTTGCTATTGCCTTAACTCGACTTTGTTGATTGAGGAATACAAATGCAGCCTGATATTTATTTATGTATATAGATATAGATAAAGATATATTTGCTGTCTGCTGTCTGTCGATCAACAGTGATTGCTTTTGAGTACTATTCACTTATTTCAGCTCTTTTATAAGCTGAGTGGACGATTATAGTTAAATGATTATAGTTATCGCTATCGTTGTCGTTATCGTTATCGTTGTCGTTATCGTTATCGTTATTATTATCGTTGTTCCATCTCTCGCTGTCTCCAACTTCCCCCTCTCTTTCTCTTTCTTATTGTACTCGGTGTGTTTGCGCTGCCCCTCCCCCCTCGTTGTTGCCCCCCTTTGTTGCAGCATCAATTTCAACTTTTCAACTTTAATCATAATAAATTTGCGGCCTGGCCCAGACCCAGGGCTCCATTTCAAATCAACGAGGCACTTCCGCTGCCGCTGCCTCTTCCTCTGCGACTGCCACAGCCGCTGCCTCTGCATATAGCTCTGCCAGCGTCACAGTCGCTGTCAGCGCCACAGTCCGCTTTGCTTTAGCCAGACGCTCGCGCATATTCCCAAGATAATAAATTTATTAACAGGCAACGCGGCAGCTACAAAAACATCATCATTATTTGCAGCGGACATCGCTTACCTACCCCTCCCCTCCCCTCGTTCCTTGCTACCTCCCGCTACACTCGCCACAACCCCGAAATGAATCAATTAAAACTGATTGAACTTCATAGATTTGTTTCATTTTTTTCTCCATCTTTTTTCACTTGCAACTGAAATCTGGGGTAATGCCGGATTCTGACTCGGATCCGGACCGCATCATCGTCATCATCATCATGTGGAAACTTGTTCGCATAGCATACACACACACACACACAGAGAGACGCATGCCCCCATTTTCTTGGCGTGCCACAGGGATTACGAGTGTCATGTGTGTGTGTGTGTGTCAGTGTGTGTGTGTTTCCATTACGGCGCCTGTTGAAATCGAAATCCCAATATCTGCATTAAAATCTTAAGGCCTAAGATGAAATCCCCTCTCTCGCTCTCTCTCTCTCTCTCTCTCGCTCTCTCTCTCTCTCTCTCTCTCTCTCTCGCTCTCTCTCTCTCTTTCTATCTCTATCGATTTTACCCCTTGGCCCTAAAAGTGGTGCAGTGGCGAAATGCTGAAATGCTAAAATGCTGGCTGGTAATTCCCAAATTCAAGGCGTGCACCCTTGTGAATAATGTGAATAATGTGAATAATGCTGTTATTCATTGCATTTTGTTATAAATCTGTCAATTTGCAGAATTGTGCGTGCGCTTTGTGCATTCGCCGGGGCCGGGGGCATGAGGGTGAACCAGATACTCGACTTGACTGCGAGGCTGAGACACTCACACTCACTTCGACTGCATATTCGCATCCGCATCCGCATCCGCTGGGCGCACGCTTTTGGGCACCATAAAGAATCTGTTGCAAAATGTAGTTGTTGTTGTGCGTATGTTGATTTATAGACGCAATTGTGCCGAGGCGCAACTAATTCGCCCCGAGTGCTAAGTAGCATGCGAAAAGGGGAGAGGATAGCCCAAAAACCGAATAGTGCGGAATGAATAAGCATCTGAGTGCAGACAGCGATTCACACGTGTATTCATCTGTGTGAAAGCGCATGAAACTATTAGTCAATTGTTATGTGGAATTCAGTTCGATTTACAAATTAAATCCGAACCAGACCCATTCAGTACAACCCATCGAGTAACACTCATAAAACACTCAATTGGCCAACGAGTGCTTTCACACACTCGCCACATGCATTGTGTGAATGTTTGGCATAACGTTTGTTAGTTTACTTTAGAGCCGAGTGCTGAGACGCACTACAACTCGTTGAATCGTGTCCCGCTGTCTCTGTGCTGGCATTCATTCTATTCATTCTGATCCACATACCATTCATGTCTTCTTAATTAAATATTCAATAATAAATTCCTCACACACACACACACACACTCAGACAACAATTGCTTTGCAGTGAGTGCATTCATACATTGAATGCACACACTATGATCTCTCATATTCAATTGCTTTCATCACACACATGCCACATGCCACATGCCAATGTCCAGATGTGAACATATGTGTGTGTGTGTGTGTGTGTGTGTGCCTGTATGCTCTAACCAAAACTAACCAACCGTCCACCCGTCCGCCCCTCCTTTCAACTCACGCCCTTTGTGTTTGGGGGCCCGTCTAGTTTAGCTGTAGTTGATCTGAAAACGATTTGCGCACTGTCGATTTAATAATAGCAGCAATCGCCGTAGTATTTCTCTCTCTCTCTCTCACTATCTCTGTCTGTCTGTCTATCGCCCTTGCTCTTTCCTTTTTTGTTATTCTATTGGTCTTGTCTCTATCTGTCTTAACTCTTGGTGCTGTGTGGCAACACTGGTTGAACTACGCATTGGCTTAAGCCCAAGCCGGGGCACACTTGAAAATCACTTTAGTGTTGCCAAATCACTCGCAACCAGCAGCAGCAACAGCACTAGCAACAGCAGCAGCAACAGCAACAACAGCAGCAGCAACAACGATAACAATAACAAAATCAACAATATATATTAAACATTTGGCTAATAAAGCAAAGTGAACAACCCAAAGAGCAATAACACAGCTAAAAGAGGGAATACTAGTCCAAGGACTTGCAGCCGGTGGAGCAGGAGTTGCAAGGGGCAGGAACAGCAGCATCAGCAGCAGTAGCAGCATCAGCAGCAGTAGCAGCAGCAGTAGCAGCAGCAGCAGCTGAAAAGGCAAATGCAAATGAAATCAGAGCCACATCAAATGCCAAAGCAAAAATATGAAAACGGATTTCAAATGGATTTGAATGGACTCGAATGGAGCAGGTCTCCCAGCAGCCAGTCGCCAGTCAATGATGGACACACACACACACACATGGCTTTGGTCTGTGTGTGGGTGTGCATATGTGGGCACATATGCAAGGAAATCGGGCATTAACATTCACTTAGCCATAATAAAAGAAATGAGCAAATGGCACACAACACGAAATGGCAAACATTTCAATTGCAATGCAAATAAGAGCTGTTCAAATTTGTCAGTTGTTGTGTTTGCTGTTGCTGTTGTTGTTGTTGTTGTTTCTATTGTTGCTGTCGCATTTCAAGAACATTTTCTGCTAAATTTGTATACCCTTTTGCCAGGGATCCTTTGAATTAAACGCAAATTACAATATCAGTCCCATAACTAAACATATTAAAACACACATATATACATATATATATATATATTCTTGATCAGCATCTGTAAATTGTGAATTAAGTAAGTTGTAGTAAATATTTAAGTTGCACCAAAAATAATTGACCAATATTATGATATGCGTTTCTGGACAAAACTGAGCAACAATAAGTTTCAATTAATCGTAAATAATGAGAAGAGCTGGGAAAGCTTAGCCAAGTCAATGTCCACTTTATCAGTGTATTGTATATTCATTGTGGCAAGCCCCGCTGGCTTCGTCGTTCTTATGCATACAATATATTTTTCGATTTGCCCTTTTTTGTTTTGTTTGGCAAATTCAACGCACAAGTTGCCAGTTTCGATAAGCAGCTCGAACACTGCCAGAAAAATGGAAACTGAGCCTGGAGATGGAGATGGAGTTGTAGCTGGACTGGACTTGGCGACTCTACAGTCTTGTCTGGCCGGTGAGATTTAGTCATGCTGATTAAAATTGAATGATGGCCAGAAGGACGGCGACAGCAATAGCAACAGCAACAGCGAGTGACATATAAATTGCTCTGCATATAGCTGAGGCTAGCGCAGATCCGCAAAAAAAAACTGCCAAAACTTTGGGTATAGGGGTAGATAGCAACTGGCGGCGGAGGGGTGACAGGATGCAGGGTGGCAAGGGGCAACTTGGTATTGCGTTCAATTTGGTCTTGGTTTTGGGCTATGGCCGTCATGCCCTTCAACAATTACACTCACACACACACACACACACACACACACACACACACAGAGTAACACAAAAAATGAAAGAAAGAAAGAAACCTTAACCCACTGATGGCGTCCGGAACGAAGCCGGAGACATAACATAATAAATTTCCAGACAAGGCATCGCAAACGCTACCGGCACAGTGGCTCTAAATGTGGCCAACAATTTGATAAGATTTCATTAAATATACCCCAAAAATATCTGCAAATATTCTATATAAGGCCACGACTTTTATTCTATTCTCAACTTGAAATATTGGGGATTGTACTTGGGATATTTTGTTTTTTATTTTTACATCTTAGAAAAATATATGTATACAGCAAGCTGTATATATATAATGTATATCTGTATATATACTTCTGTTATATATATATATATGTACTTCTAAGACAACTTTCCATGTGTTGTATATTTGTTTGCTATATTCGCAATTCGAAATGTTTATTTTTGTTTTCATAACAATACAATTGATGTATTTATTTATTATAATAGACTTTAAGTTTTAGCTTGGTGCCATTTCTTATGGATATTTGCACACAGCTGTCGCCAACTATTATTGAGAGGGTCGTTGCTTTTTAAACCCTCGCAAATAAATATATATTGGTCTGGCACCACTGTGCGCTGGCAAGGCGCCAAGAGCCAAACAGCGGAATGGGTACTAGCTTGTGCAAGGGGGCAGGGAAAAGGGGGAAAGCGGACAATGGCAACCGTAGAGCTAAATAACACAAGGGTGGCTCAACGGTGGCTCAGCGCTTGGTGGTTGCTGCTGCTGCTGTTGCTGCTGTTGCTGTTGGCGTGACATTGTCAGCTTTGGACTGGAATTGCGCCTGTTCTGGGGGTTGTCTGCAAATCACCCACCATTTGCAGTTGTTGTTGCTGTTGTTGTTGTGGTTTTCCAAACTGCGTCGTCTGCCGGGACAAGAAAAAATAAACTGTAGTAAATAATTCTTTAAAGATTTAGAGACACTTGGAGAACAGATGCGTTGCCAGCAATTGCAAATTTGTATGAGATATACACCAAACAGGAACACTCACACAAAGTCAGAAAGAGAGAGAGAGAGAGGGTGAGTGGGTGGTTGTGTTAGTGGTTGGGTGGGTGAGTGGGAGATGTCGACGCGTGCTTGAGCCAGCTTTTTAGCTATTTTTGTTAGAGAAGCGTCGCCATAAGCGGGCCACATATCAAGATTAATTTTTTCCGAGATAATAAATTCAATGCAGATTAAATGGCAGACCATTAAATTATCGGCAGCAAAGTCGACTTGAGATGCCAGCCATCCTGAACGAAGAGAGAGAGAGAGAATTTTGTGTGTGTGTTTCTGCGTGTGTATGTGTGTGTGATCGGTTGCGTATCTTGATGGCGCAGTGTAATTATGCTTAAGCCTAAGCAAAATTATTGGCAAGTAAGTCGACCATTAAAATCACTTTAGATACTTGCAGATAAAAGCAGGCTAATAAAATAATTCCAAGTAACGCTAGCATAGCCATAAGTTTATTACGATTCTACAATATGCAACATAATAATATATAGAAAAAATCTTATTATTTGTTTTTTATGTGGAGGCAACTTATTATGTACATCAACCTGTGATGACAGCGAAATAATCTACATAACTTACTGACGTACATTTAATTTGTATGTCCTAGAATTATATTCCTTAATCTGCTGCGTAATCTTAGAAAAGCAGAGAAATCAATTGTTAATTTGTATGTTGCACAGGATAACGTATCTCAATTGTAGTTTCAGAAAGTATTCAGTTCAAAATTGAAGCAATGCAAAAAAAAAAATAAAAATTTTTTAATTTTTGTTCAGTTTTTAATTATGTTTAAAATTTTATGCAATATACATCTTAATTTTATATTTATTGCAATAGTCTTAAAATACTGTTTATAATCAAAATATGTAGTCTGTTAACAAATAACAACACCCATTCCGTAACTGTAGTCTATGTTGTGGCGTTGCGTTAAAATTCCCAAGTGCTTATTCGGCGGATGTCAGCATCCGCAACAATCCGCAATCCGTCAGCAACTAAACTTAAATGAACCGAATCGAACCAAGCCAAATGGCAAAATGGTCAAATTGTTAAGGGCCAGCAGCAGAACGCGGCTCAGACACATCAATTACGGCCCAAGTTCACAATTCTCTTCCCTTTCGCCCCATTCTGATTTTGGGGCAGCTGCAGTCAAACGGCTATGAGAGCTATGTGTGCGCCTATGTATGTGTGTGCGTGTGGGGGCGTGTGTGTGTATATTTGTATTTTTTGTGTCGTTTGTAGTTTGTCGCTTGTCGCCTCTGGCTAAAAAACATAAAAGGCAACAGAAAAGCGGCAAGCAAAGAATGCAAACTGTTAAATGCAAACGACAGCAACAACAACAACGCGATAAGCTTAAAAACAAAAACGACAGCGAAAATACATACATACGTATGCCACCCACCCTGCCCCCAAATATGCACCCTTCGCCGCTCCTCTTTCCATTCGATTGCAATTTGGCACATCAATCAGACAACGTGGAAAAAGCATCTCAAAGTCAAATGTATTTTTTTCCTTTTTTTTTGGCAAACAAACAAAACGATTGACGAGATATCGAGGCTGGCACCACAAACAGTCGGTGGCACAGGCAACGTTGCAGCCGCAGCTGCCGCAGCCAACTTCGCTTAATCAACGTTTGATGGCAAAATGTCAAATGGCCGCCTGATTGGAAAGCCGCGTGCGATTCGCGCGCAAATCGCGCGAGCTTTTAATGAGATGAGTTTCGCACCATTGACAAGCGGTGGGTGAAGGTGGGTGTGGGTATGTGCGTGTGTGTGTGGGGGTGTAGTAGAGTATAGCTGACCAACGTAAACCGCACAATCAGTTTCCGTTTCCGTTGCAGCCGCACAACTGGCGGCCATTTTGGTGCTGCCGGGCTAATAAAACAGCAAACGACAAACGCGTCTCTTTTTTTCTGAGTGTTTTTATATTTTTTCATTTCATTTGGACTTTCAGGCGCGACGTTTGCTTCATTAACTGTACAAGTAAGCCAGCAGTGGCAACAACAACAACAACAGCAGCAGCAGCAGCAGCAGCAGCAAAATCAACATGCAAATAAATGTGAATTCATCCAAATGATTGACTAAGTGCAATTCTTTCAACTTTCAATGCTGCCATTTGAAATTGAAACGCCTTCAAAAATTTAAATATTTAATATTCCTTTTATTGAATTTATCTATTTCTTTTTTATTGTTTTATTTTACTTGCCTGCAACTTAATATGCCCAACTTGGCCAGTTGCTAGTTGCTGAATGTAAGCATAAAAAGTGTTGCCACAGTTGTTGTTGTGTTGCTCAGTGCTGTTGTTGTTGTTGTTGCTGTTGTTATTATTGTTGTTATTGTTTTTGTTGGTGCTTCACACCTATGTTTGCGCAAGGGTTTTTGTTTGGGCTGCCTTTCGTTTCGCTGTTGAATATAAACAACAGCCGCGACGCGACTGAAAGAACCAACAACAACAAACACTGCAACAACAATATATATATATATATATATATATATATATATATATGTGTGCGCTTGTGTGAGTGTTGGTGTCCGCCTGGGTTCGGCACAGAGCGCATTTCATGCTGACAATGGTATCCGTATAAGCAGAGCCAACCTTCCCAACACACTCCCAGGCAAGAGGAATGCGTGTCGAGCTGCAACTCGGACTCGGTCTTGGTTTGCCGTGGTTTTTTTTTTTTCTGTTTTGGCAAGTGGACAGCCCGCTGTGGCGCCAATTTATGACCTGTCAGAATTGCGCACTACTCCAAAATCGTCAGCGCCTTGAAAACTTGCCCAAAACACCTTCGTGCTGCCCAAGAATTTAGTCTGCAGCGAGCCCCAAAAAGTAGGCAACACTTTGTGTTATTTGTTTACTCTTGCCACACTCGAAGGAGGCGGCAAAGAGAAAGCAAATCAAATGATAAATATTATCATTATATCGTATCAGCAGCCTAATCATAAACATTGTTGTTGTTATTGCTAGCTCTAGATCGAAAAATATATTTGCATCTAAAGTGATGTAATCACTTAAATTGTGCTGAACAAAAATGTTTTCACAATTCATAATTATTGTCCTATTCAAGTTGAGGGATTGACTATCACTTGTCAACTTCCCATATCTTTATATATATATATATATAGATATAGATATTGAATTGTTTGCATTACAAATTCATAATTTCAATAGCATTCCGAATGAAAGGCAATCACGAGGAGTATAAAATCTATACAGCTGCTGCCTGCCTTTCATTGTCTTGTTTGTTGCCATGGACAGCGTTGTGTGTCCCTTTTTTATGTGAACACGCCACATGTGCCCCTAAACCCCCAACCTCCAACTCCCATGCTTCCCACCCCCCCGCTTCACTGTCTCCATGAGTTGGTTTAAGGTTCAATGACGCTTTTTGACGGTTTTTGACTTTTGGCTCTGTTGCTGTTGTTGTTGTTGTTGTTGCTCTTGTCACTTTTATATTTATATTGACGCTGATATTTCTATATGTGTGTGTGTGTCTGTGCATGTGTTGAACTGTCTGCGTTGTCTGGCTAGTCGACGAGCCGCAAAACATTCAAAAGCCAGCCCTATCGCCCCGCCCTTGCCCAGCCCTCTGTGGCATCATCCCGTGTCCATTGTTTGGGGCAGCCAGCTGACAGCTGTGTCCAAAAGCGAAGGTGACGGCGGAAGCGGAGCTGCGCCTCACTCATTCAGTCAGTCAATCATGCAACCATTCAATTTATCGTTGACTTAACTTTTTGATGGTTACAAAATTTAATTTATGAAACATCCTCAACCCGAAAAAAAGTTAAAAAAAAAAATATATATATATATATATATAAAATCGAAGCGAAGGCAAAAAATCGAGCAACCAAAAAGCCGCTGCTCGCATTTAGTTGCTCGACGTGCCGATGCCTTGGAAATATTGTATCAGCAAACATGCTATTTTATATTATATGTTTAGGAATATTTATATTAAATTTGTATTCCTTTATTATTTAAGTGTACTTTTCTGACAGTGTTTTTTCTCTTCAATTGTCGCTGGCATATTTCCTGTTTGTATTGTATTATTTTAGCTGTCAGATATGATTTTTTTTTTTGTGGGTGGGGTGCGGGGTGGGTTATCTCGATTGTAGGGTATTTTATGTTTTAACCTTTTTATGTTGGCATCATTGCTATTCATACACACATGACACACACAAGCGTCAGCAACATCAGCTGTCCACTCCTTACTACTTTCCCCCGCAAGACCTTGGACTACGCCTCTGCCTATGCCCCTGCAACTGCCATTGCCTCTGCTGTCGCCAGTCCCTCAGTCAGAGTCGGAGTCAGAGTCAGAGTGTTATCTTTGCGGTCGCATCTATAATGGGTTTTGTCACGTCGCAGACGCGTCTGCCATAACAACCCCTCCTCCCCACCCCACCTACGTCGCCGACCTACCTGCTCTGATCTTCTCTGCTGCCCATTCGCACTCTCTCTTTCTCTCGCTGTCTCGCTGTCTCTCTCGCTCTCTCTTTGTCTGTGTGCTGAGGCATGAAAAACGCACGTCGACATCAATAAACTTAAAACAAAAAGCTGCCTGCCCAGAGGGTTGGGAATTCACTCTATGTGCTTGTGTGTACATGTGTGTGTGTGTGTTTGTATGAAGAGCACCTTTTGCCACACGCACATGCATGTGTTTGTGTGTGTGTGTATGTATGTGTGTGGTTGTGTTTGTTGTTGTTTTCAAACATTTGCCTGGTGCTTAAGCCGCTTTTAGTAGAAGAACGCAGCTCGTCTATATCCGCTTAATAACTTTGGCGCCAAATGTCAAGCGTTGTCCCTGTGTCCATGGGTGTGTGTGTGCGTCTGTGTGTGTGTGTGTCTGTGTATGGGTGTGTGTTTGTGGTTGGCAAGTGTATCAAATTCACAACGACTCATACTATTGACTATTCACAAATTTTCCAACGTAATTGTTAAAGCTTGCAATGCGGTCAAGTGTGTGTGTGTGTGTGTGTGTGTGCGCGCACACCAAAGGACAGCAAAGGTGTCGGTGAGGGGGTGGAAAGGGGGAAGGTAGGAGTATTGTATAAAATTTGTTGATGAAGTTTGCATCCATAGCTGGCCAGACACCCAATAAAATTATATTGTACATGCATGCAACAATAAATAAATTAGAACAAGGTGCCCACACATGAATTTGAGAGCTCCACAAGAGAGACAGAGAGAGAGAGCGGTAGAGAGATAGAGAGAGAGAGAGCGAGAGCAAGAGAGTCAGAGAGAAGGAAAATGGGTATAAAGTGCGGCCAAAATTTGGTGTCTTTTCATAATAAAGTGAATCATTTTTGTGCTTGCAAGAGAGGGGTTTGAAAAAAAGGTAGGGGATGGCAGGTGTTAAGGGGAGGGGGGACGTAAGGGATGCTGTACTAACTGCGTTGTCTGCGTTGGCAGTCAGATGCAATTTATTGATAATCTGTATGCGGCTTCAGGGCAGCTGCTGTAACACAAGAAGAAGAAGAAGTAGAAGTAGAAGTAACTTCGTGCGACCTTAAAGCAGTTATTTAACGTTATGCATATATATATAAATATATATATATATTCAAGCACACGCCCCGATACGTATACATATAGACAGTGCAGTGGGCAGTGCGCCAGCAACAACAGCAACATCAACAGTAAATGCAACAAGAAACCGTTCGGCAATTTGCAGCGACAGTTTTGGCAACATTATGCTAACCTACGTGGGGCAAAAGACATAGACGACAGACGGCAGAGCTGGACAGCCAGGAAGATAGAAAGAGGGCCAGAAAGAGAGAGAGAGAGATGTAGAGACAGAGAGAGATAGAGAAATAGAGAAATAGAGAGAGAGAGAGAGAAAGAGGTAAAAAAAAATTAAATTTTCTTCACAGATTTTGCCAAGCAACAAAAACTTACATATTTTCAACAGATTTCTCAAAATAGCTCACTCTCACTCTCTCTGTCTCTCTCTCGCTCTCTCTCTCTCTCTCTTTCACTGTCTGTCTCTCTCTCCTCTCTCTCTGTCTCTCTCTCTCTAATATCTATTGCATGTTTCAATAAGCTGAAAAATAGTTCTTTGCTAATAGTGTCATTGAAAGCAGGAAATATTTCACATTTCTCTTCAACAAATAACAATAAACTAAAAAATAAAATAAAATATTAAAAGAATATTTAAGTAATCTTTCGAAATGTGATTTAATGCCAACTATATAATACTTAAAAAGCAAAGTAAAAATCCTTTTCAATGTTTTCGAAATGTAATTTACAACGAATGATAAATAAAAGTGTTTCCCAAATTTCGACGATGCTGCATCTAAATGTTTTAATGTGTGAATTGAAAGTGTGTCCATGTCACATTTCTATCTTCTCACGTTGTATTTACAGCTATACATATATATATATATATATATTTATATATATATGCATATATATTGCATGTTTAAAGTTGATTTCACAATTTCAATGGTTTCTCTGCTTACAGGAATACAATTCAAAGACTGCCTCATGCCATGCCATCCACTACTATCAGCCACATCCGGATTCGTATCCGCATTCACACCAGCGTTACCAGCAGCAACCAACAATGAAGCACAGCAGCAACTATTGCAGCAGTAGCGGCAGCAGCAGCTGCAGCACCAGCAGCAGCACTAGCAGCAGCAACTGCAACAGCCACAGCCACATTTCTAGCCACAAACAGCAACAGAAGCAGATGCAACAAAAGCAGCAGAAGCAGACAAGGCAACGCTACGGTCACACTGGCCGCAGTCGCCATTATAAGTACGATGCCGTCGAGGAGTGCAGCCGTCCAATCTATAACGAGCATTATGGTTCCCTGGCGGAGATGTTGTGAGTGCGGATCACAAACTGGTGGACATCGGAGCGAAACGCAAGGTACCTACAACCACAGACTGGCTACAAGGTGTTGTACTCCATTGCGGAAGACGACAACGAGAGCGATAAGGAGACAGACCCACAAACGCAAACGAACACACAAACAGAGACGGAGACAGATACGGAGACAGACACAGAGACAGAGGCACAGACAGAGACGGAGGCGGAATTAGTTACGGATACGGATTAAGTTTTAATGTTTGCATACCCAAATGGTAGCTTCTTCTTCCCAAAAGCATGAACTGGAAAGAAAAATATAGTAAATTTAATAGATATCCAGTAGATATCTAAATAATGCAAAACATACAACAAAATAATAATAAACGATTAATAATTATCGATAATCGATTTGAGTGTTAAATGTATTTACGAATGTGTGAACCTACATATAGTATATATATATATATATATAACATATATAGATATATGTGTGTAATAATACGATATACCTATACATATACATATGTATACACATACCATATAGATGTTTATGCAAATTGAGCAAACTTTACGAGCACAGAGCATAATGTTCGATATATATATTCAAAATATATGTATTAATCATTGATATCTGGCACGAATGGGCGCACGCTATAAATGTTAGGCATACGTCTATATATTCTTATAAATACATACGTAGAATTTAAATACTGCACACACACACACACACACATACACACAAACAAACATACACACACAGGCACACATACGCGTATTTATTCATGTACATAACCAATTGATATCCACACTATTAATAAACCACATATGTGAAATGCATATTTTTTTTGTGTGTCCCTCTAGATTAAGAATTGAGAATTGTTGTTTTTTTTTTTTTTTTTTAAATAATAATAATATAGATATATGCATGTAGAACTAGCCTGGCCTGGCCTGGCCAAGAAATTGTATAACCTAAGCACATTTATTTGAAAAATAAAAACATAAATGTAAAACTACAAATTTAAAAGAAAAATAATACACAAATACGGCAAACATTATCAATATATGCATAAAAATCTATAAACTTAAATATAAATATATTTAAATATATATATATATATATATATATATATGTATATATATATATCTATATATGTGTATAATACGTATAGAAATACATACAATTTTTTTTTATTTATAAACTAGCAATGCTTGTAAATAGAGATAAAATATATTGATGGAAAACGCCGCTGGCAACATTTTAATAATAAAATAAAAAATCATATATATTAAAAGGATTTTTTTTTTTAATATATACATTATTATTATATACATACATAATTCTTAGTAAAACTTTAGCTCTGAGTGTTAAACAACTGTAAATAAATTGGACACGTTACACATTTAATTGACGCACAGAAAACAATTAAAAACAAAATAATAAAATTAATAAGCAGAATCGGCAAAACGTAGAGAAAGGGAGGGGGTCAGTGAGAAGGTAAATTGCAAGTAGCAAGCAAATTATTAGTATTTGTCAATGGCTGTCAACTTGATGTATTCTGTATTCGAGTAAAGAGCAAATAAAGCAACTACTTATACGATAGAGAGAAAATAAATGAATTAAATTAAAGAGAAATCTACACACTTCACACATACTACATAAAAACTACATACACACATGCACACATACATACATAGTCGCACGTACATACATACATATATGTCTAGCTACTTTGTGTATCTAGTTGTACTATTCGACAGAGGGACAGACTGTCTGACCGTCGGACAGTTGTCAAGTTCTTCACTTACTTATTGAAAAATGTGTCTTACAAAAAATGCATACAAATATATATAAAAATATATATATGTATACACGATAGATTTAATAACAGACATTAATGGAACATTGTAAAGCTGTCATTACTGTAAACGTGCATAATGCATTTCTCTACTAAATACACAAACCCACCCCGCCCCACCCCACCTCCCAACTTCCCTACATGTGGTGCAACTAACTGAACTTAAGGAAACAACAACATAAACATCAATACAAAATCCAAAACAAAAAAGAATGAAAAAAAAAAACAAAAAAACAAAATAACAAAAAACAAAAACAATGAAATGATTAGCTTCTTGATGTTTAAATTAAAGTGAATGCGAATTGAAAACTACAAGTGATTGTCAATTCGCTTTCGCCACAATATCGCCAAAAAAAACGAATCGAAACAAAAACATAACTGTATTTGTCATTGCGCCAGAAAGCATGATATGCAAAAGTTAAATTTATTCGGTGCAGAGAAACAAAAAAAAAAAACAAAAAACAAAGCAAAACAAAACAAAAAAAAAAAACAAGCTAAAACATATGTAATAAAACATTTAAAATTAAATTGTAGCAATGCAAAAGCAAAATACAAACCGAAAGAGACACACAAAACAGAGAGAAGACAGACAGAGACAGAGAGACAAAAGCAGAGCAACACTGGGTGACAATAGTGGGGCAATTTTATCATTCGTCACCATCACTTTTGGCACCCACACACACACACACTCACACACAAACACACACACACACACAGAGTCACACAAGTATATAAAATTTTAAATTCTCAACTGCACTTAGCAGAGTTTTAAATGTCTACATAACGTAAAGCATAAAAACAAATATAAAAAAAAAAAAAAAAATCGAAATGAAATGCATTAAATATTGGATTTAAAAATAATAAAAACAAACAGCGTAACTATTCAAATACCAGAACTTTTAAGAGAAGTAAAAAAAGAAGGTATCACATTTAGCACAAAACAGAACAGGAAACTGCAACACACACCCACACAACACACACACACCTACACACAATTTGACAGCTGCTTGCGTTCAAAGTTTTGTGAGCTCATTTTGCTATGCTATAAATCCTATAATTACCATATAATTCATTGTGTTCGTCCTTTTGCTCTTTGTATTATTTGTTAATGCAATTTACTTTAATATAATTATATTTTATTTTGTTTTTTACATAAAAAAAAAAGCTTAAAATGTGATATTTTATAAAACTATAAACCACAAGAGAGCGCAGAGACAGCAATGTGCACTAAAGTGCCGCCCGAAATCAGCAGAGAAAGCGAAAACGAAACCGGAACCGGAACCGTTAAATGAATACAACCGTCAGAGCAAAACAAATGAAAAATAAATAAAAATAAAAATTATAACAAGAAAACAAACAAAAAAAAAAAAACACTCACACACACTTGCAACAACTTGAAAATAGGCATTATCGAATAAAAACGTTCTCGAACGAAACGTTTGCGGATTATTGTCATTAAATTATGATTATTATTGTATCATTTAAGTAAATCAACTGTAAGTAACGTTATGCATATTAATTATTAATGATACGAAAAAAAAAAACAAACAACAAAACTAAAAACGTTTTAAAACTATAATTAATTTAATGAGAAATTCAACACAAAAACAAAAAACGCAGAAAAATTAATAAAGATTTCAAATGCAAAACAAATATATAAAATCTTTTTTATTTTCCTTTGGCTGGGGATTGCTTTCCTTTTGAAAGGCCTCTTCTTCCATAATCGTCATAATAACTGCAGCAAAATTGACAGTAACAGTAACAGTCACTGTAACAGTCACAGTAACACTAACTGTTTCTGTTATCTGTTAGTGTCTGCATAGCAGTGCGAGTAGTTGAAACTGTTGAAGGCGTTCCACAAGTACTGTGTGGAACGCAACATGTTATGCATCGAACATGTTGTGCGGCATACTTTTTGGCTCCGTTGCGTATTACAGGTGGCCGTTTAATGCGGCATACTTTCAGGCGGCAGTCTAGCATCGCACTCAGAGCTTAAGCGCGATTATCCTTTTGGCGCATTAAGGCTACAAGCTGGTCTGTGTCTTTGTCTGAAACTGCGCCCGAAGACCTACCCCACTTTGCCTTGCAATCGCTTCCACTTCGCTGCAAGGCGACACCGATAACAATCTCAAAGATATTCTCGCACAGCTGCCGATACTGAGCCTATAGCTCTATCATAAGCACTAATTCTTGCACGAGTTAAGGAATGCAAGCCGTTATAATGTGCCTTAAGGATTGCTCCTCATTGCCGTACATAATCGGGTGATTCCGTCACTGATTATGCCCAGCTTAGCTAGATGTCCACAATTAGTCTACAATGTTCTGTCAAGAGTCAGATGGGTATTCTGATTCTGCTATATCTCATTAATATTATTTGCTTGGATTGCATTTGATTACAGCTGCCTAAGACGCATAGTTGGTGTCTCTGATTTGTACGGCTGTTATTCCGGGTTTAGTTACCGTTAAGGATCTGTTGTACAACTTACAAGTTTCAGCTGTAGGTGAATATCGAAATCGATCTAAAATATGCACTCGATTTGCGGCCCAAGTGCAAATTGTTACTAGTTTGGCTTGTTGCATTGTTCCGATGTGCAATTAATTTTTTTTGCATTTAATATTTTTGTGTATGATTATTCAAAATGTTGGAGCTGTCAATTTACCGCCTGAGTAGATCCATAGCTGCCTGGCATGCTGAGCTGCTGCCAGTTGAGAGAGTTGCCTGCCTGGCTGCCTGCTCGACTGGCTGGGTGGCTGTTTGGCTGTCTGGTTGCCTGGTTGCCTGTCCAGCTGGAAAATCCACTCGGCAATTTAGGAATGAGGCTCAGACTTTACGGCAGTTTTGACTCATTGTCTGCCGGCATTGAACTGTCCCCTTCCATTCATCTTCGACTACTTTTTGAATATTATGATTATGAGGATCATTATTATTATACATGTACACACATATAAATATACATATATACACGTATATATATATTCTGAAATATAGAAACATATATGTACGTACATTCCGAGTCACTTGAGTAGCACACTTGCACAATTCGATTTTAAATCGATTCAAAATGTCCTCAATATCATGGACCTTTTTCCTTAATATTCTAATAGGCTGTTCTTAACAAGCAGCGTTCAATTGACTATCGAATCGTCTTAAATGCACTACAGATTAAAATTAATTTGTATAAAATATGTTATTTAATTTTTTATGTTTTAGAGTAGACTGTTTTGATGCTAATTACAAATTATCTATATTTGATTTGGGGCTGCAGAAGTTGGCCAAGTGTGCTATTCAAGTGGCACGGAGTGTACACACACACACACATATATATTTATACCAAAAGTATGATTATTTGGACTAAGTCTCATTCCGGTTGACTATCAGTTTCGTTATTCAGTTTTCCGCTTGTCTGATAATAAACGTCGGATTTTACACTTTAAATGCAGCTATAAAATATCAAAATCGCTTGTGCCATTGCACAACTTAAAGCTTCAGAGAATTGCTTCTTTTTTGATGTTGTTGTTTTCTGTTTTCTGTTTTATTTTTTGCCAGTTTTTATAGTGTGTGTGTGTGTGTGTGTGTGTTGGTGTTGGTGTTGGTGTTGGAGGCGCTGCGGGCTCGTTGTTTGTAGTATCTGTAAAGCAATTAATAATAATTGGCCCTAAAAACCCCTCTTCACTCGATGTCAAATGTGTGTGTGTGTGGCTGTATGGCTGTGTGTGTGTGGGTGTGTTTAATAACAAGCAGCACAGTTAGCGCTTTAGATATAATAAACAAGGGTTCCTCCCAAAGGGTTCGGGAACGGGTGCTTTTTTTGTGGACTGAGGATTGGGGATGGAGCACTAAAGTTGGTGCTGCAGCGATGGCTATTTGCAAATATTTACAACATCCGCTGCCCGGGCTACACAAACAGAAACTCACATATGCACACACACGCACACATACGCACACACACACACATGTGATTTCTCTGCGCTCGTTGGCAAATAAAAGTTCTGAAATGCGATTATCTTGATGAATTGGAATTTGAATTTTAATTCTCTGCTTTTGACCAACATAAACCGATAAAGATAAAGCGCTGCGGAGCTACAGCACTACAGATACAGATACAGATACAAATATACGCAGCCCACGGAATTGGTAGTGACACCTAAACGCAAACAAATCGGAGCAGAATCCACTCAACCACCCGACTAATCAACCAACCAAGCAACCCACTGCTTTGGGAATACCCATATATATACACATACATATACATATTCATATACATATACATATACACATATACATATACAAATACAATTGGCCATTATTTGTTTACCAAAAGTTCTCGCGTTTAGCATTTAAATTTGCTGGCGCATTTCCACGCAGCAATTTTGTAGCTGCTGGATGGGATTTTTGATGTGGATTTGGTTGGACCCGGTGCTGGCCCTGCTCTTCCCGCGCAGCGACCAACAGTATCCATCGTCGCACTCATCGTCGACGTCATCGACTTCAAGTGACTCGTCGGGCTGTTCATATCTGTTGTAATTGCCGACAGCTCCTCGATTTAGGGCCGTTCCATCTATATCTGTATCTGTAGCCGTATCCCTAACTGTATCTGCTGCTCTTTCCGTATCTGTAACTGCAGCTATATCTGTATCTGTATCCGTAACTCTATCTGTAGCTATATCTAAATCTGTATCTGTGTCACTGACGACAATTCTCAAAAGCATAAAAGTCAATTTTGTCGCATGGCCAACGGAGACGACGGTAGCCGCCAATTACCAGCTACCAGCTACCAGCTACCAGCTAGCAGCAAGCAGCTAGCAGCTGCCAGTTTTGTTGTATTTCCCAAAAGTAGCCGCGGGGCAGGTGGCAACGAGTCAGGTAATTGGCTTTGCCGCATCCGTATCCGTATCTCGAGCATATGCTTGTCATTTTTAGATACCCACTGGCTTTCGCACATGCGTAAGTAAGCCTCATGACATTTCTCCAACCCCAGCCCCCTGTCCACCGACAACGGGCCCTAACCCATCTGTATCGCTTCCCCAGAGCTGATCCCTAGATTGCTGCACCTGAAATGCTGTTGGCAAACAGAAAACGCCCAGCAGCCAACTGAAACCGGTACAGTGAAACAAGGGTATTTGAAGGCTACACTCCAACAACTGAACTATCGTAAACCGACTAATCCTTAGCGCCAAAAAAAGATATATATGTAAATATATATGTTTGTGAATTTATAAAAATAAAAGTTTAATTCAAAAAGTGATTTCAATATCTTCACTATTTAGTAATAAGATTCTTTTATTTAAATATACTTTATATTTCCAAAAGAGTTTAAGTAAATATGAAACTTTTTGAAAATTTCAGAAATTTATTTATACATTTGTGACGAATATATTTGGGTCTTGGCATCTCAGTGTAGGCTTTGGCTGGGGTCTCTTAAGTGGTTGTTTAGATACTGTGTCACAGTCACATTCACAGTCACAGTTGCAGTTGCATTTACAATCACAGTTTCATTTCGCGATGCAGAACGCCCGCAATGAAATGTCCACTTAAGTTGGAGACATCTATGGAATGCATGGGAAACAGTTGCCCGCTGTCCACACGGGGGCTTCTGGCCTAATGAACCCCTCAGTTGGGCTGCTTGCCAACCTCTTGCTGCACTCAATGCAAATACATACATATGTAGGTATGCAAGCACAAAAGAAAAGAATCTCCGTGCCGCATAACGCACAGTTCTCAAACAATATGCAAATAATTGTCAACTTAGCCAGTGCAAATGAATTGATTCAAGTCGGTTTTGTTTACCTCTGCGAACTCAATACAAATAAGCAAATAATATTTGCAGTGTCTGCTTTTTAATTGATGTATCCTTAAGCTGCTGCCAACTTACTAGTTAAAGATTGCTTAAATCTAATTTCCGAGCTTAGCAAAGTTTCACCGATGATATATTCGCTCTCTGAGCTATGCTGTTTGATCATTTATTTATTTATTTAATGTCAACTAAAGTCAGTCGACACAGGAAAGTCACAAATTGATATAAATATATTAAAGATTTAAAATTAAATTAAAATTAAAATATAAGACATTTTTATAAGAAAAAAAAACCCCCCAAAGTAGACCAAAAAAATAATTTGCGTGAATTAGTTTAGCCGCAGAAGGAAGAAGAAGTTACTCACGAGAAAGGACGTTCAAATTGAGCTCTTAATTATAGAAATGGAGGACTCTGAATTGATTACAAGATAGAGTCCATTGTAGTCATTACGGAGTACTCGAAACTGTTCATCTGTGTATATATGTATATGTTATATATGTATATAGCCACTTAAGCTTAGGGCTCTGTTTAGATTAAAGACATTATGCACCGCAATATAAAATACATAATCATAAAGTGAAACAGTTGTAAAGGGAATGAATACTTAAGCACATATACAGTTCAACTATATTTCATCATTAATTCAATGTATTCTAAATGAGCTTGAGAATGCACATACATATTTACGTACATACACACATACATACATATCTGTGTATAAATTATATAGCATTTGGGCAGTTTAAGCAAAGTCTTTTTTAAGAGGGTTTCTTGAAAGGGGTTTCTAATCGAAGTGTGTGGTTCATTCGGGGCTTCTTACTAACTTGTTTTGCTACACACAATTTGCCCCACCACTACTTTTCGTCTCTTTCTCTCTCGCTCTCTCTGTCTCTCTCTCTCTCTCTCTCTCTCTCTTCAGTCTCGTTGCCTCTTTCTGTTAATGACGCACATATACGAGCTGAAGGCTGATTGGCCGTCGCCCACTTGCCAAAATATTTATTGCTCGGTTTTTACAACTTTGATGGCTCGGGCTTTGTGGTGGTGGGGCTGCTGTGGGTGGCGTGGGTCCCTAATAGGATTCGCTCTGTTTATGTGCATGCTAATTAGAGACAAAAACACATTTTTGCTGCCTTTGGTTAATTGATGAAGTGAAAAAGCTGCCAGGCTTCCGCACCACAAAAACGACAAACAGGGAAGCAAACAACGGGAAAAGGAAGTACAAAAAAAAAAAAATAGAAAATTATAACAAAAAAAGGAAATACTAAAAATAACGTAGTAAAAGTTATCGGGCAAATGACACTCCCAGTTCCAGTGGCAGTGCCAGTGGCAGTGGCAGTGCCAGTCTCAGTTTCAGCTCCCCTCCTTTGGCAGCGAGTGCCCTTTTTGGAGTATGCAAATGAGCTGAAGCCGGCAACAATGATAAATATCGTTTTAAATGACAAACAGGCAAAGATGTGCCAGGGCAATAATAAACCTGCAAAATTAATTGCTTTTAACCGCAAGTCGTGCAAAACTGGCCTACAACTCGGGCTGGGCCTCAAAGTCAACAGCATAGGAAAGAAACATAACGAAAAAAGCAGAAAAAAAAATGGAAAACAAAACCAGGAGAAAACTTTCTCATGGGTTTGTCAAATACTGTATACCCTCGACGTCATTGGGCCCAATTGTTGCTCAGGCGAATCATTCCTATTCCACTTGTTCTAATCAAATTGAAAGTCTACATTCAATTACTTATATTATTTTAATTATATCACAAACAGAAAGAATCGAATAAGTTGTTGCATCAGACAATTTTCTTTTAATTTAATTTCTTATGGATGATTCTGCCATCGGATCTCGGTAGTTACATTGTGCAGCAAATTTAGCATATCCTTTCGCAAAGTGTATGCAAAAAGTGGGAGGCTGGCGAGCAGGTTGTGGCTTTGACTTGGGGCCCTGCTTTGGCTAAATGAAATTAGTTGGAAACATGTCGCCTCATTAGCGCAGAGCAAAAGTAAATCTGCAAGAAATTAATGAGCGAATGCCAACACATCAAGCCGACTTTGTGGACTATTTACAGAGGAATGGAAAGAGACACAGAGAGACGAGTAGACATTGAGAGCCCAAAGCGAGAATGGTGATTAGTTCCGCGATTATTCAGTGCAAAGATCTCGCCACAAACGCACGCAAGTTTAACATACGCAACCAACTAATTAAAGTTGCAAAATCACAAAATATATAATGAAGTGAATAGGAAACCCGATAATAATCTTAAATACACAACTATTATATTAAACGTCGTTTCTGAGTTAATTACTGCTAGTGAATATTCGGGACCCACATATATCCCTCTCTCTCTCTCTCTCTCTCTCTGTCTATCTCCCTCAGTTGCACACTGTTTATACCCTGAACCCATTAAAAATGGGTAAAAAGGGTATAATGGTTTTGTGCAAATGTATGTAACAGACAAAAGGAAGCATCTCCGACCCAATAAAGTATATGTATTCTTGATCAGGATCAACAGCCGAGTCGATACAGCAATGTCCGTCTGTCCGTCTGTCCATCAGTCTGTATGAACACGCGGATCTCAGAGACTATACGAGCTAGAGACTTCAAATTTGGAATATAGGTTCTTGAATAACAGATAACGCATATAAAGTTTGCTTTATTTTTATCGATAACTGCCACCGTTTCAGGAATATTGATACATTTCGATTTCCGATAGCGATTAATGCTACAATTTTAAAGACAGAAACTAATTAATACATAATATGCATATGCATATTATTGATCAACTGCCAATATTTAATAAATATGCGACCGCATGTGTGAGAAAGAGATGGCATGATATTCGCCTCGAGCGATTTTTTTTTTACTCTGCAGTCCCTGTGCCTGCCTTACGAAAAGAGTGCACTTGAAGACCTTCTCACATTGAAGGTCCCTCTTTCAAGGGAAATTTGCCAATAAAACAACTGGGTTCAGGGTATATCGTAGTCGAGCTTACTCGACTACAGCATTCTTACTTGTTTTAACTTTATTTTTAATGGGTATTACTGCCTTTGACTCTTTTTTGACGGTTGCTTTTGATTAAGCGAAAAAGTAAAAACGAAACCATTTCGAATTGAATGTGGAACAGCATTATATTTTGAAGTTCTTATGGTTTTACCTCTCGAATATCATATTATAGGATCTGCAGAAAAGCATTTAATGCTTGAATTAAAACTGTATGACTTCAGTTGCAGCACGTCTCGTTGTTTCAGCAAAAATTTGATTTCAGTTTTGAGCCGTCGGTTTTGGCTGCTTTTTGGCAATCTGGTTTTTTGGGCGAAGTAACAAAATTGCCGCTGCATTGATTTTTGCTATGCTGCCTCCCAAGTCAATGTCATTGACCACACGTACAACAAAGGGACGTTGCAATGGTCTAGTGGTTAGTAGGGTTGGGGGATGGGTAATGTCGAATGGCAGGGTGAGGGGAAGGACGGGGAACAACCACCAAAAGTAATCATCGCAAACGTTGTCGTTGAACTTATTTTTGGGTGGAACTGCGGTGGGTTGTGCTGCTCTTTATATGGGGGTAGTCCCCCCCCCTGCTGGCGTCCAACTGTGAAGTGGAACTATGACGGCCTTTGCCCTCCAGCTGCCCGAAGTCCAGAAGCCACTGAAGCAGCAGACGCAGCAGCAGGCAGCAGCGAATGCGATTAACGTTTCAATGTGCGACAGTTGCACCGTGGAAATGGCCAAGGAAGAAAATGTAGCTGAAGTTCTAGTTGCTCTTGGCAATGTCAATGGCAAAGGCGCTGACAAAAAAAAATAAAAAAAATGAAAAAAATAACTAACTATTTTCCATGATGGCACCCTTCCTCCAGCACCCTACCCCCTGGGTGGCTGGAGACCGCTTGTGGATTTGTATTTTTGTGCTTTGCGGCGATTGCATTCATAGAGACTAAAGCCAGGCTAAGCTGCATCAGCAGAAGCAGAAGCAGCAGCATCAGTTGCCTAGAAATTCTGAACTAACTAGAACCCCTCCGCTCGCTCAGTAGTTGCAATGCAGGGATAAAAGGTCATTATATGGATGTGCATACATATATATATATATATATATATATATAAATGAAGGAAAAAAATAAGAAGAAAATCTTGATATATAAAGCAGCATTAATTCAACAAACAGCGAACTGCACTTTTAAGCACGCAGGGGTTTCAAAACATGTCCGAAAGGGGTGCGTGGATGTGAGTGCTGTGCGTGCAGATGCTGAGGTGGCGCCATCTGTTGTGTGCAGCGGTCAAATTCAAGCGTAATAATAGTAATAAGCCGTAGCATGCTGAGGACGATGTTGCGGCGAATAACGCTCCGGCTTACGTAACACTGATTGCGTTCAATACTGGCTCTTACGTCACGTAAGAGCACAACACATGCATTACGTTACGTTGCGTTAAGCACTCGTTAGCAGCCGGTTGAAAGTAATCGTTTCCGCTTCATAAGCCCCACTCGACATTATGGTTGAATACTGCGAACCGATCCACTTATCCCCACCCCCCCGCACACTCCGCACCCCTTGCCAGCATTTGATTATCCTTTAAGATTGCTTATTGCGTTTAAGCTTACGGTCTTCTGGAATGCGAAATCATGGGTTAATCAAAATCATAGCCAAGAAAAGTAGTCGATTCAATTTTGACAAAATGGAAAATCTGCGCAGAATATGCAAGAATTATTATTTGACAGTCTAACAAGTGAAACCAGACTTACAGAATCTATCAATGCGTTTTCGTTTTTGTTTTTGAGTTGATCAAAAATCAATTTTCAAATAGAGTTTTCTATATATTTATATATATAGACTGCATATATAGACTACAACACCTCAAAAAGGACGCTTAATATTTGCATATTTGGCTGTTCAAAATATAGCTTATTGGACTTTTCACGTCGAAACGATTAGTAGACGATTGCAAAAAGCAATTGGAATGCGTTGTTGTCTGCTATATTCTGCATAAGTGTGCACAAATGTTGTCAGGTGGCAGTTAGCACAGTGTACTAAGTACTTGGCTAATTTATGTCAAAGTGCTTTTACCTCACTGACTTTTTCAATTAGCAGTTGCGTCGCTAATAATTCATGATTTTCAGCTGCACTTGTTGCCAGCGGCCATTTTACGTCGCTCGGCAACAATATATGGCAGTCATACTTTTTTGGAATTTTTAACAGCAGACTCACCTTCCCCCCCCCACACACACACACACACACCTTTTCCCCTCGTTGCTGCCCCTTCTGGTGCCCCCTTGTTGCATGAGCAGACCCATTAATAACTAATGATGTGCAGTGCGCTTATTACGGCAATTGCATACATTATCCAAGCCAATTATCATTTTATTGTTGCTGTCAGGAACTTTCCTGCCTCCCACACACACACACCCCCTGCCCTCGCCCATTATTTCTTTGCCTCCTGACAATTGAGTGTACCTCGGGCCTTTGACTAACTGGCAGACTAACAGCCTGTTCACTGGTGACCTGTGTCTGGTTACCTGCCTAACTTCCTGCATTGTTAGCCAGCGATGCGTACCACGCATACACATACACACACAGACACACACACACATGTACAGAGAGAGAGAGAGAGAGATAGAGAGAGAGGGGGAATGCAATTATGACAATCAAAGTGGACAAATGCAGTTGTCGGTCGGTGCCTGAGAGAATGCTCTGCCTGAAAAATACGGTTAGACACTCAGAAAAAAGACCTACATTTTTACAAAACTAAAACAAAACAAAAGAAAATGATGAACAGCTGTTTTTCAAAAGTCAATTATAAATATATAAACACATCTACACAAATTTTTTTCATTTCAAGTATAAAATAGTTTAAAAAAATATTGAACAATTTCATGGCAAAAAGTGATTCTTAATTCAATGAATATTTTCATATCTAAATTTGATCAATTGCAGAGTTATTTTTACTAGAATGAAAAAAAAAGCAATTTGTGCAAATAAAATATATGAGTTTTACATTTTTAGAAAATCAATTTGTAAGCTTAGTTATTTCATAAAAACAAACTTTTTCGCTAACGCCAATTTTTTAAATTTTGGATAAGTTTTCCCTTTTTTTTTGTGGTTTTATTTCTTTTTGTGCAGGTGGTGGGCCTTTTTGATTGCCTGGCTTCCTGGCTGGCTGGTTGGCTGGTTGGCTGGTTGACTGTTTGAATGGCTGACTGGTTTGCCTGACAAATGACAGCTGCAATAGTCAGTTAGACAGACAGATACCCCTTGCAATCGTGCCCCACTCGCCGCCCCTTCCCCATCGTTCCTTAACTTGCCTTTAACTGTGACGTCTGCAGCGAGCTGATGTAAAAATCCACCAGGGACATTTTGATGCTGACAGCCACATTGATGTTGAGGGCAGGCGTGACACGCACACAAATGCCGCAACTAGCTACCAGGCACACACACCCACACACACACTTACACACACTCACACACCCGCACACACATGCACACACCCGCACACACACGCAGTAATTTAGAGCGCTATGTGCGCTTTAATTTTAGCCTGGGGAGCTTTGACCAAAAATGACCTAATAATAAGTAAGCAGCAACCAGCTAAGCCACACTTTACCGCTCCTCTGTCTCTCTCTCTCCATCTCTGTCTCTCCACACTTCCCTCCCTCTCTCTCTCTCTCTCTCGCTCCTATTCACTTCCTCGACAGGAATTCACAGTTTTTGTAGCAGCACATACTTTAGATAAGCTCCATCTAATTTGCAACTAATTGCAAGTCATTAAAATGCTAACCCCTCCAGCCCTCCACCCACTCCCCCCACCCTCTCTCCACCCACACAGCCATCCGCAAGTCAGCGCACTCTTGCAAAAGTCCATTTTAATCTAGCAATTAAGGAATAATGGGCTTTAATTAACCGCTAAAATCTAAAAAGCTCGCATAAATAACCAATTGACACTGGCCGAAATGTCGCTGTTTCTCTCTCTCTCTCTCTGTCTCCCTCTCTATCTCATACTCTCCCCCTCTGCAACTGCTTTCTCTTTGGCTGTGTGTATCAGTTTACATTGCAGCGAAAGCGTCTCGCCCATAAATTGAATTATGTTAAGCCTCGCATAATGGTCAAAATAACACGCAATTTGCGGCAACTCGAAAATGCTCACGACAATGCCAGGCACGCCCCTCACACAGACACCACGTCCGTAGGCGAATCCAAGGCCAAAGTACTCACACACCTACACCCACACCCACACACATACTGACATCCTCAGCCCAAACAGCGAAAATCTGTGCCTCAATCCGTTTTTCGGCTCGCTTTTCTATTTCAACTTGCAACTTTCCGCTTTTCACTTTCCATCTCCACTTCCGTTGTTGTGTGTGTGCGTGTGTCTGTGGGTGTGTGTTTGCATTTGTGTTTGTTTTGCGTATTTGTGTTAATTTTGGTAAAATCACTTAATCCTTTTGATAATATTGCCAGCTCTGCGACACCTTAACCCACATTGCCAGCGACACTCCCATCTCTGCCACCTCTAAACGCCCACTTCCATTTCCCATTTCCCGTTTTCCATTTCCCAACTCCTTTTTCCCTTTGCCCTTTTGCCTTGCCATTCAGGTTCTTGTTGCTATTACTGCGCAAAAACCAAAGCCGCCATTTTCACATTAAATGACGCGCAAATTTACATTTAGTGAAGCAGCTGCCCTCGGACCAAGTCATCGACATCGACATCCACATCTCCAATCCCCAATCCCCATACCAATCCCAACCCCATTCTGTTGGCCAGCGTTCTCGTTCTCATTCTCGTCCTCGTCATCGCATTAGTGACGCTCCGCAGCTTATTTACCTAGGAATGCGTGTAAAATGACACGAACAACAGCAGCAACAATAAGTGGAGAGTGCCCAACGAGCAGATGCCCTATCCAAAGACAATGCACTATTTATGTGGCACACAATATATAAGCTGATTGAACTGTCTCCCACTTTCAGTTGAAAGTAAGTGGATGCCACATCGGAAGTGTCTAGTTGAATATATTTGTGCTTTCAGCAGCTGTCAGCTGCGCTTGATGTTATCTATGCCTCAATGGAGGCTGGGTATAGCCGGCTGTTATGACAGCGGCGTCACTGACCTGCCTGCTGCAGCTCCCGTGGAATGCGGCACACTTCTTTCCACTGCACTACCCTCTACCAGTGCCACTGCCTCCACCCCCAGCGAAACTGCCTCCACTACCAGCACCACCTCCACTCTACGACGACGATTGATGCTTCTTACAAGCTGGCAACACAGCGGCTGCTACTCAATTTGCCAGCTAGCCCCTGCCCCTCCTCCTCCTCCTGCTGCTCCTCCTCGTCCTTGTTCCCCCCCAACTCAAGTCGGTGTCTTGAGCAAGCGTATTACTCTATTAAATTTAAATTAAAAATTGATTAAAACGAGCACTGAAAGCGAGAGAGAGAGAGGAGCAGAGCACTTGCCACACAGCTGGAGGATACACGCAATTAACGTTGGCTTTCTGCCTCAAATTGCGAGAGAGAGAGAGAGAGAGAGAGAGAGAGAGTGAGCCCGGGCAGCTTGCCCCCAAAACACTTGCCACACTTTAATATAAGTTGCGGACGGCACTAAATGCGTTGCGGGTAAGCGACTTTTGTCATGAGAGGTGGGGCAGAGAGGGTGACGAGAGACGAGGGGGCGAGGGGGTTTGTATAGGTGGTTTCGGTGTCAGAGTTACACTTCTTTGCTGCGTTTTGGTAAATTAAATTTGCGCATTACGCAAATGAGCAGCGAGAGTGCGAGGCGTGCGGCGTATGACATTTGGAGTGTGGCATGCAACGAACCCAAACGTCAACGAACGAAGGAACAAACGCACAAGCGAATGAACCCTTCCTTTGGCCCCGAAGGGATGCCGCCTAATGATCCCTAGCCCAAAAGTCAAATTGAAAGCTGAAACTGAAGCTGAAGCTGAAGCTGTGGCAGCCGTAGAAGAGGAGTAACAAGAGGCAGCAGAGGCAGAAGTGGATGAGGCAGAGGCACAAGCAGGAGATGACTCCGGTGGCCGTTTAATGTCCTTGTCACTCAATGTGTTGCTATTTGATTGGATTCTTGTGGTCAGACAGTTGTGAATGTGTGAATGAGTTCAAACCTGAATGTGAATGGGAATGTGAATCAGAATGTGAACCGCTCAACGAATCTATCTAGCAATTACAAGTGTCGGTGTCAATTCCCCTCATTCCTCCACGTTGGCCAAACAATGCACTTCGCACGTAATGCGCAAGAATAACTTTTGTGTTTTGCAATTGCTTACGTCATTTCGTCAGTTTATTCTCGTTGAAATCTGGTCTGCAACTCAAATTGTACGTTACGTCATGACGTAACGTAGCATTGGTGATAAGCATTACGTCTTACCATAACATTTAATGTTGTACGCAATCGATAATAGTAAATTAATGCCATGCGTCAAATACTCTATGCTCACGTTCTTCTTCACATAAGCTGCATAGCTGCTTACGTGATTGATAACGTAACGTAAGGCAAAGTAAGCCAAGACAAAAGTGAGTGCGTCACCAAACAACCCCTTACGTAAGCCACCCCATTCACATTCGCATTCACATCCACATTCACATTCATGTTCACAGGCGAACCCTTCCTTCGTTGGGCACAGAGATATTTCCACCCCACCGCTGCCTAATGATGTCTGTCTGGCCAGAAATTGAGTACAGTAAGCAGGGTGTAGGGGGAGGGGGGGGGGGCGGTGTGCGGGGGCTGGGTGAAGTTAAGGATAATGTTTTTGTCAGCTATGCGCCGTGATTTGATTGAATTTTTGTGGTCTGGCGCTGACGCTGAAGAATCCAACTCACAGTCCAAGTCGAAGTACAAAGGGCAAAGTGAGAGCGGGAAGGGGGAGAAAGGGGGCAAAGGAAAGAAAGGGCGAGAAAGGGGGAAAAGGGAAGTCGAGGTCGAAGTCGAAGTCGATTCAAGATTTGCGTGCAATTTCTTTTTACGTTTTAATTAAAAAGTGTCGCTTAGTGCGAATGTCCATTTGACTGATGGGTAGCACTAGATGGAGCATGAACCCAAAGATATCAGAAGAGAGGGAGAGAGAGAGATAGATAAAGAGAGAGGAGGAATAGAGTGGAGACATAGCAATTAAGCCGCCGTGTTGCCCCCCTGTCGCTTGGCTTAATGAAAACGATTATCGACTAGGATGAGTCGGATGCCAAATGGAAATTAAACAGTTGGAGGTCTGCAAATGGGGACTGGGAACTGGGAGCTGGGTGCTGGGAGCTGGCTGGCTATTGCGTGGGAGGAGGGAAGGGGAAAGGGTGGTGGTTTGGTTTGGATTTCGTTGGGCGTAGCCAATGGGCAACAAACTTATTGCTTTACAAATTCTTTAATAAATTAAATGTCCTGGCAGCGCTGGTCCTAGCTGTATATAAATGAATGGCATCAATGGCCGCCCGCTGATTGAATGTGCCGCAGCCAAAAGGGCTGGAGGATGATGGCCCAGGGGAGTGGCCCAGAAACAAGGTGGATGGCAATGAAGCGCGACGCTCGCCGCTCCAAGTTTATCATCAGTTATGTGTGCCCTGTGCCGTGTGCCGGCAGTGTCTCTGGTCGGGACTAGCCTTTCCCGGATCGCCTGATGGATGGCTAAATGCTTCAATGCGCCAAATGGACAAACCTGACAGACCTGACAAACTGACAAGTTGACAAACACGGAGTTGCCCCAAGGTTGAACGGTGCGAGACGGTGGCGCTTCTCAAGTAGCCAAAAGGACAGTTGTTGCCACAGAAACAGAGACACACACACAACACACACACAACACACACACACAACACTCACACAACGATAGCCAGAAATTAAATTAAATGTAATTTGTCGTTGACTAAGTATTTGCGGGCAACGACAGCGGCGCATTTGTCAAATGTGTCCCAGTCGCAGAGCTCGAAGGACTCGAAGGATACGCAGGCCTTTGAAGTGCGCAGCGAAGAGAACAAAAACAACAACAACAAATTAAAAGGAAGCCCAAGCGGAACCGAAACTGTAACTGAAACCGAAACTGAAACTGAAACAGAAATTAAAAGCCATTTCGGCATCTAGTCACTCAGTCAGTCACTCAGTCAGTCAGTCAGTCAATTGGTCAAAGGGTCAGTTTGGCAGTGAAATACGCATACGCCGCATGCGCGGGCACATTTATGAGAAGTGCACAAAGGGCATTTAAACATTTAAGTAACAAAGCGAAGGCGAAGGCAACATAAGAAACAAGAAGCGGACCTTGTGGCAGGGACAGCAGAGGCAGAGCAAGTGGCAGCAGCAACGAAATTAAAACGAGCTACTCAATTACGCAAATTAAAACGAAAATAAAGCAGCCGCGTTCAGCAAACAGACGCAGAAACAAACAAATGCCAAAAACCATAAAATATCTATGTAAACAAAAAACAAAAAACAAAAAATATAAAAATATATTTAAAAAAGAATAGCGCAAAAATGAAAAAGGAATGCGAACAATGCGACTTCTATTCTTGCTTTTTATGTTATTTTCTGTTTGCTTTGTTTTATTTTGTTTTGTAATTTTTTTGCTCTTATTTTTTGTGTCTTTTTTGTTGCTTTTTTTTTTGTAACATTATAATAAAGTTCGCTGAGGTCGCCGCTATAAAGCGCGTCAATGAGGCGGCTCAACTCGTTCAACCCTTGAACCCTGGAAACCCTCAAACCCTTGAAGCCCTCGAGTGCCGGCATTTCGGCATCCGGGCAGCCTTGAGGCATTGCCTGGGCCCCAGCTTCTTTGCCCCTGGCATGTTGAGGGCCAATAAAATCAAATTAAAAGGCGCCAAAGTGTCACGATTATGAGACTTTAAGTGAAATCAATTAAAAAAGCAAAACGAATTAAAAAAAGCAACTAAAAAAAGCAGCAGCAACAAAAACGTAAAAGAAACCAAAAAGAAATAAAAAATCAAAAGTGAGAAGGCAACAAGCGAATAGCCAAGGCGTCCACTCGGACAGCCAAGGAGCCAAGGTGTCGAGGGGTCAAGCAGTCAAGGAGTCGAGGAGTCGAGCAACACCCAACACCTGACGCGGCGCAGGCGAGAGCGCGGGCGAGGGCGAGGGCGAGGCTGTGGGCATGTGTCAAACTGGCGGCCCCGTCGCCGATGCCTCCGGGCGCCATTTGGGTGCGCCATGCAAATTACACAGCTAACAAATGGTTCGCTACCTTGGACCGCTGTCCAACTTAAGTAAGATGGAGCTGGAGAGAGAGAGGGAGAGAGAAACATAGCTTATCGCCGCACTCTGCATACTCTTCGCATACACGTAATGCAGTCAACTAATTAAGAAACTGAAATACTCTTTCTACTCATAAAATGATGTTGAAACTTATTAAAAGGTATTGGAAAGTGAAACAGTTCCCTAACAATTATAAATATTTCTCTGGGTCTGTCTGTCTGTGTCTCCCTCTATCCATCTCACTCTTTGCCACATATATTTCTTATTTGTTATATGCTCATAATACTGTTAGTATATATAATAATGATAATACTCATAGTACTCATAGTTATAGTCATTATACTCATTACTGTTCTTATGGATTGCATTCTACGTTAAGTTTAGAAGAATCTCTTCTTACTTATTACTCTATCAATTGCGTTCTCCATACCTCTCTCACTCTCACTCTCTCTCACTCTCTTCGTCACATCTCATTTAATACATACCAACTGATAATTCTCATAGTGCTCATAGTTTTACTCATAATATTCGTTGCAGTTCTTATGGATTGCATTCTACGTTCAATTTAGAAGCGTTTAATCTTAATTATTACTCTTTCTCTCTCTATCTCTTTCTCTCTCTGTCTGTTTCTCTCTGTTTAACAAATTGATTGTGCATTGCAAGCAACTGCTGCAGGCTGCAGGCGCTTTTCATCGGCACTTTAAGAATACCTTTAATGCTGATGCCGCGAGGTGTTCGGGTAATTAAATGATGTTGCCTGTTGCCGCTAGATGGCGCTGTAATTGACCCAGTTGAGCACTCAGTAATTTTTCATGGCAAATAATTAAGCCAGAACCAAAGCCGACGCGCACATTTTTCCACTAAATGCAAAAAAGGAGCAGCGAAAATAAATGGAAAATCATATCAAAGTTAAGCTGTCAGACGTCATGTGCGTGTGTGTGTGAGTGCTTAGGTGTGTGTGTGTGTGTGTGCTTGTGTGTTTGTAAGGCAGGCTACAGGAAGTCAACGGCGTGCTTCCTTCTAGCTTCATGTTTTTCTTCATTTTGTTTTGGTTTTCTTTTCTTTGGCAGCTTTATTTTTTTTTCTTGCATTTTTTTTTTTCATTCATACAAAGAAATATTAAATTAAGAAAAGAATTTTCATGCTGTTTGTTTTTTAATAACTCGCAACAACAATGGGAAACGCTCGCAGCTCCAAGTCCCCTTACTCTGCGTGTGTGTGTGCGTGTGTGTGTGTGTGTAGAGAACTGAAGGACTGAGGCGATGGGTAGACGGGCGGTAAAATTAATAAAACTTTAAATTGTTGCTAAAGGCGGCGGCAAGTGCAGTGAGGAGTGGGGCGGGGTGAAGAGCGGGGAGTGGGAGCGGGGAGTGGGAGCGGGAAGTGGGGAGCGGGGAAGTTCGGGGCAATCGGCCAAAAGCAGAACGCTGTACGACATTGGCCATGAGCACAGCAGACAGGAAGTCAACGGCTGGCCCAGTCCAAAAAAAGAGCAAAGGCAAGAAGCAAGAGGTGAGAGAGAGGGAGACACAGACAGAGAGTGAGAGAGAGAGAGTGATATAGAGAGAGAAAGAGAGGGAAAGGAAAGTGGGAAAGTGGGAGACGAAGCGAGTCTCTGACTCGAACTCAGACTGTGGAATGTTTAATGGTCTCATTTCGTTTCATTAAAAATGTATGCGGCCTTAAAAGCTTTTGTTGTTGCTGCTTCAATTGTTGTTGATGTTATTGTTGCTGTTGTTGTTGCTGTTGTTGTTGTTGTTGTTGCTGTTATCCTTATGCTGGCTGATTGTGTCAACGCTGAGCGACTTTTGGCTGGAAATTTAAGTTCAGATATCGCTTCTGCCCAACTTTTACTAGCTACCAGTTACCAGTTACCGATTACCAGTTGCCAGATACAACTTACCAGTAACAGTTAATGATGTCATAAGCCAATATCAATATATATGCATATACATGCATGTGTGTGTGCGTAATATATACAGTTATTGAGCCAGCTTTATGCTTGTTGTAGAATTATCCTTTCGGGGCTGAACCATTATTTTATTTGTGGGCGCGTCGTTGAATTTATTGTGAGGATGCTCGTGTTGGCTATTAATCTATTTTTATTTATTTCTACTTATGCGTCCAGCTAGCCTCAATCCCTGCTGCCCCTCTACCCGCCTCTCTCTCTCTCTCTCTCTCTCTCTCCCACTCTCTCTCGCTCTCCCCTGGCGTCCCTTGTCGAGAGGCAAACTCGTGCTCGAAATTATAAGCAATTGAAATAAATCAAAGTCCAAAATAGTAAAAACGTCGCAAGCGAAAGGAATAACAAAAAATAACGTAAAGCTTGACACACACTTTATGCCCAGCGTGCAGAAGATAAAATACCCTATTCAGTTTCGATATTTATCAATGATATGCGGATAACGAGGCCTGCCGCAAAGCTCTCTAAACTGATCTTCTTCAGGCATTATCAGTCAACATAAAGCACAAGATGATAATCTATACTCATCTATTGCATGGTTTATTTCCCTGCCCGAAAAGAGTAAAAAAAAAATATGGCAAATGTGTCAAAAGCCATGCGCACAATATGAGAATAAATGTTGCTGCTGCATGCGTATTAATTATGGTTTATGGACTCAGTGGTGTCAATTGAAACTTCACAGTTTGCCTAGTTCCACTGCGAGTACGACACCAAAATAGGGAAATACAAGAAAATAAAATAGAAATGAAAACAATCTACTGCAAAGTGTTCTTGAAAATGGCTAAAACAAAAGCGAGGCAAAAAAAAAATGGAATCGGTTTGAGAATCTCGTTGAAAGGCGCGCAGAGCAACGCTTGCCATTGTCCACTTGTTCAGCTTAACGATTCATTTAAGCTGCCCCCCTACTCCAACCCTTAGTGTCAAGTGTGTGTGCTAGTGTGTGTGCGAGTGTGTGTGCGAGTGTGTGCTTATGTGGCTCAGGCAGAGCAGCCTTCTGTTTTGGGCTGCAGACTCTTCCCAGACTGCCATCCAGACTGCGAGCCATGCACAATTTATATTGCTCTCCGTCCACATTTATTGCAGCAATAATTCATTTAATTTAACTTGATTTACTTTGTCAATGCTGAGCATATACACTTCACTTCCCCTGTTCCCCTGCCCCCTTATCCCCCTATAACCAAACTGAGGCATTGGAATGTCAGCCAAGAATCGCTTGTTAGCTGCGATATTTGGGCATTTTGTGGCGTTAGCCAGTCAGGGGAAGAAACCAAAAACTAAACTGGTCAAGGGGCACAGCTCCTTAAACATACACACACACACAGATGGGTGTGGGTGTGTGTGTGTGTGTGTGTGTCGAGTATTGCTGCTCTTGCTGTAATTTATGCCACGTTTGCCACTTTTGTCATTTCGCTTGCTGTGTTTTCATTCTCTTTTTATTTATACACACATAGTTGTCGCTGTGTATGTGAGTGTGGGGGTGTGTGTGTGTGTGATTGGATGTTAGAGAATATCGATACGCATTTGTATGTGGTATCGTTTGGCAGCAGTTTGTTTGTCTGCTTTGTTTTATTGACACTTTTGATCTTTTTCAATGCATGTTCGATTCATTTATTATGTGCGCCAGGACATGTGTGTGTAACGGAGATGTGTGCGTGTGTGTGTGTGGGGAGCACATCCTTGCCAAAATTTGGTGCCGTTATGTACACACTGATTGATACATAGGCCCACAACACACACACACAACACAACACACGCCACGCCCACCTTTCCTCAGCGGATGTAATTTGTTGACAAATGAGCTACAATAATGTCACATTATCAGTTCATCACAATAAAATTATACGCCTCGGAGCCCGAAGACCCCACAGATCCTGTGCTGCAATTGCTGATTGCTCCCCTTAGGCAGCAGCAGGATGGCTGGCCGACTAGCTGGCTGACTGGCCACTTAATTGGCTGACCAGTTTATGGCCAACGAGCTTAAAGACGCAGCTTGGACTTACCTTCAATTCAAGCTGCCACTTTGCACTCTCTCTCTCTCTTTCTCTCTCTCTCTCTCTGTCTCTCTGTCTCTCTGAATCTGTCGAGGGCACACATGTTGGCTCCAAATGAAAAGCTGTTAATCATGACCCTGAAACAGTTTTGGCCATGTCATGGAGTGCGCATTAATTTGGCCAAGGGAATGCATTAGCAATAGGCATCAGCAGGCATTTGTTATCAGGCAATGACCAGCTGGAAATTCCTCAATGATATGCTGATAAGGTTTGGCAGCTTGTCAGAATTTGCTTCGATTTTTTTTATTTCTATTATTTTCTCTTTTATCGCATCAATTTGGGGATTGGGGGTCTCTGTAGCTGGCAAACTGTAGCCACCGCAAGTCATTTGACAAACAGCGATGCCAATTGACAGCTGCTGCATTAAGCCTGGCTTGAATGACAGACCGAATGCTGCTGAGGAATAAATGAGTGCCTGAGTAAATGAATGAATGAACGAATAAGAATACGAATACGAATACGAATGCCTGGCAACTTTGTCAATGTGATAAATGCTAATTTAAGTCGCCCATCAAATGATCCAGCCCGGTAATTGCTTCGCGCAGTGCTGACAGCCGCTCAAGTTCGATTTTTCATTGCCCCATCCCCATTCCCATCCCCATCTCCATTCTCATTCTCATGACCATCTTCAGACCCATCCCCATACACTGCCAGTCCTAGTCCTAGTCCTAGTCTTAGTCGTTGTCCATCTCGCATCGTCATTGAAGCCTTGTCACTGGCCTGGCCAGAAACTGCTTTTTTTATTCTTTTTTTTATCATTTGTCCATACCTTAACTAACTGATTCGAGTATTCGCATTCAGTCATAGGCCAGCTGCAGCCTTTCGAATACTTCTCAGAGTTTTGAAAGCGCCGCTAATATTTATATATAATAATAATCTAAATATTAGGACAGTTTTTTAAGGTTCCTTGAAAAAATAAAATACATGTAAAATATGAGATGAAATACAGAAAAAATATTATTTATGCGCAAGCAATAAACAAATATTTAAAGACAAATAATTTATATACAAATATTTACAAGTATTTGAGAAAACTTAGACTTTGAAGATATTTAAGCTGTGCATAGTTTTAAATAATATTTTAATAGCTTATTTAAAATAAACTAACTTTAAAGAGAGACATTTTTAACTAATTAAGCTGTAAATAAATTTAATTATTATTTTTGTAATTCATTCAAAAATGTTCCATTTTAAACATTTCAATCAAATTAAACTGTGTACAGTTTTAAATATTAGTTTTAAATTTAAATATAAAAGATTAACTAAAAACATGGATTATTAAATTTTGAATGAGCATTTTTTTTAATATTTAAGCTGCATATTGTTTACATCATACTTCTTCTTTTTTATGTATAAGATATTAGCTTAATAGAGAATTTGGGGAAAAGCTAAACCCTTCTCGCCCTCATCAAGCCAACTCTCATTTAATTGTCTGACTAAACAATTATAATTTTTGGTTTATTCCACCAATCGAAAGGGCATTGAAAGTGCGACTTGTTGTGGAAACTTTGCATCGCTTGTTACTTTGTTATAAATTGGTTTTCAATTGAAAAGCAATGCGCTCAGCACTGCTCTGCTCTGCTCCGCTCTGTTCTGCTCCGCTCTGCTCCACTCCGCTCTGCTCTGCTCCGCTCTGCTCTGGTCTGGTCTGGTCTGTTTCAGCTCTGCTTTAACTCTGCCTTAGCTCTGCTCAGCTGACTGGCCAACCATGTGCATATGCCTCAATGGATCTATGGCATTGCCATGCCTCCCCTGTTCCGCTTCCTTCCCTAACTTGCTGCTCCTGCAGCGCTTCTTGCTACGAAATTTGCTATTGACCATCATTCATCATTAAATTGTTTCGCTAACTGTTTTCAACAATATTTTTTTTTCTTTTCTTTTCATTTTTTTTTTTTTTTAATGTTTTTTTGTATTTTGTTTGTTGTTGTGCGCGTGCTGACAAGCCGCTTCCAAACGTATGCCGCTGCTGCTGCTGCTGCTGCTGCTCCTGCTTTCTGTTTTGTGGCCGCACCCTCACGCCCAGCACCACCCCTCACCCTCCACCAACTTCGCCCCCAAACCCTCAAGCGCCTGGCACAACAAAGGGCAGCGAGTCAGCGTCGGTTTTTGCTACGCTGCCAAAATTTGATGAATTTCTTTTTTATTCATTTTGAACCCCGAATGCGCCCACGCCGCCAAAACTTTGCCTTGTCTCGAATTTTATTTTATTTTATTTGAATTTTTTGCGACGGTTCTTTTTTCTGCTTCGTTTTTCTTTTGCCTTGCAGCTTTGGCCCGCTTGTTGTGTCTTACACAATTTTTCTAATCAGTCAGTGCCATGTCCGTTCCACAATTTGTTTCAATTCGAGTCGTTTTTTTTTTTTTTCGATTTTTCTGGTTCTTCTGAGTCGAGTTGAGTTCTGTGGGCGCCATTCAAATGCGGGCCACTGATTACGCCCACAAACAGGGTGGGGTGATAACAAGACACGATTAAACACCACGCCGAATGAGAATTTTCATGTGCATCCACTTTATATCGAAAGGACAATTCGACTTTGAGCTTGGCGATTATTGTAGCCAACAGACAAACAGATAAAGTATCTGTTATGCAAAAAGCCAACTTTCCATTCATTCGCACTCTATTACTCCAGTTATCCCGGATATTCATATCTATAAGAAAACGAAACCCAATCAATCAATCCCTTCTGGAATGAAAAGTGCCTGAGTTGAGTGTGCCACAAATGGCGGCAAATGTATCAAATTAAACCTAAAGTAAGCATTTTAAATGCAAAATGCTGACAAATGAGTTTCCATCCCACCACCTAAACAGCCCTCAGTTGTGGACCGGTCGAGACACAGGGCACCAGCTCGTGCCACAATGTGGCACATTAATGAAATTTCGGTATTGGCCTTCTGAAATTCAGGCATGCTTACGGGCATATGGACTAGGTCTCTGATAAGGCCACCCAAACCAAATATGCATATTGAGTTGCATTCCGCTGCTCGACTCGACTCGAGCACTTTTCATGTTGCGTGCAACTTTTATGCCACACCGACTGGCAACAGGCAAAGAAAACGCTTTTATTCGTCTACCCAGTCCGTATAAGTGTTGCAAAGCAATTGAATTTGAGTGTTGTATTGTACCCCAAGCGTATATATTGGCATTATATTTGCTCACTTACAGTTTATAAAGCAGACCCATTTATGAATTGCCATCATTGGTGTTGTAAAACTCGATTATAAACTTTGAAGAGGCAACGGCAACTGTAATGCATGCATTTCAATGGTATTGTTTTCGATTTAAGTCTACACTGTAATTTAAGAACGTAATCTTGATAAAACGAGGAAGCAGAGGATATATCTGACTCGGTCATCGATGCCAATTTGAATGCCTTTGTGCAGTGTATATGCAAAGCCCAGGTCGTTGTTGGTTTCGAACCAGGGCGAAGTGGTTGCGAGGGGGCGGAGGGGGAGGGGAGGTGAGGCATATTGGGGATGGACTGCCAAAGCAATCAGCAGCAATAAATGATAAGCCTCGGCAACAATGCCAAAGGCAAGGCATTCACAAAGCTCTGAACCACTGAAAACTGTCACACACAAAGCGAAACGAAACGAATCGAAACGAATCGTAACGAAAAGAAACCAGCTGGGTGGTTGGGTGGTTGGAGTTATGGTTGTGGTGTACATACATATATGTATGTATTTATTGACACATGTAGCGGTGTCCATGTGATAGTCGGCTGGCTACTTTGCAACAGATTTGCCACTAACGAAGCGCACGATTTCCAATAATGTGCAAAATGTGTGCGAAACGGATGCGTTTTTTATATAAGCAGCAACAGATACAGCTACAGATATAGATAGAGGCGCAGATAGAGGCGCAGATACAGTAACAGATACAGATACAGAAACAGATACAGATACAGATACAGATAGAGGCGCTGATACAGAGACAGTTATAGATACGGATACAATCGACTCTGGCTTGTGTACCACTCATAAAACGTGCGCACATATTGTGGGTGTGACAGGGAGGCGGGGGCGTGGTCGGATTGAGGCATGTTAGCCGGACTTTGTATAATGAGTTCCCTTGTGGCCAACTCCATGTGTCGCCTGACATTTTTTTTGTTGCCACTGCTGCTGCTGCTGCTGCTGCTGTTGTTATTGCTGTTGTTATGGGGTATGTGGAGGGCGTCAAGGTGAAAGCCACTTAAGGTCCAAGCCAAACGCTGGGGTCCCAGTTATCATGTGACAGTAATGAAGTGACAGCTACAACAACAGCAACAGCAACAAAAACAACAATAAGAATAACTAGAACAAGCCAAAGGGACATGACAGCAACTCGACCGCAAAACTTAAACAAGACCACAAACCGCACGCGGATATCAAAATCAAAATACATGACGGCCAAGGGAGAAGGAGGCACGGGGGCAAGGGGGTAAGGCTTGCAGGCTGGAGGTTTCGAGTTGGCAAGTTGGGGATTGGGGTTAGGGGTTTGGGGTTTGGGGGTTGGGCGTTTAAAGTCGCCACTTAAAAGGCGATTAAAGGCAAACAGCAAAACGAGCATGGAAACTGGCACAGTTGAATATAATGAGGAGCAACAACTGGCAAACAAGTCGAAAGACAACTCTTGGCCATCTATTTGCCCAGTATCCTGCACCCTCTCGCCCTGTCTCTCTCTATATGTTGCTGTGTGGTCGACGGGCCGACTGCGCACATAAATTATTAATTGCAAAATAATTGCAAAATTGTGTTTGGCCAAGTTAATTTATGCAGTAAAACTTCGCCGCAACCGTGGCCGGAACACTGAATGAGTTGCGTTCAGTTAGCGAGTTACCAGAACCCAGCCCAAGAGTAAACCGAGACGCAGCCAGACGAAGATCGAGCCTCTGTCCACACACTCTTATGCAATTCAACAGCCCAGTTCAGGGGGTCCAAAGGCCAAGAGTTCAGCTTAAAGTAGCTCATTAAATTTACACTGCATGGGTTTTCTTTCTTCCCCTATTCGCTCCATTTTTCTTTCCATTTTTCTTTTCCCTAATGAGACCCGTCATCTCTCTCTCTCTCTCTCTCCCACACAGGTGTGGCACTCTTTAATTAAAATATTCATATCGATAACAAGGTTAACTCAAGATTTTAATTAAGAACAAAATACATTTCCTTTTTGCATACGGTACAATTTTTATTGCCCCGACATTAAGCAATTTGAGTTTGATAAAAAATTGAAGAGTAAAGTGAAATATTTGTATTAAAGCTGCATTTAGGTTAGCAAGCTGAATGTGTGTGTTTTGATTTTATTGTAAGCATATTTGAAAAAACACAAAATTCGATTAGAAGAAATGCAGAGAAATGCATATATTTTGTAGACATGCGATTTGCTGGTTTGTCAGAAGTTTTTAGTTGTTAAATCGGATGTCAAATTTGGATAATATTTTGCAAATATATTTTTGTTGAAAATTCCATGCAGCAGCTGCACAGATACATCGAGGGAAATAGTAGCAGCAACAGTGGCAACAACAAAATAAATACGCTTTCCCATTTGGCTGGCTTATGGCTATAACGCACACATGCATGTACTGTTGGCCCTGTTCATCATTATTGGTTATTACACAGCCTGTTGCTCAACTCGTAATAGGCTTAAAGTTTCCAGCCCTTGCCGAATCTAGCTGGGCACACAGCAAGCACTCAAGTTCTCAGCTTGTGCTCGACTCTCCGCATAACCAGCGCCCATAGGCAAATAGTTCACTCAGAGAAACGGACATGGGATATATGTTTATAACATAAGTTGGATGTTGGGACTGTGTTTCAAAATTAACTTCAACTTTGTTGGACAACAACATTGTTGTTAGTTGTTAGAAGAGCAGAGCAAACAATCAACACTCAGATTAAAATTAAGATTTTGAAGAAGTGAGTAATTATTGAATGCATGTTGGCTGTGAGATAGTCTTGTGCTCAAACGAATCTCATTCAAGACTTGTTCTAAGTTTAGGAATACTGATAAGAAATATGCCTAAATTGGTTGAATATATTTTCGGAGTTTTCGTTTTGAAAAGCGTTTTCGTTCAGTGTAGTTGGGCACAGACAGATACGTATTTGTATATGCATACATGCATATGTCCAAATGTACTTATGTAGATGCGCTCAAGTGTATCTGATAGATAGATGTGTGCAGCCATCGCACTGCAGATATAAAGATACGCACTTTGCTCGCGCTTCTTTGCTCCTTTTTATCTTTGTATCTTTGTATCTTTGTGCACGCCCAGGCAAGCAGATAAATCTATTATCATTTAATTTAGCCCCAGAAATAATGAAGCATGCAAAAAGTCTTTTGTGTGGCATGCTACACGCACATACACACAGACACACACACACACACATACACACACCCATCTCTTTATACACTCGCCACATGCATCGCACAAATCCAATCAAGGCGTCGGCAAATGTGCAATTTATTTATTGGAATTGTTGCTGTTGTTGCACCAGTTGCAGCAGTTGCAGCAGTTGCAAGTGTTGCTATTTTTGCAAATTGAATTTTTGTTTGCATTGCGATTTTGGCAATTCATTAACATTTCGCATCGGCTGCCGGCATCCGCTGCCACCCAAATGAAAATGCAAATTTGCCAAAGACAAAAGCCGCCAATGCCAACTGGAAACTAAGATAACCAAATGCCAATAGACAGCAACGGAGCCCAAAATGACAACATCTGTGCAACAGTCTATCTTAATTAGTTAACGAAAGCCTCGACTCTAATCGAAATTTGCGACCTCTTCTCTCACGCACTTCAACAAGGCCACAAATAATGTCTATAAATACAGGGTATTCATTTCAAACAACACACAAGTGATCAACATGCAAATGGCATTTGGTAAATCGGATTAGGATTTCATCAAGTTTTTAATTTAATTAAGGTTTTAATTTGTCACAGCTTTTAGCATTTGATTCGATTAACTCCAGTTCAGCTGTCAATTTTAATATTTTGAAACACCAAAAGACTTTTGTGTTGATTTAAATATTTATTAAACAAACATTGTCCTTCTGGCTACATGTATAGTGGAAGTGTCTACAGATTAACAGCAGCAGGACTGTGCAATTTTAGATGTGTCTGGCATGCCCTGTTGCTGCCACAGATTGCGCATTTTCAAGCACAGATTCCATTAAAAATTGGCTAAAAAGTTGCCCATTGAAACTGTGCAAAAATATGTAAATGTCAGAGGAACAATCTTCGAGCCCATAAAGTCTATGCATATTCCTGATTACCATTAAAAGCCGAATTATTAAATTAATTTGAATATTTAAGTTGAGCTTTCTCGACTTTTACAATCGGAGTTATAGTGAATGAGCTGAAAATGAACATAAGCATTGAAATGAATATGTGGAAACTGAATAAAAAGTATGTTTTATAATGGAGTGGTTTATTTTAGAGCCCAAGTCTAAAGAACTCGTTGTCAGCACCTGCTGACTGAGAAGGTGAGTGGTGGGTGGGGTGGGTGGGGTGGGTGGAGGGTGGGAGTATGCCTCATATACCCTCGAGTCGCAACGGAATCAGTTCATTGTTCTCGCTGTCACGCCTACCCAGAGCACCAGTTGCTCGTTATGGGAGTCGCCCAGCGATTTGTCAATGATTTATGCGTAACTAGCGGATAGGGTATAGAGGATTGGGGACAGGGGTTAGGGGATTTAGGATAGGGGATTGGGGATTGGGGGGTTTGGGTTGCACAACAGGTAACTTGAGCAAATTGACTGCGCCTGCAGCTCTGCAACACCTACTCTCCCTCTCTCTCTCTCTCTTTCTCCCTCTGCTAAATTGTTGGCGCCGCTGTCTGCAATGGCTGCTGCTGCTGCAGGCCATAAACTGGACGCATTTGCGATGCAGAGCACGCGGTCTGTGCCACCTGCCACGCCCCTGACAAACAGGCAGCTGGGGAGTGGGGAGCATTCGCTACAAACTGATTAAAATGCGTTTCAGGGTTGCTGTCGTCGGCAGCGCAGTTGACGTCGAAGTCGTCGTCGACGCCGACGCTGCTGCATTTGCATTTATATTGTTTTGACCAATTTCTGCCCCAGCATTATTATCATTTCTTCTGCTGCTTCGTCTCGTGCCCCTGCCACGTTTTATTATTTAGCATTATTATTGCATGCAGCAAGCAGCACTCGCTGAACGATCCCCGTGGCAAGGGCCAGCCAAATGTCCCTACTGCTCCCCTTCCCCCACCCACCGCCCTCCGCTCGCTTAAGTATCCAACTTTGGTCGCTTCTCGTTTGTGTTTGTTTAGCATATGGCAAAAGTTAGAAATGCATTTATTCGACTGCAACTCTGGCAAAGTTGGTTTTCTGCAAAAGAGAAACGCTCAAATTGCTACCTGGCAAATAAATTTGACGACCGGGCTCCTGTTGCGTAATAAATGGCCAAAACTAAACTCATAAATGTGAATTTACCCACTGATAACCTACAAACTAATTCATTAGTTTGCCGTGAGCTGGGAATGGGTTGACAATGAGTTAGGAAGTGGATAAGATTGGGCTACGAATGATATGAGAAAGAGCTCTAAATTAGACGCGAATAAGAGTAAAATGAGATGGGAATGAGTTTAGAATGATATGCGAATGGGCTAAGAATGGATGAGAAATAGTTGAGTCAACTTCTGATGATCTTTAATTGCATTTCTTAGGCAATATAACTTAAATTCTTAAGTTATATAAATAAATAGATGGATAGATAAGTAGAAGCATTCAGAACTAAGGATAGCATAGCTACTAATTTGAATTTGTTTATCTATATAGTATAGGGATATAGTAGACCAAGCCGACCGAGCAAAACTAGGTATATATTCAAAGTTTCATGGGAGTTCGCAGAGAAATCGGTAGAAGGACAATTGTCTACATATTTTGTGGACTCTTGATGCTAAACGAGAATATATATATAGAGGTCAGAGACGAGTCACACATTTTACGACAGGAATTAGCTTCAGGAGTTATGTGTGTTGCCTGCGAGATACATTTGCGATACGAGCACGCATTAAATATTGCTGTTGTTGTTGTTGGATTCATTCATTGATTCATTGAATCTGCATAAATTTTGAATTGTGCTCGTTAAGCAGGAATGTCATTTGTACATTGTGAGGATTTTATTGTCCATTTTGAATAATACTCAAAGTTGTGGCTGCTGTATTTATCTTGCTGGCTGCACTCGAAATAGTATCTCTGATATCTGTCGATTGATTGATTGGCGACTGCCAAAGCATTACAAATTGCCTGCTTAAGTATTTTGATGGCCATAGTCAGACGCAGAGCAGTCAAAACTGTCCGCCCCTATTCCATACATGTATGTATATATATATATACATATATACAATGTGTGTGTGTGTGCCGGCATTTTATCATTGTCGACTACGGTCCGGGCAAAAATTGTTTGCGATTTTTATCATTTTAAATGGCGGCCGCAGAGCGACAAAAAACAAAAAAGTGTCACAAAATGCGAAAAAAAAAGGCAAAAAAAAATAACGTGAACCCAGTCAAATCGTTGAGCAATTGGGGTTGCCCGAAGTAAGGTGAGGGGTAACGGTTGTCGGGGGGGTTTGGGGTGGGGCTGGGTAGGTTCACTTAAACGTCCTGTTTTTGCGCTGCTGTTGTTGTGATCTTAAGCGCGGATTTGCATTATAATTTATTATGCGAGAATTCTATGCAACCTAGCATTTCATTCCACTCCATTCCGCACCATTCCATTGTATTCCATTCCATTCCATCCCATTCCATTCCAGTTTTGTGTGGCTAATTTCGATGTGAAGGCACCGATAAAAAATGAAAGCATTTCTTTAAATGAGTTTTCCACTTCAGAGGGGCGAATGGGGCTGGGGGCAAGTGATGAGCTACGAGTTTCCTAAATGGTGCAACCAAGCAAATACAGGCAGAAAGACAGGCAGACAGACAGATGGAAAGACAGGCAGAAAGAGAGAAAGAAAAAGCGACGCAATCCTTTGCTAATCCTTGCATAACAAACATTTATAAATTATTTATTTGGTCAGGTGCGTGGTGAGCAGAAGACAACAATCTAAGGCCGCCAAGGTGTGAGGCTCAAGGATGTGCTCCTTGCACCCTCCTTGCACCCATTGCACGCATTGGGTTCCTTGCTCGGCTTGGGCTTGGTTTTGGATCACGTGCGTTGCGCGTATTGCTGGGATTAAAGCACAAAACAAACTGCAGCACGAGACAGGGATAGAGAGACACTGAGAGAGAGAGAGAGAGAGAGAGATTGAGAGAGAGAACAACAACCACAAGAACTACAGCAAATGGCAGATTAAATTGTCTCGTATTTTTATTGTTCAGTCTCCAAACTTGGGGGAATCCCCGAACTTATGCTTAGGCGAAAGGGTGCCACACAAAAATTGCAACCGAAAAAAAACGTATTTAACGCATAAAGTAGAGTTTGCACCTGACTAACTGATGTGCATGTGTGTGTGTGTGTGTGTGTGTGTGTTGGGTGTGTGTGAAATCCGAATAAGCAAAGAAATATGTTGATAGTTTGCGTAAAAGTTTTTCGAATGAAAGTACAAGGATTTTGTTGACACCAACAAATAATGAAGAACTAAACTAAAACTATATTGAATAAAATCAGTAATTGCTTCGCACATTTCACACATTTAATATTAAATTATATATAAAGGCCACAAGTAATGTCATGCAAACTTGTTCGAATAATATATCTCTAAGATCTAGAGTAACATCTGCAGCATGATGCAAGATGTGACCAAGATTGAGGCTCATTATTAAAATATACTCAGCTTATAATTAGGAATCATATTGAAGAAGACATGACAGACACTTTTAAGCATATGTATATGTATATATATATATATATATATATATATATATATGTATATATTCATTATCATCATCGTGACACGTGTAAATTTAGCTATTTTTTTTTGTCTGCAAATGCAAATTGTTTTCTTTCCAGTTAAGCTGATGGAAATATCAAAAATGTTGTTATTTCCTATTGAGAGATAAATAAATGAATTAGTAATTAAATTGTTGTCATAGCAACTAACAATTGAAAAGTTAATTCTGATGTTAAAACGTATCCGGTTGCAACTATAAAAAATATAAATTTTCAATAGGAAATAATCCTTTGACCGAATTGATTAACAAAACTAACAGCGCCATATCCATTGCCAAATTTTCAAATCGTAATTGGTGTAACAGTGCAACGCAAACCTGCCCCGGCCACCTGCCACATCCGTAATCCTTGCTCCATAAAACTGTGGTTGACTCGGTTTGCTAGGTGTCAGGGGCAGACTGCTTAATTATTTAGTAACCTGATGCCCAAAAGCTTAACAAGCAGCGCTGCCATTGGCAACGCTAATGTTAATGCCAATGATGACAACCCAATGAAGACCACGAGCAGCTCGATGAGCAGAGGCAGAGGCAGAGTGCAGGACAGGTAGCCTGGGCTGGTGTGGCGTGGCCTGCACTGAGCACAGTCTCATAATTTGCTCAAAACTGTTCAATATGTCGTCATTAAATCAACAAAACGCATCAGCTTCTCCTTCTCTCTTCTTCATGCCTCCCCCCCCCCCCCCCATCCACCCCTCTGCCAAGTGTATCGGGCAGTGTCAATATATGGTCTCAGCACCAGCAGAATGGCAACGCCCACACAAACTCACACTTAGAAAAAAAAATGTTCAACTGAAATTTATGAATAATTTTTTGAATTCTTATTTTTACTTTCAGTAGGCAAAAGGCAGGAGACGCTTTGCGGAATACACTGCGAAAAAAAGAAGAAGCTAGCCAAGCTGAGCTCAGCGCTCGATTATTTCTCCAAGTGCAAAAGGCAGACGGAAGGACAGACAGCCAGTGTCCGTGGCGCACTTGCGATGTGGCGATGCTGCTGCTGCTGCTGTTGCTGTTGCCGCCAGCTGTGTCCTTTCCTAGACAAACAATAAAATATTCAAAGTTTATAATGTAAATTAACCCAAGTTGGCCGGCTCGGCCTCGGGCCACGTTTCAGTGTCCTGCCACGAGGCCATCCTGCCATGAATATACAATACACAACTAGCTACCGCTTTGCCCCTGCGGCAACAGCAGTAGCTGTGAAGTGGTTGCACATTGAGAGTAGGAAGGGAGCAGAGTTAAATCTCTGTATCTCTATCTGAGCCCCAAACTGTTTGTGGCAAGCATCAATTCTCATATGGCTCGCCCCCATTTCGGGGCAGCTGCAATCTTGAGAACTTAAAGGATTTGTCACTGCCACTGCCACTGCCACTGCTGCTGTTGCTGCTACTGCTGCTGCTGTTGCTGCGAACGAGACTAATCAAATTTTATTGGGCTCGTTCGCGACAAGCGGTGGTGCAGGTGGTGCGAACAGTGGGCGTGTCTGCTCGGAAAGACTCGTTAATTTGCAAATTTTGTGCAAATTTGTGTGTGTATTGTTTGTGTGTGTGTGTGTGTGTGTTTGTTTGTGTGTGTTTGCCTGTGGTCTTTCATAAGCCGACACGGGACGAGCGATTGAACTTTGACCAGGTGCCAGATGAGCAGGTAACTGCGAGGAGTATCAAATGCTGCAACATCACTAGCCATAGAGCCAACTAATATTCCAACAATGACAGTAACCCCTACCACCCACCCCACCCCACCTAACCCCTTACCAACCACCCCGCTGTCCACCACAACTGTGTGGAAATGCTTTGTTTTACTTGCCGCTTACTCATCAGGACCCGAGGCGAGCCAGGAATGATGAATGATTAGCAAACAGCCGCAGACCAAAGCGGATGAAGCAGTGGCAGTCCACACAGCAGCAGCAGTAGCAGCCGCATTCGACTCTACACTGCACAAAATTGCACAATGCTCTTGTGAATATTACATTATTCAATTTTATATCAAATGGATCTCTTATTTAAAATGATAAAAAAAAAGCAATAATAAAATTTGGCACTAACCAGATTGGAATTTCCAATCATTAAATCTGAATTTTATTCCAATTTTGCCCTTAATTTTCACCAAGTTTTAATTCTTAATTGAATCCCATATCATATTATATGCACATGTATATTTTTTATATGTCTGTGTGCTTAATAAAATCCAATGACTATAAAAAACAATTTTAATTTTATTACTCAGTATTTTATTTAATTGTTGATTACTTTCATTTAAAATTTAAAACTCAATGCAATTAAGTGAAACAGTTTTGGAAAGTGTACCTAAAGCTGCAAGTGGAGCTAGAGTTGGAGCTGAAACTGGAACTGGAGGTGGAGGTGGGATATGGTTGGCAGTGGCAACTACTCAAAATTTTGTTGCCGCTCGCCCAGCGAACGTCATCTTTCATTAGATTAACGATTGTGCCGGCCACTGGGTAGCTGCCCAAAATCAAATCTTCAGCAATCTGTTCTGGCAAAATGCCCCCACACACACATATATACACACACACATACACGCACATAGCCATAGACACATCCATTTGTGTGGCAACAAACAAAACAAAAACAGTAAAGAAAAAAAAAAAGAGTGTCAAATGCGGGCGACGGCCTATGCCACATACATGGCTCGCTGTTTTTGGGGGCATGCGACCTGCAACCATCAACCGTCCGTCGGACAGGGTCGGGCTTATGGCCGAACTGGGCCGGGCCCAACCAAACCGACGAGCAAACGAGTGTCAACTTGATCCTGACAAAGTATTTGCGGCTGGCCAGTCATTTTTAGTGCGCCCACAGATTTCGGACAGAGTCCTGTGGCAAGTTGTGCGTTATTTGCCCCTCCCCCAATGCCCCTCCCACTCACACTCGCTGCTGGTCAAAACTAACTGAATGAGTTTTGAAAAACTGAAAGAAATATGAGCATTAAGATAAGGACTAAACAAACGATGCCCTCAAATATATGTCTATTTTTATAATGTGACAATTAACAGTTTAATTATAAAACTGTTAAGTTGCACACATGTGTGTGGGTGTGTGTGTGTCCGCTTTGACCTTTGACTCACGACTAGTGGCAGGCAAACAAAGCTGTAATATGGGGAATTTAGCTCGTGTGGTCGCATATAAATATACATATATATGCGAGTATAAATAAAATATGTATATATATATGTATATATATATATATATATATATATATATATTTTATTTATACTCGCATTTCCAAGGGGAATTGGGAATATCGATTTACAGCTGATGATAAATTTTGTTTCTTTTTTAAAGCTGCAAAACATGCAGCAACTTACAGAAGAGTATTTAATTTCCTAGCGGGTACTATCATTTTGCCGTGGAGTGTGAAGTGACTAAGACCACAAAAAAAAATATATTTACATAGTTGATAGGCATTGAGAGGCGACAATCAGTCGAGTTGGGCATTTGTGCATTAGTTTCGCACAATTCCTTGGCTCTTTCGATTAACATACGTTTTTTTATTTATTAACTATTTACAACATGCAATTGGGCTTATACTGTAGGTGCTTAAACGGCTAAAGCTACAAGCTAAATAGAGGAAAAAAAAAACAAAAAAAAAATAATTGTGAATGACAGTTGTTCGTCTCGGCGGGTGGCATGAGGAATATGAAGAACTGGTTCACGCTTATAGTTCACTTGAACTGTACAGAGGCAAGCGAGTATAGCGAAGTTGAATCGTTTAACAATTGAAAACTGTGCACAAACAATTTGGATGATTACTTAATGAACTAGATCAGCTTGTGTGGCACTGGCAAAACGGAACTAGTTGCGCATCCTGAGCCGTCCCCATTAATCCTGCACCGTATGACGCTTCGCCTTGGGCATGGCCACTTCCAGGGAGCGATCCACATACGCAAAGTTGTCCACAACACTGACGGCGAGGGTGCCGCCCATCACGACCAGAGCACCGACGATGGCAATCTTGGACCACATATTGAGAGTTGCGAGTTGCGAGTTGAGCTGCGAACGGAACGACGAAGTGAGCAGGGCGAACCAACAAACGTATTTGCAGTATGCGCTCTGCATGACGCCTTATATACCAGCGGCTGATTCACAGCGGGAGCGACTCCGTTCGCGGCGAGCTTTCGCCGGCTGATGATGTGCCGTTGGTCACGTCGGCCGAGCTCCCCATTAGCAACCAGAAGCTTTCGCTTCGCAGGCACCCGCCTCTCTCTCTCCCTCCCCTCCCTTAACGATGACACACACACAATGCACTCCCTCCTTCAACTATTATCGATCAGTCGATAAGAACTTTTCACGAGCTTTTTATTTCTGCTTTTTTGCTATTTGCTGTGCCTACGTACACAGAGAGAAAAATAAGCGTCAAATCTACAGCCCACACATTCTTAAGACAATAATATATTAATTATCAACATTGCATCAAGTTAGTTGTTTTACTTAATACGTTGTCCAGATTAGAGTATGCTGGAACAAGCGCCAAAAAAATATTGACTGCTTGTAAAATTTTCAAATATTTCATAAGCTTTATTATTTTATTTGTTTAATGAAAAGTATTTTTAATAACAACAAATACAATAAAAAATAAATATTTGATATTCCAATATTTGGGAGTCAAATGTCAAAATTGATAAATTCTTAAGCTAAGTTTGCGATTAGATTAAAATGTTCTTGTTTCAAGTTTGGTGATTGCAATTCTTCTTTTGCCATAAAAAAAGATAAGTCTGCAACGCATATTTTTCTTTGTGTACATTCTACAAACATAAATATTTGCTGTTTATTAAATTTGTTTTTTTTTTGTGTTTCTGTTTGTTTATTGGTTTAGTTTTGTTTATCAAAAACTGTTAATCGCAGCGGATGCGTGGCGCGCTCGTTTTTCGCATCAATATTGCCAATGGTGGGGATTACGTGGATAGGGGGAGAGGTGTGGGTGGGGGGGGGGGGGTAGAAAGGCAGTTTGATTATATATTTTCATTATGGACTATCATAAAAGAAATGTATACAAGCTCTAGACATGCCATCATGCTACAATGGATACATCTATAAAAAAAAAAAATATATATAAATACATATATATATATATATATATATGTCCGTTTGTATGTATTTTCAACTGAAAGCTTCCGAAAAGCTTATCTATATTTGTATATACAAGTATATATATATACGTGCCTGTGAAATATTTTGTAGAGAATGTGCTAATCAATATTAAATCCACTTTAGACTTATAAATTTGTTAGAGCATTTCAGAATCGGTGCCGATATATATAGTAAATATTTGCAAATATTCTTGTCAAAATATTTTTTATTTGACTGTTAATTAGTATCTCTCGTTGAGCACTTTGTTGCCACACCCTGCATGGAAAGAGTATTTCAGACTAGGGCACAATATATCGAATAAGTATTTGGAAAAGTTTGCTGCTACGACAAAACATAGTTATGATGGAAACGAAAATGCCATTTGTAGGGTATCTAGCGGTCGAATAGTCCCGCATATCTCACGCCAGCTGTCATTAGTGTAGATTAACATGATAAAATGTTCTGTGGGCGTTTAGCCACTAATGCGACAAATGTATCTACTAATCGCAACGGTGTGAAATACAAAAGCGAATGTGAATACGAATGTGAATGTGACTGTGAGTGTGACTGTGAGTATGAGTGTGAGTGTGAGTGTGTGTGTGTGTGTGTGAATGCGCACGTGAATGCGATACGAAGACGAATTCGTGTGCAGGTGTGAGGGGTGAGTGCAACTAAGCAGTAAGTAACTCTTAATCAGCATTGTGCGCAGTTAAGATTATGATTAACTTAAGCCTAAACCGAAACCACATACAGTGCAAAATTCAACTATTTAAACATTTAAAATGAGTAATGTTCCCAGTCTGAGTCATCTTAAGAGTAAAGAAAAAAACGGAAATAATCATACCATGATGTAATGCAACTTAAAATGCTATATACTGAATAGATGATTATATCTATATATATATATATATATATATATATATACATATGTATATATGCGCTTGTGTATATTGGGATATTCAGAAGCCATAGTAATATCTGCACCTTTAAGAAAATGAATGTATGAGAATCAAGATATAAGAAATAAATAATCCAAAAGATATAATGTTGAATATTAAATATTAAATCATGCAATCCAACAACTGTTAACAATTTCATCAATGTTCTCATCACTTCAACATTTCCACTGTTTACTCCTTTTAAATATATATATGTATATGTACATGTATACATATATGTGTGTGTGTTTGTGTGTGTGTTGGAGAACTCGCGCTGTTTACGCGGAAATTAATTGAGGCTCATAAAACAGCGTATATAAAGACAAAGACAACAACAGCAACAGCGAAGAGAATGTGTTGTGTGGCTGGGTAAGGGTGGTAAGAGAGAGGGGAGTGGGGGCAACGGGGGATAGTTGTTTGTTTGAGTTGCACGTTGGTTGTTGGCGTAGTCGTATCTATGGGGGCGACATCGTCGTCGCATGTAGATAAACAGGCATTAATAATATAAATTTGGCCAGCATTGTGCACAGACGATGGCGGTCCAAAGATGCGAAAGGGTTTCGATGGGTTTGAAAGAGGGGGAAGGGGAGGAGAGGAGAGGCTGCCTGGTTATACTAACAGATTGCCATCATTTGTGTTTGCTTATGGTCTAGGACTATGATGCGGATACAAGCAGAGCAGATATCTCAACAGCTACGTCTGCGAACTGTATCTGTATCTGTATCTGTATCTTTAGCTGTGTATATTGGCTGTTGAATGCTTGGCAAAAGGGTTGCGTGTTGCAGACACAATTGCCCAAAACTACTGCTGCTGCTGCTGTTGCCAGCTGCTCAATTTTGGTATATTAATTCCATCTCTTCGGTGGCTTGCGAGCACTTTCCTTATTTAGCCCACAGCTCTCAGCGTTTTCCATGCAACATTTAATTTCCCAATAAATAAACCAATATAAATAAGAATGGAATGTGTTTTGATGGGTGGGTCATGGAGGGTGTGGCACGGGGCAAGCGTAGCAGCTCGCATCCGCTTGTGCCAATTTGTGCAATGCAACAGCATTTGAGGCCCACATTCTTGTGGCCCGTGGCAGCAACCAATCGAAAGCTCAACACGACACACCCTATCCCCATCGCTATCCCTATCCCCGTCCTAAACCGCCCCCTAACACGTTACCCTCTCTCTGCTCGGCAACACAGGGCGTATTTGTGCTGCGCTCGGTTTGTTCGCTTGCACTTCCTTCCGGCTGGCCCGCATACGAAAGTGAAAAAAACTAGAAAACTAAAAAAGTGGCAAAAACCTCAAGTAAACAAACGATGCAACACACTTCTTATACACACACACACACACACACACATTTGCAACTACAAGCACCCTTCCCCTGCTCAAGTCCAGGTTTTGTTTCCTCTGCTTAAATTGAATTCTCGAGCGCAAATTTTCATTTGTAGGTGTGCGTGTGTGTGTGTTTGCGTGTGTATATATTTGTTAATTTTCGCACAGGGAAATTGCATCAACTGGCTTACGACTTTTTGTGCGGTGGCAACAACAACAACAACAACAAAAACATTAACAACATCAAAACACGGCCAAATACATATTCCAACTTTTCAGGCTTCCGCGCGAAGTTGATTTTAAAAGGCTTGACTAAATAATGCCAGGCACAAAGTTCACAGTTCAACTGCTCGACACCTCGCCAAACTTGGCGCCCTGGCATGACAGCTACAACAACAAAAACAACAACAACAACAATAGGAACAGGAAAAAGAAGAGCACTTGAAGGACTGCCGTTAAGTATACGACAAGGCAGCCGCAACACAACCTTTTCAGGACACACCAGGAACACCGCGGATGGCAGTCAGATCGATACGCTATTGGCGTGTGTGTTATAATGTAATCATAATATGCAATCCAACATAACCCAATTCACATATGTACACTTATACAATCATATGTATTTATTATATTCAAATATTATTTGCAATTTGTTTCTGTTTCAGGTATTTGCCAAACTTAAAAGTTACCAATGCGCCCAGCGAGCAGCCGTCCTCAATACACATTTGAGGTTAATCAGTGCATGCATGCATCTAAGCACACTTATACACATGTACACGTGTATGCATACACACACACACACACACACACACACACACACACACACACATAGATACACCATGTCAGACCATAACAAATAGTTTTTCAAATAGTGCTCGTATTCATTATCTGATTGAGTAATCACAACAATACACGCATCGAATTTGCTGCCTCTAAGCGAGATGTGCTCAAAATTGCTTATCGATATTTATCGATTCAGCAGTTAAAGATATATATATGTATATGTATGTATGTGAGATGGTTGTTGGTTAAGATGTATTTCGTAAATAAAGCTAGGCCATAATAATACCTGATAACTGGCCTGATAAATAATGCATATTGCATTTTTGATCTGTTAATTAGGTTCAGTTATTTTGCTATCTCTTCTATATGTTCCCTATTTCTATCTATATCTCTCTAACTCTACTTTTTTGATTTGATTAGGTTTTCTGCTTTTCCTCAATCATTTTTTTATATTTTATTTTATTTATTTTACTTTTTAAATTTAAGCTTCATTTGAATAATAAAACTATGGATAAATACATCAATATGTCAATTAATGACACTCTATCAATCTATATCTATATGTATGTCCATAAGCATTTGAAAATATTGCTTCCAACTATAGTTTGTTTCAGTGTATCTGCGTCGCTGTTGGCTTATAAAAACACTCATTTAAATGATAATTGCGCTTCTCGTTATCCACAAAGCGAACATCCCAGCGAGGGATACTAACTACATATGCATGTTCGCTTGTGTATGTGTGTGTGTGTGTGTGTGTGTAGGTGCGGGCATGCCATGCCATGGCTTTTGTCCTGATCCATGGGGTGCATTTTAATTTATGAGCAAATTTTGCGTATCTAATGCACAACGTCCTGCACTTGGTGTGCACAATTAAATTTTCAATGTAATTTCACGCACAAATGCCTTCAATTGCACGCTGCACAGGACTTTGCTGGCTGGGTTGACAAGGGGGGTAGTTGGCAGGAAGGGTGGATAGGCTCATAGGCTCTACATAGCGATGCCGTGGCATGCCGTGAAGCGAAATAATCATCATAATCGCATTGACACCACAAATGATCGCGCGCCTCAGCAGCTCGCATGCTGAGCGGGAGAAGTGCTGATGGGTTGGGGTAGGTGTGCTGCTGTGGCGTGGGAGGGGAGGGTGGGGTGTAGTGTGGGTGTTGTTGTCACAACAGGAAGGCTTTTGCACTTATCGACAGCATTTTGCACGCGCTTGAGTGGCATCATCAACATTTTTACGGCCGTTGTTTGTTTTTGGTTTTTTCTTTACTTTTTTTTTTGCTTTTGTTGTTTTTTGTTTTGGCAAACAGCCGATTAAACGTGGCACGTCGCTTATCAATTAGCACAGTTCAGCAGCTATCAAAGCTGCCAATGACGATGTCGATGACCGTCGATAAAGACGGAAATAGACCAAACTTCCCCCCCCACAAACTGAACCAGCGCACCACCAGCCCACTGGGCATGTTAACTGTTGTGCAAAGCTTATAGCAATGTTCATAAATAATGATAATACAAAAAGTACAAATAACTTCCATCAAATTCTTGGCGTATTAAGTTCTCAATTGAAAACTGTGAACAGCGAAATCGAGCTTTATTCTTAATCCGAAGAGTATCAAAATTGTCAATGGAATTTTTAAAAGCTGCGCTATAAAAATGAGATAAAATTGTGCAAAATTATGCAACAGACAGAGCGAAGTATGTCCGAGTCCGTAAAGTATATATATTCTTGATCTTAATCGATTTCCGTTAGCTTTTTAACTGATGCAAAATCTAATCTGACATATTTTTGATGATTTGCTTAAGCAAAACGTATTTGCATATTGCGCAAAGAGCTCTCAGTCTCCCAAGTCTACTACTTGCAGGGTATTTCCCAGTCGAGCTGTCTCGACTACACACATGTGTGTGTGTGTATTTTTATGCACTTATCATTTATCATCAGAGCTACAAGAGCCTCTCGATTCTGACTTGTCAATTGGAAGCTGCAGTTGAAATCCGAAATGCATAACGCATTCTTTTTGCATTCGCTCTTGGCTTGCTTCTGTCCGTCCGTCCAACGGACATGGTTGGTGCCTTTATTTATTTTCATTTATTTTTTGTTGCACAATATCGCTTTGCACCAATGGATGATAGTGCAACGACAAAAGTTGTTGCTTATTGCTTGTTGCTTGCTGTTTGTTGCTGCTGACACTCTACGGCGACCTTCAAGTAACCACTGGTAACCCCACCCATCACAGGCAAGCCAGCGTTGTTTCGTCTGCCTCCCCCCTACCAACATCCCTGGCCCACCCCCCTCTCCTGTCACGCTGCTACTCCATTCTTTGGAGTGCTGTGAAGTGTGTGCGTTGTAATGTGCGTTAATAAATTTAATTTTAGCCTCTTTTCCTTTAGCTACCAGCCCATATACCAAAAACCACCCACCACTGCCACTCCACCTCCTCGCAACCACCCGCCCGCTCCGCAGTTGCGTGGAACCATCAAGTTTAAAGTGTCGCCGGAGTCAAACACAACTCAACTCGATGCTCGTTTCTCGTTTTTATCAGTTTAATGGGCGGACCGTAATGCAATTTGGTCGACACCACCCAACCACCACCCATCCAGAGAGGGAGACGGAGGGGGTTGGGCAAGGGGAAGGGGGGTAGAGATATGATTTCCTTGTTGCTGCTGCTGTTGTGTAAAGCAATTTTGATAAATTTATGTGAAATACGCTTTCATGATAAGCTAATTAAATTCAATCGCTGTAACCAACTGCCAAAAACCGAAATGCCCTCCTGCCCCCTGCCACAATGCCATTTGCCCCTTTACCCCTCCCCCCCCTCCACTTCAACTCCCTCGTTGACAAGGCAATCCCCAGTTGCTGGGCCTGTTAAAGCTCAGCGATTGTTTCCATATCGTTGAATCGACTACAAAAATCAACAGCGGCGGTTTGCCAGCCAACATGGGATTGGATAATGAGCGCAATCAAACATGGATACTTACATACACACACATACACACACACACACACACACACACACAGTATGTAGATGTAGAGAATGTTAGAGATGCTACAAGCAGATGCAAATGATCAAGAGAAAAGAAAACAAGTGAGAACGTTGCAGTCGGGCATAGTCGACTGCGTAATACTCTGATACCAATAAGAAATACCAACAGATAAGAGAGTAGGAAAGAAATAACAATCTTATAAGGAGGTTCGCATTAATCTACCTCAAACTGATAAAAATGCTTGATGGAGGAGTTCTAGGCTTTGGTGGCAGGCACAATACAATTACTGCGTACAGCTGCGGTCAAAAGAATAGGAATAGGTAAACGAAAACAAAGAGAGTGTGTCGAAGAGTAGACGAATGATGCAAGGATGCGGTTGAAATCTGAAAGCAACTATTATTTTGATAACAACTGTATGTATGTATGTATGTACTTATGTATATGTACATACGTATGTAAATTAATATTTATCATGTGCATAATTATGGATGGAAACAGAGTGTAACTGATATGCATACGCGGAGGAAGAACCGCAAATTGGCAGCTAGAGTTGAAGTAATAAATAATTGAATTAAGATTAACATTTAAATTGAATGCACATATGTTTTGTAATAATGTTAATAGCAATTATCATCGGCAGTGATTGTGTCACCTGTCAATTATGGGCTGCATTTGTTGAAGGCAAATAATACAAATACGAATCCGTTTGCTTGTTATATTTCTGAGTTTAACGTTAATGTTAAATGTTTGCTAATTGCTATTTGCTAATTAATTAAATCTAACGAACTGAAATCAATGCTTAGTTGCATGAAACAAATGTCATTTATACAATTATAATTAGGACAGCAGCAGCCGACAACTAAAATTGTATTAAAATTCTGTTATTTTCAACGAGTCACCTACGAAAACGAGGATTAGTTATTAGACTTACAGATACGCTGCCATACCTAGCATCTTGTGCTAAAATTGTCTTAAATTTTAGATTGCTCGTTACACACACATATGTACATGTACATATAGATAACTGTATACATCGATTGCTTCGCACTTCTATTCTGTAAACTTTTTCATGTTCACATTTAATGTTTGTTTCTTATTTACAACGCAATGAAATTTAACTGTTTAAACAAGCGTCGAAAAGATTTCAACGCACACACATACAGATGCGGGCTGCAGCAGCAGCCACACAGCCAGAGTAGAAAATGCAAAACAATTTCAGGCGAATTAGCGTAATTGTCTCGCCGCCGCTGTCGCTGTTGCTGTCGCTGCTACTGTTACTGCTTCTGCTTCTGCTGCTACCGCTGGTGCTGGTGCTTCTTCGCCGTTGCAAAGACAATGAACATGAGACGGTGAATAGCGGATGGCAAATGGCGACTGCAGCGCCAATGTCGACGTCAACTGAAGCAGCAGCAGCAGCAGCAGATGGAAGAAGCAGACGCACCAGCAGCAACCAAGCTACTTAATCCTCTAATTTGTGTGTTGCTGTACTCTGCCCCACCCCCCCACCTAAAAAAAAAGGAAGAATGAAAGAAAGAAAGATATAACACACACATACACACACACACAGAGAGAGACACCCTTCCGCGTGGCTGACAGCGCAGGCTTCATTTGTATGCAAAAATGTAAACCAAAAAATCAGCGAGAATGTTAAATCCAACAAAATGCATTTAACACATAAAAATTTGCATAGAAAGTGGCTTTGGTATGTTTGCTATTTTGCTGCCATCGCAGTCACACTTTATTCACGCAGCAACCATTGACGACAACGCCGCAAGGCAGCGTGTGTTAGAGAGAGAGAGAGAGAGCGAGAGAGATAGAGTTGCTCTTCTCAAGTCAATGATGTTTTCTTCTTAACGTAGATTTAATTTTAATTTCACTTTTTCTTTTACTATTACTATTATTGTTATTTGTTTTATGTGTGGTTGCCACGCACAGCCACGCTAATCTGCCACTTATTTCTGCTAATAACACACACACACACATACACACGCATCGCTTTATGGCTACCATTTAATTTGGCTGCTTCGTTTTTGTGACACTGCACTTGAAGACATTCACCGTTAGCCCCGCTGCTGCTGGCAGCTTTTTGGGGCTTTTGCGAGCGGCGCCAGAAAACTTTTCGATTGTTTTGCCATTTCTTAATAAGTTGTGTTTGCCATCTCTCTTCTCTCTTCTTCGTGATCAGTGCCAAATGTGCATGTATTTTACATACTTCCGTGTGTTACATACTTACTTTTGAAACGCCTCGCGCTTGGGCCATTCTTTGTTGCTGTATTATTTTATGCTTCTGTTTTTATTATGTTTTTTTTTTATTTTTTTTTGTTGTTATATTTTTTTTTATACTTATTTTTTGTCTTTTTGTGTATGCTGTTTTTGCATGTGTTGAGATTCTCATGAAATTTGCATACAAATTGCGTCTGGCGCTGGGCGTTGTACAACTGTTGTTGTGCCACCAAGCGGGGAGAATGAGTCTCTGCTCCTGCTCCGTTCACTGGACCAACCGCCCCTCGCACACAACCCACCAAAGGGTTAAGGCTGACAATAACAGCAACAACAACAACAACAACAGCAGCTGGCAACTGTCAATTATGTGGGCTTGTATCAATAATCAGGATTCGGCACGCCGCAAATATTGAGCTGCAATCATAAAAGAATACACTTTTACTTTATTAGCATATGTATCAATAAACATAATTTACATATACATATATATATATATATATATATATATATGTCTAATATCCGAGACGAACAACAATCTTAGAGAGACTTTAACACTCCACAAAATCTTTGTTGTTTGCTCTTTGAACTTTATTTTTATAGATGTGTTTACTTTTTTGCTTCTTCCCGCAGATTGAAGGCACACTTTCAGGATGAACGAACATTTTCCCAAACTCATCCACTCCACTAAGATATACATATATATATATATATATATATATGTATATATATATATATTATATACACTGTAAAGGAAACAGAGTTGCTCAAAAGAGTTTCTGCATGTAGCGAACAATCTCTATAAATATAATTATTTTGTGAAATAATTAATACGTTTTTCTAGGTTATAAATATTTGTTAAAAATAAATTCAAAAGAGAAAATTTATAATTCTATTTTCAGAAATGTGCCGAAAAATGTGCACAAATAAAAGAAAATTTATATATTTAATGACTTTTCTTCTTCATTATAATAGAAATCTTTAATTCAGATTGTAGAACAGTTTCTTTGATTGATAAAACAAATTTTGTATCGTTTATTTTATTTATTTGTTTTTGTTTTTTAAGTGTGCTATCGATACTAATTCCACACACAAAATTCAAACCAAATAACTTAAGTTAATTGGGGCTTAGATTTATTTGCAAAAACTTGAGGCTTCCACTTTAAATACAATTTAAGTCACACTTTTATGCCCACTTGGATTAGTGGTGAATGATGGTTAACAGAGTAAGCAAGGATAATTATTCAGAGAATTAGTTGTTGTCTTTATCGAAATTATAAAAAACTGAAATTGAAAAATGGAAAACAAATATAAGAACTAAATACAATTTCAATTGGGTAATACATGAAGTCCTAACTACAACCTATATATATATATATAAATATATATCCATCTATCTATCTACAATATATAAGATAAAGTTTCGAAAAGTCTTAGACGCCTTAAAGCCCTAGCTTTCAATGTCAACATTTCAGCACTCAAGTTGTTTGCGTATCCTTCAAGCTTGCAACATCAATTTTGCTACTTGCTACTTGCGACTTGCGTCTTCTGCCTGCTTTTATCATAAATAAACACCACAATTATCATAGGTAAACAACAAATAAATAGAAGAAGCGGTAATAAAAACAAAAGTCAATTGCGGCGCTTTTTGTGGCATTTTGTGTTTGTTTTCTGTTTACTTAAGACAGTCACCCACTCGAAGGACTAACCCTCATACATCCCCCAATCCACCGCCCCAACCCAACACCCAATTCTCTCAAGGATTGCCTCGCTTCCAACTTTGCCATCAATTTTTAAGTTGAAGTTTCAGTTAAAGTGGCTGTTGGTGCTGCTGCTACTGCTGCTGCTGGTCGTTGTGCTGCTGCTGCTGCTGATTGCTTAAAATTCATAATGATAATAATAGAGCGTTCTGCACTAATTGCAGCACTAACAACTGCAACAACAACAACAACAACAATTCTTCACTTGCACTTGGCATCACTTAAGTCAACTGCAAAAACTTTTGCGCCATTCGCATCATTCGAGTCATTCGAATGGGCGCAGATAGAAAAGAGCCTCGTTGCATAGTTGCAAGGAAATGTGGCAGCGGGAGTGCAATTGCAATTGGAATAGGAATAGACGAGAGCATGGGCGTAAGGATGGCTATACAAAATGCCAGCCATTTGGCCATTCACTCTCCCCCTCTATCATACTCTCTCTCTGTCTCTCTCTCTCTGTCTGTCTTCCGACTCATTCATTCAAGCATTTTGCCGCTTGCTTTCAGGCAAAATTGTTCTACAAAGATGCTAGCGCAGACAATGACAATGAGAGAGAGGGAGAGGCAGAGTGAGGGAGAGGGAGAGGGAGAGGGAGGATAAGTCAAATGCCCACACCCGCTTACATTCACATTTATATTCGTATTCACATTCACATTCACATTCACATTGAAGTGCACTTCATTGCCGCTTGTCGTCTGCCCGTTTAGCCGGCTTCAGCTGCTGAGTTCTCGTTGCCAGGACGAGCTCCATGTCTATCTATCTGCCTGCCTGCCTGTCTGTCTCTCTGTCTATCTGCCTGCCTGCCTGCCTGTCTATCTATCTGTCTGTCTGTCTGTCTGTCTGCCTGCAGGCGCTGCTTAACTTTAACTTGAACTCCAAAATAATAGGCCGAGTTGTTTTTGGCTTGTTCAGTTTTCGTATAATTTCCTAGCAGGTATTTCCATACCACTCATCTCTGCGCGACACTCGACTCTAAGTGAGGGAGAGAGACAGACACAGACACAGAGACAGAGAGAGGTGTCGCGAATGACATTGGTTATGACAATGACAGCCCAATGACCAAACACTCATTATCCACTAATATTCATAGTTGTATTTACTCTTCGCTACTATCTATCTACTACTATTCATATTTGTATTTACTTATGCCTATACTAACTGTTAATCAGCTTTATATACTAAACGATTCCTCAAGAACCCCTTTTCGAATTATTTATTATTTACACATTTCTCGGCTTGCGAAATCAGTCTACTGGTGAAAATATTTTTTTATTGCTCCTAGATAAGTATTTCAAAGTGTTTGGTTGACAAAAGTTTTAGGAAGCTGTAGAATATTAAATATGAAACATGAACTGTACAATAAAAAACAGTTATCTCGGACACACCGACGTTTACATACCCTTCTTCTTTTTAATAACAATAAATATGAATCAAATAGTAAAAAAAAAAACGTTTAAAATATAAATATCTTTAATTGTGAATATTGCACAACTGAATACGAAACTTAAGACACATATTTCGACCGTTTGTTCCCATGGCAGCTATGTGTGTGATAGTGACAAAAAGCAGCAAATATCAATAAAAAATAAAAATGCAAAAAAACGAATTACAACAGATATTTGCAAGCTTGAATATATGCATTGAGTGTGGCCACTGTCCCACAGTGAGTGAGTGCATTCATGAGTGTCTGTCGCAGCTGTAGTTTGACTATTTACCATATCGTTAATGTTTTCATCTTATTTGCTTAGCTCTGGTTCTGGCTGTCGCTAACTGTTATGGCTACTTACCAGGCTTTCTTCTGTCTCTCTCTCTCTCTCTATCGCGCGCGCTCTCTGTCTCTTTCTGGCAGCATAGCTTATAGGGCAACTAGTGCTTTTGCCAAGCAATTTCAATGAAATCAAGCAGGCAACTGCAAAGCAAATGCTTTGTCCTGCTTGCAGCCGTTTCGCCTTCATCGTCCCCCCCCCCCCCACCAACTACCCCTTTCCCCACTCTTGATGTCCTTGTTGATTTTACTGCTGCTGCTGCTGCTGCTGTTGCCCTGCGGCAACAATGACATTGTTTTTGATGCTGCTGTACTTATTGTTACCTGCTCTCAGCTCTACGAGCATTATCATACACCATTCTTCCCTTTCCCCTCACCACCCCTTATCCTACCCTCCCCTTCCCGTATACCCTCGGAGAATGCATAGCTTTTGTTGTGTTCAAACCTTGCGGTCATTATCACAAGCGTACAGCAATAATATCAAAAGCAAAGAATTGCATTACGTAATATTCAATATCGGGAACAATATATTGTTTTGTTGTCGCACCACTCAGTGGACACGCCTAACGGCAATAGTTAATGCTTGATGCACATTAATTAACATATATCATGCTTGACTCCAGTCGGAAATAAGCTGAATTAATTTAATCACGAAGCTGATCCTTAAAATTTGAAAACTCACCTAAGCAGAAGTTGAACATAGGTGGAACTAATCTTATATTGGAGAGGCGCAAAGATGAAAAAGGTTGCAAGTTATAAGATCTTTTGCGAGATTGACATTATGGGTCTTTTTTTGTCATTCAGGACAAAATTCGTGGAAAGAAGAACATCCAATTATGAAGATATTTTTATATTGACAGACAGACAGACAGACGGATATGGCTATATTGAGTCGACTGTTAAATCTGATCGAAAATATATATAAGTACAAGTTTAATGGAATATAAAGATTCGTTTTACAACTAATTAAATTATAATGAACAAAAATTATGAAAAATTCGTGTTTTCTGTTCATTAGAAGAACATAGAACAAGGATATCATTGAATCGAAGAAAATAAATAATAGGATGTGCGATTGAGATGTGTGAAAGTGTTTTCCCATCAAGGCTGAAACAACTTTTTCACATAAGCTTACAAATAACAAAAAAAAAGACATGAAAAACTGAGTATTTTTTTTTTTAATACAAGGTAATTTTATTATTATATTATTTTAGGATTTTTGTAGACTTAAGCTGTATATGTTTATGTATCTCATCTGACTTGATTTTACAGGGTAGCTTTTCGTTGAGCACACTTGCAGTCAACTAGTTGGTTATTCTTGTTGCCCATTGTTGTTATTGCTAAGCGTTGAAGCTGCTGACACATTCGTCGTCCAATCCACACCCAACCGCACACCCACCTCTTCCTGCTGCTTTGCACTCAACACTGGCACACAGTATTTACCTTTTTCCATCTATCAGTGAACTTATGTTGTCATAATATCACCACCCAATCAGCCAACCAACAAACCAAGCACCCACAGCTATTGCGAAACACAGACCGCCACCAACCACCCAACCGCCCAACCACCCCATGTCCCTCGCCAATCTTGCCAAAGGCGGGACGTAATAAAAATAACAACTTAACTAAGTAGACAATGTTCCCAGTGCCTTGTGTGTGTGTTTGTGTGTGTGTGTGTGGCTGTGTGTGGCTGTGTGTGCCAGGTTGCCTTGGCAATCACTTGGACTGAGCGATGCAGCAGCGCTTGTCAAACTGTAAGCTGCTTTTGTGCATTAAATTGTATACAAAATACAAAAACGAGCAAAATGCTCAAAGTACAAACAAAAAACAAAAAATAGACGAAAAAAAAATAAGCTGTGCAGTTTGAGTTTCGCTGCTGTTGGGCTTTAAATTTGCTTTTTATCTAAGATGAATAATCTTAGATGGTGGGCGTGATGTGGGCCAGGTAAGAGATGAGCTGAAACAGGGACAACAGGACAACAACCATCAGCTTTGATGAGTCGTCGCACCTTTTTGTGTGCACTTTCATTGTGGCCCAGTCAGAGTATGGCTATTGCCAATGGCTTTAACTACTGCCGTTTCAGCAGAAACGGTAATCCAAACAAGCTACACTCGCAAAAAAAAGAAGCAATTTTTATTTGTTTTGTACATTGATAGCCGTATTCATTTCACTATGCACAGCATTTCGTACATTCACATTCTTTACACATTGCGATTCCATTGTGAATCTTCGTTTGATTGGATTTGATTTAATAAAAAAAATCATTCACAAGAGAAAAAAAATGAGCAGAAAACCTGTGCAATGAGTACATTAATAAAGTGGTTGAAAGAATTCGATGAATTCATTACTGAATATCAAAAATATCATGCATATTACATAAGCCGTTAATTATTAAAAAAAAATATTCATATAATTCTTATATATATTTGCGCATTTTTTATTACCTGCTTTCGGACTTTGCTCATCTTTAAATTACAATATTACTCACATTGTTCAAATACTTCTTTAAATATCAATTGTTTGTTGCATTAATTTTGCCATGCTTTCACGAAACTCGATAAATTATAGCAAAAGAACACGAAATATTCAGGGCAAATTTCTAAAATGCACAACATACTTAACGAATGTTAAGTTTACACATCGCTGTTAACAGGCAACAAATTTAACATAGTGTTAACTGTAGACATTCGAGAACGTACAAAATGTTAAGAAAAAGAACAACTTTTTAGTTTTCAGCGCAATTTGCTAAATGTTAGATTGAGTTTTAGTTTTCGCTAAGTGCATGGCCAACAGCGGAAGCAGCAGCTGTTGCTGTTGGAATTGTTGTTGTTATTGTTGTTGTTGTTGTTGTTGTTGTTGTTATTGTTGTTGCTGCTGCTACTGCTCGCCAAGTGTTTAATCCTTGTGCAGGAAATAACGTTACGCAGCAAAGTCCGAGCGCCGAGTTCCAACTTGCCAGTTGCCAGTTGCCAGTTTTGAGTCCTTGCTGCTTAGTTAACTCAATAAATGTAAGTGGGCAGCACACACACTCAAACACACACACACTCACACTGAAGCGGAGAGGGAATGTTGCCAAAAAAGAATCTTTTCTCTCTGTGTACTGGTGTTGGTTTGGCTTGGTTTGCTTGGGTTTGGTTTGTTGTTAGCATCTCGTTTTGCGTTCTTGTGGTCGCTCGCCGGGTGCTTAAGAAAAGTGCTGACATTTGCGCAAATTTCCTCATGCTCATTTACTTGTTTACGTTATTTCTCTCATTGTCGTGTTGTTGTTGTTATTGTTGCTGGTGTTGCTGTTGCTGCTGTTCCTGCTGTTGCTGCTGCTTGTTGACAATTACACAAAAACTGTTAGCATCTACCACAAACATACGGCCACACTGTAAGCCTCAACGTGGAGCTGTAGCTGTAGCTAAAGCTGGAATTGGAGCTGCTGTTGACGGTGACGTAGATGGAAATGGAAATGAAGATGAAGATGGAAATCGCTGAGGGGTGTGTGAAGGGAGGGGGGGAGCGGTCCAGTACAACGACTTTGAGGCTGACAATGGCGACAGTTTCATGTCAACAATTTTTGGAGGCAACACTAAATGGACAACAGTCAGCACATTTTGCTCGTAAAAACTGCTCAAAGTGTGTGTGCATGTGTGTGTGTGTGTGTGTGTGTGTGTGTGTGACTGCGTTGAGGAGAGAGCTGAGGGACTGTTACAGCCTAGAGGCATTCCCGTAGCTGCGCTCCAGTTTCAATTCCATTTCATATACAAAATACACACACATACACACACACACTCACACACACACACACACCAATTTATGCCTTAAGCTAGTTGTGTCCATTAAAACGTTAAAAGCTTCTTGAAAAACGCATAAAAACTACTATTCGCTGCTTATCCACTGCTTCACTTTGCCAACCAGCTTCAACTTCTCCATTTTGGCAGAGAAATTTGTTGACCGGGTGGTGTGAAGGGGAAGGGGTGTGGGTGTGGGTGGGAATGAGTTTGTTGCTTTTCAGCTCAGCTATACAGAGTGATACAGTGATAGAGTGATAGAGAGAGAGAGAGAGAGACATAGAGAGAGAGAGATAGAGAGAGAGGGGGCGTATATTAGCTGTAACTTGTTGGCAAGAGACCATCATTAAAAGTTGAAAAATCAGCTAGCAATGTGAAAAAGGATTTTCGTCATTTGCTTTACTTTTTTGTTTTAAGGAGGTGTTGGGACAACATTACCAACATTACCAACATCAACAACAAATTATATGGATGGAAGGCACAAAGTGTGTAATTCAATTAACGCTCGTCTTCTGAGTAGTTTAGCAAACACTTTGGCCAAGCAGCGTTTGCAAATGTGTTAAAATTGAGAACGGAACACTAAACATTAAATGCCAACGCTGGCATTTAATTGGCCATATCGAATACCATATTTATTACTTAGCTTACTTAGCAAAATTAGACAGAAGATGACAAAATGACTATTGAATTGAATTACAATTTGTTTAGTCTTGAGAAAGACAATCGAATTTAGTCGCAACTTTAATTAATATGCAGCCACTTTACTGCAAACAATCCAATTCCAAAACTAAAAAGAATTTCATTTCTATTAAATTAAAATAAATTTAAGAAATTCAAATAATTTAAATTACAATTGTAAAATAAGCGCTTACTTTTCAGCTGTTTGTCGCACTGATATCGTCAAAATTCGAATCAAACTCGAAATAAAATTCGCAACACACTTTTCGAATGTTGGCTGTTCAGAATGTTGGCTTTAACAACTGCGGAGATTCAATAATTTAAGAATATTGATAATGGAATCAGGCAATTGAATAGATGTTTTCTTTCCTTGAATAGCATTGTCAGTCTATGTTCGATGGCCACTTTTGAATTGCAACTTCAATCGGCCAAGACGAAAATAAAGCAAACAAAATAATTTATCATTTTCTCTGGTTGTTCGAGGGGAGAGAAGAAGAAAACACAGTGAGGACGCCAACTAGCTGAACGTAGTTCTGCAGATGGGCGAAACTGGTCAAAAGCGACCACGCCCACCACGCCGCAACCCCTACAAGGCGGCGGCATGAATTGCCATTCCTTGAGCAGTCACTCAAATAAAAATCGAATTATTGGCGCACTTTTCCGATCGACTTCCACATACCCTGTGCTTATGCGCCAAGCATAAGAAGAATTCTTCGGGAACAATATTAAAATGATCGGAAAAAACAAATAGTTCAGATAATGACAAACAAAAGGATATCAATTAATTGGGGTAGATGCGACAAGGAGAAAGATGCAAATAAGCACGATGCATGTGCACAACGAATATACCCCACCTGAGCGGGCAAACGAGGGTATCAAAACCAAAGCAAAACTTTGACGCGAACCAAATTAACGGTAATAACTTGGACTTGGGCAGTCAGTTTCCTAATTTGCTCTGCATTTGCATGTGTGTTTGTGTGTGTGTGGGCGTGGCATGGGCGTAGCGTGTCCACAGTGCGCGTAGCAAATAACCGTAATGAAGTTTGCAAAGTTTTTGACACATGCGAAAAAGATGTCGATGCAGACAGCAAAAAAAAAAAAAAAATGAAGAAAAAACAAAATAAAAGTGGAGTCCAAACTGAAGATGGGTCAGAGGGGCGGGAAATGGGAAATTGCGGAAATGGGAAAATTGGGAGAGGGGGAAAGGGGTTCGGTGGTTTAATTCTGGCTGAACGCCCCTGTTGTAAAAGTGTTTTGCGCGCAGCCAAACGACAAGCAAATATTTGCAAAGTGGCAAACAAACTTGCCCCTCAACTTGACGACCCGCAGCAGGAGCTGCAGCAAAGGACCTCAGCACAACCGGATAGCAGGACATCATCACAGGACGCGAACGTTTCTTTTTCTTTCTTTTTTTTTGCCACTTTACAACACACACACACACACAACAGTTTGATGCCGTGTACCCTGCAATTGTGCAAAGACATCGAACGGGCAGAAGAAGAAGCATCTGCGAGCCTATAACCAATACACATTCTTCGTCTCAGTCTGTCTGTCCGTCTGTCTATTCGCCTACCATAGGAGCTAGAGGCTTGCACAGATCAAGTCTATTTCTTTGTTTTTTCATTATCGTTTAACATCACAGGGTATTACCCAGTCGTTCACTTCCAGCTAGAGCATTTTCCCTTGTATTTTTGTGTGCCAGCGAAAATATTGTTTTTATTAATGCTGGGTTGTCTGTGCCGGATTCTGGATCTAGATCGAAGGTCCGGCATCATCTGTGCTGTCCGTGCTGAAAGTGTGTTTCTAAATTTGTCAAGCAACCGCACTTGAGCACCCCTTGAAATTGGCTAAAACGGGTATATTGATGTTGTGCAATGGTATGTAACAGGCAGATAGACGCATCCCATGTACTCATTGGGTATATAGTACATTCTTGATTAGCATGAAAAGTCGAGGCGATGTACCCGCTTTTTTTAATCTTATGCATTTTCAATTTTGACTGCGGCTCCTTCAAAATGCCATACAGATACCATATGGAAGCAGGGATAAACTGCATTATATATTTGAAAGAGATGCCATCAAGGATTCAGGAGGCTATGGGATTACTTTTCAAGTGTTAAATTGTTCGAAGAGACCTCGAAAATTGCAACGCTTATTGAAAATATTGATGGATTGGTTGCCGAAACACTCACTTAAACCTTATACACACTTCTGGTGCCTGGTAATGATTCATTTTTAAGATGAACACTCACATTTATTCACATCAACGACTTGAATTCGGGTTGGGCTGATCGCTTCATATTTTTGCCATATAACAAAAATGAAGAAATACCAACTTTTTCGATTATTTTATTACTATTTTTTCTTTATTTATTATTTTTTTTTTTGGTTTTTTGGTTTCCGCTTTTCTTGAATTTTTTGTGTTGCCGTCGCAGCAGGAAGCGGAAATCGTGCGTGTAATTGAACGGACATTGAATAAAACTTGCCAAGGAAGGCGACGAACGGCGACGCCTCAATGACGCAGGACATCGAAGGGGGAAAGCGGGGAATGAATGCGGGAGGAGTGTGCTAACCATTTGTGGTCAATTTTACGTGCGCTGTAAAAACAAAATAAGCGAACAAACAACGGGCAAGGCAAGCAACAAAAAAATATACAGGCGAGGAGTGGAGGAAAAAGGGGAGCGGGCAGCGGGCAGCGGGCAGTGGGCAGTGGGCAGCTGGAACTGGTTGGAACTAAGCGAATAGACGCAATATAAATGCGAATACAAATAAATATTAAGATGGGCCAAAGATATTTGCAGATACATTTTGTTTTATGTTCGCTATCGTGAATTTTGCCATATTTTTTACTGCTTCAAGTGCACAAGAGTGTTGGCGTGTGGCAGAGAGTGTGGACGGGGGGCAGAGCGAAAAGTGGCAAAAAACAACAGCAGCAGTTTAGCTTGGCCTCCAGCGACTATGGATACAATATGGATACTATGTGGAAGTACAGATCGATTGCAATAGATATATTTTTGGCAGCGATAGTTTGAATGCTTTCACAGCGACAATGACGCAAGTTACGATTATCAAAGTTACACAAAAAATATGATATGGCATAATACATTGAAGATGCCAAGCAATATGCAGCGGTTGCAAGTGTTGCAACAATTCGCTAACGCTATTGTATCTTTAATCTGCTCTAGTCTAGAGATCTCGACTAACAAATGCTCATCTTCTATTCAATTCGTTGAAAAGTTAATATTGCTATTTCTTTAAGCCGACTTTCAATATGCTCAGTTATGCCTAGGTTTCTTCGATTTGTTTTTTATATTTATTTATTGTTATTTTATTTTATTTATTATTATTATTTGATATGTTTGACGCTTGTTAATTATTAAAAAGATGTAAACAAAATTAACTTAGAAATATAAGTAAAAGTTGCAAAAATATAAATAGCAAATTGATGTTGAAATATTTATATAAAATGTATGTTATAATAAGTAATTTAAGTAGTTTAATTTAATTTGTTTAAAACTATAGATTGAGTTGAAATACCACCGAAGCGAAATTAGACAAGTATTGAAGATTTCGTGAATCGTATTCATAACAAATCGGCACAATTAAGTAAAGCAGCAAGATTTAAATGGGATCAATTGGGCATTTTGCAAAGTGCCTGCAATTAAATGAGAAGAAATTCCATTCGAGGCTGTCGTTTCGATTCGATTGTTGTCTGTTAGTCGGCTTCAATTATAGAGAACAGCTGCTGATACAATTCGCTTGTCAAATTCATTATACAAATGCGCGACACTGCGGCGACACAAGGCGGCAAGTGCGGATGTTCAACACAAAGATGGAACTGAAGATGGCGACAATAAATAATACCGTATGGGGAAATCTTGGCTCATTTTTCACAAAAAAACATTGCCGCCAGCGAGCGAATGCCGGACAAAATGTTCGCCGAGGGGTGTGTGTGTGTGGGGGGGGAGGGGGGTGGGGGAGATGCTGTGTGGCCATGTAGGCGATGTATTAACAATGTCTACGCTGATGCTGGCTTTAGACTTTGCAGTCGACGTCGCTGTAGTCATCAACATTGTCATTGACGACGACAAATGTTGCCGTCTTTTAGGCGTTGACATTTGATAAATTAAACATTTTTGTACTGGCATTTTAGGGCATTATTGCGACACTGGCGAATAGTGAGGATGAGGGTGAGGCCCAGCCGGAGGGTTGCCCCCTGGCTGCAACTTTCCTAGGGACTGTCGCGTTTTCGGCACTTTGTTAAATACATTTGGCTTTATTTGTTGTTGCTCTCTCCCTATCTCCTCTCTCCCTCTCTCCCGCTCTCCCTCTCTCCTATTGTTCATCTTTATCCTTGTGTTGGGTATTGCGCAAATTAGAAAACACTTTTGACATTTGCTTTCGTTCGTTGTCTTACTCTACCTCTCCAACCCACATCTCCAGCCACATCTCCACCTCTGCTCACAGCCAGCCATCGTTCGTCATTTTGTTAATTGAGCAGTCGCGCCCGCGGCTAAGGCCAAAGCCGCCAATGACGATAATGACGTTGATGATTATGATGATTATGATGATTATGTTGACAGAGCTGACGCTGACAGCGATGATCCTTAAGGACGACGACGCCTTCAAAGAACTTAAACGTTTTAAATGCGTGCTTTGATGTTGCCATTTGACGTGGCTCAAAAATGTATTTCACATTTATTAACAGTGTCTTTAGCCAAAGCACAAGCAGCACAATCAACGACATTAAACCCACGGATTCCACTCCAAAATACTTAATTATCTATTTAAGACAGCGATAAGTAATGCAATAAATGCACAACTTGAGCATATTCCAACTGTGCACCCATTGTGGAAATGCATTCATGTCGAAACAATATTTTCAACTTAAGTCCTTTGATTTCTCATTGCACGCGAACAATTAATTCCTTATCTCTACTAAGAGCAGCAGTATCAATGAACCGATTTTGATTGAATGAGCTTAATGGTAATTGAATGTAAGCGCACACAGTCAATAATTCACAATACACACACACAGGCACACAGATATGGCCACACAAAGGCAGTTCAGCAGTATTCTATTTGATTATAATTACGCAATAATATGCATTGAGGTAGCTAAAGTTTATAGATTGAAATGCAAACGCATTATAAATGAGAGGTAATACAAAGGACATTCACACACACGCACACATATACATATATATGTATATCACTTGCTAATTAGCAAAGGTTTTAAACAAGCTACTGCAAAGTAGACACTGATTTCTTAAAGCTAAATGCAATTTGGCAGCAGGACAAAAACACACATGAGACAGAAAGACAGAGACAGAGAAAGAGAGAGAGAGAAGAGGGACTAGAGCCGGAACAGAAGGCTGGGAAATCTGATTAATAATTAGAAGCAAACAAAGCGGCAACTGGGCCACGAGGCCACTCGACGCGCCACGGCACGTTCTGGATGTTTAGCTCCTCGGCTGCTTGGCTGCTGTTGGCCAGCGTTGTTATCATTTTTGACTTGGTTTGCTTAAGCCGCAGCGCGCCAGTAAATTAAAAATGTCCCCGGGGCCATTTATCTGGCAAACGACAAGATGATCAATGCTGCCATTGTGCCGCACGATGATGGCAAACTTTCGGACCCAAAGCCGCCGCAGACCGGACATTTTTAAATAAACTCCAAGTGGGTGGGCGGAATTGACTTGAGACTGTCCTATAAATTCTTGAGTATATTAAATGCCCAAGCCGCAGCAGCATCAGCACCGAAAATGAGTCTATACGTTTTACTTAAGGCTCGCCCGAAAGTGAAAATTAGCGACGCGTCCTCATTCAAGAGTTCCGGCTTTTGCTTTGGGCTTTGCGCTTTGATAAGATTAAAAATCCGCATTTCTTTGCATTGTGCCAGTGCAGTGGCAGCTGAAGTGGCAGCTGCAGCACAAGCGGCGAACAAATCAAATTCCATTGAGATGCCATTTGTGCTGAAGACGACATTAAAAATGACGTTTTCTACTATCTTAAGCGTAGCATACTCTTGAGCGCTCGACCAACAACTCACAACTCGAACAACTCGAGCAACTCGCCCAGCATCGAACTCCAACTCGAACGTGTCTCATGCTTGTGGACTGCAATTGGTTTGAATGTCGAATGCCATATTTCGCTTATTAAAACTCATCATTAATGTTATTTGCAAATCAAAAATAATAAATATTTAAATAAGATAAAGAGAGAGAGAGAGACAGAGAGAGAGAGATTGAGGGACAGACATTGAAATTTAATTTTAAATAGACAAAATTGAATATTCCTAAGAAGCCTGTCGCTAAATATCAAATCTAATCGTTGATGCACCCTCTGACAGGATAAAGATTAGGTTAGGTTTGATTGCGAGGGCTCTGCTTTGCTGACACTGATCAGAAGCGAGTCCAACTTCGGTTTTGGATTGTGCTAAATTGGCTAACTGAGATAGGTCGGTTCGAAAGAGGATTTCCAGATTCCAAGTGCCGGAGCAGGTGTAGTATAATTGTTAAGAAGATTCTTTGAATTCCTTTCCTATTGAAGTGAAAAATAATGTTTCGATTTATATATGACCAAAGGTCAAAGTGGAATTGGCATTCCAATACGTTGGCAGAATTGCTCCAATTCAAAACGAGTTTGTTATTTTAAGGCTAACATAATTTGGTCAAATCAATTGGAATTCCATTCGGCCTTTGAAACTGAAGATGAGTTTTGATAATGTCAGCAATTGAATTGCGTTGAATTGCTTTAAATTGATTGGCTACTTGACAAAGTTGAGAATGTTGTTGGTCACATTTGGAAACTGAAAGGATGAGGGGTGTGGCAAGGGGGCAAAGAACGTGTGCAAGCATCAATGGCAACTGTGGCCAAGGTAAAAAATAATTAAATGTATACATGGAAAGTGTTTGTTGTTGTGTGACAGCAACTCTCTCTTTTTCTCTCTCTCTCTCTCTCGCTCACTCTGCCACTGTTGGATTTGTTGATGGGTATGCGTTTATCTAATCATTCCAAACGGTTGTTGTTCTTGCAGTTTGGGGCTATCAAAAACTTGACTTGGCACCCAAAGTTGTCGACTGTCAGCAGCAGGCCACACACATTCTCGCTCTGTGTGTGTGTATATGTGCGTCCTGGCAGGACATCCGGCATTATAAATTGTAATTAATAAATCAAAACAGCAACTGTCCTGCAGCAAGTGCAACTGCAACTGCAACGGGCAAAAGTGGTCACTCTGCATGTGCCACACAGAGATCAAAGCACAAATGCACAGTCTCTGTGCGTGTGTGTGTGTGTGTGTGGTTATGTGTGTAGCTATGTGTGTCTGTTAGGCCAACAAAAATATTTGCCATACGTTGATTTTATTTAACATTTTCGAGCTGTGGCTGCAACTGCTGGCAAAAGTTGCGCTCAAACTTTTGTCTAATAGAAATTATGACGTAACTTTGTTTTTGGCATTTTCTGTTGTTGTGTTGTTATCCAACCAACAGGCACACACCCATACACACACACACACACACACACACATATGGAAAAAAGCATAAATGGAATTGCTTTTAAATATGGGGAAAAAGTCGCTATTATTAACACCCCATTGCTGCCATTTTCACCCACACATGCCCCGCCCTCTACTGCAGCTTGCTAGAAATCAAACGGAAATTAAAAGAGCAGCCTCCACCCACATTGCCCCAAAGGGGAACGCGCATCTAAGCGTTCCATGCTAAAGACATCATTACGTTAAAAAGTGGGCTTCGGATTGGGTTTGTAGAGGGGCTAAAAAAAAAGAAAACAAAATGGCCAAAATATGAGCATACTTCTGGGCAGAGAGTTTGAAGTTTGAATTTCCATGGCAGCAGCAGTTAGGCAATGAAAAGCGAAAGGACAATGACAGCGACGACCAGAGACCTGAGACCTGAGAGCTGAGACCAGTGACCGACCAGACCAGAAACCCAAGCAAAACAGACAAAATTGCTAAATGCTGACATAAAAATACGCCACATCCTGGCAAACAATCACACACATAGAGGGAGACGGAGACGGGGAGCGAGAGCGAGAGGGAGAGGGAGAGGGAGATAAAGAGAAAAATACATTGAAAGGGCCAGACAACAGCGGAATATCCTGCAACTTTTGACGCCCCCAGGGCCAAGAAATCTGCGCCAGTCTGGGCACATTAGCTAGCCGGCAAGGAACTCCAGTGTTGTAAGGCTACAACTATAATATTTATCCATTCGGAAGAACAGACGAATTGAGAATAGATTTGAATTATTAAATACTCGAAATGTGACATAAAAAAATCATATTATGATTTTTACCAAAAAAGGGATTAATTTTATTGAACAAGTGCTGTAAACTGAATGCAAAAGCAAAAAGCCAGCAGCACAGCTAGCTGACACTTTGGGTGCGATTTAAGTCCGTATATATATTTGTACATATATACATATATATATATATACATATGGATGTGATTACAGATCACTAATGCAGTTGTTTGGAATCAGAGTTCAATTGGAATTCAAAATAATTGCAACAGCTTAAAATAGATTATGTAGCACAAAGGTAAAATTATGGCATTGTTAACTGGACGGCAAGCAGCTTACAGTGGCAAGCCGCACTAAAGCAGTCAACTTGGCCAGAATGGGTATGGGCAGAAGCATGCAGCAGGGCTGTGATTTAATTTAATTTAGCTTTATGGTCCTCGTTGGCTGGCAGAGTATTTAACGTGTCGTTGAGCCACATCAATTTGCAACTTGTTTTGCCAGCGACGACGACGGCGTTTTGTTATTGACGATGACGTCGATTTTTGTGCCAGGAGTTGTCGCACTCGCAGAACTAGCGACTGGCTACCAGCTACTTGCTACCCAGCGTGTTTCTTCTCCTCCGCCTCCGCCTTCGCCTCCTCCTCCTCTTCCTTATCCTTAACTGTTTTTGCTATTTTTTTTTTTTTTGTTGCTGTTGTTGTTGATGCGAGCCCATTGTGCACCCCGCATCCCGCTGCTTGGACTCCAGGACTCCAGGAATCCAGGACTCGAGGACTCGAGGACTTCGTTCATTCCGTGTCATTTGAGTGTCGCCCTTGCTGTGCAATGTTGTGTAGTTAATGTGCCGTTCTAAAACGCAGTAGCAGCCAACCAACGTTATAATATATGTAAACACTCAACTGCACACCAACAACACACACACACACACACATACACACACACACATACACACACACACACGCACACTAGACGACGCAGAGTTTATTTTTGTTTAGCATACCTTTTTGCGTAGTTTGTCGTTGTTTTCACATTTGCCAGCAAAACACAAACCAGACAGATGAAAATGCGTCTCTCTCCCTCTCTCTCTCTCTCCAAATCACACTCTCTCTCCCTCTCTCACGCTATGTGGCCTGTTTGCAACTTCATTTTTTTGTTTATTTATCTGTTTGATGTTATTTTTGCCAGGCGTCGCCTGCTCCAACAAGTGCTAATGTAAATGTTTGGCAATTGCCTGCAATACTGCAAACAATAGAGAGAGAGAGAGATAGAGAGAGTGCGAAAGAGAGAGAGAGAAACCGTATAGTGGTCACTTGAGTGTAGCTGCCATATGCTGTCTTGATCCACGATCTTTGCCATATTTCGTCGTACTTTTCTAGCCAAAGTTTTCTGAGTAAAAATCTTTGCATGGAAAAATTGCTCGACTAGCAAAAGCCCTGTTGGGCAGAGTACATATTGGTAAACAACTGGCAGATACCCTAGACTATGACTGATGCCTAACAGACGCCAAAATAACCTACAAAATATGCAATTATTTTGAGAACTTCTTGCTCACTTTTATTTGTTTATTTAAAAGGACTAAAAAGACTAAATACGAACTTCAAACAATATACAAAATTAAACAACTTAATTAATTAATTATTAACGGTTAAGGCATATGTTTATAGGAACTTTGTTCAAAGCGTTACTTTATCTTTCACATTATTACTCTGATGGAAGCTGTAAATACCGGAGTAAAAGTTGGTTTCTTTTAAAAAGTCAACGATTGAGATCAAATTCTCTTTGTTGGGGTTTGAGCATTGTTGGCAAAGTATTTTCAGCGTGAGTTGAATCCACATTTAAATCCAGCGAGATGCTTGACTGAGTTGCCTGATTTCAAGTTCAATAAGTAAGCGGATTGAGATGCTGCTCATTCCAATACTAGCTGCTTGAGAACCAAGGTTTCAAATCTTTGGTATTTGGTTCCGTTTCAGTATATTTTATTGATTCATTTTCCAAATCCTTTCTCCAACTTTAAGTTAGCATTAACAATGCCATAGCTGCTGAAAGCTGTTCAGTTTTACACAACTCTAAGATATAGCCATTTTTTTAGCAATTTTTTATAGGGTATACGGAGTACGTGTAGCCCATCCACAAAACAACATTCACAAAAATATATTTCACAGAGTTTGTTTTGGTTGCTGCTGCTGTTTTTGACAGTTTTGTGTACTGTCAATTTGAGCAAAGTGTGTAACGCTGCTGCATATGTTGTATAAGCACACACACTCACATACAGCTGTATAGGGTGGTGTGTGTGTGGTGGGGAATATCGTATTTGCTTTGTGTGTGTTTGTTGTGCCTTTAAAAACATCTTCAATTTTTCTTGCCTGCACATCGAATTTTTCTCTGCTCGACATTCTTATTTTTTTTTCTCATTGGGTATGTGTGGCTTAGGGTGGTGCATGGAGGTAGGGGTGGGGGGTGGGTTGGATTGAGCCCCGCCAGAAACTTGTATTTGACAGACCCTCGTCTTCATATGTGCCACAACTATCGTTGTCGCTGTTGTCGTCTGCAATATACCCAACCACCAACACCACCAGCATCGACACCATTCCCCTCCCCCTTTGCGTTCATAGCAGCAGCAAGAGCATCGTCTGGTGCGCTTCCTTGTTGTCGTTGTCCTGCTGCTCGTTATTACATTCAGTTGGCGTTGTACAAAATATCATTATATGCGCCATATATGGTGGGCTTGCCTGTTGCCACACCCCCCCTTCCACTCAATCAGCGAGCAGCGAGCGGTGCTTATACATACGCATACACAGAATAGCATGTGGTCCGCCTCAGCAGCTCCGAAGGCAAGGCATCATATTTCCGCTGATTGATAGATCGCTTACAAATAAGCAAAGTCGAACCTTAAGCAGCTTTCTGCAGAGAAGCAAAATACAAATAAAACAAAAATAATAAAATAATATTAAACATTAAATGTTGCGCAGCAAAGGAAAATCGCAACTAGGAAAAGCTTCCAATTAAATTGAATGCAGTCTTTTGCAGAGTTTTGTGCTGTTCCCCAAATAAACACACACAACTTAAAGGGATCTGTTGAGATGTGGGCTCATTTAAGGCGTAGACAGTTGAGATTGTTTGATTTGAACAGCTCGGCAGAACAAAGTCATTTAGCTTATTTAACGCCCCACGTGGAATATACACATGCGTGTGTGTGTGCGTGTGTGTGTGATGTGGAAGACACGCATAAGAAAGATGTAAGCGTAAAATAATTAAATTGTCAGTGGCAACCGAGGCAGACCTTCGACTACACCCAAGCCATTAGAGGGGGCCGAGAGGAAACCCTTTGCCATCCCACACACAATCCACAATCCAGTCCGCCGCACCACCAGCAGCACCACCTTGCCTTGCCCGCCCTCTGGGGCGCCATCAAAATAAATGCCTGTCATTAAACAAATTGTCGCAATAAATCTGCGCATTTCAAAGTCAGTGAAAAGTAAAAGGCAGCAAAATGCAAAGAAAAACAAACAAGAAAACTTAACTATTTAAGCCAGGCCGAAGACTACATACCCTTACAGATCGATTTTCACACCGCTTCACAACCCAATCTTGTTTTTAGTGAGGTTTCCATCTTTCTGCAGCTAAATGAGATAATGATTCTGATGCTGAGTCGTAATTCACTCCAGCAAAATTCCAGATAAAAACAACAACCATAATTATTGCGAGTGTGTGATGGTTACGAATACGGGTGCAAGCAGAAAACCTTTTTTTTTAGTGTACATGTGAAAGCTCGGGCAAAAGCTTGCCATGACTAAGGAGCAGACAGATATCGCTATACCGAGCTCGCCTGATGATGATGCTGATCAAGAATATATACATATATAAGTATGTATATATATATGATATATATAAATACATTTATATATATATACATAAAAGTATTACGTAACGTATGCCTCACACACTTCACTTCATCCTCTGCAAGAGTAGCAAAACAAATTTGCGTTGCTTTTCTACAAGCAAGCCAGCTGCCTGAGTGGTGTTGGGTGGTTGGGTGGTGCGGCAGTTGGGCTGCTGTTTTACGCCCGATCATTAGCGTCTCGCTAAGCACTTTAATTAACTAATAATCCTCAGCTCTGAAAATTTCATTTATGCTCGTTTCCAACAAATTCCACACAGCAAATAAAAATTCTATAAAATATTTCGGGTACACCCCTCTCCCCCCAAAATACAAGCAATTCTGAATAGGTTTTTATGTATTTAATATATAAAATATATATATATTTATATATATATATAGTATATGCATATTTGTAATTTTTTTCTTTTTATTTTGTGCGTACCACAAATAAACAAAACACAATCAAGTTGACAAAAGGGCGCTGGACAAACAGCAAAAGCAATTAGAAAATGGCGGCCAAGTTAATTAAGCGCCATAAAAACGACATTTTGTGTTGTTGCTGCTGTTGCTGTTGTTTTTGTTGTTGTTGTTGTTGTGGCTGCTTAAACAGAATGTTGCTGGCTCAATCTCAATAGATAGAAATCAACGTCAGAGACGCTAAGAAAGGAATAAAATCCGAAACAAAAAAGAGGAAGAAAAAACACAAAAATAAAAAACACGCGCAAAACCGGGGAGCATAAATTAAAATACATAAACCATGCGAACGGCTAAAAAACAAGGCCAAGGCAACGGCTCAGCCAGTAGAGATCTTGACTGAGAGACAGAGAGAGAGAGAGAGAGAGATAGATAGAGGAAGAGGGCGAGGAAGAGAGAAAAAGAGACAGCCTGGGCACATGCATCACCCAGTTGTGGAGCTGGGCGGCGATAAGATGGCATTACAATAAAAAATAAGTTGTTCGGGCATAAAGCAAAACCAACAAGGCCCAAAGACAACGACAACTCTACAAGCAAGGCAGGCAGACAAGGACGAAGGGCGAAAGGCGAAAGACAAAGGACGAAGGCAGCAAGTGCTGCTGCTGCTGCTGAAGAAGTGGAAGTTGGCAACAAATTTATGAGCAAATTAATTGAGATTGGAAACGCAGAAAGAAAGCTAAGAAGCAACAACAAGCACAAGAGAAAAAGGAAAAAAAAAACATAAGAAAAGAAAAAGAAAAGGAAAACAAACAGCAGCAGCAGCAACAACAACAACAAGGGACGCAGGACGCAGGACATGGGACATGGACACGCAATGCCAGGCGACAATTCTGCGTCCGCCGCTTGTTAGTGGCCGCTGTCTAAGGATGTTGAGCTGTGGCTGTGGCAACAACTGTGGTGTGCAGGATGTGGGTGGAGCATCGTTATGCTCCCGTATGGACTTTGAGTTTCCAACTTAATTGAGAGACAAGTCAATAAACAGGAAGCGAGTGCCAAGCGAGAAGTCAAAGCAAGCAAAGAAAACACTAGTAAAAAAAACTGAAAATAAAAAATGAAAATGAAAATGAAAGAAAAAAAAGATGTGAATGCGTGCTGAATGTGTGTGTGTGTGTGGGTGTGGGTGTGGGTAGGTGTATACATCTGCCTGACCGACTGAGCTAAGTGCGCTACATGATTACAACTTTGGATGTTGAAACATAATTAGTATCCAACAAAAAGCAAAACAAAATGCTCAGCAAAAGTTTATTTCAAATTTGCCTCTAAACAAAAAAAACTCAATTTAATTACGTAAAGCTTATAACTGAAATCTGCTGGATTATAAATATTATTAACAATAATAGTAAATACAATTTATTAGTTTTGTTTGGATTTTTAAAAGTTATGCGCTTAAAATATCTATTTTGATTAAGTTGCCTTTATTTCACATCTCTTAAAAAATATTTCTATTATCTTTTTTTAAATTTGTCTTTTTTTATATTAACTAACTGGTGTTCACAAGCCTGGCCGATATATATCATATATAGAAACTTACGATGACATAGCTGATGATCGGGCGATTGGAAATCCAGTTGCTTAAATATATTTAATTTCTTTTAAATATTTTTGTCTTTTTTTCTTTTCATTATACGAGTTCAAAAAAAATGAAGATGTAAAAAAAGATGTAGACTTGAAATTGGTTGCACACTACGATCACACCACTGTCGTGGTCAGGGTCGAGGAGGCGGGGATGGGTGAGAGTATTGTTTGTTAGCCACGACCGACATGGCTGCAAGTTTTGCTCGCTGCTATCCTGTCCGAGCCTGAGCCTGTCCTGTGTTGCGCTAGCTTTCTGCTTTTTTTTTTGAGCCGCACCAAAGACCAAACTCAAAATATTGTATATATTTGCAACACAGAGGAAGAGAAAGAGAGAGAGAGAGAGAGAGAGAGGTAGAAAGGGGGAAAGCTGGCAAGTTCAAAGAGCTGCGCTGGCTGCACAATAAACAAATAAACCCATAAATCTTTGCCACTAAAGTAATGCGCGTTGCTTCCCAGCAGTGGACAATGTGGCTAGATGGGCGGGGTGCTAAAGGAAGACATGGGGCAGGGGGCATGGTATAGGTCGACTTGATCGTCGCTGCAAAACAAACAAATCCCGTTGTCTACATTGGCGACTGTCATGCATGGCAATGTCTTCCACTTCTGCCACACTATTGTTGCTGTTGTTGTTGTTGTTGTTGTTGCTGTTGTTATTGTTGATGCGGCTTTACGTTCTGCTGCAATTTGTGGTGTCGCTTGTTTGCTGCCGCCGCCTCCACTTGATCCATTATCCTTAACGGGGGACGGGTGTGGCATGGGTGTGGCAACAGAAGAGAATATAAACTGCTGCTGTTGCTGCTGTTGCTGTTGCTCTTGTGTTGTTGTTGTCATTAAAATTCAAGGCATACAAAGTCATTAAATTATACGCGACATCTTTTGTGAGCGCGCCAGGGCAGGCGAAGCCATTGCGGAGCAATCGCTTGCCAGGGACGAGGGGCGGTGTCGGTGCTGGAGGCGGATGCCGAAAGTGTTGGGCGGTCTTAGACAGATTGGCATTGTTGTTGCTAACGCTGCTGTTGCTGCTGCTGCTGCTGCTGCTGTTGTAATGTGCCAGTTGAGCTGATTTCGCAACGCGTCTCGCATACAACAACAACAACAACAACGGCAACAAACAACGTCGACGTCGATGTCGACGCAGCGTCGTGATGCGATTAAGCAATCAGCCAAATTGGCAGTAACGCCAACTTGAAAGGAAATTACAAGGTGTGGGAGACGGGTGTATATTATACAATGTGTGTGTGTGTGTGTGGGTGTGTGTGTGTGTGTGTGAGTGTGTATTATCTACGTAGTTGCTATTACGTGTCGATGGATATCGCTGCTTCAGCTGCTCATCTTGTGACGTCAGGCGGCAAACACAAACACGAAGTCAACAAACATTATACAGTTATAAGCATAGAGAGAGTGAGTGTGTGAGAGAGAGAGATACAGCTAGAGAGAGAGAGAGAGAGAGGGAGAAAGGAAAAGCACAACTGCAGTGACAACGCAACAAGGACAAAGCACAAAATAGGCAGAACGCACTGTGTGATATATATATATACATATATATATTGTATTTACATATCTATATATCTAGATACTTATATATATATATATATATATTTTTATATATATGTCGATGTCTATAACTGTGGCAATTATCTTAATGCAATTTGATTCGACCAATTTCGAGAACAGTTATGCATTTGCCAGGCGCAAAGCAAGTAGAAAACTTTAAGCTAAGACTTTCGATCCAGTTGCAGTGGCAGACTCGAGTTCGAGTGGCAGGCTGCGTAGCATGGCTGTAATTAGGCCAAGCGTAAAATGTGGCAGTTACTGATATTTAAAAGTTTGCCTAATTGCCCATCAAACGTTTGACTCCGCTTAAATATGGAAAGCACTATGGTCGAAAAGTTTACAACAGGTTACACTATCTTGGCCATTAATGCAACGAACAGTTCAAAAGAATCGGAATTAAGTTACGACTTTAGGCATAACATGGCCTATGAGGGAAATGCACAATATGGCTAGAGAGCGAAATGCAGTTTAATGAATCCAGCGGAACACCGGAAAGAAGTTGGAAGGTGCTCAACCGAGCCCTTTGCCCAGTCTTAGCTGAATACGATGGATGGATATTTATTTATTTTGTTCAACATTTTTGTTTTATTTGTAATATTTTGATTTAGTTTTAGCCGGATTCATATTCGTTGCCCTGATGCAATTCGCACATTTTTATTTTATATTGCAATTGAGTTTGAGCTGCAAATAGAATTTTCCTACTGATTTGCATTTGATTGCCCGGCGGACCGTAATTGAGTTTCGTTTGCTACAAGTGGATCAATTTGTTTGACTTGGCTGCATCCAGCAGCAGATGTAAAGCCCCGTTCGTCCCCCTTGTCCTGCCCCCTACCGAAAATCCCAGTGAGAAAAGAAAGGAAAGCAGTCGAAGCTGTTGCAGTTGCAAATGCAGCAACAGCAGGCTGCCAGCCAATTTGCGAATGCATATGTGATGTGGTTAAGATGTACGACAGAGGCGTGTGCCCCGAGCAGCAGGAGGAGCACGGGTGTGTGGGGTGAGGTGTGTGTGTGTGTGGGGAGGGGGCACTTGAAAGGAGCAGCAGCCACAAAACGATGTTTTTGTTATGGCTGAAGCGTGAGAAAAACAACGACAACAATAACAACAATTGGCCCAAGGGATGCGGCAAGGCAACAGCGACCGACATACAGACAGACAGAGAGAGAGAGAGAGAGAGAGATAGAGGTTGGAGGGAGGGGAGAGGGTTCAACTGCGGCACACGCCAAGACAAATTATGCTGTTGATAAGCGCGACAATGGCGGAAGCAGCCAAACACTGACAGCATTTTGTTTGCAGCAGCGGCAGGGGCAGGGGCAGGGCAAGGGGCTGAAGTTGGGTTAAAAAAATACATATGAACAATTCAAAAATTATGCTCTATTCCGAATAGAACGAAAATAATTTAAATATGTATAGAATTATTTGATTTCTTATTGTTTTTATATTTTAAATATGTTTTTTAAATTAGAAAATTATATCTAATATTTTTCATTCTTTTCTAATTTTATTTTGAAAAGTCAAATACAGAAACACATTTTTCAGATTCAACAATATATTACTTATTATTATTACTTATACATAACTGAAAAGCTTTAAGGTTATCGAAACGATTTTCTTAATTTTGAATTACAGTTTCTTAATTTCAGCTTATATTTTTTCTGAGTGTGCTTTTAGGTATAACTGGAGAGGGTAAACTGATACTGACTCACACGCAAGTGACAGCTGTGTGTGCTGTGTGTGTGTGTGTGTCTGTGTGTGCTGTGTGTGTTTGTGTTTGTGTCTGTGTGTGTGTGTGTGTGTCCTTTGTGGAGAGCCAACGACCCAACATTGCATTGAGATTACTTGTAAAAGGTTATTTAACCCATTTAAAAAATACGCAGCAAATTATGCACAAGGATTAAGATGACAAGGATAACAAGAACAGCAAGAAAACTGAAACATTTTATCGAATTTATTGCAAATTTGTTGGTAGTGTCCCCAAAGTTATTAGCAAAACATCGCACATTCCATATGGCAGCAAATCTCGAGACTACAAATGATGCAGAGCTCAAGCCAAGCCAGAGAAGGGGTCTTGGGCAGGAGGTGAATGGAAGGCGCCGCCTATCAAGTGGAGCATCTTAAGCAAGCAAAGGCAAACGCCATCAATTGAGGGTGGGATACAGGGATGGGGGCATGGCGGCAACGGCCGGGGCTTACATACATAAATCATCGAGAAAAATAAATCACAGAGAAAAGGATGCGCTGCGAGCGAAGTTTGGATAGGGAGATGGCGACGCCAAGCCAAATAGAAAATCTTTGGCAAAACTTTCCAGCTCTAAAAAATTATTAATAATGCAAAAGCAACGCCAGAAATTCGAGGTGCTTGAAGGGGGGGAATATAGAATGAGATGCGATGGGAGGGGATGGGATGGGATGCGATGGGATGGGGAGGGATACCATGGAATGTGACTGGACATACGATAAAATTGTAACAATTTTAATTGCATAGTTCAATATTTGGGATGGTTCAGCAAAAGCCAATAAAATTAAACTGGATTGTACTTAAGTTGTTTGCATTGAGATGCAATTAGAAGACTTTTCAGCAGTTTGAAATCAAATACTAAAAATGATTTCAGTGTTTCAAAAACGAAATTTCTTATGGCTCAATTATGGCTATTTAAATATACACATTTTGTTTGTGTAAATGTTTGTGGACTGCATATAAATTGGGCGACAATAAATATATGTGCACTGTTTAGCATATAAATTACATACTTCTGTTGCAGGTTGCATAAGGTGTGCTTTTTAATCGCCATAAATCCGTGTTGCGTCCATTGTAGTGTGTCCACAACAAACTTCAACTTAAAAGTCGCTTGGGCTTTGCACAAGATAAAAGAGTCGTCGGGCCCAAAAATAAAAGAAGCGAATTGCAAATAGCGAAAAACGAAATACGAAAAGCGACTAGCAAAAGCGTCAAAAGACGACAAGCCGACAGAAGCAATGAGGGCAGCGATAAGACGCCCACGCCGAGTACATCGACCGACACAGGCAACATGCAAATGAAACCCAACTCGAACTCAAGTTGCGGCCTTAAGCGACTTGAACGAATAAAGCGCCGCTTGACGTCTCTGCCAACCAACCAACAACACAACAACCCAACAACCCAACAACCCAGCAACCCACTAACCCACCAACCACCCACTTTACACCGCTCACCCACAGAGAGAGCGCGCGAGCGATTTTAAAATTTATGCAACAGGCTTTTGGCCCATTTGTAAATTATGCGCTGTCATAAAGCAGCAACAGCAAAAACAACAGCAACAACAGCAAGGGACCTGCTGGCACACTCGTACAAAATATATATAATATATATAATATATGGCACGACATTTGAAATCTCTCTTTCATATTTCGATTTTAATTTTGTTTTCTTTTTTTTTTTGTTTATGTGCATTTCTCAAAACTTTGTTTATTTTATATATTACCGAACTATTTTCAATTTCTATTGTTCATATTTGTTTCCTTATAGTTTTCAGAACTTGAGCATGTCCCTAAAAACTTAATTTAATTTCAGTTATCAGCGCATTTTCCAAGAATTGCTTATTTTAAGCAATTTTTGTTTTCTTGTCAATTTATGTAAAAAGAAAAAAAAGAAAATTTACATTTTTTTTAAGTACTTGGTCATATTTTGCTCTGAGTGCAGTGGGCCCGCACACAACGACCATGTCCAAGCCTCGATAGCGACGCTTGCCGACGAAAAATTATCGAGCCAGCTGGACAGGAGGACAACGGGTGAAGAGGACAACAGGACAAGTGGACGGCCTGGTTGCCTGCCTGCCTGCCTGTCTGCCTGGCTGTTTGGTTGTCTGGCGAGGGGCGATTGAAACAAAGGATCGGTTGGTGGGCAGCGGGAGCGCCAGCTGAAAGTACAGCAGCACGTACGGGCATATAATTTTTGCCAAATCAGAATATTTATGCGTCTAGCCGAGACACATAGGGCGACGGTGGTAGAGGGGTAGAAGGAGTAGAAGGGGGTTTGGGGGAGTGCTGACTGTGAGTGCGAGAATCAGCGCATAAAAAAATTACAGCACGCTTGAAAAAACGCGACAAAAACACGCAATGGATATGACTTTTATGCAACGACCAGGCCGAGGAAACGGTTTGCACGACGCAGAACGCAGGACGCAGGACGCAGCACTGTGAATTCACGACCAGGACAGACCGTAGCTCGTAGCGGTCGTTGCTGCTGCTGCTGCTGCTGCTGCTGATGTTGCTCCTGCTCCTGCTGCTGCTGCTGCTGCCACTGATGCCTTCTGCAGATGCTGCTCATTGAAACGCATTTGCACAACAAACACTCCAATCGCATTCCCAAAAAATGCAACTCTTCACTTTCGCTGAATTCAGTTCGTGATTTGCATGACAAAACAATTAAGACACAAAGAAGACTTTTTACTTTCTGTTGCAACTTCAATTTATGCACTGAATGGACAAGTTTTAATATTTACTTTCCACAATTACTCATCTTTTTTAGGGCTTAAATAAATAAAACGTAAAGTTTATTTTCTTCATTTTATCATCTTTTTTTAAGACTTTGTAATATTTATTTTATTTGTATTCAAATATTTTAAAGCGAAATATTTGTTGTAAAACTTAAGAAACTATTTAATTTTTATTATATTTTTTAGCTGTCTGCAATTTGTTATGCAAGTTGAATAAATTGAAACAGATTTTGCATAATTTGTATAACAATTTCCAGCTGCAATTTTAAATCAAATTGAAAGAAATGAAATAAAAAATAAAATGTATCTGTTAACTTGCATAGTCGCAATTCCAAATGGGCTAAAACGATTTGCAGAACGTCAACTGAAAAATAAATAAAAAATAATAATAGAAAACAAACAATGTGGAAAAAGAACTGTGTAGAGTTTTTGCCACTCGCTGGCGAGTTCAATAAAAAGACAACGTGGCCAACATCGATGGTTGGAGGCGTTTCGAATGGTGTCGAGTGGGTCAGCTCGGTGGTTCTTGTTCAGTGGTGCTTGTTCAACGAGTGGCAACAATTTAAAAACACTGTTGCTATTGTTGTTGTTTTTGTTGGTTTTTGTGTTCTCGTTGCTCTCGTTGTTGCTGGTGTTGCTCGCTGCAAACGTTTTTGGCACTTGCTGGTCTGTGGCCAATTTTGGGGCAGCAGCGTGCAGCGTCGAGGTTTGGCCAAGGGTCAAGCCGCGCTTCGCAAACATGTGACAATTTTTGCGGTCGCAAAAGTTAAAAACTTTGATCACACCCCTGCCACACCCACACCCACACCCCCAACCACACCCACCCCCAATCTACCACTTGTCCCAACGTGTGTGCAGTGCGAGAGTAAATGCAGCTTTATTCCTTTTCACTTTGACTTGTTTTCATGTTTTTTTGATATTGTTTTGTTGTTGAAATTTTTACTCCTTTTTGGTTGTCATTGTTTGACCGCGCGCGCTTTGATTTATATTTAATTCAATTTTTATTGTGCTTAAAAAATGTATAAATTATTGCATAACAAACGGCGTGAAGGGCATCGGGCTAAGGGTCGCTTTCATAAATTGGCAGCCGACTCGCTGCGTTTGACAGGCGCCAATGCAAATTGTGGTCATTGGGCCCAGAACGTTGGCAGCTCGATCCAAAGGCTTGCCACACTGTCCAATCCAATGTCCACTGTCCAGTGTCCACAGTAAACACACTCGACAGTTAACGTGTCTACGTGTCGCTGCTGGCCACAAGATGTTGACAGTGGCAATGAACGTGGCAGGATCCACAGATGGTCAAGCCAACCTGCCAAATGCCATTGAGACAGAGACGTGAGATGTATCCACCTAGTCTGTGTGTGTGTGTGTGGGTCAAATGACGCGCGCGTGATATGACAACATCCGGTAAATAGGATTAGTTATAGAGCACACACAGGACAACCAACAACTTCAGCAACTTTTGCGGAGCAACAGCTGCTTGCGTCAAGCTAAAAAGAATGCAATGAAAAGTGCAAAAAACTTTTGCCTTACAAAGTGCTGCTTGCCGGCGTGCGTTTGTGCGTGCGTGCGTGCATGCGTGCGTGCGTGCGTGCGTTCGCTATATATGAGCACCTATGCGCGGCGTAAGCAACTGCTTTTTGTAATAAGACATAAATAAAATGAATATGTAAATTAAAAGCAAAGCTTGTGAGGAGAGTGGAGTCGAGGAGTGATCCAAAGAATCGAAGGGAATCTGAAAGGGGCCATTAAAATACTGAGAATTTGTATTATTTCTAATTTCTAGCCTAAGAAAAAAAATACGTTTAATTTAAAAAGAAATCATATTCCCAAATTAACCACTAATATTTAATAACATTGCATATTTAATTAATAAGAAAATAAATACAAATTGAGAACTAAGGGATTCATTCGAGGACGTATTATGAGCTCGGATTGGCAACGTTATGCAATCTTAAGCATGCATATGAGAATCACCTTGAATACTCCTTGAGTCCATCACGAGCTCATCTCTATCGATTGCCACCCATTGGCAGACACGTGCCAAGAGATACTCATAATTAGAATACCATTGCTGTGCTGTTTGGTCAGACGTGAGTTTTGTTAACGATTTATTTCCTTTTTTTTAGTTTATCCTTGGAGATGGCATTGCGAATTGATCATAAAAAGATGTCATTTCAATACAATTAAGGACTTGCTGTATTTTGATTCGTATGTTTGTGTGCTTTTTTTGATTAGATATAGATTTACCAATATGATTTACCAACTTGATTGAATAACTTTAACTATCAAAGTTTGTTTCTCAGCTTAGCTTATATATAGAAGAAGTTCATGGCAAAGATCATATAAATTAGGGTTTATTCATGTATCAATCGCGGAAAGCCCAAGCAAATAATTCTTAAGATATAAATTCATTTTGATACCAATTTAAATATGAGTATAAATCTATTTATATATGTTAACCTTGACATATTATGTCGCAGGGCGAACATTGTGGCAAATTTCATGAATTATTTAATTAATTAATATGTCTGTCAGGGTATTAAGTCGTCGCCAGCCCAAAGATACCTTTAAACGTTCCTTTCGGTTTGTTTTTTGTTTTTGTTTTGATGTCACGTGCCCATCTCCAAGTCGGGCTCTTCAGTTCAGTTCACACACACACACACACTTTTATATATATTTTTTTGTGCTCTTTGCATTGCTAAGTTGAGCTGCTTGAACGTCAAGTGTTGGACTTTTCCATTCATTACGTAATGTAGCGCGAGCTTCATGTCCTGGCCAGAAGCGCAGGACAGCGTCTGAGGAGTGTGAGACCGCAAAATGGCAATTCTCGCACCCGCACCCGAACCCGCACCCCATCCACACTGGCTACAGGCGGGGACACCCGCATCAGCAGTTGGCGTCAGAGATGCCGCCATGGCATTTAAGTCACGTAGCCATGTTGAGTAATGCGACACGTTGCCATTGATGGCCCGTTGACGATGAAGTGCAAGTTCGAAATAGAAATAGAAATAGAAATGAAAACGAGTCACAGTCCTCTCTCTCTCTCTCTCCCTCTCTCTCTCTCTATCTATCTCTATCTATCTCTCGCTCGCTCGCTCTTTGTCTGCCACATGATGCGTGTGTGTCTGTGTGTCTTTGTGTTGCCATTGTGACAAGAACGCTAAAGTCAAGTGGCAGCCACGTGATGGTGATGGCTGCTGCGGGCGCCACTTTCGACTCTTGGCTTCTGGCTTCTGGCTTCTGCTCCTCATCCTCCTCCTTCTAAGCCTACTTTGACTCCTCGTGCTCCTCCACTTGCAGTTGTTGCTGCTGTTTTTCTTCTTCTTTTTTTTTTTTAGTCGTTGCTGGCTAAAATTTCTTGCTTGTGATTTTGCGCATTGATTGGCGACGTCAACTGCCACTTGCCACAAAGCTTGCATATTTATTATGCAACTCTGTGGCTCAAACACCGCGGCCGCTGCGATCTCATTACCAACTTAAAACATGGCTAAAAGCAGCAACCAACTGCAAAATGAACCAACATCAGGTGTGGATGTTAGTTGTTGTTGACGGTAGTCGGTCGTCAATTGTTGTTGTTGGTTGTTGGTTGTCAATTGCAGATGCTGCTGCTGCCGCTGTTGTCGTGAATAAAGCCAATTCATGGCGAAGAGCCTGTGTCGTTGTCGTTGCTTGCAAGTTTTGCATCAATAACTATGCATTTTTATTGCATTCACAATGGCGTGCGCCAGAGGAGCACATGTGGCAGCCACATGTATGGGCCCAGTGGATGGGATGCTCTAATCAACAGGCACCCACACTGCCACACCCTTTGACAGGTGAGTAAGCCATAACCAGCATAGTTTTAAAATAACTGCTGCGGCTGCTGCTGCTGTTGCTACTGCTGCTGATGATGATGATGATGTTGGTAGGTAAGCATTTTAGCTACTTAATGAGCCTTACACAAGCAGCAAGCCAGAAGGAATATGTCAAGATCAAAATCTGTTCTCATTTATGCTATTTATTTGGTTATGTAATCAATGTAGACTATATCCAAATCACATATCTCAGATGATTGGAGAAATATTCAAATCTAAGCTAAAAATATATTTACATATTGAACAGGAAATAATTATGGATTAGGATTCAAATATAAATGAACAATTATAACAAAAAAAGAAAATAAATACTTTATTTAATTGTTGGCTTCGTTTAAATATTTTATTTATATTGAAAATTTGTATTTTCATAAAACAATTTATGCACTGGTTGGATTCATATTTCATATTCATATTTAGTTTAATATTGATATTCAAATTTCTGCTAAAATCCTTAGCCATATTCGAGCTGCTTTCAACTGCAAATCCATTTTCAACTATGGTTTGACTTTTCGAGAGTCAATTCAAGACATTTCTCATGTGGAGAATGCCGTTGTGCTTATCAGCTCACAACCAGTTCAGAACGCGGCTTTAGGCTCAAGGTGAGGTTGCAGTTGTAATTGAATTCGAAATCAGTCGACTGTATAAGAAGCTTTCCAGAAACAATGGTTGCCTGCTTACAATTAAGTGCTGCGAGTTCGAGTGAGCCTAGCCTGTGCCGAGCCAACATAATTAATTTCTCAGTAAAACCACAATTTGCCCAGAAGCAAAGCATATATTTTGTGTATATAGATAGCGACGCCTGACGGTTTTCGAATCGTCGATATCTCTTGGAATGAACCCAAATGCAAATCGAACAAGCTAAACTTGAAAATGAAGAACAGTCTGAATTTAGTTGAGTGCATATTCTTGGCGAGATTTTGAGAGGAGAGGAACAGTTCCCACACACAGCGATAAGCCGTGCACGTCCTCGTCCTCGTCCTCGTCCTCGTCCTCGTCCTTGTCCTTGTCCTCGTCTTCGCTGTTGTTCTTGTTGTTGTTGTTGTTATTGCTGTCGCATTTGTCGTCATCAGCTCCTGCTGCTGCTGCTGCTGCTTGGCGGTCGCAAACACGTACAGCATATAAATAACATTTCGATTTGCCGTATGACAAGCCGAGCCAAATGCCACAAATTATGCAGCGAGCTAAACCAAGTTAAGCCCAACCCTCAAGCATAGCTCCACTTACACCCACACACACACAGAGGCAAACATAAAAGGAATGCTGAAAAAGACACTTGACACTGCGCAGACGACGCATGCGGCTCAAAAGCCTTTGCATAGTTTTAAATGGCGTCTAGCACTGACTTGCGACTTGAAAAGCACAAGGAAAAGGGACAATCAACAAGCAGCAAACAGCAAAGGGGCAAGGGGCAAGGGACAATTCGGTTTCAAGTGCACCATTAGCGGTCCGGACAAAGGTCTAATAACAGTTACCATAAGTAGCAGCAACTAACCGTAGTTGCAATTGGGATGAACTCTTCAGTTCCTGGAGTGTCTTATTAAACAAATTTAAAATACAAACTCAACAATAGTTGTCGGTCTGAAGTGGCGACATACGTGCAACCATTAACAAGGCGGCATGCAACATAATGAAAACTAATGAGCAAAGATTGGAAGAGCAGCAACTGTCAAATTCTATTAAATGTCAATTAGCAGAAATATTATAAGGGACTTTCATCAACTTAAATAATAATAATTTGAAGGATGATTTTTGTAAATTGATCAAAATCCATTAAAATATTTTCCAAATTTATACCAAATGTATTTCACATACTGAAAGTAATGTGAAATATAGTATTTCGTAGTAGTTTTCAGAATCACATGGCTGCAGTGAACACCGGAAGCATATTTTAAATTACTTCCTGCCAGTTCTACATAGCAAAAATTGTATTTGGCTTTCAGAGAAATTATGTGGTGCAACAGAATTCATGCACGTTAAAAATATTAAGATCTGAAATGAGTACAAAATGATTTTTGATTTTTAATTTAATTAACCATAAAAATACAAATGTAAAAAATAAATAAACAAATAAAAATAAAAGCCAACATAAGAAGAAGAAACACAAAAATAAATTATAATATATAATTCTAGTGCAAATACAAACAGATTTGCAGATTTGCCCCAGCCAGCTCTGCACCATACATTTTGCGATCTGTTATACTGTTATACAACCCTATCATATTGCACATCAAGCCCAAAAACTAATAAATTAAAAATCGAGTGACTGCGAGCCACTTGCGATATTGCTGCTATTTTCGCACACTTGGAATAATTATTTACCTGTTCGGATGCATTACCCATAAGTGGCGGCTGGATCGCTATTTGGTTATATTTCAATGTTTGAGGAACGGCCACACTGTCCTAATAAGACATGCGGCATCAAAGTGTAATTAACGAGTGAAAAATAAAAATAAAAACAATAAAAAACTGTTAAGCGCAAAATGATTAACAGCAACAGGAATAAAAGCGGAATCAGAATCGAAAATAAAAACGATTCTAGCAAATCAAATATAACTAAATGGAACCAACAATTGACAATGCATTGGAAATGTCAGTGGCAAGAGAATGCAGAAAAATTGCGTCATTTCAATTATTGCAACTTACACTGTTATCAGTGATGCTTCTGCTTTACAATTTGTATCGAAATGTAATACACAAAAAGAGCAAAACAACTGGATTCTACTTGGTGCCAATAATGCCACATAAATATTATCTATTTGTACATACATATGTACACGTGTATTGTATAGCTGAATACCCTGTTTGTTGTGGACTAAAAGCTGGGAGTATTACTTGCTGTTATAAAGTTTGTTTTTTTTCTCTATATCCTATATTAATAATATATAATTTTTATTTTTTCATTCTTTTTATATTATCAGTCGTAAAGGCAAGAAAATAATAAAATTCCTTTCAAGCGATCGACGATTGACGCACGGCCAAAAATTGATGCGAATTTATTCAAATAATGTGTATCGCCAGTACGTAAAAAAAACACGCACACTTTATATTTTATACACACATTTTAGCATCTTTTTTTTTGCACAACATAAATTTAATAATTGCTGAAACAATGTATAATGAAGCTTGATGAGCACTTTCCATGAGCATAATGTTTTAAGGCACATCACTTGACGGTTTGCTTTGTTGCTACAACCAAAAGAGCTGCATGAAAGTAAGAATATGGGTATGGGTTTGGGTATGAGAGGGTGTGGGTGTGAATATGAGTTTGAGTATAAGAGGGGATCTTATGACATTCAATTACCTTGACACAACAGGGAGAAGCTAGTAAGCTACTTGGAAATTGGGTTGTATAGTTTAAGGCTGCACACCAAGACGGCATCAGGTTCAATAGCTGCTCGAGGACCAAGAGTTGAAGCGGAGACTAGATAGTGGAGATAGTGGAGCAATGGCAGTGGGCAGACAGTGTAAAGTGAAGAGAAAAGGGAGGCAAGCAGATGCCAGCGTGCTGGCTATCAACTATAGTCGAGGAAATTACTTTTAACATTTCAAATGCTGGCTGCCAGTTGCAAGTGCAGCCAGAGGAGCCAAAAGAGCATAAGAGCAAGCCGGAGACGGCTGCCGGCTGCAAAGTATATATTTATATATTTAAGCAAAAAAATATATATATGTGAAAAAAGAGGAGCAGTCAGCTGAGGGAAGGTTAGGTGAACGAGAGGTCGAAGGAACAAGGCGGGTCCTCAGAGTTGAGCAGAGCAAAGTAAAGCAAATGAAGAACAGGAAAATTATTTGATTTTTATGCATTTCACTTAAGCAACAAAAAGGGCGCACGAGACTCGATGGGCGACAGCATGGAAGACACAGACGTGAAAGGACTCGACAGTAAGTGGTGTAAAGGGAAGGCGCAATGGGATGCCTGAGCCAGGAGCCAGGAGTCTGGAGTCAGGAGTCTGGAGACTGCAGAGCGCCGTTTCGTCTGGCAAGTTGCTTGCATTATGGATGAAGTTCCGTGCGAGAAATAAAGCAAATAAATGCAATCAGGAATAATAATTCGAACAGCAGTCAAATAACTTGATTTCCCATAACGCTCAGCGCCTTCGAACGCATAAATACCGTTTCGCCGCTAAACCAATTTCTCCCCAGCCAAGAGCCCCCAAGCGAACCAGAGGCAGACAGCCAAGGACAATGACAAAGACAGAGAGAGATTAAGAGAGAACGGAGAAAAGTGTTCAAGAATTAATAGAAGGATTGGGGCTACTTGAGTCTCATACACTGGCATCGTAAATAAAGGCAAAGCCTATCTTTAACGCCCCAAAAATTATACAGCACTAGAGAGTGGCAAGCACGCAATCAACACCAAACGATACACTATCGAAATACCCTGGAAAACATTATATTTCATTATATTTCAGCATTACTTCAACTTGTACGATGCAAGGCTCTTATCCTCTTTAACATATTAGATCCCAATCGGAGTATAAAAGTAGTAAACTTCACCTGCAGCCAGCGAAGAGTATATCAAATACAAAATAATTTCCCAATCAATTCAATTAAGGTAAGACTAATGTTCAATATAGCCACTTTCAACCACACAAAATGAGCGTAAGTAACATGATTAATTGATGGCTCGAAATGGCAAATTGATCGTTTGATTTATAAATACATACTAATATCTGGATAGTGGCATATCCACTGATGCAGCCGGGCTAGCAGGGTATATAAATGCAAAAACTTTTCGGCTTATACCGCAGGCCAATAGATTCCAGTCAAAGTCCTACGACCTAACCCCTGCATCACTCGACAGCTTGGCAAAACTTAATTATGCATGGTTAACACGAAAACTCAATAAATTTTCATATAAATTTACAGAAAAACGTACACGTGTGTATGTGTGTGTATATGTATAAATGTATATATATATATATATATATATATGTATGAATGTATACATTGGTGAGCGGTCTATGTAAATTTTATTTGCTAAAGGATTTTTCATGAAGTTTCCGGACGTTGCCGACGTTGCTGCTGTTGGTGCTGTTGCTGCTACTGTTGCATTTAGATTTATTTGCAACGTGTGTGTTATGTAAAACCTATTAGAGTGCCACCCAAGTTGAGACCAGTGGGCCACCCACAGTATCAGCTTCAGCTCCCACTTTGGTGAGCAGCAGGCCAGGGGGGAGGACAGGCTCAACTCACGTGTGCCAATGCTGGCCATTCAATTTGCCCCGAGGTGCTCAACTGTTGCACAGGGTGTGTTGCTGCCACTGGCAACGATGATAAGGTGTGGAAAGAACCGAAGCCAAAGTCAAATTGGAAAGCTCACTCAGTAGTTATCGGCATAGCTCTCACTCTGCCTACGGCCGCCTGGCAGCTAATCGCCTGTTGAAATTGGCTCACACAGCCACCAATGTTAGGAAAATTTATTGAGTTCTCATATTGAACAATGTTACGCAAATAATGCAACAAACAAAGCCGTGCAGAGCACCAGCAATTGAAGTAGAACACACTTCCAGTCCTCGAGCAGGGATTTAGAGCCCAGAACATTCAACTAGGTAGGAAAAATGTATTTAAGGATTTTTTCATATTTTCGTTGACTAGAAATAAAAAGGTGAGAATGCTGTCGTCAATCTCACTCGATGCAATTCGATAAATTTGACTGTTGGTTAAATACTGACCGTGCGTCCAAACTACCCATAGATCTGAGTTTTGAACATGTGCCTAACCTGTTCAATTTCCAGGAAAAAAAAAAAAAAAAAAATGAACACTCAAAAACTTATTGGAAGAATCAGAAAAATCGGTGTGGTACAAAAAAGGTGCTGTGCAAAAAAAGGTTGTAGAAGCTATTCATATCTGCCACGTGCAGTGCTTTCGCCAAACAATCTCAGCAACGTTGACACCAAATTTTAGTGTCAAATCAGAAAGACTGATAATTTGTCGAAATTAATTTTCGTTGATTAGTTTTCGCAATCGAATTAATTATACGATGGATTTTCTGAGGCGTCAGTTGTTGGGTGGTATAAAAATCGCCGTCAATGAATGTGAGATTCGCAAATAGAAGCCGAAACACCGACGATCGCTTCGACTGGCCAAAAGCCATTAACATGAAATATTGCACCCGTTGCAGTCGGGTGTTACTACTAATTCCATATCTTTCAAAAATGTGGTGGTTTTTCCGATTTAAACCAACAGATGTATTGGCTTGTATCCAACACGTTATCCATCTCTTTAGAATTCTATGGCCAAAGTTCCTGGGAGCAATGTATATTCTGATCATTGAAGGAGGTTACCAGCTAGTTTGGTGATTGTAACCTTCAAAATTTTGAAGATATGTGGTTTTATCAAATTGGAATTATCAATTTAATTATTTTGCTAGCCTCCAATTTGGCACTTTGACGCTGACAAACACTATGATATCTTCGGTATCATAGTATGAACAGGTTCTCAACCTTTATATACATATATGTATATTTACATAAAAGAAAAACTTTTGATTTTTAAACTTTGGGTTTACGCAGCTCAACTCCTCAACTCATATAAAAATTAAGTTTGTTCTTATGCACAACTTGCAACATTAGTGCTTGCGCATACTTTATGTATGGGGCAAAGACCTGGATAGAGTGTATCTGCTAGTCAGAAGAACTTAGCTAGTCTCTAGATCAGTCCGACTTGCTTTTGATTTGAAATTGAGCACCATAACAAAGTTTTTATTTGTGGTACAGGTGACATTATGGTAGACCTTAAGCCCAGAAGACGGCAAAGCACAAACTAATGTAAAAAGTACACCCAGACACACACACACACGTATACACACACATAGGTTTATTGGTAGAGGGTGTAAGACTTGAATTACTTTTGGAAAAGTGGCAGTAGCAAAAAGTGAAATGAAGCCGAAAAGCAAATAGAGCATAAATTACGCAAATCCAACTCGACACTTTACAGCACAGAGCTGACGCACAAACAGCGCGTGTGTGGATGTGTGTGGGTGTATGTGGGTGTATGCGGGTTTGTTTGCTTAAGCTTACACACATTCATATGCCAGTGGGCAATACAGAGAGACAACGAACAAGTAAAGTCAAAGTCAAAAAAGCAGACAAACATTGCGTGAGAGCGAGACACTACATAATAGTGGCGGCATGCTTGCTATCTCTGTCGCACACTGGCCACCGACGCGTCGGGGTGTAGCAAGCAATCAGGCGCCAAATACTCAAGTGTCTCATTGTCAGCATGCTGCATGCAACACGCCGACGACGAGGCAATGGAAAATAAAGTAAAATGAACAGCAGCAGCAGCAGCAACAGCAACAACAACAGCAACAACAACAACTGCAAAAATTGTTAAAGCAAGTAAATAAACATTGTGTGCCATTATCAGGCACTGGCAGCAGCAACAATCACAACAACAACGCCAACAATCAGCACACCATGCAACATAATTTGCAGTTGCAACAGAGAACTTTTCAATGGCTTGCAACTGAAAAACCTGACATCCCACACAGCGCAAACAAGAATGCCACACTGTGTCCAAAGACTATCAAAGACCTAGCCAAAAAAAAAACCAAAAAAAAAACAATAAATGCCAAACTAATATCCAGAAATATATTTCTTAATAATAAAAAGTATAAAAAAAATGCCTTCTCAAATCCGTAAAACAGTAACGAAATTCCAATGTAAATAAGTAAAAGTAAGTAAATCAAATAAAAATAAAAAAACTACCTGGAAATTGGGCATATATTTTGAAACATTTTAGAAAAATCTCCCTTGGAAATAAGAAAAGAGAAACTGCGATTTTTACACAACCAATAATGAGCTGAATTAACCTTGGCCATGTGGCAAAAAAAAATGTCTTTAACAACTACTGTGTTCCTTAACCAATCCTTATGTAATTGCTGCAGTTGATCAATGTTATAACAAGATATAGTCCCACATTGTAAGACTTTATCTTGAGGCTCTTGCAGCAATCTATATTACGCAAAAAGGGCCGTTACCGATTCTTAGGACTTATAGTTCATACAGACATATCGACAGATAATAAACTAATGTAAATTTCGAAAAATGACTATCGACTTGAGGCCACAGTGCGATGTTAGCTGTTGCCGGTAACTGCAACGTCCAATGCCCGACACACAGTCCGGATATACTGCCGAGCCTGATACTGTGTACCATGAGTGTATGTGTATGTGTGTGTGTGTGTGTGTGTGTGTGTGTAAAGCTGCACGGTTGAACAGGCAATGGCAGCGCAGTCGAAAGGCCGGAAGTGCAGCCGAGTAACAGCATTGCAAGTGTGTCGTATGTGATAGCGAGTGTAAGGTTATGAAAGCAAGTGACTTTATGTGTGTGTGTGTGTGTGTGTGTGAGCCAGCTAAACAAAAATTGCACAGGCAGCAACGAGCTAACCAGCAAAGGGCAAAAAAAAAAAAACAAATAACTAACAAGTTGACATAAAAATTGTACAAACTGAAAATGATTTGTGTTTTGCACAGGCGACAACAAGCAGGCAAGAGTTTCTTAAACGCAACACACACACACAACAACACACACACACATAAGTACACACACACTCATACACATTCAAGTCAAATCAAATAAATCGCCTGCATCGACGCTTAAGCGATTAGCAGCCCAAATGACACGTGCAACAGCAATTCGCATTGTGCCCTGCAACTTTTGTCAAATTTTATGCATTTGATGCTTAGTTATTTAGCTCAACATTTATTTTGTTGCAACAATTTATTATTAGCTCAACTTGAATAATATTATTAATATATATTGTTATTTAATGTTTGCTTACCTCTTATTATACATTTTTTGTATTTTTTTATCAATTCAATATATTTTTAATTCCGTTGGGACTCGCCAACTCAGGTAAAGATTCACAGCGTCCATCCAGATGGCTGAGCAGTTTGAGACAGCGAAAAATATTTTATAAAATATTTGATCAACTAATAATAATAATGATTATTATTATTAACATATTTTTTCTGTACACGGTAATTTTAATGAAAAAGCAACACTTGGCCATTAAATAATTGAATATGACAAAAATATTTATTTCCAATTAGCAAACATGTGCAACACAAACTCACATATGCACATATACATATATATATATATATAAATTAAAATGTTCCTCGTTTGAGTGCTTTATTAGGACTGATTTTGTACAATATTATTTGTTGTGCAGGCTGCAGCTGTGTCGCTGTAGCCCTTGTCGCCGCTGTCGCTGCAAGGCCAGTGGTGGTGTCCGTTAGGGTACTTGCAATCCGTTAGGTCATTTGCAATCCGTTATGGTATTTGCAATCCGCTAGGTCACTTGCAATCCGTTAGGTCATTTGCAATCCCTTATGGTATTTGCCATCCGTTAGGGTATTTTGGTGATTTGGAACAAATGTTCATAACTTACATATACATACAATATAATCACGAACACATCTAGTGATGTACAAAAACATCGTAACTTTTCTGGATATTCAACACTTTTTGTGTGTAGTAAATGCAAAAAGATTTAAATGTCAATTGAACAATAGGTGTAAATTGTGCATAAACTAACTAAATATTTATATTTTTTGTGAATATATTAACAATTAACGATATATTTGTGGGTGAGTGCCAATGCTGAGATTGGTAGCTGTGCTTGTTATCGATAGAATTCTTCGTCATCGATACATTCAAAGAGAAAACGCTTTTCCATAAAAATATAACTCGTCGACATGCCCAAGAGACCAGGCAATATGGAAAACAGCGCAGGCGTGAATGCAACATCGCTCAATCCGTGCGCCGGCTGTAAGACAGCCTTACTCGTATGCAGTGCTTGCAACGGCCTATGTGAGTAACAAATAAAAACAAACTAAAAAACGGCTTGCATAAAAATGTCGTAGTAGTAGTAGTAGTAGTGTATGTGTGTTTCAACTACAATTGTGCTTTTTTTGTTTTTTTGTTTTACAGGGCACATTGACTGTTTGCCAACTATGTTCGCGAAGCGGTACAGCTCGAGGCGCGTATCTGCCGGAAAATGGAGGTGCCCAAAATGTTCAAACACACCATTGACGAAGACTGCGCCTGAGGTGGTCGAGCGTCCTGCACCCGCTGTCTCCAGCTCAACGGAGAACAAGGAGAATGAGGAGAATCAGGAGCAGCTGCCGACTGATTTACCAACGCCAACGGTGGTAAAAACCTGGAGTATTGACCAGGTATTCGCCTACATCAAGCACTTGCATCCGGACCATGCCGAACTCTTCAAATCCCACGAAATTGACGGGAAAGCTTTGATGTTCCTCACGATTGACATGATCATGGAATGTTTTGGTCTTGTGTTTGGTCCGGCGCTGCGCCTGTACGAGACAGTGCGCAACTTGCAGACTGCAGAGGATATTGATATTGAGAGTTAAGACGATTAGTTTCTAAGTTTCTAATTTTGTATTAATGAATATGGATTAATGAAGTTCCACAATTTTGTTTCTCATTCGCATTTGTTAATTAATTTTCGTACAGCAATTAAAGTATATTAGGTGAATTATCAAGTCTTTTCTTTTCTTGTTGCCAAATTTCCCATTATATGGTTGTGCCCAGTCATATGATCAATATGTCGAGTTATATACATACTCAATTGGGAGTTATATCTTGAAAATTGAATTGCGTATGGCAAATGAGAAGCCTTATGCCATGGTCTTTAAGAAATGGACAGACTGTTGTTTGCCGATTACCTTGTAAGTTCGGTAGGAAGGTACCGGGAAGCACCTTCTGTCTAAAACTTACTGTTCCACAACTTTAGTCAACTTGATTTGTTCCCACTTTGCCCCACTGCTTACTTTCATTTGAGTGGCATTAAAGGAAAACTTTAATATTTATAATATTATTTAACAGCTGTGCTAAATTAGCTTTCGTTTTTATTGTTTAACAAAAGATATAGCTTACTTTATTTGCGTTGTTCTAACATGAAGAGGTTCCAATGCAGCACTGAGCCAGCAACTGTGGCAACACCAAAAGGCATACAGCTTTCCACTTGGCAACCAAGCTGCGCCGAGCTGATTTTAGCCACATAAATTCGCAACGTGTGTAAACAGCGACATTATTTAGCTAAGCAATTGCAATAAGTGTGTGGAGCAAACCTAAGAATGAACCGCTCCACTTGACCATACGACGCCGAACCGTGACTGAAAAACATGGAAAATTCAATAAAAGTAAAAGTTTAGCTAAAGCAACATTTTCACCTAATATTCCAAATGTTCAATGTCCCAAGTTCAAAATATTCAACTGATGACGAAAACCTTTTTTCAAAATAGAAATATTCAAAAACAACAACAACAAACTATACTTTTTTAGCGCAATTTGCAAGTATAAACAAATATTTTCGAATAAGCCCTGTAAAAATTAATTTCTTACGTGAACTAAAACATTTATCAGGTGACTATTTTTACGATCAAGAACTAAACTAAGTTGTCAATCCGTTAGGTCATTTGCAATCCGTTAGGGTATTTGCAATCAGTTAGGGAATTTGCAATCCGTTAGGGTATTTGCAGTCCGTTAGGTTACTTGCAATCCGTTAGGTTACTTGCAATCCGTTAGGGTATTTGGGTGATTAGGAACAAATGTTCTTAACTTATATGCTTCAGCTTTTACCTATACTAAAGTAGCTGAAGCTTTCTGTTTCATGACCAATCCAATTTTAGCGTCGTTTGCATTAAGGTTAATAGCTCAGCATAAGTTGGCCAAAATGGTTATAGGTGTCAGCTGGTTGGCGCCTCACTTCAAGAAGGTTGCGGTGACTTCGCGTTGAGTCTGGGCGCCTAATTAGGAGCCAGTGAAAGTCACGTTATATGCGAATTGCCGTTGCCAATGCCATTGCCATTGATTATGATGAGCTCGCACTGTTGGCACTCCAATGCCAAACATTTTGGCCTAATGCGTTGACGCTGCTGCTACCAGTTACCAGCTATTGTTGGGGACAGGTCGGGACGGGACTGAACGTGACGGAACGTGATAATACGGGACTCAGTAGGGATATTGGCACGGATATTTTGTGGCGAGGCAATTGTTGCCATCATTAGTGCCAGGCCAATGGGCAGCAAACGCACACTCGCAGCACTCAATTTCCGTTGCACAAATTGCCAGCTGGCGAGAAAGCAGCAGCAGCAGCAGCAACAGTAGCAGCAGCAGCAACTGGATCAGTAATAGGAAGAGGAGTGGGAACGGGAACAGGCACAGAGATAGCAAGAACAGTCAAAGTAGATGCTGCGTGGGCAAGTGCAGGCTGGCTGGCTGGTTGGCTGGTTGGTTGGCTGGTTGGTTGGCTGGTTTGCTGGTTGGCTGGTTGGTTGGCTGGCAACCGATTTGGCCAATGTAATTAATACCAACATAATCATATTTGGATAACACAAACGTAATCAAGATTAATTGAGTAACTGCAGGTAGTTTGCATAATTAGAACTCGTCCTGCCAGCACAGACAGTCCTGCACCCATGAACATACACTGACAACAACAACTATTCACAAATCCGTGCTTAATTCGTTAAGGAGCATTGTCAAATGCACAAAACACTGCAATTATATTCAATTCACAGCAAAAAAGATGAATATGAAAACCACTTAAGTCTAATTTGATTTTTAGGTTGACATAATTTATTATTTAGAGGTTATTTACAGTGTACACATGAATTACATGTGTGACATTGTTATGGCTATCAAATTCTGCACAATTTGTAAGAAAATTATCTTCATTTTAACATCGCTTATCTTTGAATAAAATAACTTAAAGTAAGTTTTTCGTTTTTATTATTGTGTTTGAGATTTTGAGATACTTACTTCAATCTAAATTTGAATTTTTTTCAAGGCAACATTTGAATTTCTTGAATTGCAATATATGTGTGTAAATATACTCAACAAAATTCACATTTTCAAATTATTATCATTAACAATAAATTGAAAAACACCAGACTGAAGTTGGTGGCACGATAGAGTAAGTCTGGCTTCACTCTTACCTTCTATTTGGCTGTGATATATATATAGACGTATATATATATATATATATTTGTCCTTTTATGTTAAGAACTTTATTTATATCTGATTCAATTGAATATCCACCAATTCATTTTTGTCTGTGTACAATTGCACACACAACTCCGAGCAGCCATTAACTAACTCGGCACAACTAACGTTCCTTCAACTGGCCAACGGCAAATGGCAGAGCAGTACTAACTGTTGTCACCTCTTCCTTTCTGGCCATGGCCAGAAAACATAATTTGCAATTTGAACTGACCAACTCTCTGGCACCTTACTTTGAACAGTGCGATTACCAGCATTTTTTTTTTACTTCATTTGAATACAAGAGTTGCTGTTGCTTTTGTTGTACTAAGTCCTCTTATCTGGACAACAAGTGATGACAGTTTTGGAGCTACTGCATTCCGAGCTTAATAAGATGGACTAATTGCACTCACATTGAAACCCACACAGTGACACTCACTCAGTCACTTGAGTGCTCTTTTCCAGTGTCAGTTTGTGCTTGCATTTATATTTGTTCTCCTTTTTTTATTTTTTGCCTTGGTCCCGCATTGGAATGCTTTTACAGCAACACATTTTTTGTGAACAAAAACCAAACAATTTTGTGCACAAAGTTACAAGTACAAAATTTTGCTAGTTTTTTCTATTGAAAATGAGCTTGTCTCTTTTGGAATTTGTAACGAAAAAATGTACCCTAATTGGAATATAAACGGAGCCAAAGGTTGCGAAAATGTGTGAAAATATTTTGAATATTTGAATTATTCTTGGTAATGTGCATAAAAAAAATTGCTGCTCGGCAAATCAACTGACCATCAACAACAATAGCAAACACATAAAAACAAACTTACAAAAACAACATTGATGAATAATGAATATTGGCAGAACAATAATAACAATAACCAAAAGCTGACAAAAAAAAAATCAAGTAGATACAAGAAGAAAAAACCGTTCAGTCAAACTCAATATACTATATATATAGATATATCAATATAAAAGTGAATAATATACATATATATATATAATATATATTGAGTAAATTTGAGTACCATTACTTACAATATTAATTATTTATGTTGATTGAGCAAAGTAGACAACTAATTAGTTTTAATTGGCAATCAACTAAATGCCTTTTGTCGAAATACAAATGTTGATCTTAAAACTATATACAGTGTCATGACTAGCAAATGCAAATAATTGTTTCAGTTAGCGAAAAAAATACAAAAAAAAACCAAATGGTAAATGGTAAATGTTAAATGGAAAAAAGTTCATTGCTCTGGTGCTCCATATGCTAATCCTGACCAGCAGCTGGCGCTGGAACTCCTGTTGACACTGCCATGCAAACCGCTCGACAATCGTAACAATTTTGTTGAAATTTGAAGGCAGCAACTATTTATCAAAACGCCATTGGGCCATATATATATACATACATATATACATGTATATATATAGTCATAAGGCACCGCCCAAAAACAATGGACAAACAAAACCGAAACAGTTGAGAGAATCTTTCAATTAATCATGGGCGACATGTGGTCGTCTCTGGGCGGACCGCCAAGCGCGAGAATAATTATACCATTGTTGCCCCTATGCCACCAACCACTGCTACAGGGATGATGGGGGGGGGGGGGGAGGAGTGAGGAAGCGTGTGCAAACAAATAGCTGCCATAATAGCGACGAGCCGGCGTCTTGGGCACATCCTGCCAAAGGCACTGGCTCCAGCTCTGGGCAAACAAAATCGCATTAATAAAATAAAATGCGCTAAAAAAATATATGTATATATATATATATATAAGGGCGGGAAGGGTGGGGTATATATGAAGGGGGCCTTGAGCAACGGTGTAAAACTATTTGCCATTGTGGGCGTGGCCACTGGGCGCTCTTCCGGCACGCAGTGATTGTAGCAGTTGCTCGCCTCAAGCGTGCATATGTATGCATGTATGTATGCATGTATGAATGTATGTATGTATGAATGTATGTATAAATGTATGGATGTATGAATGTATGTATGAATGGCTGTATGAATGGATGTATGAATGCCGTACCTACACGCTTGCACACACCATAGAGAAGCTAATAAAAATGTTATTTCACTCTTCTGCCTTTCGCTTTGTATTGCATACCCTGTAAACTCGCAATGGATACAAAAGGGCATCCCTTGCAGATTGTATTACAATAAGGGAGCCGTCCTACCATTAAAGCTTCCTGAATGAAACTTGAAACTTATATTCGTCTTTTAACATGTGTAAAAATAGGCCATGTCTATATCCTCCTTACATGTATCGACTGTAGAAACTATCTGTTCAAATGTGGGCTTATGGATAAAGCAACTGGTTAGTAACCAATCTCAGCAATTTGTGAGTGGACCTAGTTACGGGGTATCTCGTAATCAAGTATACTCCTTTTAAATCTTTCTCACTGGCTTTATTGGAAAATTAGTTTTGCCAGCGCACACATTCAATGTAATGCAAATATGCGGGTCACTGCTATGCGCTAAAGGGGCAATAGAGAGAGAGATAGAGAGAGATAGAGAGAGAGAGAGGGATAGAGAGAGAGGGAGAGGGAGTAGGGAAGGGAAGCTAAGCAGTCAGTGAGTATGACGAAAGGGTGCAGCTTTGAGTGGGTGACAAATGATCTAGGCCATAGATTTAATTTAATCAGCTGCTCAATTAGTTCCATACACATTCGAGCCGGAAAATGCAGCAATTCTCTCACTGCATAGGAAAAATGTAAAATAAAATGTTAATTTTATTTCGATTAGTGTCAGAAATTGTTCTGCTTTGCAGTCTTTATATAATTAAGCTTATATTATTATTACATTTGCTGTCTTATGCATTTATTTATTTATTTATTAATCTGCCAACATATTGTTGAAATTTTACACTCAATTCGTTGGGTTTATAATCATCTCCTTCACCAGTTGAATTGTTTCTCATATTTTGAGCAAGTATAAGACCGCTTCTCTATATCATTTTGCATTTTTCAACATTTAGCCACTGTGCTCCGTTGGGGCATTCAACATTCGAACACGTCATAAAGCATTCCATTCAATGCCACTGTTTGCATTTCAGCATTTAACTCAAATGTGTATGCTGGCAACATTGTTCGTTCTACCTGCCACCAGGAGAAACCCAAACAACAATCTGGCGGGGCTGCAGTGGAAATGCATAAAAATCAACCAAAGTCAAATGTATAACAGCAGATTTTTTGCAATAATGTTAGCTTTTGGATTTTATAAGCGCTCTGCATCAAGCCGCATTTGTCTTCCCTACACCTCCCCCGTAAGCCTCGCACCTATCCTGCCACCCTGCGCACAAACATAGCACTTCGTTCACCCTGTGTTGCATTAGAGATGCGCAAATGATAAAATATTGTTGTTGCAACTATATCATGAACTCCACGAGCTTATCTTCATAACACTTTCAAATGGGAAATGCAAAACTTAGAAACAATAGACTTTGAATCAAAATGAATTTAATTTAAGAAATAAAAGTCGATATTACAATAAGAGTATGGCAAAAATCTGATAATAAGACCATAAATAAGTATACAATATTTATTCATATATGTACATCATACAGATGGATTACTTTTGTACAGCAGATGTAATCAAATGGACAAAAAGTGTTTTAGTCTAAAGACAAATAAATTATTTCTTTACCAAACGACTAAAATTTGAACCAATTTATTTTATTAATTTTTTTTTATGTTACTCATCCGTTTTGATTGCAGAGTTCATCCCTTCAGTAAGCATTCAAATACCAAGAGAATTACTTTCTAAAATTATGAAAAGTATAGAAATTCAGCTCTTAGCCTGTCTTAAGATCCTTAACCTTCAAGCTTGTTGCTGTCGATTGTATTAATTATAATAATAATTGGTTCTTATCGACCGTCAATAAATAATAAACTAAATAAAGAAGATCAAATAAGTCACGATTTTTGCTCATCTCTAACACACACACTCACACACACACACACGTACAGTGAGACATCAAAAAAACGTGCAAACATTTGCCATATTTTTGTAATCAAAGTAAACAATCCATTTAACCAAACACAGACTCGCCACACACACGCACACCAGCACACATGTAATGCTGAGAAACGGATGCAGAGCATACACATACACATATACATACACATACACAGACACAGACACATACACATATGTAACTGAGCTGGTGGCAGCTGTTGCTGTCCAAACGTGGCATCTTTGCCAATTTTGCTTCATTTTCGATTTGGCTCGCGACGACGCTGAAGCGCCCTCTGGCGGCCAACGACTTTGGCCATTGGACACATTTTGCGAAAAAAAAAAAACGAGAAGAAAAAGAAAAAGTCGCCGACGGTTTCTTGTTATTGTCACTTGGCCCAGGCTTGGCTGTTTGGCCGTTTGGCATTCTGTCCGACCTGGCAGGTCTACCAATGCCACCACCGAATCGCACAGTCAGTCAAAATAATTTCTGAACGGTGCGACCGACGTCCGACGTCCGCCGTCTTTGCCTCGTGTTTTTATGCAAACAGCACTTGAATTTGAAATGAAAATGCTAACGGGACAATGCGGCTTGGCAGTTAGCAAGGAGGCAACAGTAGCACTACCTACACACAGCAAAATAAATGAACAAATATCTAATGCAGTCTTTGGCAAATCGTTCAAATATTTAAGCTGCTTTGCAACAACCGGAAAATGGGCTTTTCATTTAATTATCTAAGAAATGTCTACAATAAAAAAAATCAGATATTTTGTTTCGATTCTTATTCTATTTCAAGTCAAAATTCTTACTGGCATTTTTTTAGGGTTTATTTTTGTCATTTTTTTTCATCAATAAAACAATTGAAAAAACAAATGTCAAAAAATAATGGAACATATTTTTTATATGGATATAAATTGAGGTAAAAGTGTTGTAATTTTCAAAAAGTGTGAATTTCAAAATGAGCTGTATTGTGTGCATATTTTCGCTGAGTGTAAGCTAGTTACTCTCCGCCCATCCTCCTCCCGCCAAGCAGCTCCCTCTGCATTGCTCTGCGGCATTGCACACTTTTCAGCGCCATGCGGTAACTTTAGCAGTGATATGACAACACTCCATGGCATCTGTGTCCATTGGCATTTTGTTTGTAAACATTCAACTCTCGCTATCCCCCCCCCCCCCCCCCCCCCCTCTCTCTCTATCTCTATCTCTCTCTATCTATCTTTCTGTCGTTCTGTCTGTCTGTCTCTCTCTGCGTGTGTGTGTAAATAGTTTTTACTGTCGACAAAGCCACAAACCCGAATGCAGCCAAAAGGCAATAAAAGCAACGCATCAACTTTGTTATTACATTTTTATACCGCCAACACACACACACACACATAACACACGCATACACAGACATACAGCATTTCATTGCATAGTTTTATATGCTTGCGAGGAGAGGAGCAAAACTGACACACCTGTTCAACCAGAGCAACTCCTTTCACTCCGTTCATTTGCATTCTCTTTTTTAGCTCTGCCTCCCCCCCCCCCCCTTTAGACGGGTTTTGTCATGGTTTTTATTATATTGTTTGGCTTTCAACATTACATTATAAAAATGTGTATGTGTTGACATGTTAAGATTTCGATTTTAATTCAGCCAGCCAGCGGGAGCTAGTTGCCCAGGTGATCCGTTGGGGATATTTCCATGTTGACCGGTCACAACAAGAAGCCAAATAGTTTGCCAAATGCCAGGGTGTATATATACACACGAGCAGCGCTGTATGCGCAGGTATGCGATTTAATTGTAATCGTAGACAAAGGCCAACTCATTTCTAAAGAATTCAATTAAATTGCCATTTCATTTGGCTTTGACATACTCATGAAAGGGCCAGTTTCCTGTCAACACTTTTGCTTTTCACACAAAAACCGGTAACAAACTAAATTTATGTGCAACACGATGAGATGCAGAATTGTGTTCGAACTTTCTACAAAATGCGTGCATAAACTGGTTTTTTTTTTGTGCCTAGTCCAAGAAATATGGCACAATGAAGAAGTGCATGCCCAAAAACTAAAAATAATTTAATTGAGTATTTTACATATTATTATTAAAATATTAAATAATAAATTGTTTCTGACATTTTTATAATGAAAAGGTGGCAAACTTTGTTACCAATGTACAATATATTCTAGAAGATTTTTCGAATTGCGATTTTTCTTCTCTCGAAATAAAATTGTAGTCTGTGAAAATGAATTATATTTTCACATTTGAGCATAACACTTTTCATAAATCAGAATCAATAACATCATGTCTTGATTACAGCCATATCCTGCTGCTGCTGCTGCTACTGCTGCTGCTGCTCGAGTATCCCAACCAGCCACGAGCCGGTTTCCCCATCTTGTGGGGCGTCGAACACAATGTGTCACTTAGTTGTCAAATGGGAAAATAAATAAATAAGCTGCGAGAGACTGGTCTTAAGCAACTCACCATGTTATCCTTGCTGATAATATTATCATTGTTATTATTATTATTGTTGTTGTTGTCGTTGTTGTTGTTGTTGTCATGCGGGCGTAGTGCGCGTTTTCAATAATAATCTCTTGTCTTGGGCATAAATGTCGCATTAAAATGTCACGCACTTGTGGCTTAATCATGCCGAAAGGATAACGCCCAGACGCACACGGGACTCGGCACTCGGGCAGGGATAAGAGCAGCAGACAAAGCGAGACAGGCGAGGACACTTCAGCATCATACTTGGCATACTTCTCGGCTCGGTTATCCGCTTCCGTGCGGACCTCAACTTGGACCTTATCCCGAATGTTGAGGCCTACACGCCTGATCCACTTCAATGGATGTGGATGTGGATGCGGATGAGGAGTGGTACTGGGCAGAGCCAGTAAGTACAGACGGTGCTGGTTGGCATTACTTGTTTGCGGTTTTTATTACATTATGCTTGTGTCAAATGGGCTCAGTGCTGTCACATCCTTGACTGCTGCTACTGCTGCTGCTGCTGCTGCGGCTGCTACTGCTGCTAGCTCAGCAACCTGTCATCCAAACTCACAGCTTCTATATCTTTAGCCACGTACACACCCACACGCACACGCACACACACACACACACACACACATTGTTCAGTAGGGTGTTACACATTGGCGGCGTCTTAATGTCGAGTGCTACTGCGGCGTCTGCTACTCAGCACTCGCCTCTCAACAACAGGTGGCGTCACTTCTGAGCACATCAAGTGAGCCCGCGGCAAATTCAAGTCCAAAACAGCAACCACTTGGCCAACAACAAGTGCAGCTGCTCCACTCCAGCCACAGCTCCTGCTCCAGCCACAGCTCCAGCTTCAGCTGCTCCTGCTCCAGCCACAGCTCCTTATTCAGCTGCTCTTGCTTCAGCTGCTCCTGCTTCAGCTGCTCCTGCTCCAGCTGCTTTCCCACTCCACGTCTCTCTTGGCTTATGTGTGATGAAAATATCTTCTATTTGATTAGCAACATTTTATAATTACACTGCGCTTTACCTACATAAACATATTAAATAATTATAATTCACAAATATTTAATTTGCATTTTTTTTATTATGATTTTACTTTGCATTCAGGGCACAAATCGTATCATTTCACAGCGTTAACTACTTAAATTTATGTATCAATAATTTAGCAAAATTAATAAAGCAATTTAAGAAACAATGTGTTAATAATTATTTTTGTTATAAATTAAATTAATTCATTATTGAAATAATGGAAACGGCAAAGCAAATAAATAACATTTTTAACTATTTATCAAAGCACACATAATTAATTATGATGCAGCAAGTTTTCAAGGCAATTTAATTTTCATAACATTAATAAATAAATCTTACTTTATTTATAATTTTATATATATATATATTAACATAAAAATTGAATGGATAATAATTTTATGCATATTTCAACATTCGTAAAAATTGAAATTAAATGAACACTTTTATGAGATCTGTAAAGGAGATCATTTGAATTTTAGCTTTATTTTTACATAAATTTCAAACAGCTACATTAATGTTAATTAAATTACAGTTAATTTCATTGACAATATTAAGTGACATTCTGTGAAAAAACATGAACAACGGGCAAAATGCAATTTTTGACTCTCTGGCAACTGGCAACTGGCAACTGGCGACTGGCGACTTGCAACTGGCACTTGCAATATTTCAAAAGTTAAGGCACGTTTCAGTGGTTAGGCCGCTCGTCCTGACTGTGGTCCTGGTTCTGCTCCTGGTGCTGATGCTTGTCCTGCTTCACTCATCCTAAGACCGGCTCAAGTTACTGTTCTGCAGTCAACTGCTTGGCCGCAATAAAATTGCAAAATTTATATTTCTGAGTGTTGCCAAAAAAAAAAAAAAAAACTAAAAAAAAAAATAAAAACCAAAATGAAACTCAAGACATCTCTTGTCCAGAGACTGAATCAATATCAGATACCCTGCACTCTGATTAATGCCGCTTTAAATAGATGAGGCTGAATTAATATCAGGATTTCAAGCTTACCATCCTTACCATCTAACAAAACCCATTGCTAAGCCGTATAAAACTGGCATTGTCAGATTGATAGTTTACAGGGTATGCTGCCAGGCACTGATGGCAATTTTGTACGCAGCATCCGAACACAAGTCCAAATTCAAAACCCAAAACTTAAATCCAAAGCCAATTGCCATGGCAAACCCGGGCCGGAGCACAAGTGCTAAAATTCTTCTGTGGTTGGCCGTCAGCAGCAAAAATTGAATTATAAGCCAACTGCTTGGCATGGCTCGCATTTCATTTGAGCAATTTTCAACCACAAGGCAACACAGCCTTGACAACCAGACAGCTCATATGAAGAGCACTTTTTCGTTGACCAACTCGATTACAGACTGCAAATGTTTATTCCATTTGCATTGATAATTAAATGTGGACTTTGGTTGGCTGCTCATATTCGGCTGGGCATCATAATTCCATTTGGGACACAATGTGCTTGCTTCCGTTGTCGCAAAAGGGATCCATTTGCTATTTGAACTGTCCAAAGTAACCCTTCAATTTGCGAACACTTGCCGCAACGCCCACTTTGCAATTTGTGCTTTGACTTGCAGTCCACTTCACTGGCAACTTCCTCTGCATAATTTGCAATTTTGCTTCGATTTACTTGAAACCAGCTCAAATTCGAACTGTCTTTGGAAGTTGGCTTTCTGCTGCTGCTGCTGCTGTTGCAGCTGCTGCTTTGGCTGATTGGCCAGCAAAAGTTTTGCCCAGCCGCAGTGTCGCCATGGATATATATATATATACATATCGCCAAGAACATGCTGTCCATGTCGCTGATGAAAGGCCATGTCAAATGCTCGGCTGATTACATTGGCTTTCCGCTTTTCCACTGCTTGCCGCTCGCTTCCTTCTGCTCGACAGTCACTCGGAAAAGTTCACGTATGATTTGCTTGGAAAATTGAATTTTGCGGCTATTTTTGCCCAATGGCCGCAAAAACCTAAACACATAATCAACAAAGCCCCCAATCTAGAATGACGGAGTGGGTCCACTGCAACTACATCCATTCACACCGAAACACAGCAAATCATGCAAGTGCAAGTGCGACTGCACAGAGAGAGAGAGAGAGAGAGAGAGGGAGAGAGAGTGAGAGACTCTCAGGTTAAAGTCTCAGTGATTGCCCAATCTAAGCGAATGCCCTTTATTTGGACTTTAGACTGCACAGCGCGCATTATTAGTTGAACATGCCACATCCGATGTTGCTGGTGTGTTTTTCCAGCTGCTGCTATTTGTCCAGCAATTTGCCATTTGCATGCGAATGGGCATTTGTAAATTGGCCACAAATTCAATTTGCGAATCGACCAAAATGCCTATTGGGGGACATTTTCATCATTTTCTTAATAAATAAAAATAAATATGCTCGACTCGGGCATACGCAGCAACTGTGCCCAATCGCAGTCCATTGTGGCATTCTCATAAGCCTCGCCAAATTGTTGTTCACTTGTGCAAATGTTCAACAACGTTGGCATACCCAATAATGCGCATTTTTAATGGGTATAAATAGGTTAATAAATTATTGCAATCAAATTCGCATTGTGCATTCGGGCTGCTTACATAAACCAACAAAAGTTAGTTATGCCAATCAGTAAAATATAAATCATAATCGAACTTGAATCACATTCAAATATATCTAATTCTCTCTCTCTCTCTCTCTCTCTCTCTCGTTCTCGCTCTCTGACTGGGTACACCCCAATTGTACGGCTACAGTAATACGCACAACCACGCACACACACGCCCACTTCCATGTTATTTTTGCGTGCCTCATTTCATTTGCATAGTTGCACGCATCGTGAGTGGCACGTTCATATTGCAAACGGATTCTCAATTGCACAGCCACGCACACACGCACACATACACACACGCACACACACACGCACATTCACGCCCACTTCCATGTCAATTTGGCGTGCATAAATAAAAGGGGGAATCACCCTCATGCCTCATTTCATTTGCATAGTTGCACGCATCGTGAGTGGCACATTCATATTACAAACGGATTCTCAATTGCACAAAATGCATCTGCAACTGTTGCTCCTCATGGCAGTGAGTCCGAATCTAATCCAAATCCCTGTGCAATGTTTCACTTTTCACATTTCATTCAACAATGTGTGTGCAGCTACTGATCGCCGGCTGCAACGCAACCGATGAGTGTCTGCAGATACACAAAGTGACGCACGTTGATCTGGAGGCCATTGAGGCCGATAAGCCCGTTGCCAGCATTGCCACCAATATCAAGTGCTACACCAGGTGCCTGATCCAGGACTACATGGGCAGTGACGACAAGCTGGATCTCGAACGCCTGGGGCCCAGTGCCAGCGCCTACGAGCGTCTAGTAATGCGTCACTGCAAGCAAATATTCGATGGACTGAACGCCTTCTCCGATCCCTGCGACTATGGATACATCGTGCTCCAATGCATGTCCATCAATACCAAGCCAAGGACCCTGAACTTACTAGCTGGCTTACCCACGCTGTAAACTCTGCTCAACGATCCACCAAAAGTTACATCACATTCAAATTAAGTTACATATTTAATGCATTTTTTACACTCGCAGAAAAATCGCCTTGAATTTTAGAAAATTGCCCCGAACACCAGGAAAATATTCAGGTTCTTAGCAATTAATTGTAAATATACGAAAAAAAATTTTCTTCAAATTAGAACGATTTTTTTAGTTGTCTATTTTATAGAAATATGTTTCTTAGTAAAAGAAAATTATTTATTTTTTCGAAAAAAAATCCGTTCTTAAATTCAGCAAAGACTAATGAAATTTGAAAAAAAAAAAAATTTGAAATTCTGGAAACTAGACTAATTTTAGAAAAATGTACCCTAGAATTAAGAAAAGAAAACGGAGGCTTTTGGAAAGTTACACGTCCTGTTTAATAAGCTGAATTATCCCTAAAATTCCGGACGATTTTTGTACGAGTGTATTTTTGAAGTATATAACATTTTTTTTTTTTTTTTTCAAATATCTAGATGCATATATAAATTAAGTATATAAATATAGTTATAATGTAGTTCCATAGATATAGACCTTCAGATAGGTAGGCACACATATGTATACACATATATGATCTGGAGTCATCCCCAATCGTACATGATAAAATAAAGTAATCTTTTTTTTTTTTTAAATACTTGTAAGATTTATTGAGATAGCAAACATATTAATAATTTGCAACTCTTTTTTGTGTGTGTTTTTTTTATTATATTTTATTGTTATTTTGGCATTTGCTGCTCTTCTCAAGACGACTACACAAAATGAATGTTTTTGTTGTTATTGTTTTATATATATATATATATATATATATATTATATTTATAGTAAATGTTCACATTTAACTTATCATATTATAAACAAAAAAAAAATTAATAATAACCAAAAAAAAAAAAAGACATTAAGGCGGCAAAATCTTATCACCTGATATTTATGATATACATTTTGATATATCGCTATTCAACATTATGCATAGATAACGCCTAGAGTATGCTTCTATTTATTTTACGTTCTTTTCCTCCTCCTTTTTTTTTTTTTTTTTTGGTCAAATCGTAAGACCTAAAAAATGTATCTATTAAAAATGTGAGTTGTGGTATATATGCATGTGGGTTATGTGTTTGTGTGTGTATGTGTGTGTACACATATGTACATGCATCATTATAATGTTTAGCATTAGCTTAGTCTACTGTCTTTTTGGTAAGTATTTTTGCTTGTTTGCTGAATTCGACTACAAAAAATGTTTACATTCCAAACATTTTCTTTTTCTTTTTTACAATAAATAAATAATAATATTAGCACACACAAAAAAAAAATAAGAAGCGGGTTTAAAGCATACGCGACAGTTTAAAAAAAAAAAAAGAAATTATAATATTAATTATAATAAATGTATGAAATGTTTTAAATATTAAATAGTTGCGCCACTCCAAAGCGACGCACAATTTGTGTGATGTTTTCCCTTTGTAATTGTTGTGGTTGTTACACTTGGTATTGTTGGTTGTTGGTTGTTGATTGTTGATTGTTAGATGTAGGCTGTTGGTTGGATTGTCTAGTGTCGGTTTGATTGTTGCATGCTAACTAGCAGACAAGTCGCTCATTGGTGGGCCTAAAAATGAGCTCGTAGTTCTCAATTAGCACCTTGGCGAGCATATTCATGCGCCCAATATCAAAATTAATGTCGTTCGCAGCCAGCAAACAGGGTCCCCAAACAATTGCCAAATTGGATGCTGGCATCCGGTTTAAACTGCTCGCTGCTGCAACGCTGCAACAATGCAAAAAATTGTACAAATTAATATAAATAACAAAAAGGACTATAATTAATAATAAGTCAGTCGCATTGGATTATGATAACTGTCGTCCATCGATCCATTAATATGAATTAACATTTGATTGTACATTTTGTCAGACATTTTAGACAATTTGCCGAAATTAATAAGTACGATTTGCACAAGTATTGCAAAGTTATAAATGTGCCTGTTGGCCAAATCTAATTGCCAATTTGCGCTCTGTTCTCTCCAATGAGAGAAAATTAAAGACACATAAAACTAAAACATAATGCAAAACGGAAATTAATCTGCATTGAGTTCTGGCATGAGAAAGCAAGCTCAAGTCTGACTATGCTTGGATACAGTACTGGTCATAAAATTAAGATCTTTTGTTGACTTGAGCAAATGGGAAATATTCGGATCGAAATGCGATTTAAATACTTGTTTCCTATGCGACACAAGACACACGCACAAAAGGCTTCTTCGGCTTGGACACTCTTTAGACACTCACATGGTCAAATGCTTGATGAGAAAGCGGAGCGTGGAACGATTCGGTTCGGGCATCTCATCGAAGGCCAAACGCATCCGCTCGATGGCCGCATCGTCGGTGAGGGATCGCCCGAGACGCTCGTACGCCTTATGGGTAATCAGGGGATCGGGCAGCTCCCGAAAGAATTGCTTATGCAGGCTGGTCAGCGTGTGGATGTCGTCCGTTTGGAGCCAGCGCGGATCGTAGAGATTGGTTAGCTTCCGCTTGAGCTCATCGACGTGCAGCTTGTTGCCGCTGGCACGATAGATGCCATCCTGTTCGATGTGATCGGGCTTCTCGATCTGAGCGCAGGCATCGACAACGAAACGCGGCACATACGGATGATCCGTCATGTTCAGCTCGAGTACATTGAGGCGTGCCCCAAACAGCGGATACTTTGATTGCTCATCCAGGCAGAGGCTGTTCACCTGGCTGCGACGATTGCGTGTCTTCTTTTCGCTCTTCGGCGATCGATTGCTGCAATTAAGATTGGTTATTTTTTGGTTCACCACTCATATGCATAGATACTTACAGACGAAATACATTGCTGTTCACTGCAACTCCAATGTGTAACGTGCAATGTGCAGCGTACAGCGTGCAACAGATCAGTCATCATTTGATGTTGCCGTTGAGATCGGCGTTGAAGTCGACGTTGATATTGACGTTGATGTGGACAATAACGTTAACGTTCAAGTTGAGAATATCATGTAAGAGAGAAGAAAGTATGTCATCGGAATTAGAGCAAAGTATGTAAATATATATACATATATATGATTAGGAACAAATGCTCTTAACTTATATATATTTATATTATATATATTATATTATTTGTAGATATTAGTTGTGATTTGATTTGTATTTGCTTGCATAATCTAACCAAAGAGTCAACCAAGTTTTGGCAGCTTTTTAGAGAAATCAAAGTCCAAAATTTCAACACGTTCTGCCCAAATCTGGAATCATGGGTCCATGGATCCGTCCATGGGTTCAAAAAAAATCTACATCAATTTTTTTTGTTTTGTAATTTTGTTAATATATTACATTTATACTATATGATAGGAACAATAGTTCTTTTGGTAGCCTACACTCTGACAAGCGTCTATCCATGGAATATGCAGCGTCGTTCTCTCTCCGCTTACATTTCTAGCTCACTCTGTCGGTCTCTCTCTCACTCTCTCGAAATCTCTAGAGAAATATGAGCACCGCACAAGTACAGCGACAACTCGTTTAGATATCTGAAACTCAACTGACGTTTGCCAAAAACGTTGAAGACGACTCCGATTTGTAGTAAAGAGTATATATATTCATAAATAAAATCATGTATATATATATATATATATATATATACATAAAATATATATATATATATATATATATTATTTATCACCAGCATTCGATATGTGTATTTATTTGTATTTGGGCATGCGAACGCTTTGCATGCGGAATGCGCATTACAAAAACAAAGCGACTGCAACAACAGCAGTAACAACAACAAGAACAACAACAAGAACAACAACAACAGCAACAACAACAAGTGTGTATGCTAAGTAATTGCCAACTTCCAAGATTCCCCGGAGTGAATCATCTCTGGCCCATACATACGAAAATTCCCCTACAAAGCCAACACAAACCAGTTAAATCCAGCGCGAAACTTTCATTGACTAAAACAGGCACAGCTCATTATTGAGGGAGAGACACAGAGAGAGACAGACAGAGAGAGAGGGAGAGAGAGAGAGAGAGAGAGAGATAGTGGGAGAAATCTCCTCACATTCCATGATTTGGATTCGCAGTCGCATTTTCAAATTCCAATTCCATTCATAGCTGACTCGATATCTGAGTGTGTGTGTGTATAGTGTGTGTGTGTATAGAGTGTGTGCTTCAGTGTGGTCGATTGTGCAGCCTTTTAAGGCCAAGCTGTTTAGCTGTAGGCCAGCAACAACAGCAGCAGCAGCAGTTTGGTCAAGACCCGCAACTTGGCTGGCAGACATTGGGGCGCCCTGCCTGCCACACAGGCCTCGCGGCATTGGGGCATCGCGGCCAGCAAGTGGGCATGTTGCTTGCAACCCGCTTGAAAGTCGACTTCAGCGCATTAATTAGCTAATTTGTTGATTCGATCGATTTGCAAGCAGTATTTTTATTATGCCCAAACAACTGACTGACTGACTGATATATTGACTGACTGATTGACTGACTGATTGACTGACTGATTGACTGACTGGTTGACTGACTGGTTGACTGACTGGTTGACTGACTGACTGGTTGACTGACTGACTGACTGATTACTCACTTAAGCATTGAGAATTAGCGCATACTTAATTGGAGTACAACCATCAATCAAAGCTAATTTCAATTGGAATGCAAATGTAGAATTGAATTTTAAATCTTATTTGAATACGATTTTGCAAGTTGAGAATATCGAATACCAAAAACATCTCAAGGTTGGTCACAGGTTTCTCGGTTCTAGAACCACTCGAATATGTACGACGCGGTGCTCGGGCTGCTCAACTGCCCCAGGAATGCAGCCGCATAGCTGGTGACTAAGCAGCTTAAACAGCTTGAGTTGGTTAAACAAGCTGATGCTGAAACGGGCAGGCGGCAAACTAAGTAAAAGTAATTGAGGAGTAACTCCAGAGCATAATTATATATCTGAATTATGATATATTGCGTAGATCAGCCAAATATTCTCACGGAGGGAGCACAAATGGAAATGGACAACTGACAGTTGACATTAGGAAAGGAAGGTGGACGCATTCTATCTGAATGAATGAATTGCCACAAATACAGTGGAGCTCAACTTCCAAATTGCATATATAATAAATATATATATATATATATATCTCTAGAGAGAGAGAGAGAGAGAGGGAGAGAGAGAGAGAGAGTGATACTTACATTTAAAGCGCATGCGATAACTCATCGACTTCTTTTCATCCTCGCCGGGCAGATCGGTCAGATTACCACTGGAGACGCTCTTGTAGCGCTGCAGTATCGTCGTCTGTTGCGTCTGTTGCGTCGGCTGCACCTCATTGTCCTCCTGGATTTGCTTGGCACGCAGGATATCAGCCACTGGCACAATCTGCAACAAAACACAAGACAAGACACGCAACACACTCGTAAATAAAAATGCCAAGCAAACAGTCGAATTCTGCCAGAAACAGCAGCAAAAGAGAGAGAGAGTGGTTAGTTGTGGTTGTGTGTGTGTGTGTGGGTGGGTGTGTGTAGCGTTTTTTGATTGAGATACAATTCAAGAAACAACTGTAAATTAATTGCAGCTTTTCGTGCTGCGTTTCTTTCTTTTAGTTTGTTTTCTTTGCTTGTTTTATTTATGTTTGCTGTATTCTATTCTGTTCGGATGCCTGATTTTTGCTATTCTCTTTTCGTTTTGTTTTCTTTGCATATTTGGTGTGCTGTGCTTCTCGCCTCGTTCGCTGCTGCTCACCGTTGTCAGACTGCGTCTCGGTTTGCCTTTGCCACTCATTTGTTATCTGTTGGTAAAGCGAAACAGACACAGAAACAGCAACAACAACAACAAAACAAACAAAGTAAGGAAAATATAATAAAACTTGATAAGAAATTGAGTTCGATTTGTTGGAAAAGCAACAGCGACGCGAGCAATGCCAAACGCAAACGGTTAATGTGCCCAAGATAACGCAAACTAGAAAAGTGTTCGGGCACTGCACGATTTTGTTATATTTATTATCGTCGTCGTCTTCGCCGTCGCCGTCGACGTCGACGTCGCCTTTACCTCCCTCTCCCGCTCCTTTTCCTTTGTCACCCCCCCTTCCCCCCACCATCTACCTCTGCCTCTCGCATATACGCTTTTTCCAACTTGTAAACTTTCCAATAAACATAAACTTGCCGTTGCAGTCGGCGCCCAGACATAAATAAATAAATAAATTCTTGATGGACGATAGAGATCAGTCCGTCCAGCACTTGGAATATTCCAACTTCCAAATACAATTTAAAGTAGCTTAAGTCAGCATAAAGAGCAATTTCTTAAGTTTAAATCAATTAATTAATAATTGTCCGTTTTAAATAAGCCATAAGCAGCTTTATATATACATATGTATATGCATATGTGTGTGTGTGTGTATATATTTAGATATACATAAGTATAAGTTTCTAGGCTCGGCCTCAGCACATAAGCCACAGTGCCAGGCAAAAGCACAGCGCTGGCCAGCTGCATAGCAACGAAATCAATATGCGTGCAGCAGCAGCTGTAAACAGTTCGAGAACTGATAGCTTTATGGCGCCAGTGTCAGCTAGCCAAATATATATATATATTATATATATATATCTATATATATATATATATCTATATATATATATATATAATTACATATACTTGTTGTATTGCTTGTGCATTCTGGGAATTTGGAATCAAGCAATTGCTGTTCCGCTTGTGCCGCAGCCCAATGTAAATAATTTTAATGAAGCAGTTCCAAATAACAACAACAACACCAAATAAAAAAAGAACCTAATATTTCAAGGACTTGTAACGGTATCAGACAACTGTCTGCTTACAGCTTGTTGCCAATTCGATTTCATTGTGCAGCTAAAGAAATCAACAAAAGCAACTCAAAATTGAAGTCTTCCAATTACTCAAGCGCTTCATTTAAATGAACAACGTAGAAGTACAGTTATACAGTTAAAAGGGTTTATAATTATTAATTGTACTTACAAGATATGCTGGATAAAGATATCTTATTAAGCCAAACAGACTTTTATCACTAAGCAGAGAATAGATTGACTTAAAACTTAAAATTTATATTTAACTCAATAATAATATATAATTTGCTGAATTTTGAATAACATTTTTTCAGCACATTATTGGTATTATACAAAATTAAGTTGGAGATATATTTGAAGTTTAATTGGGATTCACTTTTGATCAAATAAAATAAACTTTATTTCTGTGCCGTGGACGAGAATTTTTATTTCAAATTTCGAGTAGCTATTTTAGTATATCAAGTCAGCTTTTGATACTGTACAAGAATATATATATATATATATATATATAAATCGATAACAGCGATAAGCGCAAATCGATAAACAGTTTTTGTGCTGGAGTAAGCAAGGATCAGTAACACCCTTAAAACAATATTAAGACAAAATATCTATATATATATATACTTTATAGGAACGAGGACTTATATATATATATATATATGTATATATATACTTTGTAGGAACGAAGGCTTATATATATATATATCTGTCCTTCTTCTGTGACCTTGGCAAACGAATTGAATTCTAATTTGAGTATCAAAAAGTTATAAAATTTTGAAGCTTTATTTTTGAATAAATAATTGCTATGCTAACAAATTATTTGAGTAGTTTAGGTTTTTGATACTCCATAAATATTTAGTATACAGTGAGTGTGTGTGTGTGTGTTTGCGCTCGCTTCAATACAGGATATTTAATTATGGAATTCATTAAAAATTGCTTTTCAACTGACTCTACCCAGTTGCTGGTTGCTGTTTTATAATTGCAAATTGGAAATCAAAAATCGCTAGATTAAAATCGAATTTTGTGTTGCTTAATTTGTTATTGTTGTCGGTTTGCTGTTTGTTTGTTTGTTTGCACGGCAAATATTCCGTTGTCTTTATTTCTGGACACCAAAGGGGACAGAGAGTCGATTGTGCTACTGTTCAAATTGGGGAGCTGTGATCGATAAACACTTTTTGTGCTGGAGTAAGCAAGGATCAGTAACACCCTTAAAACAATATTAAAACAATAATAATTTCAAAATAGACGGAATCAAATTTCGTTAGCACGATTATTGTTATCTGTGGGTAACAGAGAATGCCGCAGTCGGCCACATCCGATCGCAATTACTGAGCGAACTTTTGGGCATGTTTATAATATGTTTATACTTGGATGTATTTGTAGTTGTTGCTCTTTTTGGGCATCAGCTCGCTGATTAGCATACGCACGCAGTTCTATCTGTATCTGTATCTGTATCCGTATCTGTATCTGTATCTGTATCTGTATCTGTATCTGTAACTGTATCTGTATCTGTATCTGTAGTTGTACCTGTATCTGTATCTGTAACTGTATCTGTAGTTGTATCTGTATCTGTATCTGTATCTGTAGTTGTATCTGTATCCGTATCTGTATCTGTATCTGTAGTTGTACCTGTATCTGTATCTGTAACTGTATCTGTAGTTGTATCTGTATCTGTATCTGTAACTGTATATGTAGTTGTATCTGCATCTGTATCTGTATCTGTATCTGTAACTGTATCTGTAGTTGTATCTGTATCTGTATCTGTAGTTGTATCTGTATCCGTATCTGTATCTGTATCTGTAGTTGTACCTGTATCTGTATCTGTTTCTGTATCTGTTTCTGTATCTGTATCTGTATCTGTATCTGTATCTGTATCTGTATCTGTAACTGTATCTGTAACTGTATCTGTAGTTGTATCTGTATCCGTTTCTGTATATGTATCTGTATCTGTAACTGTATCTGTAGTTGTATCTGCATCCGTATCTGTATATGTATCTGTACTTGTACCTGTATCTGTATCGGTGACAGTATCTTCTGTCTGCATCTGTGTGCGTGCAACACTGAAAATAACATTTTAAATGCGATGCACGAACGATTTTCCACCAGCCTGTTGTTCGAGTTGTGGTTCTTATTGTTACTGTGGTTGCATAATGTATTTATTTATTTTTGATACCCTTTTTTTGGGGGTATTAGTATTTAGTCCGTCCAATTTGTATTTGTTTATAAATTCAGAACTATTCTGTTAACGAGTTAACCACACAAATGTGGCCAAAACAAAATAAATGAATGCAACAAATATTTTTAACAATCACATTTCGGATTTCGATGTGTGTTCAACAAGGGTATTTCAAATTCGGCGTGCCAAAGAAATACCTTCATTTTTTTTATTTGTTGTTTTTATGTTATTCCATAATATTTTTTAAACAACAAAATTTAATTGATACGACCTCGGCATGCGGCTACAAATGTAGCTACATGTGTATTTGTGTTTGTGTGCGTGTATCTATAAGTACCAGCACACGTATGTGTACCTATGTATCTATGTATCTATGCATGTAGTTGCCATAAGGCCGTTTCGCCATGTGATTCACGAGACAACAACAACAAAATGCAAAAGCAACAGCAACAACAAAAACAGAAACAAAAAAGCACAAAATATGCAAACAAAGGCGCCGCATTTGACCTGTTGGCTATTTTTTACACCGTTTTTTTTACAGTGTTTGCTTGCACGTCTATTGCTTTTTGATGTTGCACGGAGTTGCCACAAAGAGACACATGTGTCGCTATGTGGCTGATGTCTCATGGACACGAGTGTCAATGCAGCATTTTGAATAAGCCAAGAGATTGTGTCTGCCACGCTTAAGCCACACAGACGCACACGCACACACACACACACTTACACACACATATTCAATGTGGCCAAGTGTCAAGTGACGAGTGTTGCTTTAACATTGCGTAGGCAAAGTCAATGCTCAAACGCTCAAACATCCGCTCAGCTCAATTGTGTCGTGGTCTCACCTTACCCCACATATATATCTATATATATATCTATCTATATATATATATATAAGATGATTGCAAAGTACAACTCATTCGTAACATAAATTCACTCATGGCCAAACTGTGCAGCAACATTTGTGGCTTATTCAACCAAATTTAAGTTAGATTAACTTAAGTCATCATTTTTGACCACATTCAATGATGACCATCTATTTGCCTCTCTCTCTCTCTCTCTTTCTCTCTCCTGGTTCCTTTCTCTCTTTCTTCAAGTTTGTAGTTATCTTTTCTAAGCAGTATTTTGAGTCTTAGACACAAGTTAACAAATCATTTGGATGCATCATTTTAGCTTAAAGCTTGATCTCAAAAATGTTGATAAATCAAACTTAAATGAAGCTATTTAACACCTCCTAATTGGCTATAGATATATATATTTATATATATATACATACATATCAAATTGAGATTTATATATATATACATACATATCAAATTGAGATTTATATATATATATTTCATGAACAATTTGTTATCTTTGCTGACTGGCAGCAGTATTAGATTCATCTGGCTTCCGCCAGACACGTTTCCCACATTCTTCCTATGTACGTGCGATTAGTTTACCGTTTAACAATAATGCAATAAACGAAAAATTATCTTCACTTTACAGCAAATGTTTTGCGATAAGTTTTCGAAGCAATTTTGAAGCGTTGCTCGTTGTTTATATATCCGGCCCCTTGTTTATGGAACCCAAGCACCGTTTTTTTTACGAGAAACTGAGCGATAAAAAACAAATGTTAAAGTAAACACTCACTAACACACACACACACACAGCGACAGACAGACAAAACTGAAAATCGGCTCAAAAGTCGATTGGTTTTGATGAGATACATTTCGATAATTATGTAAGAGGTGAGCAGAACAAACTCGAATACGAATTCGAATTCGAAATTCAAACTCGAAAATATTTGACTAATGATTAACGATTTATGCGACGATGATGACGTTGCGCGGCAGGAAATTAACAACAGCAAACAAAGTCAGAATTCAGAAACCGGTTTCCACAAAAAATTGATAGCAAAATCGGGGGAAAAAAATATCAGCCGCGACTTGTTTATGCAAAAATCATAATTGTCGCTTAAGCTGAAGATCGGCGGGGCTGAGAGAGAAAGAGAGAGAGAGAGAGAGACAGAGAGGTGGGGAGGGGAGTAATGGAGGTGCGTCGTAAAATGTGAATCAACTTTCTTGGTTTCCGAGTCTTTTCACTCTCTGCTCAAAAATTCCATGGAATTTGTGATGCGGAGGCAGAAATGCAGCAAATGCAAAGGGAATAAGAAAATAACAAAAAGCAAATAAAAGAAAAGGAAAAACGTGAGAGGCAAATAAATAAATAAATTATGCAAAACTGAACAAAAAAGAAGAAGAGACGAATGAAGAAGAAGAACAATAACAACAAGAAGAAACAAAGCACACCAAAAACAAGAACAGAACTTTCAAGCCGAATAACTGAATACACTAGCAACTCATTAAGAGTATTTAAATGCTAAACTAGAAATAATTATTCACTTGCCTCAAGTTCCATTCCATGCTTAAAAACTATTTAAATCATTTATGAAGTGAATTCTTGATAATAAGTGGCAACAAATGTTGCACGTATGTTATGTATACAGCTGTATTATAATATTAGAACGGATATGTGAATATCGCATTCTAATTCGGAGTCTGAGTCTTCTGCTTGCAACAAATGTTGCTACATTTTATATTTTTACACTTTCAATTCCAAATAGAATTATTTTTTAAGTTTTTTCCATTTTTGAAATCCCTTTTAAATTTGTGGCAAAATAAATCGAATACAAATTTAGAAATTCTTTTGTAATTTCAATTTGAAAAAGCATTTGAAAAACGACGTCGCTGCAACTGCTGCTGCTGCTGCTGCTCCTGCTACTGTGCAGCATTATATGCAAAAGCCAAAAACTGGGGCTTCTGGCTGTGGCACCCCGCTTAGGTGCGGCAACAACAAATGCAAGCGGAGGTTAGTCAAACAACTAATTGAATCAACCGTTGCAAGCAGCGTTTAATTAATGGATCGGCAAACACAACAATGAAATCTGCCATTTCCCATTGGGGGGAAAACACCGGGAGAGGGGGTGGGGGTGGGGTTTATAGGTGTCCACCATTAACTTACCATATCTTCCTCATCCTCACAATAGTTGACATGTTGGAGTTGTTCACGCCATGCCAGCACAGAATGGGGCATTAGCAGACGGCCGCTGGAACGGACGCGCAGCTTGCGGCCGGCGCGTGCAGCAACGCCGCGCTTGGTGCTCGCAGCGGCAGCGAGCACTGCTAGTGCCCAATCCTCCTTCAGCGGCTGCGGAATGTGAACCGTCGAATCGAGTATTGCATCCTCGCTGTCCGCCTCGCAGCTGCAGCCGCTGTCATCGCTTCTGGGCGACATAACTGTAATTGCGTTTGCAGTCGTTGCCAACGTTGATGCTGGCAGCTGCGCTGGCAGCGGCGGGGGCGGCGCTGGGCGTCGTATGCGCGTCATGAAACGCTGATGGATCTGCGCACGTTGATAGTCGTAGAAGATGGCGCTGTATTTTTGTGGCTCCTTCAGACTGTAGAGTATGCAAATGTTGCGCAGCAGCGGATGGGTCAACTGCAACGACGCCGTTGACGTTGGCTCGCTGCTGTCAATGCTGCTGCTGCCGGCGCTGCTGCTGATCGAGCCGAGCGTCGCTGTGCTGTTGGTCACCGTGCTGCCGACGCTAAGCGTCGTCTGCTGCTCATCGGAAATTTTGGCAAACATGAACTCATCGTCCGTCTCCCAGGCACCCTGATCCATTGATGCTGTCGGCGATGGCAGCGGCGTTGCTGTTGGCGTCGCCGTCACCGTCGACGTTAGCTTAGTCAGCAGCTTGTGACGTGCGCCGGCTGCGAATGCTGCGGCTGCCTGCAATGTTAAGGCTTCTGCCTCTGCCTCTGCCTCAGCATCGTCAACATCAATGTCGATGTCAACGTCTGCGTCTGCGTCAGCATCTACATCTGCATCATCATCGCTGCCCGCGTCATTCGCTGTGATGATCTCAAAGTCTTCATCATTATTATTGTCGGACAATGGCTCCACAGTTTTAAACTGCCAAATGGTTTGATAAATGGATTCCTCCTCCTGCTGCATCTCCTCCTCCTCCTGCTCTGCCAGCAGCTGCATCTTGTGTTCATCCCCTTTCACTTGCTCCATCTCATCGCTGTTGTTGCTGTTGGGCTTAGTCAGAGATGTGGTTGGATTACGCGCCGGCACCTGAGGCGCCGGTCGACGTATTTTAATCACACAGCTCTATTAATTCAATGAAAAGAGACAGTGTGTGAGAGAGAGAGAGAAGAAACATTGTTGTCACCAAACAGATCTACATAGACCTAAATTTGGGCCCACTGCTTTCACATGCATTCACAGCTAAGCCACAAAATAATCATACAACATGCAGAATAAAACTAAGCTCAACTCTCGCTACTCGTTGATAAAATTAAAATAAAAAAAACGAATTGCATTCGTTAATATATCGCATCCGAACTCGTCTTCAGCTAACTACTCGCTGCTTACTTGAAAGTACTCGTTACTAGCACCCACATAGAGAAACGTGTACATATTTATTTATTTTTATATTTACTCGTTGCATCCCGTAACGAGTTTCTTGTTCCACTCAACGAGTTTCCATCTTGAAATATATACACACACATATATATATATATGTATATGTATATATACACAATATTAGTTCGATGCACATAATTCCAATCTGCATAAGTTCAATTTCAATGATTTTAATACTCTAATTGAGTTGCTGTTAATGCTCTAATAGGATCATAGAATTAGAAAACAAATAACAATTAAAAAAATACAAAATCAATTAAATTTTCCACAAGTTCAGGCACGTCAGCAAATGTGTATGAAAACATTTCGAAAATGCATCTTGAAACTGGGCTTCTTTTCTCCCATTGCTGCTTTCCATTTGCCTGCATTTCAAAATAATAAAAAATAATAAAAAAAAAACTAACAATTGTGGAATAGGTATCGTGTATTACTATGTTTTCAAATGTTATTCTTCCCACAGCAAAAAAAAATTGAAAAAAAAATAGTACATGCTTTGTTTTGGCTTTTACGGTTTTTGTTTTGTTTTCCAATTTGGTTCACTTTGCAGCTCACTCTCTTGCCCTATCGCCCTCTCGCACGCTCGCTCTCTGCTACAAGCTGAATTTCGCGCTCTCACTCGCACTCTCTCGCACACTTGTTGTTGTGTTTAATTTTTGTATGTATTAATTTACGCCTCAATTACAGTGGCTGGCAGTGAGCCCAAATTGTTTTATCGTTATGTTGATTTTATAATTTGTAATTTGTAAATTGTGAATTGTTGTAAATTGTTGTAAATTGTGTTTAGTTTGCAATTGGCTATTGACCTGTGTCGTTTGTTGTTGCTGTTGTTGCTGTTGTTGCTGGTTGACATTGTTGTTGTTGTTGTTGTAGTTGTTATTATTATTATTGCTATTGTTTTCACTGTCATCGCTGCTGGCGCGCTGCTCAGCGTCGCCACATTGCTTGGGTGCCGCCATCAGCGCGCTGCTGACAGCGACGCCTTCACCGCCGCTGCTGCTGGTGCTATTGCTGGTAAAACAGTTAATTTCCGATCGTGTATCGCACTCGCTCTCTTTCGCGCTCTCGCTCTCGCTGTGTGATTCAATTGTATCCCTAAGGCTGCCGAATCGCCACGCGACCGCTACGTCGTCACTGGCTGGCGTCGCTCGCACAACTGCCAGCTCCAATTGCGACGGATCCAATAGGCGTCGACGCGACGCTGACTCACTGTTGCTGTTGCTGCTGCTGCTATTGCTGTTGCTCTTCTTGTGGTTGTCGCTGCGCAGTCGCAGTCGCTGTCGCCGTCTATGCAAAAAGGCGCTTAGCAATTTGTCATAGTTGCCAAAGAAGCAAACAACGCTGCCATGCAAACTTGCTGCCAGCGCAGCGCTTTGCCACAGCTGACGCACTGACAGGCGCGACGCCAGCAGCGCTGCGTGTGTTGTTGTTGCTCCCATTGTTGTTGTTGCTTCAACTGTTGTAGTTGTTGTTGTTGCCGCCTGATCATTTTTGCTGAGCGCCAAACCGCTGAGAAATTCGTTGACAAAGGCGGCGTCATCACGTTCATTGATGCCGCAGCGACGCTGCTGCCGATCGCTCAGCAGCTGCGCATTCGCCTCCAATTGGACTACTTGTTGTTGTTGCTGCTCGCGTTGTGCCAGCAACTTGCGCTTGAAATTGTCAATCAAAATTTGCTGCTGCTGTTGTTGCTGGGGTTGCTCTGTTGCTGTCGCTGCTATTGCTGCTGCGGGTGCTGTTGCTGGCTCGCTGCGTCGCAGCGTTACTTGCTCTGCTTCTCTTTCCCTCTCTCGTTCGCGCTCTCTTTCTCGTTCATAGGCGGGCGGCACACTTTTGGGCTGCTGACAGCCGAAGCCGCCGTTGGCGTCCTCGTAGCTGTGCAGCTCGCGTCGCAGAGCATTCATCCATTGACAAATGCTTTCATTTAAATAGAGTGCTGCAGATGCAGACGTCGCTGCTGCTGCGCTGCTCGGCTTCGGCTGCAGCAGGCGTATTCGCGAAATTCGCGACTTTTTCTTCAACAGCTGCTGCTGCTCCTCTTCTTCCTCTTCTTGCTCGTCCTCTTCTTCTTCTTCTTCTTCTGCTTCTTCTTCTTCTGATTTAACGGCTTGAATTGTCTGCACCCCCTCCGCCTCCACCGCTCGGTCGCTGCGCAGTCGGCCATAAATATGCTGATCGCTGCGACTGCTGTGCAGTTGCTGCTGCTGCTGACGCTGACGCTTCAGTTCACAGATGCTTTGCATATCAAAAGTGGCCTGCGTGCGAAAAACTTCGTCCACATTGTGAATTATTTCAAGCGAACCGCCGCCGCCATTGTTTTTTGCATCTCGCGAAAAAAGTCGACGCTGCAGCGAACCGGAGCGATTTAGTTGCTTTAGCGAGCCAAACAGACGTGTCAGCGTCGCTGCACTCGACTTTGAATAGCCCAGCAGCGTGCGCGATTTGCCACCAGGTTTGACAGCAACAGCAGCAGTTGACTGCGACGGTGACTGCACCTGCGACTGCGACTGCATTGGTGTTTCGTTAAAAATTGTGGGCAGCGTGCCACCTGTGGCACATTCACATTGCTCGCTGTCGCTGTAGATGCTGCGACAGCGTTCGCAAATGTTTTCATAAATATTGCAGTCGCTGCTGCTGCTCAACGGCTGCTGCTGCTGCAGCGCTGCGACAACGCTGCCGCTGACAATGCACTGGCAGAAGTGACAGTAATGACCTTGGGCAGCAAAAACCCCATAGCCGCAGCCACGGCACAGATTCTCATAGATCGCCTCGCGCCGAAAGTATTTGCGCAGCTGCTGCTGCGTTGTTGTCGGTAAATTTTCATAGATGTGATGCTGCTGCTGCTGACGACTGCGCTTGTTACGCTGCTGCTGCTGCTGAGTCGCTTCATTCTGATTGGAAATGTTCTGCTTGTTGTTGTTGTCGCTTAATTCGCTGCTGTTTCGTTTGCTGCTTTTCATTTCCACTTGCTGCTGCATTTCTTTCTCTCTCTTTCTGTGTTTATCTGTGGCTGACTATCAGACGCGTTTATCGCACTGTTTGTTTTTATTACATTGCTGCGTCAAAAACAAAAAAAAAAACAATTTTCATTTCGTTTCAATTTATCTATTAGGCTCTTTTAATTGATGCGAGTCAACTGTCAAATAGTCGCTCTTGCTCTCTTCTTTGCGCTCTCTTCTCTTTTCTCGCGCACACACGCGCCTATTATCTTAGTTAACCCTTTCACACTCACACTCACACAGCCAGCCATAGGCAGCGATCATGTGAGTGACACTGCACTCTACACTTAATGTGTCAAAATTTCGGATTCTGGCTCTCCGCGCTTAGCCCTTAAGCTGTCGCACACAGTTGATGCGACCGCAGTAGACAAATATTTTGTTTATCATTGAATTGAATGAAGTACGAGTAACTACAAAAAATACACAATACAAAAAGAAATGTTGAGGCATTTCATTCAAAATCGTATTGTCTCATTAATTAAATGCCCCATTTCTTGTCTGTTATCATTTCTATGATGTCTATCGCAAACAGTTATTTGTATTTACACATATAGTAAAACTTAGCTACAGCCATAAGGGTTAATGTCAACAGTTAAGACTTTTTGAGTTCGCCATGTATGCATGTGCGTGTGAGTGTGTATTACATACTTGACTTGTGTTCGGCTGTTTATTTTGAAGGCAAGGCGATGAGTCAGAGCGGCCAACGGCCAGCAAAGCATGTCGAGATGTCGCTCCCCCCCTCCCACAACACCGTTGTGGCCAACGGGGTCGAGGGGTCTCGGTCAGGGGCTCGACAGGGCGTCTCACTCAACGACTCAAATTAAATGCGCCGACAGTGCGCAACAGCGCGGAGACCCTTCAGATAAACAGCGCGACTGAGAAACTGGTTAACTCTGCCTTGCGTTGCATAAGCAATCGCTTAGTTCCTTCTCCCTCTCTTCCTCTCTATCGCTCTCTTTATTGGCCTCACCTACGCGTCACAGGTGCCGCCGTTCTAGGCTTTGGAATGTGGTCGAGCAGCGAGCTACCTGTTAACGTGCCCGTGAAAAGGGAAATGGAAAAAGGAAAAAGGGAGACTTGAGCCCTGCTGTTCAGTTCAAGTTATCAATTCGTTTAATCCATTCAAAGCACACACAGAGTGAAAAAGAAAGAGAGAGAGAGAGAAATAAATGGAATACACAGTGAAAATGCAAATTGAACTGAAAATATGCAATAAATATTACATTGAGAAAAAAAAGAACATTTATCATTTTAACCTGCTCATTTGTGATCAATTTAAAGATTTTAATTGATTGCTCGGATGAAATTTGCATCATTTTTTAACTATTTTTTTTTTTTCAACATTTTCCAAAACGTGTACTTTTATTTTGACCGCAGCTGTATATGTACATACATATATAAAAATACCCTCATGTTCAGCAATAAAACTAGCTAATGCCCAGGCGATAAATAATAAAACAAGTCAGCTATAAAAAACGATCGTAAGATCAAGTTGGCTTAAAGATAAGACTATTATTATATTGCATTCTCTGCTTAATGGCATTATGTGTCTTATAGATTAAAAATTGTATTTGAAATTGTGTATATATACACACATCAGTTAAATGTATTTTGTGGTAGATCAAAAGGGTTGGCCAGGCGCCATTAAATTTGATAATATATTTATATATATATACATATCAATATCCGTTGATCATTAAATGTTTTTATGAATCGTCAGAAATGCTCTATTTGAAGACACAAATTAAAGATCGCATCACAATTTAGCCTGGTTTACTTTGATCAACTTGCATACTTTTAGGCTGCAGAGGGTCAAGCACGGCTTGAACCTTTCCTAAATCATCATATCATATCAGAGACCAGGGCTCCTTACGCTTAATGCTTACTTCTAAATGATACCAGTAATATATATATATACGCATACATATATTCATTTATATCGGCCTGAGAGCCGATTGAGCCTGGCAGCAAACTATCGCTTATCGCAAACAGAAGCTGCTCTCCAATTGACCTCGTTCTGCTCAAGAGAGAGAAAGAGAGAGAGAGAGATTTAAAAAGAGATAGAGAGAGAGAGAGAGACAGACTTGCGACTGATACAATTGAATTGGCTATGACAGTGAATCATTCATATCCATACATATATATATATATATGAATATGTGTCTGGATTCACATGTAAAACGGGGCTTGGCTCCCATCTATATATATATATATATATATATATATATATGTTTGTACTTGTACTTATAAGCACATAACGCTCTCCGATCTTTTGCGGCATTAGACAGCCTAATTGATATAAACACACACCCCAATACACACACACACACACACACACACACACACACACATACATACATAAATGTATATATGCAAATAAATGTACATGAACAATCGCGCGATTCACAGCAATATGAAATGAAATCGAATCGAATCAACTGTAAACTTGCGCGTTTCGCTTAAATGTCGTCATTCGGCACTCGTCGTTATAATTTTCTTCACAAAACAAACATTTTGAAACAAACAAAAAAAAATACAATATTCAAAAAATCAATATCAAAATTGTTTTTCTGATAAGCACAGGTTGTTTGGAAAAACAACCACAAAAAAAAGTGTACTTTAGGAAATTGAATTCCAATTGGAACGCGCACGGTTTGCAGTTAGATTTTCGAGTCTCTTTTTTTTTTGGTTCTGATCCCGGTCTCCCAGTTTGTGCTGAGGTCCAGCTGCGAGCGCGACGCGTTCGCGAATTTAACACAATATCAACTGAACTGAACTGAACTGAACTAAACTGAAATTGTTGAAGACAAGATGCCGCAGCGCATTTTCTTGGGTGGCAATCGTCGCTGCCGTTTGTCGTTTGCCGCTGCCCGATGCCACCGCCAGCCGCAGATGCCAGCGCTGACGCTGACGCCGACGCCGATGCTAACGCAGACGCCGACCCGGTCACCCAGCGGACGCTGCCGAAACACCACACAACAAAATAAACAAATAGAATCGAATGCGAAGAAGAAGAAGAAGAAGCCAACTCACGCAAAGTATATAAATTAAATGCAGAACTTAAAGTAAAGTAAAGTCTATATACATATATATATGTATATATATATATATATATATAGATATATATATTCTTGATCAGCATCAAAGAGTCCTTAAGAGCTACAGACTGTAAATTTGCTGTCGGTGAAACACAGATCAAGTTTTATTTCATTTGATCCGTGTTTTGCAAATATCGATACATATCGATTTCCGATAGCAATTAAAGACAAATTTGTATCGATTTTACTTTGCTATTTATACATAATTAATCCTGAGATGTAAGTGCAAGAATTGTATAAGAATCGCAAAAGAAACACAGATTTTGTTGGCCAAAACATATTTCATTTCATAACACTAGCTAGTTTCAGACTATATATATTTATATATATATTTACACAACACAGAAAAATGTACAACTTAAACTTATGTTGCACAGTGTAAGCTACAGATTCACATGGGGAGGCACAACTCAAAAGCCAAATGTGTGTAATGAACATGGACAACATGTGTCTGTCAGTGTATGTGTGTGTGTATGGGTTGAGGGGGGAAGGGGTTGTGTAAAGGGGTGTGGCAGCGACAAAGACGCTTTTTATGCTCAACGCCCGTTGCCTAATTAAGCATATCGCAACTGCGGGCGATTGGGTGCGGACGTTCAATTGCCAATGCCAGCAGGGCTTACATGCACTATATGGGAAGGGAGGGGGGGCTGTTGCAGAAGCCACACACTGAGGCGAGTTACGCGGTAAAAGAGCACGATAAGCTAAGGCGGTCATCAGGATCAGAAGGACCCGAAAGGATGAGCTACTGCTGCAGCTGGCTAAGCCAGGCAAGGATACCTCAACATGCAGCAGCCTTGTGAGTGAAACGCTGGGTGAGCAAGCAGAGCATCGCCTGACTATCCAGAGATCTGGATGAGGTCACCACAATAATTTGGCTTTGAGGTATATCTGGATTCAATCAATATGGACAGATTCGAATGGCTACGATTAGGCTATCAGCAGGCAACGCTTTCCTTGCGGTATCCTCCCAAAAGTGGGATGGATCAGCTCAAGACTCCGGGAGCGCAAAGGCTTTACCAAGTGCTTCAGATGTCTGAAGTTTAGCCAGCTTGCAAGGCAGGCCAAGGACTGCCATAAGGAGCCACAGAGATCAGACACGACAGACAGACAGACATACACGACAAACGCAACAAATGCAACGAAAGTGAATCGAAAATTAAAACGCATTTATGTCGGCCAAAAAAAAAAAACAAAAAAAAAAATAAAAACATGGACGAAGCCCAAAACATGACTGGCAACTGGCAGCGGTGGGGGCGGCTTTGTGCATGGTGCATGCAACACATGGCAAAAGATCGGAAGAGCAGCAGTGGCAAAAGTTTATAACTGGAACGCAGCAGCTAAGAGCTACACAAATAAACAGCAACAGAACCTGCACATTAAATGCAGCTGCATGACAACAACAAGAACTGCAACAACAACTTGCAACAAGCAGGGGCATGTACATAACTACACATACATATGTATTTGTGAATGTGCATATGGCTGTGCATAAGGAAGAATCGCGACGGCATCGCGACGGCATCGCGACCGCTTGATCTTTGAACTAAATTAATTAAGCACAATGAACGCAATTGTTGTTGTTGTTGCTGTTGTTGTTGTTGCTGTTGTTGTCGATGTTGCTGCCGTTGCGATTGGCAGCAGCATCGCCCGCGCCCCAACCAAATGTATCCAGTTGATACAGCCGCCACAGATACAGCAGCAGTAGTTGCAAAGTGCTGCAATACCCTCACAGTTGAGTTTTATGAGTTAGTCACAAGATATGCGACTTATCAGAGCAGATAATTTAGATATAGAATATAGATAATACAAATCTTTTCTAAATATAAAAAAATTTTAATTTTATTTGAAATTAAATTAAAATAATTTTTTTAAGTTTTTGTATTTTTTGTGTCGACTGATCTTAGTTGGCAATAAATAAATAAATAAAAATAAAAAATAAAAAAAAAATAAAAAAAAATAATAATAATTATTAGTAATTAAAATCCGCGATAAGTGTATGAATTACAAAATAATTAATTAATTTTAATTAATTTTTCAGTTAAGATAGATAAAGTTGAGAATTTAAATTAGATTTGATTCTTGGAATAAGCCAGCCTTAAATTAATTAAATATATACAAATAATTTTCATTTCAATTTTAAATTTTTGTAATTTGAAATGGATTTTCTAAAATTAAAATATTTTTGTCGTTAAATGACAAGGGGTCATTCGATCTGCTTAGAAGAGTATTCCTGATGCGGTGTGCAATCAATTAAATTTTTCCTATATTATTTTCGCTTTCGATTTCCGTTTTTTCTGCGGGTTGTTCAGTAACAGGGGCGTTCCCGGGTGCCCAGTTACGCACACTTCCAGTTATCTTTGCTGTAATGAGTTGACTGCGACTGCGGCAGCGACTGCGACTGTGGCAGCGACATCGCGTCGCATCGCCGTCTGTGCTGGTCTTCAATTGAGCGGCAAGAGTCAAGTAAGAATGTCTCTTGGCATTATGATTATTATTGTTGTGCCTCGCTCTTCAAATAAATTTTATTAAGCGAGTCAGCAGCAGCCAGATATGGCAGATGAAAGATGGGTAAAAGAGCGAGAGAGAGAGCGATAGAGAGAGAGAGAGAGAGAGAGATATCGGCTTGTTAGCTTCGGTCTGCCAGCGCCTCAAATTAAACAGAAATTTAAATTTCTTCGATATTGCAAACAGTATTTTGTTACACTGACACCGAAGCTAAAAGGGTATATTAGAGCTGTCAATTCTGGGAAATCGAAGAACAGGCATATCTGGCTCCATCTTAAAGCTGGAGGCGAAACTGGGAACTTCTTTAAAAACCTGATCAAACTCGCACGAAAAGTGAAATGTGGGTGGTTGTTGGGAACCTGTTCCAAATTTGTTGACCAAGCCGAAAGCTAGATTAACCAAACATTGAAAGGTTTTCTTTATCAGCTGCTATCAGAGAATTTCGCAATCGGGGACGCCCAACTTGGCTCTGATTTTGTTTCGTGAGTCACCCAACGGCGCTATAAATATGAGTAAATGAGTTTGTGTTAAAGAACTTACGCTTCTCAAGGCCCCCCCTTAAGAAATCATTGTCAACAACATTTGACATTATTTATTGGTTATACTTATGGTAATTTAGAGGTGATTTCCTTAGCTCAGCTTTTCATTATCTCTTCAAGAAAAATGCTTGTAATAGCTTAATCAGCTCAGCGATAAGCGGATCTCGCAACTGCGATAAGCTTCGCTGAAATCATTATGTGTAATTATGATTATATATATATATGTATATATATATATATATATATATGGTAAATATATGCACTTGCAGAAGAAGAAGGTTCGTAAGAAAAGGCAGAACTATAAATGCCTATGCACAGAGAGAAATAAATGCATTTTCTAAGCAACAAATCAAGAATTTTTCATTCTAAAATAGCAAATTATAATCAAAAATGTTTTGATTCAAGATTCTTCAATCTAGAAATTGAGTCGATACGATTTATACTTTTTTATTATTATTATATCTAAATATAATATATATATATATATATATATATATACTCATGTTCAGATTGTGGTTTAAATTTCATTTGATATATGATTAATATATTATTTTAGATGTGTGACCATAAATCAATAAAAATAAATATCTACTGATAAATGTATGCGACATGTTGCAAATCAATAATGTTTCTTCTGTTGTATATTGGATTATTATTATTTTTACTTCCGACTTGCCACAAAGAACGGCAAGACCAACATATATGCATGTGTGTATGTGTGTGTGTGTGTATGTGTGTGTATATGCATATTAATAGATCTGTGTGTGTAGTAGCAACTCAAGTGTCAATCAAGCGGCTACTTGTGTTGCATTAACAAAGAAAACAAGAGGCAACTGCCATCTGCAGCAGACGTCGAAGATTGAATACCCTTGCAGATCAAAGTAAAGCAGCAGATATCTAAATTTTGGTTTAATTCTTTTTTTAGATACTTTCTTTTATTAATAATTTAATATTTATGTGTATGCTGAACCGATGGGGAGTCGAGTTCTGGTTGACCTAAACAAATCCCCTAAAAAAAGAGTGTACAAATGAAAAATCGACTCGTCTTGTGCTGCTGATCAAGAATATATATGTATATATATATACACACTTTATAGGGCCAGAGAAGTCTCCCTTCATGACAAAATTATCAGACCCTCTAAAAGGGTATAAAAAAAGAGAAATTTCTGTGCAGGCTAATCAGAATGAGAAAATGAACTGCATACATAAAGTCAATTGGAAAGATGCGTGTGAATATGCATATATATATATATATATATATACATTTATACATATGTGTATGTATGTATGGTGTATGTGCATGTGTGCTAATGTTTGCTTGCAACTCAATGCAAACGGATGACAAAATTACGCGCATATCTTTTCAAATTGCATTAAAGTCAATTGCGACGGCGACGGCGACTGCGACGGCGACTGCGAAAGAAGTTGATAAAACTATTGCTGCTGCTGCTGGCGCTGCTGCTGCTGCTGTTGTTGGCGCTGTGCAATGCTTGCTGTTTCGATTACAATGCACTGCTATCTTCTATGGGGTTAAATTGCCAGTTGCTGGCGGCGAAAAACGCGCGCAAAACGCGTGCGCACAGCACGTCAACTGGCAAACGTGATTAGTCAGGCACAGTTCTCAAGCAGAGCCCACACAAAGCAAACGCAAACGCAAACGCAAACATCAGCAACGCGAAAGCCAAGCGAAACACGCAATGCGAAACATGCGCAATGCATTTTCATGTTGCATCAGTGCACAGCACAAATGTGATGGATGGTGGGGCGGGTGCTGCACCACACACCACACACCACCCACAACACAGCACACAGAACAACAACAACAACAACAACAACAACACACACTGTGCGGTTGGGCGCTTCTATGCAATCAATTTTTTGTTTTATTTTCTATTGCAGACATCCGAAATGAAGTTGATTTATTTGATTTAATTGCACGCGAACGTCATTTATCAAATTATATATTGCCACGCTCGTTTCTAGTGTTGACAAATTTCAATGCATAACAGTTATGAAAAGAGTGACAGCCAATTAAAACACCTTTCCTCATTTATGTCCAGGTGGTGCAGTTAAGTCGTAAGTCGTGTTGCACAATTTATCAACAAATTGTTGCAGTAAGCAAAAAAACGGATTTCACTTAGATTGCTAAAGCTAAAGCGAGTTGTTCCCATAATAGCTATAAGATATACTGTACTATATATATACATATACTATAAGATATAGTATTGTAATATTGATAATTCCTATGCCATTAATGTGGGGCTTATGCTCAAAATTATAACTAAGTAGAAGTCATCTTTGAGCCAAGAGAATCAGATGGAAAGGCGGACATGACTATATCGACTCGACTATAAATACCTATAACTATATATACTATATACTATATATATATATACCCAATTTGAGCAGAGACATCTCCTTTACACATATAAAATGTTTCGTTTAGTTTTGATAAGATTGAAGGATTTTACGTGGCTAAATGTGATAATTATTAATATTGTTGTTGTTGTTATTATTATTATTATGATAATTATTGTTAATATCATTACTGCAGCAGTCTCGCTATGCTGTAGGCCTAATGATCCGTTAACTTGGCCCGTTTGCCAGCCAATTGAGACTAGCAAGTTCTCAGATGGTTCCCACAAACCAAACCAGTTAGCTTTTGGTATGCGTTCAAATTGAATTTGCATTGAGAGATAATTTGGAAAACACTTCGTTTTCGGAACAATACGTAGGTTTGGAGCGAAAACGTGTTTCGGTTTCACTTTCTCTCTCTCTCTCTCTTTCTCTCTCTCTTGCACGGCGGCTTCTATGCAAATTTTGTCGAGCACAACCAGCACGACTTATAAAGAGACCATAAAAAACGAGTCGAGTAATGGCATGCAGTAAAATTTTCAACAGCTAAATATATAAAAATATATATATATATATATATATGTATATATAGATATGTAAAACAAGTATCTTTATCTGGCAGTTGGCAAAGAATAATATGCAGATAAGCAGCGACAACCAATTTGTGCAGCTTTATTTCTTCCTCTTTTTTTGGCCTAAAGTAGAAACGAGTTCTTTGTGCGCGCATCGAGCTGGGAAAAGTTACATTTTCAATGGACGTCCATTCTAAAGGGAATGTAATGCATGAAATTACGCATTCTACACGCTCCACCATTGGGGTATGATTAAGACTGAACGATGATTTGATCGAAAGCCCTGATTCATTGCTTTAAATAAAATAAGTTGACAATCATAGGGGCAGCTGGAACAATCAGTTTTCTATATTTGGATGTATGTTGGAATATTTAAATGCATAAAATAAAACTTACTTTTACTTCAACAACAAACCGCATTCACATTCTAAATTTGAATGCGGTCATTATTCGTCATAATGATGAGGCTGATGCCATTTCGATGCAGAGAATAATAATTGATTTTCAAAGGATCCATTATTTTGAATACCAAATGAATGCAAGTAGTTTATGCCCGACTTAATGGTGACCTGTGCCCTTAGCTCTCCAAGTAAATGAATTAAAAAATCAATATTTCAGAACTTAAGACCTCTAGCTCTAAAAATATTTGAGATTTATTGTTCTGCTCAAGATTATTCTATTTTTGTCGGAAGTTTATTCTGCGCCCATTAACTATATATACAAAGTTATCAGATGCCACAATCGGTCAACTCTGCCAGCAGAAACTGTTTTTCAAAGCTGTACGAGAAGACACCATAAAGAGCACGACTTCAGATAAAAGAAAACTGCAATAAAACCCCAACATTCACAGACGAGGGTCGTCTCAGAAGAATACTTTCCTTTCGAAAAACAAATTTGCAGCATGAAGGTTTGAGTTGAGGTCCTTAAGCCAAAAAAAAAAAAAGGCATTCGTTTCCCGAGTAACCTTTTCATTTTCTGATTTCACATCGATTCAACGTTCGAATTAGAATTAAGAATTTCCTTCAATTTGTCAAAGCTAAATATATATATAAAAATAAATAGGGTGACCGTATTTTGTGAAGCTAAACCAGCAATCAGCTGATGCATTTCTCTAAGCAATAAAATAATAAAATTAATAAAAATATTGAAATTTTCTTAAGGCAGTCGACGCTCGAATTTTATACGGAAGTAAGATCTGCTCAATACATATATATATATATATGTATATATATATATATATAAAGGAAGTTTCTCGATCGTTATAGTCATATATATAGTCATAAATCGAGCAGCATATGGTTTTTTTTTTGTACTTACCCTGTGTCGATTATATATATTAGTTGGAACATTCAGATCATACAAGGAGTTGGATCGCTTCTTCGCTTCGTACACTTTTCTGGCATCCTGGCAATCGGCACAGTTGGCGTCTGGTGGCAGTGTTACAGTCAGAGTAGGTATCCCAGATCCGTTCTTGTTGTTATTGTTGTTGCTGTTGTTGTTGTTGTTGATGTTGCTGTTTTGGGTGTCAGTGTTTTTGCTATTCGAGGTAAACACCTGCGAAATGCTGCGAAAGATGGTTCGATATCCCCTCTTGTGGTCCGAGTCACCTGCCATGGCTACAATCTCTTTTTGCAAACCTTTATGATCCTCAATTCATTACAAATTTGCTTTGCTGTTGCTGTTGCTGTTGCTGTAGTTTTTAATTGTTTCTTTTTTTGTCTTTTTGTTATTATTATTTGTTGTTGTTATGTATTAAGTATTGAATACACCCACAAACATGCACATTCACATACAAAAAATATATAGAAAACACTGCCATGCTCACGAACAGCAGCTGTATATGTTGGCCTTTGTTTTTGGCTGTCAACTTGCCAACACCTACACCAACACGAACACGTACACCAACGACACCTTTGAGACGACAACGATGACTGCGACTGCGACAGCGACTGCGATTCAGCGCCAGCGTCTTCTTGAATTCTTATCGCCACAATGCTTGATAAGCAACGTAGTTGTTAACGGTAGTTTATTTGTTTCGGCACTTGCAGTAAAATCAATAAAAAAAAAAATAAAAAAACCAAAACACTGCTGGTCATGTATGTAGAGCTGGTGGTGGTGGGCGCAAAGGTGGACGGAATCAGACTCGGACTGCTCGAACTTGTTCCAGGCGACCAACTAAAGAGCGCTGCGAAAACTTCATAGGCGTCAGACGACGTCGACGTCGCCGCTGGCGTCACCGCTGTTGCTTGTTTTTTTTCTCTCAGCTATTTATTTGTATTTTTATTTTGTGTTGAATTCTGTTTTGTTTTGTGTTTGCACTGTTTTTGCTTCTTCTCCTGCGGTTCTTGTTGTTGTTGTAGAGCGCTTCTAGTAGAACAGTGGTGCGATGTTGATTTATTTGCGAGTCACTGGGTGTATGCATCCATGTGTATATTTATCACTGTAAGTGTGTGTTTGTGTGACTGTGAAATCATCATTGCACATCTTTCGTTAAGATTAGATTAAATAGACAAAGAAACGTTTTTTTTCAGATGATGGCACAAGTGCGGAAAAACTTTAAGAATCTTCCAAGATGATATGTTTAGAATATACAATAATATTTTTAGTTAATCTGAAGTCTATATATAACTAAATATTAGGATTTAGTCATTTTCAATATTTCCCCCTTGTGTAGTGGCTTTTCTGTGAATGCTTGTGGATTTTAATTCTTTACTTTCTTTAAAACAAAATACAAGAAATGAAAAACTTTAACTATTCTATTATTCAGCAGTGTTGAAAAACGAATAGTTTTGTAAAACCATAAATTCCTAAACAATAAAAAAAATTAATCAGGCCTCGCTTTGTTTGTTATGCTAAGTTCTTGTCAAGCGCAAATAGCGCTTATGTTTTCTTTAACAATAGTCTCGAAAATTAATTGACTAATAAACAGAAAGAATAAAGAAAGAAAAAAAAAATACGCTTTCGCCGTAATGGGTTTAAGCTGGACCGTTTTTAAGTCGGCTTTCACCGCTCGATTCCTGGGCGAGAGTGCAAATGAGTTGTGGACCACTGTGCCGTTAATGTTTTACACTTTGGCGGGTGTTATTCCAAGCCTACGGTTATTGCCGCCTATCGTAACGTACCCTTACGTCATGTGTATGTGTAAGTGTGTGGTTGTGTGTGTGTGTGTGTGAAGGTTTAAATTAATGTTGGTCACTTTGATTTGTTTTTGTTTTGTGCTTCTGTTCTTGTGCAGACCAGACCAGAGTGTGACCAAATTCGCTTACTCATGTGGCTTAGCTGGCGCTTCAAGAATCTCAGTGCAAACAGTAAACGTTAGCTATGCACACCGTATGCATGTATGTGTGTATATTTGTACGTGTGTATGTGTGTATGTGACAATCGCCAAATGCAAATTGCAACTGCATTTCATAGTTCGCCGCACGTCACGTACGCGTTTTAATTAAATGCCACTGGGCCCGCTCTGTTGGAACTGTTGTGTGTGTGTGCCGCATCGAAAACGAAATCAAAGTAAACGAAGCGATAGACTATTGACGATATACGCCTGACGACTAACAACTGACGACTGACGATGGGCCACTTGGCGGCTTCCCAGTTGACACACGACTAACCGTCTAAATAAAGCTGGCCCAAAAGCCAGCAAAAGCGGCAACAAAAATCCAAAATCTAAATCCAAAACCAAAACACAAAACAATACACATACATATGCATGTGTGTATAAATACATATATACACATACACACATCTAGACAGAATAGATGTAACCAAAGCTGAAGAAAACGGGCAAGCTGACAAAGCTGCCTAACTGAAAACGCCGGCAGAGCCAGAGCCAGAGGCAGAAGCAGAGGCAGAGCAGAACGAACCCCGCCAACAAAGCGGCCCCCGCAAAAATACGGCAACGACGGCCACACGATGACTTTTGAATAATATTTACATTTATTGTATGCACGTGTCTGTGTGTCTATGTATGTGTTTGGATGTGTGTGTGTTTGCCACGGTTTCAAGCTGGCAACGATGCAGCGGCCAAAAAGCGAGTTGCGTTTGTTAACTGTGCGCAAAACAACGTCAATAAAAAAGCTACAACTGCAGCAACGTCTTTGACGCAAAATATAAATGACGAAATTATAGCAGCAGCAGCGGCAGCAGCAGCTATTCGCTTAGTTATAAACAATGCACAATAAAATGTGTGGCAGAAAAACGAAACGAAAAAAAAAACCAACAAGAAAACTGACTTAAGAAACAGAAGCAGAAGCAAAACGCGGGGAAAACGCGAGCGACTTTTGCACGTGTTATTCGAAAGCACTTAGAATTGCATTGGTGTATGTGTGTCAACAGGGAATGCAAGCGACACTCTTCTTATCTCTCTCTCACTCTCACTCATTCTCTCTCTCTATGTGCGAATGGCAAATGCAATCAAATGGGAGTCATTTGTAAATGTGGGTCATGCCACTTTAATATCTATCGGATGATGCTGGCTTTGAGCTGGCATTAAACTCAATAAAGAGAATAAAGTGAATAAAGTGAATACTTTTTTGATTCGATTGCACTTTGTGAATCTGTTGTTGGTTAAGTGCAAGTGCATTGTTGCATTTGTTTAAATTGAAAATGAAATACAATAAAATTCAATATTTTTATTTGCGTAAATAAATGCATAGAACTATATTTACTCTTGTTTGAATTTCTTAATCAAAGTAAGAACTTTCGATTATGGTATTTATTTATAGCTGAGTCAATGGACAAGCAAGTAAACTGTAAATTTGTACTTAATAGGTTTAAACTGCTTACATTTGGTTACAATTTTTAGCTAGACTTTTTCGATGGCTAATTCAGAACTGTTTTCATGGTCCGACAAACGTGAAAGCTGTCATTAAATGTGTAGTAGAAGAAACCAGATGGCAATCGCGGTTAAGATGCTTGTTATCCAATTTTGTGGGAATCGGGCGGGGGTATTCAAAATGTGACTTACGCCGGATCTGTATATGCTCGATGATAATACAAAATATTACACTTTAGCTCGTACAATTTCGAAGATATGCGCAAAAACAATGTCGGAAATCGAAAATGATCTGCGTATGATATATATACAATTGTTAATAGTTGATGCAAGTGTATATGGGAATATCGACTTGTTGATGATAGAAACATAATCTCAGCACCCCATCAAATTATAGTCCGGTTTTAGAGAAAGGAGTCAGACGGAGAGAAACATCAGATTGAATTCTGTTCATTCAAACTAAATCAAATTCTGTTTATTCAAACTAAATCAAATACAAAATATATATTTTCGCATTGGAGCTGTCGCTAATCGATTATTTGATCATGTCCAACGAATTTCCAAATGCCAAACTGGTCTTTGATACACTGGATTGGGGCGATGTCGGCTATCTAACAGCCCGACAACTGTCGGCAATAATGAGGCAATATGGCTACGATAACGACGAACAGGAGGTGCAGCGTATGATCGATGTGGTGGACTGCAGTGGCACTGGCACCATGGACTTTTCCTCATTCTTGGCCGCTTTGTACGTTGCCAAAGATACTGTGGCATCCACATCGACATCGACATCGACAAAATTTCTATAAATTTATGTTTTAATTAAATTGAGTTGAGCGCAGAGCTCATTTGACGGCAATCTTTCGTGTTGGGCGTGAATCAAAGCTGTATATATATATAGAAGTCAATAGTCAACAGATTGTCTGAATACATATATAGATATATTTATATATAGAGAGATACAGGGAGGGAGAGAGACTAGGCACTTTCCAGCAGAGTGTGCGAGGAGGTTGCACTGAGCGAGGTACGCAGTTGGCAGAGCTCCTCCATGAGATCGCGAAAGAGCATGGGATTCACATTGACGCTGACCTTCATCAGGATGAACCAATCGCCGATGGTTAAATGACTAAAGACGCGCTGCACATGCTCTTTGGTCATGAAACGCAACTGGCTGCGAATCATCAGTTCGCGCAGTGTCCGGCTGGCTATCATGGTCAGGCGAGAGAGCAGATTCAGGCCAGCGATGATGGCCATGAGCAGGAACCAGCACCACAGGCACACAAAGATCTTCTCGTTGAGTATGTTTAGTGGCAATATGCAGAGATTGTCCATAATGCTGACCGTGCCACTGGCACCATATTTGAGCACCTCGCACTTGGCTAACTTGGGGAAGACGAGCGACGACACCCGATTCCAGCGATCCCAGTCGTACAGCGGTATCGTTGTTAGTGCGTGCATGTACTTGCTCCAGAATCCATTCAGGAACACCTCCAGCGCAAGTATGTTCAGCACCTGCACAGCAAAGAGAATGCAATTGAAGGAGGAGGAGGAGGAGGAGCAGCAGCAGCAGCCCAAGGAGAATGACACACTACTCACACTGATCACAAAGTTGAGCAGCTCACAGAACACATATTTGGCCATGTAGCAACAGTGCATGTCCGCATAATCTGTGGTGAAATACTTGACCAGCAGTCGCAGCCGAGTGTTATACGTCTGCTCGGAGAGCAGAGCCTCGCCCACCTCCGAGCACAGTTGCTTCAGCCGCTGGCCCTCCCACACCTTCCACAGGCACGAGGGAAAGTAGAAGACGAACGATTGGAATAGAAGCAAAATGATCACCCACTGATAGTAGCGCAAATAGACGCGCTGCGTCCTCCCATATAACTCGGGTCCGATACCCTCCGCTATTGACAAGGCCCGTGCATATTCCTCATCATAGTTCGCCCGTCGGCGCAGACTCATACGTGGTGATTTTGTTGACTTTGGTGTGGGTTGTGATGGAGTTCGGGGCGGTGTTGTGAATGTGGATGGCAGATCGATGATATCGTTTTCCTGCTGAATGATGTAGGTGCCCATGGTCCAGCAATAGGATTCAATGAAGTTAATGTTCTTCTCCTCGCTGATGCACTGAATGGGATCGCCAAAGTACTGTCGAGCCGACAGCAACAGCGAGCAGGTCAACAGGATGACAACGGTGCACTTGGAGTGGATGGTGAAGACGGCATCGTAGATGCGTATTGATTTGAATTGTAGATATTTTGACAATGGCTTTACGGCCGAATACATTTCGTGTGCCTCGGGAAAGAGTTCCTCAACGACTGTGTCCAATTTTCAAATCAAATCTTCTTCCTTCTCAGCGAACGTTCAGAAAAAAGTGTTAAATCTTATTGCTTTGCTGGCTTCAACTTCTTCTTCTTTTTGCTGATATTTCTCTACTCCTCAGAGCTTATTGCAGATGCAGATGTTGTTGCTGCTGTTCGCACACTTTCTTGCCGGCATGAAAATAGCGACAAAACTAAAATGCTGATTGTCGCTCTGCTTTACACAGTTTTTAGTGTTATTTCTCATCATTTACATTCACTGTGTCATTTTGTTTGCTAGTTTGTCTGTTATCGATAGCCAAATTTCCAAATTTGACAAATAACTGATTGGCTGCACTTCTGTAAGGTTGGGCGCGTCAAAGACCATTGCATACTCTTAGGCGACACCAGAAAATATTGCCAACTCCGTTTGTTGGCTATTGCGATTTCAACAGTTGTACTCATATTACCAAGATCATTCTACTATTTATCTATACAGATACCAAAAATTCTTCATATATATATACTATTCTTTTATCATTTGCACATTTCGATAGCAGCACAGTTACCCATATATTCTGCGAGTATCAGTCAATTGCAAGTGCCCGCTAAACTGCGACCCACTCAAAACCATTGCATACCTTTAGGCGGCACATTAAAGCGACACCTGCAGCTTAATATGCTGAACACGCTTAAATAAATTTCAATCATTTTAATTATTAACTCATCGCATTTATTTTGCAACAAAATTTATGCACTTATCAAGTAACACATTGTAGCGTCTGCATAATTCTTGTGGTTTTTGATTCCGCTCATATTCAGCCTTAATTAATTAATTTATGATGCATTCAGCACGTCCACGGCCTGAAGTTCAATTGCCAATTAGTCCAAGTTCAAGAATCCAATTATTGAAGGTATCTGTAATTAGCACAAAATAATGAAAAAATATATAAATAAACCAATAGTATTAAAACATTTCAACAAAACCACACACGCACGCACAAGCTAATTAGCATAAATCAAATTAATTTATTTGGTTTTGGCCCTGTGCCGCAGGTGACACCCAAGTAAAAAAAAGTCGCATTCAATGAAAATAAAAAATGATGTATATATGTATTAAATAAACGTATGTATCTGTGTATTCGGCCCATCATCAATTGTAATTTGTTTTGTAGTCACAGCATATAATTCAGAGGCATGGAAATCAGGTAAAACATATATTTACATATATATATATTTATTTTTGTTCATACCGACGCCCTCTTCGAGGTTGACAGCATTAGCTGTGCGAAACTTAATTATTAAAGTCAAGGAATTTTTTTTTTGTCAATTTATTTTATGTTGAATATATCAAGTTACTGCTAATTAGATAAAATCTGAAGCCAGTTGAACTGTTTACTTGCTCAGAACATGTGTTTATAAGTGTGTCTGTAATTATCATCTCGACAATAAATTTTAGTTTTAATACTCTATATAAAAATTAGACTTCAAGTCCCAAGACAAACAGAAAGTATCGTAAAAAAACACACACACACATAAATAAATTAAGTACTCGTCACCAATGCGGTGTTCCCTGAACTTGACCTCCATGACACTCAATGCGACCGACAACAACAACAACAACAACAACAACAGCAATAATACAATAATAATAAAAAACGTCAGCAAAATTGAAATCACAATTGAAATCACAAGTTGGCTCTGCTGTTGATGTTGGTTGTGTTTGATCATGCGCAGAGTTCGAAGCGAACTCGAACAACACTTGTTTGTTTCTTCTCATTTCTATACCCTTGTGTGTGACAGTGTATTGAACTTTGAAGGAATGTCCAGAAAACATATTGCATTTTATATATATATGTCGAGTTTTTCATGTTTAACCAATTTATAGAATATATATGTAAATATTGCAGACGCAGGATGATCTGATGATTAACTTAACTTCAAGTTTTTTTTATGACTTTCAAGCTAAATAACCGCCACACACATTGAAACTGTTGAGACCAGTTCTGTTGAATTCTTTTGTTTTGAATATTTTGCTTTTATTTATTTATTTCGTTTTTGAATTTGTGATTTCCATTTTTCCATTTAAGAAATTATTTTTTGCTTTATTAACACCGGCTTTTGTTAGTATTTCTGGTTATGAGTGCTGTACAAATTGTTTGGGCGACCAGCCAAATATGCGGAAGCAGAGAAAAAAAATTGAAAAAATAATAATCAGATGAAGAAGTCGTGATTAAAGGGTGCTACGAGAATCGGCTGAGTAAGAACATGAATAAAAGAACAATAATAATTCGCAGCTTTCAGCGATTATTTGGAGTCTCGCCTTCTTACCGTTTGTCAAGTAATTGTGACTTGCGAATTCTTTTTTTTTTTCTTATTTATTTATTTTTTTTTTGACTTGTTCCGCAACGCTGTGCACAATAATAATAAAGATATTGGAGCGTACAGTCAGAGATACATGCCTACGTAGCTAGATACACGGATGCCGAACAAAAGATACATGTACGAAAGAGTCAGGCATGATTCTGATATTCTCGAGATACTCTCAACGTTTGCTTGTTAATAATTGGTCGAAATTAGTCCAGCAAAGACAGCTATAGATGCAGATACAGATACAGATAGAGGTAGAGGAAGAGATGCAGGGCAAAGCAAAAGATACGGTCACTTTTGCATCTTTTGGCCAGCATTCAAAGTTAGGCGTTTGCTGGTTGAAGTTTGCCATTTTCCAATAATATGTAAAAAAAAAGACACAAAAGCAATTTAATATTATTTATGGCGTTCGAGTTGCCCCAGCAGCGATCACAATCTCATTTAAGCCATGACCTGGCAACCGAATGTACCAGTTATAGAAATTTAATTTGGCCAGCATTTAGTTAGTCAGAGGTTAACCACAATACACAATTCACATATTCATATTTATGTTTACCCATTTGTATTTGTCTTCAAATTTTAATTTTCTGCCCATTTTATTTTTGTTTTCCATTCGATTATATTTTGCCAACTTTTATTTTTATATTTCATTTTAATATATTTGAGGATTAAGCTGCCCAAGTGTTCTTACACCAGGTTCACATTGGGAAAACTTATTTGTCAATCAATAGCTCTTCCCCATCACTTTTCCATTAATATTCACTTAACGATATTAAAAGCAGTTGCCACATTTTAGCCACATTTGCTTAGTAAGTTTTTCGACTTTTTAGAGTGGAAATGGAAAATGGTTAATTAGGCTAACATGACTCACTTGCTTTTTCAGCATACTTTTCATGTTGATCGTTCAACAGAATGTGAAACACGCATTCAATTCAAGTTGAAGAATTCCAGTTCTGGAAGAATTGCTCTTGAGCTCTTGATCTCAGTCACCTACTACTTGTTAATATCTCTCTGGGCTTTTCCAAGGCAAAGGTTAGTTTTCCTCGATTTAATCAGAAGTTGCACTTTGAAATCTGACTCACCTCCATACACTCTTGATCAGAAATGCTAAGTAATTACAGAAGTTACTGCTCAAAATGATTAATTACAATCTAATAATCACATACATATATTCTGTAGATATATTTTTGATCTGATATTATTAGTTGTTAATACCTCCATTGATATTTTTATGTATATTTTGTAATAATTCGCAGACAAGTCTTGACTAGTTTAGAGCCTAATTAATTAACTGGCTGACATAGGGAATATCTCTATAAACAAACAGGGATCAGCACCAGGTTTTGGCATTCGTTCTGGCTAACTTGCTGATCAATTAACGTAAGAGTGATAAAAGTTGCGCATTTGCATATCCATAAAATTGGAAGCGCAGTTTGCGGCACATCAATAAATCTAACATATTTATTTCAATTCCTTCGAAGCGGTTTTAAATATCTTCTTTATCAACAATACACTTGCCACTCTTGTGCTGAGACACGGGAACAAATAATGAAACAAATGACGGAAACTGAAAAAGTAAAATAAAAAAAAAAAAAAAAAAAAACAAAGAGCAAAATATTTCCGTCTTGGCTGATTTACGGTTGGCTTTGTGCGTTGATCCACGAAAAGTGATTGAACATAATATGTTAATATTTCTACACCAAAATCCAATAATAAATTGTTTTTAGGTTTTATTATTTTGGGCACCTTGACCGTGTGCCATGTTGGCAAGGCTGCTAATTATCCACGATCCACAAAAAAAAAAAAAAAAACATTTGATAGATACTCTTTGCCATGTTGTGATTAGCGGCGCAGCGTTAAATGACTCGAGGGCAACACAACGGATGCGTAATTGAAAGCCAAACCCCTTTTAGAACTCTCACGGCAAAGACCCACCTTGTTTACAAAGTCATCCTCCGGCTGTTCATTGGGCGGCGCCATTGCGAACGAGTTGTGTTCTAGTATTTTATTGTATTTTATTTTATTTATCTTTCAAGTGTTGAATATTAATTGCAGACGATGATTATTTGCACCAGAATTCCATAAATGGTCATACTTCAAATAGGTAACAAAAAACCACAAAACAAAATAATAAAAATGAACAAAAATAACCGTTAAAACTGTGTTTAGCACGATTAACGAACCGTTTCGTCTTGAGCTTGGCTTCAAACTGACAACGAAGGCGATCGCCAACAAGTTCAATGCGTTGTCTTCGTCATCGTCATCTTCGTCATCGTCTTCGTCGTCGTCGTCGTCGCCGTCGTCATCGGTTCTGCTCGGGTCGAGAGGTGTGTGCGAGCTGTGTGAGACTCGTTCGCTTGTTGTTCTTGCTACGGTTAATGACAAAACTGGTTCTGGTTCTGTTTAAGTTTTGCGTTTTGGGCTCGGGTTTCTATTCCAGTTCGAGCGACATGTTTTATTTGTATGGTTATTGTTGTTGCTGCTCTTGTCTAGCATAGAACTTGAACTTGTTGCTTGAACTTTACGCAGGCCCCTCATCCACTCCCCGGCCTCCCCCGAAGGCGAGACAGGTGGGCGCCAATTGTCAGCTGAGCATTTAAATTGAAAATGACAACAGGCAACTGCAGCCAGCAGATAAGCAATATAGCCTGACATTGACCATACACACACAAGACATGCAACAGTTGTCCAGCTAGCGTGTGTGTGTGTGTTCGTTGCTCGCCTCGTCTAGCGCCCGCTGCACTTTTGCAACTTTGAGCCTTGCGAGTTGACCTTGAAACGCTCAACGCTGCGTTGCACACAAGCGATCAAAACGTTGCACGCTTGTTTTATCTCAATCTGCTTACTGCTGCTATTTGTATACACTTTAAGAGAAGTATTTTAATCTTGTCACGAAATATTTTACATATTTAAATAGCTTTATTTTACATAGATCTAAAGTCAATCATTAATTAATTATTGTCTGATTCATTAACAATTAAACTTAATACTTAATTTAACACTTTGCCTACGATTTGATTAGTTTTTATTAGTTCGATTAGATTAGTTTTGGTGACAACATAATGGGTTTTTTATAGCGCATTTGAAAGCTGTATCAAATTATTTGCAGCTGTTAGCCAACGTTAATAATTTTGCGATCAAATGTGCAACACGATGACAAAATGTCTGACGGCCACTGTAGTAACTGAAAGGCGTCACATTAATTAATGTCAAAGCCGGTTATATTATGTACAAATAAAATATATATTATATGAGAAAAATAAAAAACAAACAAATAACTTGAGTTCTTGAATCAATCTGATTAACTGTTATCTGTAATCTGATATCAGGTTTATTTTAAGAACTTGAGCAATAGTCTCTTAAGTTCAAAAATAATTCCGAACTGAACTGTTGTAAAATGCGAGTAATCATTCGAAAAATTACAAAAATTACAAAAATCATTCTTGAAATCTAAATATTGTTATGTGGTCTGAAATTCCCGCGCCTGGCCGAATTTTCATTAGATTTATATAAGCATAATTACATATTTTCACTCCAAATCTATGATCCGAGCAATGGACATCTTTCTAGTCGAGAGAACTTCAAGTTCTGGCTTGGCTTGACTTGTATTTTTCTAGTTCTAGTTCTAGTCTTAGAGTATTGAGTTTCAGTTTCAGTTGAAGTCCCATGCAAACACGAGATTAACCTGATTTTACAGGCCGACATTCAGATACCAATAATTATCCAAATTAACTTAGCAAGTTTTGTTCAATTAAACGCTTGTCATTTCATGGCTACGGCTCTGAGTGCCCAAAAGCCGTTTGTCTGTCAAATTAATTATATATCTGTTCTGTTTATTAAACATTCGCACGAGCCCAAATCCGCCCAAAGTCGATTGTAAATAATAAATCTAAGAGCTCCTCGGCCTCTCGACAATTGCCTCACATACATTTGGCGGCTGTCTGTGTATGAATTATGATTATTTGCATCACTTGGCTTACAGCGGAAATGCTGGGGATTATAAGACTTAGGCTCCAGCTTAACGTGGAGCATGTCTGTCATTTCATGGGTTTTATTTATATAACAGTTACACAGAGTGAAGATCCAGCAGATTTGTATCCCTGAACCCGTTAAAAAGTGGAAGAGAGTGTGATGAAGTTGTGTAAAGGTATGCAAGAGGCAGAGCAAAACCTGTCCGACTTCATAAAGTATATATTCTATATATTCTTGAGCAGCATCAAGTGCCTAGTTTAGAGATGTGTTTATTTACAGTTAAATGTCTTGCAAGAGCAGGTCAAAATGATTGATTCTAATCCGTTTATAGACGAGTGTTGTTCACATTTTAAAAATAATATTACGAATCAGCGATTAAGTATTAAATACATTCATTTGTTATCGAAGACCACGCTTAATAAATCCATTTTGGCGATTACGCCTATAAGCCATCAAAAATTTGAACTCTATTATACAATCATGTTGATCAGAATCGGTGTTGATCGTAAATCGTGATTTATAACCGATTATAGGCAGCAATCAGCAATCGAAACGATTTCGCCCATTTGCGATAAGGATATACTTTGGCCTGGAGCGGACTATAAAAGGCGAGCGCTTGAATCGAATTGACATAGAAAAGCAATATGAAGTTGATCATTGGGAGCATTGTGTGTCTGTGCCTGGCCAGCGTTGGCTATGCGAAGCCGCAGTCGCAGTCGCCGTTCATGGCGCTGCCTGCACCGCTGAACGCTCAGGTGTTCGACGTTGTGGATGACATCCAGCAAGTTGGCATTAATGCTGCCAAGCAGCTGGCGCATCAGTTTGATGAGATTGTCGTTGAGCCACACAATGAGCTGGAGGAGGCCATCGGTCAAGTGGAGGTACGTCGTCTCGAAAGTCCAAAGTGTGTGATCGCGCAGGATGCCCGGATCGATACCATTGTGGACACCGCTCACGTCGATTTGCACCAGTGCACCCTTAATGCTGCCAGCGATTCCGTTGAGATTGCCACCGATGTTTCCCATGCCACCCAGCAGGTTGTTTTTGGCGGCTACTCCTTGCTTAAAACGTACAACAAGTGCCAGGCCTACAAGAACTCGTTGCTCCGCCAATCCTGTATGGCCAAGTTCTACATCCAGGGCTCCATCTTCCTAGTCAGCGCAAGCTCCTCTATGAAGACCATCCAGAAGAGCGTTAACGAGCGCATCCCCGGCGTCTTTATCGATAGCAACTCCTGCACCCACGACGCCTCCTCGAAGGCCTCCGCTGGCCTGGGAGCTGTCAATGCTGATATCGATGCCTGCATCGGCAAGGCTCGTTAAATGTCCTTCATTGCCATTGACATCAATAAAGCATGTATATACATAATATGATGGTTTTTTTCTTTATTGAGTAAACAATCTACTTATGCCCGTCACGCCCTTACCCTGGGTGTATGACAGCATTCCCTAGGAATTTGGACGCCTTGACATATTTGTCGATGTGGAAAAATAGCGAGGGTGTTCGCTGGAATGTGCTTCGAAATGTCCATTTTGGTTTTGATTAATTAAATTATTTATTTATCAATTTAAGTATTTTCAGTTTTAAAAAAAAACAACATTCATATCACTTGCTTATTACCAATTATTTATTTGGCATGGGAATCGAAACTTTTGCCGCTCTTAAAGTGATTTTAGACACTAACCAATTATTGGGAGCTGCAAGTCTGTTGGATTTACACATATTGCTTATCAAGCTCTTGACAACTTTATTGGCCGTAATTGCTGCTGGAATTAAATGCGGTTTTATTATTAATTATAGCCTTAACTTTTAATCAATGCCATAAAGCTGTCTTGGTAATTGGCCTGTTATCAAAGTGCGATTTGGCCTTTGAAGTGAGCCCCAGCTGTCCACAGTTCTATCTATCTATCGAAAAAGTCTAATCAGAATACAAATACAATTGTAACTGAACCATAGAGAAAAAACAATTATTCGATTTTTTTTTATTATTATTTTTATTTAAATTTGGTTTTATAATTATCCATTTTGTTCAAATACAATAAATAAACATTTAAACTATGTAGTGGTATGTATATATGCATATATAAGTACTTTATGTATAGATATATACATAAATATATGTGTGCACACATATATATATATATATATATGTATGTATGTATATATAAATCGTTTTGTTTTATTAAATATTTAATTAAGTGTATATATATTGTTGTTGTTGTTGTTGTTTTTTTTTTTTAATTTTTAATTTTCCTTGTTTTCTTGTTCGTTTCTTGTTAGTTAGTTGGTTGTTTTAGTTTTTGTTTTTGTTTTTTTTTTGTTTTTTTTGTTTTTTTTTTTGGTTTTGCAATTGCGAATTATTTGAAAGAAACATTTTCATATAAGTAAATTGCTGTTGTTTTTTTGTTTTTTGTTTTTTGTTTTTTAAGTTTTTTATTTTCATTCATCAAATATCCGAGTATATATGTATATATGTATGTATATATTAATAAAAGATGATGTTGCATAATGCTAATGTATAAATTGTTACTACGAGCATGTACACATACACATGTATATATATAGCCTCTATATAGCCTCAATATATGTATCTGTATATATACATATATGTGTGTATATTTCTTGTGATTGTGGGTGTCTATGTGTGTGTGTGTGTGTGTGTCTGTGTGTGTGTATGTGTGTGTGTCTGTGTGTGTGTGTGTCTCCTGGCATTTGCCTGGGGGAGCTCAGCGTACATATGTAGATTGTATGTACCGTTATGATGCCAACAATTAGTTAAACTTGTAGCTATGTGTGTGTGTGTGTGTCTGCGTGTGTGTGTGTGTGTATTTGTATACATGTTTCTATATGTAGTTTCTAACCCATTTCTTGGCCTAAGATAAAACTTGTACCTTCCTTACACATTTTCTTCAAGATTTAGTAACTTAATTTTAATTTGTTTTTTTTTTTTTTTTTTTTTTGGTTTTTTTAGTTTTCCTTGTTGCATAATTTTTATTGGAGTTTTTCTCTTTTTTGGTTTTTATTTAGTTTATATTAGTCACAGTTTTGTAGGCGCACTTTTGCAAAACATTAAAATGAATTCAGCGTAGTTTTTCATTAAATATTATTATTAATTTTGTTTTGTTTTAGTAAGTAGTAAAAAATAAAATACAAAAGGCAATTTCGTAGTTTGAAAAAATTTGTGCTTAATTTTGTAGAAATATTGTTGCCAGTTTTGTTTTTAGTATTTTTTTTTTTTTGTTTTTTTGTTTTTTGTTTTTTCCGTTTGCTTTGCTTACATTAAAAAACAACTTAAGATCGTAAACATTTTGTTCAATGCTTTGTTTTTGGTTTTTTATTTTTATAAATATTAAGTTCAATAAATTCGTTACGACACATGGACTAAGACACAGCAAAAAATATTTATGCTTAATTTAGGTTCAGTTTTTTTTGTTTCGATTTTTTTTTTTGTTTTTTTTTTTAATTTAATTTTATTTGATGAACTGGTATTTGTTGTTAGTATTTTTAATTGTATGTTTTTCACTTTTGGGGGCGCATTCCATGTTTGCCATTTAAATGCGCGTGTAAATATTTTTCGTCAATAATAAATGATGAAACAGCTAAAGAACTTTCGTACCTTTGTAGCAATATGTATATATATTTCTTTTGTATACATAAGTGTGGGTTTTTCTTCTATAATTCGTATAAATACATACATGGACTCATATATATAGCGCCATGTTTAAAATTTATATTGCTTGCCTACTATTTGATGCCATTTAAATGTTTAGCAAGAACTTCAAATTGTGTTGCATACAATTTTGGCTTAAGATTTGTTTTTTTGTTTTTTGTTTTTTTGTTTTTTTTGTTTTTGAATACTAGAGCTAAACAATCAACGGTCAATTGTCACGAGTTCACTATGATACCGCAATTGAATAAGGGTTTTGTGTTTTTTTTTTATTTTTTTATTTTTATCATTATAATTTTGTATGCTATAATTTTGTTTTGATATGTTCGCTTCAAATGCGTGTCATGAAAATACATTTGCTTTGTATTGATTTTAATTTGTTTAGTTGGTTTTTTGTTTTTTGTTTTTGTTTTTGCTTTAATACAACTCTATAAATATGAGTACAGTAAATAGCACATGTAACTACATATGTATATGTATTAAATCGGGCAAACGTACTTTTTCTTCAGTATTGTAAACATTTCATTAGGTTTTTTTTTGTTTTTCTTGGTTTTTAAATAACGCAAAAAATTTGCATGTAAAACGTAAATATTTTTCTTATTTTTTGTATTTTTGTATTTTTTTTATTATTTTAATTATACTTTAGTATGGCCAAAGCTTATTGTCGGAAGCGTTATGCATTTCTTTTTTTCCATAAATTATTTTGTTTTATTATTATTATTTGTATAATAGTTGGTATTATTAAAAACTGGTAAACTTTTTTTTTATACGCTTACATTAAAAAATTCATTTTAAAAACTGCTTTAAATCTGTGTACTGTAAATATTTCGCCCATACTAATGATGTTGCCACTTTGATGGTACAAAAAACAAAATAAAAACATAATATTATTAACCAAGATGGACTTATTGATTTGGTATTTTTGACTTGATTTGGTGTCGTTACAGTGTGTTCGTAAGGTCAGTAAGGCTATTTAATCCCGATTGATTACTATCTATTAGTATATACTACATTCGGATGATGCTTGATGAGGATTTCAAAATTATTCATATTCATTTTGTGTTCTAGCTTGGTCTTTGCTTACTATGTTAATCACTAAATATGTATGTCTCTATGCTTACATCTATCAACTTTGATAAATGTATATAAACTTTTTGGCGCAACTTGGTTTGTTTTTTGTTTTTTTCATTTTTTGTTTTTTGTTTTTTTCGTTTTCATTTTCTTTAAATATTATTATTTAAAACGATCGTTTTTCATTTGTTAGTTGTGTGAGCTTCTTGTTAAAGAAAAAAATTGTTCAAAAATGTAACAAACAATTTATTGGCCTATGCAAAAATGATGTAGCATATATCATAACCTATGATGTATACAGATGTATATAAATAAATTGTAAAATATATGTTGTTGTATAATTAAATATTGCATTTGGTTTCGTTGAACGTCTGGACTTTTCTTTTATTATAATTATTATATATATATATATATATATTCATAGTTGTTGTCTATTTATAATTATTATTATTATTTTTTTTATTTTTTTATATTTTTTTTGCAGCTACCTAGCATATTAGTTTAGAAATATTAGGTATGTACGTGTATATGTGTAATGTACGTATATATGTCTGTGTGAGTGTAAGGTGTAAAATATATATAGAGTATATGCGTATGTATGTATATGTATATGTATATGTATATGTATATGTAAATGTAAATGTAAATGTAAATGTAAATTTTAGCATGTCATGTCACCACACGACGATAAAAAACATGTCGGTGTGTGTGTGTGTGTGTGTGTAGTACAAAGAATCGATTCGTTTTCCTAAAATCGCATTAAACCTGAATTCGCAGTTCAGTTACAAATGACAAATGACATATTTGCCAGCACTTGACAAATATCTATATTTAAATGTTCCACATACTCAAATAGTTGATGTGCCCAAGTAGTTATTACACCTCATCTAACGGCTAAGAGAATCGTTGAAGAATGGAAATCGTTATCGAAATACGTTATCGAAATACAAATTGTATTTTTGTATTTTGTATTTTGTATTCCAATTGCATTATTTATTGTATGCTTCTTTTTAAGAATTTGCCTCTTTTTTACTCGTCGTATAGTTAAAATTTTTGATTTTAGTACCTGATTTGCAATGGTTGTTAATTTGTCATATTTTTCAATAATTCACTGTAGTTGCTGCTGTCTTTAGTTTTCCTAATACATTCAATAGTAAAAGTGTGTTTTTTGTTTTTTTTTTGTTGTGCCACTTTTTATAGTTCGAAAACGCTTTAAAAATACTACGTACAAACTGTAAACTTGCCATTTGTTGTTCTTGCTTTTGCTATTGTTTGTTGTAAACTTTAATATGTAAATACACACACAATTAACTACATATATATAGTATATAGTACATAGGTACTGTTGTTGTTGTTGTTGTTTGTTTGTTTGTTTATCGCATAGATCGCTACACTTAAAAAACAATGAGCAAATAATCTAGGACATGTTTTAATATTTGAACTTCCTATACGACTACAATATGCTTTGTATATATGTTTTGTAAATATACTCGTAAGCTTCCCTATATTAATTTTAGTATGTATTCATTGTTCTCACAAAATACCGTTATTACTCATATACTTTATATACCGTCTGTGTATATGGAACATATCAATATAAAATATTGAAGGAGGGCACACGAATGAGTACAAATGTTTGTTGGTGTTGATTTTTGTTGCTTTAATTGCATGTTGCATGGCCTGCATTTTATATATATATAATATATATATAATATATATATAGTATATTTTTGTAATTTTGTTGAATACTCTTGCAGATGGTATTTTATATTCGATTATATTTTTATACAAAATTCTTGCGAACAATTCCTACAGTATTGACGAAACTTGGTACATCAAGTTTTTATACGTTTGATTAAAATAAGTCAGAAACGAACAAATCGCGCCACTATATATAGATATATACATGTATAGCTTAGGGATAAGTTAATAAATTAGCAAGGCCGTTTTCAATTGATTAGACATAAGAAGAAAGAAAGCGCGAGAAATCCCCAGGCAGACCCTAGGAAGGGTCAATTGTTAATCTGCTTTGCTCAGCTAAATTCACAACCATTCAAAGAAGGGAACAACTCTACATACATATACATATACATATATATATATATATATATATATATATATGTATAAAGCAGCGCGAAACTTGTGTTTTCAGGCAATTTAGGAACACAAAGAAACTATGCAAAAATCGTTTTTTTTTTTTTTTCGGAGTTAGTCGGATTGATTTTGAAGTGAGTGTTTCTTGGTTTTTAGGAAATGCAAACTGCTCTTTGTATGAATTCAATTCTAACAACTATTAATTTAATTCGTTAACTGATTGGTGTTTCTTTTTTAATTATTATTATTTTTGTTTTGTTTTTTTGTTTTTTTTTTTGTAATTTTGTGTTGATTTTTATCAATATGCATAAGTATGCAGATGTATGTATGTATGTGTTTTTGGATTTGTTTTTTTTTGTTTGTTTTTTGTTACGTGTTTTGTAAAGTAAAAGAAAACTCAAGCTTTGTTCTCAAGGTTCAGGTAATCAATTTCTAGTCTTATCTGTTGCACTGAGTAGTCTGCTTATAAAGATATATACACACACACACATATATATATAACTTTTCAATTTGCTACATTGTTATATATATTTCTGTATGCATACATATATATATATAATTCATATATAAAGTACAATTTCAGATAGGCTCCTTTTTTTCTTTTTTTTTTTTTTGTTCGTTCAAGATATTTTCGTATTTTCGTATATTCGTATATTCGTTTTCAATTTGTTTTCATTATGAATGTTACCTATTGTTTGGTCAAAACGAGCAGAATTGTTAACTTGAACATATGTTGGAACAATGCTAACTATTTTGTAAACGTTTATGTTTAGTAGGTCATAAGTTAATTACGAGTTACCTGCAAACTATAGTATAAATATACTTAGGTAAATTTGTGGCATTACTTTTATTGCATTTCGCATTGAAACAGGATTCGAATTAGGAAATTTTTAAATTAGATTTGAGGTTTTTGTTTTTGTTTTTTTTTTTGTTTTCAGTTTTGGTTTTTTTTCTTTTCATATTTGTAAGTATATAGAAAACGGTTAGCTGCTTAGTTAGTTAGTGTTATTTTCAATGCGAGCCTCCAGTTTCAAAGGAATATTATTTTGTTTTAAGAATGTGTCTATTCACTTTTTGCTATTTATTACTAAAATTTACTTCTCTTCACTTGGTCAGTTTTACATTAATTGTGATTTCAAATCGACTGTTTTGTTTCTGTTTTGTTTTTTGTTTTTGTATTGCTGTTTTTCTTTGATTTCGTATATGTAAATATACACATTTTTATATGTATTTATACATATACACACACAATAATGTATATACAGACATACATATGTATGTGTATTTAATTGATTCAAGGGAAGACATAACATTCTAGAAAAGGTTTTTACTGATTTGTGGTACAATATTTTGTTGCTGTTGTTTTCGATTTTTGTTTTGTTTTTTTTTTGGTTTTTTTTTTCATAATTATTCATAAATATATATATATATATATATATGTATATAATTGTATATTTGTTACTGGTATATTTATGTATATATGTATGTATATATATTTTTCTGAATATATAGTTAAAGCAATGTTTTTGTTTTTATTTATTTAAATATAATATAACTATTCATGACGTGTAAATATCAATATAATTTGTTGTAACTGTTTCAACTACTACAATAAGACAATATAATTGCGTATATTGTTTGGTTTTGGTGCCACTATATATACGTATATATAAATATTTGTTCACGTTTTACCGTGTGTGTGTGTGTGTGTGTGTGTGTATTTGTGTCTTAAGTAAACTATTCCAGAACTGGCCAATTTCCTATACGCACTCATGTGCAAAAGCACAAGACTCTTAGCTGCTTGTTGCTGTTATTGTTGTTATTGTTGTTGTTGTTGTTATTTGTTTTATATATATATAAATATGTTTTGTTATTGTTTTGTTTTGTTGTTGTTGTATGAATGACACTTTAGTTAAGACAACATTCAAACACTTAAGATGCATCGCATTGCGCTAAGTTGTAATATGAATTAATAAATACTTTTTTACTTTTTTTTTTATACTTATACAATGTTTATAATATGTTTATCATTTAAAATATCAAAAGTGGATGGAATTATGTGATTCTAGTTATTACACGCATATCTATATATATATATATATAATATAATATACATAAATATATATATACATATATATATATATGCATATAAAGTATATAATATATAATTTTGTTTCTTTTTAATTTTTTTTCGTTTTTGCATTGATTTTTCAGCAAAAATGTTGCTTCTTCTTCTTCTTCTTCTTCTTGTATTATTATTATTTATTTATTAACTCGCTCATCGGTTAATGTACAAAAATATCTATAGAGATGGTTTGCTGTAAATGGTGTAGATACATACAGAAAAATGAAACCATTTTCGAAATATATATGTTCATATTAGAAAATATAACTTAATGGGGGGATATAGATTATGATTTTGTAAGACCCCGTCGCATATTCAATGATTAGTTAACAATTTTCACGCTACCTGCACAATATTCAATAAAATATCGTCTGACGGGTACAAGTAGAACAAATAAACAAAGTATGGGGCGGGGAAGAATTGGGGCTAAAATGAATAAAAAAACAAAAAACAAAATAAACAACTATTGCTAAGAAAAATAATTATTATAATTATCCAAAAATGTTGTTATTTCATTGTTGTTGAAGGTACTTTTACCATTTAGAATGCTTAGTTGTGCTTTATTGTATACATAATTGGTTCAAAGTTTGTATGGAATGTGTGCGGTATGTGTGTGTGTGTGTGTGTGTGTGTGTGATATATGCATGTGTGTGCAGTGTTGCAAGACAAATTATAAAACATGAACGATGATGAAAGAGAAACAGGCAGAGAGCTAGCAGCTGAAGGACGTCATTTTGTAATCTGTAATTTGTTTGTGCTTGGTAAAAAAAAGAAAATAAAATCAAAATAAATAAACTTAACACACAATATTTCATCATTTGATTTATCAGTTTCTATAATGCACCCAAGTGTTAGCCAGATATGTTAATCAAAGATTTCGTTCAATGAGTTTGCTCATATTATTTTTCTTATTTAGCTTTTCTATTTGGTTTTTTTTTTTTTTGTTTCTTAAATGGATTCAAAGTTGTGTGTATATTATTCATAAATATTCAAAGAACAAAATTGATTTTCAAATTTGAGTTTGCACACACAAAAAAATTTGGTGTATATATGTTTTGTATGTTGGTATGTCCTATGTCAGTATTTTGGTTTTTTGTTTGGTTTTTCATCATTTCTCTTAACGATCATAAAAATGTTGCTAGTGCTTTGATTTTTCTTAATATTTGATTTGTTTTTCAAAATGAATTACTTAAATAAATTTGTTTCAAAAAGAAAACATGAATCGAAAAACGCTTGGAAAATATTCATAAGTGTGCCGGATAATGCCATAAAATGGCAAAATGGCGCCGACACTTGACCGTTATATAATATATACATTAACACTATCACAGGCGGGGGATTAAAAATAATAATATATCATCTACAAGTATAAGTACAAGTATATATATATATATATATATATGTGTTCATCATGTCTAGGTAGAGAACCAAAGTGCGCTTGGTGGTCGAAGGATTTTTGGGAGCTGCATACCAGGCCACAAACAAGGTCCTGACACTTCCTCAACTAAATAGAGAGTGCCCGACTTGGGCCGATTTTGAATTGCAGTTAGTATTGTAATTGCATTTAAATGTATATGTATTTGTATATGTATATGTATATGTATATGTATATGTATAATATGTATATGTATATGTTTATGTATATGCACGTATTTATATAATGTACATTACCTATGTAGTATGTATGTATATCATGTAGATTGATTTAGGAATTAAGTCGCATGCAAAGTTCGGAGATAGTCTGCCGTTGCGAATAAAATGGTAAAAGGTGTAAAAAGCCTAAGGAGTACAGTCAGCAAAAATGGTATAAGTTGGTTGTTTTTGTTATTGTGTTTTTGGTTTTTTGTTTTTTGTTTCTTTTTTTGTGTATATATGTATGTACGTAGCTTGTAAATAGTTGTATGCATATTCATATGATTCATACTCGCAATACTCTCGTATAGTCGAAAATCATAATATCAATTTGAATAGTTTGTTAAGCGTGTGTGGAACGTTCAATTCAGATATTGATACAATTATCGTTATCGTTATCGGATATCAGATGGCATTGCATGCACAAGGGTTAACAAGTTAAAGAGCCGTATTATGCAAGTAATTACTATGTTAAGGAACATGAAGACTTAACCCTTGTGCGACAAAACTAAATGCTGCCCAAATAGTGAATACATATTATCAAAACAAATAAATTGCATTATTACATTTGCTAATTTTAGTTACTTAATTTTGAGTTTGAGTCGACTTTCCCAGCCAAAACTCAGTAAAATTCATTCAAGATTTGAATCTTCTTCATTTTCGTTAAGATTAGTTCAGTTTTTTTCTTTTTCTTTTTTCATATTTCGTTTTCGTTTTTTGTTTTGTTTTTTAATTTTGCTTTGTATAATGTATATTCACTTGTTTTTTTTTTTTGTTTTTTGTTAGTCGGCAAGTAGCTAGTAAGAATGCCCTTGTATATATTTAATACATGTAGTATATATATATATATATATATATATATCTCAATACATATATAAGACATATATTTTAAATTATTATTAATTCATACTTTTTGAGGCAGCTTTTTGAGTTCTAAACATTTTTGTTTTGTTTTTTGGTGTTGTTGTTGTTGTTGTTGTTAATTGTAAATGTTAATGAAAACAATGCACAATACATGAAATACTCGTACCTAAAATCAATACAGATTACCAGATCTAGGAGTACATATTAGCTATGTAGTAAGTACTATGAATATGATATTACCATACTATATATATATATATATGTATATAAAGTGCATGATTACTGTGGCTTTGTTGTATTTGTTAGTTGGTTTGGTTTTTCTTTGTTTTTTTCTTATTTGTTTTTTGTTTTTTGTTTTTTTTTTCATTGTGCCTTTAGTTATTGTTATGCACGCTTTTAGTTGTTAATTCAAATGCTTAACAATTTGTTAAACTTTTCTGGTTTTGCTTAGCAGGACACTTAATGTGTGTTGCATTTGCATTTGCATTGAGTTTGGTATTTTTTTTGTTTTGTTTTTTAACTTTACAACATCATAAATAACTCACATAAAATTTCAACATCTTATTATTAGTTATTATATATTTAGTTTGCTATATGCTAGGTACACACACATGTACATATGTATGTATGTATATAAGGTGTATATAATTCATAAAACATTCTAATTATAATATGTATTGTTGTTGTTCTTCTTCTTCTTCTTCTTGTCATTTGCTTTTAATTTTTATTTTCTAATGCTGGAAAACCGTTACGCCATTTGAATAATTTCCAACATATTTTTTTTAATGTTAATTGTGGCAACGATTTTTTAGTTTTTAATTCTATTTAATTTTTTTTATTTTTTTTTTTTGTTTGTCACTTTTTTAGGCACACATCAAAATTTGCCTTGATTTTTGTCTCAGTTTTAATGTGCATATACATGATGTATGCATGATGTATGTATATGTATGTATGTATATACATAATTGGTGCCCAAAAAATATTGTTTGCTGTCTATTTTGTTACCATTAGAATAATCTTGTTGCTGTCTCGTCTCAAAAGTGTGTATAAAAAATGTGAGGCACACTGAGAAATATTTTGTGTTTGTTTTGTTAAGCAAAATCAATAAATAAATAATGATTTATGTATATCTCAAATTTGTATTTAAAGCCGTTTGACAACACTGGCAAACTGTTTAGTTTAGTTTTGGTTGCAACTCATCTGCCCAGCGATACATTTGCATTTCATCTGAAAGTTGAGAACCAGCACTACGAATACCTGACACCCCTAATTGTGTATGTATATATATGTGTGTGTGTGTGTGGGTGTGTGTGTGTGTGGGTGTCTGTATATAATGCAAAACTCTTCTTTCTCAAATCATTCCCCAATTGTTGATCATATATATATAGATCTATATATATTTATATATATAATATGAACCATCTGATCAGATTGTGCGTTCATATATCATCGTTGTTTGATATTTAAATCAGTTGTATATATGTACATATATGTATATATGTACCACTGACATTATGCTTAATTCTTACAAAATTGTGGCCAAAATGGTGTTGTGGAAGTGGTGTAAAATACATATTAGCTAACGTAGACATGACGTAGAGTCCCCACCGTTGTTATTATTATTAATATTATTATTATTACTATTATTATTATAATTATAACATATATATCATTTTATTTGCTACAATTATTTTTGTTTTGGGTTTTTTGTTTTTTGTTTTTTCGCATTGCAAGGCGCGCTTAGTATTCGGTTTTTTCTTTCGTTTTGGTTGGTCAAATCTTAAATATTACATTTTGGTTTTGTTTTTTTTTGTTTTTATTATCAATTGTAGCTTATGCTTCTTACGTCTTGTATACGCAATTGTTTTAAGTGTAATTATTTAGATACTTGTTGTAAAGTCGATTTTTATAATATTCTCTAGAATTCATCTTTGCTTTTTCATACACGTAAAAATTGATGTTTTTGTTTTTGTTTATGTTTTTTTTGCTTTTGTTTTTGTTTTTGAACAACCCAGAGATATTTAAATTGCATGCTGCGATTTGTGACATAAATCGAGCGTTATGCACATACATATATGTAGATATATGTATTGTACTAGTAGTAGTATATATATATATATATATAGTATATTTGTATGTATGTAGATTTGTTTTTATTTATAATTCACTTCTATATACTTATGGTATGTATGCTACTAGTTAATATATACATATATGTATACATATATATATATAAATATACATATATATATATATAAGTATGTATGTATGTATATCCTATGTATGTATATATATTGTGTATGTTGTTATGAATGCTATGTGGATCTTCTGTAATACTCTGAGAGAAATTAGGAAGTTCTTAGTAATTTTGTTATTCATTTTTTTCTTTTTTTTCTTTTTTTGTTTTTGTTTTGTTTTGTTTGGTTTTTACTCATTTTGTATGCTGTAATTACTACGATCATTATTTTAGTATATTTTCATTTGTTTTGGTGTGTTTTTTGTTTTTTATTGTTGTTGCTTATTCTGTTTGTTTAAAATTCTAGAAAAATAAAAGCTTTCTAATTGCTTTGGTTTTCATATGTTTTCAGTATCCAACAGCGGAACATTCTAATCTATGCCAGAATAAACATTTGATTCCATTGTATAATTTGAATTGTATTGCAACTTTAGCTGAATCTTAAAAATCTTTTCATATTTTTCTCATTTTCTCTGTTTGTTTTTGTTGTTGTTAATGTTGTTGTTGTTCTTGTTGTTGTTTGCTTACATTAGTACTAGTAAATATCTTGTTGTGTTGTGTTTGCTAATTTTGGTCAAAAAAGGACTCACTTAATTATTATTACAGCACATCAATAAACATTTAATTTATTACGTTTACGTTTCTTTGCAAAGATCATGGCACTAAGTTTAGTATGTGAATGATTATAATTCTTGATAAACACATACATACAACAAAAAAAAAAAACTACACAAACACACACACAAACACACACACACGCACGCACACGCACACGCACATAAAAAAAAGGAACAAGTCACAAAACTTGAGCACACACCAGGTGAATCAATCCATCAATCCATCAATCAATCAGTTATTCAAAATCGAAGAAATAAACAATCTACATAGTGTAAATCGTATCTAGATATATAATCGTTTTTTGCATTCTATAAACATTATGATGCCAAATATGTTTAGCGTAGTGTAAATAATTCTCACTGATATGTACGCAAATTTAACACAACAACTCACACAGAGTTCCAATTCATGTTTGTTTTGTTGTTTGTTGTTTGTTATTTTGTTTATTTGTTTGCTTCTAGTAAAAAACATTGAAAAGGCTTTTTGGGGCGCAACCGATCGTAAAATGGTTATAAAGCGTCTGATCTGATGCAGAGGGCGAAGTGGGAGAAGCAATCGTCAAAATGTGCAAGAAGAGAATTCGAAATACTCAAATCGATCCTACAAGTTGTATATTTTGAAATAGAAATCTAGGCAGCTAAATCTGCATTTATTAGACACATTTGAAAATATATATATATTCTACAATATAATTCATAATTCACAAGCGGTTCTAATGCTAATTAAGTATTTAAGTCTTTGTTATTTAAGAATCTTGTTTTGATAACTTTGCTGCTTGGCTTAAACTGTGTTTTATTGTTGTTCTCTCTGGAGCTCTGAGCTTACTACCAAGACGTAAAATCTCTAATATTAACTAGACTTCAGAGTGGGACGTAAGTGTTCTACAATTGGCACAGTTCAAGAAGGCAATGATTGCTCTTCGTGTAAACGATTATCAGGTGCAACAGAAAACTGAAAATGCAAATTGAAAATCAGAAAACTAATAATAAATAAAAAAAACACATTTAATAAAATAAACTTTCAAATAATAAGTAAACATGTCGCTTTAGTTTTATTTTTTTTTTTTCTAAATTCATTTATATATTTTATTTTCATTTTTTTTTTTTTTTTTTTGTTTAAGGAGATGAACACAACTCAATTATTATCAACATTGTTTTTCGTTTGAATTTTTTGTTGTTTTTCTTTTTTATGAAAAAAATTTTCTAAAACTTAAAAATAAATTCATAATTGTCTTTCAAATCAAAATTGTTAAACACATAAACGTTCTTTCTTAATTTTCATGATATATATATATTTATAAATATACATATATATACATATATATAAAATGGTCATAAACAATATGTATAACATAATTATGTATAATGATAATTGATATTAACTCAAGGAACTTTTACAGACACAGGATAGGCAAAGCAATTTATATATATATATATATACATATATAGTTGTGTGTGTGTTGCATTGCTAGAGAGGGCTGAGAGGGACAAAGAAATTTATCAATCTGTAGTCCTTTTCTGTTAGTATTTGATGTTACTGCCTGCTTAATCACCTTTTGCACTTTTCCTAATTAATTATGCTTTCCAGCAAGTACACATACGTTAACTCTTAGTTTTGTCAAAATGTTTGTCTAATTGATTCACTTGCTTGCTAAGTGAGTGTCATTTGTATATATATATATATATATATATATATATATATATACATACATATATATACACATATATATATAGTTTATGTATATCAGTTGCCATATTTTGATTACACAAGTTTGGTTGAATACAAAGATTTGATGTTGCGGTTGTTGTTTTGTTTGTCATTAATTGATTGCTTCTCGTTATGCTTTGGTTTCTAATTAGACATATATATATATATATATAGTAAGTCCTTTTTATTTATGAACTGTCAGACGAAATCAAACTAATTCCAATTTCTTTGCCTCAAAACATTCACATGGGGCATTGTTGTGTTTGCCATGTGGCACAAACTTTGCTTGCTTCCATTTCTTATCGTATCTTTTGTATATTATAATTTTTGTATTTTATAGGTTTTTTTTTTGTTTTCTTTTTTTTTTTTTTTTTGTCTATAATAAGGCGAAAAATATCATCAAAAAATTGACGTACACTAGATTGTTTTTCTTTTGCTCATTATTGTAGTACATACATACAATATAATTATGTATACTTTCCATATTTATGTATATATATACATATACCATATATATATATCTCTATATATAGATGTATGTATATAGATTAAGTGTATATGTATATCATTTGTTATCATCGTTAGTCAATTTAATGCCACGCCCACGAATTCAGCCAATGGGCGTACCATCATTCAAAGATCTCTTGCCTAACTGTGTGTGTTTCGTCTGCTATGTGTTCTTCATTTAATATTTAATTTATTTTTAATTTTTTTGTTTGTGTTTTTTGTTAAGAGTAGAATTTCAACTTTTTCTTTTCGATTTGTTTGTTTTTTTTTTTTTTTTTTGTTTTGCTAATACATTTAAAAATTTCAAATAAAATACATAATATTTTGTATATGTTGTATATGTATATATAGATATATGTTTTTTTTTTTTTTTTTATCAATATTATTTTTAATATATTTATATTAAAATAATTTGATGTATAAAGCGTTTGGTTTTTGTTTTACATCATTTGTCTGACATTGTTGGTTGTCGATAAATAAATTTAACTAAATGCACAATATGATACAAGAATCTACAGAAATGAAACATGCAGCTAGGCAAAGTTTTTGGGGCAGGGGTGGTGGGTGGTAGTATTTGAGTGGTGTAAATGGAGAGAATATTTAAAATGTTTTCAAGGTGTACACAGGCATTTTATGGTGTATATGTGTGTGTATCTGTGTGTGTGTGTGTGAAGATGTGTATTATGTTAGTGTATATTAGTTGACTAAACTAAACTACACCACGCCTTGCTGCGTAGTGTAACCTGACTTCATTTGCATGACCGAGCTGGCGTCGGTGCGACTTATCATACTGTATATATATATGCATGTATATATATCTCGTTTTTGTAGATACTATATACTCCTGATTCAATATGTATATCGTATATGTATAGTGTTTATATGCTCTTTCAATCATCTATCTCAACATTTCATCAGTGTTCATTTCATTCAACCCCTTTTTCATTGCTACAATTATTGAAACTTCAATTTAAATTGTTTCCTTTTTTGTTTTTGCTGTTATCTGTTTATCTGTTTATCATTATCATTATCATTATCTTTGTTTTTGGTTTTTCATTTGTAAGCATCGCATCGAGGAACAATATTATTAACGAATTCAATGGGAAGGAAATGCAAACGCTGCGTCCATTGATTGCAAAATTGTTGTTATCGTTTATCATTTATCGTTTATCGCTTATCGTTTACCGTTACCATTTGTAACCGTTAGTAGTGGATTAGTTAGTGTATCGTATGTTAGTACTTGTGTGAGTTGGTACATTTACATGTGTGTGTATATGTATGTATGTATGCACGTATGTACGTATGTAGTTGCTGCTACCAATTATTCATTTTTGCTTTGCTGAGCAAATTACTTTTCTCACAATTCATTTTCAATTCAATTTTCCATATCGCTTTTGTTTTATTATTATTATTAGTAGTTCGTTATTATTATTATTATTATAATATATAAACAAAATTAATACATAATAGTTGTATTTAATATAGGTAGGTATACCATCATAATTGTTGTTTATTTCATTTCATTTTCATTGTATATAATTACAAAAAAAATAAATAAATAAAATAATAAAGTTCTTTGGCAGCATCTTCAAATTTTCATCAAATATGCATTATACGTGATTTTTGTGTTCTTTTATTCTATATATTTTGCTTCTTATCAATTTGTTACATTTATTTTTTGGTGTATGATTTATGCCGATTCAGTGTCTAATACAAGGTACAATCATTGAAATAATTAATTAAAAATAACGTGACTAAGAGACTGAGTGTGTGTGTTCTAAATAGAATGTATATAAACATAGTTAGTAAGATTGAGTTGTAAACTAACGCAAAATGTACAAAATATATAACACAAGAGAACATTCAAGAATAATAAATAAATGATAGGTGGAAAGCGTTCACTCTGGTCACATTGTACACATACAATAGCAATTAATGTTGTTGTTTTTTTTTTTGTATTTTGTATTTTGTTTTTTTTTGTAGTTATTAAATAATAATATAATATTAATATGCCTTTTCTTAGTTTCGTTTTCTTTTTGTTTTTTGTTACTTTTTAATTGCTTCTTTTTGTTTTTTTGTTTGTAGCTTAGCCACAAAAGAACGGCCTCAAAAACGATGTTGGCACGCGTGGGCTGGGTTGGGTAAATTGGGGCGTGACGTTGCATGGTTACGATACGTTACGTTTCGTTACGGTTTTGGTAACCGGAGATTTCGTTGTCATGTCGCAATCAAGATCAAGTTAAATAATGTGTTCTACGCCACATTGACATTGTGTATGGCTTACGCTTAGCGTAAGCGTGTTAAGTTTCGTTACGTTTCGTTACGTTATGCTTCATTTTTGTGTCGAGATCACCAAAATTATTTGCTTACATCTCAAGCATAGTTCAAATTTAACGTGATCTTTTCGATGTTGTTTCTGCGTCACGCTAAACGTAAGCGCATAATCGTGTCATGTGTGACGTAAGTGCTGCTGACTAGTTGCTCTGGCTCAATTATGTTTGCATCTGGTGTTTTGTGTAGTAGAGTAGTAGAATCCGATGGTTAGATTAGATTAGATTAGTGTACCGTGTCCTGTGTCCAATGTCCAGTGCCACGCCCAATGGCCGACCAACCCTGCCGCCTTTGCCATTGGCTTAACTTATATATGGTTGTATATATTTTAGCTAAACGTTATACATATACATATATACAGGCATATATATATATATATATAACTGTTATGTAAAAAGTTTTAGTTCATAATCTCAACTAAATTGTAAATTTGATTTAAACTTAAGCACATTTTTTCATAAATTTGTATGCAATAGGAAATCGATTAGTTTATATTATTTATAATTTGTTTTTGTTTCACTTTGCAATTTTCTTTTTTCAATCGTCTTTAGTATGGAAAAGTTTTAAACGCATTGCATAAAAATCAAGTTTTCGTTTACTTAATATCATTTGTATTGGATTTTTTAATTTCTTTTTGTTTGTTTATGAAACTAAAACTAAAAAAAAATTTTAATTTTGTTTCAAACAAAAATACATTTTTTTTTTTTGCTGTTTGCTTCTTTGAACTAAAAAAAAAAATATGTAAATGTTATAAATAAAAGCGTGTGGAATTACAATTTCTTTTTTTTTTTTTTTTTGTTAAGGCTTTTTGTAATAACTAGAAACAAAGTGTAAAAGGTCGCTTTTAAAGTACGATTTTGTTGTTGACAATTTTTCAAAAACGTTTATAACAGTTTAAGAGTTTTTTTTCTCACAGAAATTTTGTTGATTATGTAAGGCGCAAATAAGAAAAATAACACAAATTTGGCATATTTCACATTGGTTGTTGTATTTGTTTTCCTGTGTCTGCGATGTTTTTGTAGTTTTGTTTATCTTAATACTTGTTTATTAGTTTCTTTGTTTGTTTGTTTGTTTGTTTTTTTTTTGTTTTTGTTTTATTTATTTTTGTAGTTGTCGTTGTGCAACGACAAGAAAACAACTCTTGCTACGATTTACGAACATAAGAAATCTAAGTAAATTCTCTGAGCACAATAGTTTTCATTTTGGGGTGGTTGTGGACGCCTTTTGGCTCAATTTAGCCATACAAATAATTGTATACAATATAACATGATGTAATTACACTTAATTAAATAGTAAACAAAAATCATCATAATAAATGTATTTTTATATATATGTAAATTAAAATTATATTTCAACAGCCAAATTGTTCACAAAAATTGCATTTTCTTTTTTTTTTCATTATCTCTCTTTCATTTCTTCGACAACAACTTTGGGAGAAGGTTTCAGTTTCTTCACTAAACTCGTTAAACAAATATATACAAATTCATGAACCATATTATTATGTGAAGATATCAATAGTAAATAGTAAAGTTGTACAACAAAAACAAAATAATATTTATCATAAGACAATTAAAAGCGTTTTCAAAACTTATGTGAATAGGTGTAGTTATATCTATAGTTGTTGTTGGTTTACATAGGTATACTATACGATAATGTAAAGAGTAGCCTCACACGTAGTATCAACAAATAGATTAAATTCAAATTCAATTCCCGGAAAAAGTATAACAAAAATAAAAAATAAATATAAAATAAGGATTCATTTTGTAATCGTTTTGTTGCCGATTTTGTTTTTACAATTTCAAATATCAATTAAAAAACATTTTATTCGGTGCCGCATTATTGAATTTTGTGTCTTGTTTTGAACTTGTTTTTGTAATTGCTTATTTTTGTTGTTGTTGTTTTAAAGAAAACGCAATGAGCGTTTGACAAATACATATATATATGTATATATTTTACATTATATGTACTTTTTACTAGAGTTAAATAAATGACAAGATAAAACAGTTATTCAGTTGAAACACATTAAATTTTAACGCCGTTAAACGAATTAATTAACCAAAGTGTTTGATACAAAACAAAAATAATAATTTAAAAAAACATTAAGGTCGCCTCCATTAACTAGTCACATACACGTACAAAGTCAATTTCTGTACGTACGATTCTTGTGTATGATTACAAATTATATATACTATATATATGTATGTGTGTGTGTGTGTGTTTGTATGCGTGAGTGTGTTGTGTGTTGTATATAATAATATGTTTTTTACAGCCTATAAAAAATAAGTTGCTCTGCTCTTTACAAATGTACAATCAACTTTTCACTTAGAACATAGTAAAATATAAATTGCCATTTACATGATAAAAATTTAAAGAACAACAAAGTCATAATATTCACATAACTAATAGTAATAATAATAATAATAATAATAATAATAATAATAATAGTATGTATGTTATATATGTTATTTTAAAAAATAATAATGTCTTGGGAGTAAACCAGCCTTATATATTGTATTACAACGGGAAAGAAATGGCACATGCCCCAATATGTGCTATATATATATCTTACATACACATCTATATATATTATATTGTATATAATGTATATGTGTTTGTGTATGTGTATGTATGTGGGCATATGCACACGTATGTATATGTTTGTTTTGTATGTATATAAGCAAAAGGAATATCGTTTTAACATTGTAAATATATATATAGAACTTAACAATAGTTTTTGTTTGGTTTTTCTTATGTTTTTTGTATCTTCTTCTTCTCCTTCTTCTTCTTTTTTTATAATTAGTATTGATTTCTTCGTTATTTTTGTGGTTTTTTTTCTCAGTTTGTTTGTTTGTTGGTTTTTTATGTTAGTTTTGCATTTTGGTTTTTTAGCTTACATATAGTTTGTATGTAATGTTTTTTCATCATTACTACACACGCACAACGCGACACTGAGAACATATCGCACATCCACACACACACGCACGCACACGCACACGCACGCACACACACACACACACACACACGTACTGAATGTATATATGTTTGATTTTGTTGTTCGTTTTAGTTGTGTGCATACATATATATATATATACATATATATATGTATATATGGCAAAGTCATATAGTCATAGGATTTCAAATATATGTATGTTTAAGTTATTATTTTTAAATACATTTTAATATACACATATACATATAAATAGATATCACCTTCTATACGCAGCAGTAAGGAAAAACGTAAAAAGTACTCTTATATTTTTGTTCGTCCCTTTTTTATAAATCGAAAATATAATATACATATATATATATATATATATATATATATATTAGTTTTAAATAACTTTAGAGTTGTCTTGTTGTTAATTATTGCCTTTGCTACGCCTCAACAAAATTGTTCGCCTGGTTTTTCCTGCCCACTTTTGGAAATGTGCACAAAAAGGGCACATATGTATATATACATGTATATATACATAAGTATAGATTTGTGTGTGTATATATATACATATATATATATACATATATATATGCGTGTTTCGTTTTGTTTTTGTTTTTTTTCGTTTGTTTTTGTGAAAAAAGATTCTGGAAGGGTTTTGCACAAAAAAGCTAATCTGCCGATATAACAATATATATGTCTATACGTAGATAATAAGTAACATGTAGTTTTCTTGTATTGCAAAGTGAATGTGTGTGTTTGTTTGTTTGTTTGTTTGTTTGTGTGTGTGTGTGTGTGGGTGTATGTGTGTATGTGTTTGACTGATTCATGTTGTATGACAATTTTTAACAAGAACATAGATAAAAATTTAAAAACCGAAAAAAACAGTTAAGAGCATTTTTTTAAAAGTATTGAAAAATATGTGAAGGTTTTTTTCGTTTTTTTTTTTATATATTGCTTTTACACTAAGTAAAGATGTTTGTTGCTTGTTATAGATTTGTTTGTTGTTGTGGTTTTTATTTCAGTACCGCTAATCGTTTTTTTTTTTTTTTTTTTAAATGAGAGATCAAAAATAGTGCTTTTGCATTTTCTTGTTGCATGTTGCATGTTGCTGCTATTGCCTCTTTCACAATGACAGCATTTTAGCATAAAATGTTTTTTTGTTTTTGTGTTTCAGTTTGTGTTTTCTTTTTGTTTCATCTTAAATATGTGTGTGTTCGAGATTTATTTCGCCCTTTACTTTTTTTCACATTGCACTTTTTGCTTTTGCTCTCTTAACGGTTATGGTTTTGTTAGTAGACCCTTTGGCAAGCCCTCTTAAATCATAGGCGGCGGTATACCTCGAAATGTATTGTTGCTATCCTGCTGCATGTCGATGTTAATGGTGTTGATGCTGATGCTTTTGTTGCTCTTGCTCTTATTGTTGTTGTTGCTCTTGTTGTTCCTTGTTGATTGTAGTTGTTGTGGTTGTAGTTGTTGTTGTTGTTGCTGGTGATTCTGGTGATTGTGTTGCTGCCTACGACATCCGTATATCTTTCCCGACGAGTATTTATAGTTGTATTTGTTCATATCGACAGCTGGACGATTGTTTCGCGCTTTGATTTGCAATCAGTGAACATAGAGGGTGTTCAAAACGAGCACATGATGATTGTTTTTGGCCAACGTAACCACATAGCCCTCAGAGGTAATTTTCAGGCCGCAGCATCGCGAGACCTGCATACAAGATACAAACGGATTAGAATTGTATATCATGAATAGAATTAAACTAGCGTATCCAGCTAGCTGTCTCGCTGTCTCTCTGTCTCAAATGCTATCGAAACACAGCTGGAATCGGTCTGTAGCTATAATTCGCAAAGTGTGCAAAATTATGGCTAAAAGAAAATAAGCTTGATTTGCCTGGAGTTAACGAGAACGTCTATATTTAAAGTCTCCAGATTGTATAGTCTCTCAGATCGGCTTGTTAGACCAGACGCGAGACGCACAAGCAGACAAGAATTCGGAATTTACTCGACTTTAGAAGCCGATCAAGAATATATATACTTTATGGGTTCGGATATGTTTCCCTCTGCATTTTACATATTCTTGCACTGATCTGCTTAATATACTTTTTTGTTAATTTGCATAATACTTTCAAAATTGGTGTCTCTAGCAGGAGCTATAGGCTTCTGTAATAGTTTTGGGGTGGGACTTATTTTTTTGTCGCTTTTTTTTGAAGGATATTACGAGAAACATAACTTCCAAATTTGATGACTGTAGTCTACAATTATAGCAGATAAGTGGATTCATCTATTTCCTTTACAATGTAGCATCCCAAATTGAGCATTTTGTCTGGACGCGGACACAAACCAATATATATTTAAAGTTGCAAGTCGCTAGCTTTACGGGTGCCGAAATGAAGTGCGCTCATACGGACAGATAGACGGAAAGATATTGATATATATATATATATATATATATATTCTAGTTCCTGTGGTTATTTATTTTAAATTAAAAATTCCGAATGGGAATTATAACATGCTACAGACGGATAATGCACAACACAAATACTATACAAATTACAAATACAGAATACGCAAATTAGTAGAAAGATTTGATACTCTTGAATCGTTTGAATCAGGCAATCAAAAACAATATATATGTATTTATATATGTATGTGTGTACTTGTTGAACAATAACAAGCACTAACCTTAACATGGGGACACTCGAACTCGGATTGAAGAGCGCCTTCGCGCGAATAGCAGGCGACGTGAAAGCGATTGCCGTGCGAGTCGCCGATGAGAACATCGCCCGCATTCGATATGTCGATGCCATTGGGGAAGCAGGTGATCTTCTCGTTGCCAATGCGATAGAGGAATGTGCCGTCCTCTTGAAAAACTGCCACACAATGACCCTTAAAGTCGCACACATAAAAATCGTTGTCTGCAATTTAAAGAGGATAACAATTGATTATGATTCAAATGGATTCAAAGCAAATTGATGAAAGCTTACCGCGTATGGCAATATCGGAGGGTTCACGCATATAGTCGCTGCAATCGAACCAACGCACCAGTTCACCCTCCTCGGAGATGACAAACACGGTGGGCGAGACGCTGTCGACGGCCACAATGTGACCCTTGGCGGTGACAGCCAGGCCAGCAACGATATCAATATATCTGCAAAAGCATCAATTTGTTTATAAGGAATTTGAAATGCTGATGATTGCTGCTCGTCCGCTGCTCACCTAATCGCAATTTTGCGCATAAAATGACCACACTTGGAGAAGATCTGCATTCGGGAACGCTCGTTGCCGCGATCGCAGACAACGAATTTGCCATTGTTGTGCATGACGGCCACTTTACGTGGATACCAGAGTTGTCCCTCCTCCTTGCCAGCGACGCCAAACTGAAACTTAAGTGCGCCCATTTTGTCAAAGACCTCAATGCGATGGTTATTGGTATCGGCGACAATGATCTCCTCATCGACGCCCAGACAGAAGCCATGCGGCGAATTAAATTGTCCCTTTGCCGTGCCCAACGATCCAAATTTGCAACGGATCTGCATAGGTGTGGCCTTGTTGCGGCCAGTTACAACACTAGTGGTACCCGGCTGGGCGACAGCATGAAAATTGTTGAGGGTCATCTCCTCAACGCCGCCAACTATCGGATTCAGTGTCTGCAGATTGGGCGAGGTCGCTGCCGGCATGCAGAAATCTGTTAAAATATAATCAAGGCACGTTGAGCTTCCGTTCGACGACAACAAATCGTGATCCTCATCTATGGTGTTGATTGTTGGTGTTGGTGTTGGGTTGGTTGGGTGGTTGTGTGTGTTTTTTTTTTTTAGGAGTTGTTGGGTGTTGTTGTGGAAATCGTGTATTGGTGTTGGTGGTGTGTTTGATTGTCATAAAAAGAAAAGCTCAAAAGGTGTCAAAATAAAAAATAAAAAAATAATAATATAAAAAACAAGAGAGAACGTTTCAGTTGGGCATATAACCGACTGCGATGTAATCAATTCAGAGTCCTCCATTTCTATGATTAAGAACTCAATTTGAAACGTCCAATCTTGTGAATAACCCTTTCGCATGTGCTGGCGGGGGTGGTGGGCGTAACTAATTCATACTAATTTATATATGATTGGGCTTTAACTGGGGTTTCGCCAATTCATGCAACAAATGTTGAACCATTTTGCATTTAAATACTTCCAGAAATCTTAAAAATGTTTCCTCTTTATACATTTTTAATTTTAAATAAAATTTTAAATTTAATTTAATTTAACTTTTTACGCTGTGTATTTTTTGTGTCGACTGATTTTAGTTGACATTTAATAAATAAATAACAAATAAGTGAAAAAAGTTGCGTTCATACAGATGGACAGACGGACAGACAGGATGACGGACATTGCACAAAACCAATATAAAGTATAAAAATAAAAATCAATGAGCAAAACAATCATCGGAATACAGAAATTTCAATACCCTTGCAGACAATGCCAGTTAACAACGCATTTATATAACAAAATGCAAACAACAAAAACAAAATCGCATTAATTCAATTTGAATTTGAATTTGTTTAGCGTCTCAAATTGATCTCAATTGATCTCAAATTTGGCCAGTTTAATAATATATACTATATGAATATGAATAATTTTATATTATGTCGGCATTCAAGGGATTGTGGAGTGAAAAGCATTCATTACCAGAGCCAAGCATATTCCACAGACCGTACTCACCATTGTTATTGAGTCCCAATTTGGCCAGAGCTTGCAGATTGTTAAGAGCACGTTGGTCACCCGACAGAATGTCGGCCAATGTAATCGGCTGGGTGGGCGTGACTGCCGAGGCGGGTATAACCGCCTGTTGATGCTGGTGCGATGGAGCACCAACGCCGCCGCCACCGCCACCGCCAACAACACCACCACCACTACCACCGCCGCCACCGGGGCCACCGTTGGCGCCGTTAGCCGCAACGACAGCAGCCGCATTCGAGTTGCCAACGTTTAAGGCATCGTTCATATTATCCGGTATATTCTCGGTGAGGCTGGCCAAACGTGACAGATTATATTCAAGCATGCTGAATGGCTGACCGCCAGCATTCATGCCCATGCCATTGAGGGAGCTAAGGCTCATGTTGACAGCGGCATTGCTCTGTCCGGCAATGAGATTAACATGTCCGCCCGGTTGCGGCACCTGAACAATGCCCTGTGGCGTTGCCATCTGCTGGGCGACCGGAAGCGATTGTGGCTGTTGATGCAACACCTGTTGTTGTTGCTGCTGTTGCTGGTGCTGTTGCTTATGTTGCTGCTGCTGCTGTTGCTGCTGCTGTTGTTGTTGCTGCTGTTGTTGCTGCTGCTGCTGTTGTTGCTGCTGTTGTTGCAGAGCCTGCTGCTGCTGCTGTTGTTGTTGCTGTTGTTGTTGTTGCTGCTGTTGTTGCTGTAGCGGCGGCTGCAACTGCTGCGGCGAATCTGGCGGCAGTGTGCTCATCATGGAAAAGTTAGTCATCACCGAGGTGTCGCCATCGAATGAGCTCTGCAACGATGATGGCAATGATATGGGACTAAATGCCGCCGCCGAGCTCAAGCGTCCGTGCACCGAGCTGCTGTTAGCGCTGCTGCCAGCGCCAGCCAAACTGCGACCCCCACCACCACCAGCACCACCAGCGGGCAGTAGACCAACACCATGACTGCCACCGTGCACCAAAAAAACAGGCGGCGGTGAATGCTGCTTGGGCGTTGTAGCGGTCGGTGATGGTGTTGCTCCACACATTGCATTTCCAATACCATTTCCAGTTGCATTTGTTGCATTTCCGTTTGGTGCTGCAACTGCGGCCGCTGCAACTGATGACGCCTGCTGCTGATATTTCGTTGATTCGGTGCGAAATTTGCCAAACATTTCGCGTGCGAAACGCTCAAACTTGTCCGGCATACACTCAAAGTGCAGCTGATAGTTGGCATCACTTTGGGGCGTCTGCTCCATGAGGTGGCTGCACTGGGCACTGATCACCGGCTTCAGCAGCAGAAACTCAACGGCATTGGCCTTGTCGATGGCACGCTGCCCGAATTGTGAGGCTTGCTCGAGTCGTCCCATATTGTTCTCCAGGCTCTGCATCAGATCCATTATTTTCAGCTCGCGCTCCGAATGTAAACGGCCCAGTTCGGTTAGGAATTGATCGCGGATTAGTTCGAGCATGCGCTTGTAGCTCTTGTATGCATCATCTATCTGCTGTCGGACATTGTCGTGCTGTGCTTGGAGTTCGGTAAGAGCACTGCTCAAATTACTGCCAGCATCGTTGCAATATTCAGCCTTCTTAAGCGATTCGGCTACGGTTTGTTCAAGACCGCTACGAATCGTCCGATCGGCAATGATGGCCGTTTCGTAATGATGATCATTGCCCTTGTGCTCGCTCAATAGGCAATCGTTGCATGTTGGCACCTGGCACGTGAAACAATAGTATTTGAGATTCTCATTGATGTGCTGACGGCAGCAGATTGGCTTGTGTATGATCAGTTTGTTGTCGTTCTCCACATTCTTCTGCAGATCCTCGATGCGCACAACCTGATGGTTCTCAAAGCAGCGCATATATTTGTGCGCATTATCGCAGCCGTTGCACAGAAAGTTGGCGCAATCGTTGCAACGGGAGATGGCATCATCTTTGCTTTTGCACGATGTGCACGGTATATGCTCCGATTCGAGATTGGACAGATCCAGTATATTGGTAACAATATAGTCACAGGTCAGCCCCTTGACACCCTTGCTGCCCAGTTGCGTCTGCTGCTTGCACACGGGACACTCGAGCAGCGCGTGCATCCGATGCTGATGTTCGCTGCCATCGAACGATGTCGACGAGCAGCTGGCCGTCGATGAGAGCGAAACGGCCGGCGAGCTCGCTGATCTGGCCTCCTTGTTCGACAGCAAACTGAGCAGACAGTCCTCGCAGAATACATGTAGACAGGATAAAATGCGGGGCACAACCAAACGTGAACTGTAAATAACAATTTTGAAAAGTACATTGTTAATTAACGATTAAGCGATAATATCGATAGTTACACTTAATCTCGATTAGCATTATGGAAAATATTATGTAATCGATTAAGTCGATTCGATATTAATGGTCCTTCATTTATTTGCATATGTTGTTGTATCATCAAAATGAAATCGACTCAAAAAGGCATGCAAGTCGAGCTAACGATTTAATGCATTTCACCTTTCGATACACATAGATATGTACCTAATTTAAAAATAAGACCCACCTGCAGAGCTTGCACATCTTGTCGGCATCTTTGAGCATTGAACCGCACGTGTCCTCCAGCGAATCGAGTTCCGTTACGCTCTTGGCATCATAGCCATGGCTCAGCTCCTGGCTGCTGCCAATGTTGCTGTCCACATCGACCACCAGGCCCAGGCCCGATGATGGTGCGTTCCTTGATTCCGATGATGATGCAATCGATGCCGAACCAATGCTCGACGAACTAACGCGTGCCGCATCCAAGCTGCCACCAGTGCTGCTCCCCTTGCCGGTGTCTGTATCGGTGCTGCAGCCATTGCTGCAGCTGCTGCTGGTTGTGCTGCTATTGCTGCTGTTGCTACTTGCGCTGCTGCTGCTCGTGTTCGTCACATCGATGTCCTCCAGAACTGACGATGGATTCGAACCATCGCATCGAGTCGAATTCAATTGTTCTTTCTGGTCATCGATTGTTGTCGCTGAGGCCAATTTCTGGCCAAGCTCCTCCAGCAGCGCGCTCATGATGTTGCCAGCAACTTGTAATTTTTCTGCCACTGTTCGTGCTGCTTCTATTGCTTTTGTTTTTGCTTTTGCTTTGTCGTCGGACCGTGTCGCTTATGTATTTGCAATTCCCTCTCTGTCACTCGCTCTCTCTCTTTCTATCTTCTGTGTACGTTTGCGTGTAGTGATGTTTGTTTGTTTTCTTTTTGGTTTGCAGCTATTTACGTTTACTATTAGTGTTAATTTTGATGTTGTTTTTGCTGCATATCCTTAATGTTGTTTATTATTACTGTTAATTTTTGCAGCCTATGCCAATTGTTTGCACGCCAGCGAGAACGAGAGAGTGCGTTGATATTTGAGTCTCCGCGAACAACTGCACTCACTCACTCACACACATAAACACGCACAGCCAAGCAACGGTAAAGGAGATAGGCAGGTGGCAGGAGATAGTAAAAGAGAGCGAGAAATATTTTGCGCTCGCACGCTGCTCGATTCACACACACTCGCAGAGATACACGCACACGCACGCAGCCAAAAACAGAGACGAGGACAATTCGTTGTTTGGTTTCTCTGCTCCGTTTACTTGGTATGCGTCGTCTGTTGTTGCTCTTGTTGTTGCTGGTGCATTTTGCAAGCCGACTCTTGGATTACAGTTATGCCGTTCTCCTCTTGTTGCTATCTCGTATTCCTGTTGTTGTTGTCTCTGATCCCTTAGAGGTACTTTTAAAGCAGTGCGGTTTCTTGCGCGATGTTACCATAAATTTTTAGTGTTGCATTAACCACGCCGAGAACGATGATGACGACGAGAAAAAACGACGAACGATGACGAAAACGACGAGAATAGACGAAGGATAACAGCGTCGTTCTGCATTAAAAAAGAAGAAAAAAAACGTAACAAATATCAGTAAATAGAACAATGAATACAAAAAAGCCAATAAGAATTTATTGTAAAATACTTGTAAGCTAATGCGGCCAACAACAAGATGACAAACATAACTGCGAAAACCGCGATCGAAATACTTAAAATCCGCAAAAAATTAACAACAACAATGAAACGTCTAACACAGAGTTTAAAAAGTCATAGTCTTGACACTAAAGTCAACGATGAACTGTTAATATTACTGCTACTGTTGCTTTTACTATTAGTGGCACTGTTAACGTCGCTGTGTATGTGCCAACAACAGGAGAGCAAGAGGAGGAGGAGGATGGTGGAAAGAGTGCTTTGTCCACGAAGTAATAGCAGATAAATGCTAAAGCGCTTGTCGCTTATGCAACACACGTACATACAACAACAACAATCTGCTGCATACCTTGTGGCACAAGTAGCGTTAGTTTATTAGAGCAATTGCGCTTCTTGAAATATGTATTATTTTTATCGATGCTTATTGATCTATTGAGTTGCGACAAATTCAAGGCTATCGAGTCTTATATCCCAAATTGTACTTCTGACGTATAAGTGCATAAGCGAGTAACCACACTATATACTCATCTATGTATATATTTTATTTAAATATAATTTTTTAAAAATATTTGTTTTATTTGTTGTATTCTATACGAGTAACTGCTCTGACAGATGAGAATTAAGATAACGAAATCAGGATGAATGAATAAGTTGTCTGATTGGCGATTGACACAACAACTTAAATAGAATTCTGAGCATGTCTAATTTAATTCCAATTAAAAACTAGAATAATGTAAAGTGCGATAAAAAAAAAGAATACATTTCGAGTGTTCGGACCGATCACAATTTTTTGCCCAGATATGATCACGGTAACTATTACCGGAGTTTAACGCAATCTTCAGCAGCAGGATGGATGCAAATCGATTCTTTACGCACGTGCCACTGTATATACACACAAACACACTCACGCATATACATACATATATACATATATATATATATATATATATCTATATATATATATGCGATGTACTTGTATAAATTGCGAATGGCCAATTGGCGCAGGCGCTTGCGTCAACGTTGCTGCAGCAGTTAAATATATACATACATATATACATATGTGTTGTAAGTGGAGCCAATGTCGTTTGCAATAAATTCAACTTTGATTTTCGCCCTTTATGCGCCACTTTTTTATTGCTTGCCGCAAGGACACTACGCTAAAAATCCTTGAGTAAGGATGGCAGCATATATTCTATCTACATGAAAACCGCTATTAAATATATAATTATATATACACACACAATGCACACACAAACATATTGAAGCACACGCGGGTTCGAACGAATTTTTGAGTAATACCCGCAGCGGATGTGCCGCAAATTTAAATGTTGATTAGCAGCCCTCAAAATACAGGAAGATCTAAGTCGTGAAACGGCAATAAACCGACAACAACAATAACAGCGAATCAGCTGCACATAAAACAATTGCAATAATGTATTTATACACACATACACAAACACATGTAAGCACGTAGACTCACACACACACACGCATACTTATACGCACACAGCGGCAACACACGTGGTACGCAAATTTCGAGCGTTTTGTTTACGAGAATCTGTGCGCGACTGTCGACAATGCGACTCTGCGCCCCGTGCAATTGGAAATGGGCATCAGCAAGATTTGAACCAAGCACACACACACACACACCCCCTCCCCAACCCATCAAAAACCTTACCACTACAAGCGCACTTTAGCAGCCTATCGACTTTGTCAAGTCTGCGCAGCTGTTGTTTTTCTTATTTTTTTTCTTATTTTTGTGTTTTTACATATTCTTTACGTACATTTTTGTCAAACGCTTGTTGTGTTCTATGTGCAACTCTGTTGCTCTCAATCGCTACAGTTATTTTCATTGCGACCCATGTGAGAGCAGCGAGGAGCGAACTTGTCGCACATGTGATGGTATGCGCATGTCCGCTCGCTCAGAGCGAATAAAAAAAAAAAACATTGGCAACCCCACACGCAACAAACACACCCACATATATATATAAATATATACTATGTATATATCTATATATACATATGTATATGTATATTTGTATATATATGTATTTTTATATATAGGTAGTAGGTTTCGTTAAAAATTAAATTTCTTTTCAAATATGTGCAAATGTCTATTTTAAAAATGTGCTCTTTTACACTAGATATTCTCATACGCTGCCCTGTCGCGCTTCAGCTGTAACTGTACACATGACATCAACGATGTTTTATAGCAGCAGATCAACTGAATGGAAAAAAATAAAGAAAAAAACGCGCCCGCTCTTTTAAAAGTCGGTACTTTTTTTTCAATATATGTGTGTAGAGATGTATATTTATGTGCGTAGCTCGTGAGCCTGGGACCATTTGCGCGAGGAGTGCATATCGAGAGTGTGCAGAGAATGTGTGTGTGGTGGGAGGAGGGAAAAGGGGGTTGGGTGGGGGACATCACACTGTACACACTTTCAGCTGTAGACACACAGTCCGTTCTGTTTTGTCCTTGAACGCAAAATTTCCACTATAGCGCCCAGGTGCTGCTGGTCACACACGACACACAGACAACGCACACACACACATAGAGAGCAAAGATACATAGAAAGTCCTTGAAATGTCTTCGCGTCTAATGAGTGTTGGCATAATGTTAGACGTTTTGTGAGTTATTCTATTGCAATACCTTTCTATAAATTTTCACACGTTTTTTTTTGCTGCTGCTCGTTACGATTTATACTTTTTCGTCGCGCACACACGCGCACACACACACACAGAGCGCTGCTGGCCGCCGCTGCTGCTTCTCGCGGTTAGTGATGAAATCTTACATATCGCATTGATGAAAATCTTTACGATGTGTTTTCTCTTTCTGCGGCATTTTTGACCATTCAAATTTAGCGGAAACACGAAACAAAATTGAAACCGATATGTAGTTGTGCGACTGTTGGTATGATATTGATTATTATTTTCCTCTAAGCAATGCATTTGCAGCCTTAAAAAAACAACTTGAATGCTTTGCAATTTGTTATGCCTTGCCTATCGGAAGCCGCAATATATCTCGCAGCTGGATAGCTATCGGCTCAGGTGTGGTTCGATCGCAATATATCGGGCGGCAAGTTAACAATAATTTGTATGTATTTTTAAACCAAAACAAAACGAATACTTCCATCAGCCTAGTCCGCTCCCTACTGTGTTGGCTGTATGGATGTTGTGCAGCCTTCCTTTCCCTCCCTTCCTAATGATTTCTCGTCAAAATTCACCTGAGAAATTCCCTAATATTTATGTTATACTCTCATCTCACCCAATCACATTAATTTAACACTTCATCTTCATTCGTATATGCTTGACTATTTAAGTCACAACATCCTTAGTTAATAAATGTATATTGTGAATTCCTAATACTTTGTTGGCCAACACTAAATTCTGTTATTTATGTAATTTATTAACATTTATTTACTTAGCTTAAAGCTTACAAAACTACATATTTTCTTTTTATCTTATTGGCTGCAACAGTGTTCATCACTGATAGCAAAATTGGCATCACTGTTGCAGGCATTGCTCATCACTAATGCCTTGAGGGTTAGGGACGATCAGCTGTGCTTTCGTGCCAATAGGTCGTCATTAATCGGGCGGGAACAAACTCACTGATATGTTGGGATGCTCCGAATCACTCCTTGTTTCTTGTATTGTTCCAGTTGTCCCCCGGCGATCTCCTCCTTGGTGGCGTCGTTTGTTTATTTCGCATATTGTTGCCGCGGGTTTGCTTGTTAGTTATTATTTTTATATTTATTACTTATTTGATTAATTTTTAATAAATAAATATAACATTTATTTTTTTATAAATAATTCACATTTTTTTTTAAATTTTTCTGCACGCATGCGCGCGCGGGGGCTTTTCTCTTCCTCTTCTCATTTTCTTTTTTAAAGATCCTTAAAACCTATCAATCTATTCGCCGACCATTACAAATTTCAATAGTGGTCAACAGGGATTTACGCCGATGAATTGCCAAAATGAATACCGATAGTTGTGAAATGAGTATCTGATATATTTGTTGGACTATCGCAAGCAGTCCAAGAGGATCATATGATCATTGTCTCTGTCTATAGTCTGAACAGGGCCGTCAGCCAATGGATACACTCAGAACCTAGGGAATCTGAGAAAGAATTCCATAAAAATGTTTTACAGCACTTCTCCCTTTATCAACAGCTGATCACTGCTGAGCATTTGTGCCTCGAAACAATTTCAGAAATATGTGGCTTTTATAATATTTAGATGGCATACAAACATAATTTTGAGCAAAAAATCTTATTTATTTTCTCTTACAGACCCTAATTAAAATACTTTAATATTTGCCGCAATCTGCTTGTTCTTAAATATTCGATATTTATTTGAATGGGTCAGCAATATTGCGAAATGCCGCCGACAATTTACTCAACTATATTTACGCATTTCAGAATTCGTTACTAACAATATTTATTTGGCAATTTTTAACATTATAAAATTAAATGAAATAATTAAATTAATTGGTTTTGTCAAAATAGCACCATCAACAATTACCATTGAAACATAACATAAAGACGAAAAGAAACATCGATACAAATATCGATTTATCTTTCACACTCTAATTCCAAGCTAAGTTGTTGAATTGCAAGGTTTTTTTTAGCTGGCACGCAAAGCAAAGTATACAAAGGACGAAAGGAAATTAATAGCGATAAAAATGGCGCTGGCCATCGTGAATAAAAAGCCGTCGTTCATTGAGACGATACTCGGCGTGCCGTCACCGTTTAAAAAACTGCGCCTGCAGGCAGCGGCTGCGCCGAAACCGAAACCGAAAGTAGAAAGGAAACTGCATGTGCTGGGACTGCTTGATCCCTACATGCCCACCAGCAACAGCATTGGCGGCGGCAGCAGCAGCAGCAGCTGCACCAGTCACTGCAGCATTGCAGCCGTCGCCGGCACAAGCGCAAGCCAAACAGCAGCAGCTGCAAGCGGCAGCGGACAGGCGAAGGAGATGCTCGAGGTGCTGGTGAAGATCACCGATGAGATAACGTACGAGAATGTCCAGATAGCGGAGCTCAAGGAGTCCGCTGGCAAACTGTTTCAGCTATATCAGTTTCAGGATCGCGACAGCGACACCTCGCTGCGCGTCAAGCTGCTGGAGCTGCTCTCGGGCCTCGGCTGCGAATGCAGCACCGAAGAGTCTGTTGTGCTGATTATTGACTACTTCATCTATCTGCTGCGCAAGGAGACCTCACAGAAAGTGCTCGCCCAGGGAATGATGTGCCTCTATCGCATTGGCCAGCAGCGACGGCATCTGTTGCCGCTCGCCTATAACAACCAGGTGGCGCTTCTAGCCAAGGAGCTGTTGCGCAGCGGATCGACGCATACGCAAAAGAATGCAATGCTCGTCATCGGACGCTTTGCCACCTGTCACGAGAGCGAGCGCCAGTATGTCTGGAAGCTGGCCTTCTACATCGATTCCCAGGAGTCGGGTGTGCGCGCCCAGGCGCTCCATGCCCTGTTTACGCTGGGCGAACGTGGCGCCCATATGCCGCCGGTGCTGTACAAGCGTGCCGTCGAGGCCATGAAGGATGACTACGAGTGTGTGCGCAAGGAGGCGCTTCGGCTCGTGCATATGCTCGGCAATCGGCATCCCGACTACATCCTGAGTGCGGAGCGTCAGCTCGAGGATATCCGGATGATCGATGCGGCATTTAGCAAGGTGTGCGAGGCGTTGTGCGATCTATCGCTGCAGATACGTGTCCTGGCCGCCGATCTGCTGGGCAGTATGACTGCGGTGAGCAGCGAGTACCTCAATCAGACGCTCGACAAGAAGCTGATGAGCAATCTGCGACGCAAGCGGAACGCCCACGAGCGTGGCGCCCGCCTGGTGACCAGCGGTGAATGGTCGTCGGGCAAACGCTGGGCGGACGATGCACCCCAGGAGCATCTGGATGCACGCACCATTTCGTTGATTGCGAGCGGAGCGTGCGGCGCCTATATCCATGGCCTGGAGGATGAGTTCCTCGAGGTGCGAACCGCTGCCGTTGGCTCCATGTGCAAGCTGGCCATGTCGCGGCCGGAGTTTGCGGTGACCAGTCTCGATTTCCTTGTCGATATGTTCAACGATGAGATCGAGGATGTGCGCCTTAAGGCCATTTACAGCTTGACGGCGATTGCCCGGCATATTGAGTTGCGCGAGGATCAGTTGGAGATAATGCTCGGCTCGCTCGAGGATTATTCGGTGGATGTGCGCGAGGGTCTGCACTTGATGCTCGGCGCCTGTCGCGTCTCAACGCAATCCTGCCTCCTGATGGTTGTCCAGAAGCTGCTCGATGTCCTTGCAAAATATCCGCAGGATCGCCATTCGACATACGCATGCATGCGCAAAATTGGACAAAAGCATCCGCATCTGGTGATGGCCGTCACCGGCCATCTACTCTATGTGCATCCGTTCTTCGAGACGCCCGAACGGGATGTCGAGGATCCGGCCTATCTCTGCGTCCTCATACTGGTCTTCAACGCCGCCGAGCATCAGGTGCCCCTTATCAGTTTGTTGCCAACGGCAACGCATCGCCACTATGCCTATCTGAGGGACTCGATGCCCAAACTTGTGCCCCAGTTGCCCATTGAGGGCGCCTCGTCCACATCCACAACGAAGCGCATCGATGATGCTCTCCAAGCAGCCGGCAGCTCTGCCGAATATCTGCAAATGATTCTCAATCACATTGACGACATCTACACAAAGACCGATGAGCGTGTCGAGCTGCTCAAGACGGCTCAATTGAATCTTCAGGTTAGCTCCCAAAAATACTCTTCCGTTTCTTCTTTTTGTTTACATGAGTTAGAGCGGGAGCGATAGCATCATATCATCTTCGATCTCGCTCTCATTTTGGGATAATCATTTTAATAACTAGAAACTTCATTCAAAGGGATCTTTAAAGGATGCACAAAATTACAATTATATGCGGCTGCACATAAGATTGGAACAGAACGGGAAGGGATTTTGAACTATGTGATCTGGGGGGATTTAGATGATACCATTTGTAATGAGAGTTTTCTGTTTGGTTTTCAGCGTCTGGGCGCCATCGACTCGGATATGTACGGGCCGTCGAATTTCCTGGAGACGTTCCTCTCGGCCCAGATCCAGATCGAGCAGATGCAAGACTGCGCCCGAATGCAACGGAGTCGAATGCCGTTAAAGGAGTCGCTGGCGGAGCTGATACGCAACTGTTTGAAGCTGCAGCACACATTCTCCGGCCTGAACTATGGAGACATACTGCAGGTGAAGCAGCTCCGGCTGCGGGCCAGTGCCCTGCATCTGGTGCTGGTGGTGCGGGATAGATCGCAGAGTGCCCTCGGCCCCTGTCAGATGCTGTTACAGACCGCTGGCGACATCAGCGGCTTTATGCGTAGTCGTGGACGCAGCAACTCCTTTGGGGAGCAGCAGACGCATCAGCAACAGCAGCACCAGCTCCAGCAGAAGCTGAAGCTCAAGCAGGAGGAGGGGGTAGACATAAAGCCAATAATCATGCCGGAACCAGGGCTTGCTGAGCCGGATAGCTTTACGCGGTCGCTGCTCTCAAAGCTGGACGGTCTGACGGATCCGAAGCCGGGCCGGGTATTCCGAGAGATATTGCCACTGGTACAGCAGGCGCCGCCGTTATCGCTGCCGCCGGCTAATGAGAAAATCCGCCGGTGCATGGCCAATATATTGGAGCCGTGCCCGTTGCAGTCACAGGACAATGTGATCAAGGTGACCGCCGGGCTAATTGCCGCCGTGCCGTTTGTCGCCGAGATTGACAATCTGCTAGAATCGCAGAAGGCGGACATGCGCATCAAGATCAAGTATCCGGATCAGCATATGCACACCGTGGTGCCGAAGCAAACCGACTTCAAGCCGATTATGACCGAGCAGGGGGAGCACGAGACGAATGTCAGATTGCGCACAACGATCCTGCTCTCGCACAGCGTCTGGACGGAGGCGTCGCTCGTAGAGATTCAGCTCTGTCTGGCCGTCAAGCCAGGCAGCGAACTGGAGATCTGCAAGCCAGCCAAGGTCCTGTTTGCTCCCAAGCCGGTACGCCGGTGCATTTAGCCAGGCAAACGATCAAGGAAATCGGCTCGTGTAAATTAGATGCGGATGCTTTTGTCCAATATTGCGCATGCATGCGTATGTCCTGCGGATATGACCATCAGGAGGCAGGATTGCGTTGGGACGCGAAAGGCGCCGAGCATCAAGTGCAGACTCTCGCGCACATCCACCGAATAATCTTCAAGGAAGCCGAGCATTATCTCCATTTGTAAATTTAAAAAAAAGTTAAATAAATACACCAATACGTAATTTAAATATGTACTTAAATAAACGTCGCTCTATAAATAACAAATAGACTGTTTGGTTTTAATAAAAAAATAATTTAAATAAATTGCATTTGCATGTCCTTCGTTTCAAGTAATCGATTTATTGCAACATACTTGATTTCATGATAAATCGAATGTATTGGCACAAAACAAAAAAACATCTGTTTTAGTTTAAGTCATGTCATCGTCATCAATATATGTTTTAATCTACAGCTAGTATATTGCTTTGCCGATTAATTACGAGCTGTCGCAATAAAACACATGCAGCTTAGCAAATAAAAAATCGGGCTTAGCTGCATTTGTTTTGCAGTGAATAAGATCGGAATATCGATACTATCGATATACAAAAGTCATCAAGAAATACCAAATCTGTCTCGTAATCGTAGTGCGTAGTACGCGAGCTAACGCGAATAATTGAAAGCGGAAAAGCAAAGCAAAGCTAAGCTAAAACGTGCATTGCATATTACGAAATTGCAGCAGCCAGTTGAACAGCCTGCTGACTGCCTGCGATTGCACAAAATTCCTTTCAAATTAAAGTAAAAGACTACAAGCCACATATTATGAGCATATATAGAAATAGTGTGTGTTGTATACATATAACTGCCTGCCTGCCTGCGTCTGTGCGTGAGTGTGTGTGTGTGTGCAGCTGAGTGATTTTAAATTGTCTCTTGCTTGTATAATTCATCAGCTGCCTGCTGTGGTCGCTTGTCCAGTCTCCGTTTTTTCACGTAGGAAGTGCAAAAAGGCAACAAAAAAAAGAAGATATATATATAAACTCACAGACACCCATACATTGCATGGCATACATACATATAAATTTATATACATGTATAAATATGTATATAGATACGTATAAATGTATGCATGCGCATGTGGGATATAGGTAAAAGAGAAGAGAGAGAAAGAAAAGTGTATAAGAAGCGAGACACAACAAAACAATGTTAAGCTCGCAATAATAAAAATTTTCATTTATTAACAGAGCTGTATGCATGTGTGTATGTGTTTACTATAGCCGAGTGATTGTGCGCTTGTGTGTGAGTGTGCAGAATCTGGCTAGGTGCAGTTGCAGTTGTTGTCTGCCAAGTACAATATATAAATGAATTTACATACATATGTATACGTGTATATATGTATATATATAGGTGAACATGTATTGCGTTTCAAGCTGAATTTTTTCATAATTTTTTGCTCGTGCTTGTGTGTGTTTTCTTTTTGTACTGTTTATCGAAAAATTTGAATGCCGTTTTGTGGGTTGCTGCTGGTGTTGCTGTTGCCACTGATGTTGTCATGCGCTCTCTCGCTCTCTCTCACACATTGTCATGTCATTTGCGTGCGTTTTGTTTTTGTTTTTCGCTGCCAATTCTACCCACTGAGAGCAGCAGCAGCAACATTAGCAACAACTGCATCTGAAAAATAACAACAAGAACAGCAACAATAACGAGAGCAACAGTTACACGTCTCAGACTTCTTGCCTTTTCGTTTTAGAGCAAAGAGAAAATCAAATCACGTTGTTTTTTCATTTAATAAATCAGTATTTTATTCATAGAAAAAATAATAAAACAAAATTCAACTAATTTAAATATTTTCATTATTTGTTTAGTAGCACAATAGAAGACAAATCAAACCGAATGCAACCAGCAAAAACATCGGCAGCAACAACAACTAATAGAAACAACAGCCAATATAAATAATAATAACAAATTACAGCAAGAGCCAAGGACATACATACATTGACACAAGTGGCGCAAGAGGGATAGAAAGAGTGAGAGAGCGAACAAAGATAGAAAGAAAAAAAGGTTCGACTGCTCTCACTTACTAAAAGGAATAAAGAGAATAACAGCACAAAATTGAAAGTGAAGTGAAATAAAGAAGAACAACAGCAACAATAACTAATATGGATCGTTACGATATGGAGGATGTTGTTGTTGCACCACCGGCCGAACACGACGGCACCTCGCCATTAAAGGAATGGCGCCTCAAATTCCAGGCTGGCACATTGACACGCAACGATATCATCTGGTATATAAAGACGGAAGCGCCCAACTATTTCGGTTTCCTAACTGAAATGGAAACAGGTGAGAGAGAGAGAGAGAGAGAGAGAGGGGGAGAGTGTCGCTTATTTCTAACCTACAAAAGTTCAACTTAAGTAAAGCTTTCATGTGATGTACATATAAACATGAAACATTCATACATTTGTACATTTATCTATTATTCATTGGCACATTGGAGCCGTGCTCTTGAATTTGTTGCTGCTGCTGTCATTGAAAACAACACACGATTCCCTGTGTATTTTATTTATTTATGTGTGTATATATATACTATTTTTTCGTGTTCTTTTGTATTACATACTATTTTTATATTTTTGCTATTGTGTGTGTGTGTGTTATTTGGTTTTCTATTGTATTTCCGCAAATTTTCGCTGTATGGTTTCGATTTTCCTTTCATTAGACGAGTTGATTGCACGATTCGACTTGTCTACATTACCTGTCTCACCTTCTATGCAGCGCCTGCAACAACAACAATAACAACAACAACACAACAATAACAATAGCAACAACAACAACCTTGCCTAGCAACAATAACAAAACTCGTTTTGCGCCACATTCCGTTAATGTAATGTTCATCGTTGACTGTGTTTGTATTCACTTTGTTTTATCTATTATTATTATTGTGTTTGAGCATTGCCTGGTTTAGCAGCTAAATATTGTTATTCCATTCCACAACTTCAACGGCGTCTTCAAGTAACTTAATTATAGACGAACATTTTATGCACAATTTACAATTTGCAAATTCGAATTGAATTACATATTCAACTTTTCCACATCATGCGCTGTAACTAACTTAACTTAACTTCAATAGTTTTTTTTATTACGATTTTGCTATAGGTATCGAGAAATGATAGAAAAAATTTATATATAGGTACAGACGAAGTTATTTAAGTGGGTATCAGAGGGTATGAGCTAGTCTAGAACTCTTATCATTGTTGCCATTTAATTACTCAGCAAAGTTTGTCAGAGGTATAAACGTATCGTATTTGTATATGTTAGCGCGGCTGTCATCATTGTTATTGCTATCATCATCGTCAGCGTCTTCGAAGTGACGTAGCCAGTTCCGCCATTTCCAGAAAGCGTCCTTGTGTCCGGTTGACACATTTCAGTGATCGTGTCCGTCGCACATAAATCAAGAAGTCAGTCTTGTGTATGTGGTCGATTGCCAGCGCATCTTTTTTTCCTTCTTTGTTGTCTTGTTTTTTGATTTTTTTTTTTTTTTGGGTAATAATTTCTGATATTTTCTTCTTGTCGGAGCTGTCAGAAATCGCAATTAAGCAGTTGAGATTCCACCTACCGGATATTAACGTGTGAATACAGTGCTGGTCAAAGAAATGAGTCAACTCTTAACAACATTAACTTAACTGATTGTAAAATGATATTCGTTTGACACAAATATTGTGGTATTTTTAAAAATCGGTATTAAGACAAACTTTTTGAACTCGCATGCCAGATGTGTTTTTAGGTAATTCACTTGAATTGTTGAGAATTTATGAATAAACAACAGTGAAGAACTTATCAAATATAAAACAGATAAGATAATTGTGCTTTTGTCGTGGAAACTAAAGAGTTTTTCGTGACTTCACATTTAATATTCGTTCACTTTGGCTATTTCCAAATATTATTTGATATTATTCCCTTTGAATTTACTACTATATATCCTAGTCGGAGCACGGATTCTAGTCAATTGGATCAATGCTGCTGTATAATAATAATAAATGGCACTGTTATTTTGGCCACTACTGTATATGCATATATATATATATAAATATCCACACTGTCAGCCTTGGCAATCGAACGGAACATCGCAACGCCTCGGTGCAAATGAGGATTTTCCAGACAATCCTTTGTTCCAGTCTTTTTGTACATATATTCTTTATATGTATGTATTTATATATGTATTTATGTATGTATTTATGTATGTGCATTTTAAGTGTATAAGTGCATAATGCACATTTGCTGATAGCCTATGGCGATTGTAGACAAACCCCCTTCGCCCCCTGCTTCGAAGTCGCGCCCATACCGAAGAAAGCTCGAAGTGCGCTCTGTAGAAATGATATCAATTGACGTGTCAACGTAATTTGTAGCTTGTAATCCTCTAATGCTTTCTCATCTCACTCTATCTCCCTCTCTCTCTGTTTCTCTCCCGCTTCTTTTCGAAGTATCTGAACAATATGAGCTGTGATACGACCTTGACCTCTATTTGTATTCGATATCAAAGAGATCGATTCGATTCGATTCGATTCAATTTCATTGCCTTGTAAGCTCGTTTTCTGAAGGTTTTTTGCTCATTTTTTGTGGTATGTCTTCTAACCATAATATCCATAAAACGTTAGTTGTTAAATGTGTGCTAGTTTGTCTTTGGACCCGAGTCTTGGATTACTCTTGCTGCGGTCGGCCGGCCCACCTACAGACTAACAAACACAGAAAGGTTTTCAACGTTTTGCCCAATATCAAATGTTTTGTGTGTTATATGCATGTCGGTTGGCAAGGGTATTTAATCGTCGGCAACACTGAATACACGTGTTTAGTCTTGTTTGGCTTTTGTACAAATGTCAACTTATTGTTGATTGCGCTGGCCAGTTTAACAAACCAGTTTTTTTTTGCAAAAGCACACTTATTATGCAGGCCCACTTGAAATGCCCGATTAATAATATTATTTAAATAAATATTAGTCAGAGCTGTAAATTCATTGGTTTGTAAGAACAAAATCATTATACATTTTATCATTTAAAGTTGTTTAAGTTTTAAAGCTTAAAATAAATAATTGGAAAAGTTTGTAGAGTATATTTTTTACAATTTGACACACAAACTGTGAATCAGCTTGGGTTGCTAGGCAGTTGTTAAGATATTTCATAATTTTGTTGTTTTTTTTTTTTCATTTGTTGAAACAGTTGTTTAAGTAAAGAAAATTTGTTGTATTTAATTTGTTTCTGTACTCGAAAGTTCTACATTAAAATTGTTGCAAAACATATGTTAAAAACTATAAAATTGCAAGCGAAACACTTTAAATATATATATAATAGATATGTGTGTATATATTAATATTTAAAATTTCTAATTTCCTGAAAACCAACAAATAACCACTTAACCAAACCACTTAATATATTTTATACAAATTTCCGCATACTATGTGGTAATGTGTTTCTGCGAACTAGTGTTTTTATTTAATTTATATATTTATTGTTCTGTTTTTTTCTTCTTTTTTTTATATTATTTTATAATATTTGTATTTACTTTTGTTCTTTTATTTAATTACCAGTTGTTTTTGTTCTTTTTCCTTTATTGCAGACGGAAGTGCACCAACTTGTGAGTAAAGACACTTGATACGTTCCTCCCAACAACAGCAGCAACCAAAAAAGATAACACAAGATAACCAGATCTAAGATCACACCACAAAAACAAAATAAACCCGTAATATAAAAACTTGGTCTATTGCCGTAATCAGTATTCTGTTCACACAGCAGTTATTCACAAATTAGAATCGCTTTTTGGTTGCTTCGAGCTTCTTTGTATTTGTTTGATACAACGTCATTCCATATACTAAAATTACATAGTATTACGTAACATTGTTATTAATTGAAAATTATTTGAAATGTGAACACAAGCCGCAGTCGTGACGTAATTATTTAAAGCATGATTCATTTTGACCATATTTTAAAGTACAATTCGAACCAAATCTATGCTACACATATCGAATTAGGTTCACTCGATTTCACCCAGAACAGCAAATGGGACATTTTTTTCATATCAGATTGCATTGATTTTATAGTAGATGTCAGATTTTGTCCCATTATGCCAGAGAGCTTAATTATTCGCTTATATGCCATTATCAATAATTTTTTTAGTTTTATATAATTTTTTATTTGGTTTTTATTTGTAATTTGTCAACTTTGACCAAAAAGAAAAAAATTAAATATTTCGCTCGAAAGTTCCAATTGAAGATCATTCCGATTGCTAAGAGTAATTTGTAAATTATAATGAAATCCAAAAACTAATTACAGTAAAATGCATGTTCAAAGAGTCGTTGGCCAAGAAGGAGATCATCGACGTCATTGTCGAGTTCATTTTGAACGAGAATCCGGTGACGGCACTCGAGAAGCTCCGAATGGAGGGCAACACGGCCACCGTTTGCGGCAAAGTGTTCAAGAACGGTGAGCCCACCTACAGCTGCCGCGAATGTGGCGTCGATCCGACCTGTGTGCTGTGTGTCAATTGCTTTAAGCTTTCGGCGCATCGCTTTCACAAATATAAAATGTCCAGCTCCGGTGGCGGTGGCTGTTGCGATTGCGGTGATGATGAGGCCTGGAAGCGTGATCAATACTGTGAACTGCATCTGGTGAGTAATGTTATACACATATTGATATATATATATATATGTGACGTATTATTTTGTTTTTGCTTTTATTTTGACAGGCGAATCGCAAGAATCCGTTCGAGAGCGAAATCATAACCAGCGCCGTAATGGAGCGAGCCGAAATTTGTTTTAGCGCCATTCTGGCGTTCTGCGTCAACTATCTGGAGATTGAGCCGAATGCGAGCCTGCAGTGTTTGGATGGTGAACTGGATGGGGCCAGCTTCTGTACGGTGCTGTACAACGATGAGTCGCACACGTTCGATCAGGTGATAAATACGCTGACAAAGATCGCCAAATGCCGTCACAAGGATGCCGTGGAGATTGTGGCGGCAATTGATCGTGAGGGTCGTGCCGTTGTCAAATGCGATACGTTCAAGGAGTGCAACGACCTAAAGACGGCCATCGAAAATCAAAATATACCGCCGAGCGGTGTGCTGACCAATGCCCGGCACAGTCCATCGTTGCGCACCTCGGTGCTCAATATTAATTCGGTGGCATGCCAACAGTTTGCACTGCAGCTGCTCAGTTGGTTCCAGGAGTTCCTTGTACGTCACTATCTATTCCGCAAGACGTTTGCATCGCTTGTGCAGCAGAAGACCGAATCCTATTGCATACGCCACATACTTGAGTACGATGTGAAACTGTGGAAGACGGCACGCACCTGCTGGCATCGCCTGCTCATCTCCGGCATGCTGATGGAGTACGAGAACAAAGTGGTGCTCGCCCAGGAGTTCTCGCGTCGCTACGCCGGCATTGTCGAGGAGTTCATCAACGATGATCACGATCATTCGTTCTCGATCGTATCGCTTAGCGTCCAACTGTTTACGGTGCCAACGATTTCGCATTATCTGATCGCAAGGGAGGGCATCTTTGACAAGTTGCTGCACACATTCTATCACGTTGCCATCGAGAAGTTTATTAGCGATCGCACATTGCATTTCAGCAAGGATATTGCCAGCATGACGTTCTTCAAGCGTGCCAATTACATACTCTACGATTTGCGTTATTTGCTCAGTATCAAGCCAGAATATATCAGTGGTGACCTGCGCAGCGGTTTCCTTGAAGGTTCGTTACCCATCACCATCTCTTACTCGCTCTCTTTCTGACTCCTTGGAATTTCTAATTTTGCAGGCTGTAAGGCTCTGATGCGTGTGCTGAATGTGATGCAGGGCATGGAGTCGATAACACGACAAGTTGGCCAACATATGGACTACGATCCGGAATGGGAGTGCGCATTCAATTTGCACATCAAGCTGGCCTCAACCATATCGCAGGTGATCGACTGGGCATCCAGCGATGCGAAATCGTTGCGCAAACTCTACAGGATGACGGTGCGGGCGCTGGTGAACAACAGTTTCATGGGCACCAAGAAGGTGGAGCCACGCGAAGTCGCCGGTCATATTGCCAATTGTCTTTTATATGATGTGTCTATGAATCCGGTTTCTATACACTTGCCGCTGTCACGCTTCTATGCCGGCATATATCTGCATTTGGGTGCACACGATTTGACCTATGACATGCTGCTGGCGGAGACGGAGGCCATCAATCTCAAATTGACGCCGCGGGAGATTATTGAGCCGGTGCTGTGCACCCAAGCCATGACTGCCCAGGTCGCCGCTGGAATGTGGCGTCGCAACGGCTACTCGCTGCTGCATCAGCTCTATTTCTATAGGAATGTACGCTGTCGCGTCGAGATGCTGGACAGGGATATTGTTTGCCTACAGATTGGTGCCTCGCTCATGGAGAGCAATGAGTTTCTCATCCATATGCTAAATAAATTTGATATGATCGCCTGGGCACGACCCAATTACGATACGGGTCTGCCTCAAAAGATAACTGAGGATGAGCTAAATCGCCAGAAGGCGATGACAGATGAGTTCCTGGAGCTGCTAATTATCATCATTGGCGAGCGCTGGATGCCGGGCGTATCGCTTGTCACTGAGGAGGGTCGCCTACGCAAGGAGATCATACAGCTACTCTGCACCAAATCCTATTCGCACTCGGAACTCTCCCGTGCCCTGCCAGACTGCAACGGTGGCAGCAATGACAGCAACATCGAGGATGTTATCAAAACGGTGGCCACCTTCAAGAAGCCCATCGGTTCCGAGAGCAAGGGCGTCTACGAGATGAAGGAGCATCTGTACGATGAGTTCAACGTTTACTTCTATCACTACACCAAGGAGGACAAGTCCAAGGCCGAGGAGCAACAGCGTGAGCGTTGCAAATCCAAAAAGGAGCTCGTCTGCTGCCCGCCGCCAATGCTGCCACAGTTGACGCCGGCCTTCACGTAAATCCAATCTAGCACACTTTCTCTCTCTCTCTCTCTCGCTCTCTCGCTCTCTAAATGACTAGCTTTACTGATTTACTATCCTTCTCTCTATCTGCAGCTCCATGGCAAACATTTTGCAGTGCAATGTGTTCCTCAGCATCACCACAATGGTCATGGATCGTGCGCTGGACTCACGCAGTCGCTCCTTCACGGAGAGTCATCTGCAAAAGGTAGATAAATCTGGTTAGAACATAAATTCAATTTCAAAACACAATTTGCGTCTTCAGGTGCTGCATTTGCTGGGCTTTGCCATTCAGGAGGAGCTCAGCGAGCATTACCCGTTCCTCAGCTTCTATGAGCGATCGCAAAAGTTTAACGTGCTCGAAAAGCTGGAGGAGCTGGCACGTTGTCCACACGTGAGTAGTGTGCCCAAAACTTCAACTTGCTTGCAGAGCGTAATCATATTCATAATTGTTCACTTTCAGCTGGAGGCACATCACGACTTTGTGCTGTGGACCATTAGGCGTTTCAAGGAGCTGCAGGCCAAGCAGGCGCCCAGCTTTACCTCAACGTTAGCAGCAGCCGCAGCATCGGCAGCTGGAACAGCATCAACATCAGCAGCTCCCTCTTCGAGCGGCACACACGAGCATGGTGGCGATGATCAGCCGCTCACCTCCGAGCAGCAGGCACGCCTCGAAAAGGAGAATCGTTCACGTTTGGCTGCCGAGCGGCGCGCAAAGATTATGACCCAGATGCAGAATGCCCAAAAGTCATTTATGAAATCGAATGCTGAAATGTTTGCCAGCACCACAGGAGAGGGGGCGACAGCATCGAAACAGAGCGACACTTCGATGGAGTGGGAAGATTTGTCCGAATCGTTAGAGGAGGAGGGCGCCGCTGCATTGTTGCCAGAGCCAAGCAAAACAGTTGCCTGCCTGGGCGAACGACGCAAGCACTACGAGGCGGTCGACATCAGCTTTAAGTGCATACTCTGCTTCGAGGACTGCAGCATCAGCAGCAGCGGACCACCGTTGGTCAGCTCAGCGTTTGTGCAAACATCGCGGGTGATTTACACAACGCACAGCGGTGAGGGTCGACAACCGTCGCTGCACGTTAGTTGCTGCGGTCACGTTATGCACTACATCTGCTGGAAGGAGTACTACAGCAGCGAGGAGTCCAAGGAGATGCGACGTCCGCAACGCAACCGGGTGCCGCTCAACCAGGCACAAAACGTTGAGTTCCATTGCCCCTATTGTCGCACCCTTAGCAACACTGTACTGCCCGTCAGCGAGGCGTTGCAAAAGTTCTCGCCGCCGTCGGTGCCAACGCCTGAGAATTTTATGCCGCTGGACAACTTTGTGGAGACGTTGCGCATGGCCACCAAGCAGGCATTGACCGAAAGCGCAACCACCACAATTGACAACATGGCGCACTTCGATCTAAGCGCACAGATCATACAAAAGCCGACGCTCCATGCCAACTGGACTGAGGTGATGGACTCGTTCCGTGGCGCATTGCGCAACGCCTTGCAGAGCCAGCTGCAAGGTCAGTGCTCGAGGGAATCACCGGATTCACCCGACAGCGATTTGGCCTGGGTCTCGCTGCTCTGGGACACCTGCTGCTATACGCTGCAGGCACTCGAGGTGTATCAGTATGCCACACAGAAGCCGCTGAAGGCCGAGATGCCGATGAGGCATCAGAGCTGTGCCAGCTATTTGGTGCGCGCCTGCGCCCTCTACTCATCCAATCTGAGCGAGTGGCCGATTACCAGCCAGAGAAAACAGGGCGCCCATCTGTACGACACCATTTTCAATCAGAAGGGTAGCAGTGTTCTCGAATGGGACTGCTTCCGCATGCTCGTCCAGCTCAACTTTACGGTGCCGAACCTCTTGATTGCCCCCGATGGTAAGTCCTTAATGAAAACTGTGTGTTATCACAATCAATTGACTCGCACGACATTATCACAGTGGAGCTTCACTAACACATACTCCGTTATTTACAGATCGCAAGGCGATGTTACCGAGCGGCAGCATGTTTGACTTTTACATACTGCAGATATGTTTCCTGGCCAACATGACCAAGGCGATCATTTGCTTTGACTACGACAAGGAGCAGGCGCGTCGCCGTGACATAGATGAGGAGCAGCAGTATGTCGATCAGCTGCCAACGAATATCAGGGACAACATGACGAACTTCTATTGTAATTACAATCTGGCCTGGTTGATCTTATCGCGCCAGCAGAATGACAGCGATCAGATGAGCGTCCCCTCCGCAATGATGCTGGCCCATCTGGTGAAGTACGTCACACGCCAGATGAGCTCGTTTCTGCGAAGCGCGTGTCTGTTTTATCGCTGCATCACCGATGTGGATTTCCCCGATAGCTTTCCCACTGATCAGCCGGATCGGTTTGACCTGATGTGCCAGTATCTGGGCCTGGATGCCCAGTTGGGCGTTTACTTTGACATGGAATCGGTGTATCCGACAATCATGCAGAGCTTCGCCTCGCATCCGCACATCGGTGGCAAGTTCCTCGAGAGTCAGGCGAACAAATCGTCAATGATGCCAGATGAGTCACCGGCATCGTCGCAATCAAAAACGCCATCGCCAACGATAGTGCCATGCCAGCGTCCGTTGCCGCACCTGGTGACACTCTTCGATGACTACAGTGATCTCATCAACAGCGTCTCGGATATCTTCTGTCCAAACAATGAGCGCGAGGAGATGAAGACGCCGACAATGTGCTTAATATGCGGCAGCATACTCTGCGGCCAGTCGTACTGCTGCCAGCCGGAGTTGGGCAGACAACAGGTGGGCGCCTGTACACATCATGCCCACTATTGCGGCGCCGAGGTGGGCATCTTTTTGCGCATCCGCGACTGTCAGGTTGTATATCTGGGCCGGGCGAAGGGATGCTTCCTGCAGCCACCGTATCTGGATGAGTATGGTGAAACGGATCAGGGACTGAGGCGCGGCAATCCGCTTCGACTGTACAAGGCCGCGTACGATCGAATCAACCTGCAGTGGCTGGGACACAATCTGCACGAGGAGATCGCCCGCCTCAACGAGAACGCGAGTGTGGCCGTTACGCAGTGGCATCACATGTAGTCCGCCGCACGCCGTCGTACAGCAGCCACCCAACAACTTTAACTAACATATTATAAATTAAATGCAGCATAGTTCGATGATGACAATTGCAGTTACAGTCAATGTGATTATTACATACTAAACTTAGGAGAGCATATTAATACGTTTAAGCATTTTACAACTACTTGTGCTGTGTGCGCCTGCCCCTACCCCCTGCCCCTGCCCCTGCCCACTACTCCCTATCCGGATTATCATCCCAATAACACACACACACACACCACATTGCACACTGCAAAAGCAAGCACTCTTTCGCCCAAACAGCACCCTGTTCCTTGTGTTGCTTGATTGCCTGTTGTTCTCTTATATATATATGTATCTAAATAAATATACATAAACATATATACAGTGACCCACACCTTTTTTTTATTCAGTGTCAAGTAAATAATGTAATTGCCTGCCATAAGATAATCATTAACTATTTTTCAAAAATTTTAAAGACCGATGGTAGGTACATATATTAACCACCAAAATTAATATATGACCCCAATACACTGAGGTTTCCCCACCTGCTAGGTAGGATTATGTAAAAAAGTAGCCTATTTTCTTTGACACTGAGCAAAATAAGATGTGGGCCACTGTATATATACATATGTGGCCCACACGTTATTTTGCTCAGTGTCAAAAAGAAAATAGGTTACTTTTTTACATAATCCTACCTAGCAGGTGGGGAAACCCCAGTGTATTGGGGTCATACGTTAATTTAGGTGGTTAATATATTTACCTACCATCGGTCTTTTGAATTTTTGAAAAATAATAAATAATTAGCTTATGGCAGGCAATTACTTTTTTTCTTTGACACTGAGCAAAATAAGGTGTGGGCCACTGTACATATATATATATATTTATATACATAAATATATTTATATATATGTAATATATTTGCGTACAACGTTTATCATTTTTTTTCTTCTACTTTTTTAAACATGGTTCTATTTTTTTTTGTAATATTAAAGGAAAAATGTAGATAAATTTGATTAGCAGACCGAGCGGTTGTTGCTCCCATCTAGTTGTTATATTTAATACGATGGAATTAAACAATTTGACAACAATTTGCTTGTTGTTAATTGTGTTCGTTTGTTTTCGGCGCCAACGGATACTTAGTATATAAAACTTTCTTATTTGTAATCCATGAAAATGTAATCTGTAAACTGCAATCTACTCTGCTTGGAGCACTCTGATAACAGTTACGATAATGAAATGTGTGAAATGGAAATGGAAATGTGTCACTTTCACCTGATATTCAGTTTTTTTCGTATATATGAGCACATACACATTTGTATGAGGAGCTTACTAAATTTTGATTTTTTAAATATTATATATATATACACATGCATATGCATATACATTTGTTTGAGTAATAGTTGCCTTTCCATAAACATGTCCCCTTTCTTCATTTCTAACCTTATGTATTGCATGCCAAATGCCACCCACACGCAAGTAATCGGGAACATATATGTATATCGGTGAGATTGCCAGATTCAGCATTGGATATATTGGGAAAGGCATGAGAATGGGTGACAAGAAGCAATTACAATAGCAAAAAGAGCAACAACAACAAGAAAGAGAGCAGCGTTAGACATACTAAAATAGTCGAGTCATATTTACTTTATCAATATACTTACACCTATACAAATAAACAAAAGAATATATATATATATATATATATATACATATATCATATATACATATATAATATATGCACTACACACCCACAGACACAATTCTTTTTATGTATTGTACAACAAACAAAAACGTTAATTATTGTATTTGAAATTTAAAAAAAAACAAAAAACAAAAAAAAAAAATAGAAAGAATGAAGAACTTTCATATATTCAATTGTGAGTAAAAACAACCAACAACAAATAAACGCAAAATTTGCTACATTTTTGATGATATCGAAATAATTGCTGACAATTTACATGTGAACCCCCTATTTAAAAAAAAAAAAAAAAACATTGGAATGGGTTAGCTAAGGTTAGTTTAAATTTGATTGACAGACAAGTTGGAACGAGGCGTAGATGAAGCATTACTCCAAAATTGACAAAACCAAATTGAAAATGTTGTCAAGCTTGGAAAATGGTTGAGCTATCGACAGAGCTGGGTTTGTACACTTGAAACACACATTTTCAAGTACTTATAAAACTTAACATGTTAACATAAATAAAATTCATATTTTCTGATACAGAATTTGAATGTTTTGTATTTGAATTTATTAGGAAGAACTATCATTATCAGGAATAACTGCATACAGCAGGTTAAATATAATATTATTATTAATACATACCTGAGATCGGAATACTCTTCCAAGTGCACCCAACGTCTCTTAACCTTAACCTTTTTATATGCTTGTTGAAGTTGACGTCGACTGCCCCATAAACTCTATATATAGTCATGATCAGCATTATATATACGAACTTGTCCCTCAGTTTCGAAGACAGACATATACTATATATATCATATAGCTGCCATAGCAATCTTTGGTCGAAATTTGATTTGTAATCTTTGGTGTTCTTCTTTCAAATTAGATTCAATTCAATTAAATTAAATAAGCTTGTGGATAATTTTAATAGGAATTCTTTATTTTGGAAAGCAGCTAATCGTTATCGATGAGTAATGTATATGTATGCACAAATATGTATGTATTAATATGTATATGTGTAAGTATATAAATACACGATTAAAGACTATAATTTGTAACTGCTATGCAATCCCCCAGCTATCCAGCTCCCCGTCTCCAACGTCTACGTGGTCTAACCCCCCATTGGCCATTGCGTTCTTGGCATTTAAATAACTAGTAAATACCAAACGTATAATGCGCATTTCCTTAAATATTGGTCTATTTTTGTTTTATGTTTTTGTTTTCATAGATTACGTATAACTTTGGACTAGATGCTGTTTAAGAATATTTACAATGCTGCACAGACCAAGTAAAAAAAACAAAAAAAAAAAAACAAAAAAGAGACGCAAAAAAAAAACAGATTTACATTTGTAATTCTACAGAGAATGCGCTTTAGAAAAAAATACTCTAAGATCTTAAATCGAAGTAAATACGACGCCATCTGATTAAATAATAGCCAAAAGCCACCGTTAATTAGGTGAAGTACAAATTCCATTTTATAGTCAAAATCAATGCGGCAAGCGAAAAATCTCTTTTTTTCTCTCTCCTCTTTCTCAATTTGCTGGTGGCGCCACTTCCCCATTCACATATATCTGTATACATTCAGATGTGCAGCGTTACGCCTGGCATGGAACCGGAACCGGAACCGGATGCCACCGGTAGGAGGAGGCGATCCTTGGCTGATGTCTGAGGCTGCATATCCTTGCGCTGGCCCACATCGATCACAACGCAGTCGGAGTAGGGCGGCGGGGGTAGATCACATCTAACAACACAGTCATAGCTTGGCGGCATCGTGTCCATCATGCGTAGCACATCATTCTGCGAATTGATCTGCAACATGGCCAACTCATATTATTCTATGTACATATATGTATGTGTGGGTATATGTATACTAACATGACGCAGTGAACCACTGCCGACACGATTGCCGGATTCGTCGATGGGCCCGGCCCAAATGCAAACGCCCATGCGATGTGTGACATAGCCACAAATGATGACGCTGATCATCAGCATCCCAAGACCGAGGGCAAAGACCACCCAGCGTGATTCGGGGCTTTGGTGCATATCGTGTAAATTCTTCTCGAGCTGCAGGGCGCACATTATTAGTACCGGCACTGCCACCATTGCCACCAGTAAATCGAGTATAGGACGCTGCTTGCCTCGCCCAGCACGGTTCGGCGCACGTCCGGCGCCCAACGGCGGCTGTCCACCGGCATGCGATTCCGAGCCAAAGCTTTGGCTGCTGCTGTTCGGCGTCAGTGAGGAGCGTGCCACAACGGTATTATGATTCTGACGCACCATGCTAAGAGGGAGAGAGAGAGAGAGAGCACATATAGAATAAATATAGACACATCCTAAAAATCGAAACACATTGATTTAATAGCACATATAATGTTGAATTTTTTAAGCAATATATTAATCAGTTTTTCATAACTCATTTGTTTCATATTCAAAATCTATTTTCTGACTTTCTAGCATCTTCTCGTGGCACCAGTCTGTAGTTGATATTCAGATTATTTTGATTGATTCATTGGCTAAATGTTTTAGAAATTATTCTCAATAATAGACAATAGCGAAAGATAAATGACCTTTATATTATTATTAGTTTGCTGTAATTTGTATTTTATTTTTTTAAGTTTTCTGTACAATATCATTTTAGTTCATTAAGTGTGCAGAAAAGCAATTAAATGCCATTTTTGTGTTTGTTTATTCACGTTAATTTGCACATTAATGATGGGCATTCAAGGAATGCCTTAATACATTTTAATAGCTCAAATTTATGGCAGACGTGGTCAAGATTGAGTTGCAGCCAGATGGAGTCCATGGAGCGTGGCTAGCGCTCTAGCATGTATCAACATTTGTATCTTTAGTGGTGTAAATGTATTTCATGTGCATACCTGGCATCAAAAGCGTTGTTTATCAGTAAACCGTAAAGAGCTCGCATTTTGCTTCGATTTCTGATTTGTGTTTGGTTTGTTTCGAATGCTTGCGTTCTATTGATATCAATTTAATATTTGATGATTGCCTTATATGCATACTATTCAATGATTTCAATGTGAAAACTATTCGAGCCTTTGGTGTTTTCTTAATTTTTGATGTTGTTTCTGATTGACTTAATAATTGTTAGCCTTGTTTTCTATGGCATATTGCAATTCTCAGATCGACACGTTGAACACAAACTGAATTCAAAATAAGATCAAAATTTAACAAAGCCAACTTGAAAGCATATCGAGTGTCAACAAATTACAAATTGAGCGTAAATTTAGCTAATGTAGAAAGCAACAACAATTGATCAACTATTGATTTAAGTCTCATCTCAGCTTGCAGATCATGTGTAAGAGTTGACTGACGATTGGGAAATTCGAGCGACCTTCGTTTGAAATGGAATTTCATTGAAAGACTGCAATCGATTAAATTAAAATTCACTTGAAGTTTTGTGATCAGTTTTTATATGTTTTGTTCGGATTCCCAATAACATTTGCATACGTGGATTCAATTTATTTTTCTTATTCAATTTCAATACGGGTTTTTTCCCCATGGATTCTAAAGCGTTGATTCGAGCTAAATGTTATATGTGATAAATTGCAAAACTTATAAACTGCAGATGACATTGTCATCATACATTTAATTTGTTTAGAATTTAAGATTTGATAAGCATTTGTGTTTTATTGTAAAGATATCCAATCCATTCGAATGCCTGAACATAAATAAATATATTAGTCTGTCTTACGTACCCGCTCTTAAGGAAACTTGCAATTGATTAACAATTTAGAGTAAATATCTTTACATTTGTTGCTTTCATTATCGACAATTTGAAATAATCTTGATCAGCGCGGGGTTTATATATTCATGCAGGCGGATCGACAGAAATCGACTGTTGATCCTGATCAAGAACATATACACATTATGCAGTAGGAGATGCTACGTTGTGCCTGTTACAAACATTTGCATAAATGGGTTCTGGGCATAAAAATTGCTAAATTTCAGATGATGCCAACAATTGTCGAGAGCTAATCGAAACATTTGTCAAAATTGTGGTCAAGTTCAAGGACGCATATCCAATTTAAAAAATTATAGTGTATGATATAAAGTTTTCAAACTTGAGTCGGTGCTAATTGAATTAAGTTACTTCAAGAAAAAAATATAAAAACTATTCTAAAATATATTTATAAAATGAACATAAATGCAAATAGTAAAAAAGTGCTTTAATCATATAAATAACATGAAACACCTGCTGGCGTTAAAAGCGGCGTATACTTAATATGCAGCAGCACCGGCAGATGCACGACTGGGTTACTTTCTGGCTCTATGACGAACAGGTTGGCAAGGCACATATAGAGAGGGAGAGTGGGGGAGGGTGGTTGCATGCATTTAGCATTTGCGATTTCCAATTTGCATCTGTGCATCACGAGATTTTTGCATGCACTTGAGGAGGGCAGCCGAAAGCAATACAGGTGGATTATTTTTCTTGCCACACTCAATTAATCTACACATTAGAAATGGGGGAAAAATGGTATGACGATGTTTTGAATACTCTATAAAACAGGCCAAAGGAGGCCTCTGTTGAGTGCCTCTGGGAGCTATATAAGTTCCCGAATACCACGCGCAGATCCAGTTTAATTAATTTGATCGATAACTGCTCACGTTTCACAAATATAGATTCAAATCAATTCAAATCAAGAGATACAATTTTGAAGATGTAGCCTATCAATTGATTTGGAATATACATATGTACGCTGATACGATACGATTGATCAATTGTAAAAGTTTCATTAAGATCGTGTACGAATCACAGATTTTGTTAACCAAAACATTTTCCCATATGGAATAAACTAATTTCAGCAAGCCCAAATTAAATAGGTCTATATTCAGATCTAGATGTGCACATCTGAACAGATTGGAGAGTGAGCTATCGGTTGTCAAGCACCAAGGCGGCAGCACGACACCTGCTAATTAACACTTGTGGATGAGAACAACAACAGCGAGACGCTACCAAATTATTACTTATTAAAACTTATCCGAATTTTGATTTTGCAGGCTCAAACCGACGCGACGCGAAGCGAACCTCACCGGCCAAATGCTAAAGCATAACTGGAAAAGTGCATCAGAAAGCGGAAAAATGTAATGTAAAAGTGGCAAACGGCAAACGGTAAACTGAAGCACAGAATAAACAAAATTTGTCAACGGCAATTGGCAACACCAGACTCCACTGACAACAACAATAACTCACTCCATATTGTGTATTACACATGTGTGTAACACACAGACAAACACACACACACACACACTCATATTGCTGTAATTGTCAAGTTCGTAAGGTAAATGTTTAATTTTGGCCCGTTTCGCTTTTGTTTTTGCCATTTTCTTTTTGCTTTTGCCTCTGTCTTTGTCTCCGGGCAAACCGGCTAACCGGTTCGCAGAGCCCACAACATTCACAATTTTTAATTCGCAGACACAGATACAAATACAGATACAGATGCAGATACAGATACAGATACAGACACTCAATTCTGATTCTGTTTGTTGTTGTTGTGTGTGCTCTTAATTGGGCGCACCCCAACCTCAACAGACACCAACGATCATATTACTCCTATATACGCCTCAAGATCTGAACATGTCATGAAGATCAGTGCAAAACCACATCTGAGTCGGTTTGAAAATAATGTGCATACATTTTTTAGAAGATTTTCTTCTTTTTTTTTGTAGCAACAAATAATAGATAGAAAAGTGTCTCTTTCAAATATAAATGTTATATGTCTTAAAACCATGTTCGACGATCCATAACAAGAGCCCACAATTCTAAGCTAAGTTTACTGTTTTTATCTACATATATGAAATTAAAAAATTTGTTTTAAATCTGATTATTAAAAAAAAAAACAAATTAAAAATCCAAAGCCAGAAATATATTATCTAAGACTGAATCCGGTCGAATGAATCAGTCTTATTTATACTTTTCACATACTCTTGACTATTGTGCATCTTAATTAGAGATTACTATTCTTTATTAGAGATTAGAAATTAAATCAATGTCTGAATACGGAAAGGAAACCTCTGTCAGTGAAAATGTAATGATAAACTTTCCTCCTTTGGTTTGAAGGGTACATGGCCTTCAAAGCAAATTGTGGCTACTCTGCGCCGCCATTAATGGCCAATTGTGGTGATTGGTTTTAGCCACGGTTAAGTGGCAGCCGGCAACAGCATCTTTGTGGAGGAAATTGTTTAAAGTCAGCTGCTGCAATTGCAATTGGAATTTTCAACGCGAGCCGCTCTTCATATTCCTAGTCTTTCAGCTGTTGCAGCTTTGACCTTGAGTCAGAGCAAAACAAAAACCCGCTGACGCTGATGACGATGATAATGATGATGATGATAATGATGATGATGATGATAATGATGATGAGTATTTGTTGATGATGTTGTTGTTGTTGTTGTTCGTATAGTAGACACATATGTTGGCCATGTGTTCAGGCATCAGGGCGGGGCAACAAATTGCACGTCTCAGCTGTGGGAGCGCGTGATTTTCATATTCATTTTGTTCATTGCGCTTTTTGTGCATTCGCATTTGTTGATAAGAGAAGCGCTAAAAACTCGCAGCAGTCGAAGCGGCAGCTATGCCAGACTCATTAATCACAATTGCAGTTGCAATTTACAGAGATAATATTTGCTTGGGTAAATGAATGACCGCAGATACGAGTCTGTTGCTGCTGTTGCTGCTGCTGTTGCTGCTGCTGCTGTTGCTATTGCTGCTGCTGCTATTGCTGCTGCTTACTTCTGCATACAAATAGATACAGATATAATATCTTGACAAATGTAAATATTTATTCGCTGTCAATACCAATTTCATTAGGCGAGAAACTTGACTGATAAGGCCATGCCACTGACTGCGATGGCGATGGCGACGGCCACTCCTGTGCCTTGACCAAATGAAGCGGTTAACGGTTAACGCGTATTGACTCACAACAACAACAACAACCACAAAATCGTGATTGGCTTATGTGTTTTGTTGTAGTTTACTTCTGAGATTCTCGATTTGCATTTGAATGCAATGCACTTAACATAAATCGATTTGAAAATTGAGAAAGACACATTTACACAACTTCGATGACTAATTTTGAAATTTCATTCCATTCATCAATTAAACACCTTAGGCCATTTATTTGTTTAACTTCCAATTACTGTCTGAGTTTACTTGAAGATACATGATGCAAGTCCAACTGATCTAAACATTGGGACAAAGGAAAATATAATGCCATTAAATTTGAGTTGTCTGCAAACTGTATTTCAATATCAGGTGAAACATAACGTTATTGAAAATTGAGAAATCATATACACAACTCCGATAGCGAATTGTGAAATTTCATCATTTCAATTAGACATCATTACAGAAGTAACATAACTTCCAATTACTGTCTGAGTTTACTTTAAGATACATGATGCAAATCCAACTGATCTAAACATTGGGACAAAGGCAAAGATAATGCTTTTCAACTTTAATTAGCTGCAAATTGTATTTCAATATCAGGTGAAACATAACGTTATTGAAAATTGAGAAATCATATACACAACTCCGATAACGAATTGTGAAATTTCATCATTTCAATTAAACATCATTACGGGAATAATATAACTTCCAATTACTGTCTGAGTTTACTTTAAGATACATGATGCAAATCCAACTGATCGAAACATTGGGACAAAGGAAAATATAATGCCCTTAAATTTGAATTGGCTGCAAAATTGAGAAATCATATACACAACTCCGATAGCGAATTGTGAAATTTCATCATTTCAATTAAACATCATTACAGAAGTAACATAACTTCCAATTACTGTCTGAGTTTACTTTAAGATACATGATGCAAATCCAACTGATCTAAACATTGGGACAAAGGCAAAGATAATGCTTTTCAACTTTAATTAGCTGCAAATTGTATTTCAATATCAGGTGAAACATAACGTTATTGAAAATTGAGAAATCATATACACAACTCCGATAACGAATTGTGAAATTTCATCATTTCAATTAAACATCATTACGGGAATAATATAACTTCCAATTACTGTCTGAGTTTACTTTAAGATACATGATGCAAATCCAACTGATCTAAACATTGGGACAAAGGAAAATATAATGCCCTTAAATTTGAATTGGCTGCAAAATTGAGAAATCATATACACAACTCCGATAACGAATTGTGAAATTTCATCATTTCAATTAAACATCATTACGGGAATAATATAACTTCCAATTACTGTCTGAGTTTACTTTAAGATACATGATGCAAATCCAACTGATCTAAACATTGGGACAAAGGCAAAGATAATGCTTTTCAACTTTAATTAGCTGCAAATTGTATTTCAATATCAGGTGAAACATAACGTTATTGAAAATTGAGAAATCATATACACAACTCCGATAACGCATTGTGAAATTTCATCATTTCAATTAAACATCATTACAGAAGTAACATAACTTCCAATTACTGTCTGAGTTTACTTTAAGATACATGATGCAAATCCAACTGATCGAAACATTGGGACAAAGGAAAATATAATGCCCTTAAATTTGAATTGGCTGCAAAATTGAGAAATCATATACACAACTCCGATAGCGAATTGTGAAATTTCATCATTTCAATTAAACATCATTACAGAAGTAACATAACTTCCAATTACTGTCTGAGTTTACTTTAAGATACATGATGCAAATCCAACTGATCTAAACATTGGGACAAAGGCAAAGATAATGCTTTTCAACTTTAATTAGCTGCAAATTGTATTTCAATATCAGGTGAAACATAACGTTATTGAAAATTGAGAAATCATATACACAACTCCGATAACGAATTGTGAAATTTCATCATTTCAATTAAACATCATTACGGGAATAATATAACTTCCAATTACTGTCTGAGTTTACTTTAAGATACATGATGCAAATCCAACTGATCGAAACATTGGGACAAAGGAAAATATAATGCCCTTAAATTTGAATTGGCTGCAAAATTGAGAAATCATATACACAACTCCGATAGCGAATTGTGAAATTTCATCATTTCAATTAAACATCATTACAGAAGTAACATAACTTCCAATTACTGTCTGAGTTTACTTTAAGATACATGATGCAAATCCAACTGATCTAAACATTGGGACAAAGGCAAAGATAATGCTTTTCAACTTTAATTAGCTGCAAATTGTATTTCAATATCAGGTGAAACATAACGTTATTGAAAATTGAGAAATCATATACACAACTCCGATAACGAATTGTGAAATTTCATCATTTCAATTAAACATCATTACGGGAATAATATAACTTCCAATTACTGTCTGAGTTTACTTTAAGATACATGATGCAAATCCAACTGATCGAAACATTGGGACAAAGGAAAATATAATGCCCTTAAATTTGAATTGGCTGCAAAATTGAGAAATCATATACACAACTCCGATAGCGAATTGTGAAATTTCATCATTTCAATTAAACATCATTACAGAAGTAACATAACTTCCAATTACTGTCTGAGTTTACTTTAAGATACATGATGCAAATCCAACTGATCTAAACATTGGGACAAAGGCAAAGATAATGCTTTTCAACTTTAATTAGCTGCAAATTGTATTTCAATATCAGGTGAAACATAACGTTATTGAAAATTGAGAAATCATATACACAACTCCGATAACGAATTGTGAAATTTCATCATTTCAATTAAACATCATTACGGGAATAATATAACTTCCAATTACTGTCTGAGTTTACTTTAAGATACATGATGCAAATCCAACTGATCTAAACATTGGGACAAAGGAAAATATAATGCCCTTAAATTTGAATTGGCTGCAAAATTGAGAAATCATATACACAACTCCGATAACGAATTGTGAAATTTCATCATTTCAATTAAACATCATTACGGGAATAATATAACTTCCAATTACTGTCTGAGTTTACTTGAAGATACATGATGCAAATCCAACTGATCTAAACATTGGGACAAAGGCAAAGATAATGCTTTTCAACTTTAATTAGTTGCAAATTGTAGGATGATGTTCATATTTCCTTCCTTTCCTTCCTTCAATATCCTTCCAAGTCAAAGTCCCCTTTTAGCCTTTTGGGGATTTTGACCTTCTTTTGTCTGGCTGCCAGAAAATGCAGTTAATAAAGATTCTTGGTAACGATTTTAGGTCAACAGTGAATTATTTCACAAGTGTATCTTGAGTAGATTCTAGACTCTCTTCAAGCAAAGTATTTCGTCGTTATCTAAATGATACGCACACATCACAATAAAAATTCATTGTAGACGGACGAACAAACAGCCATGGCTAGATCGGCTTGGCTGTTCAAGCTGATCAAGAATATATATATTTTTTACAACTTCATAAATAATCTGTTCAGAATGAAAAGTATTAAGCCAACAAACTTGATTCATGGCTCTTTGCTTTATAATCAGTGGACTTGAGTTAAGACTCTATTATTGACTTCAAATTGTTGGCACTTACGTGCCTAGCTACCGACTTGCATTCATTCATTCATTCATTCATTCACTCGACACATTCGATTGCATTGCAGTTTTATTCATGAATTTTAATGAGTTCCCTTTTTCTCACTAATTGCAGTCATTTACTAGCGGCAGTTGTCGATATCCTCTCGGATGCGGATGCCTAATAAATGTATGTAATAATATGCAGATGCTTAACGCATGCACATATATATACATATGTATGTATGTATGGTCGATTATGTGTGCTGCTGTTATTGTTGGTTTGAGATAAACAATTGCGGACAAGGGCAAGTGAAAAACTTCCTGGGGCTATCTCGAGGCCGGTCATCAAAATGTCACCGGTGCGCAAAACAACTTTAACAAATTGTCTGCTATAAAAGTGGCTTGTGATCACCACACAACAGTCCAAAACATCAACATCAACAACTGACACACAACTGTGGCTATAGCCAGAAAAACTCCTCTCAATTTAAAATTTAAATATCTATTCTATTCATTTGGTATTCTAATCGATTAGCCATAAGCATGTCAGGCAGCTTTTGCAAATTTCGCATTTTTGGGGTTTCTTTTCGGAAATGGCTGTCAATGCAGTTCTTTTGGAAGTACTTCTTGTCTGGTTAGCAGTTTCGCTTCAGCTGGGAACCTTCAGCGAAGGTTTCAAGCTCAAGACGCATTGTCAGCAATTTGCATAAGCGCACACTTATGCTCCCATCCCAGATAAACCGACTTGAAGACACCCTAACAAATTCATAGAGAGTTGTGTATTTTGTCGAAAGTTGCAGATTTATTTATATTTTGATTTAACAACTAAGTGTAAATCATATAAATATAAATACATCATAATATGTAATTATCATTGACATGGACATTTTGTCGCCAATCATATTTGTTATTGCTCATAAAACTGAATATTGACCCTGAGTTTGCATTGTAAAGATTGTCGCTTTCATTGCGTATTAATTATATATATATATATATATATATATATATATATATTTATATATGTATGTATATTTTGTGATCGCGACTTAAGCGAAAAGCAAATAAAAATTAACAACAGCAGCAGCAACAATATTGACTCTAAAGCAATTAAAAAATGGTGTTGAAACAGATAAAGGCAAATTCAAAAGTGTTAGCCAAAGTGTTTACAATTATGGCCAACTAATGCAAATGCATTTTGGAACTAGCCTAGAATATTTCGCCTTATCAGCCAAGCAACATTTACGTAAATATTAATTATTGACTAAAACCCCAAGCAGCGACTGTTGTCGAGCAGAAGCATCCACTTTCAATGCTTATCAGCTGCATGTGTGTGCCAAGTCTGAGAAGATTTCGAAATAAGTTAAGACAAATTGGGCTTACCGCAAAACAATCTTGTTGAAATATAACCTTTTTAATTTGAAATATATATTGTATTTTTTATCTAACTTTATAGACTGACTATGAGAAAAGAGTAATTACTTGAATCAACATTACTCATCTAAAAAACACAAGTTATAATTTCTGGATTAGTCGGAAATTTACCATGTTCACTTAATGGCTTTGTGATAATGATGAGATTTGGTCATGCTCATTTCGGAAGGTTCTCAGAATGTTGATAGAGATTTTCCTATGTTTGTTGCGACTGTAACCATGAATTTTGTGCAATACATTCTTTTTTATCTGGCTGCTTGTGTTCAGCGCGTGTCTGGGGCAACATAAATTGTCTACAAACTGATAACAAAAACAAAACGAAAATGACAAGAAGAAGCACAACATTTCTGATATCTACAATAAGACACAAGACAATTGCGACTAATTACGGGGCGGCAAAAATAAACGAACACAACTTGAAATGTGGCCCAGTTTTTTGTTTTTGTTTTTTAAATGTATGTATGTATATATACAAGGGCGTAGAAATATGAAATAGGGGGATTGGGTAGGGAAGGGGGGCTACAACCGTGACATCATAATTTTACATAGAAGAAGGAAATTGAAAAGATTTGATTTAACTTCAAATGAGTTTCTGAAGAACCTTTGCAATGTTTGAAATTATTTGATACGAAGCGCGGCTTAGTTTCAAATGTATGAATAAAATAGAATTCAGCCGCTTTTCATTTAAGGGGCTTCCCCGTGATAATGTCTTGTGTTTCCCAGACGTGGTTTATATCGTAAATTAGAGAAGAGAAAACTATTTGGCGGAAAGCTACCTCCCCCTTTGGGAAATGCTGGATACGCCCTTGTGCACATATGTAACTGTAAGCCATGTATGTAGTCCATATTGTTAGGGTATGCATATGTATGTATATGTACATATGTTGATGCTATACTGTTGGTTAAGGCGAGACTGGGATGTGGGAACAGCATTAATGCATTAATTGATCGTAGTGCCGCTTTTTATTGTGAGTCTCGGAATGGCAAATGAAATTTGTTGGCGTTGTCGCATTTTGATTGACTAAATTACGCATCACTTCAAGGGCGGCAGACGGGCGGGTGGGGTTTGAGCACCATGGAAAGAAGAGCTGGCCAATTTGCAGTAAGAGTCTTAGACGACAATGCTGCTGTTATTTTATGATGTGGATGCTGTACGCGTTACTCGCAGTTCCTGTTTGGTCACGTAGTCAGTTGACAATCATTGGAACTTGTCGCTGTGGTTTTTATACACATACGTATATATATATATATATTTGTTTGTTATTTTTCTTGTTTTTATACGTATGCATATTTTGCTGTATTTTCATTTTCTGATATGTACACATTTTGTTTTTGATTAGTTTGTTTTTATATGTTTGTTTTTTTTTTTTTTTGGCTTTATATAAATGCTGGTGATGCTGGTGCTGCTGCTGCTGTTGTTGCTTAGCTGGACTACGTAAGAATATACGAAATTCAAAAATTCTATATATAGAAATCAAAAACAAAGATTCTAATGTCGCCGACACCGATTCTCGTTTTGTTTGATTTACTTATGTTTCCATCTTAATTATTTTACTTTTTACGTTTAGTATTTTAATCTGTTTTTGTTTTTATTTTTTTATGCAGTGCTATACACATTATTATGCTCGATAATCGATAAGATAAGGTACAGGGTATGATAAGCTATAAACTAAATATGTGCCAATTAGCTCTGTAAATATATATTTTACTATTGACTAAGCAATTTGCATGCTGTGTAATATTTTCCATAGATCCTCATTAGGTTCACTTTCCAGCCCCTATGCAGAAATCGATCGATATTTATTAAGACACCATATGTATAAACAAATAGTGTTTTCTATTTTGTTGCCGCTGCTTATCGCAGCTGATTCTGAAGAGTCGCAGTGCCAATCAGTGCTAAATTGCCTTACTGCTGCTTCACCCCTGACCCCTCGCCATGGGCCCCACAACACCCCACATGAAGCAATTTATTTATAGCGCATCCACACAATAGCAATGGCAACGAAACAGCAAAGAGCGAAGAATTGAAACATGTTTAGGTTTGCTGAATGTTTCTTTTTATACCCTGTACCCGATTATCAGTGATTTGATAGGGTATAATGAAATCAATTAGCAGATCAAATTCATACATTTTCAATTTCATACATTCATAAACCATCAAACAGCTGAGAACAGTACATTTGGAATGGAGGTCATCGTTAAGCACTCACTAATCCATTCTAGTCGAGCACTCTCGACTAGAGTCCGCTCGCCGAGGGTAGTCAGGCTAGTCGGCCGGATCGGAACACTATGTTACATCTTATTATGTTATTGGCAACAGAGAATCAACATCGGACTACTATATCATATAGCTCACATTTTGGCGATCGTTCGGTTTTTTTAAAATCATAATCAAATTTAGATGAGAGCAGATCGACGCCGGTCTGCCGCTTGTCTGTTATTTATTGTTTTGTTTTTTTTTGTATTCCACATTTGTTATTTGTTTTAATTTGTTCTTTTGTTTTCGTTCGCTACTCACTTTAAATTGTTTTTGGCCTCTTCTTCTCTGTCTCTCGTTCTTGCTCGCGCTCTTTCCTCCTTTATTTTATATTTTTTTTGTCACTCTCGAAGTTCTCCTGTTGTTGGCGTATTTCGTTTTTCGTTTCGCTTTCGCATTTGTATTTCAAGGAACACACCAACAAAAAACAACACAGAAAATCACACTCAAGAAAAAAAATCACAGGCACCAGCAACAAATTGAAAACTTTTAAAAATGTTTCAACGCAAAATTTGGAACTCGCGTTGTGCGTTGTTGTTTTGTGTGTTTGTTTGGGTTTTTGGGCGTAATGTTTTGATTATTTTGGATTGGTTTTGTGCGGCTGTTCGTGCTGCTGTTGTTGTTGATATTATTGTGGTTGTGGTTCTTGCTCTTGTTGTTGTTGAGATCGAGACCGTTGACATAAATGCGCATACATTCATATATATTCAGCTTCACCTGCTTGCGGCATTTGCAATGCGCTTTGTGGCAAGTTGAATGCACTTTTTGGCAATCTCACGGCTCCGAATGCGAATGCGATTGCGAATGCGGATATGAATGACGATTGTATCTCGTGATTTCTATCTATCTGTGCTGGCGCTGATGCTGGTGCTGGCTCTGGGTGTACTCGTTTCGCTTCTGGCTCAGCCAAAGATTGTGATCCTCGCTGCCGAACTCAAAGGCCACACGCCAGTGCACCATTACAACTCTGGCTGCAATTGAGTGCCCCTCGAGCTATGGCCACAATGATATTTGTTCTTCTTTTTCCTCTGCTACTATTTCGCCTTCTAGGTGGATGCAATCTGGTCGGAGTAAATGGGCTACTTTTCTTCACAGCCAGTTCAACTTAAATGCCAGCAGCAACTGTTTTTTTTTTTTTTGTTACCAGTTTGCCGACTGTTAAGGATCTTTAGTGGGCTTTGAACTTTAGACCGTGGCAACGGCCATAGCAACGACAACAAAAACGACACGACGTATACGTGACGACCGGTCTTTTGGGATGCGATATATAGAACGCTACCGATACGGAGGCGGATCACTCGGACTCAGTCTTTCGATCGATCGAGCGAGCGATTCTTCCAAGATTCTTCAACTCAACTCAAGTGAACTGAACTGTTGGCGAGCAGCGTTGAGCAGCAACTGTTCGTATGAATCGCACTCTGTCGCTGTCGCAAGCATTGTCGCTGTGGCTGCTGCCGTTCGACATCGACGTCGACGAGCATTGAAGATGCTGCCACGAAGCGTCGTCGCACAGTGGGCGCTTTTGACTGTTTTCTGCTTAAACTTGTTTTGATATCGTAAAGTTTGTAACGCATTGAATGAGATACTCTTGAATAGCATTACTAGCCGAGTCTATATAGCCTGAAATTGAAAAAAAAGTCTTTTGAATATTCACAACTACCACAATTTTTATAATCGAAATCAAAAATGATTTCCATGTAAAATCCAATATATTGATTAAGCCCAGGCTTCAAGCTTTTGCATTCTTAAAATATCCATATACCTGTTAATCGAAACTCACTTATTAAAGCTTAAAAAAAAATCCAATCTTGTTTTGATTCTTTTATTGCGCTTTTAAGGGATTGGCCCCACAGTGTGTCGCCGTCGTCACAATCAGCTGATAGTCGTTGACTGAGTGAATTGTTCGAACCCCTCGCACTCTCTCTCTCTCTATCTCTCTCTCTCTCTCTGTATTTCTCTCTTTCTTTAGAGCGATGTGCGTATTGTATTTATTTATGTATTTTTGCTCTTTTTGCTGCTGCTCTCAGGACACATACATATACGTACAGACATATTTGTGCATACTTCTCGCCGAGACACTGATAATAGCCTTATCTGATTGTCAAGTGACACATTGAGGTGATGATAATGATAAGGATGATGATATGCCAACACATCTGCTTTACGACCCGCACACTCTAAAACTGGAAACTCAGTACTGTGAAAAATAAATGAGTTTTTTATTGCGCAAATTTCCGAGCATTTTCAAAACACAGACTCGTTCAATAATAATTGAAAATGATTTTCTGAATTGTAGCATATACGAGCATACATACATTGTAAGTTTGCAAGTCATTCAGTATAAATAACACCAGTTTGTGCAGTCTAAACATATTTTTTGCTCAGTGTATTAAACGTAGTAATTGTAGTTTTGATGCAAACTGGTCGATAAGAGATTGTACTAGGGTTTGCGTGGTACAGTGGCAAAAACAAGCAGCAATCTCTGCTCTAGATTTGATATTACCCAGCCAGATTGTAAGCGTACCGTGTGCCATGCGAACTGATTCATTTGCATACTTAGAACTTTCCGTGCTTTGCTTATCCATAATACTTTTAATAGTTCAACAAAACAGTGCTAAGCTTCAAGTACACAAATATAACAATATAATTTGTTGTCAACAGCAAAGTTAGTAAACTTAATGGTAAATGGTAATGCAATGATAATAATGATTTGCAGTTTCAGAGTAAAGCTTCAGATTAAAGAGGAATTTTTGATCTATAAAAGATACAGACCTTCAAATGTAATTGTAATAAAAAGAATAAATAAATAAAAAATTCATAATCAAAGATAATATCACCAAATTACACTTGAATTGAATTGATTAAATTCATTTCACTATATATATATATATATATATATTCTTTAAATTTATTCGTTTGAACTAAACCTATTCTAATCAGAATTAAGATTGGGTCATGCACCTTTTAGTCGTGTTGTTTGACATCGAACATTTTTAAAACATATGCATATATATATATTTTTTATTACAGGCTGTCGAACCTTGAATAACCTAGCAGATAAATTGTGTACTCAATTACAATCCTTCGATTATTATCTGAATATTATTAAAACACGCAACAGTTCGTTGTCGCATATATTCAATTTCCTTATTTTGCAACTGAATTTTTTTTAGTGCGCCGATGAATAATTTTTGACTTTTTTTTAGTGTGCTAAGTAAAGATGTAAATATATATATAATTTTAATTGGACCGGTTATTTTCGTTGGGAACTGCTTGGTTCTTTCAAATTCGTCTGTTTTCACTCAGAAACCACTAAGAGTCAGATTTTTTATTGAAAACTATATGAAGGAGTTTCAAAATTCATTCAGCATTTTTTTTTGTCGAATTTCTCCAAAGTTTATCTATCTGCTGACTCTCTTAAGAGAAGGGAGCATATAGCAATAGATACATAAATATCAGAAATTAATTGGGTAAATACAAATATTTTTAGAGTCGGCTTAGATGATGATAATGCCAATAGACATTTTTTATTACCATCAGTTTTATTAGGTATACCACAATTGGCATACAAACGGTCGCTTAAGATCGTTTACAGTTACAGACAAGATTGTATGGGTAGCATTTGTATGAGTACATTAACCCATTCATTTCCGTAGGCTTAAAATGAATGTTTTTATTCCTCATTCTGCCGTTACTTGCTGCTTACAGTGCAACGGACTTGACCAAGAGAAAGATTTCTATTTGATTTCATTTCACCCCCGACAATCTGCACTTGTGTTTTGCTGGTTTTTTTTTTGTTTTTGTTATGGGTAAAACGTGATCGGAACCAAAGCTGGAGATCGACTTGTTGCTAATTTGAGAAATGAATTTAAGTTTTGCCATTGACAAGCAGCCGCAATTGTGGCTTTCCATTGGCGGTGTCACGTCCGCAGCCTTATCGGACCCCGACTAGACCAAAGCAGAGCAGTGGAAGCCCAGTAGCGAAGTCTCTACAATCTGCACATGGGTAAGTCCGCTCATGAGCCCTACATCAGTTAGATAACTGGTTTAGCTTCGTTAGAGCCGTGCGCAGATAAATTGGCTTAATTTATAGGCATTGATAAGACATTTAAACTTTATGGACCAGCACTGCGGCGGGAAGTGCTTAGAAGCAGCAGCACCACTGTCATCGTTGCCTCGTTGGCGTTATCAATCCGTATTAGGCTTATCTATCTGGCTAGGTAAACAACGCAATCAGACAACAACAGAGCACGTTGATTCCAGCACGAACTCATCTCGACACTGCCCGAATTGAATGCTGGCCAAAAGCCTGAATAACCTATACAATATACAAAGAAAACAAGTGACATAAGTTCATTCGATTATCTTCAAAACAAATTGTTTTTTGGCGACTCAGAAAATGTTCTCCAAAGACAATGATCATCATTGAAAATTCTTTTGGGTCTGACCAGGAAATCTGTAAATCGATTTTGGCAGAAGCTTACCACAATGGTGTACTTTAGATGGATGCAGAATAATATTTAAAATTAAGCTAATATTATAATAAGACTCGAATTCGATTTGCTTGCTTTGAAGTTTGAATTCCAAAATTGAACTTTGCTCGTTCAGATTCATCATCTTAGAATAAGATTATATTTGTTGCCTTACAAAGCAGACGGTATTATCAGGTGTTGTGTGGTGCATAATGATAACAATTACTTTCAATATACACAAACACAATATATACATATTTATATCTGTGTCTACCACTTTTTTTCAAAGTTTGTTTCAGTTTTAAGACTCATTTTTTATTATTCTCTTTCAAATGACAGCATCGCCAAACACACAATCTATTCCGACTGGCTGAGAACTATTCCGAGAGCTGTTAAAACATTTGAATTCCGCTTCACTGAAAGAGAGCGAGATGGGCAGAGAGAGAGAGAGAGAGAGAGAGAGAGAGTGGTGTAAACATCGGATTGTTGTTAGTAGTTGGCGTTACAATTCAATTTGTTTAAATTGTGCCTTTATTTATTTAGTGTTTCGTCAAACAATTTACAATAAACGCAAACGCTTGCATTGAATCGTTATTTTCGCTAGCCTAAGAATTCGCAATGTACGAGGTACCCAAGTCGAGGGGCTCCAGAATCCAGAATCCAGTATCTAGAATTTAGAAACTAGATGCTGCATACTGGGATTCTTGCATCTTAGTGTGGCTCAAAAACATACATACTTATATACGTGTATGCTAAGTACAATACATTTAGCGATGCTGAGATTGATTTAGTAATTAGTTGTTGTTAGTTGCTTGTGTATTCGCTTTGGCTTGGCAATGATGCGATTGCTCGACATTTATAACTACTTTGCGCGTACATAGAGGTAAGTAAATGTAGTAAATAAATCAATGATAATACAATTAACAGCCAATACAAAACCCGGGTGAAATTGCTTGAGAAGTTTATTGTATGACTACTTGCTAAACATTTTCGCGAATTTGGTTGCTTGCATTAAGTTTTATAGTTTTCAGCGTTTCGTTTACCTTTTATTTTGTATTTTATATTTTTATTTGTATTTTACTGAACGGTGGGCAATAAAGGAAACGAGAACACATATGTAAACAGGATACCAACATTACATTTGAGAACGCAAATAATGTTAGAATAACTAACAATGATAATACTTAGTATGTATATTATATATATATACTCGCACGAATGTAGTATGTGGTATAATAAAAAGCCAATTCAACAATTGTACAGATTACTATAGTTATAGTCACTTATGGTGTTTTGTTGGCACCTCTCTCTTCATTTCTTGGTTGGTTTGTGTGACCTTTTGATATTGATATAAATTTGACAAATAGCGCACATTGAGATTGTATTTGAGTACAATTTTATAATTAATAATAATTTATTTGCTGCTGCTGCTGCTGCTGCTGCTTTCTGCTTTTGTATACGTTTAAAATTAGACACCATTTACAAACATACAATACAATTACAATTACAATTACAATTACAATTAACTACACAAAGAGATTGGGGTTTCTTTCTACCGATTATTAAATTAGTGACCGCCGCCCAAAAGTAGGCAATAATATTTCCAATATTTGCTCGCTCGCCTGTATTTAAATGTATGTTGTGCGTAAATATATTAATTACTTCATTCTCTTAGAAGACTACACTTATTTTAATTGCTAGACCGACTTGATCGGTATATGCAGCTCTTTACTTGAGATCCCTTGAGCGCTAATGCCACTATACATATGTATATATGTAAATGTATATAATATACTAAGTATTACATTATATTATTATAATGTATGTATGCATTTTAGTGTGAATACGTCTATATATTTGTGTATGCGTGTGTGTGTGTGTGTTGGGTATTAATTTGATTTGAATTTCATTATTGTTGTTGTTGTTGTAGTTGATGTTCTCAGATGTTGACTCAATTCACATAGATAATTTTAAATACTATACCAAAGTTTGTAAGCGGTATTTCCCTAAGCTTGCTATTGACAAAGATTTAACTTCATTGGTTGGGCTGCCATTGTGCATGTGCATATCAATGTATATATGTGCGTAGCTCAGCTACGAGTCAGGTATACATGGGTATGCAGTTCTTACTTCACCTCTATATATTCTTATCGTTTTCCTTGCCCCACAATTGTATCGCTATGGTTTTTCTTTAATTGGTTGTCTTTCTTTGACTTTAATTCTAGTCCTGTTGGAGTTGTCTGTTGTTCTCGATCATCGCACACAAACATATACATATATATAGAGTAACGCACACACATATATACATATACACACATACAAACAAATATACAACACACGAGAGACGCTGAGGCGCACAAAAAAATATATAAATATATATGGCTATCTTTTAGTTTTTTTAGTTTTTGTTCTTTTGGAATAACGTTTACAAAGTGTTTAAGATTAATGTTTTTGTTGCCGTTAGCGGATATGTGAAAATGTGTGTGTGTGTGTGTGTGTGTCTTAAAAGGAACGAATTGTAAGAGGAGCTGTACGTACGTATATGTATGTTTGTTAGTAAGTAAGTGAGGCTTCAGATAGAGCGAGTATAAGTAGCAAGTAAAGAGTAGCGAATAGTAAGTAACGAGTAATGTGTTCGATCTATGAATTGAATGAATTTATTGCTTCGATTGTTGTCATTTAGTTTTGAGATTTCTCATACTGTGCAATAGTTTTGTAACATATACGAATGCAAGTAAATTATGCTAAGTACTCGTTATGTACTATGTTGTCATAAGTAGTTATTTTTTGGTGTTTGGATTCCATTTAGTGGCACTATTTTATGCTATTACCTAGGAGATTATTTTGTATATGCACTTAAGTAAGTTGCTTTTTGGTGTTTGCGGTTACAGCTCGATAATAACATGGTTTGGCTCTTGTTTTTCTTGAATAACGATTTATCTCGGCTACATTATTATTATTATTATTATTTTATTTTTTTTGTATATATTTTACTCTTACTTTCTCTGCTGCTGCTGCTTTCCTATTTCGAGAATCACTTGGCAGTTTTATCATTGGTGTTTTTTCGTTTGCATTGATTTTGTTTTAAATACGAGAATTTCGGATCAAGGAAACAGGAATGGACATTGACAGGGTGGAGGGGGCGACTAACTACGTACATATAGTTTGCGGGGTCACATTGGGTTAACGGTTAACAGAACAAGGTTGAGAACACACGCGACCTAGTGGCAAGAGGCAAGGTATTAATTAATAATTATTAATAGGTAACAACGTTAAATATACATCAAAATACGAGTCCAAATACGAGCTCTACAATTAGTACTAACACACACAGTTTCCGTCTGACTTTCATATAGCGCACTGTCTGTCACGAGGACCGGGACGAGGACCAGGGCCAGGCCCAGGACCAGGACCAGGACCAGCACCCGGCCCAGTACACAATATCAGCTCATCTCGATTGTGAGCTGCGTCCGAATGCCGGAACTGGCAATTCGGGTTTCTCAACGTTACTCAACGCTTCACCCCAAAGAGATTGGGTATGGACTTGATCTTCTTGCGGGAGCAGTTCACATAGTCCTTGTACATGTCAGAGCGCAGATAGCGCGAGTAAGAATCGCTCTTCATTAGATGATACACATGCGAGGCAGCCACATCGAAGCACCAGCGATTTGGACCATTTGGCGAGTTAACAGCTTCGCGTGCAAGCTCCACAGATTTGGAGTCCACGTTCACTGGACAGGGAGCATCGGGTGCAAGAAACTCTTGCCAAATTCGGTGTATTGCCTCCTTGATTTCGGACTGTGGCAGCGCCTTCATCTCCTGCACCGACTCCCAAAATCTGACATAAGCGAAAGTAGCAATGGTCAAATTGTAAATTGTGCGACAATTGTGTGGTTATTATTCTCACTCACTTGAGATTCTCGCCGCTGTACTCCTTCTCCAAAAACTTGGTGAACTGGTCGCGCCCGATGGCATCGTTGAGCAGCTCGCGCAGACTGAATGCCCATCGCTTGACCCGACGCACAGGAACTTCTTTGCTATAGTGGGTGAAATCAGAGCAGATGGTAATCCAATTTATCAGAGCCATTGACTTTCGCTTACGGCTTACCTATTTTTCTCGGTATCCCACATTTCGGTGCTATCCGTTTGCCAGGGATTGGGTAGCTCCGGCAACGTTATAAAGTAATCGAACTCATTATACTGATCGTAGTACGCAACCAAACTAAAGTTCAATAAAATGAAACAAAACAATTATTTTCTTCTTTTTCCGTTTTTTTTTTTTTTTGGTCACGTAAAAAAGCACTAATCATTTATTATTAAAAAATCTTGAATATTCTGCAAATTAAGCGAACGCTTCCAAGCAGCAACTGTGTGGCAATAACAAAGAATAATATTTAATAACAAAATAGCAATAAAATAAAACATATTTTTTAATAGAGAGAGAGAGAAAAAGAGAACTATTTAAGATAACAACGATGGCCTGTGCAACACTGGAAACAGCAAGATCGACGACAACAACAGCAGCACAGCCAGCACCAACGCCAAGCAATCGCTATGCCAAAGGCAGCACCGAACCGAGTCCCTTCTTCGAGTCAGCACTGGCCAATATGTCGCCAGATAAAATGGCTGAGAATCTGTGCAATGAGATCAAGAGACTGCACAAAAGCAAACAATTGCCAATAACACCGGCTGCGTTGGAGCGCATGCAGGACTCGGAGTCGAGTGGTTTTGAAATGGGACCGGAGAGTCCGCATCGTCCGGACAGTCCACCTAATCATTTGATAATCCGCCAGCATGATGATAAGTCGCTACCAGGCAGCGCCAAGCTATTTGTCGTAAGGTTCGCCTATATATATATAAATATGTATATGGCGGATATATATATAGATTCGACTCACGCCTCAGCCGCCTTGGACACTTTGATTGTGCGCCGCTCGAGCTTCTGCTTACGAAGTGCAATTATACGCGTCAGCTGCTCGACGGGATTTTTGGCCACAGAGGCACCAGATGAGCCGGTGCCATGACTGGAGCCGCCGCGTCGATAGGCCTTCTTAATATCAATCTCGGTGGTATTGACACAGCCCGGCATCGGCCGGTGCACATCCCAAAAGGCGCGCTCCTGCGAATCCAGCACCTTTCGCTCCAGCTTGTCCCGCTTCTTGGCCACCTTGCTCTGCGATTCGGCCTGACAATTGGAATCGGAACGAAGGGTTGAATGCTTGTCAACGATTTAGTTATTGTTTGGTGGTCATGAGGATAACGCACCTGCATGAATATGAACTCCCATTTGCGCGAGAACATCTTCTGGAGCTTGGCCAGATTCTCGGCCTCGTAGTCGGCCAGCTCCAAGCGTGTCTTGTTCTGCATGGTCCGCTTGCACAGATAAACCGCATAGTCTGTGTTCTCCGGCTCCCAGCAGTTCGATGGCCAGAAATATGGTGTTTGAAATCTAACGGAACAGAAGTTAAAGTTAAAGAATGTGGAAACAATTCGAGTGGCGAGATTGCAGCTGGCTTGGTTACCTGTAGAAGGTGCCATCGTTCTTCACGGTCAGCGCATGATCATCAATGGGAAAGATGTAGCCGTGCGAGCTAAGCAAATGCGCAAAGTGAAGCGCCTCTGTCACATCCTCCACATCGAAGTTCTTCAGTATCCAGGCGACCAAATCAGCGCCCGTAAATACCGATGGCACCTTGCTCATAAACGCCTTCACCGTGCGCACAGCCACTCCGCTCGACTCCGCCTGCATCTTCTCAATGATGGCCTCCATCTGGAATTAATACAATTGTTGTACAATTTTCTTATTACACCAGTCACATTGACGTTTCGAAGTTGACATTGGACGTCAGAAATTTTAGTTTGACTGTTAGTCGTTTTCTACGAGAATGCTAGATTTGATATATATTTATATGTATATATTGAATTTTTGACAGACTGCTAAGTTGACATTTGAAGCGATACAAATGAAAGATGGGTTCAGGTAGTTTTCCACAGAACGCGGCGCTATCAAAAATGAAACCTTTTCAAAAGCAATTTAGTTCTGAACATGTTGAAATGAATATATTGGTTATATGTATATATATGTATGCCACTCACCTTTTTGTAGACAAGTATATTGGGCGCATCTTCATTCTTGCTGCCCCGCTGCGAATGATGCGATTGTTGCACCGCTGACGGCGCTGCCGTTGGCTGCTGTTGCGGCGACTGCGATTGGGATTGCGACTGCGAGGATGAATGATGATGATGGTGATGATGATTGCTGCCCACGCTAAGCAGGCCACTTGACTTGGATGCCGATGAAGATGACCCACTGCCACTGGGTGCTGTTGCATCCCGAATGCTGACCGTCTTGCTGCTCGAAGGTGGCGTTGCAGCCGCAACTGTTGCTGTTGTTGTTTTGCTATTGTTGTCTGCAGCAATCGCATTGTTGCCGGCACCGTAGCCAGTTATCATGGCATTGGTAGTGATAATGGTGGCGCTGCTGGTGATTCTGATTGAGGTGGCGGTGGTTGCAGTGGTTGCGCTGCTGGTGGTGCTGCTGGTGGTGCTGCTAATAATCTCGCTATTACTGCTTCCATTAACATTCTCCACTTGACCAGGCTCTGACTCAGCAGGCACAGCAGCAGCAGCGGGGATAGCAGCAGACGCAGCAGCAGTTCCTGTTCCTGTTGCAATCGCAGGTTCCTCTGTATTGGCATTGATTGCTGCTGCTGCTGCTGTTGACATTGGCATTGACGTTGACGCTGGACTGATGTTATCCGTTGCTGCTGCTGTTGTTTCTGCTGCTGCTGCTGCTACCGTTGTTGTTGTTGCTATTGGTGCTGCGTCTACTTGTGTGGTTTCTGCTTGTGGTGCAGATGTTGGTGACGCCACTGGCGTCTTGGGTGCGCTGCTCATGGCCAGCGCATTTGTTGCTGCTTGCGTGCTGCTCTGTGTTTTGTCCGCTTCTGAGTTCATTGTTACCATCGTACACACTCGCTGCCTCTGACTTGGATTCGGACTCTGACTCTGGTGTCTGCGCTTCCGCTGCGGCGAGCTATTTATAAACGCGCCACGCGACGCTTCCACTCTTCAAATGCTGTTTTGTCCCCTATGTATGTGTGTGTATATCCTTTTGCGTGCGTTATCGACTTGCGTCCGCCGTCCGAGTTTGTTAGCTTGCGTAGTCAGTGAGTGCGTGCGTGTGTGTGTGTGTGTGTGTGTTGCGTGTTTGTTTGTATGTATGTGTGTGTGTATGTATGTTTGGTGTTTGTGTGTGCTGTGGAGACAGGCCAACAGCCAAAAATGTTGCAACTCCCCTCGTCGAATGTGTGACTTCAATGTAACACCGCCATTTCATTTATTTATCCACTTATCCAGCTCCATCTCCCTGCATCGCTCGCCGCACTTTTGTCGCCACTTTGCAACGTTTCGCGTTTTGCGTTTTGCTGTGTGCGCTTTTCGCTGTTTCACGCTGCTATCACAGTTTTCGACTGCAGGAAAAAAGCGCAGCTAAAGTGCTCAACACACTCACACACACACACACGCACACACTCACACGCACACACACACACGCACACACACAATAGACGAACGCACGCACTTTTCAATACTTCTGGTCAAGGCACAATTTTGTTGGCCTTCCAATTTGCTTTTCGATTGGTTAAATATATATATGATTTTGTGAGGCCCGAATTTGTTGGCAATTAAAGTTAAGGTCCTTTTGCTTAGCTGGTGCTGATTCTGCTGCTGCTGCTATTGCTACTGGCTGTAGTTGTGCTGCTACTGCTTCTTCTTTTGCCTTTAGCTTCTTCTTCTTCTTGTTTTTGGCGTTAGCCTGTAATCATTTTACGTTTGCTAGGAGCGACGACGACGGCGAGGTGTGCGGCGGCGAGTGGGCAGTGCTGAAGCCAAAGTCAATTCAAGTGCCTCTGTCTATATATGTATGCGTGTATGCATGTATGTATGTATGCGCGAATATATGTCGTGTACGTCGTTCACGTTCACGTTCACGTTCACGTTCTCGTCGCGGCTTCGTGCCTTATGAAAAGGCGCTTCCTGTAGTCGATTTGCTGTTGCAATCGATTTTTGTTTGCCCAACCGCCCACCTCATAGCTCACACAGACACACACACACGCACACACACACAAACGTATAAGCGTACACCCACATAAGCTCGCCCACACAGAGTGACGCGAGCGCTTGTTCGTTCGTTCTCTCTCGCTCTCTTACTCAATTTATGTGCGCTCTCTTTGCTTATTGCTCAGCAGCTGTTGTGAATTGCCTCAGTGTTGCCAATCTGTTGAAAGCTATGCACTTATTGGTCACACTGACAACTGAAAATTTTGAATTGCTTTTCGAATTTGAATTTGTAATTGCTTTATTTAAAAGAATACGATTTTCGGCTAAACTTAGTTGGTAAGCAATACAATTATAACTAACAAAAAAAAGGGAAATTAGATATATGTCTATATATATATATGTATTCATTTGTATATGTATTAAGGCATATTATGCATATGTTGTTTATTAGTTGTGTTGATTGGATTTCACTTGAAGCTCGGTTTTTTGCTTCAGTGCTTTTAATTAATTTATAGTGAACTTATTGTTATGGCTTTTATACAAATTTGCGTTAAATTTTGCTGACAATTATATCAATTTATAAGCAACAACAATCGGAAATATTACTTTTTCAAATAAATAAAAAATGGAATTAGTATATATATATATAATGGTTATAACTCGTATTATAAACAGGATAGTTGAAAACAGTATTCAATATTTTTTTGTTTTTCTTCTTATGTTTGCTAAGGAAAACAATAGAACTCGCTGGTTCTGTGGCCCATTTAAGACTAAGTGTTTTGCTGTTGTGTAGCACTCAAATAATGCGTTACTCGATTATTTGGCTTGCACACACTATTATCATATGCTTATAATTTTCTTAACGGTATTTACACAAGTTTATCAATGCCAATGTCCAATTGCATTTCTGGACATGCATAGATATAGAGTATGATTTAGTATATGTGCGGCATAAATATGTATTGTAGCTTGTCGAGGCCTTTTGCGGCCACATCAAAAATATATAGTAGTATGTTATGTAATGTGTAATATTCGATTGGCCTCCAAATCAAAAGGCAGATGTGACCAGTCAAATTGACCAGCTATATTCATAATATATATTCATTGTTGAGTAGAGGTTGCGCTTCATATCCGGCACAGACAGAGACACAGACAGAGAGAGAGAGAGAGAGAGAGAGAGAGAGAGAGAGAGAGTTGGCACCCCTCCAATCTGTAGACTCTGCTCTGAGTGCTCATCTTTGACTCTTCCCGCGGCGCTCGAGCCAAGTCGTCGGTGCCTGGATTTGCCCTTGTTATAGATTCCATATAGAAATATAAATTGGCTTCAATTCTCCATCATCTTCTTCTTCGTCTATTGATTCTCGTGATCCATCCTAGGCCTGTTCCTGCAGCTGTGCACGGGACTGTCGGACGGGTCGGTCGGACCACAGCGATGCCTGTCCGCCATTCTGCGCCTGGTAGGACAACGGCGGCGGTCCCAGTTGCGCTTGGGGCACCAGCTCCGCCTGCGGATTGAACTGATTGTTGCTGTTGTAGTTGACCAAAATGTCGCTGGCCAGGCTGTGGCCAATGTTAACGCCCCGATCCGGATAATAACTCTGTTGTTGCTGCTGTTGCGGCTGCTTGTTGCTTGGCTGGCGCCAGTGTTTGTGCTGCGGCACGGGCAACAGGCGGTATAGGGGCTCCGGCGCGGCAGGCCCACTTGGATAGCTGGGCACAAAGCTGTACGGCGGAAAGGGAGGATGCTTACTGCTATTGTGGCGCAATCGCTTAAATTGTGGCGCTGGCGGCGGCGCTTGCGACAGTTGTGGACGTTGCCAGTTGAATTGCGGCGGACGCAGCTGATATGCGGCAGGACGCGACTGAAGCTGATTATCCAGATAGGAAGAGGACGGAGGCGGAGGCGGCAGCGGTGGATGCGGTGTGCTGTACACAATCTGCTGCCCAGGATCGTAGGGCGATGGCGACTGCTGAAGTAGCTGCTGCTGCTGTTTGCCCATCCTCAGCTGGCGCTGACGTTGCAGCAGCAGGGTGTCGGGCAAATATGAGTCTGGATCCTGTTGCTGTAGCCCCTGCTCCTGCTGTTCCCGTTCTCGTTCCCGCTGCAGCTGGAGCTGTTGATGCTTGCCCACGCGCAGTTGGCGCTGCCGTTGCGGCTGCGGCTGATAAACGATTGCCTTGAACGCATTCTGATCCTGCTCGTCGGCACTGTAATTGACCATGGGCAGGAAGGGCTGCCGATCAAAGTCAGGCGCATGGAAGCGTCCGTTGGCAGCCGCCGGCGGCGAGATAAGATTACTGCGTATCAGCTGGCCCAGTGCAGCATCGTATTCGGTGTGCAGCTGGATGGGGGAACGTGGCTTGGGCGTAATGCTCACGACGGACACATCATTGACGGAACTTGGTGGGGACTTGTAGTGGTGTCGCTTCGGTGGCTTTGTGGCCAGGAAGTCACTGATTGCATTCGACGATTTGATGCCAGTGGGTTGTCGCTTCGCTTCGAAGTACTCGTAGTAAATCGGATTGGACTTGGACAGCGGTGACTGATCACGATCCCGATCTCGATCCCGTTCCCGATCCATATTGCGATCCCTGGTGCGTTCCGAGCTGCTCGTGCTGGGCACAAATACCAGCTGCGCGGTGGGTTTTTGACGTAGTTGTGGCTGTGCCGTTGTCGGCTGGTAGTTCACAGGATAAATGGGTATGGGCACTGCCACTGGGACCGGCACGCGCTCCACATACTTATTGGCCTGTCGAGTTGGAGCTGGTGCCTGCGACAGATAACCAATGGCATTATATTTAAGGGAGAGGCGCGACGGTGGTCGGGTGGTGCTAGTGGTGCCGCTAATTGTACTGGTAGACATAGGAGTAGTGCTGCTACTGATGTAGGGACGTCGCGTTGACGTCGTCGTCGTTGTCGTCGTCGTTGAGGAGGTGGAGCTAGTTGTCGCCATCGTTTCCAGCCGGCTAAAGTGGTCGGGTGGCGGTGGCAGCACAATGCCTGGCACCAGCGGACCCGGCGGCACCGGATTCGAGTAGTTGCTATGATAGACAAAGCTGTACGCTGGCGGATAGTACAGCGATGGATCATCCTCGTCAAAGTCACTAATATTGCGCTGGAGGGCAGCGGGTCCCGAGCCGGAAATGTTGCCCGATGCGTGCAGCCCACCGATTAGCCAGGGCCCCAGCAGCGGACTCCGCGGCAGTGACGCGAGGTGGGGTGGCGGGGATGGGGGATGGCCCAACGTTTCGTTGGGATAGAGCCAGGGCGCGTAGGGCGACGGGTAGACGTAGCTGGGCTTCGGGTCAGCTGCCTTAGACGACGCAATCGCTCCCGGCCGGGCAGCAGGATGCGTCCCCGTGCCGTGGGCAGCTCCGTGACTTTGGCCGTGGGCCGCGTGCTGACCCACAACGGATGGCGTTGCATTGCCAGCTGTCGGATGGAGGCTCTCGATTTGATTATCTCGGATAAGCTGCAGTGGCCCATTCGGCTCGAGCTGCACGGGAAATGGAGGCGGCACGACCGGATTCGCTGGCAGCTTGATCTGTCGCAACGGCGCATCGTAATCATCAATTGGCGGCCAGGCATCATCATTGACATTGCCATCGCCTCCGGCTGCCTCATTCAAGCTGCCACCCTTGATGACCAGCAGATGATCCTCGGCTAGCCAAATGTCCTGCTCGCTAAGGCCGCCAAAGTTGCGTTCGTTGTCCAGCGGCACCTCCGGATTGCGAGCATAGCTCAGCACGCCCGGACGCTTGGGTACGCGCCGGAAGAGCTCCTTCTCGATCAGGCCGTACTTGCCATCCCGCACCTGATCCGCGAGCGTCTTCTTTGCATCCTCCTTGCTCTGCTTACCGCCGCTGCTGCCACTGCTGCCGCCCTTTGCTGACTCCGCCTCCTTGCCGGAGCCGGCACTGAGCCGCAATATGCCGTTGTCCCAGTTATCAAAGTCATCCGGCTCATTAAGCAGCGCTTCGTCATCATCCTGATCCTGATCCCGATCCACTAGTGATGGCCTGGCCAGACGATAAGAGCTGCTTGCCTTGCGTCGCTCCTTCACCAATGGTGGCTTGGTTGTGGTTGTTGTCGTTGTTGTTGTTGTTGTTGTTGCTACTGCAATGCTTCGGCTGCTGTTGCTGCTGACAGCAGACACTTCGTAGGTGGAGTGACCCTGCGCATTGTGGATGTGTCCAGCCACCAGGCGCTGTATCATGCGCGGCCTGTGGATGACAACAAGAAGAAGAAGCACAATTAGCACATTTAACTGCAGCAGCAGCAGTTCCAAATTTCTACATGCAACTTTGATCAATGGCGGCGCCCAAAATGGGCCAAAATACCGTCAAACAAATTAAACAAAAAAAAGAATCGTCTACGCGAGTGAGCTCGACTAGCAGATGCCCTGTACAAACAGCTCTATCAAATACATTTTGGAAATGGGTAAAATGAGTATATTGGTTTTGCGCAAATGTATGTAACAGGCAAAAGGAAGGTGTATCGAATATTTTTGACCAGGATCAACAGCCAGAGACTATAGGAGCTAGAGACTTTGAATTTGGATTGTAGGTTCCCGTTTAGCCCGCGCAGCTCAAGTAAGCTTAATTTTTGTTATCGATAACTGCCTTCGTTTCTTAGATAGATTTCGAATTCCGATAGATAGAAAAGGCACAATTTTAAAGAGAAATTCATCGAATTAATACATCATTTGCAGATTATTGATCAACTGCCCAAACTTCATCAAAGCAAGAAAGACTCACGTTTTGAGTGCGCCGGCGACGGTTCGTGCGAAGGGGGAGTTAACGAGTGGATCTGAGGACAGCGACTGACGTCCACCGTTGCTGCTGCTGCTGATGCTGCTGGCATCGAATGCAGTCAGCGTTGGCGTGTCGCGTGGCTGGCGAGCAGCACGGATGCTGCCACGGCCGCTGTCGCGTCTAGTGCTGTCAGCAGATGTTGTTGGCGTTGCCGCCGTTGTTGTTGTCGTTGTTGTGGCTATGATGCCACGGCGACGTTGCAGTCGCGTCGTTGTTGGCGGCAGTGGCGTTGTGCTGCTGCTTCTGCGACGCCCGTTGCCGTCATCGATGGGCAACGTTGTAGGCGGACGTCGTTGACGAGGGGCGCGCAACGTTGGCGTCTGTGACGTCGTTGTCGTCGTTGACGTTGCTGCTGTTCCTCTGCCTCGCTGGCCAGCGGAACGAGTTGCCATCAACGTTCCCGTACCCGCTGTCGCTGCCGCAGCCGCTGCCGCAGCCGCCGCCAGCAGCGCTATCACGATCAAGTGCAAGGTTAACGATGTCATCTATGAAAAAACGAGGGAGTACAAAACAGGACAATTAAAGTAACAGTTATCGTAAACAGTTATGTTAAGCAAATTGAAATCATTTAAATATGTTCATCTAAAGTTCAGAAAGATTAACTGACTTTTGGGCTTTAGATCTCAATCTATCTTACGTTGAGATATTATAGCGTTAAAATCTTAATAATTATAATTAAATTCCTCAATTCCTTACACTCGCATTGTCAGATTGTAATTACAAATTTATAAATTTATTTTTATTTATTATATATAAAAAAATATATACATATAATATTAACATAAGCTTTTCATGATCATATTTGTATTTATGCTGCTTGTCTCGCTTTTAGACGGGGTATAACAAAATGTGTTCGGGTTCAAGATTAACAATCTGTACCCATTTGATTCCATTCCGTTTCGTACCATTAAAACTAGCTTCCTCCTCCCCTTCCCCCCGCACAACACATCTTTAATTTCGATGCGCTGAAGTGCATCGAACAATGAATTTGCCATCTGGTTTTTGGTTTTGTGTTCGTTGTTGTTGTTGTTATTGTTGCAAGATTTGAGCACGCGCCAAGTCTCAACAAAGCGCTGTTGTTGTTGCTGTTGCTGATGTAGTTTTTGTGTCTGCTGCTTCGCTCATGTTAATTAGCTTCACTCAATTGATAAATGGCCAAGTGCGCTGCTTTTATTGTTGCTGCTGCTGCTGATGCTTCTCTTTATAAGCGCCTTTCAGCGCTCCATGATTTGTGGGCTCACATTTGAGTTGATCGTTTTGAGTCTGCGATGCGGCTGCGGCAGCTGTGTAGTTTTATGATCGTAATCATCACAACAATTTATATGCATTTTTTGAGTCTTCTTTTCGAATTAATTTGTGATTGATTTGTGCTTATTATTGTTATGCCATGATGATTTGCTTGGTTGGTTTGCTTGCAACGTATGCAAAGTGAACTCTCGACAGCAATAATTGATAAAAAATCAAAACAAAATATTCCAAAAATGTTTGTATCATTTCAGCTTTCACCTGATATGTGCATAGATTATGTCTTCACATATTTATTTTAATATTCATAACTATTTTCCTATCCAAACTGTAGATAATAATTAGTAACACTCGGTCTGATCCAATATAATTAAGGAAATGATAAAAGGCGAATCTGGGGATAGTAATTTTATCAAAGCTAAACCACATTTTTTGCTTTTTGCTGAGTAACCAATTTTTCATAAAATGTTATTTTGTAGTTTTAAGTGTGTTATTTATCACAATTAAATGTAGTCCAATCTATTGAGAACTGGCCCAAAAACGAAGCCAAGTAATTTCACTGCAATTGCAGTTGAAGTTGATTAACCGGCTCCAGTTAGCCAAGTTAACAATTCAATGTGAATTCCGCGCATTTCAAATGGCTATCTGCAGCAGCAGCGCAGAACAATCAAATTATAATGCTTATGGCAAAAAATAAAATTGTGAAAAAAATGTGCGAAAAATAAAAAAAAATGAATTGAGTCCAATTTAATCTATGACACCATCGCCCCAAACTGCTTTCAAATAAACTAATTAAATTGAAGTAAAGCAGCAAAGTAACATACAAAAATGAAAAATAACAACAGCAGCAGAAATAAAAAATAAGGCGCAGGCAAAAAGTGCTCTGCAAAAACCAGCAACTACAAAGAATTATTTATTGCCAATAGGCGACGGCACCGTCACCGTCAACGTCGACGTCGACGTCGTCGTCAGCGTCGCAGTTGCCTTTCATTCAAAATGCAAAGCGGTCGGCAAATCGCGTTAACTTTTTGTTGGCAGCAGCACCAGCAAGGCTTGGCCCAGGAACGTGGAACATGGAACACGAAATGTGGAACGTGTGTTTGGCTCTATGACGAATCTGACGTGGCTGCGCAGCCACTACAAACACCGTTAGGCGGCAGAGAACGCGTGCACGCGAATGGTTTCATGTTGGATGATACCCTGCAACGCCCATCAGATAGGTTAGATGCAACTCATGCAAATGCATGTAACGAACCTCTAAAAACTATGCAGCTTCGCTAAATCGGGCTTAAGCTAGATCAGGTAATCATTTTATGTACAATAAGACTTTCAACAAGGATTAACCATTCATTGCTTGGAGGGTATCTCTAAGTCGAGCACTTGCAACCCAAGCACATTTTGCTCGTTTTTCACTGCATGATTTTTTACGAACTGAGTATTTTATTTTATTTAATTTTTTTTTTATTTTACTTTTGATTGCCAAACAACAATTTGGCTGCTGCGGCTGGTGTTGTTGTTGTTGTCGCTGGTTCTACGTATTAAATAAAACCGCTAAACAGGCACAAGCACAAGCGGAGGCTGGAGTTGAGGCTGAGGCTGGGGCTGGAGCTGGAACTGGAGGCAGGCACATTCCGTTGCTAGCAATCCAGTTACGAATCACGTTCCATTTGATTGTTTCAGTTTTTCGGCTTTTGCCGTTTTTGGCTTTTATAGCATAATTTTTTTTATTGTTGTTGCTTTTGCTATGTAGCTGAACTTTGCATTGTTCGCTTTTGTTGTGGTTTTTGTTGTTCTTTTTTTTTTGTTATTATTATTGGGCTCGGCAACTGCGCCCACAGTGCGACGCTGACGCTGGCGCCTGCACTTGGAAACACTCCAAATCCAAAAAGTAAAACCAAAACGAACAGAAAAAGCAACGTCGAGCTCCAAATTCAACCTGTCGCTTGAAGTTGGCCAATTAGACACGTTCAGAGCGCGTATGAGTCAACAATCAACAACAAACTTTACAACAAAAACGGTCAAATGTTATTTATGATTTTTGATTTCAATTTGTTGTCCTTGATTTGGGTTTCGCCTCTGTCTATATGTGAAGGCGTTAATGATTTGGGCGGAAAGTGGAGGCCACCAACGAACAGAGTGACATAGAGGGGTGTGGGAAGGGAAGGGCTCTGTCGAGGCAACGTTAGTTGTAGCACTGAAAAACGTTCAAAAAACGTTTCTTAACTTTCGATTGTTATCCAAATAATAAAGCAAGAATCACATTTGGAATAAATTGTTTTAACATAGGACAGATGAGAGAGAGAGGGAGATTAAATGCACAACTTTTAACCTTACCTGTAAGCAAAAATACGAATTTCACATTTCAATGTAAGGTAAAAGATTCTTAAGAGTCGCCCTTCTCAACACTTTTTCACAGCACTATATCGAAACAGCAAAATGAAAATATGCGCACGTTTAAGCGCACTGGAACTCCAGTTAGTACTGAGATCTATTCTTGGATTCATCCAGCTTAATGTTGTTTTAAATTTCAACTAATTCATTTGAAATTTTAGAGCGCCAATGTACGCTCTGCTCTAATTAATGTAACCCGAACATTTGCAAGACAATTGAATGAAAATTTTGGGCGCTTTTCACATTATTTGCAGGAAGTCGTCGACATTAATGGGATGAACCCTGCCCCAAATATGGTATAAGCGCATAAGCTACTAATTTTAAATAAATAATGAGTACAATATGTTATTATTAAGCTACACATTGTGTGTACTATTTGGAGCAGACCAGAGAAATGACAATTAAAATAATAATAATAAAAATCAAATTAAATATCGGATGTGCTGCTCGATATGGAAAGTTTACACTGTCAGTTCGCAGTTACCAAAAGTTATGGATTTAGTACCATTTACAACTCGAATACTAGAAATACTTGAAAATTATTATAGCATTAAAAGTATCACCAATAATTCTTCTCATTAGCATTGAAGTGTTTTGAAACAACTTCATCAAATGCTAGGCAGCAAAATGATAATGATCATTAAGTTTTAAATTCATTATAATTTGATTTGTTTACATATTTGTTGTTTAGTTTCTTCCTAATAGGATTAACGTGAATAACACTCAATCGACGTTTGGTCTAACAACAATGTGCCCTTAGCTAGAGATTTTCGTAGAGCTTGTTCCAAACTCGTATTTTGACAATCCCTGGGCCATATTGCCACATCGAAACAATTTGATAGCATTCGCTTTTACACTTGATCGAGTTTAGCGTAACTTATGGGCCATAAACTAAATTTAAAGAGCTCAAACACAAAACAACCGAAATGCAAATACAAAGCAAAACAAAACGAAAATAAAATAAATATGAGCAGGAGAGAAACGATAGACACGTTGGTCGCACCCCAAATACCCTACAATATGATTGATGTGCTTTATTATCAATATTGAACAGTATTAGCCTACTAATTGGTAAATGATATATTCATTAAAATGTTCGGTTTGAGGATACCAATATCTGTCACAGCTATTTTCCACATACCTTAAGAAATGTTCATCAAAATATCTGCTATATATTTCTGATGAGATGCGTTACAAATTTCGCGATCGAATATTATAGGCACTGCAAGGGTATAATCAAAAGAAAAAGTAAGTCACTTGGCTATCGATATGTCAACATCAGCAGCAGCAAAAGCAAAAGCAACATTGCCACAAGAGGCGTCGCTGTGGGGGTGACTACCACGCTCTGCCCGCCACCCCCTGATCCGACTCCCCATAGTTCCCTACAGCGATCAGCCAGAAACCAAAGAAATAGTCGCCCCTCCACCGCCAACGACACCAACACCACCATCACCACCACCACTACCACCGCCACCGCCCACACAACTGCAGTGTCCAACTGTTGAGGTTGAGACATGCGGCGCAGGTTTTGTCGGTCGTCGTTTGTCTTTTGTCGGTTGTCGGTTTGCATATTTGCCGCCAAAGAGTCAAACGAATTTTCTGTTGCTCTCATTGTTGTTGTTGTTGTTGTTGTTGTTATTATTGTTATTGCGGCCGCTGCTCGCAATGGTCTGGAATTTTAAATAAATGCGATTTAGTTGTGCAACATTTTTACTTTTTCTCCTCGTGGCCGAGACGCTGTTGGTGGTGCTAGTGGTGCTGATGGTGGTTGTGCGGACGCCACTTGCACCGCACATTTATGGTAAATAATTAAAGAAACGTAGCAATGGCAGCACCAACAACAACAACAACAACAACACAACAAACGAAAGAGCAATTGTCTACAACGAAATATAAATACCCTGACAGAACCTTTCGAATGGTATTCCTTAATTATTAATTAAAAATTAATTAACTGAGAAACATGTGTGCATTAATTTGTAATATTTGTAATCTAATTTCTGTCCAAAGACTTTAGTGGATTTAACTGAACAACAAATGAAAAATTGCCGACAAGAGGTGAAACTCGCGACGAGTTATTCTAAATAGTGGAAGTTGTTGTTTAATAGAACCAGTTGAACAAAAGCTGATGGGAAAACATTCAACATTCAACATTCAACGTTCAACATTAAACTGGAGTATATTCAGTAACTAGTAGTTTGTAGTTTTAAGTTTCTGTGAAAAAGTCTTTTTTTTTTGTGTTGCCTTTTTTATTTCTTAATAAAAAATCCACGAATATAATAAGCTAACTGCACACATACACTCACTTATACATATACATATATATATATATATATATATATATGCAACATACAATTTTTGTTTTTTAATTCTGTGTTCGATCGGTCTGACGTGAAAGCGAGAGTGTTGCCGGTGCCTCTGTTGCTGCTGCTGTTGTTGTTGTTGTAGCTGTTGCTGATGGTGTGTTTACTGTTGCTGGTGCTGTCCCAGTTACGCGCCAAGCATAACTTTAACCAACAACAAACACGAACTAGCAAAATATTCATTGATTTCATGCGCAAGTCTTTTTTTTTCATAGGCTTTGTTGTAGTTGCTGTTGCTGTTGTGTTGTGGTTTTTCATTTTAGATCATTTCTTTGCTGCAGTTGCATGTTGTAATAGAGCCCAGTGATTAATCAATGGCATTATATAATGCAACAACAAGTCAAATGTGTAAGTGTGTGTGTGTGTGTGTGAGGCATGTAAACAAAGCGTGGCAACGACCAAAAATCGAAAATTGTAGCAGAGAACTTCTCGGAATGATTCCGAAATGATATCGTTTCAAAGGGGCGACTTGCTGCAACAGTTTCATTGTGTCATTTTTCCTTTATGTTGATGCTGCAGGCTGGAATATGACTGGAAATACAAATGCGTTATATGCATGATCTCATTGTATTACACATATACACAATATAAATATTACGTATGCACCGCGTATTCCGCAGTCGAATCCACAATTACTAATGCTATGCTGTGGGGCCCAAATCCATGTCATTGGCTGCAAAGCAGCAGCCAGTAAAGGAAGTTAGGTTCCTCAAAATATCCACTGGCCAAAACCGAAGACCAAACCCCAAAACCAATTGCCTGCAACAACAACAACATAAGTAACAAACACAAATTGCAAAGCGCGCGCAACGCGAGCAATAATAAAATCACTTCATTTGCATTTAAAGCCAACAGCAACAGCAACATTAACAGCAGTAGCAGCAGCAGCAGCAGCAGCAGTAGCAGCAGCAGCAGCAGCAGAAGCAGAAAGAGTAAGAAACTGGCAGCCGCCCAACTATTGAGTTGGTCGTGGGAACATGCAGATTCCAGCTAAAAGATCGAGAGCATGGCCCAGCAACTGTAGGGCCACGCCCCACTCAATCTAACTAAAACAACAACAGACAATCAGCAAGCAACAACTCTATTATGCAAAGTGTACCGATTTTGATGCTCGTTCGGGGGCGGTTGGCATCCATCATGATTTGCCCCTAATGACAAAGTATTTAGCTGCTTAACGGCGGCCACTTTGACTTCAACCAGTTCACCCAAAAAGGGCGACAGCAGCTGCAGCAGCATTAAGTGTAACAGCATTGTTCGCCCAGCAATAAGTCGCACACCCAAAACTCTGGAAAGGCCAATGGATATGATTAAGGGCATTCGCTTGTGTTGAGGGTTGGAGTTGGAATTGGAGTTGGAGTGGAGCTGAGACTGAGACTGCGACTGCGACTGCGACTGAAGTAATAATTTGTATTGCAACTCGCAACTAGTTGTAGCCAATATGGTTATTTCCATGCCAAGAATCAAACAAAACTTCCTACAAACATATTAGTGGTCATGCCTTTAAATGAAATCGTCATCTTTATAAAAACTCAGCTCAAGTCATCTATACATCTATTTGGCTAAGGAAATGGCTAATTGCTCAGCACTACCACGCGCTCCCAATTCAGTTGTCATCCCAAAGTATCTAAAATCAAAAGAATATTTCGATTTTAATTGGTAGATTTTGTTATTAAATATCGATTTTAAATTAATTTTCAACATGTGTTTGTACATTTTTTGTATTCCTACTTTAAAGCCACCCAACTTTAAAGAGTCACCTTGGCTTTTATTCGGCTAAATGACTCAGCACTGACAAAGTTAACCGTCTAACTGGATCTGGCTCTGTCTCTGGCTCTGGCTCTGGCTGTGGCTCTAGTTGTGGCTCTTGTTTGGCTCTTTGGGTCTGGCCAATGGGTTGCATGTTGGACAGCCGGCTTGATTGACACCTTTTAACTACCGTGGCGCAATTGGATCCGACGACTTTTGCGACTCTTGCGCTAAATTATTCACTTTGGCAGCGACAAAATCAAAACACAAAACACAAAACCAAAAGCACAAGCCAAACCCCGTGACATATTTTTCAGCTTAACAAAACACAAAAAAAAAACAAAACAAAACCCAACATTATAAAAAACCTTTCGCAATTGCACAGCGGCACCATTAGACCCACAATTACTTCGTACAGTTATCGACACCATGACGATTTCAGGATGCCGAATTGGATCTCAATGACCAAATCCCTTGTCCGTTGTGGGTGGCTATAAAACAGTTTAAATTGAATCGAATTTTGCTCTGATCGCATCTATAATTATAATGGACTCGCTCCCCATACCCCATACCCCCCTCGCTCTGTTAAGTCATGCCCAGCAAATTTCTGAGCTTATGCAACAGCCCCCGAGATGAAATGGATGCTGATGCCAGTGCTGGCGATGCTGACACGCCCAGTAACCAGTACCAGCACCAGCACCACCAGCAGCAGCAGCAGTACCACTACCAGTTCCAGTTCGTGGACAGTCTGGCCTGTCCGCCAGAGTCCCGCTGCGAGCGATTGAAATATTTGCACGTCGCATATTTAGTTAGCATAATTTGCTCTCTAATTGTCACTGACAGTTTAAGAATGCGACTGGTTCGGTGCGACTGTTGTTGCTGTTCGTCATTGTCAACACTTTTGCATACTCTGTTCTGCCAAGGTAAAAGCGAGTATATCGGTTTTAATCCCCCACCAGTAGTTTAAGTGCAACACTAAAGATCTATTCGGGAGATAGAGTATTGTGCAGTCGGTTACGCTCGATTGCAAAATTCTTTTTCTTGCTGTTGTTTTCTTTTTATGCTCGCATTAGATTGGCACATTGTCTGTATATATTTATTTATGAGCTCGACGAGTTGCAGCAACAGCTCCAATTACACCCACCGCTCTGAAAGGCCGCCTGGCGACCGAGCCCTGCATCTCTGCCACTAATTAACGGTTGCACTCAGATACCGTTTGTTGTCACATGTAACTCGATGAAATACTATACATTGAAACGTATTCATAACGGCTAAATTAATGTACTTCTAATGTAATCGTTTAGTTTAAACACACTGGGAGCGGCTAACTGTTTTGTAGGAATATGCGAATTACTTCCACAATGACTGGCAACCGACAGGTTTATCAGGTGCCTGCTAAACAATGCACAATGTGTTTTCAACTTCGCACACATAAAAGCATATATGCTTTTCATATTTAATCACTTTCTTACTATATCATTAAAATAATGCCAGGTCCAATTAAAAAACATAAATGATTATAGAGCCAGAGAAATACAACTAATTTCACTTCAAGTCAAAAGACATTATTTAATAGTCAATTTTGATTATGGACTCCAATTAATGTTGTTCTATCGAAAGTCTCGAAATTTAGTTTAGCTTAGGCAAGTGGATTTCCGTAGCAGAGCCCAAAATGGGTTTTACTTTTGTGCAACTCACCTTTGGATCTTAAGATATCACAGAATGGTTGTTTTGCATTAAGAAACGGCGACAGTTGTTCTTGTTCCTGTTATTGTTGTTGTTGTCGCTCTTCTTCTTCTTCCCGTATGTGTTGACTGTCGTTGCGTACGGCTCGAACAATGTGCTTGCCACTTTTTCGTCTGTTTCCAGTTTTTTTTTTTTTGTGATTCTTTTTGCTGGTTTTGCTTGCTTCTGACTACGCCTACTTTCCGGACCGGTAATATTGAAAATGTTGACGTTTTAACAACTTTTTGCGTTTTTTGTTAATATTTTGTTTCCCTTGGCAAATTAGTCGAGTTAAAGCCAAGTTTTTTTTACTAGAATCGTTGTTCTTGGCCAACACTCGCATCGAGTTAATTGTTTATGTTGTGTTTCTTGTTGTTGATGTTGTTTTACATGTTGCAAAGACAGCGACAACAACATGACGCAGCCCTGCGTCAATTGGAACACTGTAACAATAAAAAATATATATATTAAATTACGTTTATATGTAATCTTTGATATCCCACACGCATTAACACATTTGACATCCACACATAAAGTATATAAGTCTTAAAATTAATATTTATGTAATTATAATATGTGCACTTTTCCATTTATGTTGACAATTTGTTTAGAAAATATTTTGCTGTATTTACCAATTATTAAATTATTTTTTTACTGTATTATTATAATCGAAAGCAGAGTTTTTTCTTTATTTATTTTTTTGATCTGTCAGACTGACAAAATTTCATTTTTACAATGAAATAGGTATTTCTCAAGGCACACAAATCAAAATTGTTAGCCGGAAAACCGCAATTGCAATTACGAATAGAACAGAGAAACCTAATGAACCGTCGCGAAGGTTTTTATGGCCAGCTTGAGCCCGGTGCTTAGTCTGGGCTACTACTCGATTGCCATTGAAATGGAACGCAGAGACAAGAAAAAAAGCAACACACAATTATATTGGTTTGAAAATGTTATAATGGTATTGCTTAAAATGCGAAATTAGCATTTTAATTAGCGTTTAATTAAGATATTTATAAACGGTAGCAATACTGGTCGTCTGGTCTCAGTCAAGAGCACTCAAGGTACTCAAGGCTGTTCTTGGTCTAGATCTGGCACTGACCAGCTACACCAAGAGGTTCTCATCGTCATCGTCATCGTCATCGGCATCGTCATCGTTATCGTCATGCAATTGCAGGCGAAAGGCGGAAATTGTTCGATTCAATGAGCGCACGCTTCAGGAATTAAGCAAAAATTGCCAAGTCGGTAAACGAAGGAAAGCAAAAAAAAAAAAAAAACCAGTGGAACGCAAAATCTTTTCGAGCTAGCTGAAAAACTATTTTCGTCACATTTCGTTTGGCTAATGCAAGTAATGAAGAGAATGTCACAATGCATTTGGATATGTTCAGCACTTTGATGATGGATCGATTTAATAGCACACGGTTGGTCAACATTTGCCACCCGATGTTACTGCTAATTACTTGCAACATACCGCATCAACACCAAAACATATTTCTAGCTGTTTGTTCAACTGTGCGTGCTCAGTACATCAAAACCGCATTAGTTGGCGTTGGACGTTAAGTGAACCATATACATCAACATTTACATACACTTATACATTTGCATATACCTGTACATATACATACACACACACATATACATGTGCTAATGCGTACTAGCCAACTACACTTATAGCCCAAATGACCCATATTTGTGTCAGCTCATATTGAGTTTCCGTGTCGACGTGTTAATTAGTCGACGCTTCTCTTTGCTTTACCCTCTGCTAACTGTTTAATGATCGGTGCTGGGTCTGTGCAAACTACATATAAAGGCTTTCCAAGTGGTATGGTATGACAGCGCTGTATAATTTAGGATTAAAAATAAAAAACTATAGCAAAAATGCGCTGTTTAGAAATCAAAAAACTCTCAAAAATACAAGCAGTAGGCGAAAAACATGAAGGACAGGAAAAGATGAAAGCTATATACAATTTATATTACAAAGTCGAAGACTTTGCCTGATCGATTACAACTGTCAACATAAACAAACAATTCGAATTCCCGATAAAAATCAAGTGTTGTTTGCTAACCTTGAAATATTGCTGAATACAACACAAAAACCTTGAGTCTTACAAATGTGGATCAGAAATGTGGATCGAGCATGAGCAGTCGACCAATTTGCTGTCGATTCATGTCCGATACATTAAACGAATCCAAATCCAAATTCGAATGCCTTCCGCCAGCCAAGTGCCACACATCTGCAGCAGCAGCAGCAGCAGCGGCAGCAGGGACAACAACAAGAACAACAACTACAAACAGCAACAAGTACAACTCTATTATGCATGAATTGCCGGTTCGATCAAAGCGGCAAACACATCAACTAAACGATGGCAGAGGTAGCCCAAAATTGTCGGTGATTAAACAATGCTCGTAAAGAGAAATAAAAAACCAAAAAACAATTATTGCTGGCCAAAGGTATGGGTGAGGGGGCAGTCTGGAGGGGGGTGTCTTGGCAATTGTGGAATAGATGGAGGAATAGCCGGGTAGCCGGGTAGCCGGCGTCATGCTGGCGGACGGTACATGAAGTCAACAAATGTGTTGGCGAGATGCTCAGTGCGGAGCTCACAGCTCGCCACTCTGAATGAATGAATTGAATAAACGTTGAGTGCAAATGAATCGAATGTGGCCGCAGTGTGAATCAAGCCTCAAGCGTGAGATTGTGCGAACGGAACTCGTAAATCAATGTGTGATTGTTGCTGGTGTTGGTGTTGTTGGTGCTGTTGTTGTTGTTGCTGGTGCTGATGCTGGTGTTTATTGAAGATTGTCGTCAACATCTGCCACTGGATCTGACTCTAACTGTGATCATCATCATCATCATTAGGCGTCAAAAGCGTTTGACTCTTTGATTAATCGACTCGTGAATTGCAAGCTGTGAGTGGAGTGGTGTTAAAGGAGTCAACACTCTGAGTATCTGCAAGTTGGGAGCACTTGGGTCAATAATTGGGCGCAAGCTGGAAATTCGACTGCCGTTTAATTGAGGAACGGTCCGTCAAATCGTGCCACACGCATCTGGTCAGCAGTTGCGACACGCAGCGGCCGCAACAGCAACAACAACATAAACATAGGGAAATTGCAAAACCATTTGGCCAGCTCTCTGCACAGTCCGATATCCGGTTGAGTTCGAATTGTTGTTCAACAACTTATTAAATCATTTTTGTGCATATTTCGTTGCACTTTTTCGTGCCTTGCATACACCATGCTAAGGCTAAAACAAAACAGCAAAAAAAACAACAACAAATATAAAAAAAATTAAATAATAATAAGAAATCAACTTGTATTACAAAATAAATGTGCAATGACATTGTGTTGGCCACTAAGAAACTTTTGATTCAACGGAAACGGTAACTCAAGAACTGAAAATACATTTTTGACCGGATGGCAACTGGGTAGCTTAGATATCATAATATCAGAATATCCCCACCATAGAGATACCCGTTATTTTCACTGGTTTCCTAATTGCTGCACTCCTCATGCAGAATGAATATCCATAGCCATATGGTGAATTGCATATTCTTAAAAAGGTGTTAACATCCAACTCATATTTAGGTACCAAAAATTCGGACAGTTTTTTTTTTTATTATATTTAAAAATATGAAAATCGGCGTAACTACGATAGCTTTTGTTTGTTTGTCTGGTTTTGTATCAGTCAACTAACATTTTACACAAGTCCGACACAAAACGTGTGTTTTTGCTTAGAATTTCAATTACCAACTGTACTCGTTATTGTCGAAGGGCATGTCACTCTCTGTGCAGCAGCAATAGAGGGTGAAAACGCACTCGTCAGAAGCCGATCACATGTGAGTTTCAATATACATACATGAATTTAATTGAATACCCTTCGATGAGCTAGACACTTGTAGTGGTTCAAATCTAAACAAAATCTGAAATCTTTTGTATATATAAGAAATATATATATTTAATATATGTATGTGTACATTGGTACTTGTCCCGCAATTAGTATTTGACCTGAGGCAACAACTGTTTGCATGCTGGCAGCATTTCTCATAAATTTTCACCTGCGGCTTTTTTTGCGATTTCCCATGCACTTTTACACTTGTGGCACTTTGTGGCACATGTGAAAACGGCCACGTCCACCTGCGCCCATTGTTTTCACGTACGTAAACAAACATATTTTGAAAAAAGTTTTCTTTTTGTTGTTTTCATTCATTTGCATGAATTTAGGTCTTTATTTGTATGAAAGTATCAAAGTACTCGCAGAAATTTGCAAAAAGCAACCTGCAACAAGCACTCAAAGGTCTCATTGTATGTGTATGTGTAGGTGCATGCGTATGCGTAGGCGTATGTGTATGTGTATGTGTTTGTATATGCATGCGTATGTATGCATATATGCATTTATATACACATTGTGGTGCAGGTGAGATAGACGCATTCATTGTCTACTTGTTGAATATTCTCTTACTCTCTCCAGAGCGCTTCTACCCCTGCACCAACACTAAAATGGACTAATGCCTATGTTTTGGGGTTTTTGATAACTTATGCGCTGCCCTGCGCTCACTCGATTCGACTCTCAGTTTCCCTTGTGCACTCTCTCTCTTGCCCCATAACATTTGGAGTATTTATCTCTCTTGGTATTTGGCCTTGATGTGCGTGGATGCAACAGGGATTGGGACTTGGCAGCTGAACTTCCATGGTAGATAACCTAGTTGTTTTAATTTGGTCAAACCGTTCGCAGACCCAAATTAGTTGGCGCATTAATTTTGTGCAAAACAAATACCTGCAAAACGAAATCAACAATTTGCTACCAATATTTATATTTATTTATGATAAACGAACGTCTTCGAATAATAAACTTACGTTTTGGTAATTTGCCGTTACTCACAGCTAGTTACAAAGTAATCCACCTCTAAGAACAATACAAGGGTAACAACTATATCGTGGGCATAGCTGATTCTATTTTTAAATGGATTTCGTATTGTTGGAGTCACGGGAAGGGTTACATGTCGCCATCGAATATTATTTACTGTTAAGGCACTCAAAGGTCATTCAACAAATGCATTTCTGCACCGACGTTGACGACGAGGACCCAATTATTCCCGTGCACGGCATCATTGCCGACACACTGTATAGCATCAGGCGTTGGATGCGTTATCACAAGTACGACGAAGTGCCTGGTTGGGTCCATGCTGATGAACAGCCTGAGGACATCGAGCTCTGGATTGACGATTTTGACAAAGATTTTCTGAACATTAGCCTCCCCGAAGTTGTGGAAATAATGAAAGCTGCCGACTTCCTCGATATGCCCTGGCTAACAAAGCTCTGCGCTCATGAAATGCAAGTTCGGAATCCTTTGGACTATATATACAATATGTATCCGCAATAATAAGATAGTTTAAAAACTGTTAATACCTATGGGTGTGTGAGTGTGTCCAATTTTTTTCGAGTGATATAATAGTTACATATAAATAAACTTTATAATGTTTGGATCGCATCTTAAATTAGACGTAATCAAATTGCAAGCTAAGTGTCAAATGTAAACTTTCTATCTACCTGTATACATATATCAAATCAAGGTTGGAATGATGATTGCTGTTTTACAGTCAATACTCCATCCAACCTTTAAGATACAGAAAGCTGAACTTAAATTTCGTTCCTAGAACTCTAGCCCTATGTTTCAACTGTGGTAAAATAAGAAATTGGAAATAAACAATGTTATTAAAGTTGAACATAAAGAAGTATTCAGTGACTGTACAAATTTTGGAAAATAAGTTTTCAGATGAAGAGCTGCTTTCAATATCCCATTCCCATCACCAATTTGATCTTTCGCATTTCGGTTTTATTTGCTTGGCATTTGATTTGTTCGTTTGAGCTGTTGCTGACTGCCTTCTTACATTGTTGTTGACAGTGTTGCTGTTGCTAACACACATGAACGCACAACAACAACAACAATAGGTCTGAACACATATAACACCAACTGGCTCAAAGCTATGTAATACGAAATAAATATGGAAATTGTTAACTTCTTCATTTGCATTGAGCCGCGATGCGAGTGCAATTTTGTTATTGCATTGGCCATTGAGAATATGGCCAAATAGCAGTGGGCCCAGACCCACTGCATTCGTCACTGCTGTCATTTCAAGTACTATAATTAATACGCTTTAATTGCACAGACACATTGCAATCGAATGTGGCAATTGTGAGAACCAGCGGCAGTCGTCGACAATTACAATTGAATTTGGAGCACAGAATACGGAATATGAAATTCGAATTTGGAATTCGAAATTCGGAATTTGGAATACAAATGCGACGATTTGCGCAACAAATGGCTTGCAATTTGTCGATTCCGATTAGTATTATAATTCCAAGTCAAACAGTGAAATAGTTGCAAGACAAATTGCAGCCACTTGTCAATTATGAAATGTGGCAAGAAGCCCTTTTGAAAACCACGTTGACTGCAGAAGGAAACAAACACTTCAAATTGACAGTCCGATTTCTTAGCCAAATATCATTTATTTCTCTGTTCCGTTGTAATCTGCATAATATCAAATGAGGTAACAAGCCTAACCACGACTAAATCTCAGGTTGAGCAGTCATTCTTAAACTCAACTCTTACAAAGTGCTCTAAGCGCTGCTCTTAGAGGCTGTTGAGCCTGTCACTCGCTTAAGGATTTGTGCCAGATGCAATTTACAAATTAAGAGCTTAATAAAATGTTTTTTATACTCTTTTGAATGCAAACAGAATAAAGAACTGGGCATAAAAAACGGTGGTAAGTTGTGCATAGCTGTCGAAATGAACTTACAACTTCCCAAAAAGATCGAAATAGTGTCGAGTTGCTGAACTACGTCGAAGTAGACAGCTCCAGCGTTACAAAATCAACAAATAAACCGGATTTTGTTGCATATGTATATAGGGTATTTTCTAGTAGGAAACTCCCGACTAGATCACTCTTCCTTGTGTTGTCAGCCGTAATTGAAAAGCGGACAACCGCAACACGAACCACAAAATAGCAAAAAGCAGCAATAACAACAACGAAAGGCCCAAATGAAAATGAATTTGTTGCAGATAAAGATAAAGCCGATGATGATCATTATGATCATGATGATTAAATGTTGATGACTTGAATGATGATGATGCGCGTGCCATAGCGTCATTTAGCGTTTGGCTGACCAAAACGATCTTTGTGCAAATTTGTTAACGCTTCCGGCCAGGCCAACAGAGTGGGGCTTAAGTCTAAGCTGGAGCTGGAGCTGGAGCTAGAGCTGGAGCTGGAGCTGTAGCTGTAGCTGTAGCTGGACCTGAACCGGCTGACTGGCTAACTGCCAAACAGCCTAACTGGCTGACTGGCTGCCCACCTGCCATAGACGTGCTACTGTTATAACAACAGCAATAACAATAACAGCAACAACAATTGCAGTTTGCCTTTTGATAAATTTTTAGACATTCACTTTGCCTTCTCGTTCAATGCCAAAGAAAAACGTGTCATAATTTCCGTGCCGCTTTTCACGAAGCCAAGACAAAATCCAAAATAAACATTGAGATTTCAGTTTGGACTCAACTTTGATTTGAATGGCAGCTGGTGAAAGATGAGATTGCATTTTGTGTGTCCATACTTATGTGTGTGCTTTTATAGTACTCTGGTCATATAATTACGTCTACTGGCATTTGTGGATATTAAATAAAAGGTAACCTCTACACGAGATAACAATCTAGTGATGAATGCACATTCCATCCGCAAAATATCTGAATAAAATTAACTATTTAAAATCATCAAATTAGTTGAATGAAAAATGCTCCAGCTTCTGTACACCCAAAGATGTGCCGACTACCGATCTAATTTTATAGTTTCAAGCTTATTTTAAGAATAAGAGTTGTTTGAACAAACAGCTCTACAATTTTATATAGTGCCCACCCACTGATATCTCTATATTTCATTAATCATTTGAGTTACCCAATTTCTTAGCTTGCTCATACATTTTCTAGCTAACACTGAACTTTTCGAGCCGCATAAAGCTGGTTTTCAACATGCATACTAACATATGTAGCTATGTATGTATTTGCTCAGAATTTCAGCACTTTCGGCTTAACATTGGGCAATTAAAACAGCTGGCAGGAAGCCGTGCCCAAAATATCCGCTACTCGCTGATCTCTGCACGGCTGGGTTAATGGGCAATGGAGTCGGGGCAGTGTTTGGTCGTTAGAACCGCTGTCGCAAACCCGTTAATTATGCTTAATAAATATTAGCTGCCAAAAGTCCAATAAGCCAGCGGTAAAACGGAGATAAAAACATCGAAAAACCGAAAACTATACCAGACATTAAAGTCCCAACCGAAGTTAGACTCTAACACTGCAACTGAGTCGGAGGCAGTGTCCAATATATCATATGGCAGTTAATTGCAGTCGAGTTAAGTTCGAGCACACAACCAGCACGGCGTGCAGAAGAAGCACTCACTCCAGTATGCACACTGGTGCAAAACACACAATAGTTAACTGAGCAAAGAAAAAAGAAACAAATTAGAATTTTCCCTTATTCCTCGAAAATTACACGAAGTATTTGCTGGGAGCAATCATATAAAACATCTTGACCTGAACAGATATTTAAATAATAAAATAAATATATTTATTCTTTTAAAACCAGGTTGCAGATATATTGCCAATTTTTCTCCTGAAATGACTTCGCTCACTTAAATGTAATCAGGGAGTATAACAGATGCTGAATGAGTTAAGATTGGGTGGAAACCAAATAGGTTCTATATATCCCTCAGCAACAATGAAATATAAAAAAAAAACCAGGAATTTAGTTGATAGGAACATAAATTGAATTTCGCAAAACTGAGTTGATATGCAGACCACAGTGCATTACAGCTGCGAGTTGATTGCGAGCTGCAACTGGTAGTTAAGCGACGTTTAAGCAAACGTTTGGCTGATCAAGCGATACGCCCCGCACTGTCGCAGCAAGGATCAGGGGGGAGGGTGGGGGAGGGGGGAGTATGGTGTTTTGGGTTTGGGTCACAATTAATTTCCTTATTTGCAAGTCGATTGACAATAACAAAATCGAACATCTAGTTATCAACACACCAGTCCAATTAGAACTCTTAACACCCGTTCAACCAAATTGGAGGCGGGTGCGGGGAGCGGTGCTGGGCTGGAACACAGCGTTATTGCCAGGCATTTCGTAATAATTTAATAATCATATATTGATTCGAGCCGACTTGTTGGTTAGTTTGTATGTCGGAATCGATCAAAATGTTGTTTTAACTGCTATTGAATTTGAAATTGAATTTAATTAAAGTTGATTATTATGACAAAATGATTAATTAGGCCAATTTAAAACGCCCACTTGGACCAGGCCCGGCCAGTGCTGATATTCTAGCCACATACGTCTACATACAAATACATATGTATTTGCACATGCTCGCATGCATATACTTAATTCACAGTCAGCGACAACAAGCAGCGCTCAAGTGTCGTTGTTAATGATTATTGAAGCTGGCGACATGTCTGCCTGCTAAATTGTTACTAATGTCATGCCATAATTCAATGCAAGCGCCTCATAAGCAAACAGCTTGCTTAACGTGGCTCATATGAGGAGCACAGCCTGCTGGCGGAGGACAGGCAGCTGTAAATGCCCGCTTTCAGTTGCAAGCGTTGAAGTCATAAATCTGCATAATGATTATGTCTATCGGCGCATGTGCGTCTTGCTGTCAGTGTGTGTGTGTGTGTGACTGTGTTAGTGTGTGTGTGTATTTGCACAAAGTGCGTGTGGGTTGCAACAAAGTGCAAATTAGCCAAAAGCTGAATACATCGTTTATTTGTTTTGGCCTTTCACATGCTGCAACTGGTGTGAAATATGCTACTTTTGAGAATGATCCGTGGGCAACTCTTGACTTGGTCCACAAACACTGAGGTACAGTTTGAGTGGCGACAAACGGTTAGAGCTGCATCTGCGATTGTACAAAATGTCTACACTGGATGCATTGAGATTTAAGATGATATCTAATATAAAAATTACTCACTAAATTATGTGTACATGCAGGAATTGTGGCGAATATAAATACATACTTATGGATAAGTACATAAACACGCGCCGCTTTGAAAGTAAGTTTGGGGACAATGCCAAGCAAATTAAACTTTTGCTAAAGAATGGCTCTGCCTAGAGTATGCCAAAGATTACATAACTTTGTAGACCGCAGTCAAATTATTGCCCAAATTAAACCATAAAAAAACGACCGATTTTCCTATGAAAGCTAAACACATCTTGAAAATTAGATTCCAAATGGATCCTTGAAAATGGGTAGAAATTAAAACAGAATTTATACAGCAGTTGTTTTGGCAATCATTCGAACTTGATGGCGGATTTGCCTATATGTATATCACATATATCGTATATGTGAAGCTCCAATTTAACAATATCAGTTTGCTAAAAGTAGCAAACAAACAGCAAATGGCTCTGCAGGAAGCAGGCTGAAACCAAAGTGACACTTTCAGATGAGTGAAGTTCACAGTCAGTTCCATTGCCAATTTATGTCCAAAGCGTTCACTTATCGCATTTAATTGTAGTTATAATTTGTGTGAGTTACAATTAAAGCAGTGTTTGTTACGTGCCCCACTTGAGCCGGCACACAAATGTGATTAGCCATAAATGCGCTACGAAACCATAAAAGACGTTAAACTAAATGCTGCCTTGGGCACACATGTACACAGAGGCTCCATTGTTGCCCCCCGGCAGCTAGAGAATGTTGCAGCCAAAATTGGTCAAAAAGCGTGACAAATAGCTTAAGTTTAAGACGGGCAATTTGTTAGGCTGAGAGCAACTGAAGGGGTGAATGGGGTGTCATTGAAACAGAGGCAGGATGCAATCAATGGCAGCATCCATACAAGTGCGATAGTAATTACCGTTTACGGGTCAATATTCGGATTAAATTCTTGCAAATGAAATTGATTGCACAGGAAGCGCATAAGCTAAGCAGAAAAAAAAAAACAGATACAGATACAGATACAATTGCTGACACAGATAGAAATCTAGATACCGAGAACAAATGTATGCAATGGCAATTTGCAATTTTGCAATTGAGAGCATAAAAACTGTTGTTGTTTTACCAAATCAATCAGACGCAATCAGACTAGCTTATGACAAGTTTATTGCAGCAACAGGTACAGATACAGCTGGAGATAGACAACAGATGGAGATGGAGATGGAGATACAAATGCGGCGGCAACTCAAAATGTTGCTGATCGGTTACGATCTTATCCAAGTGACATAAGTGACATATAACACTGACAATGTGATCGCTCGAATGGATCGATGGGACCACCGCCTGTGGCTGCCACAACAGCAAGCGATTGACATCTCCACGACACGAACACATGGCTTACACAATGCCACAAACTTGGCCAACTTAGCCAACTTGGCCAAAGTGCCGACGTGAGGCGAGCCCCCAAACCAAAAGGGGTCTGCCTTAAAACTTATCAGTTCACTGCTATATCCACTAATTGTCCAATTCATTTTGATTATATTGTCTATATTTGAATACACTTTTCTTTCCATTTTGCAACAGCACTCCGATTGAATCAAATATTTATGGTATCCATTAAAGACGTTTAAAGAACACGTTTACATATTTCCAGATCGGGGGTACCTCTTTCTACCTATTGACTATGTATATGCTAACGGACAGAACGAGACACTACCAATTTTGATATATGATGGCCATATGTTGTTGGTGTCTTACTAAGTTTACTCAAGAGACTAAATGGTCACTTTACAGGGTATCTGTACGTTAAGTACTACCTAATTTATAGTCAAACGTTTGTTGCTGATTCTTAATTATTTACTTTGGAACCAATGAAATTTCAATATAATTTAATCTTATGTAATTTATATTCATATTCAGACATATTGAGATCTAATGACTTTTGAAAATTTTTTAATTTGTGATAAGAAAATAAATAATCGAAAGATTCATGAATTTAAATTGAATAGTAATATGAATAATAATATAAATTGAACAGTGAAAAAGAGAATACTCTTTCCTGCTCAATGGAAACTTTATTGCATTGTGGCGAGGTACATTTTGAGCGAGTTCTTAGACACCTGTATGTTGTAAAAGATACATTTTGTAGATACTTGTAGTGGTCACAGGCTTTTGCAATTTCAATAAACAATTTCCTCATTTGCAACGATCAAAAATAAATTAAATAATGTTAACATAATTGTAATCTCAAATTGTTTGGCCCAAAGCCAAATGTGGGCCACGCCCCACAACAAGCAGTGATCCAAGTGCTCAGATAATTTCCACATAATACAGGCAACAAATATGAGCTACATACATATATATATATATATGTTCATATGCAGCAAAGAGTCAAGTACGAGCAAAAGAGTAACACACACACACATACGTAATGTTGCATTATTGACAAAATTGTGTAGCATAATTTGGTTGCTGATTGTTTCTGCAATTGGAGGATAAAATCAAACAATTGCATAAGCCCACCAAATTGCCCATAGATAATGCCAGCCCATAAATATAGCACAAACAGCAAGCACTCAGTGCGTGTAAGCAATCTCTAACGTATTACAGCATCCACTAAAATGATTTGCTCGAAAATTGAGCAATTTGAAGAAAAGGATTACCAGCTTGAGGGGACAATCGAAAAAGTGTAATGCTTTTGGACTATGAAACCAATTATTTATGTAAAAAATGTTTGTGATGGCAAAAGTATATGCAAATAAAAATGCTCTAGTCGAGAGAGTTCGACTAAGAGATACCCTGAACCAGTAATTACCTATCATAAGTCGCTATTTAAGGCAAAAGATATTGAAACCATAGATATTTAAACAAACAGATATTGAAATGTTAAACCAACGGATATACATACATATATAGTATAATTGTATAAATATAAAAAATCGATTTTCTTCCTTGCCATCATTCTCGTTGAGGAAGCTATATCTTTCAAATGTGGTTGCCATCTGTATTGGATTTTTATCGATATTAGCGGAACGCGGCAGTTATCGATAAAATGAAATAATCTTGATCTATGCTATTCTCGAATTTGCAAAAACACGCAACTTCAACCAAAATTACCGAAGGATCAAAGGAGCCTGAACATGGATGCATATGAAATCGATTGCACAATAATCAACCCTGCAATTAAGATAGTAAACAAAAAAAACAAATTGTAGAACTCTGGAGTGCAAGACACATTGTGAAGGTTCCGATTGGTTCCGTTCATGGAGTTTAATATATTTCAATAATACTGTGTTGTCGACGGCTCCCCACTGAGTGCGATGCTGATTGGCTGACAACGGGGTGCGCTGACACTTACTCGATCGGAATCGGATCCAAGTCCGACATGGAGTCGCAGTATATGTTGGAGCTGCAGTTGGAGTCGGGGCAACCTTGGGTATGTGTGTGCGCGTGTGCGTCTGTGTATGTGTGTGTGGAACCCGTTATGGCCGGATAAGCATTATCTTGTTGCATATTTTCCAAGACATGCCTATGAACATAATTGGGTTTTAATTGATACAGAAAAACGACAAATAAAACAAGTAAAAGTGCACTGGTCCAGAGTACCCGACTGTATGCTACGCTGTTCACAGCTCCAAATACTAAATAAAAATAACACTTGATATATAATACTTGAATACAAGAGTATTTTACCAGCGACTGAAACAATTGAAGCCTTAACAGAAAGTGTCTGCATCAACGAGACTATTTATATACACATAAACCCATAAATAAAGCAAAGTAATTCCTATAAAGCATTTTGTCTCTCTCTCTATAATAGTATTAATATTTTACGAACTTCAACTTCAACAAACTCTTTCAATGTGTGCAGGGTATTGAAAACTGAAACGTGAATTTGAAAAACTCGAAAAGCCAACATGCAAATTCTAGTAAAAGGGAAGTGATTAATTTCCATGTGATTTGGGTGTCTGGTTTGGTTCAAGCACCGTTTGCATTTTCGAGTGTAGACTCATATATATGTATGTACAAGTAAATATACATATATCATATCGAATTACCAACGGCCTTAACAACACAATTATGACTTGCTTCGACTGGCGGCCAAAAAGACAAGCGGCCAATTCAATTGGCCTAATGAGTGCAACGAATTTGACAGCCCAACCGCATAAATGTGTGCGAGTATTCGTTTCGTATCGGCCATATTTATGGAGTTGCCAGCCCGTTCCCATTCCCAATCCATAATGCAGCTAATCGAAGCGATTGTCAATTCAAATTCGAAGTCAGATTCAAATGCGAGCCAAAATAAACTGTGTGTGAAAGGGCCGCAGCAACGACATTGCCAACATTCATGAATACTATATTCATATCCATATATATTCAAATTGATATATACCTCTATATGGATATATTTGTATCTGCGTATCTATCAGTATGGATGCCAGCGCGTTTGTGCAGCTACAAATCACAGTGTCACGCCTACGAAATTTACATACACAAATATCAGCATGAAAACAATCCAAGTAAAGCATTTTAGTGCCTAAAAGCTACATTTTGGAGGGTTTTGGTAGTGGAAGAAAAATCATACATATTTATGCATATCAGGCTTGCTTTACAATGTTTTTAAGACAATACAATATTATTTACTAATTGACCAGATGCATTAGATAAATAGATTAAAGATGCATAACAATTTACATATGAACTTGGAACAAAATGCATGTTAACATATTCTATTGAATCCATTTCATTTAATCATTATTTATTGACGAAGTTAGTATTATCTAATAGGCCATGTATGCATATATATATACATATATTCACATATGAACCTATATATTTATATTTCTCAGCACTACGACTATTAAGCTGAACTGGCTGAGCGTGTTAATACGCCCGTTACTACTCTATGAGTTGGGTACATAATAGTGCAATTCATCAGCGGGCAATTAGCATAGAGCCATAAAGCGAATACCAACGGCTGACTTAATTGACTCAATTTGGGCTTATAGAGCGACAAACTGTTTGAAGTTTTTTGGCCACAGCCAAGCTGCTAGCTACCCCGACCCCTTCACTCAGCACCCAGACACACCCCACCCCAAATATCTTCAAGCTGACTGTGCATGGGATGCAGGCAAGTGTGCATATGTGTATGTGTGTGTGTGTATTGTGTGTGCTTGTGAGAATGGCTTATTGTGCTTATATTAACATTTTTATTGCTTGGCCAAATGGCAAATATACTAAAGTTCGTTTCCTAAGTCTTTCGTTATATCGGCATCAAATTGCACAAATGGGCAAAACAGAAACTTTTACTTTTATTTAGCAGCTCGTGCAGCGACAACAATAACAACAACAGGGCTCTAAATAGTGTTAGTACACACACTTAACACACACTTATTAACAATAACAACACCAGCGGCAGAAACCAGTAAATATTTGTGGCCTGCAGATAATTGTTCGCTATCTTAAATATTTCGCTGTATTACAAAAATTTGTTCGTTTTTCTGAGACTTGCTTTGGGTAACTTATAAAGTTCAACAACAACATGGGATGGGTGTTGTTGCAGTTGTTGCATTGCTTGAATGTCGCTAATTACAGTGGGCGTGACATTTTGGCATAGAATGTGCTCCCACAGAGAAAGATTTCGCCATGCTGTGGAACATCCCATAAAAGTTCGAAAATGTGAAAAGGAAAAATGAAGCAAATATACAGACGAAAATCGGTGCCAAGGTTGCCGCGAGACACAGTCAGAGCTATAATTAGATCAACAGTCATAATTTTTATACTTGTAATTATTGTTGCTGCTGCTGCTGCTTTTCATTACAGTAGGACGCCAGCAACAATAGCAGCAGCAGCAGCAGTAACAAGCACAAAAATAAAAGCCGCCTTAAAATTTGAAGCTATAACAAAACCGAAAAATAAGAAACACTTTAATTTGATCGCATTTCATTTTGTCAAGTCGCTTGGCCCGTTGGCTTTGTATTGTTACCAGCCCGTTGTTATTGTGGTTGTTGATTTATAAACAAACAGAAACAACCACAGGCAACAATGGGGCACGTTTTGTAGGGCGGCCGACGCTTTACTTTACTTCTAGCCGCAAATTCGTAGCCAATTTAGATGTCATTGCGCCATTTTATATTCGATTCGACTTTATTGGCTTTCCCGCATTTAACTTGAAATTGAATCGCAAATACACAAATCGAACAGTTTGCAGAAACAAAAAGATATCAAACCAAAAAATTTAAACAGCAAGCTGAAAACCAAAAAAAAAAAACAAACCTAAACAAAACGAATCTTATCAATCGCCATCAATTCATCTATAAACGAGAGCATTGAAAACAGTCAAATTGGAATGGGATTTCAAAATGTAGACCGTAGACTGTAGATTGTAGGGGGCAGCAGGTACAAGGGGTCAAGCTCGGGTTCACGAAAGGCGTCAACGGGCCACTCACAAAGCGATTGCAGGCAGATCCAGTTGTCAGATAAGCGCAACAACATTTGAAAGTGAAAGCATCGCCAAGTTCTCAGTTCGGGCCAAACAACAATCTGACAAGGATTAATTCGAGTCGCACAATCGAAAACTAAAGCAACCTGGTGATCAATTTTGTTGCCTCAAGGATTAAAACTGTATTTAAATTGATTGAAATACATTCGATTTTTCTAATGTATTTTAATTGAAATTTTATATCTATGTAAGTCAACTTGAATGGGTAATTGTATTTGTTCAGCTCAAATAAAATTAAATATTTTTAATTTTTCGTTAATTTGTTTTCCAATAATTTTGTGAAGTTCTAACTGCTCAGTCAAGTTGTACTTTAGGCCCACCTGCTTGAGGCATTTGGATTAAAGCGTGCCAACTGCTTAACTTGTTCAATGGCCATCAGCAGCAGTGGCTGGCCATTGGCAATTGGCAACTGGCAACTAGCAGCCAAGCTTGTCTTGTTGGGTGTCCAAGAAGAACCGACTGCAAATAGAGCGTGACCATGCCAGACGCTTGACCAACTGTGTCTGTGTCTGCAACTTGAAAGTGCAGCGCAAATGAATGAATCAATGATTCAATGAGTCGGGTTACATGAAGCATGCGATGCTTCGTTCAGTTACATACATGCCCCGAATTGTGGCAACACTTGCCTGTTGCCGCTCTGTGTTCTTGAGAATTATCGCTTGGGGAATTCTCCCATCGCATTCCTTCGCACCAAATGTGCCTGTTGCTGCTGTTGCTGCTGCTAATCATAATAATAATTGACTGTTTCGTAGTCGTATGTGGGGCGAGGTCTTGACATTGTACCTTGAGCAGTGTCATTTGTTGCTCTCGTTGCTGCTGCTGTTGCTGCTGTTGTTATTGTTGTTGTGGTTGTTGTTGCCTTTTGCTCATGTCATCGGTAAATGTAAATGAAAATCTAATTGTTTGCCGATCTACAAATATGTATGCGTGCGGGTGTGTGTGTGTGTGTGTGTGCCTGTGTGTGTGGCAAGGCATGGCCAATATTTATCTATCTACCAGCATCCACACCCAGTGGGCGTTGCACATAGACACAAAACGCAGTTGCTCCACTTTTGTCAACGGCCGTGCACTGTTGACTCATCGAGGTCGGGAGAGAAGGTTTTTGGGGCAAGTACTCGTACATGCAACAACTTGATGCAGTTGCTCAACCCAAACTATTGATAAACCATAAGCGATGCGCTTGACTTGCTGTTGTTGTTATTGCCGCAACAACAACATTCTTAGCAAGGCTCATTGCAACTACAAAAGTTATTGCCCATTTCGCATTTAATTAATCCAAACAAATTCCATGCACAATTCCATAAAAGATGCCGCCCTCAGCTCTCCATGTGTGGATGTCAGTATCCATGATGTCATTCTCGATCTCGAGTGTCGAAGTGTCTCTCTTAAAGTGTTTATCCAAATCAAATGCATTGCATTAATCACATTCGGCACCTTTGAACGGACGCCAAATTGCCGCCGAGGGAGTTCATTTGCACTAGGCCCGAAACCAAATAGGGATTCACCTTATAGAGAACTCAAACTGGCTTGTGTAAGATTTTCCTGCGAAAATCTCATTGAATTAACTTGAATTGATTTTCATTTGCATACAAGTAATATTCCAAAGAAATGACATTTTACATTTTACAAATTGAGAAATAAAAAACAAATACATATGCAATTCTCGATTACAATTGTTATTCCAAGCAAATGGCTCATGCAATACTCTATAAGTAACAATTAAAAATATACTTATATGTATATGTGAAATATTATATGTAAAAACTAATCCTCTCCCATCGCCTGTGGGATAAGCGCATAAAAAAGCCAAAAATTAATTACGGCTGAGCTGGAACAAATTGTCTGCATGTCAGTAATTTGTGTTATGGCTCGTTTGGAAATGAAAGTGCATATATATATATATTCATATATGCATACATGTGTACATGTATGTATGTGTAGATTGACCAATTAATAAAATTTGATGGAATTGCGTAAAAGTAATGGATTCATATGAATATCATTTCAGCAATGCTTATTATGCATTTGCCAACTGTTTCAATATTGTTTATTATCTAATTAACAGCATTCTCTCTCTTTCACCCTCTTTCTCCATCCCTCAATTTCTCTCTGTCTCTCTCTCCCTCTCTATCTTTCTTAAACAAATTAAAAAACTTATGAACATTCAGAGAACTTTAGGTATTTTTCAGAACTCTTCCATTTGCATACCCTTTCAAGAGCATCACATTTGGGTTATTGCTGCTTTTTATATATATTTATATATATATATATAAATATATCCTGAAATTTGGAAAATCAGCTCGAGTTTAACAGACACAGATTATGAATATTTTCCTTCGCCGTCTTCATGGCATTATTATACACTTGATATTTGATATATGCCCAGATTTGAATGTCATCATAATGACCTGAAAATTTGGTACACATTTTGTCTAAGTGTGCACGAATGTGTGTATCTGCTGAGGTATCTCCTTGTGAGCCACTGGTTTGGTTAATGTTTATTTGGCTAAGTTTATTATGGCTGTAGCATGCCGCAATTTATGCCACTGACTGCTCTTTATTCGGGTACTTTGTCATCATGCTGCCAGCTGCATTCGCATATGAGTACATACTCAATGTTTACGTATGTATGTATGTATGTGTGTATGCACATATGTGGGCGTTTGACAGTCCATGTTATACAAATCCACGCCCCCCGCCCCCTTCCCCCAACACACCACCCACCACCCTGTCAGGCCGCAGCGATGCATTTCATGGCACGTCTCATGTCTCATGTCTAATATCTCATGTCTCATGTCTCTTGGCTCTTGTCTCTTGTCTTGTGTCTTTTGGCTTGTGTCTTGCATCTTGTGTGTAGAGTTTGTGGCTTGTCATTTGCCATTTTTCACACTGGTAGCTGACAGAAGGCGAACGCAAAGTACAAAGATAAACATTTTGCATGGCCATTGGTAAAACTCATATAATTACAAGAAGCTGTCGCCGGGCAGCTCCAAATGACAACGGCAACAGCAACTGCAACAGCAACAAAAGCAACAAAAAAAATTGGCAAATTTGCCAAACAATGCGGATCGCTGGGCACGAAGTCACCAAATGTCGCATTGATGGAACTTTTTCTTTTGTCGGCTGCTCCATTCCGACTCCCGTTCCCATTCCCACTCCCTAACCACGGCTGGAGACTTGAGTCTCGATCGCCTGTTGCCCCAGCCGGAGCAGTGTGGCAATTATAGGTCTCGACTGGTGCCACGCGTCCACATTTACAAGACTAGCAAATTATGTGCACTTTGCGGCTAAAGCTGTTTTTGTTGTTGCTTTTGATGTTGCTGTTGTTGCTGTTGTTGTTGCTGTTGATGTTGCTGTTGTTGCTGCAGTGACTGTTATTCTACTGCTGCCGCTTAACCTCAGCAGATTACAAACTGTGTTTACTTGTAGAGTAGAACTGCTTTATTGCGAACTGCTGTTGAGCAGAAAAAATGCAATTTTCAAAATGTTTATTATTTTCAGCAATTATTAACTTTGTGTGCTGTGTGTGTGTTTGAACAAATCGCACAACATTTTCATAAAAAGAGACACACAACTATTGGAAATATGCTGAATACCTTGATGAGAAATGTATCTCGAGCAAATTGTGAATTGTATTCATGTTCTAATGTTGTAAGAGTATCTTAGTCAAGTCCTGGTTTTTGAGCTTAACTGTACTGAGCACTGGACACTAACTGTAATATGTGCAAACATACATAACATATACAAGTGGCATGGCAAAGAGTAAGAAGCTGCCCCCGTCGCTGCTAAAATGGAGCAACTGTGGGGCTGAGACTGGAGCGAGACACTCGCAACTACACCTACGGTTACAGTTGCATTTACTGTTACAATTACAGCTACAGTTACAGTTACAGTTTCAGTTGCAGCTCGATAGTAGTTGTAACGGTTAAGCGTTAACCGCTGCGACTGGCGATTTTTGGTTTCTGTTATTTTTGTCTGATTTTGGCAGCAGGTTCACTACGAACGCGGCATGCGCTGCACTTGAGAATTGGGTAAATGGTAAATAGTAAATGGTAAATGGACAACTGGCAACTTGCAACTGTGCTGCATGCCACACGGTGGAGCTGCCATATCCGAGTTGTCCATGTGCCGCACGCAGCTGAGTGCAGAGCACTCGAAACGAGAGCAAAAGTAGTCATTGTTGTTGTTGTTGCTGCTGGTGCTGCTGCTGTTGCTGTTGCTGTTGCTGCTGTTGTTGTAGCTTTCGGTAACCCATTTGTTGTTGCCTTTGGGTTTTTGTTTTTGTTTCTTTAGCAGTTTAGCGCCCGTTGTCGTGTCCCCGGTGCCAGTGTCCACGTACCAACATTGGCCTAATGTTGCACATTGTGTGCGGATCTTGTTTATTATGCAAGAAAGCTGCCAAAGTAAGCCAGCGACAACAGCAACAACAGCAACAACCGCAACTGCTGAGCACAACATATAACTGAAAGAAAAGTAATTTACTCAGTGTGTCCGAAACTTTCATGCTCCTATCAGTGCTCTGAATACCGATCAACAAATGCACAATGATAAGGATCCAAAAGAAAACATATTCTAGCAAGCTGTTTTTTCCGGTTAAAGTTTTTTACTTTTCACTTTGCCTGTCAGTTTTCCACGCATTGGGATGGATTGGATATCTACAAGAGAAAGGTTTTCACATTTTTAATTTTCAATAGATGTGAAAAAAGTATTCAATAATTGAGGAGGAGGAGCCTTGAAATTGGTTTCGAAGTCGATCGGAGTGAATTCGGTCTAGCAACCTGAAAAGTGTTACTATCTCTAATAAATTTCCATAGATTAAAAGCATAAAAAGTTAATGCCTGTAGGTGGCCGTTTCCAAAGTCCCATCAAAATCAGTGCTCTGTCATAAATGAAACCTCCTGGGTGAAAATTCATACTTCCCACGTATTTTTGACTGGAGATCATTAATTGTCCCACAACAAATTATAGATAAACGATGAAATTTCCATCATTGATCAGATCAAATATATGTCATTTGTTGTACACTAATGGCTTAACATTCGTACATCATTTGAATTCTTTCCACACAATTCATTCTGAAATATGTGCAAATATAGGGCAATTGCGTATATATACATGTAGATAAATAACCACTAGGAATGATTACTAGATGTGGATTTTGATTGCCGAAAGCTTGGAGCATTTAGTACTTTCACATGCACTGCGCACTGCACATACAAATGCCTAGTTTCAGGTCGATTATTTTAATATGCGTATAGCAAAATACCTTTTCGGTTTGTTGTTGTTGGTTTTCGTCACTGTTTCGCAATACTTAGTACACAAAACAAAAACACATAAATAAATGGACAAATTATAATACATATGTATGTAATAATAAATCAAGAAAAATACACACACCGAATTCACAAACAACTTAAAATGAAAGGCAACGCGTGCCAAGTGTCGTTATTAGGCGCTCCGTTCGGATCGATTTTGAAAGAACCCGCCAAACGCGAATGCACAGTTACAGCTACAGCTACAGCTACAGCTACGGCTACAGCTACTGTCTATTGTCTACTGCCTACTGTCTACTGCTACTGGACTGCCAGCAGACAACTGCGAGCGGCGAGCTGCAGACTGCGCAGACCGGGCTGCCGACCGACTGCGCAGGCAGCACTGCAAATGGAAACGAAACACGAGACACAAACTGGAATTGAAACGGTTCGAAATCGTTCTGCGCTGAGGCGACATGCATGTGCATGTATATTGTTCCACACGTCGCGTGTCAAAGGTAAGTCACAGCCAAAACGGCTAGCAGCCAATCAGCCTCTTCTGCGTTTTACTAACTGATGTTTGTAAGCCAGAAAGAATGATGCAGTAACACTCTGAGACCAATAACAGCTAGGAAGATGCGGAAAACGGGAGTGCGTGGCTCGATTTTTGGAAAAGTTGACCTAGTTTTTTTTGATTTGTGGGCAGGCCATAAAACAATTTATTTTTTTTTTTAGTAATGTTTAGTGAATCTAGGCAATCTTTTGAGGTATCCACCAAACTTGCAAATTATTTGACTCCAGCTCCAGTTCTGCCTTTTAGTATCGGTCAGCAAATAGAAAAACAATCTAAGTTCACTTCTATATACACTTCTATAATGTTGCTAGTTATTCGTCTACTTGAAATCTAAATAGCTTATAAAACATATGACGAAATATCTGCATCTCATCCAGACCAATGTGCCACAAAACCTTGATGTGTGTTCTTAAGCACACCAGATATATAAAAGAGCCAAAGTTAATGCCTCAGCAATCCTCAAGCGTTTAATGCATTTCCTGTCAAAATCGCCCTATTAGGAGAAAAGCTAGATACGAATCGTAAGTTTGATATACCACCTGCCGCCGGACATTCGTTTGGGGCAAGGTCAGCGACGAGCTGACAGCAAAACTGGCCTCCGGTGAGCATCGATGGTCGCATGGATTGCCTTGATTGTTGCGGTTCAGTGCAACTAGCTCGGAAGTGTTTTTCTCGCGTTTTTCCCTTACCCTTTGCAGAGGCTACTATAAATCTGTCACGCAATCCGTAACGCAATAGAGGAGGCAATTGCGAACAGTTCATCTGGGAAGCTATCCTGCTTATATCCATGTTGTGCAGGCCTAGTCGGATTACCAAATCATATACAGGATCAGTCTTCTGATGTATGTCCTTGTATGCTTAGTGAGTAGAGTATTTCATATTCGGCTGATAAGTTTCCAGTCGTTGTTGGCTTGGTTTGTTTTGTCCAAGTTCAGGTTGGCGCTTCCTCTTGGGGGCGCTGTGCAGCGTTGCAGAAAACTAACCGCTTGGGGGCACTGAGACACATTTGTACATTTGTACCCCAGACTGGCCTCAAGTGTGGCATAAATTAGCGCCGCATTAAGACGTAAACTGTTGCCAGCAGCAATCCAATAAGTTTGGAATTCACTTGGATACGTACATATGTGTTTACTTATTTGTATGTGGTATATCATTAGAGAAGAATTAATCAGCTTACCTCAATCTTTAGATGGAATTCGGCTTGGCTGCCCGTTGTATCCCAACCAGATCTAAAACAGGTTGCGATCAACAATTGTGTCAGAACTAAACAAAAAATACACAAAATACACCAATGCATACAAGCTTGCGCACACACACTCGGATAGAGTAAATATTTGTTTTGGGGCTGTGCAAAAATTGCAAACAGCATTTGCTAATTATTCGATTTGCATTATATCAATTGTATTTCATAACTTTTCAAACAAAAATGTTTCAAAATGCACGTCAAAAAAAATGAATAGTAAAATAAAACACCAAACAAATGAAAGGTTTCATCTGTAATCAAAGAAGAAAACATAAAATATATATGTATATATATAAATATATATATATATATATATATATATATATATATACACGGTTGTCATCAACGACAAATTAACAATATTTAACACTCGGCCATTAATGAAATAAATAACTGTTGCTGGTGCTTAACAAACATCATTTGCCAAAATTATGATGCTACACTGGCCATTAAGAGATTTCTCGCAAATTAGCATTCGTAGATGGAGTACACTTGTTGATTTACGCTGCCGGCCAAATGGATAAACTTTTTGTCAACTCGAAATTACTTTTGTCACTTCGACGGTTAACAGTTGACAGTTGGTCAGTCAAGGGGCACCGCCAAACCGTCTGCAAGTTCACCGATTCGTCGTTTCGAATCGGGCGCGCCAAGCGTTGCAATGAACAATTTCTCGGCCTGTCAGTTTGTCGGTGTGTCAGTTTGAGCGCTACTCGATGCGAGTTCACGTCAGCTCTGGCCGAATGCACAACGCCGACTAACGCGCAAGTCGTCGTCGCCCATGTGATAAGGCCAAAGCTCCAAAGCGACGATCGACAGCGGAACGAGTGAGAAACGACGACTTAAGACCCGATCGGAGTTGAGACAACGCCATCAAATCAAACACAATATTACATATAATAATTTCAAATTTACAATACATTTTTCAAGCTAAAATAAACATTATGAATAAATTCGCTTAGAAATAAAAACACTCCTTAAAAAAAAAAAAAAAAAAAGACACCATTATATATATGCTATTTATAATTATTTTTATATACATAAGATTATTTCGGATCAAAACTGATACGCACTACCAACACTGTAAATTATGTGAGCTTAATAAATGAACAAACCTATTTCAATATATTATTCCAGTTCCAGTTCACAATCGGGTTAAACATCAATCTGAATATGATCAAAATGCTGCGATAATTGGTGCAAAAAAGGTAAATAGAACGAAAGATTTCTCAAAATAAAATATATTCTGTGGAGATGACGAAAAGTAGAACAAGATCATTTCCATTAATATACGTTCAAAGTAACCTAAATTAATCAAACACTTTCACATTCCTTATGAACTCGTCTAACTTCCATTCATATGATTCAGGTGCCTGTTTCTTGCACCTCATGCAACAAGTGGAAACGAAACGAATAAGAAATGTCAAGAGAAGGGGCGACAAAGGATCAGCTGAATTTTTCTAAACAATATTATTTTCTTTTAGTACTTTATTTTGCAGGTATTTGTACAACTTAAAAATTAATTATATTGTTTTGTAAAATATTAAAATATTAATAGTGGTTCATAATGATTTATGAATTTTAGAAGCCAATATAAAGTTTCCTTACTTTACTTAAAAGTGGAAAGTCTTTAAAGTAATCATCGAATTGCTCATAGATTATTAGATGAAATTAATTAGCTGACATAGCCTTATTTTATAGGGTTCCTTAAGTTAAACTTTCAGTTTCAGATACTAATAGTAACCGATACTAACTACTGCGATGGCCGGGCTCTAACCTGTATAGCAATATGCCGAGAAATTATTCCTTTAAATGGTTTGATTCTGGTCAAATGTTAAGGAATGCATAAATGGTTTGCTTTGAGCAAAACTCCAAGACGAAGTTCACCTGTGGGGCTGCCTCTCAGTTATTTGTCTATTGAGTTGGGGCATTAAAAAACAGTGCGCAGACGGAAGTTATGGCAATAAAACAAAAAACTACATTAATAATCGAAACAATTAAACAAAGGCACACTGTAAAATAAATGTACATGTATGTTTCTATCTAACAACAGCAATAACAACTACCATAACAATAATAAAGTTGATAACTATTGACGGCAATGATTGCGAGCCGATCGAAATCTGACGTTTGGCATAGGAAAGGAATGGCATGAATGAAAAGGGGGGAAAGACGCTCGAGGGGTCAGTTGGGACGGGCATGTTGGGTGCGGCGCCAACATGAAACCTAACGGCACCATTACGATTATTTGTATGTAGATACACAAATACACACTCTATCCACTCGATCCATATAGCTACTTATATGTCTATATTATAAGACTAACTTACAGTTGAATGTTTGCTTTTTTTTCCGCTACATTCTCCAAGGACAAACAACATTTTAGTGAGCGCCGCCGCCGGCTAACGGCAAAAGGCAGTCCGAAGTCAAGATTGATCTACAAAGCTCAGCTCTGGTCTCTGGTCTCTAGTCTCAGGTCTCTAGTCTCAGGTCTCTGGTCTGGTTGAGTTTTTCGCATTCGCGTTGCAAACTTTCCTTTTTGTCTATATATACAAATGTACACACAGACACATGTTGGGCACAAAGTGTGCGGGCGCACATTAAAACAAAAGCAAAAAAGAACAGTTATTTATCTTCTGGATACCGAACATTTAATACCCTTGCTAACATAAATACAATACAGGACTTGAATGGGATCCATGTATGTGTCTAAAAGATATGTAGCGTTGATTCTCGATAATGCTTACCTCTATTAACCAAGAATATCTGTTAACCTTAATTCTTAGATGTTGATTTAGTATCTCTATTGACAATGATAAGAAACAGTTAATTTTATGATTTATTTATATGTCCTTTAACCAGGAAAAACTCGTCAGACTGCGACAAGAATGTTTTACGCCTTTTTTTAGAAAGTTGTAATACCCTCGACAAGGGTATTGCAAACGCAACAACAATAACAACAAGAGCAGAAACCCCAACACAGGCAATGCCAATGAGGGCACCACATTAAAAAGGTGTGGCAACTCGGCTACGTTCTGGTGTATGTATAGAAACAGTAACAACAACTGCATCAGCAACAGCAACCACTGCAACAACAACAACAACAACAAATGCACCATACGCCAACATAGCAGTTAAAGTTAAAGTTACAGTTACAAATTCAAAAGCCGCCAGGCCAACAAAATGGCATAAATAAAAATTTGTGTTGGCTTTTCAGCAACTTGAAACAAAACTTTATGCCACACACACTCAAGTAAACACACACAGAAAAGCAGCAATAAACCGATTGACAAAGCACCGAAGTGCCAAATGCCCTGACAAATACATATACCTAAATGATTAGATCTGACACATATAAGTATTTATCCATAAACATTTTTCATTAAAAAACAATTCTTATAAAGCAAAATTTCACTAGTTGAAAAACAATTTACGTTTGACAGTTTTTTGTCAAATAATTTGCAAGGGATTGGCAAATTTTTGTATTGTTAATCAGACATGCAATTGAAAAAACAAGCCAATAAAGAAAAAAGTTTTTTATTTATTAATTTATTGTTTATAATAATAAACACTGAATTCACACAATTAATCTGCAATATTACACTAGACCGAAGCAAATTATTGAAGATGTCAACAGATTTTAGTGTTACAAACATCATGATCAAGTTTGGGCGTCCTAATAATCGACTCAAATGGATAATAAATTATTTGTGCTTATACATTTAATAACGATCGCATCGTATTTATTTATTTTTAACAATTTATTCGATTGCTCACATATCATTTGTGATTGGTGTTTGGGTTACATTAAATTTTTTGGCGCTTGCCAAATCACTAAACAATTTATTCAAAGTGTTGGCGACAATTCACTTTTCGTTTTTGTGTACGTTTTCAATTTTTGACTCAAATTTAGAATCTCGTTCGGATTTGGGGCGCAACAGATTTGCGCAACGGCAAAGCCAAAATTTATGGCCAACCACTTACCACAAATGCAAGGTCAAACCATTTAGAACAACGACGGAGCAGAGGCGGTCCTCGTGCCCCATGCCCCATGTCTCATGCCTCACGCTCGGTCCTGACCGGCAACAGGTCCGACTCCAGCCAGGAACCCGGGGCACAGCCCCCACCCAGCTCGATGGTGAGTCAGCCGCATGCAAGTGACTTTGATTTGTGGTGCACCCAAGTTGCACAAATAAATCAGCGCCAATTGCAGTTTCCCAAGGCCGCAGCAGCCACAAAAGCGACAACGATTGCTGGAAGGTGTGTGTGTGTGTGTGTGGAGGAGGGGGGAAGGTGTGGTTAGGCGCTGGGCAAAGGGGGCCACTGGAGCTGCAACAAAGGTCAAGTCAAGTGAAATTGCAGCGAATGGCGGCGACAGACAAAAGTGAGAAAGTTAAAAATTATGTCAAAATTTGAATTAGCAGATGGGAATAAAAAATTCGCATCTCAGCCAAACAATGCCGTCGCATAAATTAATTTTCATATCGGGTGCTGCGGAAAACGCATTTCACTTTCGCAAATGAGACACACGATGTCGAGTGGGCTTGCCTCAGTTTCGACATTAAGATGCCGAGATGAACATGTCACTCATTCAACAGCGAGAATTATCTATTGCAGCAGCCAAGTACACACATATATATATATATATGTACGTCTATATATGTGTGTATATGGTAATTTCCCTTTTGTGGTTTCGTTTCTTTTCGGGTCGTGTTGCCCCTGTTTGCGGTTGCTTTCGACACACAAGTGAAAATGCTTTCACACCCCCAGACGTACTGGGAAACTGCATTGGCAATGAGGAAAAGTGCTCCACTAAAATGAAAGTAAATGCAACGGGTTCATTCAAACTTCTGAGTTCGTATTCACGGTCATTTTTAAATTTGCCGCTCAAACTGCCAGCAACTTGCCTATCGTTTAGCGATGCGTGAGTGTAGCGATCGCTTATAACGATGAATGAATATCGATATTAGTTAAAACACAAATTATGTTATGGAATATATCGATTACAACAGCAGCAACAGTGCTGTTATCGCAGTCAACAGTATTTTAGATGGATTGCGACGCAATTTGCATGAATAACATTCAAAATACCAAGAAAATGCTGAAGAGTAAGAGAGTGAAATTGGCTAACATCATTTATGTAGTCTGTCTTCGATATTTTAACTGGAATAAGTCTGTTAACCATTACAGAATGCTGATATCACTATCAGTTTAACATGATCTATGATTAATGTTACATTCGATCAGATTAAATTTGGAAGTAAGAGTGAGATTTGCTTTCAAGAAAGAGCTGCCCAATAATTTAGATGAATAGTAGAAGTCCCGTTTTCTACAGCGCCGACGCAGTGCGTCGTGCACTCAACTGGCCGATGGTCAACGAGGCTGTGGAGACGGCGCTCAAGGCAGTCGTCGCGAGCCCAACGAATCAGGATGGTGAACAGCAGACACCTCCGTATTCCCAGTCCAATGTATTTCAGCCGGCGCGCAGCGTTACCATTGCCAACAAGGATCACAGCAAAGTGCTGCTGACGATGCCCGCCTTCGTGGGCAACTATCGACTGACGCCGGAAGGAATGGGCGGCGATTCCAGCGCAGTGTCCTGCTCGACTCTGGCCTGCAAGGTGGTCACCTCATTCCGGAGCAACCAGTTGCTGCAGCCGCCGCTGCCGAGCATAAGTGCCAACATTTTGCTCTTCGATCCGAGAACGGGCGAACTGAATGCCATTATGGCCGGCACAGACATCACCACGTGGCGGACGGTCTCCGCTTCGGTGGTGGCCACCAAATACTTGTTCTTCCGTCGCTTTGGGCCACATGCGGAACGAGAGCTGGCCATCAATGTGGCCATCGTGGGTTGCGGCGTCCAGGGACAAATGCATGCCGCCGCCATGTGCGCCAACTTCAAGGTGAATCAGCTAAATCTCTACAATCGCACGGAGTCGAAGGCCCAAAAGTTGGCCAACCAGCTGGAAGAACAGACCTTGAAAGCCGACAACAACTGCCATGCCCCAAACAAAGTCAACATCAAGGTGTGCAGCTCGGCAAGCGAGGCCGTCCAACAAGCGGATGTCATCTGTATTGCGACCTACTCCAAGGAGGCGCTCATACAAGCCAGCGATCTGCGCGACAAGCGATCCGTCCACATCAACGGTCTGTCCATTAGCATACATATGCCATTCAACTATTAATCTTCATTTCCATGCTCATATCACTCATTTTTCCCCTTTGGGATGCAGTTAACAATGATCTAGATGCAGATAGGGGTCTTTCCGGGGCCGAAACATGGCAAAGAAGTATCGAAAACGCTCTTAGAATAATCACAAGCGCTATCCTAATGGAACATCGGCTTCTCGTCACATCCTCAACAAGGATTCACGAGGACTCCGACTTGACTCCAGAGCGGATTCTGCAGCTGTTTTCAGTCTGAGACTCTCCCACCTAGGGGTCGAAAGCAAAAGTGATTCTAAAAGACCACATTTATCATACATAGAGAGAAAAAGAGAGAGAAAGAGAAAAAAAGGGAGCTGATAAGACAGAGATCTTTTGGCAAAAAATGATTTTGTTTTGTTTTCAAACATATTTTTATGGGTTCTCTTGACATTAAATTGTTAAAATTAAATTAATTAATTGTTCGCCTTAAAGAATTGTCACAAATTTGCTATATATCGAATACAGTTTTCTGATTTCTAATCATTAAAAAATATTGCATCTGAAAAATTAAAATTTATGTTGATCGCAGTCAAAATAGAGTTATAGAGATCTGTTTACCAACTTACTGTTTTATATGTATAACATTTCGACTTAGCATGGCTTTAATATGGTGGTCAAGGAATACGTCAATCTATATACGTCTATGCTGGCAAGTTCCCTATGTCTAGCCTATATCAATACTTATCAATTTCTTGCATCTGTCCTTTAAAAGAAGATTAGAACGAGTATGTTTAATATACATTCAGCTGTGGGCGCTGGCGAGGTGCACTTCGGTGAGGTGGCCGCTGACATCTACAAGGAGTCCCGGGTCTACGTTGATTGCATGACAAACGCTGAGCACGAGCTGCAAGGCCTGCCCGCCCCGATAGTCGGCGAGCTGGGCGGCGTTATAATCAATGGCAGCTATCCGACCGAGAAGGAAGTGACCATATTCCAGTCGATGGGTGAGTTACACAGATTGACATAGTTGCATAACCCTCAATTCGCTAATCGACATTTCCCATAGGCATGGCCTCGGAGGATGCTTGCGTGGCCGAGGCCGTAAGGTTGACCCTTGTGTCCTGCGACGTGTAATTAATATTAATATTATTATTGGAAGCAGTCATCAGCAGCGTATCATCGGCAAGGGTAATCATTTTATTTATTCATTTTTTGTTTTCATTTTCAAACTGGTTGTATAAAGCCAAATTTTTTCACAAATCCAGAATATTTCTCGCATTTTGGCCATACAACATACATCAGCAAGGCTAACACAAACCTGGAATAACCACTAAGAAGAACTTAATTACTCGGGGGAGCGTTGTCGGATGGCTGTGGCTAACCCCCTTAGAAGAAATAGCAGACAGGAAAGAGTCCAACTGCATTCTACTCGCTATGGTGCTCTCGACACCGCGTAACTTCGTCTCATGTACATTCCACGTGGCCAGCAATCTAACGCCATTAATCTAACTTCTGCTGCAAGCAAATAAAAATATTGTCAATTACAACAAAAAAAAACGACTTTTTTTTTTTGTAAATTTTTTTGTGTTTTGTAATCATTTTAGTATTTTTTTTATTTTCAATGTTTTCTTGTTTGGTTTTTGTCTTTTTTTTTCTTTTGTATCATTTTGTTTTGTTTTGAAATTAATTTATTAATTAATTTTTATATTTTACTTATTAATTTAGTATCTGGTTTTTGTTTTTTAAATATCATCATCTGCTCAATCGCTCGCCATCTGCTGCCCTTTAATTCTCACACAAGATGCACTCATCCGATATATATATATATATATATATGTATATGTATACGTATATATATTTACATAAACATCTATTAACATTTATATTTGTATATATATATATATGTATACATATATATAGTTAATTATAGATTTTGTTAGCCGTCAGAAACGTTTTGGTTTTTGTTGGGTTAATTCGCTACGGGTTCCAGTCTAGGCCCGCCCTTTTGCGCGTTTCCCAGTTTGGCTTAAATAATTTTTTAGCATATCTATTAAATAATTTGTTTATATATTTATATATGTATACATACATATGTATATATACATATATACGTGTGTATTCAGTTTTTAATTTTCTTTTCTTTTCTTTTTTTTTTTGCATGTCAATTTAAATTTGATCATTAGCATTATTAATAAAATACTCAACAAATAATTAAATTGGGCTTTTTCAACTTGCGACTCCCGCTGCAAATGAGACATCAGCTTGTGTCTGTTTTTCTTCTTCTTTTTGTGTGTGTGGTTTTTGCTTTGATGCTGTTGTTGTTGCTGTTGTTGTTGTTGTTGTTGGGCTTTAAGTATTTGTATTTTGATTTACTTTCTTTTATTTATTAGTTAGTACTATTTAAACACTTAATAGTTATTACGCTTTACTATGAATTTCCATTTAAAAAATGCTTAAGTTAGCAAAAAGAAACCAACAAAATACATAGAGCAGCAAGAATAATAAATAAAATTTAAAAAATCCGGGTTTTTTTTTTCAAAACATTTTGCTTGTTTATTTTGTTGATGGTTTTTGTGTTCAGTTTGCTTCCGCTGTAGTTCGACGAACCAGAACTGTTTTTAAAAAAATAATAAAAAAAATAATAGTTTCTGTTTTCAATATATATAAGTATACGAATATATATGTAAACACACATACATATATTTAAGTAGTACATATGTATATACATATATATGCATATATATATATATATATAATTTCAAATGTGCATTTTACATATAGATTCGCTCTTGCTTATTTGTTAAAATTAAATCAACACACACGCATTCAATTGATAGATGTGTAATTTATAGTTACAAAAAAAATATGTATAGTTACAATAATATTAATAATCATAATCATAATCATAATAATAATCAAATTAAATTACATATAATATTGACGTTGAAGTTGGATAATTAAAAAAAAAAAACACTCTTAAAACTGATGGCTAAATTTAAAGGAAAGTACGCACGTACATATACAGATTTTGTACGCATCTCTTGAAATGGTTCTTGATTTTGCTTTTGCTTTTGCTTTAGCTTTTGCTTTTGCTTGCTGTATTTTTTGCTTCGCTTTGCTTCTGTTATTTTTGTGGCTCTTTCTTCGGATTCATTAAACTTTAATTAGGCATAAATTAATTATTTTTTGTTTTTTTTTTTTACATATATGTATATTTAATATTTACAGTTTCTTTGCTACTTGTTTTATGGGTTTTGCTTGCTCTGCAGCTGCACAACAACTGCAACTGCAACTGTTGCTGCTCCTGCTTCTGCTTCTGCTCCTGCTGCCTGTTGTTGCTTCTTCTTGCTACGTTTTGTATGCTCTGTCTCTGTCGCCTATATCTGTCTCATCCTCATTCGCTTTGCAATATTTCATATTTACTTTGTTAGCGCACTAAAATCTAATTTTCATTTTCGTATAGACTAAAGAAAAAAATGTTCTTTGCTGCATTTTTTTTTTTGTTTAAATGAATTTTTCGTTTTTCTTGTTTTTTTTTTTTGTTTTTTTAATTTTCTGCTTTGTATGTTTTTCTTTTGTTTTTGTTTTTTTTGCATACTTTAATTAATTCAACTTTACAGCTTTGCCCGTCTCTTTCAACCTAAAACGCTATCTCTTTTCCTCTTGAAGTCCTGCCTACAAAATATTGCCGGAGCTTCGATTTTCCCTACTGTCTCTGTGTTCTAATTGTTCTCTCTTGCGGTTTTTTTTTTTTGACTGTGGCTTGAAGAAGCTGTGGAATTTCGGTGCCTTGAAAGTGCCCGACGAAGAGTCCCCACCCTGTCCCAAACTTATATGTAATGTAAACCTCCGTTGGTATCTCTCAACCCTTTGCTCAATTTCTCAACAATGTAGTTTCGTTTCTATGCTTTAGTCAGATTTTTATATGTGAATTTTACAATACATATAGATCTCTATATATTATTGATACATTTAGCGTGGTAGTGTTTTTATTTTCGTTTGTTTTTTTTTTGTTTGTTTTTTTGCTTTTTCATATTTTTAAATTGGTTTTTAATATATTTCTATCAATATGCCTTTGATATTAATATTTAATACATTGTTACGCAGTAGTTTACAATTATGGTTTAAAATTAAAAAAAAAACGTGTCTATATTTATTAATTTGTATATACATATACATATATATACATATATATTAATATGTATATATATATACATATATATATATATATATTTATATATACATATATATTATTATGTATATATATAATTTAATAAAAACTATTGCATTAGTTATTATTTAAAAAGAAGTATTTTTTTTCTCAGATGTGTGTTCTTACTTTTCTTTATGTATACATTTATATATAGTCATGTATATATATATATATGTATATATATATATATAAATATATATATATATATATAAATTTATTTTTAAGAGTTGGTACAACTTGTTGAAAACTTTGCATATTATTTGTATTTGTGGGGCATATAAAAATGTTCGCTTTTATTACTATTTGATTTGTATTATTTTAATAAACATTTTAACTATTTCTTTTATTTAATGTTCTCTCGTTTTCTCTCTATTTATTTCGCCCCATACACGGTTTTTCCCTTTCTAGTTTATGTAATTGGGTTCTTGTTGTTGTTGTTGTTCAGCGTGTATGTGTATGTGTGTGTGTGTGTGTGTGTGTCGGGGGTGAGGGTGAGGAACAGGGTGGAACTCGCTGCCAAAATAAAAACTATTGGCTTATTGTATGTAATCGATGTAACAGAATTTTGATACAAAACAAACATTGTTTAAATGCAAAACGATCTCAATTCGAATTTCATTTAAAAAACTTCATATTGTTGACATTAAAAACATTTGCGTATATATATGTGTGTATGAGTGTGTGTGTGTGCTTGTGTTTGAAGCATAAGAAAAGAATTTGTTCAAATAAAACAATTGCAGGTATAAAATTAATTATAAGATGAAGTATTTATATATAATAAGGTATATATATTTTATGTAAATTAAATATGTATTGAATATTAAGGCCAAAATGAACAAAATTAAAAAAAAAAAAAAAAACATGCCTTGTGTGTGTATGCGAACAACATACAAGCAAAACCCAGGTGTTGTGTGTGTGTCAGTGTGTGTGTGTCAGTGTGTGTGTGTGTGTTTAAGCTAAGCAATTTTACTGATGCGTTTTTTTTAGTGTAACTTTTGCTGATTTCTGCTGCAAATTTTGGCTTTGCATTTGTTTGTTTTATCTCAATCTACGCTAATTTAAGCTATAGTTTGTTGTATGTTGTATGTTGCTGTTGTTGCTGTTGTTGTTGGTGTGTTGGTGTGTTGTCAGTTACTATTATGTATTATGTATTATTATTTAGATGATTTTGTTTTGTTTGTTTTGTTTTGTTTTGTTTTGTAATACAAAGAAAAACTGCTTTCTTGACGTGGGTATCAGAGATGCCGCAGTTGGCGTAGTTTCGTGGTTAACTACTTACTAATTTTACATTTAGATTGTTGTTTTTTGTTTTTTTTTGTTTTGTTTGTTTTGTTTTGTTTTTAATTACTATGCTATAATTATTATTATTAATTTTCTGCTGCTTCTTTCTCTTGTGTTTAATATAGTTAACAAAAAAAAAAAAAAAAAATACAATTATTTAGCAGCCTTTTTAAACAACTATGTAGCTTTCTCTCCTCTTCGTCACTCTTCTCTTTATTTCTGTCTGCTTCTGCTTCTGCTTCTGCACCTCTCTCTCTCTCTGTTTCCCTCTGTTATTTTACTTATTGTTTTTTGTTCTCTTCCTCCATTCAGCGTTCGTTTTTTAGCTTCAACAGAATTCTCGCTTGTTTTGTTTTGTGTTTTTGCTTGCACATTTTGCTCTCATTATTCTTATATACTCTGCCTTCTTTCCTTCTATTCATTGTTGTTTCTATCTTTTTTTATTCTTTTTGTTTTGTTGTTGTTTTGTTTTTTGCTTTACGCTTGTTTATCACATTGAATATAATATATATGTATATATACTATATATATATTTATATATGTATATAGTTTTATTTAACTTAGTTTTTTGTTTTCTTTTCTTTTTCTTTTGTTTAATTTTGTTTTATATGTTGTTGTTTTATGCATTTGCGATGCGCTTTTCACGAGTGGAAATTCTTCGGGTTAATCTTCTTCTTCTTCTTCTTCTACTTCTTCTTGTTGTTGTTGCTGGTATTTGTTGTTGTTGTTGTTGTTGGTGATTTTGTGGATTTATTGACTGACTTTGTTATAGCATCGAGCATCAGCAGCAGTTGTCGACGACGACGACAACTCGTTTATTTCGTTGGCAGTGTTCGCTTACAGCAGCTCCTGCTTCAGCAGCAACAGCTCCTGCTGCTGGTCCAGTTGGACTTGTTGCTGCAGCTGTTGCTGCTGCCAGCGCTTGTACATGCCCAGATAGGTGTGTGTGTTATTTGGATCGCTGTTGTTGTTATTGTTGTTGCTGTTATTGTTGATGTTGATGTTGTTGATGTTGTTGTCGTTGATGTGATTGATGTTGCTGTGGTGGTGTTGGTGGTTGTTGTTGCTGCCGCTTGTTGCTGCCAGTGGCATGTCACCCAACACTGACGGCAGCTGCAGCCGCTGCAAGTGCATTGCTGTTGTTGTTGTGGATGATAGTGATGTTGTTTCTCCACCCGCTACTGCCACAGCTGGCGGCAGCAGTTTATAGTGTGTCGCATCCATAACCGTATCGTAGCAATAGGCAGCCGCATCCAGAAATGTTGTTGCATAAAAGCTGTTACGATTACAGATATCGTAGTTGATGTCATAATTATTGATAGTGCTGCCACTGCTGCTGTCGTTGATATTTATGATAAATTGATTTTGCTGTTTTTGTTGCTGCTGCTGCTGCTGTTGCTGCTGTTGTTGTTGCTGTTGTTGTTGGCCAGCAACTGCTGCTGCTGCTGCGGCGGTGAATTATGAATTGGAATTGCGTATAGTTGGCAGCTAGGACGAGCTGGACTGATTCATATTGCCAAACATGTGGGCTGAAAACGATGTCTGTCCCGCCGAATTTGCCTGTGACGTGGACGACTGTTGCTGCTGTTGCTGTTGCTGCTGTTGCTGCTGCTGCTGCTGTGCCTGCTGTTGATTCAACGAGCCACGCCCATGCTTCGGAATGGGAGGCTGTATATACTCATGCCGTGCCAATGCGAACACATCCATGCGATCCTCCTTCCGATACGCCAAGCATCCACGAATGAAACTCTGCACACAAAAATCAAGCATTCAAATCCAAAACATATATCGAGATATAGTTGCAGCGCTTACCTTTGCCTCATTGGAGACAGTTGGCTTGTTGGAGAACTGCACTTCGGTGGCCTTCAGTATGGTGTTCTCCTCAAGGATGGTGGCCTGCGATTGGTTATGGCCAAAAGGCTTCTTGCCATATAAGCACTGATAGAATATCACGCCCACACTCCACACATCCACTTTCGATGAGATTTTGGGTGGATTCTTGCCAACAACGAAGCACTCCGGCGGCAGATACCTGTGAATGTTTATAAATATATTTATATATATATATATGTATATATAGATAGATAGGAATGGTGGGGATTGTTACCAATAGGTGCCAGCGCCTTGAGATGTCAGATCCATGCCATGATCCGGATTATAGTTCTCATCGTCCATCACTTTGGACAGACCGAAATCAGTTATTTTGATCTCGCCGCAAACGTTGCCCTCGGTTAACAGTATGTTGCCCGGCTTCAGATCATAGTGGATGACGGGCGGTTTAATCTCATTTAGATACTTGAGTGCAGATACAACCTGTAGATATACACATATATACAGATCTTTATTAAAGAGTGCACAAGATTATTGATGGGATAGATGGCAAAGACATGAGTGCGATTGAAGGAAGAGAGAGTAGCCAGCAGTGACTATGTTTGTGGCTGGGATGATGATGAATCACTATTTCATTCGCACTCACCTGCATTATTATTGAGCGGGCTTCACGCTCAGGTATAGTCTTATGCTGCTTCAGATAAAAGTCCAGATCGTGTCCATCACAATACTCCAGCACGGTGCAGAACGAGTTTGCATCGATCTCAAAGACATCATAGAGCTTCACCACGCGCGGATGATCCAGCGCCTTGTGTATGTTGTACTCCCGCAATGCGTGTCTAAATTTTGTATTGCAAATGGAAATGGAAATGGAAAAGGAAAAGAAAACAAAAAAAAGAAAAGAAAAATGATTAAGGAATCATGAGCAATGGTGAATCCTGCCCCCATTCCCCCACGCCGCCCGTCCCACGCCTGCTTCTCCACCCGTTTCTCCTGCCGCCATCTAACTAACCATTTTGAAATACGAATTAAAGAGGATCTCTCAAATCTGTATCAAATATCTAACAACTCAACACGAACATAAAAACATTAAATATAAATTGAGAATTTAACTGCTAACTGCCGCCGCTGCTGCTGCTGCTGTTGTTGCTGCTGCTCCACTACTCACTTGATATAATTAGCTTTCTTATCCTCCTTCCAATCCTTGTTTAATTGGTGCACCTTACATGCGACATAGCGTTGCTCCTTGAGGTCAAATGCCTTGTGCACCTCGGAGAAGCCGCCCTTGCCCAGCAGCATTAAAAGCAGATAGCGATCATTCAGTACGGGATGATTGTTAAAGCGGGACTGCAATTGACACAGATCACAGATTAATCAATATATATATATGTATATAGATATATTATTTATTTCTTGCTTACCTGATCTTCATTGAGTATGCGCTTGAGCTCGCGTATGTGGAGATTACGTTCACGCTCAAGCTTCTCCATCTCCAGCTGCAGATCGGCGTCCTCCTTTTTGAGGGCGTTCTGTCGCAGCTTGAGTATCTCATCGTATTCGTAATACTCCTGCGCCGTATACGCCCCCGATACCGGATCCGGTTTAAGAAATGTGCCCGAATCGGAGCAGCTGCCGCCGCTATCATTTCCACCGATGCCGCCGCCACCAGCACCAGGTCCGCCTGGGCCGCTGCCGCCAGCACCGGCACCGCCAACGCCGCCGCCACCGCCGCCGCCGCCGCGATCCGATAAACGATCACCAACGCCGCCGCCGACGCCGCTGTTGCCCACATTGCCGCCGACTCCAGAGTTGGCGCCGCCAACGCCACCGGAGCCGGCAATGCCGCCGCCACCAACACCACCCGCACCACCGCCGCCATTGTGCAGTAGCTGCTGCTGCTGTTGCTGTGCCTGCGTCGAATTCGAGCGGGAGAGGACGCGACCGCAGGAGACGACCACAACGGTGCCGCCGCTGCCAGCGAGGCCGCCAACGCCACCAACGCCGACGCCGCCCGTCGCATTGTTGGCCGCGTTTGCGACAGCGATGCCGCTGTCAAGACTGCCGGCGCCGGCATTGCCGCCCAGGCGATCCGTCAGCTGGGAGGAGTCATTGGAATTGGAATTCTGTTGCTGTTGCTGCTGCTGTTGCTGGTGCTGATGCTGGTTATTCTGCTGGTTGCTGTTGTTGTTGCGTTTGCGTCCCGATTCAGCTGGCCGCTTCTTCATCAGCTGCTTCTTCTGGCGATCGATCTCCTCACGCTCGGCCGTTATCTCCTCCTGGCGTCGGCTGAGCTCCTGAAACGCATAGCCGTCCGTCCAGTTCTCCTGGAATGTGGCGCCGACACGCTGTGTCACAAATTGTCCCAATCTCAATCGATTCTGCATGCATTTCTGTCGCGCCTCCTTCTTCTCAATGCTGCTCTTCTCCTTGAGCAGCTTCTTGACCACATCGATACATTTAGCAATGTGCGATTTGTGCTGATCAATGGACTTCTGTTGGCTCATTATCTGGCACTTTTGCTCATCGGACAGTCTTGTCATCTCGTCCAGCTTCGCCTTGCCGGACTCATGCTCCGCCTCCCGCTCCTGCAGCTCCTGCTGTGACATCTCCGTTTGGGTGCCCTTCGTGTACGTCATTATTGTTGTTGGCATTGACAGCGGCAACGGTGGCGGCGGTGGCGGCAATACACCAACAACCCCAACACCCACGCCCACATTTACGCCAACGCCAACGCCACCAACAACACCAACGCCGCCCACATTGACGCCCATTGTGCCAAGCTGTTGATGCGTCGGCACAACGGCAACACTTGCCACTGACGATGTAACCGGCAACTGTTGCTGCTGTTGTGCCTGCTGTTGTTGTGCCTGCTGTTGCTGCTGCTGTTGTTGCTGCTGTTGTTGCGCCTGCTGCTGTTGCTGTGGACCAACAACACCCAGTCCAAGCACGCTATGCCCCACGCCCACATGTGACATGGCCACGCCCATTTGCGTCTGCTGAGGAACCATTGCATTGGAAGTCTGTTGTTGTTGTTGTTGCCGCTGCTGCTGCTGTTGTTGTGCCTGCTGTTGTTTAGCTGCTGCAGCCGCCGCTGCTGCTGCCGCAAAATGAAACTCTGGGCCAGCTTGCTGCACCTGCTGCTGCACTTGCTGCTGTTGCTGTTGTTGTTGGCTGGGCGATTGCGTTTGTGCACTGGTTGAATGATAGCCGTGTATGGAATACGCATTCGTCGTCTGCACCTGCACCTGACTATTCACCACCTGCTGCTGCTGCTGTTGTTGTTGTTGCACCTGCTGCTGCTGTTGCGCCTGTGTTGCTGATGATGGCGATTTGCTGCCCGTGTGTTGCCGCAACGCTGAATTGGCGCCACTCTGTTGCTGCTGCTGCTGCTGTTTGTTGAAGTAATCGTTGATCTTCTTGCTATCATTGCTGCCGGGCAGCAGTAGACGCGAACTTTTGTTGCCACCAGCACCACCGACCGTGGATACGCCGCCAACGGTGCCAGCAACACCACCGCCACCACCACCACCAGCACCACTGACTGGCGACAACGCACAGCGATCGGCGCCGAGACTAAGGATCAGGCTGGAGACCTCCTTGTTGCGAAATGTGAGCGATTTCTTGAGGCCGCTAACAATGCCGGAGCTGTTGCCGCCGTTGCCGGCGTCCTCGCTGTTGCTGTTGGGCATTTTGCGTTTGCGTTTGCGCTCCGCTGGCGTTCGTGGCTGTTTCCCGCTCGCATTGCTCACGACAGTGGCGGAGGCGGCTGAAACGGAAACGGGTACGGCAACTGGACCGGGTCCGGGACCAGGCCCGCTACCTGGCTGCTGTTGCACATTGAGCATGTCAAGCATTGAGGCGCCGTTATTGGAGTGCAGCTGTTGCTGCTGCTGTTGTTGCTGTTGTAGATTGCCGAGTCCTAGCATATCATTGACATCCTTTTCGCTGTGCGAGGAACCAGTGCTCATATTCGAGTCCGGATTACTGCTATGGCCACCGGCAGCGCCGTGCGGCTGCTGCTGATGCAGGGCTACGTGCGGATGTTGCTGGTGTAAATGTTGCAGCTGTTGTTGATGCTGTGGCGGTAATGATGTATGCTGATGCAGCGATTGTTGCTGCTGCTGCTGTTGTTGCGCCGCTGCTGCTGCTGCTGCTGCTGCCGCCGCTGCCGCTGCTGCCGCTGCTGCTGCCGCTGCTTGCTGTTGTTGTTGCTGCTGCTGTTGTGTCGTCAACTGCTGCAGATGCAACGTGTGTGTCTGCAAATTATGCTGTTGCGATAGCTGCTGTGGCAGCAACTGTTGCTGTTGCGCTTGCGTACTGTGATGATTAGCAAAATGTTGCTGCTGTGGTTGCTGCTGCTGTTGTTGTTGCTGCTGCTGCTGTTGTTGCTGTTGCTGCTGCTGTGCTGCCGCCTGACTGCTGGGATGATGATGACTTAGGGTCGATGTGGTCTGTGGGGCCATCTGCAATTGAGCGCCGGCGGACATCTGTAAAATAAGCCAGAATAAAAATCAAATTATTTTCAAAATGTTTCGGCTCTTATTATTGCTTGCTGTACACACACATACACACATATAAATTTATATATATATATATATATATATATATATATATATAGGGAGAGATTTAAACAATTGATCGATTCTTGCTATCGATATGCAGTGGGCTGCCGTTTTGCAACACTGAACCACTTTTTGTTTTGATTCGCTGGTTCGTTGGCGACACAGTGCAGCGCTGCCAGACGAGTGCCTCTCAACTAAGTGGCAACCGTGGAGGCTGAGCAATTGAAAAAAAAAAAAATTTAAATGGTAGAATAGCGAAAAGAGTGAAAGAGAAACGTGCAAAATACATGGCAACAAAACGATGAGTGAGCGTGTGACTGTGTGAGTGTGCATGTGTATGCGTATGTGTTTATATGAGTGAGTGAGACGTCACAGCACGCGCGTGCTACTCTGCTGGGCGCCGCTCCGCATGATATGCGTGTGAGTGAGCGCAATGCAGCAGCAGCAGCAGCAATGCTTCTGAGCGTGTGTGTGTGTGAGTATACATTTGTGTAAATTATTTTATCAAAAGCAACGACAATGAGAGAAAAAAAAAACCGACACAATAGAACAAAGTTGAAAATTATTGTACAAATTATATGTTTTTTACCGCACACAATTTTGTTTTCACATATTTACTTTTTGCCAACAATCTCTTTTCTCAAGCTTTGTTCCTCACACAACACAATTTAATTTTATTTTATTTGCATTTGCGTTTTTGGTTTCAGTGTTTGTTTTTGTGTGTATGTGTGCGTGTGTGTATTTGTATGTATGTATGTATGTCTTATTTATGACAAAATGCCGTTCACCTTTTTTAAGCGCCGCATATTTTTCTGCACACACATACGCTTTGCTTCTGTGTGTGTTGATGAGTATGTGTGTGTATGACGTGTATGTGGGTGTGTGTGTGCGTATGAGGCCGTGTGTGTGTGTGTGTGTGAGTCTGTATGAGTGTGTGTGTACGTAATGTATGAATTTTCACATTCTATTACAATTTATCACATTCATCGCTGTTTATTTTTTCACTTTAACGAAATTAACATAACTCTTTACGATTATTATCGACTATTTTGCACGCCGCGTACTTAGTTTATGGCTGGTATATGTATTTTTCTTTCAGTTTCGGGGCAGGCAGCAAATTGTTATACGCGTATTTGTAATGGTGCGCGCGGCCCGTAACGAGCAAGAAAGAAGGTGAAAAAAGAAGAACAAGAGCAATAAAACGCGTACACAACAACGCCAGCGACAGCGACGAACGTCTCAGTCTCGGCGCTTTTGCTATTTTCAGAGAGCAGCACGCGAGCGCGAGTGCGAGAGCAAGGGTGAGAGGCACAAAAAAAATTCAAGAGAGATTGAGTGAGCGCAAGAGCAAGAGAGCGCGCAACGAGCCGGAGCTGAAGTCGAGACGACAACAACACCACACACTGCACCACTACACAACACTATACTATTTGCAAAAAACGACGAAAAGAAATGTACAATAAAAATTAATCCGATTGACAGGCAGCCACCGCTTCGTCGTCGTCGTCGTCGTTGTTGTCGTCGTCTGTCGTTCGCTCGGCCTTCGTTGGTTTGCGTTGTGCTATTGTTATTGTTGTTGTTGGTTTCTGTTGCTTTTGATAAATTTCTGCGACTTCCGCGCGCGCCCAGCCAAAAACAACATCGAAACTAAACTACACAACTACAACAACTTTTTGTAGTTGCTGCTGTTGCTGCGCTGACTTTGCTGCGCGACTGCGAACGCTCTTCTTCTTACTACTCTTCCAACATTGCCCAGCAAGCAAGCCGCAGCAACAACAAGAGCAGCAGCAGCAGAGCAACCCAACCGGCGTCTTTGTCATTTCGCGAGGCGCGCGTTGCTGCCGACGTTGGCAGCGACGCCATTGCCCAAATTATGTTGGCATTTCTACATATACACATACACATACATACACACACACACATTCACATGTACTACACGTTGATAATGTGCAATTGTGTGAGTGAATGAAAAAGCAATTAAAATTATAATTCAATTTATAGAAATATGAAAAAACACAAATATGTAAACAGATTCAATTATGTGTATAACAGTGCAAGAAAAATCTGTTATATTTACGGCATTCACATAATAAATTGTCTGACACAAAAACCGGTTTTTAACTGCGGCTTTTAAATCTTAAAAACAATGTTTAAAAAATTGAAAAATTCAAATTCAAATTAAAAATAAATAAACAAATAACATAAAATAAAGAAAATTGGTTTGCAAATTTTAATTTTTTTTATACATGAAATGGGATTTCATAATTCGATTTAGCAAAATTTGTTCATTGTTGAATTTAAACGTTTAACGTATTAATGGTCATAATGCTGCCAACGCCGCTATCAGCGTCGCTGCCAGCGTCATCAGCGAGCAGCGGCGCTATAAAGGAAGGAAGCAAATTTTACGCTGTCGTCGTCGGATCGCATCGAAGTTTGCGGTTTGATGAACACGACGACAACAGCTGGGAGCTGGGCTAAACTGAGCTGAGCTGAGGTGATGAGTGAGAGCGAAAGATGTGACGCCGTGAAAAAGTGTTGCCAAACATGGCTGAGAAAAAAAATGAGCAAATGCGAGCGAGCGAGTGAACAAATGAACACACACATGCTCAAATATATACATATATACACATATATATATATATATGTATACACAAGCAAGCTGTAACGGGCCAAACTGGCAACAGCAAAAACGCGACGAACAAGACGCAGAGAGACAACAAAATAAATGATAACAAAAAGCGTGTGAGCCGCGGCGAGTCCAAAACCAAATGAAATGGGCAGCGACGACTTAATTTTTGGGCTTGTTGCACTCACGTGCGCGCGAATGAGATAAATCTATGATGATGAGGAGGTTGTTGTTTGTGGGTGCAGATGCGGACGGGGAAGGGATGTTGGGGGGTCAGCGGTGTGCGGTGAGCACAAAAGCAAAAGCGTGCGAAAAGGCCCGCGAGACGCAGACGTAGACGGCGGCGAGAAACGAGCCGAGACAAAATGAAATTCAAGCGTCAGCGTCCCTCTCTCTTCATACACATAGCGATATACAAATTCATATATATATATATACGTGAGTGTGTATGCATAGGTGCGGGGCACCGTGCGAGGGTGTGGCAGTGACATGCATAACGTATGCCTGTGTGCATGCACTTCTTATTGGCACCATCTGTGCATGCGTGCCTGTGTGTGTGCACTGCTGCGGCTGCTGCAGCAGCTCATAAGCACACATACATACGTGCAAACATGTGCATGGTGTTCTGCGAGAGAGCAAGAGAGAGTCGCACCATTACTATTCCAAGTGCATTCCAATGCAGCTTGAAAAACCGTTGCATATTTTGTGCTTTTTCAAATGCAGCTTTTTTTACGCTCACCCTATCATTCTGCCTCACTCACACACACACACAGATGACGACAGTGCAGTCGCCGCAGCAGCCTCAGCGCATGCAACAAACTTGTTTTTTTTTTTTTTTTTTGTCTTTAGCAATGTGTTGTGATAACGCTTCATTGCAAATACACACATACATACATACACCCATATGCATATACATAAAGATGTATGTGTTAATATGTATATATGGGCAACTGCATGTGTGTGTGTGTATGTGAAAACTGGTTGTCGCCATTGCGGCAAGACGTTGACATTAGGGCTGCCATCCAACACAATAACCAGAAAACAATTGCAGCTGTCTGGCAACGCCGTCGCGCAACGCCAAGCAACAACACTCGCCGTCGTCGCCGCAGTTTAACAGTTCACATCGATGAGTCAAGGTCGAAAGACGTCACGCAAATTTTCGTTTTCATTGCTTACCCACAACAAAAAAAAACGAAAAAAAAAAAACTATGTCCGTTTATTTTTAGCGTGTGAGTGTCGTCGTCGTCGTGGTTCGTGTGAGCGACGACGGCGAGCCGAGTAGACACGAGTCGCAACAACGAATGAATTGAATGGGAAGCGGCAACGAACGTGAAAAGCACGCAAGGCAGCCACCACCATTGAATTTTTAATTAATTTATTTTTATTATATTTGCTTTGTTTTTTATTTTCTTCTGCTGCCTTTGCTGCTCTTGCTGCTTTTATATTTGTCATTGGTTTAATATTAGCGACGCGTATAGAATGTGCGTTTAATTAAAATTCTCATATGAAAGCATTGTACTTTTTTTCACTATTTACTTTTGGTCAATTTATGAAAATTGTACTTATATACATTATATGTGTACATTTTACATTACATTATTGAACCAATCAGCTTTCAGCTTAAAGAAAACATTTAACTGGCAAATTGTGTTTAATTTGTAAATAAGATTAATCGCTTTAATAAGTCTAGTGTGTTTATTTCTCTTCCACAAAATGTAAATAGTCTGTTAATTTGCCAAAAGGACTATTAATTTGTTAGCCTGAATTGTGTCCCCATTTGCTTAACAGAGTGCTGTTAAGAAAACGTATGCTGGGCGCTCAGAAAAGTACCGCAGCAGCAGAAAGCATCAGCACGTGCACAAAGCGCTTCGAATGTAAACAAAGAGAAATACACACACAAAAGCAAAACTAGAGAAAAAAAAATAAATAAATAACACTCACGCTCTTGGTTAACTTGCGACCAGCGGCGGCGCTGCCGGCGCTACGCTTGCTGCCGTTGTTGTTGTTGCTGGCGCTGCGGCTACGTTTGCGTGCAGCGCTGCTCGCAGAAGCTGCTGCGGTTGCTGCCGTCGCTAACATGACAACGTAGCAGTGAGAAAAAGTCGCTGCTAACGCTGACGTTGCCGTCGTTGAACAGCTGACACACTTGCCGGCTAAATTTTATAAATCAGCTGCCCATGGGCGCAGCGCTCTTGCTAGATTTTTCTCTTTCGCTCACTGAACGCGCTCTCTGTCTGTATGTGTTTGTGTGTGGGGAGTATATGCCGGCGTTCTCTCTACTTATTTGCAATCTCTCTCACGCGCGCTCTTTCTCTCGTTCGCTCACTCGCTCTGTTGTTTGCTGATACAACTGTCGTCTGCCTTTTGTTTTGTATTTTGTATTCGTGTTTTCCTTCTTTCGTTTTTTTTTTTTTGGTTTGCTTATTTTGCACGTTTTGCATTTATGTTACACACACACGCTTTGCCTCACCATTCGTATCGTTTGCTTTGGCTCTTGTCTTTTTTTTCTGCCGTTGCTATTGCCTGCTGTTGTTATTGCTGTTTTTGTATTTAGTAGGAAGTTGGCGGAAAATATAAAAAAAATTCAACCGCGCGCGTTGCCGACAACAACGACACGTCACGTTACTCGCTCTTTAAGTTCGACACTGTTGTGCTAGAGAGCAGCGGCAAGGTAAAATTGGCAAATCTACAACAAAAACGACAACAGGCTGGCTGCTTGGTTCGTTGGCAGGGAGAGCGACGAAACTGACTGCGACGCTGACTGACTATAAGTTTGTATATGCATGTGTGTGTATTTTGTATGTCTGTTAACCGAGTGAACTTAAATTGTTTAGTTCTGTCTGCTGCTGCTGCGCTGCTGCTGCTTCTTGGCGTTTCTCGTCTGTTCTTGTACAGAGCGTCGAAGAGCGCAAGGCCGCAGCTGCTGCTACTGCTGCTGCTGTTGCGTTGCGTTGCGTTGTATGTTGTGTTGTATGTTGTATGTACGTTAGAAAGCTCTTGGCACTTTGTGCTTGCAGCAAACCATATTTGATATTAGAGCTGCCATTGGCAGCGAGTATTGCAGCAGCAACCGCGATTTAAATTTTAACTGTTAACAGGCGCACAGCAAAAATAGCAGCTACTAAGATGTTATTACAAACAAACATACACACACACACACATACAAATATATGTTTTTGTAAGTGTAACTGTTGGTGAAAGCACGTTAATAGAACATTGTCCGTTAACATTCGCTGAGAGCGCTGTTGTTGTTGCTGTTGTTATTGCTGCTGTTGTTATGTTTGTCGCCCAGCCCCAAAATCGACCTCTACATTAAATTTTTGTGTGCTGTTTAACTATGAGCACACATGCAAACAGTGCAGATACACACACACACACACACACACACACACACACATGTATGTATCTGTACATATGTACAATGTGGATACACAAGCATGAATATATGTGTGCATGCATGTATTAGTGTGCCCGTAATGGGCATTCATATTATCCGATAATGGTTTCGAGGATGCGTTTGTGTCTGTGTTTTGTTATTGACGCACCTGGCGTTTCTATGTAGGAACAGAAACAGAAACAGAGACCGAGGCACAGCCAGAAGCAGAAGAACTGGCAAAGAGGAAGACGAAGACGAATACCAGGAGGAAGACGAAGAGGGAGAGAGTGAGTGTGAGTGTGAGTAGTGTGCACCATTGTATTCGCGCTACCCCTCTCTCTCTCTCTGTAGATTAGTGCAATATATACATACATACATATATGCAAAGGTATGTGTATGTGCGTATGTGTGTATGTGCATATGTGGAAATGATTGATAAAAGCGAATATAGAAATCAAAATCTTAGACACAATAGGTACACACAAACATACATACCCATATACACGCATATTTGCATATGTAAATAAGTACAACATAAACAAAGCAAAAGCACAAACTGAATAAACTTTACTTGACAAATGCAAATGAAGCATATCGGCTAGCGAAAATTAAATGAAATTCAACAACATAAATTAATGGGCAGCACTAAATACGCGAATGCGAAAACACACATATATAATTATATATACATACATATATAACAGTATGTTGTTCATTTGGCATGGCATACATATTGCATGTTTGTATGTGTGCGTATATAAAGAGAATTGTATAAAAAAAATAGTGGGGAGCGTCATCGAAATTAGTTTTTTTTTTGGGACTAGATCGACTTTGCTCGATTTTCTTATCACGAATATATAAGGTATATACATGAAATACATAATCTATATACATATATATATACATATATATAGTGACGGCAAAGTTGCCTTTTGCAAATATTTTGAAAATTTTCACTTGGTGTATATTATTTATATTGTTTATATATATCTATGTACGAACAACTAAGCAAGTAAATAATCGGTTCTTTATCAAAAACAGGCAAATGTTTGAAATTCCTTTCATTCAATATGGAATGTTGATCAAGCATGTTTCGTCTGCCAATCGAGTACAGGGTATACGAATTGCAATTAGTGGGCATATTTTCACTCAGTCGACATAGCCGCCGCCAACGCACAGCATTCAAGTTTTCATTGTCTCTCTCTCCCTCGCTTCCTCCGTCTTCCACTCTTCATCTGTGTGTGTGTGTGTGTGTTTTCTTTATGTTTCTCTTCTACCCGTGCTTTTTTTTTTATGGATAAACTGATTTCGTGTTGCACTTCTTATTGGGTGTTTGTTTGTGTGTGTGTTTGTGCATGTGTATGTTAACATGTATTTCATTTCATTGAATTTTTTTCCCTCATTTGCTTTCAAAACTGCGCAACTTTCACCTGAATAGACAACAAACAAATCAACAAACACAAAAAAAATGGTTGCAAAAATGTTTACCTACAAATGGTGTACAAACATTCATTCACATACATGCATACATATATGTATCTACATACCAATATATGTATGCCTACGCATACCAATACAAGAATAGAAACGTATAAATATAATTTATTTATATTTCTTATATTTCAGCATTGACATTCGTCCCAGTGACTGTCGCCCTAGCTGACGTAATCGCAGCACAACAACAAATAAACAAACACAACGACAATTGACAAAAATAACAAAAAACAACAACAACAAAAACAAATGTTGAAGAATTTATAAAACAAAAGTTGTGTGAATTTTGGGCTCAAGTTGAATTAACGATTGAGTCCGAAGTTAAAATAAATAATTACGTTTCTCCATGATATCTATGACACAAGAGCGATAGACATGGATAGGTAGAACAGCTGCTGGTCAATAAAATGCCCTGCAGGATTCTCATTACATACAGACAATTACAATTATAAGCCATTCAGGTATGATAATGATGTACAGACAATACACAAATACATATTTATATGCATGCATATGTACATATTATTAATATATATCAAGGGGTATAATATAGTTGTGCACTGTCCTGCGAACATTTGACTGTTAATGTCGTTGAGGATTGCATTTCCTGTATTGAAAAATGTTGTATTTTTTATAAACTTTGTATATGTACATACAAAAATAGGAGTGGGTCTGTAGGTCAACCTAAAAAAAAACTTTATAAAATGCTCGGCCCTATAATATAAAATCAATACAATTATAAGCAGGAACAGTATGTCGAAAATATATTAAAAAAAAATAAGAACGAGTTTACTTTTCTAGCTTGTAGTAAAATTGTGTTTGCCCTTTAGTGGAAATAGATATTCGCAGTTCTTTTCGAATGAATCATCGAATATGAATTGAAATGAACTTATTGTGCACATGATTTTTACGAATACACATACGTACGTATGTATGTACGGGTGTGTGTGTGTGAATGTATGTGTACATCTTAAGACTTGCCAATTCAATTGAGTATCTGCTATGTTTGAGTGGAGTCGTTTTCTCGAATATTGTTTCTGCTGCTAATCGTTTCACACAACGAAAGTTTGTGTACATGTGCGTGTGCGTGTGTGTGTGTGTGTATGTGTGAATGTATAAATAGCACAACAAAGCGCTAATCTTCACTAAAAAAAAGTCACAAATAAAAATAATTCACACATACATACGCACATACATACATATGTAATATTCAAAAAGGCATGTTATCAAAATTATAAATTCCACACATTTGATTCAAGTCACGTAGACTCATACATATGTATGCATGTATGTGAATTGGTTGCCCACTGTAGTAAGGAAACATTCTGAAGTTAGCTAAACTAATTAAATTTAAGTTATGTATTTATCTATGTTCGTGTGTATGTAAGTATGTATGAAATGTATACAATTATGCTGCTGATGCCTGGCTACAAAACGGTAACGAGCGGCGAGTAAACAACACACAATGAATATGCCGAGGGAGAAAAAGAAATGAACATACACACAAATACATACAGACGTACGTACGTACATACAAAGAAAAGAAGAAAATAAAATGAGCATCGGCATCGGGCATATAACAAATGCAATGCGCCGCTTTACGCATATGCAGATTGGCAGCAGCAGCAATATGCGAACTACGACGACGTCTAATTATGCTGCTGCTGTTGCTGCTGACGACGACGGGAGCACACGACCCACTCACCGAGGCGACCGAGCGACAAACGCAGCGTCGGTGGCGGCGACCCACGACAACACAAAATGTAAGCGCAGCGAGTAGAAACGAACGAGTTGCGGCGCCGATGACTGCCTGCCTGCTTGCCTGCCTGCTGCCTGCCTGCCGTCGCGTCGCTCACACCCGCAATCTGGAACGCTCTCGCCCACTGCAGCAACAGTGGCAGTGGCAGCGTCAAAGACAGCGGCGTCGGCAGCAGCAGCAGCAGCGACTGCGGCGAATTGATGGGTTTGAAAACATTTTACTATTCAGCAGGCAGCAACAAACACACACAAACATGCAAAAGCAATGGCAGAGTCAAAAGCAAAAGCAAAAAAAATAAAATAATGAAAGACACACACACAACAGATCGAAAAATAGCAAATAAAAAGTGTAAGGCAAAGCAAAGCAGAGTAAAGTAAGGTAAAGTAAACTGACGTTGACGGAATCGTCGCTTTAGCCGCGTATATATTTCGATTCAGTTATTATTGAAGCACAAACAAATTGAGACTAAAAATGCGGCGTGAGATTTGATTGTGAGTAAGCGCAAGCGTCGCGTTCATGACGTTGACGCTAGCAGCGACGTCGGCGTCGTCGTCACATTTAAAATAAAGGCAAACAAATATACAAAAGTAAAAGCCAAAGAACGCAAGGGGAATGAAATTAAATGAATGTATGTCTGTTTGTATATAAAGTATGTATATCTGTATGGCGGTATATATGTATGTAATGTATGTAGATACAAGTGAGTGTGGTGGAAAATTAAAAAAAAAAAAAGCGCAGAAAAAGAAAAATAAACGAAAAAAAAAAACAAAACTAAAGCTTGGCGACTGGACAGCGACGATGTCGCGACGCTGGCGCCGACGTCGCTGCCGTCGCTAAGTGCAAAGTGTGATGGGCGTGGCAGCCGATGTGGGCGGTTGGGTGGGTTGCAGAATACATCTGCATGTGTTTGTATGTATGCATATATGCCTATGTGTGTGTGTGTGTGAGAGTGTACGTGTGTGGAGCAACTGCTGTTATTGTTGTTACGTTGTGAACATATTAAGCATAAAAGAGCAAGAAGAACAGCAGCAACAACAACAAGAACAGCAGCTACTATAACATCGCTTAATACAAAAATCAAATATATACAAATCTCATATGAGGTAATCGTGGGCAGCGCAACAACAATAATAATCATTTAAATTTCAGCGAAAAATTATAATTTGCGAAAAGGCAGAAAAATCGAAAAGATACAGCAACAACAACAACAACGGTAAACATTACCGCATCTGGCATATACACACATACACATATACACATACATTATACTATAGATAAATATGTATGTTCACAAACACGGACAGACACACACACACACACACACACATGCATATATAAATGTTTTTGTTCGAGAATTTCTGCCTTCGGATGTATAAAGCAAATGGAATTTTTATGAACAGTCACAAAAACAGCAGCGCAAAATGCAGCCAACATTTATTTATAAATTTCAAGACAGAGATAGCGATACACAGCCAGATAGAAAGAGGCAGAGTCGCAGAGACGCAAGTCTCTCAAGTGAAGGAGTGCGATAGGGTGTGTGGGCAACTGTGGAAGGGGGAGGGGAGTGGGGTGGCTTGCTGGGCTGGTGGCTCGATGGTTGTTGGTTGGCAGTGTACAAGTAACGGATCAATGTGTTTATAAACTAAGTGGAGACTAGGTAAACCCCAAAAGGGAGAGGCGGACAGATAGACACTGTGTGTAAAAGAAAGAGAGAGAGAGAGCGAGATCAAGTGAGAGTTGTCCACAATAATTGAAAAAAAATCCATGAAATATGTACATAAAAATCAACTTATTTGTAATGTACATAGATGCACAACATATGGGAAAAAGTGCCAAATTTACATTATTTCTTCCTTTTTTCATCTAGGCTGAAGCCCCCATATCTTTAAAGCAAGACTCGATATTTGGAAAACTTTCTAACACAGATTTGTTGGCGAGGGGAAATAGCGCTGCTGTGAATGTTTATTTTCGATATTCAACCTGTGCATAGTCAAACTCAAGTAATGATTCATTGCATTATCAGTTGAAATTCAGAATACACGGAATTTGCCATGTAAATTCCACACAAACATACATACATACACACATGCATTTATACATACATACATACATGTATGTGCTTTCATCGTGATTATATTATACGAGAGAGCTTGAATACAATTACAATTTACTGCGCTAATTAAAAGTCGCTCGAACTCGGTGACAAATGTGCTCTGAAAATCTTTGAAAATTATACAAGTATTCTGAATGTGCTTTACAATGGGGTGTATATACGTTCGCTGTCATTTAGTTTAATCTTAAGTACCCAATTACTATTACTTTGTCTGGAAAGTCAAAATATGTATGTAACAAATTTCAGTTTTGTCTAGTTGCCAGTGTTGCGAAAGAACCTTCAATATTGCTTCATTTGAATTGCATTGTTTCTATGGAAATTTCTAGTTATATATACACAAATATTATTATATATATATATATATATATATATATATATGTATATATCGCAAACGATTTCATAAGCATTGCCAACTCCAATTGGAAGGTGACCTTTGATTATTTCGCTTTAGTTAGCTCGCGTTCAGTTTTTATTAGTTAAATAGGATACAGACACACACATGCATACATACATATACATATGTGTACGTATGTGCAGTATATTTGTGCACGCAAACTATATACTACATACATATACATATATATATAGGTGAGCATTATGACAATATTTAGAATTAAAGCCCGCTGATTTGTTTGCATAGAAGAAAAAAAGCCCATTTGTTGTTATTGATTTTGCTTTTCATTTTCAGTTGGCGCTTGCAAATGTAATCGGGCTATAGTCTCAGCATGTTCACACACACACACTCACACACACACACACAGTCATAAGAACATATATATTTATACAACCCACAATTTCAATAGAACGTTGCCCCGTCATCCCAACCAAAGCATAGCAAAACAAAAGTCAGAGACCTGATCGACTGCACCATACTCTGTTTTTCTTGTGATATGGCAACAGTCTATCTGTGCGAATTTTGATATATATATATATACCTACAGACACACCTATATAGTTGCCAATCGACAGATACAATTGTATCGAGTTTTCCTGCTCAGTTCGCATTTCAAATTTAAATCAAAATTGATTGGAGATATAGGTAAGATATTTGATATCGATCGACTATTCATATAATAAATATCAATATAAATCAAGTCAAGTTGTGGCACATATTTATAAGGTTTGCTATTAAAAGAACTTCAATACGCTATCATAACTTTTGTTATCCCTTTAATGGATTCTATGTGGAATTTATTATTATATTATGTTCAGTTATTTTTTAACCATTATTCATATGAATTTTCGATCACAGTCAATACAAATGTACATATTATATATATATATACAATTTGAAGTTATTCATTGACTCATGTATCCCAACCTGTAACCCCGTTTCTACAATTTTTATTAATCACATTTTGCATGCCTTTTGACGCCTCTCAAGCGGAAATAATATCCACAAAGCAAATAAAACGCGAAAGCAAAGTGCAAAAAAATGTAATAAAAAAGGAAAATAAGAGATATGGAAAACGGAATGACGAAAACAAAGTTGAAGTAAAAAAGCAAACAAATAAAGACAAATGGCTTTGTATTTGTTGAGGCAATTAACAAACCATTTTTATGCTCAATAAATTAATAAACTGTTAAAATCTGTAGACAGCAAATAAAATAAACACAAGAAACAAAAAAATCAACGGAATTTCAAGTTTTGAACAAAAAAAAGAAAAGAAAAAAAAAAAAAAAATGTTGCCACGCGCGAATTTAAAAATAATAAAACAATAAAAGAATTAATGTCGACATTTAAATAAATTTAAATTAATTTTTTTTTTATGTATTCGCAATAAATATTTGTAATTTTGTCTTTGTATTTGTCAATAATTGAAAAAATTGATATAAAAACAAATCGGATCAAAACACAAATTGCCTTTATGTTGCTGCTGCGCTGCTTTTGCTGATTTTGAAACATACGCCATACATATGCATATAATTATTCATACATACATAGATACATATATATATATATATATACATATATATATATATATTAACAGTCACTCATACGTAATTTCAATGGAATGTTGTTGTTTTTGTTGTTCTTGTTGCAGTTACTGTTGTTGTCCGCTTCTCTTTTAATTCTTCTTCGTATTTTTCATCAACATCATTAGCATCATCATCATCGTCGTAATCATCATGATTTTTGATTCGATTCTGTTGCTTTTGATTTACGTTTTCGTTTTGATTTTCATTTTCGCCTCTGCTGCTGCTGCTGCTGCTTCTGCTGCTGCTTCTGCTGCTAATTCTGCTGCTGCTTTACTTCGAGGTCTACTTTTCAGTTAGCTTCGTTTGATTTACGCTCTTTTCTTCAATTCTTACATTTTCTCTTCTCTACTCTCTTCTCCCTTCTTTCTTCTGTTTTTAATTTCGAACTTGAATCGCGCTTTGCGAACACTTTGATCGACTTTGATCGACTTTGATCATCATCATTTCCATTAACAGTTATAATTCAAATTCTCCAGATCTCTTAAACATTCGGGAATTTAGATAGTTTAGAGATGAACTACAGGAACTATTGACAAAATATAATTTAAGCCTTAATCTTTATAAACTTTAAATGTTCTTTACACATTTGAAGTGTGTTTTTGTTGAGTAACTCTTTAAAGCAGTGTGCAGACATTAATCCCAGTTCTATATCCAAGCTTAGAGTATTTTTTTTTACTCCGAGCCCATTGAAAAGCAGATGGAACCCCAATAGGTATATTCCTGACCAACATTAGGTTAGGTTAGGTTAGGCTTGGGTCACTGTTGGCCTGTTGTGATACCGTAAGAACTCTCTTCATTTCTCTTGCACTCGTATGGGAGCTGGATCAGGTGGTAAACCAGCCAGTGGCATTTAAGAAAGTCGCAATTCTGTCTGATCTTATATTCTCTAACTGTGTTAGACTAGATACTAAGCGACTTACTAGTGTGTGAGCGCATCTTTTTCTCGCCAGTGCTGGGCAGAAGCAGAAGGAGTGTTCAGCAGTCTCCACTTCTTCTTCATCCTTGCAGCTTCTGCAGAAATCATTGTGTGGAAACCCACCAAACAGTCGCCGGTTAGTGCAAAAATTATCCTTACTGCGTTTCCCATTTACAATGGACCAGTTTTGGCGTGCTATTCGATCACAGTTGGCATTTAGCCAATTATTATTCACCCTGCGTCTATTATTTTCTCTGATTTTAAGCTTACAGGCAGCTAAAGCCATTCATATACCCTTCTTATCCGAGAGGAGAGAAGAGGGTAGTAGAGTGCCTTTCCTAGCTAACTCATCAGCTATGCAGTTGCCTTCTATATTCTGACGTTCCGTGACACCATTCTTCCCTTAATGGGAAGTGTGTACTAAGGGGTGTATTTAGTTGTGCTACTGGCACAGAGTAGTCCGTTTTTGTGGGAATCGTTGGGTTTCCCATTAGAATAGAGGCGTGGCCCATGCTTTGAGTGACCCACAGTCTTATAGCTGTGACTGTTGGCTGTTCGATGCCAACTGATTCCAGACATGGAATGTCTAACATGGCGTCTAGTGTCGCATTGACGTGATCTCTTCAGATCTCATACAATTTTGGGTGGGTGGCTTTGAGCGCCCTGGGAAGTGAGTATTTAAGAGGATGTCTAGTCTAGTGAGTCTTCATTGGAGTCAGGCCAGTAGTGGTCGTCCTAGTAGAGTCTTTTTGATGAACTATACAAATTTCATTAAAATTGGATAAGAAACACAGATTTTGTTAACTGCATAAACTTATTAGCTTTTTATTAGTGCATTTAACAGCTGCTGGTTTCAGGGTATCTCCACGTTGAGCTGTCTCGACTAGAGCCTTCTTAACAGATTGGATTTCCAAACCACGTAGGAGGTGTTATCAATCAACTACAATTCGACTTTTGCGATTTAGCATTATGTGGCAGAGCATATGACGGATTTGTTTTAAAGGTTGCAAGTTATCGACATTATTACAAAGCCAGCTCAAAACTTAACCAGTTTTCCAATCAATCTGTCACTTGCGTCTGTCATTTGGTTGTTGCATGCTGCATGATTCAGGAACAGGATGTTCAGGATGTGCAGGATGTGCAGGTTATTGTGTGAGTTTATTGCTTGAATGCCATTTATAACTGAAATATTCACACAATTTCCCACACAAATTGCTATTCTCAACTCTGTCATCAGCTGCTGGTCAACTGAGGGATCAGTGTGTGTGTCTTGATGTTGGTTGTGTGTGTGTTGGTGTTGGTTGTGTGTGTGTTGGTTGTGTGTGTGTTGGTGTTGGTTGTGTGTGTGTTGGTGTTGGTTGTGTGTGTTGGTGTTGGTTGTGTGTGTTGGTGTTGGTGGTGCTGCTGCTGCGGTTGCTGTTAGCAACGCATTGAGGAGAACGCAGGCACTTGGCAGATTAGCAGGGGTTGATAAAGAGGCAGCTGCCAGCCAGCTGCTCCTATTCGAAAGGCATAGGTGGATACCACTTAGTGGGTGGTTGAGTGGTTGGATGGTGGGCTGGCTGGCTTGCTGGTTGGGTGGTTGGGTGGTTTGTGTACTGAGTTGTACTTGTGGGGCACAGGCTTTCGCTTCGACACAAAATGGTTGGCTCACTCGCTCGCACGCGCATTTCGGGCATTGGGGGCAACTAGCAACTAGCAACAACAACAACAATAACAACAACAACAATAACAACAACAACAATAACAACAACAACAATAACAACAACAACAATAACAACAACAACAACTGCAAACTGGCAGCAGCAAGTGCAAAACTAAACTAAACAACAAGGCAAACACAATATTTCAACTGGAAATATGGAAAGGCCGGCAATGCGTGAATATGGGTGTGTGTGCGTGCGTGTGTGTGTGTGGGTGTTAGTTCAACATGAGCCTAGCTAAACACACAGAGAGCAGGCTCGTGTATACATTTGTGTGTGTGTGTGTCTGACCCGTCGTAGTCGAATTGCATATGGCAAATGCAAAGGGGCAGGCCAGCAGCAACAACGCAGCACCTGCCACAAACAGAAAGCGAACAAACTTGGCCAAAAGCTGCCTCTGCCTGGCTGTGTATCAATTTCAAAATGGCGGAGACGCAACCGCCTGGAAAGCCAATGGATGTTGTATATGTGTGTGTGTGTGTGTGTATGTATGTATGTGTGTGTATGTATATATGTGTGCTGTATATGTTGTACATATATATATATATATATACATCTATATGTATGTGTGTGTGTGTGAGTGTGCGTAATTCGCGCTCTTTGGCGGTAGTCAGAAACTTATTGGTTAACAACGGACCGCAGCAGCAGCAGCAGCACATGGAGACAAAATGGCGGCGTTGGCCAAAAACACGCAAAACTTGACATTTTCCAGTTGCGTATGTATGTAAGCGTTGAGTGTGTGTGGGTGTGAGTGTTACAACTTTTCCAGCTGCCGAAAATGCAAAGCAAAAGCAACAGCAACAGCAACATCAAGCGAGCAAAGTAATTCCTACAAATTCAAGCAGCTACGACTGCAAAAAAAAAAAAAAAATTATTCCTCTCCCTTCGTGCTACAGCGCCAAACGCTCCCCCCTTCCCACCACCCCTTCCACACGAAAAAAAAAACGCCAGCGAGCACCGAGACAATCGATTTTATTTGCGGCAACAAGGGGAAATAGCTGAAAAACTGTGCACAAAATTCTGAATTTTCCTTATGCACTTTCTAGCCATGGCAACAAATGCATTGTGCATGGCCCAAAATGGGGAGTGGCTAGCGCTGAGCTTCTGTGTGTGCGTGTGCGTGTGTGTGTGTGTGTGGTGGGTGGAGGAGGGGATGGAGGGAGTTGGTTGGTAGGGAGAATAGAGAGGAATAGGGTATTGGATTGGGCCATATGATTTTGAGTTGCACATCCGTAAGATACATTCAGAGCACTGGCATACAGAAAAAAAGTGGGGATTTTCATACGCACACACAAGCACACACACACACACACTTTGCAACCTCACCTGCAGCAGCAGCAGAGAAAGAGACAGCTAGCGACAGTGATAGAGAGAGAGAGAGAGATAGATAGCGAGGGATGTGTAGGGGTAGCGTAGGGGATGTAGAAGAAGGAGAAGAAACAGTGTTGAGTATGCAGCATACATATGTAAGTGAAAATAATTATGTGAGCGCTGTTTATAATACCCTTAACTTTATGCTGCCCACCCTAGTGCCACTGAGACAACGGGTATATTGAATCGAATAAATCCAACTTAGGTGTTTGAAAATAAATATTAAATAATTTAGTTTCATTTTTAATTATTTAACAAATTTGCAAATAAAAAAAATTATTGAGTACATTTGCTTTTGTTCAAGTTAGCTTTTTAGGTTAACTTAAAGGTGTTCAAGAAATGTAATTTTATTTTGGATTCTACGAAATAATCGCTCCACAAGCAACTAGTATTCATTTGGATATAGGGTATCTGTGAGGCGACCAATTTAAGGTGAACAATTTTTCATTTATTCCCCTGATTTTTTGTTGTTGTGACACTCATTAAAGTTGAGCCACAAAATGCAAGTGTTTGCCTCACCGGCTTGTAAATAGGACTGTCTGCGTTTGTATAGGTGTGTGTGGGTGTGTGTGTGGGTGTGGGTGAATGAGTAAGTTTTAGCTGGCAGCTGTCGCAGGGCCGATTATTACGGGTCTTTTCTTGGAAGGCATACATACATACACAAAACATACATACACACACATAGATATATACATACATACATATAGACATATACACACACAGACGTACATGAATGCGGCCAGCTAAAATCATCAACTTATAGAAATCAGCGACATACTGGTACACGCAGGCGCCATCTGGCGGCAAGCGTGTGCAGCACACGAAACGTTTGAAATCGATACTTGGAATTGAAACACAAAAAATGTTTGCCAGACAAATCCAAATGAAATGCGCAAAAGGCCAATATTTAAGTACTCCAAAAAAAAAAAAAGAATATTTTTTCTAATTTTATTCAAAATTTGCATTAATTTAAAGTTGAAACATGCATGAAATTAAAATCAAAATAAATAAATATTTATTTAAATACGATTAATAATTAATAATTATGGCAAATTGGAAAGAAACGTCAACTTCCACATACATATATAAAATAATTATAAACAGCGAAAACTTTTCCATTTGTGTGCTACTCAATGCCAACCGCCTCTTTCTCTCTAAAAGCACACAAATTTGGACTCATTTGTCAGACTTATGAATTGAGTTGCGAAACATTTTCATTTTGACTTAACCGGAAAGCAGCAAACACATAAACACACACACACACACACACACACACACACACACAAGGAGACGAAGCACAAGTAGAAAGTTGCTGGGCGCTGAAAAATATGCTACAAAAATGGTGTTGCCCAGCGAAATGCGTCGAGAGCTGAGCTACAAAACCCAACTTGGGCTGCTGGAGCGTGTTGTGTGTGGGCGGTGATGGGGTGGGGTTGTTTTTGGATGGGCAGGGGTGTTGTGTTTCTGGCTCCCTCTCGTGTTCAACACACACAAGCACACACAGTGAGACCAGAAACCGAGACCATTTAATATTCACCACACCACAAGTGGCAACCGAACCAGAGAGAGGGGTATGTCAGGGGCTTGTTGAACGCGAGGGTCCGGGGGGCTGATTTAGGGTGGTGGCGGCGGGGAGACGTGTCGTGTGGGGCGGCGCTAAATTATTTAAAGTTGTGCAAAAGCCGAAAGCAGCCAAGAGTAAAACAAAGCGTGTAATAAGTGCTTAAAAGGTAACGGTGCAAAAAAAAAAAAAAAAAACAACAAAACAAGCAAAAGGGAAAACAACGAAGAAAAGAATAAGAGGAAGCGAAAAAAAACACACACACACACTGTAAATGCAAAGCAAAACGGAAAAAAATGAACGAAGGGCGCCGGGAGAGGGGGGAAGGGTGAAGGGCGAACACACGCAGGCGTCGCCGACGGAAGCACGACAGGATGATAGGAGGATAGGACGACAGGACTACTACACTAAAAGCCAAACAGGGCTGGAGACGGGGGTAGGGGGAGGGGGTGCAGGCTGCGGGCTGCCAGTGACGGAATGGACAAAACGGAAGGACGTCAATGTTATTGTTGTTGTTGCTGGTTGCTGCTGGTTGCTGTCGTCGTCGTCGTCGCTGCTTGTCGGTCGTTTGGTCGTCTCTGGGTCTTGTTGCTGCTGTCTCCATAGTGCCCATCTCCTGTCCTCTCCCCACCCCCCCGCACACATTTGGCTGTTTGCTGTTGTTGTTGCTCTAAACACAGCCTAAAGTGAGCAAACTTACACACACACACAACTCACACACACACACCCAACACACACATACACACATATATATTTGTAAAGCAACATGAAATTGAAAAGTATAAAGAAGAAGCAAGATGCAAAAAAATGAGTAAAATGTGCGTGGAAAGAGTTACGAGTGCGGGGCCAAAAAAAAGAAAGAAAAAAAAGTCAAGTACAAAAAAGTGATGCCGCGCAAAGGGGCAAAGGGAAGCGGGGGGAAGGGGGGGGGGGGGGTGCACATTGGAAGTTGGCCCCGAACTCCATTTGGCTTGTGTATCTATAAAAATTTGTATATATACAAATACGTGTGAGTATGCATGTGTGTGTGTGTGTGTGTGTGTTGTGGCCTGGAATTATGAAATTATTTCATGGCATGTCACGCGATTAAAGAAGTTTGAGGCGTAACCTCAGACGCAGCCCCAGTTACAACAACAGCAACAACAACAGCAACAGCTACAACAACAGCAACAACAATAACAACAGCAACAAGAATCAATGCCTCAACGCCCACCACCATTGGAAATGGCAAGTTCAAGCGGGGCATTGGAAGGGAACGCGTTGGGTAAAAAGGTGGCGAGGCGAGGCGCGGCGCGCGGCGAGGGGTTGTCGCTGGCGTAGAGGGCTGGGGGCGGGAATTTGGGTGTTATGTAAGCGAGAGCATAAGAGCTGTTTAGTGCTAATTTATGTGACTAGCAGAAGGCTTAGGCGGTGGCCCTCTGCCTCTGTGACTGGCTGTGTTGCAAGCTGTCCGTGCAACCTCCTCCCCCCCGCCTAAACCTGTACGTGACTTACAGCTACTGAGAACGTACATATTACATATTTCATGTGTGTGTTTGTTTTTCTCAATGTGCTCTCAATATACATGTGGCTATCTTTCGCTCTACTCTGTGTTCCGTCATTCGTCATTTTTCAATTGTTTGCTGTGCGCTCTTCTTAAACGTTGCGCTTATTAAATACTCTTGTGTATGCAACTGTTATGTTGGCCAACTAAGTCATACCCTGCACTTTGTTGGCCACATTTTAGATACTACTCAAAATATTTGATATACTTTCAAAATATATATTAACCAATTTTTCAGATACTTACATCTAGCATATGCAAAAGCATTTTTTGGTTTCTTATTTTTTTTGGTTAAACTTTAAGGAGTATTCTTCTTCTTCTTCTTCTTCTTTTACCAAAATTTGTTTATTAATTTGCTTCGCACTTGAAAAAAAAAAATTGCCGACAGTTGAATAAAGGTCACATAATTAGTTTTCTGGATCTGGATCTGGATCTGGTCGCAACCTGGCCACGCCCAACCAAAAAACACACACTCAAAACAAAAAAAAACCGAAAACGTGCGCGTTTTAATATGGGAATGGGAAAAGGGGGGGTGGTTGAGCAGGGTGGAGGGTGGCGTATGAAATGTGGGTGGCAGACAACAGCAGCAGTTGAGTGTGCTCCTTTTTTTAATCTTGTTTTTTTTTTTTTTTTTTTTGGTTTAATGCGCTTTATGCGTAACATATTAAGTATACGCTACGGCGCACGCAACGCTAGAGAGCCGCAAGTATGACGGGGTATGTATGACATTTCCAATTAGAGCAACAACAACAACCGCAAGAAACTGAGCAGAACATGAAATTATTTATTTGTATATATAAAATATATACACATATACAAATATATATATACATACATATAGATATATGTATATATATAAAAGTAAAATGCCAAATCGCATTTAATATACAAACGAGCCTTTCAGCTGGTCTTAGCAGTAGTGGGTGGCATGGGGCGGCTGTTTCGTAGCGTTGAATGGTCTGTGTTGTGCGGTTGTCTGGCTTATATACACACAGTAAACACACTCACATTGTGTGCGTCTCTGTGTGTCTGTGTGTGTGTGTGTGTGTGTCTAAATGTAAACAGTGGCCAAAAAATATAAAAAAAAATATATATATATATATATATATATATATATATATATATGTATATATGTATATATAAAATAAACAGAAAAGGAACCGTTAGCAAACACGAAACACGCGCGATTTTGAACTCCCCAACTCAAAAGTTCCGAATAGACTGAAATGTCCTTCGCACGCAGAGGCCAGGAGCCAACAACAACAAACAAGGCGAAAACTGGCAACTGGCAACTGGCAACAACGCCACAAAATACACTCAATACAGCAGCGCACACACACACACACATACATACACAAATGCACACACATAAGACAAGTCCCAGCAGCGACGTCGACAGCATCAATTTCCAAGTTGTGCTGATAAAAAAGCAATACATACACACACAAACACACACACACACACACATACATATAGATATTTACATGCAGCAAGGCATAGTAGGCAAGGACTAACGGGACACGGTCGCGTTACCAAAAGCTCTGTCATAAAGCAAACAACTGATTGAGTTTGTTTAGGCCATTGCCAGTGAAGTGGGCGACTCAAGGCAGGTGGAGGGGGGGAGGTGGAGGGAGACGCACGTCTGGCAAGTGTGTGTGTGTGTGTTCTGTATACCCTTTGAAAATGTGCAAAGCGTGTTTAATGTGTATAATGTGGTCATAGTCCTCGAAAACAATAAACACAATTTTCAATTTCTTTTGGAATTTCATTTAACTTTTGTGCAACTGATTACAGGGTATTGCCTAGTCGCGCTTAAGCCACTTGTATATATGTTTATACATTTATTTTTGTTTGGAAATGTGCTTAAGAAAGGCCAATAAATAAATATGCTTTATTTTGATTATAGATCAAGTGTTGGATTTTTGTTGAAATTTAAGTATCCTGCTGGATCAGGAAGAGGAGTCTCAAACAATTTTCGTAGAGTTTAGCAGTCTCTGTAAAAAGATAAAAACTGAAAAATACTAACTAAAAAACACAAATTGTTAAATAGAAAAATAGATTTTTTTTTTTTTTTTTGGAAATTTTGCAGTCACAGTTAGTTTGTTTTTGACTGCTAATTGAAGGCACTTTGCGGAGATGCACAAGCGGTTCACAGCTCAAACGCTGCATTTGGTCGCGAGAGATTTACACTTGAGAGAGAGAGAGAGAGACAGCAGAGAAGAGCATAAAATGGCCAGAGATGAGAGATAGAAATAGAGCACGACGGCAACAGAGACGGAGACAGAGACAGAGACAGAGTGTGCCCCAGCCAGCAAATAGTGCGAGCAAGACTGAGAAGCAGAAACGAGTAAGAGAATGAGAATGAGAACGAGAACGAGAATATAGAATTAGACCGAGCAGCTGCATTCCCCATCCCCTCCCCATCCACCCATTCCCCTACCAGCGCCTCCTACTCCTGCTCTCCTTCACGAGCATTTTGTTTGGGCAGGCAAACAGAGGTCGGTTTTGTGTTAGCCAGGTGAATGAAATGAATAACCAAAGTGGCAACAGAAGCAGCAACAGAAGCAGCAGCAACAGAAGCAGCAGCAGGAAGCATCAGCATCAGCCTTTGTGAGAGCCACCCACGCGTTTTAGGGATGCATATACTTAGACACACACGCGCACGCACACATCCACACACACATACTCACACACACACTCGCACACTTATAATCAGGGAAATAATTAATAAGCCTTCGTGGGCGAAGCAGAGTGTGTGTGTGTTAAGTAGGCGGGGTAGCAACTGACACACACACACACACACACAACAAATCTAAAGCAAAATGTGTTTGGCAAATTAGCTGCTGAATCTTTCAGTCGTTTTACCAATTACTAGCAAACATTTGCCAAAAGCTGCTTTAAAAGCGGGCTTATGACAGATTAAGACTAATTGCAAAAAGCAGCGAATGAATTATTGAATATATACACCCACACACACACGCACACACACGCACACACACACACATATATATATAAATATATACATATTCATATATGCCATATATATATATATTCATATATATATATATGTTTACTTCATGCGAACTGCAATTATTGTTTGATTAACTTAATTTCATGATTTTTCGTCTGAAAACTGGCCGATTTTAATTGTTTTCTTTTGAATTTGAAAATTTCGATTTTGCTGTGGATTCAGAGAATTATATAATGTGAAATTGAAATGTCGATTTGCAACTGTGTTCTAAAGCAAATGTCTAACGGCTGCTGTCTGCTTAGTCTGCTGTAAAAGCTATAGCCATGATCTGCAAGTCGTCATTTATATATATATATCTATATAAACTCTTCATATATTTATTTCTCAAGCAGTTGTGCTTTGGAGTATTTAAATTGAAATTGACAAAGCACTCAGGAACAAAGCGCAAAATGTTGGCAAGTCAAGAAATCATTGTGTTATTTATGGTTGTTGGTAAATGCGGCTGATGTTATTTGTTTGTTATTGATTTCATCTGACTTAGTTGATTTAGTTTAGTCAAGGACGACGCTGCGTATGTGTAATATATTGTGTATACACACGCACACATACACACATACAAATATAAATATATTGAGCAAGAGAGGCCGCCTCTCGGCCTCGTGCGAATGCCAATACTCGAGCAAAAGTCAAATGCTGAGGCAATGAGGGAAATGGCCAAAGGGCAAACATATGTGAAAATTCTTGTATTGCTGTCTATCAGTCGACACACACACACCGACACACACACACACACACACAGAGACAGACGGGAAAACCGATTTGGCTTTTATGCATGACACGTAGGTCGACTGTTAAAACCTTCAGCATGTTGTGCCTTGGAATACACCTCCCCCAAAACAACATTCGTGCACTATAAGCATACACACACATCAGCACGCACACACACACACACACACATCCATATATGCTTATATATTATTTACTACAAATGGACATGGGCATAGATACATATTTTTATAAAGTCATTCGCTTTGCCACCAGCAGAGCACCAGTCACAAATAAGGCAAGTTTTGCTAAGCCAACAGCCACCCCCCCCTTGCCCCTTGCCGCTTGCCCCACGCCCTGTGTGTTGCCCTTAAGTGTTGGGTAACACAATAACAAGAAGGCTGACATATTGATTTGTGTACATGCAGCTGATAGAAAACTTGTCAAGAGTGACTGGAAAAATTCCAGCAAAAAAAAAAAGAAATTAAAAATCAGAAAAAAAAAACATTTTTAAAGTAGGAAATGAAAAGATTCTAGAAATGTTGATAAATGTTGTGTGTGTTTTCAGGTAATAATTGCCATTTTGTTGGTTAATGACTAAGTCGCATTTAAAACATTTGAAATTTAAAACTGTTGTGTTGCATTTGTGTTGCACTTGTGTTGCATTTGCATGATTGTTGTTTGCCACTTGGACTTGCGAGTAAATCCCTCAATCGTACGATTCCCACAACTTATATATATTTATATGTATATAACTGTGAACTGTGCTTAACCTATAAATAGGTCAAGCGAGTTGGACAATAATTGTGTTATGTGCGAATCGAGACTCCACACTAAAAGTTGGCTATTCATTGTTGTATATTATTTATGAGCATAAGTCATGTGACAAATTCAATGATGATGTTGACAACGATGAAATCATTTGTCACGAATGAGAAGAAAGAACGTATAAATTGTTGAGTGATCAACAGAACGCCAACAAAAACCAACAACAATAACAATAGCAACAATAACAACAGCAACAATAACAACAGCAACAAAAGCAGCAGCGATATTGAGCTATTAGCATTTGTGTAAAATTATTTGGCGCACATTGCGTATGAGTAACATTAACTGACAAATATATATATGTATATATATATAAGTTTTTGCTCTTTTTTTGTTTGTGTTGTTTTGCTTTTCTTTTTGTTTTATCGGCCTCTCTCTCATTTATCTTGCTCTTTGTTGCTCGGTCTTTCTCTTTTCTCATTAGCAATTAGCAATAAATGGCTGCCTGCTTATGAAATTCCATTCAAGTGATTATGACACGTTAGCAAAAAGGCAAGCAAGACTGCAACAGTTGCTGCAATGTGCTCGACACGACGATACCCTGTGTTTGCTTTTTGCTCCCACAAAACATTATGAAAACAAATAAGAATTTGTCATGGATGCGATCTGTACCCGCTCAGAGCAGGAGTATTGAAATGAAGCAAACTTCCATTTAATCGCGTACACAAGTAGCGCTCGTAGAGCCCCATTGAGTCATGCACCTAGCAACAATTGTCGCGTCTTAAATGCATACATACACACACACAAATATATATATATATATATAGTTCTATATACTCTGCATGTATACATATATATTTATATATATATTGTAAAAGCGCTCTTGGGTTGAGACTGTGTTTATTTTATCGTCGTCATCGTTGTCGATTTTGCGCAAGTATTTCGAAATTAAAACTCTATTTGCTCTACAATGTGTGAGCAGCATTTTGTTTGGTTGCCGATTGGCATTTTTCCCTCTTTTGGGCGGCGGCGGCGGCAGCGGCAGCGGCAGCAGTAGGTTCAGCTGTAAATTGAATTGACCTAGCTCCATTGAAGGTTAACTGTTTACACAGCAGCCCATGCACTCAATCAAAGTTCACATGAATTGTGTATACAAATTGTATGACAAATGCTCGAAAGTTCGCTTCTCGACAAAAATTGAACAGTTGCAAACACTTCAAATCGAACCTGTGTCCATCGAAAAAAAAAACAATAAACAAAAGTTTATTTATTTATTTTTTACGTATTTACTTTAAATATAAATACACTGATGAATTTCAGATTCAAAGTAATAAATGACTAATTTGGATCAGCTGAAAAGTGTCCCAGTAATATTCATTTCAGACCTTTATTAATTGCCTAGCAACCGATATTGATTTAAATATATAGTTTGCAATACTTATCGTGTTGCAGCTGCATAAGATTCAACATTCATTCAATTGATTGTGTTCTCTCACGTTTGCAGTGGCACCCAACGACACTTACCTGGAAGAGAGAAATAGAATACGAAAAATTTGCGTTAGAAATAAGTTTGCATTAATTGGATAATTATGGGATTTTTATTGGATAATTCAATAAGTGCTAGAAAAGAGTTGGCTTTTCCAGATAGATTCTTAAATATTAACTTTTTTTTATATTTAAATTCTATCATTATAATATATGACATTTATGTTGTCTAAAAATCTTAAGTTTCCTGTGTGGCATTTAATAGATTTTATTTTTTTTTTTTTTTTTGTCATTTGCTTTCTATTTTGCAAGTAAATTTGCACACTGCACATTTGCGTTGGGCATTGATTGCATGGCGGCAACAACAACAACAACAACAACAATAATAATAATATCTCAATAAAGAGTGCAAACTTTGAGCTTATGTGCAAAAGTGTTTTTGTGGCTATGTAAATTGCTTTGTTGATGGCTACACGACGAACAAATATATATATATAAAGTGCAGGCAAATAAAAAAAAACAACAACATACATACATACATACATGGATAGATAGATACATATGTATTTATGTACGTTTATATAAATAAGTACAATTATCTGTGTGTGTGCATTAATGCGCCTCAGTTTGCATAAATACAATATTCAATTGAAAGTCGTTCAAGTGCAAAATGTGCGAAAGAACACAACAACAACAACAACAACATCAACAAAAAGAATATAAAGAATAAAAAGAAAAAAGAGACAAAAGGAAGAGAATTAAAATCAAAAAGCGTCGACTGTGATTGCAAATGTTGGATTAAGCTCAGCGGGCAAAGAAGAGAGTGCGAGTGGGAAATAAACTAAAGAGACTGCATGGTTTACAGATATAGGCCTATATATATATATATATATATATATATATACATATATGGGATGGTGCACATACAAGCGTGTGGGTGGCATGCAATTGAAATTGTAAACAAAAATGTCACAGATAGTGTGTTCTCATCTAAAACTGTTCTTGGGTTCGTCCACACACACATGCACACACTCACACACACACACACACAAACACACTCACACACACTTACACACATTCACACACACACACACACACTCGCGCAGTTGAAGCAGACAATACAATTGTATCTGTCGCTACATCGATGCACAATTTGCGGTCGCAAATGCAAAATGTTGCAACAATTGTGTCGCTATCTGTTTGCAGAATGACAACAATTTGCACAAAACATTATTTATTACAATCTAAAAACTACAACTATTTAAATATTAATGCGCTTTCAACAGAACACTAGCGACACCACAAAAGGTATTTTGTTGTTGCACATTTTGCAACTCTTTGAGTCGGTCTTTAGCTATCAGCTCGCTCTTTCTTTGCCAATTGCAACACAATACAAAAACAAAGAAAAAAAATGCAAGAAGTAAATGATAATAAATAAAAAAAACAAAATAAGAGAGAAGGAGCAACAAGAAATAAAAATCAATAAAGAAATATAAAATGAAAACCAGTTCTGCACTTGTCAAAGCGCGCTGGCTGCTGCTGCTGCTGCTGCAATCGAATCGGGAATGATCGAGAGACAAAACAATAAGCGCAAAAATATTTTAGAGATACACACACACACACACACACACACACACGCACACGCAGACAATAACAATGCGCATATTTGTATCTTTTTGTTGAGTCCATGCAATAATTAACAATATGCAAAACATAAATGCAAACAAATGTTTTTCAATTGGGTCACAATTGCAATTGCAAAACGTGGCGTATGAGTAATTTTTTAATACAGCTAACGTCAATAACAGCTACGAAAAACAGTCGATATACCTTTAGTTATAGCTTTAATGCCAATTAAAAATTAAAGTGTAGTTTTTTTTTTTTTTGCTTCATTTGTACACAGTTCACAGTTCTCTTTGCTGACAACAAAATGGGAACTAAACGAATTTTACTATACATATATACATATATACTTGTATATATAAAAATACATATATATATATATAAATTGTATGTACAGCGAGTATCTGTCGTTGTTGGTTGCCTTATAAATAGAAACCGCTATGAACACATTGAGCAAAGTAAACTGATAAGCGCTAAATAAATACATTTACTTTATGCATACAACAACAACTACAGCGAGTTAGGGATTGCGGGTAAATTCGAGGGCACTCAGATGGGAAGGGTGAGGGCGGCTGGCGGAGGGGTTGTGTTATGTGGTATGGTATGGTGTGGTGTGGGGCATTGGTTGGTACTGCGAGGTCGATTAGCACTGCTCGTGTCGATCCGCAAAGCAGAACGTCTGAAATATATACACACACACACACAAATAATTTAATGATTTTCAGCTACACTATGCGTAATATTTCTTTAAGTGTAAGTCTAATGAGTTTAGTAAATGAATAAATAAAATAAATGTGAAACAATTTCACTTTTTGTTAAGATTTCAAATTGTTCAACTTGGAGTTCATAAATAGTCTGAATTAAAAGAGGCAAACCACAAACTGATAACTGATTCACAGCACCAATTAGCCAACCAAGTTGACGCAAATAGCTATGCTAAATGAATTCACTCTCATTAAAAAAATATATAAGCAGAGCAGAGGCAGAGGCAGAGGCAGGGCAGAGGCAGAGCAGAGCGAAAAAGGAGATGACCAGTGCAAAATACAATTTTAATTGGTTTTCAATTACACTGCTTCGCCGTTGCAAGTGCAAATTGCAGTTAGCAGTGCAAAGCAATGCATCTTAAAGAAGCTGAAAGGGATTTTTTTGTAGCTGTTGTCCACTTTTTGTTGCTTTTTTACCATTTTAATTACTTCAAAGTCGTGAGTTTAATGCAAAATATTTATGCTCGTCTTGAAAAAGGATCGAAAGTGCAGCAAAAATAATAATTTTGATCAAGACGAGTAGTAAAAAGGAGTAAAAGCAGCCAAATGGGATCGCAAGTTTCACTGCCAGACTCTGGCTACGAGGTTCAAATCTTGTTGCTGCACATGCATACATAAGATAAATTCCAGCTTGTGGGTGGACGCGAGACAGAGACAGAGAGAGAGAGAGCGAGTGAGAGAGCACACTGAGCCAAATTGGGGTGTTGTCTGGTCATTACGCACCAGCATCTTGCGAGATTTCAGCAATGATGGCGAATAAGAATCGTGTACAACAGTTACAACAACAATATTTAAAGCAAAAGGCGAAAAGGTGGACAAAAAAAAATAAAAGAAAAAAAAACTGTACAACAAAGACACAGAAAAATGCAGAGCAACAAATAAATGAGCTGCTGGAGTATGAGAAGCAGAAAAAAAGCGAGTTCGTAGGCATGACGACAGCGACAACAGCGCAACAAGAACAATAAACTGAAAGAACCCATTCCTGTTCCTGCAACAGCCGCCCCCGCAGCACACACAGCATCAGCAACAGCAGCAACAACAACAACAACAACAACAGCAACATCATCAACCACTGTCTCATTTTGTTTTGTGTCGTTTTTGGCTATTTTTCGTTATGCATCTCTCGCCTCTTCAAATTAAAACGAAGCGAAAACGCAGAAAAAAATAAAGAAAAAAAAGAATAAAAACAGAAAAAAAAGGTTATTGGCTCAGACGTTCCGAATTTATTGATTTTTTTAAGTAGTCGTTTCTGTTAGACACAAAAATGCGAGAGCAGCCAGCATGGCAACAATGCTCAATTTTTTGGCGGATGCATGGACGCGAAAAAACACTGTGAGAGCGCCACAATTCTCGGCCCTCTGGGGACCTGGTACCTTTATGCAACTGTTCGTGGTGGACAAAATGTATACAGCAAGCATAAAAGCAAAAATAAAAAATTCAAAAAATTGAATATATATAAAAAATATATCGATTTCATTGGGGAATATGCTTTGAAGAAGCTGCATCGAAGCTGGCAGATTACAGTCTATCATTAATACGGTGCCACATTCGGTGTTACACAGATGTACCTATATCATATAGACATATATGTATATAGACAAGATGTTTTCAATGAGTTCCAAAATGTGTTAGGAAAGTGTAATAACTTCTACAGAAGGTGTCAAAAGCGACATACGCACAAAATGTAAGCAAAGGAATTGCGATTGTGGTTGTACTCTATATATATATATATATATTGTTAAATATATGCTTATTTACATAACATAATATACTTGGACTTAGCTCAACTGTACAGGCTCAACTACAAAAAGTTCCTTAAGGAAAGCGCCCAACGAGAACGAAAAAAAAAAAAAACTGAATAAGCAGCAGCAGCAGCAACAAAATACCAATGAGACGAACCAAGAGGCGACAGCAAGGTATAAGCAGTTAAGCAGAAGAAGAAGAAGAAAACACAAAGGTAAGTAATATGTATATATACAAATCTGTATACAAATATATACATATTACTTACACACACTTATACCTGAACAGCAGCTATGCTGACACACGATAAGCATCATGCTTTAGGAAAGCTTTTTTTTAAAGACATATCAATTCAGTATATTTCAACACATTTTCGACATTTTAAATATTAAAAAAATATATGAATAGCAAAATACTTTTTTTTTAAAATACTTTGATAAATAATCTTGCATTATAGAGTATCTTTTAAATTGTGCAAATCTATGTAACAAAAACAGAAAAGTTTTTATTTTTTAGTGAAGAAGCTTGGTATTTATTTAGTTATGATTCGTGACTGGCTACAGGCTATATTCTAGTCGGATATCTAACGAACTGAGTATATACGTATATAAGAAATGTGCCTTAATTTCTACCGTTAATAGAGCTAGCAATGATATTGTCAAAGTGGACAATATCTCGCTCTCTTTATTTTTTTGTTTTATCCCCCTCGAAGTTGCTGGATTTGTTCTTCATTTTTTTTTTGCATCTTAAAAGTTAAGAGCAAAACTGCCTAGAAGCATAAAAGCTTTTGTATGCTGCGTAGAACGACCAGACAGCAGCCGAGGCAGGGCAGAAGCAGAAGCAGCGGCAGAAACGGAAACAGAGGCAAAGCAAAGGCAGGCAGCCAGCAGCTGCTGCTCATTGCTGTACCTGTGTGTGTGTGCGGGATTATTGTTGTTGTTGTTGTTGTTGTTTTTGCTGCTGCTGCTGCTGCGAAAGGCGAATGCAGCTGTCGACGACAGCGCAGCTTACGCATGTGCGTCAGCTTGGAAACCACTCGAAGCTTTGTCCGCTGACTGAGCGCAGCGCAGAGCAGGCCGAAGTCTCAAAATGCAAAGCTCGGAAGCTGCAGCTGAACGTCGCGAAGCTGTTTTTGCCGAAGCTGTCTGTGTATATATACATATATGTATGTATGTATATTATGGGTACATATGTATGTATGTCCACACACATATATGGAGTGCAATATGCAATAATATGCTGCAATCAAACATAAAAGGTGAAGCGTGTGCGAGTCTTTTTTTCTCCAAACCCCACCTCAGCCCATCGCGGTCACTGGTCACTTCTGTTCCTTGTGTTAATCCACAAAAGATGTGCAGCAATGGCAGCCAATAAGCAGCAAGAGGTAGAGAAAGAGAATCCCCCCCCTCTCACTATCTCTCTCTCTCTCTCTATCTATCTCTCTCGGGGAGGATACAGAACACAAGAGCTGGAGTGAAATGAAATTAAAAACTGCTCTAACATCAAATGGTTTAACCTGTGGCATGATACACCGCACTCTGATTGAGATGGCGCTGCAACTGTTCTGTCAGGCAAAGTTATGCATTTCTAAATTCGAAATGAAATTAGGATAAATAACTTACTTAAAAGATATGCATAAACCATTTTGATGAATACAAATTTGCATTTAAGAAATTAAAAAATTAATACAAATATTTTCTATGTTTTGCTGCAAAATTTGCTGATGAGAAAATGCATTTCAAATTGAGTTGAAGTGGCATTCCGATATAATTTCAATTATGTGTGTTTGTTTTTGCCAACTGAGATTTGCGTATCGGCATTCAATTAAAATCCTTTTTCAATATACTGATTAATAATGCACAACTCGGTTAAATGAACATTTAGTAAAATGATCGAATCGAAACAAATTTTAAGTCAATTTAATTAGTATAATTGGAGTAAAGTGCATGTCATACTTCATTTGAAACGTGTTGTATATAGATATACTGTTATATTACATTATATTTTGTGCATGTAATATTAATTAGAGAATCGAATTAAAATCAAAAAAAATGTTTTATTGCATTTATGGAAATTGGCATATGCCAAGAAGAGCGCATGACTAATGCGTAGTATTATAATGTATCTAATGTATCTTATATAGGTGCAAGCACACACACATATAAATATATATATATTTATATCTATATATATATATATTTATATGCACCCATAGATGCATATAGGGCTTATCTATTTGCCATTATTATACGCAATTCAAGAGTCGTCGCAATACATGCATATAAGGAGAGTAACTGACGCAGTCTCCTCCTTCACTGCACAACCCACTGCATCACGATGTGGTGTGCTGTGCTGTGCTGTGGTGTGAGTGAGCGGGAGAGTTGGTAATTGGTTGGTTCGCTAGTGATGGGTGTGTGTGTGTGTGTGTGTGTGTGTAGGGTGTGTGGGGTGTGCGGTTATACAGTTATACGTTCTCAACTCGTTGACGCACTATGCAGACTCGTCACCGATGCCTCTTTTATCTTTTTTTTTTTTTTTTTTTTTATTAATATTAACTATCTGCCACAGATGCGTCGCAAATTGTTTGTGTGTGTGTGTGTGTGTGAGTGGGTTTCGAAAGGGGCATCCTTCTACTGCTCTGCTGCTTCGGATTCATCTCCTTATGCTTTGTGTGTGTTCTTTTTTAACAAGGGGCTACTACAGTCATTTGCCAAAGAGCACTGAAAACAAGTAGGAATGCAATAGTCGAGTGAGCTCGACTACGATATACCCTAAGCACAGCTGTTAAATATATTCTATATACCAAAGTGAAAGTGTTCTCATGCTCAGGACACCGAAGGGTAAGAGACAAGCCTGAAGTGAAATCACATATGCATGCTTATAGATATATTTGTGTAATGTTTTATATATAACTACTACAAAATACACACATACATATATTATGGCTCAATTCGATACTAACTATAACTCGTTTGTTTACTATCAATTTCATCAATAATATGTCAACGTAAATTAATATTATTCAGAAGTATCTGCCTTTAAAATTGCACCTTTTATTGCTACCATGAAACGGGACCAGTTGTTGATACATATAAAATAAACACGAGAACTTATATTATGCATTTCAAGTGACTACTTCTTATAGTCTGTGAGATCCGCATGTTCACATATACGGACATGGATATATGTAGTCGCCTTTTGGTCCTGATCAAGAATATATATACACTTTATGGGGTCGCAGATGCTGCCTTCTGCCGGTTACATACTGTTGCTCAAAACTATCATACCCTTTGCACATTTTTAATGAGCTCAGCGTATAACAAAGAATGTTGTCATAGCTTTGGTGTGCGTACTTGTGTGTGCATCAGTGTGTGTAAGTGTGTGTAAGTGTGTGTATATATACAACAGGGCCATGTACTTGCATTGTGTCTATATCTACACTTAACTCTTGGTTAGCTGCTCGCACAACAACCGTAGAAGAACGTGGGCATGTAAAAAGAGTGCCTGTGAAAAAACAGCAACAAAATCAAACTGCACACACGTTTACAGCTGTACCTCCCCTATATATATATATATATATATATATATATATATATATGCATGTACATACATACATACATGCACATATTTGTGCATCCATGGATGTAAGTTTGAGCTTTGCACGAGGTCAGACACACGAAACACGAAACGTTACTGGAACAGACAGGAACGAGTGCCCCTTTAACGTTAGGGCAACAGATACAACCCCTAGCGTAGGGGGTAGCACATCCTCAAATATAAGCAGATGAGCTGATGCATGCCACAACAAGTGAGACTATGAGATACTCTCTACCTGTGGAGTATGTCTATTCTACACGAGAACATTCGCAACGAATCTGGTTTGTCTGGAATTTCGACAATAGGGTATACAAAATAAGAAAAATAATATTGAAAAACATTGCATTTGATTGGATTTAATTTGATAGCTGCTTTCTTAGGCTGAGAAAATGAATATAATATAATAACTAATTTTTGGTAACGTTTCTACGTTTCTTATCCCAATTTGTACAGATCAAATGTTAGGCCATATATTAACGATTGTGTCTTTTATTGATATCGAAAATCGATTTGTATCGGGCACAGTTATCGTTGACACTAAATGAACTTTAACAGCGCACTCGCCAGCTCTTGCAATCTCTGAGTGCGGCTATTCATACAGTCAAACGGACATGGCAGCATCAACATGCTGATCAGGAATATATAAGCCTTATGGGTTCACAGCTGTTTCCTTCCTGTTACTTTTGTACAGTTTTTCCTATTTTGAATGGGCTCCGAGTTGAGCTCTGCCTATTTTATCGTGTACTCAGATAAGTTTATTGTTCAGGTAGACGCCCATTGACCCATTGTGGTAAATTGTGGCAAGGGGCCGACGAATTTGTTATAGTTCATTCTGGAATATTCCTGACTGACCAACTGAGAGGCGCGATTAAAAATAGTTTCTTTGTCAACTGGGTGGTCTCTGTCTATGCGGCAAAAGCACAAGTGCATCAAATACTCTGCTCCTCACTGGTTGTTTTAGAAGGGAGAATATAGGCAAATGGGTATCGATAGATAAGTACTCATTGTGTACAAATTGTCGTACGTCATTTGGCAATGGGCTATGAACCAGAAGCGAAACGGAAATGTGTATCTAGATACATGTGTATCTACTCGTATGTACGTGTATACATTAGTATGTTGTGTGCGTGTGAGTGTGTCTAGTACGCTTGCTATGTGTTACTGTAGCGAATAGTTGCTGCGTATCTCTATCTGCGTATCTGTATCTGTATCTGTTTAGCTGTGAATCTGTAAATGTATCTGTATCTATTCAATGGTATCTGTGCGTGTGCCTATTACCTTGTTCAAATGCCAAGCATGTGAGTTTGCGAGTGTGTGTGTGTGCATATATTTTTATAAGCGTGCATTGAAGAAATAATTGAATGAACAAAATATTGCTAAACTGACTGGCTGACTGACTGACTGACAGACTGGAATATACCGGACTGGCTGGCTGTCTCATGTTTTGGTGTCGGTTTTTCTGTTTTTGGATTTCGTTAGCTATCTCTCTCTCCCTTCCTCCCTCTCTCTATCTCTCTCTCTCTCTCTCTCTCTCTCTGTCTGTCTCTCTATCTGTATCTCTTTCTCTCTCTTTGACACACACATACAAGCGCAGGAAGTAAAGGGCAAAATAGCGGCGTCAAATAGGAGGGGTTGCAGATAAAACAAAAAGACAATGACGCAGGCGAAGATGCGAGAATAAAGATGGAAATGTAGATGGTGTATAATACGACAGCAACAGCAACAGCGACAGCAACAGCGACAACGACATCAACCCTCGAAAAACCCAATATAACCCAAAACGTAAACCCAAAAATAAAGAACAAAAAAAAAAAACATGAAAAAAAAAAATAAACTTAACCAAAAATACTTTCTCCAAAAAAGGGCAAATAAATGAAATTAGATTGCCGAAAGGCCGAGGCAAATGCGTGAACCAAATATGCTAAGGGTTTGACGGGGGGAATGGGGGAGAGGGGGCGGCGGCTCGAAAACAATCCAGTTGGGGGTTGGGAGACAGAGGAGAAGCAGCAAATGACGACATGTTAATTACGCGTTAGATATGTGCGTTTTGGGGCAACGTTTTGCGTGTGTATTAGTGCTGTAATCCAACTACACCAAGACAGTATCTTAGCAGCGTATTGGAAGCGACAAGGGAGGGGCGGGGAGGGGTCTCTGAGATTGGTGACGGTCAACGGGGGTTAGTTTCTGGTCTTAAACTGCGCATCTCGAAAGCACATCGACCACATCGACGACAAATGCCTGCGCATAGCTAAATAGCAACAACATTTTGGGAAATATATATATATATATGTATAACTATATATATATATATATATACATTCATTGATTGAAATGACATTGAGCTAATCAAGCGAACAAAATCGTCAACGGCACTTTTTTAAATCTACAAGCGAAAAAACGAAAAAAAAAAAACTCAACTCTTGCAAACTGTTCGCTCAACTATAAAATTTCAATTCCATTCATGATTTGAAAACATTTTACAAGCAATCCAAACTCGTATAAAAATCGTATAAAAAAGATCGAGCGCAAATGAGTTCCAAATCGAATTGAATATAATATTAAATGAGTATTGAAAAATAATGCATATCAAGTAAATGCTTGATTGACAGTCAAAAATACAGTTTCCAATATATATATAACTGATTTTGATAGTCTGCTTGCAAATGTTATATCTAGATACAGACTTAAGGTACTTGAAACTCCGTGTCAAATTGTTGAAAGACCTTCATTTCTGGTATGTGCACCATCCAATCAGTTGGACAGCAAGTGGTACACTGCTGGCGATAGGGTGCTGTTGTTTGATCCCAACCCCCAAATAGTACTCATAAAATACATATAAATCATCATATATATATAGATATATAGATATGTACATATATAATGCAATGCGAGTGATTGTAACTGCAAAATGACGCATAATTTTGGCAAGCATATTAATATTTACATATAGATACAGATACAGATATATATACAATATATATATATATATATAAATATAGATCGACAGATATGCATAAGCATTGCGTATAGGTGCTCAACAGTTTGTATATGTATCTGAGATATCTGTCTGAGAGTTGACGTCGCTATAAAAGGCGAGAGACATGTATTTATTATTGACATTGACATTGAAATGCATTTTTCCGTGGGCCATAAAAATAGCCATACATATGTATGTGGACATATCTGTGTTTAGATATATAGATGTATATATATATATATATAGATATAGATGTGTGCGCAAAGATATTACTTATCTATATATGTGTATAAAGTCAAACTACTTAGACTTTAACTTGCATTGCATCTGTACACAGCGTATGTCTGTTAATCATTATCTTACGCGTACATAGACACATCTCTATATATATATATATATATAATTATATATAAATCAACTGCAGCACTACAAGATTAAGATACAGTTGCTGCACACACGTTCCGAGAAAGTGACTAGCTGGAAAGGAGTTGGAGTCGTTGTTCTGATCTTTCCAGCAGGACGAATGTGTTCTGTGGTTGTCTCAATCAGATCAGCAAGCTATATATATATATATAGATTGATATTGCATTTTCGAATTTCATTAAATTTTGAAATATTAGAAGAGCTTGACAATTTGCAGTCAAGATTTCAATATCGACAATAAATAATAAATAAAAGCCAATTAATCAAAGTAGTGCTTAACCTTGACTCTCAAATAGTTGATATTACTAGACGAATATTTATGGGGTACAACTACAGATCGAATAATACATTCGAGCTGCATTCCAAGCGCAACAGCGAATTGCAATTGTTTTTCAATTCGTTTCTTATCAATAACAATTGAAAGCAAAAAAAAAAGTTTAGAATTAATAAGTGGGCCACAATAAAAAACATACAGTCGAAACCGCATACAAAGTATGTGCAAAGGTATGATAAATAATCACAATTAGTGATAACGGACCACAGAACACTCGTGTGTTGATAACGTAATATTTGGTGGGTCAATCGAGAAATGAGTTGAATGAATGCTCGAAAGCCAACGGTTAATAATTTTGATAAGGAATCGATTAAGCATTATCAAATATTAGTCAAATATCGGCCAGCCATACACTCGAATTAGTAGACCAATCTCATTTTGAATAAAAATACAGTTACTTCATCTTGCGAGCACATTTTGGAGCAGTAATCAGGCTCAATTCGATTGTCTTTCGACCACACATCGATAAGACCATATATAAAAATATTCGTTAATTAAAACTTATCTTTGCTTGATTCTATCAATTGCATATTGGTTAAGTTCATTGGTCTCATTAGCCAGTATTATTGTGATCGTGTGTGTGTGTGTGTGTATGTGTGTGTGGAATAGAAAACAAGCCGAAGCAGCTGCTCTACTTGTAGCCGTGCTATTGTTGTTGTTCCTTGTCTTCTTTTTCTTCTCGCTCTTGCCCACATTGAAAGTCTCGCTTAAAGGATAAGTGAGAGTCTTTGGGTTTGTCTGTTACGTTTGCCGCACCTGCGTATCTAAAAAGTTCAGACACCCATCAAAATTCCCTGATATTTCTATGAATCGAACTATTAATAAATAATCACATCTGAACCACTGTTATTATTCTGATCATGTGCTGGAAAACATATAATTTTCATTAGGTTCTACAGTGGTTCATATGTATTTTGTGTTAATCGATCTAAAGATAATGTTTGGGAATAGTTGTATATTGTTTCGGTTTTTTTTTTTTTTGTTTTTTTGGTTTTTTGGGTTTGTATATTTTGGAAAACTTACATAAAAATCTTTGTAAAACAAATAATAAATGTCATCATCAAGATTGTTGTTGTTGCTGCTGTTGTTGATATGATATTGTAGGTGATTGCTATTGTTGTTGTTGTTGTTGTTATAGATGTAGCAATTGTTGTTGTTGTAGATGCTATAGTTGCTGCAGTTGTTGCAACTGTTGCTATTGCTGTTCAAGTATTGCTGCTGCTGCAATTGCAACGGTTGATGCTGCTGCTGCTGTTGCTGCAGTTGTTGTTGCAGTTGCTGTTGTTGGTGTTGCAGCTGTTGCTGCTGCTGCTGCTGCTGCAGCTGTTGTTGTTGTTGTTGCTGCTGCTGCTGCTGATGTTGCTGTTGCGCGACAATTGCGAATGCTTGTTGCTGGTGATGTTGGTTTTGCGGCTGCTGATGATGAAGTGGTTGCTGATGCTGGTAATGTTGTTGATAGCTTTGCGCTTGCAATTGCCAATTTTGCATTGCACATGTATATTACACATACATTCAAAGGTGTCTGTATTTGTGTATGCGTACATGCGTATGTATTAGAAAACGCAAGACGAGAGAACTTTCTTTTCCTTTACAAAAATACAACACAATTTAATCAAATATAAACAAATCGTAGAACAGCACAGCACAGAAAAAAAAACCTCGAAATTATTTTAATTGCGTATTTCTCTGCTTTTTTTCTCTCTTTTCTTTTCTTTCTTTAATACGCTTGTTTAGAATATAATGAAGCACACGCTCGCACTTTCAGATAAACAATAAATACTACACTTCTCTCTCTTTTTGTTATTGTTATTCGCTTTATTACACACACTGCTTCGCTCGCTCGCTCTCGCGCGATTTCTGTTGTAATTGGTTGGCGTTGAAATTTTTCGCAATTTTTGTTTTGCACGCACTTTTAATAAGTTGTTGTTGTTATATTTTCTTTTTGGTTACTTTTGTGTATTTTCTTTCATTTTTTTTTGTTTTAAGTGTTCACTGAGTATAGAACAGTGTTGTGTTCTCAAGCTTGGTTTGTTGAGACTTAAAATGGGCTCAAGGTAAAAAAATTGTATCAGCGACCAAAGCGCGACGACGGCAACGACAACGGCGGGTATGACGGCGACAGCGAAGCTGACAACGGCTGCGACGCTCAGCAGCTGCAGCTGATGGGCTCTGTTATATTTTCTAGAGCTATAGCAGCCATAAGCACACATACGTACCCACATATATACCTAGCATGTGTCTATGTATGTGCCTTGTAAGTCCAATTGGAATGTGACTTATGTTTTTGATATTCAACTTTTTGACACTTCTGTGAGCAAACACATAAAAAAAAACCAAAAAAAAAGTGTTTTGAGCACTGTAAATATATTGTTATTGACAATGAAGAAAACAAAGGGAATCCATGCACATGTGTATATATATGTAAATATATACAGACATGTATATTGCATATGTATTTATTTAAAATACTTTACGTATATAGAAATTAAATTGCCGCAAACAAAAATCGCGCGTTGTTATTATTGTGTTAGTTATTTTGACTGAGAGCAACCGACTACAAATGTCGCCTGGCAAATGTCGATGACGATGCGACGACGACGACGTCGACACGAGCAGCGCAGTGGCAGAGGCAGCAGCTGCTGCTGGCTGCGACGCCATCAACAGCAAACATGCTTGCATACACGCACACAGCGTGGAACCGAGTGAGAGAGTGTGTGTATGTGTGTGTGTGTGTGTGTGTGTGTGGAGCGCGAGAGAGTAAGAGGAAGGAGAGAGAGGACATAGGGCGCAAAGACAATCGTTGTTGTTGTTGTCGCTGCTGCCGGTGTATGTTTAATGTTGGCGTTCTGATTCCTGTTGTTGTCTTTGCCTTTGCTTTTACTTTTGCTTTTGCAGTTGCATTTGGTTTTTGTGTCTTTGCTTCTGAATTTTGCTGCTATTATAAGTACATAAGCAATTGCATTGCCATTGTCTAGATCTGACTATTGAATATACACATACATACGCACGCACACACACACACACACAGACATAGTATAGAACAGTAACAGCGCAATTACAAAAATTGTATAACGGTTCTTATTGTCGTTGCGAAAGCGGAACTCAACTGCAACTTGTGATTTATTCTCAGCTGGGCGTGGCAACAAATTTGGTGTCATTTTACAACTAATTGCAAGCAATAAACAATTAATTGACATGTGCGACAATAACAATCAGCCGCCAACAGCCCAACAATATTCGTTATCCAATTTCACAGGATTTGTTACACTGCGAGCAAAATAGTCGTCAAAACTCGAATACGTTCAAATTTTGGGCAAACGCTAAGCTATTACAAAGTTCGAGAACTGACTGAGTTTAATCTGACAACATATCAATCCCTAATATACAAGTTGTAATAACAGAAACATTATGAAATCAATTCAATGGAAAATCAGAGAGTCACATTTAAAACGATTTACTCAAGTTGATAAAAAAAAAACAACTATAAAATCGCTGATTCACTGATCATGATCATCTCCTCTAAAGTTCACAGTGCTAACCAATGACTCAATCAACCCCAGCAGAAGACAGCTTCAAGTTAAAAATAAAAAAGAGGTCAGAAATTCAAGATTCGAAATAATCATTTTTATTCATTTAATTAAGTACTGCAAAAAATGATGACTTAAATTCTCAACGTGAAATTTGCAAAATAATGAAAAGTATATATATATATATATATATATGAAGGTGCCCTAGTCTTATCTAACTGTGCACATTTTTCTAGTATAAATAAACAGATGGCGTGCTTTTAGCATTGTAAACAGACAATTTTAGAAAAGTGATACTTATTCAATTATGACTATTGCGAAGAGGAAGAAGGTATCTAGATATGTACATATGTGTATATATATATATATATATATATATCTATATATATATATATATATGTATGCTCATTCATTTTGTATGTTAGTTCTCATATACTGTACAAAAAAAACAAACAGAAAAAACAAACAAAATAGAATAAGAAATATATTAATAAACTTTTGTGTTAAAAATCATGTCTAAATCGATATGTCTTTTGGTAAACGGTTTAGATTAGCAAATGAAATTGGAAGTTATTTCAGGAACAGCCCATGAGTTAACAAATACTTAAGATTTGATTAAAACAGGGTACCAGAGAGTCAAGCAAATTCAACTAGGGCAAACCTATTTGATATTTTTCCAACTATTTTTTTTGGGGCACTTCCCTTGCTGGTCCACGAGATGAGCGAGTACAAATGCACCCGAGATGATATAAAAAAAAATATTGTACAAGTACATATATATATATAAATATATATACATATATATATATATATGTATGTGTATCTATGTTTGATAAGTAGGTATAATGAATTGTTAAAGTGTAGTCATGAAAAGCAAAACAACAACAACAACAACAATTTGTAGCTAGGCATACAGAAGACCCCCAAAAGCCTTATATATACATACATACAAATATACATATATATGTATATATATATATATATATATATATATGTATATATACGTTCAACCGTTGTCGTCAGCGTTGCCGTATCTGTAGTCACAACAACAACAACAGCAACAATAAGAGCACTTGGCATGCTCGCCATTTTTACATAATGTATCTGTATCTAAACAGACATAGATACACACACACACAAACACACAAAAAGAGAGTCAGTGGCAGGCAGGCAGGCAGGCGGTCGGACGAACGTTCGGTCGGGCGGGAGGGCGGGCGGTCAGGCAGACCAGACCAAGCCAAAGTAAATGCTTCTTTTTTCTTTTTCATTTTTTTTTTTTTTTTTTTTAACCGGTTGAAGTCATATTTGCCACCGTGGAAGAAGAAGAAGCAGCAGAGAAAGAAGAGGAACAGTCGATGGCGACGTAAGCATCGACAGCAGCAAAAAAAAAAAAAAAACAGAAGATGTAGAAAAGTATGCGACGCATAGACTAAGACTATTTGCTTCTTCATTTCATATACGGACAGACAACAACAAATAGCTGAACAAAGTTAACAGACTAAACAAGTACAGCCCTGAAATACGTGTTAGCTTGAAAAATGCTTCAATTTGTATCAATAGGGATAAGCAATCGAAAGGAATCCATTGAAGATATTAGCTTGAGGAATCTATTCGCAAAGAATCAATAAGCAATATGAGACTGATCGATATATACAGACAAACTATCAACCGATCAGCGGAATCGCTGTTAATCCAACCAACAATGAACTATCGAAATTAATAAGAGTGATCGATAACACGTCCAGCTATGCAGAGTTGTGTGTGTAATGATGATGATACAGTTTGCAGTGTCGCGTTAACTTAATGGTAAACTTGTTATCTTTGGAGCTTTCGTGTCGCACTCGCTGATTTGATTTGACTCCTTAAATGTGCACTGCTTGGCGCTCTCGCTCTGGCGTTCTCTCTCTCTCTCTCTCTTTTACTCTCTCTCGCTCGCTCTGCCATTTCTTTTTCTCATTTCATCTCTCTCTCTTATATTTGGTGTGAGAGCGAGAGGAGGAGGTTGTGTGTGTAGGGAAGCGAAAGCGACAAACGTTGTTGGGTCGAACTGGTGACTGGTCGATTAAACCGAGTGCCTGAATTGCCTGAATCACTGGACCAAAAGACGGCCACAATGAGTCGGGGGCCAGGGTTCGGAGGGGTTACACAGTTAGCCCACAAACTGTGCCCCGCCAGAACCCCCCACAAACTTAGTTGTGCCTTCACAACGGCTCTTTGAAAAATGCTCGCTCATTTTGTGACTCGACGTGAGTGCAAATATGCGACAGGCAGCAACAGCAACAAGAAGCTGCCGCTGTTGCTGCCCCCCCCCCCCCCCCCCTCTCCACACCACTCTTCGCTACTCCACGCCCCCCTTGTTACCAACAGCCACAACAGCCCACCCATGTATCTCCCTGCTTGTGTGTGTGTGTGTATCTGTAAAGTCTTGTATTAAATCTAATAAGAAAGAAAAATATCTGCAGTGATGCTGATGCTGATGCTGACGCTGAATCTGACGCCGTAGCTGATACTGATGCTGACGCTGATTCTGATGCCCATCTTCTGCCATCTACGTAGGTAGATGCCTATATGTGTGTGTGTGTGTATGTATGTATGTGTGTATGTTTTTATGCATGTGGATAGGTAAATGAGCAGATAGATTAATATGAGCACAGGTACAGTGAAGTCCACTTGATGTGCTCCAACTACACTCGACTAAACGAAACGACCTTAAAATCATAATAATATTTAAAACTCAAGATCTGTTTAATATCAATTGTGATATATATATATATATATACATATCTGATTTCAAGTGAGATTCAATCTGTTGGTCTTCAAGTGCTGATGTACTTTCGCTCAAGTGAGTTTTTAAGTGCACTCTTAAAAAGCGAAATGTAACTTTTTTTTTTTTGTTTATAATAATTGAAATGTGAGATGCATGCTTGGGCAGACACTACTGTAGTTAGACTCGTGATAGCTTCCAGCAGCAGCAGCAGCAGCAGCAATTTAACGAGTTGTTTGGTTGAGAGACAAACGTTGGTTGACAATGCCAATGCACTGTGGGGCCAAAGCTATTTGAGCCCATTTGCAATGGAACACAACGGCTCAACTCATCAATTTATGTGTATATGTATTATAAAGATACATGGTTAGATACAGCTAGGTACATACGTTGAGGCATACATACAACAAATAGACACACATAGATGCTGCCTCTGCCACTGCCTACGCCTCTGCCACTGCCTCTGTATGGCGATAACTCGCAATTCTCGCCTATTTACAAAAACAATGGTCGAAACCGTTATCTTTGCTGCGGTTTTATGCAAGAAACAAACGAATACGTGATTTGTTGTACGACAACGTCGACTCTACTCAACAGATACATACACACACACACACATACATATATACACACAAGTTTGCAGATACATTTTGGGTCTTTTTTTCTACATTTTTTATGACTGCGAAATCGCGTCAACGTGTACATAATGTATTTATATGTGCATATGTACATAAAGACACATACAAAAAAAAAACAAAAAAAAAAAAGCATAAGAAAATAGCGAAAAATATATATTTATTTATATGTATGTGAAGCAAGCAAAAACAAAAAAAAAACCCACAAAAAAAAAGAGCAAAAGCAAAGCTTGTAAAAATGTTCGCATTTTTATATATGACACATTTTTTTATACGTTTGTCAAATGTAGACAATACGTATTACTCCATAAATAGACATACATATGTACTCTATTCTGATTGGGATAACCAACCGGGCTCAAATGCAACTTGTTATGAGTGTATCTCAAATGCATAAGGACATTTTTGGAATAAACTTGAGCCTTTTTGAGACAAATCCTGTAAATGAGCTTGAACTGACTAAATTAACCATATTTCGATTTGTTAACTGTAGTGTTGTAATATTAGCTAATCAGTAATATAACTGATTTGATTTGATAGTCATTCATAGTAACTCTAACAATCTGCTAGTGAAACACTAATTTGTTTACATTATCTATGCATGATATTAATGTCCATATAAAAATATAAACAATCAACGAGCGTTCCATACTTTATATTTAGCAGCGATTGATGGACATATCTCTAAGCCAAGCTAAATATAAATATATGTATATATATATATATATATTTGACTAAGCCGATTATATTTTGAATATTGCATTATTGTATTTGCAGGCGCAAAAAGGTTTTCTTCAAACATTTTCATTTGTTTTTAGCACACAAAAAGCGGGAAAAGGCTAAGCTTTTTACTAACAAAAACAACAACCAAATTTGTCGATAAAAAAGTGAAATTTTGCAACACTGAAGAGCAACAACAGCAGCAGTCGTTTTTGCAATTGTGGTTCAAAAACACCATACAAAAATTTGGCCCACATTTTTGCGCATCCATTTTGCACAGTTGTTTTGCACAAATTTTCTTTCCAGTTAAAGATGGTGGGTTTCATACGTTTCTCCCTCGACCCCCCACCCCACCCATCATCACTGGCCCACTCCAACTCCCCCGTTCACCCATTACCCCATCACTCGCTAACCGACATCAAAAACACACACACAAGCACACACACACACACATGGTGGTACTCCCCAAGCACTCCATCTCTACGCTTTATGTTCCTTTGCCGCAGCAGCAGCAGCAGCAACGTCACTGTGTGGCAATATTTTATTTTATTTTTTTTTGCACATCGCTTTTTCACTTTGTTTTGTTCAGTTTTCGTTGTCGCTCTCTCGCTCTTTCTCGCGCTCTCTCTCTCGCTGTCATTTTGTCTCGCCTCTCAACAGAGCGCTTAGCTGCTTTCCACACCTCAGAGCAGAGCAGCTCATCATTTGCTTCTCTCACACGTACACGTCGTCATCGTCATCGTCATCGTCACCATCGTCGACATCGTCGACATCGTCGTCGTCGTCGTTGCCGTCGTCGTCGTTGTTGGTCTCGATTACTCGCGGCACACTCACTTTATGCTATTTGCGCTTTATCAAAAATTGTTTAAACAAAATGCAGTGCACAAAAACACGAACACGAACAGACACACATACACATACATATACACACAGCTGCAAACATATACATACACACACATTTGCACACTGTGGCAACGAACAGAAAAAAAAAAAGAAATTGTTTTTTCGTTACCGTTTTGATTTTGATGGCGTTTGAATTGCGACTGAAACTGAATGATGCTGTTGCTGTTGCTGCCTCTGGCCCAGCTGCTGCTGCTGCTGCTGCTGTTGCTGCTGCTGTTGCTGCTGCTGCGGCTGCCTGACGTCGTTTTGCATTCAGCAAACGCAACGCAGACGCAGCCACAACGACAACGACGACAACGACGACGACGACAACGACGACAACGACGACGACGACGTCGACGCCAACAGACGCCAGCAGACGTAGCGGGCAGCAGCAGAAGAAAACGGCAAAACACCAACAACAGCAACTGGACTGGGCGTGGGCAGGGTACAAAGCAACACCGGGGCTACAAGCTGCGTGGCTACGAGCTGCGTGGCTAACGACTGCCTGTTTGGCGCTGTTGCAGCAGCGGGGATGTTGCAAAGGACGACAGCCAGCCAGGCAGTGTGTAGGCGGTGTGCAAGGGGAAAAATGGATGGGTTAGGCAGAGCGCAGAGCAGAACAGAGCAGAGGAAAGCAGAGCAGAGCAGGGCAGGGCAGGGCAAAACATCTCTTTCGCCTAGCCGCATTTTCAATTTAAACACGCGCACACACACACTCACACACACACATACGAGTGCACGCAGCAGCTGCTGCTGGCGTCAGCGTCGACAGCGCTTTTGCCAAGTTAGCTGAAAACTTCCAAATGCGTAGACGTCGATGCGCAGATTTTTATTTTACGTTGTAGGTCCAAGCCAGCCAGCCAGTCAGCCAGCAACAGCCCAGCCTAGAATAACCCACCCATCAAACACCCCTATGCCCCACAGTATTGCAACCCCCACACCCTCAGCAGCCCAACAGCGCCTAACCCCAAAACCTAACCAATTACATACGCGTTACGTTAGCCAGAGAAACAAGTAATTCACCATTCGCCGCTCAATGTCGCAATGTTGCAATGTTGCAAGCAATGCTGCTGCTGGCAGGCATGGCAAGGCAAGCAGTTCAGAACATGGACTTGGACATCTAAATCTTGGCAGCTACACAGGCATCTAAACACACGCAGACACACACACACACACACACACACAGACACACGCACACACACCTTGGAGATGTGGCTGCAATTGCGTTGCAGCTAAGTGAATGTGCAGCAAAGTTGATCGAACCACGTATTTACTTGCACCACACATACAATTTGGCAGTTAGTTGAACTAATTTTAGTTAATTGTAAGCCAGAAATATTTGTATAAATTTCAAAGCATGTCAGCTGCCAAATGCCACATATTAGCCAAGTTAGTGGAAAACTTACTTAAGGCCCACATATTGCCAACGACTTGTTAAGTTAAGCGTAAGCTTCAGTTGAGTGGTTCATTATCAAATATCATCAAATTGTTCTGAAATCTGTCTCAGCCAGTCTCCTCTTCTCACCCCTCTCTCAATTGCAGAAGGTCAAGCACATTTTCGAAAATATCGGAGATATAACTGACATACTTCAATTTCCAATCAGTTAAGCATCCAGCCATGGATTAAATGATCAAATTGTATATTGCCCCACTCAAATTGAGGAGAAATCAGTTCGATTGCAACAAAACTGAAGATTGCAAATTATATGTATTGTATATTGCCCCACTCAATTTGGGGAAAAAAGCAGTTCGATTACTGAAAACTAAAAAAGTACTTGGTAAATGTAAGATGACAAGTTATGTTGCCCCACTCAATTTGAGAAGAAAGCAGTTCGCTTGCAACAAGCTAAAAAACTAATTAAGTATAGAAAGTATGAAGACAACATATATTGCCACTCGAATTGCGAAGGTTGCAACAAACTAAAAACCGTATTAAGTGAAGGTAAGATGACAAATTATATATATATATATATGTTGTATATTGCCCCACTCAATTTGGGAAAAATGTAGTTCGATTAATGAAAACTAAAAAAGTACTTCAGATGACAAGTTATATTGCCCCATTCAGATTGAGAAGGAATCAGTTCGCTTGCAACAAGCTAAAAAATACTAAGTAAACTTAGTACTTAGATGACAAATTAGATATATTTTGTAATATTGCCCCACTCAAATTGGGAAGGAAACAGTTCGATTGCTGCAAGCTAAAAAACTTATTAAGTTTGTCGGTGCTCATATCAAATATTGATGCTGTACCCGGTTGCAAAGTGCATTCTTATTGGCAGTTGTTGTCCGTTATGTTATGGTTGTTGCTGTTGTTGTTGTTGTGTAAGCAGAAATCATTCTTTGTGCTGCTGATGCTGCTGCTGCTTCTGATTATGTTGCTGTTGTTGTTGTTGTTGCTGCTGCTGCCTGCTGCTGGCTGTGCGCTTTGTTTTAGCCAACCAACGAGACGCGACGCGACAGCAACAATGCCAGCTTGTCGATGCGATGATGATGAAGTGGTCGACGGCTGCTGTGCGTTGCGTCGATGCCGACGTCGACGTTGTCGTTGTCGTCGCAAGTTCGTCAGTCGGTTGTTGTTCGGGGGCAGCGTTGTCGAATCGTGTGCGCCGCGCATAATAACCCACACGCATGTACAACGTGCAACGTGCAACAACAACGACGACGACAACGAAGATGCTGCTGCTGCTTTTGCTGCTGCTGTTGCTGCTGCTGCTTTTGCATAGCCTGGCCTGAAAACTATGGCCCAGTGCATTTGAAGCTAATAGACGGCGGCGACGATAACGATGTTGATGATGATGACGTTAGCAGCGCTAACAGCGCATTCCACAGCACAGCACCAACAGCAACACTCCAACCCCACACACTCACACTCACACACACACACCACCACCACCATTAACCAATCTGCTGTCTATATACAAATCGGATCCCCCCTCCATTATTCATGGCGCCGCTGGGTCCTCTAATTATAATGTGTACATTAGTTTTGATTGGCATGTCGAGTCGCAGGGACTAAGACTAACAAAAGCATATACCTACACAATACAATACCTAAACATATATATATATATATATATATATATATAATATATCTATGTATATATTCAAAATAGCGAAGGCATATCTCCTTTCAAAAGGGCCGCAACTCAACCAGATATCGACAGAATCAAATCAAGCAAATCACAAAGCAAACACAGAAGCCAACCGCAGTCTTAGCCTGGTTAATTAATTAACTGATAGTTCTCGCCCAAAACTTAAATACAATGTAAACTTCAATTCAATAATGTGGAAATTATGCATATATAATTAGCAAAGTAAAATTGATTCTATGAATGCCACACAACACAATTTCACATAGATAACAAAAGTGGGTTTTAACTGGGCTTAGATCTTAGATCGAGGATATAAAATGGAAAATATTTTTTAAGGATTATACTTGAAATGTGAAGAAAGAGAGTGCCTCGTATGAGTTGCAAGTTGAAAGAGAGAAGTTTTTGCCATCGCAATTTTATTTATTTCATTTTTTGCATCATTATTATTTTTTAATTACATAAGTATTGGATTTCAAAATAATTGACCTGTAATTAGGGGAACTAAAGAAAAAGTTCATTGACCCAATTGAGGATGTTTGTTCAACACGGTGGTTCGGCGGCAAAGCTTTTGTGTGGAGCACCGTAAAGAGCTATAACGTTTCCACGAGTAATTAATCAATTGATTGAGTGGATGGCCAGGTCAGGTCAGATCGGGTCAGGTGGAGGTCACTTTGGAGCGAAAGTAGCGCTAATTGTTAAGCTAACGAGCGTGAACCGTAACTTGAAAAGATGAGTGCAAAAATGCAACTACATAGTTATAGATACACACCAACACATCTATACAAATGTATCTCCCTATCTACCTGTGTATCTATGTGCCTATATGCATATGTATGTATATCTGTAGTTGTTATTAAGGGGGAGGGGAGGGGCGGCAGGGAAGTGCAAAGCGCGAGCGTTGCGACAGGCCGTATATGGCAACAAAAAAAAAAGAAAAGAAAAACAATAAAAAAAAGGATGAGCAAACAGACAGACAGAGAATGAGTGAAACAGGCGGAATATAGAGATAGAGATAGAGAGAAAAGGAAGATAAGCTCTATGGCAAAGTTGCAGACACACAGTAACCAGTTTCGCAACATGAGGCAACAACAACAACAACAACAACAGCAACAACTACAATAACAAGCCCAGCAACAACTGCAAGTCGAACAATCGTCAACTACACAAAATCCACTTTGCAAATCATCAACAACAAACAGGAACCAGTCGCCGGATTTGGTCCATGGCCTTTGACAGTGCTTCGATGTATCACAGTAGCTGTATGTATGTGTGTGTGTATGTGTCTATGTTGCAATGCAACATGCAACTGGCCTGCCACAGCATCCGTGTGGAGCACATTCCAGTACGAATTGCAAGAAATGCAGAAAATGGACAGCAACCAACGAGGTGCAAGGTGCCGTTTCCATGTTCCATGTTGCATACAAAAACAAGTAAGAATGCTGTAGTCGAGTGAGCTCGACTACGATATACCCTCAACCCAGTTGTTAATTATATTCTAGTTTTATTGGCAAATTTTCCTTTATAAAGTCTTGCACACAAATGTGATTTTTGGCTACACATACGTGCATATACACACATACATACTTACATATATATATATATATATATATATATATCTGCACAATACACACAAGAAAATATTGACGCTCGCGTCGATTATCATGCCACCTCTTTCTCACACATGCAGTCGCATATTTGTGCATAGGGAAAATGCAAAGATTCTGTCTTTCAAATTGTAGCATTAATCGCTATCGGCAATCGAAACGATGGCGGTTATCGATCAAATAAAGCAAACTTGATCTGCGCGTGATATTCGAGAACCTTTCTGCCTGTAACATACATTTGCTTAAAACCATTATGCCCTTTTTACACATATTCAGGGTATAAAAAAACCAAGCAAACAAACAAGGAGTGCTTGTTATGCAGATACCCTGTAGTTCGAGAAAACACTTCTTTCTTCTAACTTTTAGGATTAATGCAAAAAAATTCAATTTATTATACATATATATATATATAAATTTAAATAATCAATGCTATATCTAAAATAAAATCTGAATTTTCTACTGGTTTTCCATTTGTTATTATATATATATATATACATTTAAATATTCAATGCTATATCTAAAATAAAATCTGAATTTTCAACTGGTTTTCCATTCGTTATTTATCGATTCGTAAGTGATCAAATGTTTTGAATGGATAGCGCATAACAGAATTAGCAAAGCTATAGAAAACATCAAACACACTCGCATTAACACATATGCTTCCGTATGTGTGTGTGTGAGAGTGTGTGGTGGTCTCCTGGGAGGCAACCCCAAAAGAGAGCTGCCACAAAATTTGAGCCTACAAATAATATGCATTGGAACACATATGTATCTGAGAGTAGTGGATTTCCTGGACTAGCTGCAAATAGCTTTGTATCTCAGCTTGGAAGTATGTAGATGCATATGTATATATGTACATACACACATACATACATATTTCGTTATTTCGACAAAGCTCATGTATCAGGCAAACAACTCGCGCTCGATGAGAGTCCAGCGAAAATATAATAAATACAAAAGAACGCGAAGAGCTTTAATATAAATGTTAAGTTCCATTCCGTACATCAGACACGCAACTAACGACTTGCAACAAGTTTGAAGTTGGCAAGCGGGGTCTGACGCTAAAAATAAAACCAACACACATACACAAACACAAACACACATACAGAGACAGGCAGACGAAAGCAGCAACGACAACGACGACGACGGCTGCAAAAAAAATGTGATACGACAGTGATTACGCGATTTTTCCATAATAAATGTTGTGGTAAAGGCGACCTTCCGGTTATGGTTGACGACGACGACGACGTCGCGTTGCCGACACGAGTCAGAGAGAGCAACACGAACACTTGTTCGGCTGAACGACGATGACGACCTTCTTATCGGTCGCTCGCTCACTTGCTTGCTCTAGCTCTTGCTCTCTCTATCTCGCGGTAAACAGTGCAACCGGTTTTCAGTTACGCACACATAGCAACGGGGGTGGGGGGGCTATGCACAGTAGTCAAAAACCGAATATTTTGACCATTTTATTTTTAGGTCATTTATATTTCCACTGAAACAATATTACAATTTGTAAATTATTTTGATTATTCACAAATTATGTAATGAATAGTCGGAATGTTTATGAATAACGGTTGAACTAGTGTTTTTTAATATACGCAAGATCTTTTGGGGAGAAGTGTTAAGGTATGAAAATAAAATAAGAAGATTATTATACTGGAACCTTTTTTGAAAATGTTTAATACACGAATAATAAGCTATGCTATCTAACTTTTGAATATACACACACTTAAAATTTGACTCAAAATCGTACAGCTTTGTCCCACTGTGTAGCACACATCGCACTAAAACTATGAGAATATAAAAAAAAAAGCTTTGCTCGCAGACTGAAAAGTGCTCTCCCGCATTGCGCTGCAGCGTCGCGTCGTCGCTCGTTTCGTTTTACTAGGCTAATCATGTGTTCTGGTTTCGGATTTGTGCTGTCTCCCGTTGTGCTTGTTGTTGTTGTTGGTGTATTGCTCTTTGAGCATTCATTCAACGACGATACGATGCGACGCCGCCTCTACCGCCAGCCACCGACACTGATTTGAGAGCTTTGCAATTTTGTCGGTCGTTGTTGTCGTTTTTTTTTTCTTCGGGTTTCGGTATTTTTTTTTTGGGTTTTTATTTTTTTTTGCTTTGTTTGTGTGTGTGTGTAGGAAATATTTCACACGCTGCTTTGGCTGGGCAAGCAAAGCACTTGACTGTTGTCGAGTGGCGGTTGATGTTGTTGTTGGTGAAATAATGTTGACTGCCTCTTCTGCTGCTGCTGTTGGGGTTCGTTACCGTTTGTCGTGTTATCATTTTAGTTGCTGGCTGACTGGCTACATGGCGTGTCGTTAGCACGCGCAGCGTCGGAGCTCCAACGATTTGGTCTTGGTGTCTGGACCGAGTCTGGGGTGGCCCCAGGCGATGGTAATCGACTTCAGTTCATTTTCATTTAAATGGAATTAAATATGGTAAATGATGAAATCAAAGCTGAACACAGTACTCGCCCATCCAACCAAGTCACCCCCCACACACCCAGCTCCCGCATAAAAACACACATTAGCATGTATGTATGTATGTATGTAGTCGTCGTCGTCGTGGTGAGTTAATGTGGTGAAGGTAAGTGTGCTGCTACGGGCGAGTTAACGAGACGAAAACAATGCCAACGAGTCTCCGGCGAGAGACCGTGACAACAGGGCAGGCAGGCAGGCAGTCCAGCTTACGCGCGTTAAAGAAAGCAAGTATGGCAAGACAATATATGTATGTATGTACCATAAATAAATAATTTCAAATGTACACACAAGCAAACAAAAAACAAAAACCAAAACCAAAGCCGTATAAATTGAAATGGCTGACTGTCAGAAGAAAAAACAGTCCAGCAGTAATAAAATCTCATCGAAACCGAGATTCGATATTCGAGGGAAAGAACAGGCGCACAGCGAGCAACAGTACAGTGACGATTGCCAATTGCAGTCGTCGCCCGGCACGGTACTGAGACACAAAGCGTGAGCGTGAGCGGCATAGAGCACGACACACACACAACAAAAAAAAAAATCGATAAACTTTGAGCTGATAAGCAGGCAGGCAGGCAGGCAGGCAGGCAGGCAAGAAGCCAAAGCCAACTTCAAACGCAACCAGACCAAAGAGAAAACCAACCAACCAGCAACCATTTGTCGGACAGAGTCCGATCCCGAAACCGAACCCACGCAGCCAGGGAACAGACAACAGAGATACAGCACCACTACACCACCACCGCCACGCAGAGTAAAATCTGGCGGTTGGCGTTACCTGACGCGCGCGTGTAACCGCCAATTTAACAGGCAAACAGGCAGCGCAGCAAGCAGCGCTGCGACGTCAACAGACTCTCAACAGTCAACCGGCCGGCCCAACCGTGGCACAAATGTTTTTTCTATTGCAATGTAGCAAACGAACGAACGAGAGAGAGACTTGTTTGAGAGCGCCGCAAACAAACAGGGTTGCCGAAGTGCTCAAATGACGTTGGCATATTAAGCACTGGCCTTAAGCGCCATAAGTGAGTCTGATTCACTGACTGAATAGTTATTTAAGTAGGTACATATAAAAAGCGAAAAATGATTCTTAATGTATGCAGCGCAAATTGTAAATTTTTAACTTTTATTAATTTAGTTTTAGTTTAATTAATAATTTTAAACACTCGACAGCCCTAAAATTTAATGGCGCAATTCCACGCGCTTCTCTATGTTGCTTACGCTCTCGCGCTTTCGTTCGCTCTCTCTCTCTGTGTATTTCTCTTGCTCTTTAGAAATGCATGCTTGGAGAGACGTTTTTATATTTCGGTCAGCTTAGCAAGTGGTTCTCGTTATATCGATATAATTTTTGCTTGCTGTTTAACAGCTGCTCTTAACTTTTACATATACATTTTTGTTTGTACCATTTTAAATTGAAATACTTGACAAGTTGAAACTGCTCTTTAATGGACACCCCATTCACATTATCCACCAACGCGAACACGAACACAGTGTAATTGAAACGAAATACATAAAACAAGCAAGCAGGGCACACAATATTTACCTACACACTGTTTATGAGCACAATTTTGTTGTATGGCGCGTATGCCAAATGCTAGGTGTTGAGAAAAGGCGAGCAGGCAAACTGTCGACACAAATGCGAATTACCACCATCGTCGTCAGAGCGACCGAATACCGAACTCCCCCACACTCCCTGTCCTTACACAATCGAGTACCGAGAACCAGCAATAGGCAAAGCAGAATACGAATGGCGAACACACACACACACACATGTGCGTGTATGTATTTGTAAACATTTTTTTCTATACATACAAATGTACTCAATATAACGGGCATATTGCGACACATTTAAAAGTTAAGGTGAACCAATTTGCCAATTGGAAAAATGAGCTTATGGAAGAGTACTCGTTGAAAGCAATGTACGTTGACAACGACTTAAGTATGTATGTATGTCTGTATGTATGTATTCACGTTATGTAAATGATAATAAATTGGATGTGATTTGGATGGTATCATTCTATTCTCATCGTGAATTGGCACTTTCATAGAGATCAGATTAAAACTATATATATAACATGTGAAAACTGTAATTGTAAATGTCTAGATCGAAACAACAACAGTTAATGCCATAAAGAAATGTACAAATTAACAAAGTTCGTGTGCTTTTCATATAACAGTAATCGCTCGAATTTGACAAACTTTATTTAAATTTAATTAAATTCTCATTGTACTATTCGTATATAGTTTGTGTGTATGAATAACTGTGTATTTAACTTGCGGTAATTTAATAAGCTAAAGCCTTGTGGTTAGGTTAACACACTTAGGCAATCTTTACTGTACAAATATTGAAACTAAGCTTCGCATTACAATTTAGCGCCCCCAAGCGGCCTGTTAAACAATAAACAACCGCAGCCGTAGCCACAGCAGCAACAACGACAACAACAACAGCAATCGTTGCGCTTGCTCTTTTTCATGCGCTCTGCAAATCATTAAACTATATATATATATATATATATATATATATATATCTGTATGTGTGTGCGTGTGAGTATTGCTTGCTGATGTTTCTGTTGTGGTTTTCTCGTGGTGTGTCGCACGTTTTAAAGAAATTTTTATATTGTTACATTTCAATGATAATAATATTGCTGTTGGTTTTTTTTTTATCTGCTGATGTTGAAAGTTTGTAGTGTTATTGTGCTTGGGGAGCTTGTCGGTCAGCGACGTTAATAACATTGCGGCCAGCGTCGCTGCAATGACGCTGCAGTCTACAGAATGTAACAGGCGCACAGCAGCAAAAGCAGCACTAGTAAACACAGACGCCGTTACGACCAAAGAAGAAACAAAAAAAAAACTCAGCGATAGCGAGAGACCAACGAGACGACACCGCCAGAGAGCAGAGGAGAGTAAGAAAAACCGAGAGAGAGAGAGAGAGAGCGAGAGCGACATATAAAGCGCTCGTTGGCTCTCGCGCATGTGTCAGTGTTGCTGTTGGTGTTGCGTTGTTGCAGCTGCTGTTAGTTTTCTTCTGACTTGCTTTTTGTTCTTTCTTGTTGTTGGTTTTTTTTTTTTTATATCACCACGAAAATTTGTGTAATAGCCGTTTTTGGATTTTTTCATTTTTTTTTTTTGGTTTTTTTTTTTTGCAAAACTTATTAGAAAATGTAATTAGAGATTAGCTCACCGATTTCCCGGCGCTGACAATGCGACTCAAGTCGCTGGCGTATCTTTTGCTGCGCATTCCGGTGCGTAACAACAACAACGACGACGACGACAACGATGGCGAACTGCGATAGATAGATAATACAATAACTTATGTGTGCAGTAGCTGCTGCTACTCGCTGACTGCCTGCCCGATTGCCTGACTGTCAGACTGCCAGACAGCAAGACTGACTGCCAGCCAGCCTGCGCAAAGAGCAGAGCAAAGCAAAGCAAAGCAGAGCAGAGCAAAGCAGAGCAGAGCAGAGCTGCAAAAGGGGGTCGCGCGTCGGCTGTCGGTTGTCGGTTCGTTGTTGGATTGGAGGCTTATTATTAAAGCAGCTGTTGCAAATGCGACGAGCGGCAGATGAAAACCATCACTTCCGGAGGCGCTTCAAGTACTGAGGAATGTTGTATATACATGAGGTGTGTATGTGTGTGCGCGCAGCACTGCCAGCCAGCCAGCCAAAGCAGTAGCCGTCGACGTCAACGTTAACAGCAGCAGCAGCAGCAGCAGCAGCAATAGAAAACGAAAAAAATCAACAAACTCAACACAGCGAATGAGCCACGCAAAATAAAAGGAAAAGCAGCTTGCCAAAGCACAGCCAAAGTAATGCGCAGCGAGAAAGAGACGTGCAAGGAGGGGGGGTGGTGTCAAGGAGTGAATTGGCAGTACATATATTGGTCTAAAGAGAGAGTGTATGTGTGCTTGTATGTATGTATATGTGTGTGTGTGAGTGCATGATGAAATGGTTGAATGCTTGAAGGCGCACTAGCTCAGCCAGCGCACAGAACTCTCGTTTGAAAATAAGGACCTGGCCTCTGAGTGTGACTGCCTCTGTATGTATGTATGTGTGTGTTTGTTTATATATATGTGTGTGTGTGTGTGCATGCTTACAGGCAAATGTTAATGTTGGTCTGGGTCGGGATTCTGTTTAAACTGAATCATCAGCATTTGGATCACAATCCAGTTCTAGAATCAATTGCGAACACAAACACACACACACACACATACTTACAGACACACACACATACACTCAAGAAGGTGCATTTATCAATAAAAATGTACCGAATAAACTGGTTCTGAAACTTTGCCTGTCTGCCCATATCTCTTTCTCTACCGCTTGCCCCCTTTCCCACCTTCAAAGTCTCAGTCTCTCTCTCTCTCTCCCTCTCACACTCTCTCTCTCTCTCTCTCTCTTGTTCCTTCCAGTCAAGTCAAGTCGGGCGAAAAGCAGCGCTTAGAACTAACACACAGAATGATAAATACAAAAATACAAAAAAAAAAAAAACAACAAAAGTGGTTGAGTTTGAAGCGCAAGCAAATGCTTGACTGGTAGATACCCTATACGAAAGTAGGGAAAAACAAGTAAGAATAATGCTGGAGTCTAGACCCGAAACAATCATAATGAAAATGCTATCTTTTATTGCGAAATTAGAACTGATATATTCAAAATGATTTCAAATGAACATTTTTGTTGTTTACTTCCAACTGTGTTACACATTTTTGAACAACTTTCTTTATCTTTCGAAATGCCGTTAGACCTTCTAGGTAATTATTACTTAATCATTTTTGTTTACACGTTTTTTTTTTTGCTGTTGATGATTGCGTGTTTGACATGTTGGTTCATGTTGCTATTTTTTGCGAATCACGTTCCGGTTTCTGAACCCTAATGAGACCTGATCCATATATCGCTTTATTTGAACTGGCACAGGATAACTTGGCTCGACAGCGAAGATCAGCGCATGTGTGCTATGAATGCCGTGGACTCTACGAAATCCAGCTCAACCTTGTCCGAATCATCCAATTGCTTTTTAAAGACGCTGTTCTCTTCCAACCTAGCGAAAGGCATATGATTTTTCCAGATGGAATCTTCTCATTAGCACCATCTGGGCCTGGCTCCAGCTCCACTCCCAGAGAATCGCTGCTTTATCAAATAACGAAATAATAACAAAGTTTTACATTTATATACCCCAGAATACCCCAGAAATCGTATAAATATTTCCTGTTTTGTAATTTATTATTTGATTTTTAATTGCATTTTTTACTTTTTGTCTTTATTGTGTAAACTGACATTGAAGGAATAAATAAAAAACATAGAAATGATTATAAAATCTGATAAAGTCAGATATAATTTCGAACTTAAACATAAACCAATTAACTGTTTCCTATCTTATAAGCAGTATATAAAAAATAAATTTACTCAAATCCTGAGAAAAAGGGGAAAAATTAAAAAGGAGTTTTCAAGAATTTGTTTTTTAAATAATTACAGTTATTTTTTAATTGGAAGCGATTATGAAGAATTGTATGAAAATATTTGGCATACAAAATTTCGGAGCTGATCAGATTCTACATCCAATAAAGGCTCTGGAGAGGGAGAGAGAGAGAAAGGGATAGAGAAACAGAGAGAGAAAGAGAGAGAGAGAAGGATAGAGAAACAGAGAGAGAAAGAGAGAGAGAGAAAGAAGGATAGAGAAACAAAGAGAGAAAGAGAGAGAGAGAGAGAAGGATAGAGAAACAAAGAGAGAAAGAGAGAGAGAGGATAAGGCTTGACAATCTATAAGATGTCCTACTTGTTGCTGCTGCTTGACATAGATAAGATATCCCTTACAGACACACACACACACACACACTCTCACACACACACACACTCTCACACAAACGCACTCTCGCACACACACACACACATACGATAAGTATAGCAAGAATTGAAAATTGTGGATTGGTAGGTAATATTCACCAGTAGATTTCTAAGTATCATACTCCACGCACAATAACTGAACAGAGCCGAACGCCCGTGAGACTATCGATGTGAACGACGGACGCGACAAACTGCCAAAGCCAAAGTTAATGATGATAAGGATAACAACGATGAGGACGAGGACGAGGACAATGATGATGGCGAGTGTCTCCCGAGTGCTACAGATGGCGAGAGACAAACAGAAAGAAAGAGAGAGCGAGAGAGCGCGAGCGAGAGAGAGAGAGAGAGAGAGGAAACAAAGTGTGAGAGAGAGAGAGAGTGAGAGTGCTTGAGAGAGTAGAGTATGGTTGTTGTTAAGGTGACAGGACAAAGTCTGAAACTCGTCTGCTGCAAGTCCAATGGCTAAATGGCTAGATGGGGTAAATTGGGGGCGGTGACAGCAGAGCTGAGGGGGGAGGGGGTGGGCTGTAGGGGGTGGGCTGTAGGGGGTGGTCTAGCCAGGGTCTAGGCCGTGCTCGGTTTTCGTTACGATACACTGAGGCTGAGGCTCCGACGACGAGCCTTCAAGTGGCAAAAGTGGTAACGCAATCCGGTAATATTGCAAACAAACACACACACACACACACTTCCAGGCATTGTGTGTGTGTGTGTGAGTATGCAACATAGAAGGGGTATAAGCCAGGTTAAAAGGCGGCTGGCAACTTTTTGGGGGTTGCTTGGTTGGGTTGGTTGGTTGCTGGTGTGGCAAGAACGGTTCGCTTTTTGGTCGGCTGCTCGTTGCTGTGCCGCCTGAGTTATATGGTCTAAATAGCAACAGAGCACGAGACGAGGCGATACGAGATGGTTTGCTGGGAATTGCAGGTGGTGGGGGGGGTGGGGGGTGTTGCTGAGGTGAGGTGAGAAGCAAAGCGAAACAGCGCGACAATGCTTATTTTTGGGACATTGTACCTTTAATAAAATACACGACGATGACAACAACAACCAGGAATATTGGAAGTTTCGGCTTCGGGTTTGAGGCAAGCGCAGCCGCCGGTATTGCATATGCAACATGCAACCGAACGCAGGTGGGCAGGCAGCAAGCAAATGCAGCACAAAAAAAAACAGAAAGAAAAAAAATGCTGATATGAAATGCTGATAATGCCGTTAGTTATGTGAGAAGCTGCAACTGCATCAGCAAGATGCAACACAAAACGAGATAGCAGCAGCAGAAAAAGTGAGAGGAAACTAGAGCTGCAGATGATGCATAGAGAGAGAGAGAGAGAGTGACGCAGAGAGAGAGAGAGAGATGGAGAGAGTGTGGAGGCACTGTGTAAAAATAATAACAAAAAACAGAAGCAAGAAAAAGAAAAAAACTATTGGTTTGGCTGGCAACACGCAACTGCAACCAAACAGCAACAACAACAACAATCAAACCGAAGCAACAACAGCAAAAACAACACCAACAAAACAAAACAACAAAAGCAACAACAACAAAAGGCAAATAATACTGAAAACCTAAGGCTAATGAAGTGCAGAAAGGGTTTGCTCGGCCGCTAAGCAAATTTATGCAACTAGGCGTGAGTCCTTGCCACACGAAAAACACAAAAAAGGAATGAACGAAAATAAAAGAAAGGAAAACTGCAGGCAACAGCAGCAACAAGATATTCATAAACGCCAGAGCGAGATGGATAGATTGGTAGGCATACAGCGCTCGCTTAAGGATTCGTTTGCTTTTTTTCCTATTTTTGGGAGGAGTGGGGAGGGGGTGGGGAAGGGGTTGGGGGAGGATGAGGCTGCTTTGCTCCCTAATAATACGCACTGTGTGCAGCAAGTACTGCTCCCCCCCACACACCCACACCCACACACACACACTCCCATACTCGACTGCTGGTTGAGTATTTAATGCTGACTGTGTGTGTGTGCAAGCTTGGGGCGTGTTTGGTGTGTTACCAGCAATGGCCAGGTGCTGCAATATGTGGCATGCCTGGCGTTGCCCGCCTGCCTGCCTGCCTGGTGTGTGTTTGAGCATGCTTGCTGCACAAAGGTGTAACGGGAATTCATTTCAATGCGGTTGCAGCTGACCCAGGCAAATATGCGAAGAGTTCAGCTAACGTAATAGGTTCGTATTGCTCACGTTACGTCTCGTTACGTTACGTAATAACGTAGCGAAATAGTTTCGCTTAAATGCTCTCTATATATTTATTGAGAGAAATTTGTAGTTGTGAAGCAAGTAAACGCAAATGGAGCTTTAAGCCGGAATTGATTGAAGAAACCGCTTTTTGTTACTTATTTACTGAGAAATCCGTTTAGCGAATTTAGTTTCTCATTTCCTTTTTGGATGTGTTTCTTTTTCTTCTTTTTCTTTTTTACATGCGGTTTCTCATTTCGTTTAAAATTATATTTAAACAATATATAAATCAAATACACTTTTTTTTTTTTTAGTTTGCATCGACTAAAGATTGAGTTTTGGTTAGGCCAGCTAAAGTCGAAGCAGAAAATGTTGCAGGATTTTACAATATATATTTTTGGTCAGTCACTCATTAGGCATGCAAATGAATGGTGTTGCAAGTGCAGAGAGAGCCACAAAAATGATTGAGTATGTTTTAGGTTTTGGTCGTAATTATTATTATTTTTATTATTATTATTATTGCATTGAATTTCAGCAGGCTTGCATGGAAATTGTGTGACTGTGTGTGTTGGAGCGTGCGTGCGTGTGGGTGTGCATGTGGGTGTGCGTGTACGAGTGTGTGGGTGTGCATGTATGTGTATACGTGACATGAACATGATGCATGATGCGCGCGCGCTGCTGCACGTGAAAAACATTGCACGTTGCCAATGAGCATGAGGACGATGAGGATGACGACGACTATGGCGATGACGACGAGTACAATGGGAATGGAATGAGGCTTCGGGTTTTGGGGCAAACGCGAATAACGGGACTACCGGGTAATGGTCGTCGGGTCGCCTTTCAATCAGGCACGTGCTCTTGCCACGGATGTTGCCAAATCGTGGAAAATTTTCGGCAGCATAACTTTCCGAGGGCACAACAACGAGATGGCGACGACAATCTGGAGTCTCGTGTTTTTTGGCGTGTTCCTCTCCCTGTTGTTGTTGCTGTTGTTGTTTTTGTTGCTGTTGTTGTTTTTGTTGTTGTTGTCGGATTGGTTAATACCCCAAAAATACCGGGGCTCGCTGCTGGATGCTGCCCGGGCCTTTGGCTTATTGTTCACGTGGGTGTGCAGCATAGACACGCGCACACACACACATACACACACTCAAACGCACACACAAAGACACGAGGCAATCGCTTGCATTTTGCATCGACAGATGGCGCTCCAATTGCAATTTCTTTCTTTCCAATTTTGTTATTGCTTTTTTTTCTTTTCTTTTGCCATTAGTTGAGGGTTGATGCAGACAGAGATGGAAATAACTGAAGAAAGACACACACACACACACATACATCTATGTATGCAGGTGTAGATATAGAAAAGATAAAGACGAAGCGCGGACGTCAGCAAAAGAAACGCGAATTGAATCTCATTTAGCTAATAAGTTGTGGCTGCCTGCAAAGTGCAAAGTGCCTTCCAGTAACGAATAATGAGCAACGAGAGAACCCATTTAACAAGCAAATTTACAGCTAATTGCATTTAAAGTCTCCATGGTTACCCAAATTGATATTCTCCACTCTCCACTTTATTGCATAGCTTGCCATATTAGTCAGCTGGGCATGCTTCACACAACAAGTGTCGAGTCTAATGCGAAAATGTTTCAGCTGACTTTTTATACGTTACTCAGATATCATATATATATATATATATATATATATATTTACTCACTTTCGCTGTTTAGTTGCTTTCCATTATCATTGAAATACACATTATATAAAAGAATGATTCAGACACCAAAAATGTTTGGCTTTTTTTTTTTTAGCAACTTTTCAGAATAAGTAAATAAATATGACACATTTTTTATATCATTGCAGAGGGTGTCAAAATTTGGTTGTTAAGTCTTCGAGCAGCACAACTATCCCAGTCAATATAGAGGTGATATTTTAGTCCTGCTGAAACTTGGAGTACATTCGTCTTTTGGCTTAAGTTTCTTAACAAAACGAACAAAAAGACAAGAATAAACCAAGTTAATACCAAATATACTTAATAATATGCATATTATATGTTCTTATACAGATATATGACTTGGGTCAAGGAAATCAAAACATTTTCTATAGATGGAATATTGTCTTAAGTTGCAGACACACTTCGCCTGGTTGGTATTAGAATTTGATATGGGGCTGCCCCAGACAAACTCTCGCCTGAAATTCAATTGTTGTGCGGCGCTTGTCATTTGGAGGCAAACACATCCGTTGACCAAAATGCTAATCGAATGGCAGCTGTGCTGTGCTGCTCGGCTCCGGCTCTGCGCTGCTCTGCTCTCAGCTCTGTGCTGCTTTGCGCTGCTGCTGTGCTGATTTATGTATACTCAAAACTAAAACTAAGCGCACGGATTGCACACTGGAAGCCAGAGAGTGGAGGGCAAGTGGTGGGGTTATTGGGAGGGCAGTGGACAGAGCATGAATATTAGGAAAGGGTAGCACAAAGCACAGGGCAAAGCGGGTTTTGGGCCATTGCATTGGAAACTGATGCTGCTGCTGCTGCTGCTGTTGATGTTGTTGCTGTTGTTGCTGCTGCTGTGTGTGTCTGTGTGTGTGGTAATAGACACAAAACCAACCAAAGCGAGTCGGCTCTCTAGTTTCAGACCCTTAGCTGCCTCTTGTTGTTGTTGCTGTTGTTGTTGTGGTTGCTGTTGCTGTTGGAAACTAACGTACAACAACATTTACTAAATACACACTGGAAATGGCTTCAGAGTGGCCCGGATCACCCTTTAACCCCCCCCCCCCCCCCACCCATTCTCCCACCCCACGAAGCATATGCATTGGAAAACTAAACCCAACCGATTTCAGCGGGAAATGCCGCGTCGTCAACCACAGTGGCTGTTGCTCTGCTATTGCTGCTGTTGCTGCTGCTGCTGCTGTTGCTGCTGTTGCTGCTGCTGTCACCGTTGACGTCAACTTCACCGTCAACGCCGACGCTGGCAGCGTTCGCTGTCGCAGTCACAGTTGCCATCGTTTTTGGCTACGGCTGCTGTGCGAAATATATATATATATATATTATATATATATGTATATACATTTTTGATTTTACTTTATTTTTTCCGTTTTGCTTTGCTTTCCTCCAACGCCTACACATTCACCTCCCCAACACCCCTACCCCTACCCCTCCAGCGACCAGCCACCAGCCACCCACTTTAGTTTGACCGCCCACGGAAAAGCACATAAAAACTAAGCGAAGCGCCACACAAAAATAACAAATTGCAAAAATACGAAACGAAAAATTCCGCGTGTGGCGAGTTTTGTTGGTAAGTAAAAAAAAGGGTCTAGAATCTTGTTTGTCTTCTTCTTCTTCTTGCCAACTGCTCGAAAACACACAAACAGATAATGAAAATTGCATTTTACGCATGGTTAACTATGGAATACCCTGTGAAATATCACTTCGAATTTTTGAAGCAGCCAGCAATGTTTCTAAGAGAGAGAGTTTTCAAGACTGTGAGTTTAAGATATGATTTATTATTATTATTTGATTTGAAATAATGTTTTTGTTGATTAAAATAATGGATTTATGTCCGTGATATGGGCCTAAAAGTCCGTTAAGCCAATGAATAGTTGCACAAACTTGGCTTTGTAATTTGCCTTTGAGGATATCATAAATTAAATAATAATAATAATAATATAAATAATAAAAGATGCTGACTATTATTAATATTGAACATATTATAAAATACAGTGCAACTCTCTCATCATATCAGAGATCCTCCTTCCTTCTGCCACTGCAACCCGATGCACTTCCTTTCCGACCCCAGCACAAGTTTATCTAAGATTTCGAAATTTCCACGAATTAAACCTCTCAATTCAGCTAGATTTATAAAAAATGAAATAAAAAATATTAGTTTTAAATCTTTGCTTTTATTACCATTTTTCATTAAATTTGGTAAATTGAATAAAGTTTTCAACTTTCTTTTGGTACTCATATTTCTCAAACGATTTTCAAAATATGTGCGTAAAAATGTATATATATGTATATACTCAAATCAATCAATCGAAACTGAGCAAATCGGCTAATGGTCAATCACAAATATGTATGTAGATCTTTTGGCTTAACGGTATAAATTGGTAGTTTTTTGATTGTTGATTAGTGCGCTTCATGCGTTGCTGCTTGCAACTCAATATCGATACCTCTCTTATATCGGTACTGACTGATTACTCGCTATCGATAGCAGCGGGATAGCGGCAACAAGGTTGCCAGATAGCTTCGATCGCTTCTTGTTTGTTTATCTTCTATTTTAAATCCCACATTCGGCCCATGGCTTCATGAATTCGGAGACTATTTAACATCACTGCTCAACATCAAAATTGTTTGTTCCCGAAAAATTCGAAACACTGCCCCCCCAACATCTTTCAATGTAAGCCAAGACCTAATTTGGGGTGATGGATCCCTGGAAGTCGACCTCATCCTCATGATCAAGTTTTACCGTCTGTAGGTAATTCTAGGTCCAACAATTTTGCACGCAGTTCTGCAACGGTCAGTGCCAAACTCTCTTCCAGTTGCATCCTGTAGCTATATCCTACAACTAGGTTAATAATGTTCTTAAATTAGGTTAGTTCTCAACGTATCCAATTTAACTTTGCTGTGTATGCCAATTTTACCGTTGCTCATACCAATCGCAGCCTCTGCCGATATATGCACTTCAGACGTTTGAGCTTCTCGCTGCTCTCCCGACGAATTCGATCGCTGCACTGAAGACGTTTGCTCCTTTACCCCCGGTATCTCTGCTGTTCCGCCAAACTCGATAGCTGCTTTTCCGACGAACTCGATCGCTGCACACTCGCCAAACTTTACTACTCGCCGTTTTTGCTTCTCTTCTTTGACGTCTAATTCTTCTTTCAAGGTTGCATTTTCTACTGTGTTATCGCACTTTTCGCTTGGGCCAAATCCCAGGGGAGCCCCCAAATTTTAAGTTTTATTGTTATTGGTTTATTTATTATATTATAAGATGGGATTTTGACTTATCGATATACATTGGTACGTTGATTATTGCGCTTCATGCGTTGCTGCTTGCAACTCAACTCTCTTGACTGCCCATCAGATATCGATACCTCTCTTATGACTCGATTACTCGCTATCGATAACATCGGGACAATGGCATGAATAGCTTTGACCGCTTCTGGTTTGCTTATCTACTATTTCAAATCTCCATCCTATTAGTGGATATTATAAATGATGTTTAATTATGATTTTTATATCAGTTACAAACACGCTCACCAAATCCGAGGGCTCAACCCATTTGCCCTACAACGCCCTTTTTGGCAGACAAAGCAACAGCTTGTTTTTGTTGCTGTTGTTGCTATTGTTGTTGCAAAGAGTTAATTTTGCGGCTTCTCCTTTCATTGGTTGGCTGCAAATTGGTTGTAGTTGTTTAGTTGTTCAAACGCAACTCACCTGCAACGAAAGAATAAAGATACAGTGAGAAAGATAAAGCGAAAGAGAGAGTGAGTATGAGTATGAGAATTTGAGCGAAGCGAGAGTGAGTGAAACATGTAAATGGAATAAGTAAGGGCAAAGGTAACAAGAGAGTTTTGTGGCAAGTTGAAAACAATTGCCAAACGAAACAAGCTGCACAGATGAAAATGCACAATTGATCCTAAGCTGTATCCGCTCTCACTATATATGTCTGGGTGTGTGTGCGCTGTGTGTGTGTGTGTGTTTACAACATAACTCGCAAATCAAAAGTTGGCTGAAAGTGCAGGCTAAAGCTGCTGCTGTTGTTGTTGGTTGTTGTTGGCAGTTTTAGCCTCTACACATGGCCAGCATCAGCAGCAGCAGCAACAACAACAACAACAACAGCAGCAGTAGTAGCAGCAACAGCAGCAGCACATACATAACTAATAGATACATAAAGCCGTATCTTTTGGGTGAATGAACTGTAATGAGAATGTGAACCTAGGCACAGCACAAGCAGCAGCAGCAACAGCAACAGCAGCCGCAGCAGCAGCACTCACTGAGATGTTGAAAATCGCAACGCAAAGTGCGCAATTGAAACTGCTTTTGTTGCTGCTGGTTGCTGTTGTTGCTGCTGGTTGCTGTTGTTGCTGTGAGGCAACTCGACAACAACAGCAAACTGACCGACCAACAACGAAACGCGACAAAACAGCGAGCATAAAACAAACGAATGCAAAAATCAAAAGCAAGCCGAATGACGCTTAAAGGGTGTTGGATGTGAGAGAGAGGAAGAGAGAGAGAGACAGAGAGGTGTGTGTGTGTGTGTGATGGGGTGGGGGGAGGGGGTAACATATCTCTATTGTATACATATAGCCAGTTGCTGCGATTAAAATGACCAAGGCAACAACAACAACAACAACAACGACGACAACAACCAGACAACAATCCGTGGTGAGATTGCAGCAGGTAGAGAAAACAACCAAGCCAAAAAATAACAATAAAACAATAACAAAAATAAGTTGAATTTATTTCAGAGCGTGGTGTGGTTCATTATATATACAATTTACTATAATCATCTGGGGCACATCAACTGTTGCTGGAACTGGGGCAACTAATTGATCAAGTTGTCCAATATTCAAATAAAAAATATTACGAAAGATATGTGAGAAACTATCACTTCTATACACATAATTATATCTGCGATATCATATCTATATATAACATTTAAGCCTGAACCAAAGTTGCTCACTTTCAAATCAAATTCAAAATTCAAACAGTAAAAAAAAGTTCAAAAAAATAACTAAAATTTATTTTGAGATGCGATCTCAGATCTGACACGATGCATTTTTGCTCGAGTCTGGAGAAAATCTATATAAATTATGAAGCTAGATTTTGATGAAGCATTTTCGACTTTACAGAGAAAAGTTGTAAATAGAAATAATCAAATTTTTTTGGCATAAATTCAAAAAGTTCCCAATTTTTAAGAGCATAACGCATTGAAGTATTCAACTGTAACTCCATCAAGTATTGAAGCATATATATATATATATATATATAGAAGAAGATACCCTTGCAGATATATATATATATGCAGAAGATACTCTTGCAGTTATATATATATATATATAAACATTTGCATAACAAAGGAATGCGGAAAAGTGTAGCAGAAGTAGGCGTGGTCTGCAGCAGCATATGCAAATATGCCACACATCGCTTGGGGGGGGGGGACGGAGGAGGATTCTATTGCATGTAAGGGAGATAGAATCGGTCGGAGGCCTCTCCTCCAGTAACAACATATTGCTAACGTGCACGCAACGCTGGTTTGCCGAAACAACGTGCAAGAAAAAAAACCAAACGGAGCTGGCAAGGGGAGGCTGTGCTGTTGTTGGGTGGTTGGGGTTGGGGTTGGGGCCAGGGGTGGGGCATTGGGGCGTTGCGGTTCTATAGAGGGTTAAGTGCAAAAGTTGCACAACAAAAATTTAATTTTTAATTTGCTTGCATAGCGCACAAGAAACGCAGCATAAAGCGAAACCAAAAAAACAACCAAAAAAAAAAACAAAAAAAAAAGAGGCGAGCAGCGAGACCCACAAAGAGAGAACTAAGAGCAACTGAGCAAAAATGCGATAGAGGGCGCCTGCTAGGTAAGTGGATGGGAGAGGGAACGGGAGCGGGAGAGGGCGAGGGACTGACGCGAAAGAAAAAACCAAGAAAAGTTTACGTCTATGAATAAAAAGCAAAGAAAACAAACAAGAACAAGAACAACAATTGCGAATGACGAAAATGAGGCGAAACGCAAGACAGAAACATATATATGTATATATATATATTTTTTACATTGCAGCAGACACACACATACGTACGAATGAGTGTGAATGTGTGTGTGTGTGTATATCAACTTCGATATTTTGATATACTTTTGTACATACTCCCAGCGCACTTTGTTGCCAACCCAAAAGTTGAGTTTTGCAAGCTTTGAGTTGAGTTTCATGCCCACACACACATACACAGAAACTCGCTCGATATTGGTGTGTGTGTGTGTGTGTGCATGTGTGTGTGCTTTTCGGTGCCCCTGGAATGGAGTGCATGTCAAGTGCTGTTCCCAAAAAAAATATGTAGTCAATAAACGAGCTTAGTCGAAAATACCCTTTAATCAGCAGTAAAAAAAAACTTGCAAAAATATTTTTTTATAATTGATTAAATATTTTTTTAATCCAATATAAAATTCATTTTTTATCGTTGAGCTTCTCTTAGAATATCAGTAAAGGACGTGATTAATGGGTATCTTGCAGTCAAGTAGCCTATGCTGATTTTGTATGTGATAAATTATGCAATTGTCAAAAATTGGAAATCAGGCAGAGAATGGAAAATATATATATATATATGTATATGAATTGGAGAATTTATCAATTGATGGAAACAAACAGGAAACAAGGCAAACCAAGAAAGTTTCATTTATAATTTATAGTTTAGCATTTATTATAAGCATCAGGAGGGAAATCTATGTATATATATATATAGATTCATATCAAAAATATAATATATATATATATTATACAATTTCAGCGACGATTGGGCAAAAGTTACCGCCAAGTCAGAGGCTAAAAACAAACCCAAGCCAAGCCCCACGAAAAGCAGGACTATGAATAAATAGCAGGAAAAAAAAACCGACGAATAAATATAACATTGATAATAATATTTAATAAACAAAATTGAATTCAATGTAACACACAATGGAGTGGCAGGAAATGAAGCGGCGGACAAGCAAGGGCAACAGGAAAGAGGGCGGAGACACCCCAAATAATATTGTGGCACACACAAAAATACACAATTGATCTGGACCAGAGGAGCAGATCTTTAGACAAATCAAATGTAGCAGAGGCAGCTACAAAGAAAAGCGATTTAAGCAAACAATGTCCAAGACGAAGGATTGACTCAGAATTAAACAGAATTCAAGTTGCGATTCCGTTTCTGGTTAATAAAGTATGAAAATGACAAGACAAACGGATGTCAGAGAACATAGAAGCTATATATGACATATAAGCTCTCGTAGACCAACTTGAACAAAACTATTCAAAACTTAACGATAAAGATCGTCCAGCGATTTGTTGTCAATCAAAGAAACCATTTTTAGTTCGAAAGCCAATAAATATTTGAATGCAGGATAATTAAAGAACCTCTGTAAATGCGAATAAAAAAGAAGAAAATGTAGAAAAAGTAGAGCAGCGCTTTGTTAGCCCCCTATTGGGAAAATGTTGTTCAAGAAGTGCATACATTGCGTATACATAATATGAAAAATAAACGCAGCTCAAATGAAAATGAAAAACGTTGCGTTTTCAATGAAAAAAAAGAGGTTATTTTCATGACTTACATTTGAGTATATATATATACATAATGTATTGCATAAAATGCAAAAGTATATATTGATATGGGCATATATACACTTGTAAACAGGCGCATCTGCATCAGAGACCAGCTACTGGAATAAGCCATGCGTTTATGTACACATATATGTAACTATATGGGAAACTTCTACTAATGAAAATGCGTTGCCAAATACCCACACCAAGCAACCAACACACACACACACACTCTCACACTCACACACAGAGACATATGCAGACACATTGGCGAGGACTGGCGGCAAAGCCAAGTCAACATTGGATCCTAAAACGCGGCCCGACAAGTTGCGACTCTTGTGCAAGCTGAACGGGCCAAAAAGGTTGACATAGCCAGCGACTAGATGACTGAAACACCCAAGCCAACAACACTTGCCAACTCCCAAAGCACCCCTTACGCCCACGCCCACTTTTAGCTGGCCGAGCAATCGCTTAACACAAGGCACAGTGGTTGCAATGTCGTTGCAAACAGCAATGAAAATTTCTAATGTTTTTCTAGTATTATTTAGTTTGACGATTTTATTTGTAGTTAAAAAAATAAAAATAACAAATAAAAAATCTTATTTAAAAATAAATAAAATAAAAGTTGCAATGGCATCCAACAAAGGTATACTGAGAAAAAGAATTTCCGAAAATCGCTCTGAAAATTAGAAAATTCTTTCCTTTTTTTTAAATAATTTCGAAACATACGAAAACTGAAATATTATAAATTAAAGATCCTTTTTTTAATATAAAATAGATGTTTTTCTTGGTAATAGAAAGTGTTGCTAAAGTTTAGAAAAAATCCTTTCTGAAATTAAAAAAAATTGTACAGAAAATTGCCATATTAGAGTTAAGCTTGGAAGTTTTTTCCAAAATAAAAAACATGAATTTAAAAACTATTTCAAATGTTTATATATGTAAAATCTTAATTCAGTTCTAGAAATATTATCTTTGAATAATAAAATGAGGTAAGGTATTCAGTGCGATTGTTTTTTTTTTGAGTGTAGAAAAGCATTCGGCATTTAAGTGAGGAAGCAATGTGCACATTGAATGCCAACCCCCTCCCTTTGCTGGGCCCTTTGCCACCTCGTCAAGCTAGCCTTTGACCAGAACGATGTTTTACTGTTTCAATGTTTCAGTGTTTGAGTGTGCAGCAGAGCAGCAGCAGATGCCACACACAGACACACACCGAACGCAGTGCGTCCAGCATGAAGGCGTGGCACAAACAGATGGCAAGGAGAGGGGTTGGTATAAATTGCTATAGTCACAAAGAGTAGACATTAAAGGAGAAACCGAGACACAAACATCCTCCAACTCCAGCTGCAGATTTGAAACTCTCCCTGCCGCTGCAGCCGAGGAAAGGGAAACAGCTTTTAGGCAGACTTAACACTGCTTGTGGCTGACGATTGGGTGTGTGTATGTGTGTGTGTGTGTGTTTGTGAGGGGGAAGGGATTGATCTGGTTAGGGGTGAGGTCAAAGAGGTGGTAGTAGGCCGATACTGTCACGAAGTTAGCCCACTTCGCTGATAGCGCCTCGCGTTTGCATATAACGGCAACTGTCGCATTGAATAACATATGTACAAATTTATGTGCATGTATATGTGTGTATGTACAACAGTTGGCAAGGTAACAACAACAACAACAACAACAACCACAAACGACTGACAGTCAAATGAAACTAGCAGCCAAAAATCGTTAAGAGTTCAAAATTAATTTTACATACCAAATGCACACACATAGCTATATATGTGTATGTGTGTGTGTGTGTGTGTGCATAGGTGTATGTGTGTGTGTGAGTGCAAATGCAATTATATTAAATTGTGAGCTCGAAACTGTCAGAATACATAAATTATAATGAGATGATTATATATACACATATACATACATACCTACATACATATATGATAGATAGATTTATGTATGTATGTGTGCATACCTAAGCACACACATACATTAATCACATACATATACATATATATATATATAGTTGCCCCATACTTGACGCACATTTGTCTAATCCAATACAACTTGTATAATCCAATAGTTTGCCAATGTGTGTGTGTGTGTGTGTATGTGTGTGTATACGGACAGCAGCTAAGCAAACAACACAAATAACTAAGTTAAAAGTATTGTTTCAAACTCGAATTCAATTTAATTAAATCAACAACAAATTTGATGCAAAATCTATTTGAACAAAATTGTTAAATCATGTTTATCCTTACAAAGGTACTTGCTAATTTAATTAAGTTTCTCTGCAAGGCAATCTCAAAATTTGTTGCACTCAACATTTGGAAACTTTTGCATAATTGTTATTTTGTTGTGCACTTCATTTCAGAATTTATCAAAACTTTGAAAAAACGACAATCGAAATCCAATTTGATTTTTTCGAAACTCACTTTAAACATACATTTATTGTCCTGACCACCAACAGACCCAGATTATGACAATAGTTGAATCGGTTTTTTATTCAAATGTGTGGCAAATGCAATTGATGAGTTGCGGCTAAAAGTTGTGTGGCATCATTTGAACACAATTGCTGTTAACGGTTAACAGCTAACGGGGCCATCAATTGTGTGTGTGTGTGTGTATTAATTTAATATCAGCGCATTAACAACTTTATGTAACATCACTCCACCACCCCACCCGCTCCCAAGGCCATTTTGCAATCTGTCAAGCCATCAAAAGCGTGTAAAAGCGCCATCTAGCGTTCGTTTCGTCTCGTCGGCCAAATGCAGTTTTGCGTGCGAAAAGTGCTAAATGAATTACACAAAGTGTGCGAGTGAAACATACAAAGGCACACACACAAACACACACACACACACACAAGGGAGATGGGGAGTGGGACCGAGACAGATGCACTGAAAGACAGAAAGAGAGAGAGAGAGCAAGAGGGTGGGTGGTCAAGATTTGTGGGTGGCAGCCACCGCCTCCTGTGTATATACATAAAGCAATGGAGCACACCCCACCCCACGCCTGAGCACTTCACTATTTGAACATCCCCACACACACACAAACACACACACATACATGCAAGCATTCTCTAGTGAATTCTGCGAGTATATAAAAGCGGAAACATGCTCAAAATGCTTACATAAGCAGCGCGTGAATAGTGGGCACAACACTGGGCGCTAGCTATTGCGCAGGCCAGACCCAGCAACACCCACCCCTCCCCTCCCACATATGTATGTGTGCATGTGTGTGTTTGTATGTGTGTGTGCGAACTGCATACATTAAGCCGCAACAGCAACAGTAAATATTGAAAATTCCATATCCGTTTTGATGTCAACTCACGCGACAACAACAACAGCAACAACAACAACAAGCACCAGCAACTGACAAACAACACCCAACACGCAACCCCCTTAGCCGACTCACCGCGTCCTCAGCTCCAGCATCTGCTGAATAAGTGCAAAAAAAGGCGAAAGAAAAAAAAAACCATGTAAGAAGTTGCTCCAGTCGAGAAAGCTCGACTTGCAAATACCCAAGAACTCGTTGGGTTTACAGATTGTACAGTTAACCTATCATATGGAAAGATATATTCACCCAATGGCAACACTATATATTGTGGCTTTTATTGCCACCGATATTTGGGGAAACTAAGACACATATCGACAAAATGCCATCAACCTTAAGTATCTAGCTCTTAAAAACTTTAAGAGATCAACACAATGATGCTGAATATATATCTATACGGTGCAGCATCAGCATATATGTATATTTATATACCCCTTTCTTTTGCCTGTTACATACTCTTTGGACAAGTTCATTATACCCATTTTGAACCATTTTTTCAATGGGCTTGTGATATAAAAAAAACAGAGCGTTATAAAAAAATTATATAAAAAAGAACGTCACCATCGACATTCATAAGAGCAAAAAAAAAAAAAAAGAAAAAAACGTATCGTCCCCTAGGGAGCGGCACTGGCATCGTGGGGGCACGTGGGGGCAGCCCCAATTCCAATTCGCTAACCCTACCACCCACACACAAACTACACACACATACACAGACGAGCACCATCGAAACAAGTTTTTTTCATTTGATGTTCTGAATGTGAAGAAATGCAATCATAATAATCGACTAACAAGCATTAGGTAAAAACGTCGCAAGGCGATGTGGCGTATACGTGATGGTTGGCATATGACGTACACGCACCGTTCAACAACGAGCAAAATAAAATAAAATCATTCGCCGCAAAAGATATGAACTAACATACAAATAAATTCGATACATTAAAAAAACGGTTATAATTGGTCATGTCAGCTAAAACTACATCATATGAGAATAGGCAGTATTTAAATATACATATAACTTATATATAAGCAAATGTTTCAATTTGACCCACATTAAATGTTGGTATATATATATATATATATATGTAATCAAATCGATTAGGCAAATATTATTCTGCCAACTGTTAAAAATTGTTTTTATTTTTCATCAAATTTCAACGTGGATTTTATTTTAATTTTTGTACTTTTTTTTTGGTCGTTTGGGACGAAATGTTAAAAAGCGCGAGAGGATAAATGAGAGGGCCTCAAAGTCAAACAGCTGAGCTTGACTAAGTCTCGCTCTCTCTCTCTCTCTCTCACACTCAGGTACTGCAGCAGTGCAAGCTCTCTTCTGTTATGCTCCACATAACAGTGGCGGGCTCTGTTAAATGCAACCGACGACGACTACTCTCTGAGGGTAGCAGCAAATTTTTGCATTTTAGGTCAGGTCGCCAATCTATGCAGCGCGTCGCTGCCGGCGTCCACTGCTGATGGCTGCAGCGACACATGACTAGTTTTTTTTTTTCTAGCTCTTGCTGGCTTCTATTTTTTTTTTTGTTTTTTTTTCGCTTTTCCGCTGCTTTCGTCGCCCGCTAACAGCGTATAATTTTTAATGGCAAGTCAATGAACTTGCGAATTTTTTTTTCTTCCACATTTTGTTGTTGTATTTGAATTTTTTAGTATTACACGAAGAAGACGAACGCCAGAAAAAGAGAAATTAGGTTTTCTTGTTGCTGCTTATGTTGTGTCTGTGTGTGTGTGTGTGTTGTGAGTGTTGCTTTACTGCTGATGCTTCTTTGCAGTTATTGCTTCTATTACTTCAACTTCTACTTCTGCTTAGCAGTTACCAGTTTTAAATGGACATCTAAGTTTAGCGAATGCTTTTGACTAGCACACATCCAAACATGCATATATAAATACATATATATATATGAAATAATAATGTAAGCATGAATTATGGCCTGTTTTTTGTTTTCTAATTTCTCGCATTTGCTATCAATTTAATCAGCCTGTTAATAACTGTTTGATATTGGTATTGACATGGCTTTCAATTTAGCTAAAGATTACGTACACACACACGTACACACACACACATATATATTCACATGTATTTTCTTCTTTTCCTCGATCCGGTTTGAGGCTCAGAGCAAACTGCTCTCCTCAGTCCCGATCCTACTTAGCTCTGATCTCTCTCTCTCTCTCTCTCTCTCCCTCTTTACTTCTGTCGATTTTCTTCTTGCTTCTGCCACACTTATCACTTTCTCTCTGTCGCTCTTGCTTCCTTTTAGGCACCACACATCTGTCCGTCTCTTTTACTTTCTCCGCTCTCTCTGCAAATGTCTTCAATGCTTATCATCCTGTCGCTCAATTCATTTCAAAACATATGCTGATCAGATTTATTTACTCTCTCTCTCTTGCTCTCTCTCAATCTGTCTGCCTCTCTATGCACTATTTCTTTATGTATACTGCGTTACGTTACGTTACGTTATGAGTACTAACCTTAAAGCGACTTATTTTTCTTTGCTTTATCACGGGCATTTCTTTAAAGTATGCGGTTTGTGTCTTCGCTAGGCGCTGCTTTATCTGCTTATCTTGTTGCTCCTGCTTCTTCTTCTTCTGCTTCTCTTGCACTTAATGTTTTATGAGAGTTTCTTTATTACACTTGCCACTTCTACTTAAGGCTTACATTTGTCTCATTTACTTTCGGGTAAGCAACAGCACACAAACAATCACTGCAAAAATTATGTTGTTTAAACATTTACACCGTTTTCACACACACATACACACACGCACAACAACAACGAGCTGAAACTCCATTGAAGCGTGGCAATCAACTGACAACAAATGAAATGAAAACAGTGAAAAACTTAATGCAGTTGAGGAAAATGTGAAAAGTCGTTTGTTGTTGTTGTTGCTGCTGTTGCAACTTGAAAAATCGCATCTAGTAACTAGTACACACACCATACATACACACACAGGTACAAGGCAGAACGCCAAAAGGAGCAAAAGAGAATATGTGAGAATGAGAGAGAGAGGCCGATTTCGTTTACGTTTAACATTTTCCGTCTTCAGTTTTTCTTGCCGCACTTGCCGGTGTTTGTGCAGTGCCTTTTTGGCCCGATCTTCGTTAAACATACTTTGTGCAACAAACCAAGAAAGAAAAACAAACGAATCTAAACGAACAAAATGTGCACAAGCATTTAAAAAGCAATGAAAAACTCAAAACAGCAACAACAACAACAAAGCGCTTTGCCAAGTCATCAAAAGCAACAACAGCAACTTTGTATAATAATAATAAACTGATTAACCACCAAAGCGAGTGTGAAACCAAAACCAAACAGCCGTTAACTAGCCGGTCCCACACAGTAACATAACAGAAACACAAACACACACACACAAGCATGCAAAAGAGCAACAACAGCAAAAAAAAACAAGCTGTTAAAATATGGCTGCCAACAGCGACGACGACCTACGACTACGAACAGAGCAAGCAAGCAGAAAACAGCAAGCAGTGCGCACTGTTGTACATAGTATTTGCGTGTGTTAGTATTGGTTGTTGTTATTTTCTTTTCGCAACTCTGTTGTTAGCCGGCAAAAGGTTGCAACGTCACTGTTAGCTATTGGTAACATGCTCAGACCGCTGCCGCAGACGACGCTGCTGACAGACGCTGGCCAATTATCCGCTGTCTATGAAAATTGGAGGGGTTGGGGGAGGGTCGTCTAGCTATGAGTGTGATACACATTTTCAACATTTACACGGCTCCAAATTTGCCTTGATTTGCAAATGAAGTGAAACAATTTTTAAACGCCTGTATGAGGCGCACAGCAATGCAGCAGCAGCTGCGGCAGTAGCAGCAACAGCGGCGGCAGCAACAGCGGCGGCAGCAGCAGCTACTTAACATAACAGCGCTAACAGTGCACTGCTTGCTGGCACAGTGGAGCGACAACAGCGCACAAATACCATTGAATGGACAACATCGCCAACAAGATGTCTTTTCTGATAAAAAGAGTATTTAAATTTCCTTCGGTATTGATCAACATTCAATATCCAATATTAAGTGATTGGGAACTAATGGAATTAATGCTGCAATATTCGAATACATACATCTTAATTCATTAAATCCTATTCAGCTTATAATAATCGTTAAATTTTTTATTCATACTTATTTTTTCAAATATCCTAATACTTCCAGATTAAGTCTTAACTTGAAAGAGAGGAGTTTAGTATTCACCACGCACGCACTCTTAACTCACCATACATGCACATGTACACATACATGCGACGCCTTGCAAATTTCGACGTCGACGTCATCGACAACAGAAGCTCGCTTATCAGCTGTTCTTTTGCTTTCATTTCTTCAAACGGCAAACGTACAGAGATGTGGCAGGCCCAAAAGCCCAAACAGACTAGTCCAGCTTAGCGCAAGTGTGAAAGGGAGGGATATATGATGTGGATGCATGTTTGTATGTATGTATATAGAAAGTGCGAATGATGATAGGTTGGCAGAGAGAGAGAAACAGGAGCAGAGTGGGTGGAGATGGGCTTGTGTGTGTGTGGTTGTGTTGTGCACTGAGGAATATTATGTATTGAAATCCATACATGCATATGTATGCGCGTATGTATGTACATATGTATGTATGAGTTATGTAGTGCTTGGAGAGTGAAGCGGTTTATTCTTAAACATGCTATACATATGTACATACACATACATACATATATATATATATATATATATATATATGCACACACACTTACATATATAGAAATGTATTACCAGCTTTCTTTTGTACGCTAATTTATTTGCTTATGCTCGTGTATTTTTCTTTTCATCTCGTTCGCTTTGTTCAACAAACTCTGCCCATGCACGCGGACAACAACTACAACAACAAACAGCAGCAAAGAGTAGATGACGAAAAGCAAGAAGAAGAAGCAGCAAAGGGCACACCAAACTATGGGAAAAGCATCTTCCATCTTCATTTTCTGCACAAACTCCCCACACCCTACACGCCTCCCTCCCCCTTCTACTCTTTCTCTCCACCATTCCCATTCCCATCCCAACGACAACAACAGCAACACATTCACAAAGTTAAAGTTGTGTGTAGCTGACAATTCCAAAGTGCAATAACCGTTTGGCCTGCCTGGGTCTTAACCCATGTTAGGCCCCCGTCCGTATAATTATCCCCAGCGAGTTTTGTAATATTGATTTCTGCTCTGAATAGATTTTCGCTTAAGCACGAATTATAAATGCCACTGTATAAATATATATATATTTTGTATATAGGAAAACTTACCCGGACACCGATGAAACGCGCCTCAAGCAGCTCCTGTTTGCGCGGATTCAGCGAGGTTTGAAAATGATCCATTTTGTTCTGTTCGCTTCGGCTTCGAAGTTTTGTTTTTCCAATATTTTTTGCTGATTTTTTTTTTTTAATTTTGTAGTTTTTGTTAGTCTTTGTGTCTTTTGTTTTGCTTCGTTTTTTTTTTTTCTTTTTTCAATTATTGATAGTATTTATTGTTGATTTGATTTGAGTGAAATTGAATCGCCCGAGCTGATCGGCCACAGCAATAGCAACAACAATTGTCAACGCCATCGCGATTTTGTGGCATATATTAACTGAAATTTTGTACGGTTATATCTTGTTAGCAACACTATTCAAATTATACAGCGCTTCCGGGCGGGATGGGGGAGGGAGCAATCAATATGTGTAATTAATGCATTTCTTTTCCTGTGTTTTTATGTTGGTTTTTTTTCTTTCTATCTGTTCTCTGCAGATTCTCAACTCATAGTTTTTAGCTTGAAATCTAAGAAAAACATAATATCAGATTATGATCTAAAATCCATATATAAAAACCAAAATATTTATATATTAATATTTAAAATTAAGTTGAAACAAAAAGGGGGAACATAAAAAGCTAATTTGAATTCTATCGATTTTCGTAATTTGTATAATCAAAAAAAAAAGTTGTTAAGTAAAATCTGGGGAGCCAAAATATAAACACGAATAATTTCTTGCAGATTTGCATTGGTTGACAACAATTCAATTTTGTTGTCAATCGAGGTTGCGTTGACAACAAATTGACAATGCAGGAAACGCCAGTTGACGCAAGTGTGTCAGCAGTTAACGTCACTTTTTGACGCGTTGACAAGGAAAACAAATACACTTCTATATGTTTGTACAGTGTTGACAAGTTTTCATTGAGTGCAGCATCCAATCTTGGTATTTAAATCATTTTTTGTTTTACAATTTTCTTCTTTTTTTATGCATATATACATTTTTATTGAAATATTCTAAAACGTTTCAAATTCATTTCTATCTGATGAACAGATCAGTTGTAAACATGATTGTTTCAAAATATCGAAAACATTCTAAGAGATGCAAATAAATATAATCAGCAATCGACTACTAAATAAATTCAATTGATATCAAATCAAATTATATGTTAACCAAAAAGAAAAAAACAAAAATAATAAATAAATAATTTCATAATTATTATTTTTTTTCATTTTTATTTTTTAGTTAGGCGTTGAAAAATCAATAATTATATGTGATATAATTATTTGAAATAATTCAAAATTCAAAATGTATTTTTTTAATTTGTATTTCAAATAAAAAATCACCTAAATTGTTGTGCCATTAAAAAATCTTATTGGCGTAGGTCGCGACCAGTTCCCACTATATTCACAGAGAAAGAGAGAGAGAGAGAGAGAGAGTGTATGTGTGTAAATACATATACATTATATATATAAATATATATATATATATATGGACAATTGCCATGGATTTTCATCTTACGTTGAAAATCTGGTTTGAATTGAGAGTTGCAGTTTCATGTTGGACAGCTGTTCCCAAATTGTTATACTCGCAAATCCAATTGGATAGTTGTGATGACCGGCAGTTTAGGGTTAATCGGTTGCACTCCATACAAATACAAATATAATCGAATGTTGCGCAAATGGCAAATTTGGCTTTGGGTTTGACGATTAAAGCCGGCTAAATATCTTCACGCACACACACACACATACACTCGATTTTCCCCTATTTATGCATACACACATGCATGCGTATGCACATCTCTCTTCTCACTTTGCTCGCCGGTGTGTTTGTGTTTTTCTTCTTTTTTTTTTTTGGGTGATGACAAATTGTTTCACTTGCCGTTCACCTATCGCTTGTTGTTTTCATTTTTGTGTCGTCCAAAAAATTTGTAGGAATGGGCGGGGGCGGGGTTGGGGGTTAGTTAAAGAATTACTGCAACAAACACTTTTTTTCACTCAAGTAGCAGCTCGCTCGCTCTCGCTCTCTCTGCTTACTTTTCAGCCGCTTTGCTTTGCGTTTTTTTTTTTGCTTTTCTTTTTTTTTTTGCAAACGCTGCGAGGTTAAGTTTGTCTTTTTGCTTTGCAGCTGCAATCCGTTTGGCGATGGAGAGGAGAGAGGAGACAGCTTATTGGGCTAACCACGAAAACAAACCAAAAAAAAAAGTTATACGATTAGGGCAACAACTCGCAATTGCAGTAAGCACACGCACACAACAAAATGGCCTTTTTTGGCGTTGGGTTTTTATGTTGTTTTTGTCACAGTAAAAAAATTTCTTAGCAGAAGCTACACAAACGCGTCGCGTTGCGAAAATGTGCTAAAAAATGCGCTCAGCTGTGGAGAGAGCGATGGCTAATTGGATATTTCGATATATCACGAACCTTCTCGTTACTTTGCCGACTGTTATATTGAATATGCTCACTTAACGAACTATTTTGAATAACTTAACGAATACCGCTATAAATATCGGTTTTTCATTGCAGCACAGTTTGCGATGATGTAATTTAAAAACAAGCACAAAATTTGATAATGCTCTTAAGCAGTTATATTTAATATAACTATTTGTTAAATTATCAGAGCCCTATACCCTAGCAGCTTACTTAAAGGTATGCAAAAGAATATAGATATATTTAGAAAGAAGTGTTTCCACTAACAGCGGTGTGTTTCCACATCACATCTATCAATTAATTATAATAAATTAAATAATTTATGTTGCTCCTTTAATCAACATTAATTCATAAAATTTGCCTATACAATGAATATTTTGTTTAGTTTCAGCAATCGATATGTATCGTAATCGGCAACAATCTGCAGTTGAATAATTTTAAGGCTCCTGACATTAAACCTGCTATAGCGAAATCATTTCGATTTTGAAATTGTTTATATTTTTGAATTTTAAATATTAGAATTGAGTATTTTTTTTTAGCAAAACTGAATTGATTATATAGTTTTACTTTTGATTATGTATTTTGTGTTAAAGTAGGATCTCTGTTTCCACGACCGAAATTATAAGGAGCAATGGTACACCAAATACCACAAAGCATGAAACCAGTATTTTTCCATTTTTTTTTTCAAATATTTTAATACTGCATCAGATGGAGTAGATTTAAGATTTTTAAGTTAGTTCGATAGTATTGCATTAGTTGCATAATTTAAACGTTGTGTATTTTACGATTATATATGAACATTATTTAACGATAGTTAGACCTAAAATTATTGACCGACTTTAAATTGTTGATTTTATGAGATTGTGCAAGCCTACTATAAAATCTATATGTACAAAATAATATGCATAGCTGTGTAAAAAATACCAGAATCAGAAAATACCAGTTAACATTCGATGTGGCGCCTGCGATAACAGGGCTGCTGAAATAATGAAGTCGATGTATCGATATTAATCTATTATCAATATCGATATTGCGCACGACTGGTTGACAGCGCCAGCGCAAATAGATATCGCTCACCACTAATTCCAATTCAGTTCATTTTCGGTTTTTGTGCGTATCGGAGTTATTCATATACCAATTTTCGAGGCGCTCGACAAAAATTAAAAACTAATTTATTGTAAAAGAACGCGCTGCAGTCAACCCATATACATATACATATATATTTATATGTATGCAAGCTACGGCAGACAACGGCACAAACAACAAGAGGCAACCACAAAGTGATTACGAATTTTTGTATGTTTTCATTACATTGTCCTATGTACATATAAGAGTTTTTTTCTCCTTTTTTTTTTTTTGTTTTAACATCAACTTGGTTGTTGTTATTGTTGTTGTGCAGCTGCTGCTAGTTTTGTTGTTACTGTTGTTGTGATTTTTGTGTGTTTGTTGTGCAAAATGTGTTGCTCATGCAGAGAAATTGCGCGTGCAACTGTCTCAACTGTCTCATTTCTCATTTCATTGTTTTATCTACAAATTTTTTTATTGTTTCTTTTTTTTTTTTGCAAACGCGTCATCGTTTAGATGAAATAACGCCAAAAAAAAAGCGCTCGATTTGGTTGGGTGTGTGTGTGCGACTGAGTGTGTGTGTGAGACTCTTGTATTAATTGAATGAATGCAAGCTGCGCGTTGATTTTAATAAACAAATATTATTTGTAAAAGCCGCCAAAAGGCGAACGATATCAGTTGGCAGCTTGGCAGCAGCAGCAGCAGCAAAGAAAGTGCCTCTTTATGTATGTGTGTGCGTGTGTGAAAAGCACAGGCAAAAACAAGATGAAATATGTATTTGTGTGTGTGTTTGTTGCTGCTGCTGCAAAAGTGAAATTTCTACTCGGATTTCTTTATTATTTAAATTTGATTGTGCTACTTGTTTGCCATTCTTTGTGCATTGTTTGTTATTGCTGTTGTTGTTATTGTTTTTTTTTTGTAGCCACTGTCACTGGCAACGCCTCTCTGCTCGGCTTCTACTTCTTCTTCATTTGTCATTCAAACATTGTTGCGGGCTTTTTATCAATGCTATCAGCGGAAACATTTGCCGCACCCCGCTTGACCTTATTCCACTCAACTCAACTGAATTCAGCTCATTCCACTCCACTCCCTTACTCAATCACACAGACGAACTCTCTCTTACACTCCTCTCTTCATAGTTTTTGTTTGTTGAATGCACTGCAGCCTGTAGCCCGCCCTCTGTTGTCCATCAGACGCATTTGTTTTTCGCGTCCCGTTGATGGTTGGTTGACTCATTCTCTCGCTTTGCGCATTCCACATTCATTTATTTTCTAAGCTTAGTGCTGCTGATGACAACTCACTCTCTCTCTATCTCTCTCTCACTCTCTCCACCCGCTCGCACTTGGTCGCTCTGTGTGCGAAGGGTTTGGCATTTGCTCTCATTGCAACTCTCTCTCACTCACTCGCGACTATCAACGCAACGTGCTTGGCGTATGCTTTCCTGCTCTTTGCTAATCATCAGCAAATTCCAGATCATACATTTGCGTATATGTGTGTGTGTGCATGTGTGTGCAATTTCATTATTGTCACCAAACGTGACTTGCGTTTTATTTCATCTTTCGGTTTTAGGAGTCAGTTGAATTCTTATCTAAAATTGGCAATTTTTAACCCGGAACTAGAATCGCACATATTAAATAATATTTGTACATTTATGTCAACAAAGTAAACGCCCATCCGCTAAGAAAAGAGAGAATTGCCAAATAATATTTTATGACACAGTGCAATCAATTTACAAAATTAGCTTCACAACAATTAGTATTTCATCTCTAATTGAGAAATAGCCGTTACTTTACAAACAGATATAACACAAAATCAAATCAAAAAATCAAATAACGTCTACTTCAAATTTGTCATTCACTTCTGCTCACAAACAAGTTCAAGTTTAGTGCATTTAGTGGTTCATGGCTTTATCTGAGGAATGTCGCACAACAAATTATCAGCTTCGATATGAATGCATGTATAGAATATATGTATATATATGTATATATATATATATATATATATATATATGTACATTACTCATTATTGCCATCAAGATAACTACCTATGACAAATAATTATTGCACTCCCCCCTCAAAAAAGAAGAAGAAAGAAGTCCGTTATTGATTTTTAATTTTTGTTTTTATGTGTATGTGTGCTGTCTGCTCATGTGCGTGTGTGTGTGTGTATTTTGCTTGCCTTGTCTTCCAATTTTCGCTATTCAGGTCTCGTGATAAGCGCTAATTTTTGCGCTCCCTTTTTAATTGTTTTTTCTTTTGACCAAAACTTACATTTTTGCTAGTTCGAATTTTTCGCATCTATTACGTGTGTCTGTCTCGCTCGCTCTCCTCTTCAGAACGCTGGCAATGACGTGAGAATTAATGTAAATGCTTGAATCAACAATAATGATAATAATCACAATAATTATAATGATGAGCATGACACCATTTTCTTCGCTTTTTGCAGCAGCAGCAGCTGCTTCTGCTGTTGCTCTTGTTGTTGTTTTAAGTAATCCACACTTTGGCGTTCTAACATCAAATGATTCTACAAAGTTTTTTTTTCTGCTTTTTTGTTTGCTTCTTCTCCGTCCGTCTGTCGAAGCGCTTTTAAAGTCATTTTGGTGTGCGACGAACTGGCACTAGCCTAATTTATAGCCATCAAGCTGCGATTTGTGCCAATTTCTAGCTTGGCACTTTTTTACTCGGACAGAAGAGCACTATTAAAATGAGTTGAGACTTGAATTAGTCAAAAACAAAAAAAAATACACTTAACGTACTTTGCTTAACAACAGCAGTTTTGTTATTGTGTGAAAATGATTTAATCTGGACAGAGCGAAGCTATTATAACAATTGTTAAGATAGCTAAGGGATAAGATAAGATACGATGCGTTGTCATTTGTAGTTTTTCTCAGCTTTTTCTCATAAGATCTTGTCAAAACAGAGTTGCGTTCAGATCGTGTCAAGAACAATAATATGCCCACATACATACACAAGCACACACCTCCATATGCATGCATAAATCTAAAAGAACTTATCTGTTTATCTGATCTGATCTTAACTCGCCGTTGCACATCATCCTCATTTTGACTCTCGATTTAGCTCTCTCAGCCCTGAGTCTGCCTAGCTTTTAATTGTACTAGTTTTTTTTCCCCCCTTGGGGTTCCTTTGTTAGTTGGGTTGGCAACACTCTTCCCACGCCTTGGCTGTGTGTGAAATTCGCTTCGTTATCTTTACGGCGAAATTCCACTTGTTGGGGCCAAACACACACACATTCACACATTTACCGACTACTCTACTCGCCTTGAACTTGGCCAACATGTGCGTAGAAAGTTGGGCGACATCGAAACCAGTTCTTTTTTTTTGTATTATTTCGTTGTATTTTTTCTTTAGAGCAGTACAAAGCTTTCAACTGGCAAGTGGAATAATGCAAATTAATGATGAGCAGAGCAAGCGACAAATACGAGTAATTCAAAATGGCACATGAAATAAAAAATAAAAAACAACAACAGCAACTTAATATGAATTGAGCTTTCAAAAGCTATTTAGCATAACTCGCATTGTTTTGTTGTTGTTGTTGCCGCTCTCCCACTCGAAGCAGTCAAAGTCAGCGGCAGCGCCGACGTCGCTGTCTTCGCAGCACGCGACTGCGCAGCCGGCGTCGAATTTGCCGAAAAGCATTGTCGTGAGTCACGGCATATAAGCTAAACTCACACACACATAAACACACACAGACAGTTTGTTGCTATTGCTGTTGATACAGCTTCATACTTTTCCCTAATTGTAGGAGTGGGTAATTTAATTTTGACACGAGACATGTAACGCATTAGAGGATATTAAGTATGACTCCATAAATGACACATTTTTATTACGGAGTCAAAATTTGACTCGTTTTATGCTAAATGTAAATAATTTTGTATTTATTTTTGAATTCAAATATTTATTTAAACTTAAGTAAACTCCTCGACAGTTAGCGATATGTGTGTGAGGGTATAGCATCTTCGGCACATCAAAGATAACTGTTGTTTCTTGTTAATCTCTTTTCTTTTTTTGTGCTTCAACTTGAGGAACACAAGCAAAAACTAAGCAGTTAACAGTTAACAAAACGCAAAGGCTATAAGAAAATAACGAAAGACAGACAAACATATTTGTTATTCTTCTTTTAATTTCTTGTTCTTCGTAGAGCGTTGCTTTTTTTTTGTCAAATGTGCCCCAAATGCTATCTGAGAATTATGTTTGTATGTATTTATACATATGTATGTATGTATAGTTGATGCAGTGGCTAACGGTATTAGCAAGTGAGGACAACGCAAATTGGAATGCAAAAAAAAGAAGAAAAAACTAGTAAGAACTTTTGAGTCAAGCGTAACCGACTGAATAATACTCTGCGACTTTAGAAGTGCGCTTAAATTGTTAAGAATCTTTTTTTTTAGCAAATATTTGTGTCAAACTAGATGAATGTCTAGAGAAAAAAATAACATTCAAATATTAACTTAAATTAGAAAGATAGCCAGACGGACACTGCTACAAATGAATATACGTGTATTATTTTCTCGGGTTATGAAAAGAGAATAATTATTGAAGTTGTTTAGCCAGTTTTCAAATGTTGTATGTTGTCTATAGGTCAAGCTGTTAAAAAAAAAAATACAAAATATGCCAAATGACGAGAACATCAGTGCTCGATGACATCAGAAATAAATATTTGAATAGAGTCTTAGCAACAGAATTATTTGGTTTTCTTAATTATGCATTTACATCTCGGATGCTTTATAGACGTATGTATGTATATAGGTTCTCATATACCATATGCAAACTAAGAAATCGATAAGTATCGATAATGGCTTTGTCTTTCAAATTTACACACATTTTTTTTATGATGTGATCCTTGTGCCTAAGCAGAAGTTTTTGCATTTGCAGTCCACAATCGGAGTTTGAACAGGCATATTTATACTGATGCTGTTGGCGAATGGATTGCTTCCATTCCATCTTCTAGCCGCAGCTCGATGCTCGGGGCCTACCCCTATATATGCCCCATATCAACATAATGCGGTTTATTGAACTCAATCTCCGCGGAAGTCAAACAAATTCTTGCTCCTCGCCGTGTGCTGTTTTTTTCCTCTCCTCTCCTCTCCTCTCCACTCATTTCCTCTCTTCACTACTTTTTGTTCGTCTTCGTGTATTGTTGTTGTAAACATTGCAAATGGCGCAGCAAAATAAAATGCTGCTCCAAAGTGTCGACGACGTTGAAAAATGCGGCTCCCAGACGGCAGCCACTAACAATTGTCAAAGACAAAAAAAGAAAAGAAGTAAAATAAAGAAAAGGAAAATACAACAAGGAAACCAAAAAGAAAAATAAAAGAAAGTCAACTTCAAATGAATTTTGTTGCTGCTAAGTTGTGACCCGTTCAGTGAGGCGGGAAAAGGGGTGGACAGGGGACTCAGTTTGACTTGTTGAGACAACTTTAAAGATACTTACATACATGCATACATACATACATGCATACATACATGCATGCATGCATACATACATACATACATACATGCATGCATTCATACATCCATACGTGCATACATACATATACACTGCAAGAAATCAATAAAACAGTTGCCAAATCGACACCTTTTTAATGATAAATCGATATGGGCCCAATGGCTACAATTATATTGAGTCTAGCTCCGATTTGGGGTGGACTCGATTAACTGCATACTGAATGAAGGGCAGACTGTAACTGTAATTGTGACAGTAAATGTTTATTTATAAATGTAGCTGTAGTTGTAGCTGTAGCTAACCACAGAATTGCGTCAAGGTTATAATCAACAAGGCAGAAACAACCACAAGTTGCACCAGCACAAACACTGACAGCAACAACAACAACAACTACAAAAACAATCATCAAATGCTCTAAACGAACTAAACTAAAAATAAACCCATTAACTTAACAGTTAGGCTAAAAACGCAACTAACAAAATGCAGGCACAAAACGAATTTGTGGGGAATGGGGGAAAACGGAGCAAAAGCAGTCGACGAATGAATGGAATGAATATAACCAACAACAACAACACATACATACACACACACACACACACACACATTCGTGTGTTGCTCGCGAGCAACTCGGAGAAAACACGCACGCAATTCACAAGGGGGATGGTAAAGCGGGGAGCGGGGACCGTCAAGGGGGTGCTTTAAAGATGTAACTGTTAGATGTTTATCACAATCAGGCCAAAAAAAGAGCTCAAGCAAAACGGCCGCGAAAGAACTCTGACAACCCATGCTATTAACTTGGCTGAGAATTTAGTTTTAGCGCGTTGAAAGTTGTGTGTAGTTCCGTAGCCCAAACAAAGTCGCCTAGGCCCGCTCTTAACTGCGCTTTTTGGCCCTTTTCTGAGGGGTGGGATGGGGGAGGGGAGGGATTTGGGTGAGCTGTCGCTTCTACGCCCGCCCTCGCCGCTTAACGCTTGGGCGCGTCAAGTCGCAGTAGATGACGTCATCCAACCGTGCTGAACAAAACCAACAATAACAACAAGAAGAACAAGCACAACAACCACCACCAGCAGCAACATTGAAAGTCGTAGTCGATCGGAATAATACAATGTGCGAGAGCATACGAAATTATGAGTAATAAATAAGCGGGCACCCAATCAAGCTGAATGTGGGTGCAAATATATATATATATATATATATATACATATATATAAATCCCACCAACAAGCAGAAGCAGCAGCAGCAGTAGCCAGAATCCTACCCCTTCCCCATGTATAGTAAATAGTCGATATTATAGTCTCCCAATTGCATTCCAATTGCCACAATACACACTTGCCACGATCACCAGATGATGGCGAAAACAGCAATAAAAAACTATAACAAAAACAACAACTTCATAAATTGCCAAAACACAGAACAACAAAAAAGAAGAAAAGTCTGTTCAAAATCAATTTCAAGCAAATAAATATAAATTGGCCTGGTCGATATTCGCTTTACCGTTTCAAATGTTTAATGCAAACACAATTCGATCGACCCCACACCGAAATGGCCAAAAGTTGTGCCGAAGACGCCATACGCTTTCTACCAAATGTATTCAAAATCATCGACTATTGAATACTTCGAATACGAATATTTATTCAAACAAATCCTTTGAGTCACATTCGTAAACGATTTACAAGCAAGCAAACATCAATTGTCCTGATAGATAAGAATCTATATATATATATAATATATATAATTAAGATATATGTATTGGCAATCCAAATATATGGCTTAGTCGTATTCTACTTACCATCTATATAGACGCTGATCGATTGGGTCGAGAGACCGCATTCAAGGAACTCGAAAAATTTGTACAATTTCTGCTTTTGTGTCTGTCTGTCTGGCTGTGATTTTTTTTTTTTTTTTTGATTTGGTTCGACTTGTCTCTCAGCATGTCGCGATGACGTCATCACCTGTGATACAGTTTTCCCGCATACGGTAAAAATAATTTCCGCAAGCGGCACAAATGGCACAAATAGAGTCCAGTCCAGTTCAGTTCAGTTGAGTTCTGTGCGTATGAAAAGCGAACAACAATTTTGGGAAAACGATTTTTGTTTGGAAATTACTTGGCTTGCTTTTGTATATTTCTTTTGCTGTTGTTCTGTTGGTTTTCTTAATGGTGTTTTTTCATAATGAATCGTATAATGCGATTGAATTCTAAATAACCCTAAATATATACATTTATATATATATAAATATATATATATAAATATTTTAATCAACATCAAACAATCGAGCTGATCTCAGAGACTATTAAAATTGAGAATTGACCTTGGTGTGCGTACGAGGTATCTACCCAGTCGAGCATTTTATGGTTAAGTAGGTTTTAAATATTTGTAATCAAATTTTGTTCTTGTTTTCATAGACTTTTCTTGTTGGCATTCTTATTCTTATTCTTATTATTACTTTTTTTTATTGTTTATTGTTTATAAATGATATGATAAATGATAAACGAATACGTCTGTCTTAGCCACAAAACAACTGGCTCGCTAATTGGTCTGAGCTCTCAAGGTTCAGCTGAAGCTGTAGCTGTAGCTGAAGCTGTAGCCTTCAAGTTGTTGCCTTGAAACTTCCTAATTATCACCAAATTTCCTCACGAATTGAAATTGGAGGAGTCAATAAATTGCAGTTTTTACTCGATTTGAGGAAAGTAGTCCATGAAGCGGCGAAATACTCGATTTCATTATTTGACTTTTGCCAAATCACGTGAAACTGTGCTGAACCTGAACCTAACCTGGAAATGCACTTAAGTTCATTCTTCTTCTAGCATTAGGTCTTGGATATAGGGTGTCAAATCGTAACGGCAACCGGAACTAATAATAAAAAACTATTTTGACACATGCTTGTCACATTTGTGAAACTTAAATGTGCATATAACCCTTTCAAAAGATATAAAAGTTACGAGGTATGAAGAAAACAACAACAACAACAACAAAAAAGAAACGTTTCTTAAAAATCGATTAAAATGCTTCTGGCTAAAAAAAAAATTCGTTGATTTTCTTTAAATTCAAGGCTAATGTCAAACGATCAAAACAGAACACAGTTAACGCTATACATATATATATATATATATATATATATATTGCATATATCTATTGCTGAGCTAGAAGCGATAAAAAAGTTGGGCAAGTAGCAAGATAACCAAAAATTGATTTCATTACCACGAAATTGAACTTGTTGTAGATAAATGGAAATATTTATATTGGCGCCGAGTTTCCAATTCAATTTGATGACTAATGATTAATGCCAATGAAGTAGTTGGCTCATTAAAGATATTGCCGGCACAAAATACAATTACGAATTTACTTTGCAACTGGCATGTTGCAAAGGTTGACACAGTCAATACCCTCTACTGTTTCAAAAAAAAAAAATGATTACGTTGTGCAACTATATGTGGCAGACTGACTACTCTATTGGATTAATATCAGCATGATTATTATCTATTTAAAAGTTGGTTTCAGAGTTTCGAGTTGAACTGAAGAAAAACCAATCTTTAAGTTTACTCAAGACAATAATCCTGAGAAGTAAGTTTCAAGAACAACAACAAATATATATATACATATATATATATATAATTTGGTACATATATATATATATATATTGGATTTGGCTGGGATCTATTTGAGAAAGCTAAGGGAAAATTATGGTTTTCATATTTTTTGCCTCTCAAATGCAACATTTAATGTAGCCTAGCCAAGCCTTGTTCATTTGAGGTAAGCGTATTTCAGCACGCTCGACATAAAGTTAGAATTGTTTTTGCGTCATACTCTTGTTCTTGTTGTTGTTGTTGTTGTAGTTGTGGTTGGTTGTTGAGTTATGACTAAAGCCAACTCAGTTGGACGTGGGAGTTTTGTTTTGTATTGTTTTGGTTTTTTATTTTGTTTGTTTGCATTGTTACGGATTTCCATTTGTTTAGTGTGTTTTGTTTTTGTTTCAAGTCGATTGATTGACGCGCTCGCTGTTGCCAGCTTATATGATTACTCATACGCTGCGTGGCACTCATCGAGTTGCTTGCAGTTTGTTGTACTTGTTGCGCACGTTATTTGATTTGATGACAGCTGCGCTGTTTTTGTTTTAAATTCCCAGGCGTCGCCATTGGGAAACCCAAGCCGCAACTCATCTCATCATGAGGCAACAATAACAACAACAACAACAACAACAACAATAACACACATAAATATGTATACACAACTCACACTTCCAGATGAGCAGAGCGCAGTGCAGTTGTTCGCTGCGTTTGCTAATGCTCTATGTACTTGGTCGCGCTGCTTTTGGCCAACGCTTTTCAACAGCATTTTGGCCAAAACACACAAAAATATCACTTGTTGGCGCCTCCATTGGCGGCTCTGTCAGCTCTAAGTGCCTCCTCTCCAAGGCTATTCGGTTAAGCTGTCAAAATGTGTAAATATTTGTGTGATGATATATCATACTATAGCCAGCAGGGTATCCAACCGGGAATGGAATCGGATTGAACATAAATTCAACATTTTGAAATGCCCAATAGCGAAACCGATTTGCTTGTCCCGAAAAGACCGCATCGGAGCCACACTTACGGTCGGTCCAGTTACTTAGGTGTATCAATGTGAATGTGCCGCTATTTAAGCTGGCTAAATCGACGCGGCTATTAAAAAAAACAATAAAAAAAAAACCATAAAAATGAAGAAACAAAGTTGTGAAAAATATGCATACCAAAATTTGTACCAGAAATGGAACCAAAATTCTTTCGTCGTCTTGCTGTCACAAGGGTATTCAATTGTCGGCGCAGCTGTGATTTTTGTTTATATATATATATATATATATGTATGTATATATATATATGTATGTATATATATATATGTATGTATATATATATATGTATGTATATATATGTATGTATATATAGGGGCATGTAGGTACATGCTGTATCATTTATTAGTAGTTGTGTACATATTCATCATTTTGGCCATCAGTATTCATTCTCGCTGCTATTCTGCTTTGATCATTGTGCACACATGTGTCAAATTAGTATCTGTGTGTGTGTGTCTGTGTGTGTGTGTGTGTGCAGCATGATTCTGTGTTTCAACGACAGCATTTTACTTTTACTGATTGCCTTAGATGTTTTTCCCAAATAATCGACGCTGTCTGTCGAATTGTTCAAACAATTGTGTTCTGCTGTGAGTTTGCTAGCGAATTCTGATCAATATTGTAATTCTTAAGATACAGCTTTAAAGTACAGCAATCCCCGCTCGGTAAATCCCAACTCATTAGCTATGGTTATATCACAGATCTGACCTGACCCGATTGATCATTATGATGATGCATTATGATGTTCCATATAATTGTGCCGTTGTTGGTTCAACTCAGCTGCTGCTGGTTTTTCAGTCTTTTGTGTGTTGTTGTTGTTGTTGTTTTTGTTGTCGTTGTTGTTGCTGTTGTTGTTGTTGTTGTTATATCAAAAAGAAAACTTGATCTATTGTCGTGGCCCACTGCTGAATTGGCAGCAATCCAAATGACCGCGTGGCCACACACATCTGTGACTGTGTGTGTGTGTATGCTGTGCGTGTGTGTGTGTCACCATCAATATATATATATATATATACATATATATATATTATTTTCCATGCCAATGCAGCTTGCCATACGTAATTTCACGCCTTAATTTACTGCAATCGATGGCGGCGACGCGTCGGTCACAAAAGGCTAATTGCGAATGGCGGCTACAAGCAGCAATAAAAATAACAACAACAACAACAGCAGCAACAACAACGACGACGACAACGACAACAATTGGCCAGGCCTAAGCGTCTGTTTTGGCCAGCTCTGCATTATGCTATTCGCATGCTTTCAGCCCGTTTCGCTGTGTGTGTGTGTGTTCAAAGTTCATTCAACCTTTTTTTTTATTTAGTTTTTATTTTTTGTTATGCTTCATTTGTCGATTTGTGTGCGCAAAGTAGCCATAAGAAAAATGCGAGACGTTGTTTGTTATGCACCAACAACAACACACAACACACAACAACAGCAAACAGCGAACAACTATTGCTGTAACATAATGAATACACTGAGCAAAACGCAGCAACAACAAAAACTGCTGCTTCTTACAATATATTATTTATGTTGTCCATTGTCCATAACGAATTAATCCTTGAACACTTTTGCATAAAGTGAAGAAAGTGCAGCAAATTGAATGTTGCATGTTGCATGTTGAAAATAATTGAAAATGGCTTAAAGGCTGAGCACAAAATATGCTAACCCTTAAGCGTTTTCAATAGCAGTCCCTGCAGCAGCAGCTCCTTATGAATCAATGCGTAGTTTTTGCCCATCTTCAAATGTGGTGCAACTTTACTGAATATGCAAGGGATTCGTCTTTCGAGTGTGTTGAGTTTGTTTTGAGTATTCAAATGTAGGATCAGGCTCTAAAACAAACCAAGTGTGGATAGCCATAATCGTGTCCCGACAACTGTGCACAAAAATAAGTTAACAAATTAATTATTCTATTTCATTGAATCATGAAAATATCCATTTATTTCTTTTCGCTACATGTTTCGTAAGAGGTATGACTTGCTAACGGCAGTATAACGGCCATTGTGCTTCTTAAGGTGGCCACATTTCACAGCCATTTCGACTATAGACCATATTTGCTTTTTGATTTTACGAGGATTCCTCATGGGGGTTTTGGAATAAGACATCAGCTCGCTAAAGGTAACCGGCTTATTGATTTTATAAATGGCGCGAACCAGCATTTTGAGTATTGTTTCCACATATCGATTTCCAATGTCCATTTTAGCGTTATTTCTTCCCAGTTCCAATAAGTGTAAATCAAATTTCAAAATTATTTATGTCTAACATGAATTGAATTGAAATCTTGCTGGCTTGCTACATTTTTTGTTTCTTTCAAATTTGACAAAAACTTCACCTGAGTGAGAGAGTACATTATGAATCTGTGATCATGTCCAAATCCAGCTAATTAGAAGCATTTATGATAAGCATAATAAAAGCTTATGGAATAAGCAGTCAAGTTGGACACAATCGGAGTAAACTTCTGCTGCTGCTGCTGGTGCTGCTGCGTCCACATTTCGATCGGAAAATAGATTCAAAAATGCATCTGTGGACCGGTCGGACGGTGGCGAAACGTTGCCAACATTTGGCTGCGTTCATGTGTAATACATAAAAATATGACAAGAAAACAGCTCACGCAACGCTCCATCGGAGGCTGGTGCTGGAGGCGGAGGCTAGCAACGAGTTTGATACTGTGTCTGAAACTGAGAGCCAGTCGCAGACAGACACTGATAACGAAAAACCACTCAAAACACGGCTTGATGGATTTTATTCGCAATTTCTTCTACTTTTCGAATGCGGATTGGTTTGGATTTGGTGTTTTTTGGGCAAGAGTCATTGGCCCGATAGACTAGCAGAAGCCATTTATGGTTCAATTGTTGAACGCTTGAATGAATGACTCAAACAACAAACAATAATAACTGACAGGCTGTCGCCGTCTATTTTGGCCAAAAACAGGAAGCCCAAAACGGCATAAGCTGCTCGAAAACCCTATAAATAAAATTGTGTATATCTATATATATATATGTGTATGTTGATGTATTCAACCCTTTCAATTTTCTCTTTATATTGCAGTTGAATCACTCGGCCACAACGAGCAACCAGAGAGATCGAGAGACGGAGAGAGAGAGAGTTAAGAGCGGTTAAGAGCGTTGAGTGTTGAGTGTTGAGTGTGTGTGCAGCCCCGTCCACCCACCACCAGCCACCAGCAGCAGCAGTCACCACCCAGGCCCATATACTCAATCAAAATGAGCAAGAAACCGACAGCCGGACCGGCGCTGCACAAGGTCATTATGGTGGGCAGCGGTGGCGTTGGCAAATCGGCCCTCACATTGCAATTCATGTATGATGAGTTCGTGGAGGACTACGAGCCCACCAAAGCCGATAGCTATAGGAAAAAGGTTTGAACTCAACTGAACTTTGTATGTTGAATCAGAGAGAAAAGTTTACAATCCATATTTGTCTGTTTGCCTGTTCCAGGTTGTGCTCGATGGCGAAGAAGTACAAATAGATATACTAGATACAGCCGGCCAGGAGGATTATGCAGCCATCAGAGATAATTATTTTCGCAGCGGCGAGGGTTTCCTCTGTGTCTTCTCAATCACAGACGATGAAAGCTTCCAGGCCACCCAGGAATTCAGGTGAGTGTTTTTGTTGTGTGTGTGTGTGTTGTGTGTTGTGTCGAGTGACTGTGTCAAGTGGGGCAACAGTGGCTGTCAACCCCAAGTGGCGTCGCCAACAGCAACAGCAGCAGCTAAACCTGAGTGCCTGTCCTGGCCACTGCACCACTTACTAATTAGAGAGGCAGCGGATGAAAATCCACACGAGACACTAACGAACTGAAGTTGCAACGACTCATGTGCAACTTATATGTATGCTTTGTTGTGAGCTTAAACATTAAAGAGCAATACAAAAAATGTAAATGGAAAAAGTCAGTAACAACTGACAACGACTATCGACCACAGAATATAGACAATTGTAAATTTCATTATGTGGGGCATGTGTGTGGCATATGCGTATGTCTAAGCTTATCTCTCATTCCCACAACTTTAAACTCGGCACTTTCAACCGATTGTTCCCATGGCAGCCCACATATATATATATATAATGATTAGCCAATTTGTGCAGGTATTTTACGACTCTAAATGCTTGAACTTTTTGCCGTTAACTAATCGAATCCATTGTGGCAAAGGTTTTGCTTTCAATAAATCAACTTTAGTTGCTTTATTTATAATAATTATAGTGCCGTTAAGAATAAGTTGAAGTTGAAGTAGACATTAAAGTTAATGTGGGCAATATTTGAGACATGAGAAAGCTTTTCAATGTGTCCTTTGATCCCCCTCTGTCGGTGTTCAGACTGAGCCTTGGCAGCAGCACACACACAGGACATGAACATGAGCGCAACAGTGGCAGTTGTAAGAGGATGCCTGTTGCTAACAATCAAGTTTGCTGTGTGTGGATGTGCGTATGTGTGTGTGTGTAAATGGGTGTGGTCCGTCGAATGGATCGAATAACTCAATAAGCAACTGGTTGAGTGGCTGGCTGGCTGGCTGACTGGTCTAATAAGAACGTCAGACATGGTTGTTGGGCAACTGACAGCAACTGTTGAGAGTCAGTGTTGAAAATTGATAAGCGGCTTTATCGGGCTGCCTTGGGCCAATAATTGAATCTATATTTAAGTCGTATCAACTCTTTCATACTGCTCCTTCTCCTTCCACGCAGAGAACAAATATTGCGGGTTAAAAACGATGAGAGCATACCGTTCCTGCTTGTGGGCAACAAATGCGATCTGAATGACAAGCGCAAGGTGCCCCTCAACGAGTGCCAGCAGCGGGCGCAGCTTTGGTCCGTGCCCTACGTGGAGACATCGGCGAAGACGCGCGAGAACGTGGACAAGGTAAGTGACGGGGAAGGGGTTTGCGGGTATCTCACACCCACTAGGAGTAGCCAAAGGATTTATATATATATATATATATTATCTATATTATCTTATCTATCTTATCTATATATATATGTATGTGCATATATTTACTGAAATCATTTACAGCGACATTTTTGAAGGCTCTTCATCAATTGGCAAAAAACATAAGGAAAAAATATATATAAAAAATGATGAATATAGAAATCAGCTGAAAGCAATATGTAAAATTGAATTGCGCACAAATTTTGAAATGTTATCGATTTTATTTGTTTATATATATATATATATATATAAAGATATATCTTTTGATTTTGTGTGTTTTTGTATCAAGCGCAACGATAGATAAACAAAATTTTGTACTCAATTTATACATTTTCTTCACATTCAACATTCTTATCAAAGTTTCTTCATTTTTGTTGTTTATTGTCCATTGCAAATCTCTTGCCAAACAGTGTTAATTAGACGCACACACACACACTCATTTTGATTAACTGTTTGATTTGTGATTGTGAATTTTGGAGTGATAAGAATTTGAAATTCAAATTTAAATAATTGAAATGTGCGAATAAAATAAACTCATTCAAGATTTGAAAGTTTAAATGTAATTTAATTAGCATAAAAACAAAGATCTTAAGTTAATTTTAATTTTAATTTTAATTTTAATTTCATACTTAAGATAATTTTAATGGAGATATACCCTGCAGTCGTCAGAGTCCATGGCAAACATGCACATCAATTGTAGCCTACTTTACAGCACTTTTAATGCTCTCTGTTGTAATCGCAAGCATATTAATTATTTTGTTTTTTATTTTATTTATTTATTGTTTTTTTTTTTGTTTTTTTAATTTCCATTTTGTTTATCGTTATGACAGCGCGTCAATTTATATATAACTGACACTTGAAATGCTCGATGTGTAACCACAGCTCACACACCATAAGAATTACACACACACACAGACACACACGCACAGACACACACACGCACAGACACACACACACACGCACAGACACACACAATTTTGCACTATCGTATAACAAAATAAAAATACATATTTGTCGTCTTGTAACTGTAACTATTATATACTTATATATATGTATAAAATATATATACATACATGTATATTTTATTTCCATCACAATTGCAGGTATTTTTTGATTTGATGCGCGAAATAAGATCACGAAAAACCGAAGATTCGAAAGCCACAAGCGGGCGTGCTAAAGATAGATGCAAGAAGCGGAGACTTAAGTGTACCCTACTTTAGGCATTAGGTGCATACTAAAAATATATACAACAAAATATATATAAAAAAAAAACTCATAATAATAATAATAATAATAATACTCCTATAAAACAACACACACATAAACTTTATGTAGAGTAATATCCCCACTTAACCCTAAATACTTTCGTAGCTTGCCCGCTTTCGCTTTTGGCTTTTTTGCAACACTCCAAAAAAAATCCACTTTTATTTTTAACAATTTTATTTTCCTTTCGTTTCCAATGATTTTGATTATGATTTTGAGTACCGCTTGTTTCTGTGTTGGGTTTCCCTGACAACACACCACACCAGTAATATACTAACAACAAAAATAACATCCAGCCAAAAAGACCCAACTTGGCTATTGGCTAACTACTAACTTGGCATATGAATTTACTAACCACAAGCTCAGACAACTATTCAATGAGGCGTCTAACATGTGTCTAATCCGTTTCATGTGGCATGGCATCTTACCACATTTCACATTTGATATGCTGATTGATGAGGCTGATATATATATATATGTGTTCGTTCTGTCTGTTCTAAAACCATATCGTTTTACAATTTCGTCGATTTTATCGACAAGCAAGCGTTTTCTCGATGTTTGCCAAAGTTCCCCAAAATGGGGCTCAAATTCACTAAAGTCATTCAAGCTGATCAACAGATTACAATTATCAGATTGATATCAAATTGAACTGCGACTGAAATGCTGCTTACAGAAAGTATCGTTAGAAATATCGTAGAAAATAAATAAATAAATAAATTTTAAGTGCTGCATTTTATGCGATCAACACTCAAGTTGCAACTCTTGACACTACTACAACTATTAAATTTAAGTATTTAAAATCAGTTCGAAAAGTTGACAGCCCTTAAAAATATTGAAATTACAGATAATTATCTGCGAGTGCCACTGAAGCATCCTTACAAACACATTTACATGTACATATACACACACACACATAAATACTTAAAGGATTAATTTAGTTTTGTATACATTTCGCACATTTGAAATATGTATCGAAGTCGGTTTCGAAAGTTATTTGTAGTTAAACACTCCTAAATTGGTTTGGTACTCCAATATTTTTTTGATTTTTAATTTCTATGTATTTAATTTATTGATATTTTCATTTGAAATCGAATCGATTTCTCTGGTGTATGAAATTTTTTTGGCTTTCGGTTTTTTAGTCACTTTCAAAATTATGTAATTCTAGAACAAAACAAAACTTAACCCAACAACAACAAAAACAACAACAACAACAATTATTTATTAAATGCATTTTAATTAATTCATTCATTTCTCTATTTTCGATATGTAGGTATTTTTCGATCTAATCAGGGATATTTCATCACGCAAAAAACAACGTCAGATGGACGTGAAAGAGCCGGCGAAGCCTTCTCCTTGCTGCCAACTGTTGTAAAATTCAACTGCGACAACAACAACAAACAACAACAACTAATAACAGCATGAAACACAACAACAACAAAGGCCACACGGATATACAACAGCAACACCAACAGCAATAACAAGTAAAAAAGAAAAACAAACAAAAAATGCAACAAAAATAATTAAATGTTTATGTTAATAATATTTAATAACAAGCAACAGCAACAAAATTGTATCAAAATTATTTGCAACATTTCAACGATGATTAAATTTAAATAAATTATGAATTATATGTAATATACATAAATAACAAAAGTCGATATATATATATATATATATATATATATATGTACACATACATACATAGAAATGAAATTATTATACAACAATGAAATAAAAAAATAATGTTTCAAAGCACAGCGCCAGCTTTTAATTTATAATTGATCGATTTATTTTGCTAAAAATACAAAATAAATAGACAAACATTAAACAATATGCATAATAAAGAAAACAGTTTATTATTAACAATTTAGCGAGCTACAACTACATTTATGCAACTTATATAAAACGTGAGCACTTCATTTTATAAATATAGTTTTTGTTTATTGTTTATAAAGTAATAGCAAAATGTCAAACAATTAAAAAAAAAACAAAAAAAAAACAAAACACACACACACAGAGAAAAGCTTTTTATAAATATATACATACAAAACATATGTATATACATAAATATAGTTTCAAATATATAATTGTAAAATGCAGCGGCAGGTCGATGAAAAAAAAAAAAAAAAAAACTCCATCTCAAAATATGATATTTGAAATACTATGTAAAAAAAATCAACAAAGAATGAAATCAAAACTAATGCAAACTCAAACTTTTATGCGATTTTTGTAATTTTCTATCCAGCCACAAAATGCAAATCGAAAAATCTAAAGTTTAAATTATACAAATAATATAAAACTTAAAACTTAAGCTGCATTTTTGAAAAGAAAAAAAAAAACAATTTTTTTTTTTTTTGTAATTTTGTATACTGCAGCGATATTTAACGGTAAATTGAGAAATTATTAATTATACTCCTATCTCTTATTTTATTATTATTATTTTTTTATTTTTTTTTTTGTGTTTCTTGCAAACTGCATTCTGTATTTTAATCTTTAAGCTATTATTATAATTAATATTATTATCGTAATGATAACGCCTACATCTAATTATTATTAAATATATAAGTTATGCAATTTACTTGATTTCCATTGTGCATTTTGCTATTCAATTTGTTGGGCCTGCTTCTTCAACTAGTACTTTGTTAGATTTTGTTTCGTGTATGATACGTATGTATATTGAGAACACAAATCCGAAAAATGTTGCTATTTATACATAAATATAGATTATATTATGATAAGGGGCTAGGGAACTGGACAAGCCGCATCAGCTAAACACCATTTTTTAGCATTCTATTTTCGCACAGACACACACACACACAACATTCACACACACACAACTTTTTTGCTCCTATACACTTATAAACACACTTACACAGTCCCATGCCTATTTATACATACATACATATATTGAAATTTAAATAAGTGTACCAATTTTTTTAGCAGCAATAGCAAAACATTTTTTTGATAAACTTTTATTATAATGACTATGAGTAAAACTGGATTGAAAATATGTTTAGCTTGGAAATAAACAAAACTATATGAAATCAAAAAATTCAAATGCGTTTCATTTACTAATTAGTATATATAATAACTCGTTTTAAGCGCTACTTCAAATAAATAAATTCAACATATTTCACAGGTTGATGGAACCCATTAACATTATTTGTTGGATAGTGAAAAGATAGTGGAAAGCTGCACAGCTACCAAAAACTTGGTACATACAAGTATACCAAGTTGGATTCTGCCTCTTAAGCAGACTCTTGAGACCGGCTGATGCTGAAACTAAGAAAAGCTGTGAAATGAATCAATAGCGCTGAATTCTAGGTGCATCGAGCTCAGAATTGCTTAATTTCTTTTATGCTGCAGCTACCCGATAATGGATAATATCTATATTATGTGGTTATCTGCCAATATATTTATATTAAAATAGAGTGCATGAATATGCATACATTTATCTACTAAAAATTCATGCTTACCTCAATTTTACATATATGAATTATTGTATCCGTAACCCATATAGTCGTAAGATCAGAGTCGCATATGGTTAGATCGACTCGGATCGTTTTATAATTTGGTATATGTAATTTCGAGTCACCCGACCTTTTCAAGAAATAAAAATATAATTTGATTTTCTTTTAAATCACTGTTTTTATTTTTTCTTCTTGCATTTTTGTTTTCTTTACACATTTATGGTATATATATATATATATATATATATATATATACATATATAATTTCTCGTATATATATATATATATATATATGATTTTGATTTTTGTGTGTGTGTTTTTAATGCAATTAAAATTAATTTTACATGTTACATTTACAGGTAAAAGATGTTCGTTTTTTGTTTATAATTTTTATTTATTTTTTTTGTCTGCTTTCTCCATTATTACATAGCTTTTCATGTTTGTTTATTCATACATTAATAATTTGCAATACTCCCGATTTGTTTTCAATTTTAAATTAAGTAAATAAAATAATAATAGCATTTCTAAAATGAAATCGTTTAGTAAATATTAAAAAAAAAAAAGAAGGAAATTATATTATAAACTAAAAATAAAGTATTATGTTCATTACTTGGCTACTTATCGAGATAACTAATTCACTCGTGAATTATTTTACGAAATAAAGACACACATACAAATTAATTACTTAGTTAGCAATAAACATATAAATATGCAGATCTTCAAAACGAACAAACTAAATACATTTTAAATAATCATTTTTGTTTTTGTTTTTTTTTATTTTTAGATTTCGTTATTTTTTACATTGTTTTTTATTTTATTTTATTTTTTTTTGATTTTTTACAACTTATTACTAAACATTTTACATTTACACAAACATTTATTTAGTTGTTCTTTTTTATTATTTTTTTCAAAATAGATTCTAACTGTGTTGCATTTTCGTTTAAAAAAGTTGATTGTGTGAAAATAAACTTTGACTTCCATTCCGCTTTTCTTGCTTTTCTCGCTTTTGCATTTGTTTGCTTCTTATCGTTACTTTTGTTTTGCGCTTAATACAAAATTTACCTGAAACTGTAATTTTAATTATTTAATTTCTTTTTTCTTTTTTTTTTTTGCATTTTGTCTACACGAATTAGGATTTGTTTACTGTTAACATTCCGTCTCTCCCATGGTGATTACATTTTTTTTATTATTTTTATTTTTTTTTGCAAATGTATGTTCCGTTAAACTGTGCCAAAAACTGGAAGCTTGCCTTGCAAATTGCATGACAAATACATATACAATAGTGTATACGCATGCGTACACATACATGTTCATATAAAAAGGTTTTTGTTTTGTAGAAAGTATTTACAAAATGTGAAAAAATAATGTTTTTCTTTGCTATGTTTATGGTAAATGTTATTGTTAATGTTAATATTGATAGCCATGGACGTACACGAGATGGGGGAGGGGGAGGGGGAGTTTAAATTTAGACGCAAAGTGGTTTAGACTAAAATGTATGGTATTTTTCGTCCCCCTTTTCGAAGTTCAACCAACCCTCTCCCCTGACTCCTTTCCGAAAAGCTCAGCACGCGTTTGTTGATAGCTCTATCATTTTTTCTTCTTATTATTATTATTTTAATTTTTTTTATTTTTTATCAATTTATTGCCCATCTGCATTAGATTTATTAAAGTCCTCATCTCAAAAAACAAAAACACAAGAATTTAATTTTTTTTTTTTTTTTTTTTGGTTTTGTTTTTGATGAACTTTTGTTTGCTGCTTATTTGCATACTTCATGACCAGTTATCAATTATCAAATTAGACATAAACTTAATGTTTTTCCCTTTTTTGTTGTTGTTCTTTAATACTTTGTTTGAACATACACACACACACACGCACGCACACACACACACAGATTGAAAAAATGCTCTAAAATATAATATTTAGTTTAGTTTCGTCTTCTGCTTAAATTTCTTAGTGTACATAAATATATATATATATATATAGAATATATATTTGTATATATATATATATCATACAAGTTCTTAATTATCATTGTTATGTTCATTAAGCTGTAGCTAACACACAATATAACATTAGATTTTGGATCAGTGGTTAAAGAAGGGCTCTTAAGGCGTTTGTTCAGATTTATACTAATTACAAAAATGATGTACGCAGGATAAAGAAAAACTCGATTTGGCCGCTCGCAACACTTTTTCCAACATTGACTAAAATATCAAATCAAAAGTTAACAAAAACCATAATGAAGATAAATCAAATCTTCACAAACAAATATATAGATATGAAAACGACACAGATTAAAGTCCACTAATGGTTATCTATTATCTATTATCTATTATTAACAGTGTTTACTGTAAATAATTCAACAGAAAACTGACTAACGGCAACTTCTAGTTGGAGTTGTTGATCATGCATAGATCAGTTCAATTATAGGTTAGAATAGAAGTGGTAAAAACATATTTGCATTCATTTTATTGGGGCTTCAATTATTCAGTTATACAGTTAGGAGAGTATGGAACTGAACTTAGTTAGTCTATTGATGTGTTTTGGTTCGTTTTTGTTTCTGTTTTTTGTATTTTGAAATATTTTCAATAACTTTATTGTGGGGCAAGGCGAGTCTACAACACGTATATGTAATCACTACATTGCTACAACAACTACATATATGTATATGTATATGTATATGTATATGTATATGGATATCGATATGGATATGTATATGTATATGTCTATGGATTAGGGGTCTGCATGGCTGCATTCAGTACGGCCGTATGTGGCATTCATTCCCAATTGGAATTGAGCGAATGCCGCATGTGAGGTTTGAGTAAACTCAAAGCAACACATTTTAGGAGTGCGCAAGCGAATTGAAGGGCGAAGAAACATGGCCAAAAAGAAAAAGAGCAAGAGAGAGAGAGAGAGAAAGAGAAATGAAATAAAGTTAAATACATATTCAATCGATTTAACATTTTTTTTAATTTATATATTTTTGAAGAGAATTATTTTAGAAGAAAATATTATGCAAATAATAATAGTATTGAAAAATAGAATTTTATTCATATTTTGTGAAACTAAATTTAAAGTTTAAAGCACAAAACTGAGCCACAGCTCGGCAATTCATTTTCCGAGTCCTTTCTTCCAATCCCTTATGCACAGGGGCGTTCGTTTGGAGCACTTTTCATATTCCCACCCGCTGATGAACAACGAGATAAGAAGATCATAGGCCGAACCCTTGAACCCTACAAATGAGCACAACACTTGGCTGAGCTCAGATCAAGCTCAAGTTAGAATGCAGGCTTGCAGACCTCTAATATGGATCCATTGGACGTACAGGAAATATGCAAATATCATCATATCCATATAACATATTACTGATTGGATTGAACAAATTGTAATACAAAAATAATGAATCGAACAAAAGGAAATACACTAGAAAAGTCTACAAATGTATATATATATATATATATATATATACATGTGTATATGTGTATAGCTGCGACAGAATATATATAGTTAATCAAGTTGTTTACAGTTGTCTACAAAGGAATGTTGTTCGTTCGCGCCCATAGCTCAATTATGTATATGCATACTAAATGTAAATATATATATATATATATATATATATATATGTATAAATATATATTGGTGTATATTCAAGTTGCAGATTTCATTGTTTTGATTTTGTTTTGTTTTGTTTTTTTTTTTTTCGAGTTTTTGGTGTTTTTCGTATTTTTTTTCTTTTAAATTTTCACTACTTTATAAGTTTGTTTTTAGTTTGGTGTTCTTGATTTTGTTTGCTTAAGATGGTTTCGTTTGGTCAGAGAGAAGTACACTATACTATATATATATGTATATAGATACTGCTAAGTACACATACTCACGCACAGTTACATACATACATTTAACTAACTTCGTCTTATTGATTTTGCATATGTATAAATTTGTCCTTAGTTCGATTTTTGTCACACGTTAAAGTTGTTGCAAAGCGAACAAACTAAAAAAAACAAAAAAAAAAAAACAATTTCTTTTTTGTTGTCATGTTTTTTTTAAGACTATAAAGTTATATACACATGCATACATACATGCGTACACACACACACACGCACACACTTCTATATATATATATATATATATGTGTGTATGTGTGCGTGTATAGATATGCATATATATGTATGCGTTCATAAAGCATTACCCCTTGGTGGTCTCTGTTACAACAGCGCATTTATATTTTGCTTCATATCAGTTTTCTTTTCTTTTATTTGCTTTTCCAAATTTTAACTCTAATTTCTTCTAATGGTGTGTGTGTGTGTTGGGTGTGTGTGTGTGTGTTGTGGGTGTGTGTGTGTGTTGTGGGTGTGTTGGGTGTTTATGTGTTACATGCATTTTACAATTTGATGTTTTGTTGTTTTTTTCGCTTTAATATTGTTCATATAATAGATTTTGTTAAGTGTGTGTTGTGTGTGTATTGTGTGTGTGTGTGTGTTTGTGTTGGTTGTGTGTGTGTGTGTGTTTGTGTTGGTTGTGTGTGTGTGTGTGTTGTATGTGTGTTGTGTGTGTGTGTGTTGTGTGTGTTTGCTGTTGTAGCCAACAAGATGTGATTGTTGTCTCTAGTTTTTGTTGTTGGTCTAAAAAATTATTTATTACAAATGATTTACTTTTGTAATATGCATTTTTCTTTGTGTTTTAGTTTCATTCTTTTTGTATTTCTTGGTTGTTTTGTTTGTGTTGTGTTGATTTTCAAAATCTATGCTTAATTGTTGTTAATTGTTGGGCGGAACTGTTATTTTTATTTTAATTTATTTATTTCGTTTTATGTTGTTGTTGTTGCTGCTGATGCTGCTTATGCTGCTGCTGCTGATGATGCTGCTGCTGCTGATGCTGCTGATGATGCTGCTACTGCTGCTGCTGTGTGCGATTGTTGTTCTCGTTTGACAGAATTCGAAGAAACAAAGAGTTGGGAACAATAAGTTTTGCTGCTTGTTCATTGTTGTTGTGCTTGTTTTTGTTGTTTAGTTTTTCCTTTGTTGTTGTTGTTGTTTTGTTTTTCGTTTTTTGTTTTTGTTTTTATAAGGTGGGAGCTGTTGCACACAATTCAGTTGTTGTTTTCGTATTAGTATTAACATTATTATTATTATTATTATGATTATTGTTATGTTTATGTTTATGTTTATAGTTATTGTTATTGTTATTGTTGCCTCTTACTGTGCCGCAGTGCCGCTGCGTAGCAAGAATTTGTAATTGTGATCCTTCTCCGCCTGATGGAAGCCAGCTGAATGGGCTGCAAATACAATTTCGATTACAATGCAAGTTGCAAACAAAGAAATTCATAAATTTAAAAAATTTTTTTTTTTTTACCATTAACAGCGGCAACTGCTGCTGCCGTATTGGCCGCTGTTGCTGTCACATTTGTGGCGCCAACGACAGCGCCGCCATGGAACTTATTGTTGTTGTTGCGCGTGACAGCCAACATATGCTTCTGTGTCGCCGTTGGCGGCGAGGAGCCCGCTGACGATGACGATAATAGTGACGACGGAGATGAGCTGGACGACGACGACGATGATGATGACGATAATAGTGACGACGGAGATGATGAGATGGACGACGACGACGATGATGATGACGATGACGACGACGATGACGATGATGACGACGAGGAGCCAATGAACGAGACCGATGATGAGACTCCGCTCGACGAGGAGCTCGGCGATGGCGTCGACGGTGTTGGCGACACGCTTGTTGTCAGCATCGTTGCCCCAGCCACAATTGGAATGTCCGCCGGGCTGCTGTGCGGCGACATCGATGAGGCTATCGGTGAGCTATTGTTGCTAATGTTGTTGTTGTTGTTGTTGATGCATTTTGTCTTCAATGGATTTATTGCCACAACAACAGCTGCCGCAGCGGCGGCGGGATTCATTAATGGATTCTGATTATGATTCGGATTCTGTGTGAAGCTGACGGCAGCGGAGGTAACATTGTTGTTGTTGTTGTTGACGTTGTTGCTGTTGTTGTTGTTGTTGCTAAATTTACTGCTGTTTGGATTGCTGCCCTTGAGCAGGCCTATTGCAGCAGCGGCTGCAGCGGCGGCGGGATTCAAATGCAGATTCGCATTCTGTGCAAAACTGATGACAGCAGAGTTGATGATGCTTTTGATTATGTTGTTGTTGTTGCTATTGTTGTTGTTGTGTTTGCTGCTGTTGTTCGCGTTGCTCTTGTTTATCACAGGTGACATGGCCGTTGTTGCCACAGCGCTTGGCAACTGTAACGCATGCATAAATGGTGCGACAGAGACAGCAAGATGCAGCGAGAGAGAGAGAGAGAAGATAAAGATTAACATACGAAATAAATATTAAATAACAAATAGCTCATTCGTTGAAATACTCAATCCTAACCAACTAACATTTGGCTTAAAGTCGTTGGCAACAGTTTCAAGCATTAATTTGTAGATTTCTGGCCAAGATCGCCTTTGTTCAATTAACTGGAGAGAGGATTGAGTAGATCAAGCAAGCCAAAGACTTACAGCAGCGGTGCTGACGGGCGTGGCGGTGCCATCAAACAAAATGGGCTGGGCTGCTGCTGCCAGTGATGGAGATAACGATGAGGACGACGATGGTGAAAATGATAACGATAACGATGGTGACGACGCTGATGATGATAAAGACGATGATGAGGTTGCCAGGCAGACAGCATCATTGACATCTGCAATAAGTACAAAAAGAGTTCAATTTATTTTCCAATTCAAATTCAAATTCGAATTCGAATTCGAACTCGATCTTCAAACTCCATATTTGTATTGCATAAGCTGAAGGTAATCAAAAAAAAAAGCACCGCTCAAATGATATGCAAAACGTGAGCTACATTTTGCTGAGCGCAAGTGTAAATTGGGGCGTTGTTTATATATATATATATATATAATATATATATATATTATATCTATATATATATCGTATATATATCTGTGTATATGTATTAAGGTGTGTCTGTAGTTGCATGCGGTTTTCATGGTTGCACAAGTTCATTTGAATTGCAGCTTATCGCATCCACATTCACAACCACCCACCCACACACACACACTCATACTGACACACACACACACACACTACTGGACTCTACCTTTGTCATTGAATGGAATGCTCTGATCCGTGGGCCTTTTCAGGCTATTGAGACGTTTTTGCAGCTCAATCTTTCGCTTGGCCTGAACCTCCAATTCCGCCTCCTGACTCTGGGCGAGCTCAGACAGTTGCTACAAGAGAGACAGACAGACACAGAGAGAAAGAGTTATAAAATATATATAGAGAGAGAGAGAGAGAGTCGAATGGGGGGCATGCCACTTACTGTGACAAGTCGGTGCGCCTTATCGAGTATTGTCAAATTCGATGTCTTTTTGCGATCCTCCTCCTTGAGCCGCAGCTCGTTCTTCAGCACCTCGTAGCAGCCCTTGAGATGCGCCCGCCGATTCTTCTCCAGCTTGTTGTGCACCTCGCGTGTTCCCGCCCTGCACCAAAGAAAATGAATCATAATTAAGCCAGTTTTCTGCAAATTGCAATTGTTCACATTAATGCTAATTTTTATTCAAGCTGTTTGCGCCGGCACCAACCAGTGAGCACTACTCATATTAACACCTTGCATTTCATAGCTTTATTGATAATTGATTTCTTCATTTTATCCAAATATAAATATCTATTCAAATTTTAATTATACTGTACAAATATCTTTAAAGTCAGATGATATATTTTGTATACCCTCAAACCAGTTAAAATGGGAAAAGGGGTTATCAGAGATAGAGACTCAAGAATCATGTTTATATCCGTTTATCGATAACTTGCCCCGTCTCCCGAATATCGTTACACATTTCCCTGACCAATAATAGATATAATTAATACAAATTTAGCCTTTTAATTGATATACGATGATATATCCAGACATACTATAGATCAACTGTAAATGCAGGCTTTTGTTAACCAAAAAAATAATATCTATTATCTACTATTATCGGTCTGAAGTGCAGGAGGAAGGCATCTGCATGTTCCATAAGCTATATATATATATATTCATATATTTATTTTCTATTTATCCATTTAGTTTGGTTCATTATAAATCGACCAGCTCAAAAGAGATGGGTTTATTATAAGTCATTTTGGACTACCACATCATATATATATATCGTGTATATTGAGAGATATAACAAAGATATAGCTTACCCATTGCTATTGGAACTGATGGTGCGCCTGCGACCGCCATGGCCGGTCAGCTGAGATCCCGTCACTGGCGCCGAGGTGGATACCGATGCGGCCGATGCCTGGTGCTGATGCTGGTAGTGCTGCGGATTGAGAATCTGGCGATACGAGGTGGCTGTTATTGTGCCCGTTCCGGTGCCTGTGGCATTGGTTGCGCTCGTATTGGTGGTTCGTCCAGCGCCCACATAACTCATGTGCGCATCCTCCGATCCGCCGAGGAGCAGGGCCTGCCCCGTTTGCGCTGAAAGTTTATGGGAGGACATTGAATAGGAGCGGATTCGGGCATGCGGCTCGATCACGCGACGCGGCGCCATTGGTGGCGGTGTAAGCGTTATTTGCGATTTAGGCGTTTGACGCCTCAGCGCCGGAAAAGCGGCCAATTCATCGCAAGAGATTTTATAGCCACTGGCCACGGTTACGGCTACGGCTCCACTCCCACTACCATTTCCAGCTCCAGTTCCAGCTCCAGCGCCAGCTGCAACCGTGACTCCTCCAGCAACTGGGGCTGCTTGGACAATGGGGCCACCGTTTTTGGCATCGGCCACAACGAAATACTTGCGCGGTGCCGCCTCGCTAGCAGCGCTGCCAATGCCAGCGACCAGTTTATGCTTCAACGTTGACGTGGGCGTGGCAGTGGGCGTAACCGTACTGCTACTGCCGCCTGTGCTGCTTGTGCTGGTCGCAATCGGCAAATGAAGTTGCAACGGCGTTGCAACCGACGGCACCACCACAAAAGGGTTGCCATCAAAGCGGCCAGCAGCAGTTAATTTTGTTGTTGGACTTGTTATTGCTGTTGCTCTGCCTGTCGCTAGATGTTGTTGTTGATGTTGAGGTTGGTGTTGTTGTTGTTGTTGGTGGTGTTGAGGTTGGGAGTACGAATTGGAGTTGAAGTTTGAGGAGGAATTTTCATCCTCTAAAATAAAATAAAAACAAAAATAATAAAAAATTATATTAATTTAAAATCGAAAATTAATTCAAATCTAAGCAAAATCCAAAAAGTATTTGTGTAAAATTATATATATGCTTATCAGGTTAAATGATATATGAAAATATGAATAATAAATACGATTTTGCTTGCAAATACGTAAATAAACTAACTTATAGATCTTGATCAAAAGCATTTCAAAATAATAGAACAAATATACTACAAACACAAAATACAAAAATAAAAATATAAAAAACAAAACACATAAAAATTAACATCAAAGGCATGGATGGATAATGCACATTAATAATAAGCAACAACAACAACAAAAATAACAAAATCGAAACGCTTAAAGCAATTTAGCACAGATTTCAAATGAGGTATAAATTAATGCATGAGATGATTTCTGAATAGTTATTAACAAATGAATCAAGTCAATTAAATTTGGCACTAGATTTAGGGGGACAATACGCTGCGATTTCAATTCAATGCTTATGAAATTATAATCATATTTATGGAGGGCACAATTTCAAAACAACAACAACAACTCGACATGTTAAATGAATCTCTCACTCTCTCCCTCCCCCTCTCTCTCTCTCTCTCCCTCCCCCTCTCAACCCCTCTCTCTCTCTTTCTCTCTTACTGTTTATGCAAAAACACAAATAAGTTCAATACATATAAAAGAGATCAATTCCACCCACACAAAGCACATACACATGAAGATCTCTCTTTTAAAGAAAAGAAAAGATGCAAAGATATCGATCAACAAACTCTTTCAAATCTTTCACTCTCTTGCGTAAATTACATGAGCTTTGCTGTGTGTACACACAAAGCGAATGGATACAGTTTGTGCTGGCGACGCTGCTGCTGCTAAGCATTCGATCGCCACGTGCGCTTTCATCACGTGGTTCACACAATTGCATACATGTTTGTACACACACACACATACCAAGACGACGATAGTGGCGATATATCCATTTCTTTTTGGGCGGCGCCACTGCTGACGTCAACGTCAACGTTGAGGGTAACTGAGACGGTGACTGCGACTGCTGCGCCAGAAGCAAAGCTTGCAGCGCGTCAAGGCGAGTCAGAAGCTCAGCGAACAGCCGAAGCTGAGATGACATTAAATCAATGTTTTCTTCGCGCTGCATTTTTTTATTGAACACAAATAAAAAAAAAACGAGAGCCGGTGTATTGTGTGTGGTTTGTGTGTCTCAGCGCGCGACTAAACGGCAAATGTAATTTGGAACTGCGCTCGCTGATGCAAAATGCAACAATAAATGCAAGAAATAAATGCAATATACATAAATGCAAATTGAAAGCAGCAGCAGCAACACGAGACACGCACGCATTCGTTAGCATATTACAGTTACAACAACAATAGCAACGACAGTAACTGTCATGAACAGCAGCAAAAAGACGCCTCTTTTATATTGCGCGCTTTTAGGCGACAAGCGAAAAAAGAAAAAAGAGAGAGCTTGGCTGGCTTGGCCCCACGGGCATCAGCTCACTCTTAACACACACGCACACACACACACACATTGTGAAGAGAGCGGAATTGCATTGAGCACAAAGATCTACAATGAAAAGCAACAAACAAAACTGCGCTGCTGATTACAATAAACACTCTCTCGCATATCAGACACATGTATATGCCTATGTGTATATGTATATGTGCGAATATTATAATTGTTTGTATGCTGTGTGTTTGCTGATTTCGCTTGAATTCACTAGAAGCTAGAGAATTATCACCTAATACATACATAAACACACATAAGAGAAGGGAAACTGAAGGGAATGGAAGATTGGAATAGCCACCCACTGTGTACAAGTGCATACATACATACATACATACACACACACACACGCCTTTCCATTTACTTGCTCACACTCACTTTCTCAAACATGCACATGCAACCATAAGCTGCTTTGAGTTGCATAATATTTGCAGTTGCCTATCCTCAGTTTATTGTTTGTTGTTGTTATTTTATTGCGGGTTCAGCTGAGCGCAGTCTGACCGAAAAACCAAACACACAATTACACACACACAAGGCAACAATAACAGCAGCAGAAAGCAAAGACAGCTGTCAAAATATTACAAACGCCAAATTGCAGCACGCAGCGAACATGCAACAAAAACGACATGCATACGTTATAAGTGTAAAGAAAACATAAACATTAAGCATAAAATAACATAAAAAGAAAGGCAGACGCTAATAAAAATATGAACGAGCTCTGTACGGGAAGCAACAAAACAAAAAACAAAACAAAAAACAACTACAAAAAAAATGCGTACAAAGTTCATTGACTTTGCTTTACATTGGCGCGCGGCGTGCCGAAGAGAGCGCTTAAGAGTGGCTCTCTCTATCTCGCAGTTCGCATATTACGTTTGCAAAGACAGAAAACAAACACACAAAACCAGTAGCACAAGACAAGCAAACAGTGAAGAGAGCACGAGCCACGGGCGCTCTCGCTCTCGTTCTCTTTTTTTTAGAGTGCGCCCCGTTCACGTGGGGCTGCGAGAACAGCGATACGTAAACAACAATGGGGACTGTCTGTATATATATATATAAATATACATGAGTGTGTGTCGCTATGACTAATTTTTCTGCCCGTTTTTTCATGGTTGCGGTTGACTGAATAGGGGAAAGAGAAAAAAGAGCAGAAGAGAGCGCACAAACAGGCGAGAGAACGAGCAGCGATATGACGTGACCGCAAACAACAACAGCAACAAGTACGAGCGAGCGTACGTGCAAAAAGCCAAAGACAAAATGGTAATATCACACACACAATCATACATTTCAATATATGTATGTGTTTAAACACACATATATTTATGTATGGACAAGTTGATATGTGTGTTTCAGCCAAATGAGCACACCACATAGTCAAAAAAAAAAGAAAAAAAAATATTGCCGCTGGGCTAGCAGCACGCACACCTCTTCGAGCATTAGTCAATACAGCAGTAGCAGCAGCCGCAATAAAAACAATAACACCAGCAATATTAGGCAGTAAATTTAGCACATGCAAATTTGGCTGGTTTGAGCTGAGCAAACAGAAAGCAATAAACAGCGCTAAAAATATAACAGTACCTGCTGCCGTCGCACTTGCAACCTGACAACGACATGAGAAGAGAGCATGCGTATTTTTGTTTTTGTCGAAGAGAGCGAGAGAGAGCTTGTTCATTTTTGTTATTTCTTCTGTTACCTATGCGACTGTATGTGTGTGTGTGCGAGTGTAATGCACGCCCACGCAAAGTACAACTCCTCTCATTTCATGGCAATGTTATTGTTATTGTTACTTTGGCTGTCTGCTGTTGTTGCTGCTGCTGTAAACAAGGTCAAAGCAAGTTGAAATGCAACAGCAGCTGCGCAACTGAGCCACGACTGGTACACAGAAAGATAACATACTTATAACAGAAAGAGGGAGGGAGAGTTTTGGAGAGTGTATGCAATGTATGCATGTGTGTGTGTGCTCAAAAATGATCAAAAATTGTGATTTGCAACTCACCCGAAACAATGCTGAGACATTCGCTGCTGCGACCCGCTGCTAACTCGACAACGGCGCCGCCGTTGCTGCTGCTGCTACTGCCGCTGCCAGCGTACTCATAATCGTGAGTAACAATTAATTGACTGCGTGGACTGTTGCGATGGCCGTTGCTGAGACGGATCACTGCTGCCGATGATGCACCGATGGCGGGTATTGTTGTTATTGCTGCTGGTGTTAATGCTGCTGCTGCTGCTGCTGCTACAGCTGCTGTTCTTGTTGTTGTTGATAATGTTGATAATGTTGCTGCTGGCGTGTTGTTTCTGTTGAGTTGACTTGCGTTGTTGTTGTTGTTGTTGTTGCTGCTGCTGTATCCATTATTAGCACTGATGAAATGCCCATCCGATGCTAGCGGAGATCGCTCTTGCTCTTGCTCTTGCTGCTCAATGAATTGAGCAGCTTGCAGTAGGTCCTCTATGCCGCCCTGTGACATAGCCGCGTCTCACAACACCCACACACTCACACCCGCACACACACTCACACACACACACACACAGCGCACACGAAGAGACCGTACAATCGAACGAACGAACGAGCGAGAAGGTGATAGGGAGACAGAGGGAGGGAGTCACTCAGATTTGGGTCGACACGTATACAGTTAAAATTTTGGTTGTTTATTTTTTCTTTTCTTTTTTATTTGCTCCGCTTTATTCGTGCTTCTTCCTCTTCTTTTTGGTTCTTCTTATTTGCGGAGTGGACTGCAATTGTTGTTATTCTTGTTGTTAGCTATTGCAGTTACAATAAGCACCGTTTCCTTAGTTTCTTTCGATTAATTTTCTTTTGACAGTTGTATGTACATAATATGCATGTATGCTGAAATGACAGTAGAATGAACGATTACTATAAATCTTTGTTTAAATGATCGATTAAGCTCATAAATATATATATATATATACACCCAAAGCTACAAAAGCTTTTAAAGTTTTTTTTCTTCCTTGATTTCATAATAACTAAAAAACAATAATACAACTGATTAATATTGTTTAATTAGTTTGGTGTTTGAGCAAAACGAAAATGAAATTGTTTGTCGCCTGTACGCATTGCTGCTGAAGGCAGCAGTTAGAGGCAGCTGTTGCGTTTGCGCTGCGCCAATTGTGCACAGCTGCGTGGCAGCAGCAGCACAAAAACATCGACACACTTCCAAATACAAACAACTACAGACAAAAGAGCGGCTGCCCCAACAAGTTGCACAGCGACAACGCAACGCTGTCGACGCAGACGCCGACGCAGCAAACGCCTATCAATGAAAATTATATTTCACTCGTGCGTGAATTCGAATTCAAAGTCGACATCAGCTGCTGCTGCTCCTCCTCCTCCTCCTCCTGCTCTTTATCTATGCGTGTGTGTGAGTGTGTGTGTGTGACCAACTAATGGTGCTTTGTATTTTTGTCATAAGTAGCCCCTTTAATAGTTCATAATTTATTATACAAAAAAAAGGTCAAGGGTCGATGCAATTGGCACCTGGCAACAGAAGGACATTGCAGCCGGCTGTCCAATTCATATTTTAAAGAGAGTAATCAAGTGAGAGACAGTGTGGGAGAGTGATGCACCAACAGTCATTGGAAGCTTGCTGCCATGCAGGAGCTTTGGTTTTTTTTTTTTTTTAAATAACGGCGGCTTTTTTTGTTTGTCAGTTGTCATAGCTCTCGCTCTCTCTCTTTTTCCTCTCTCTCCTATATTCTCGCCTTGACATTCAACGCAATTTGATTTGTCGTCTCAGGGTTGGCAGGAGCAAAGCTTTGTTGCTGTACGTACGATATAAATACATGTGTCCGTATATATATATAAGTATGTATGTATGTGTGTATGAATGAATGCATATGTATGCATGTATGTATGTATATTTACACATACAGGGTGCGACGTTGACATTTTCATTTTGCAAACACAACTAGGAGAGTGACAGAGAGAGATTGATAGGGAGAGAGAGAGATATAGGAAAGACGAGTGCGTGGTAAAGCTTGACAAACTTGCGCGTGGCAAAATTCTATAAAATATTCAAATGCAAATCGCTTTTAATGGAACCACAATTTGCAGTAATTGCCCGAGTTAACAAGAACAAGCAGAAGAAGGTGGCAGTCACCCGCTCCCGCATATATATATATATATATATATTTATATATATATATATATATATATTGAGACTAAGGGCTGTTTGCGGTCACCATTTGGGAACGTGACTTTTGCCCTCAGCGCGTTAAATAAAAAGGAAACGCAGTAGCGATGACGCGACAGCGACTGCCCTTATCAGCTCAGCTCTCAATCGACCCCGTGTGGCAACAATTCAAGCAACAAGAACAACAGCAACAATGCCATATCAAGCTACCCCAAATGGGCCAAGGGTCGCTCTCACCTTACGACGCCTAGTCATATTTCTCAATACTTTATGGCCTATTGTCGTTCGTCAGGCTTTCTTTCTTTCTGTGTAATTTTTGTTTTTTTCTTATTTTTATATCGAGTGAGAGCATCGTGTGAAAGAAACCTTTGCGAACATTTTGAGGCCGTCACAGGACAGAGGGGGAATTGCCCCTCTCATTTCCTCTATTCTCCTTGTTGCAATTGAGGAACGCAGTCAAATACATATTCCTTGAAAGCACTTCAAAACTGAAACCGGTTCGAGCAACGTCTGAGAACCAAAACTTAAGACCGCATCAGAAGAAGCTCTAGTTTTGAGCAGCTACAAAATATATTTAGCCAGAGTGGACTTATTTCCTATATTTATAAATATATATATATATATGTAAATATAATATTTAAATCAGTTGTTTTTTACAAATGGCTAAAAATTTTAAATAATGCTCAGTGTAAGCATAAAACTTTTATATGCAGAATAAAAATGTACTTTTATCAAGTACAGTTATCTATAAAATAATCAACAAATTAGTTTAAAATGTGTAACACATAATTCCGGAAGGAGTGGCTCAATGCGTTATCGCTCGTTCGGCAAATGAATGCCTCGGGTTTCCAGCTCAGATCTCCAGTGTAGTGATAAACAACCTATCGGTCTCTGTGTCCTTAATTCCAGCCCCCCTTCCATCTGTCGACGGAGATCATAGCGATCGTGATTGTCGCATAAATAGGTCTGTTCTTTAGGCTTACTATTGGCTGATAAGTTAATTGACGGTATCGTTTAACTTTGTTTGAAGTGTGCGTAAATATTCCGTGTATAACTGATTGGATTAAAGTTACTAATACACTTTCTATGTGTTGTATTGTCGTCAACAGTATTGGGTTCTGTCTGTTTTTGGGTGAATTGTTTTCAGAGAAAATAGTTATCGTATTTAGTATTATTAACCAGCATCAAGTATCTGGTCGATCTATGTGGGTGCAGGGTATCTCGTAGTCGGGCGCTCACTTGAAATAAGTAAATAAATAAATCGTAATGATTTATTGATTGATTAAACTTCTTATTAATTATTTAAAATTAATAATCCATCATTAACAATCCATCAATGAATTATTGTATAAATATATATGCACTATTCTGATCAGCACAATTATCAAATTGGTACCGAAACGATAATGAAATTGTTGTTTTGTCCATTTATATGTTTTTTATTTTGTTTGTCACGTGATCATCTCGAGCTGCTCCAGCTTGTTATCACAATATATCATTTTGTAGTAATTCTGCGCTTAGTTGTGACACATTGCAATGGATGCAATAAATGCCGGTGCTCTTTGCTTTCAAAGTCATTCGCAAGCTCACACGCAAACACACACACACACACAGTCACTTTCTACCAACATTTTGTTTTTGTTTTTTAGTAAAATATATGACAAACATTTGATGTTGATGAAAATAAAACTCCGATTTGACTGTCAAAACGGAATGTAGAAAGTGAATTTCAAGAAAGAAAAAAAACAAGCAGAGAGCGTATAAAAACAAAAGAGCAAGCAAAGCAGACTAGCCCAAAGGGCGAAGCAAAAAATATTCTGACGTTTCGAGGCTTTTCATGCTTTAGTTTTGCATACAAAATCACACACACACGTGAGAGCTAATTCACACACACATAGATGGCAGAAAAGAGAGAGAGGCTAACACACACACATAGGCACGCACTTTCTTTACATTTCGTTTTGACGTCGCGTACGTGTGGTTTTATTATTGTTGCTAATTTTGAAATCACAAAAATAAAAAGAAGAGTGCTGGCAGCGCGCAAGAAGAGAGCAATTTAGTTGCTTTCGCTGCTGCCGTCGTTGTTGATTTTGCTGCTGCTGCATATAAAAATAGCCAAACGATTGTCTGGCGGCCAGAAAGAGCGAGTGATGTTTGTGTTTGTGATGTGTGTGTGTGTGTATGTATGTAAGTGTGTGTGTTTGAAAGTGTGGGAGCGCCATAGAAAGGACATGAGATCTCCATCAAGTCTAAGTCACAGTTGGCAGAGCTGCTTTGTTATTGTTATCATTATTGCTTTTGCCGTTAGTTAACGACACACACACACAGAAACACATATATACATAAACACTACAGTTTTTTAATTGAATTCACTTTTTAAAAACAATAACGCACACAGCGACAGCTGTATGCTTGAACCAAAGCTGGGAACGCACTTTGTGGCACGGCCACGAGAAAAAGCTCACGTACAATGTACACTCAACACACATACGCGAGCAAAAACAGAAAAAAATACAGTAAAAAACAAAAGAAAACGAAGAAAAAAAGCTAAAACTAAAATTGCTGTATTTGATTGTTGTTGTTTTACTTTTTCTTTGTAATAATATGGTATGTGTTTTTCCTCTTATTTTTTGGTAAAGAATTCGATTTTTTATTGAATGCTGTGCACCTACTTCTTTGTTGCGGTATTGGAGAATTGGAAAAAAAATAAAAATTTGTTTTTACTGACGCAACGGACTGACGTCGTCTGCTGCTTACTGCGACTGCGACACCGACCCGCACGGCACGGCTAAACAACGTATAATAAAAACGGTCAGGCGGCAACGCCAACGTTGACAAACTGCTAGCAGCGCCAACCAGAGAAAAAAAAGCCAGAGAGAGAGAGATCGAAATGGGGAGAGAGATCAACTGAGTTGCATAGAGCTTGCGCGTGCTGGTATTGCTTTTGTGTGTGTTGTGTGTACGGATGAATTTGTGTCTGTTGTGTAGGTGAAGCAAAGAGAAGCGTAAATATGAGAGAGAGAAACAAAAAGCACGCGCGTCATGTACAAAATGTGTCTGATGTGCACGCTGGCATCGCCCCGCCCCACCCCGTGCAAGTTAACTACACGCACACACATACATATATTTATAATGCATATATGTATGCATGAATGTACATACATATATACATACATATGCAAGTACGCTCATAAAAGGGCACATGCTAAAAACAAAGCCAAAAGCTGACGAACTGGTCCGCAGCAGCAGCAGGAAAAATCAACTTCTCTCTTGCTCTGCCCTGCACTTTGAACTGAAATTACTCTCACGTACATACAAACATTCATATACATATACATATACATATACATTTATATATACATATACATATATATGTATTTTCAATAGTATTGTATGTATGCATTTGTTGTTTTTTGTAATTACCGTTAAATTATGAACAAATTTTTAATTGTTGCTTTTTACACTCACACACACAGGCACTCACACACACTCACACACACTCACAGCAAGCACTAGCACGTCAAAGCACATAATCATATGTATGTGTGTGTACACAGATACGTTTTGTACATTTATACGTACACTTGAAAAAAAAAAAAACTAAACGATAAAATTGCAAAAAACGTAGCTGCTCTGCTATTTTATATTTTGTGTTTTGTAATTTGTATTTTGAATTATGAATTATTGTTGATCGTTCGCTCGAGTTAGCTACTATGTTTCTTTATGCTGCTACCCGCACACACTGCAATGACACAAGCAAAAGCAAACTAAATGCTGGCGCTGTCGCTGGCTTTAACTTTGACTGCCACAGTCGCAGTCGCAGTCACAAGCGCTAGCAGCAGCAGCAGCAGCATTCGCAAAAACAACAACGGCAAAACGCACAGTGCAGCCGTAGTACGCGAGAGCGGAGAGCGTGAGCGCACGTGACGTGGTGCCCCGTTGAAATTTTTGTCTGTATTTGTTTGCATTTGTGTGAGCGCGAAACAGGAAGACCAAAATAACAACAACAGCAACAGCAGCAGCAGCAGCGTCAGCGACGACGGCCCAGCTACATTTGTAATTGTAAATAACAGAGAGAAGGCAAGAACATTAGGGTGGCACCGAATACGTAAGCCCGACTGGATTGGAAAATTTGGAGAGCCAACTGCCAAATAAAGACGCAACATAAACTTACAAAATTTCCGTTATACATATATATATATAAATTAAAATTCAAGACAGCTGTCGAATTGCAAGCAAACAACAATAAATATTTTTTCTGTTCGGTAATTATCAATAACCAAATGTATTTCGAGAGGAAGTTAACAGTTCATCATTGGGTTTCGACTCTATTTGGGACCACTCTAAGATGCTGCGAATGCCCTGTTGTGCTTATGCTGAGCCGCTACGTCTGCGAAGCCGTCAACGACTGCGACGCTGACGGTGACAGCGACTGCGACCGTGGCTGCAGAAGCCGCTTCTTTATGCTGCGTTGTTGCTGCTTCGCAGCGACGGCGATTGTAAGTTATAGTTTGGTTGCTGTTGTTGCTAATGCTGCTGCGCTGCAGCCGCTTTTTTATGCACTGTTTCGTTTTCCAAAATGTTTTGTTGCCGGGCTTTTGTTATTGTTATGATGCGTCGTCGTCGTCGTCGTGGGCAATTTCGAAACGTGCTGGCATTTGTGTGGAACGGAACTTGTTTTGATATGCATGGGCTCGTCGTTGCGGCTTCGCTGCTAGCGTCGCATGTAATACTGGCAGTGGCAGTGGCAGCGACAGCCTCTCCAAACTTGCAGCCCCAAACAACAAAAGCAACAGCAAATTGTTTGTTTTTACAATTCCTCTTGCATTTTACTTTATTGTGCGTTTCCCTTTATACATGAGCACACACACACACACATGCATGTATATACATTGTATATGAGGGGGCAGCTTGCAGCAGCAACACTGCAACCGCGCTGCCTGCGTCGCTGCCGCCAACCCAGCAAAGTTTGAAGAAGGTTCATTGTACTGTTTTGGGTTTCGTCTTTGCCACTTTGCCACTTTGCCAATTTGTCGCATTTCGCCTTTAACATATTATAAATTCTTGTTCTTTCGACTTACTTTTGACTTACATTCTTGCAAAAACAGTTAGTCTATTTCAATAAGAGTTTACTTTTTTACAGCAATATTCAACGAGTTAGTTGTTAGCTTCCCAATGCTGGCCATAATCAAAATCACATCACAGCAACGATTATATTGCGTAGTATTTATTGCTCTTAATATATATACAACAAAATCTGGCTCAAATCTGATCTGATTGACACCTATTTCGAGATGAAGATGCTTAGAGTCTATATGTATACCGTGTAAAAATAAAAAAATCGGCAAATTGCAATGGTAAGTTATTCACGGAGTTTTCAATGGTTTAGGAACGTCCACTCATTGTCGCCCCACACGCAACCACGATATGAATTGGTTGTGGCACCTATTATGAGCTGGTAACAGAGTATTCTGCTGTCAGCTACTTCCGACTGCAATGTTCTTACACTTTTATTTTTATTGATTATTTTTATTTTTAAAATTATTAATTATGCCATAATTAAATTGAGACATGGTAAAGCGTAGGTAAATAAATATTTACATTGAAATGAAGTTTATTTTTATATGAGCATTATTTGCGCAAATGTGCGGTTCCAAAATAAATGGCAAGCCTAGCTGGACAGCTGAACAACGAGCCCTATATAACGGGACAGTTGGCCAGCTATAATCATCAGCTTTCGTCGTCACTTCCAGAAGTGAAGTAAGACGACAAGTTCGCAGCAAATACAGCACCATGAAACTAACTCTTGGCTGCTTTATTGGTAAACTCATTCAACACTGCACCTGAGGATTATTTGCAACCAATCATTTCTTCCTTCAGCGACCATTGTGCTCCTAAACAGTGCCGATCGGTGCTCAACGTGCGATTGCCTAACAACAACAGAGCCCCAAACAACAAATCGACCAACCTCAAGTCCACCAACAAGAAATCCACCAACAAGTACTCCATCAACAAGTATTCCACCAACAAGAACTCCAACAACAAGAAATCCACTAACGACTACAAAAGCGTGCCTATCCACAAATCCACCAACAAGAACTCCAACAAGAAATCCAACAACAAGTAATCCACCAACAAGAAATCCAACAACAAGAAATCCACCAACAAGAACTCCAACAACAAGAAATCCACTAACGACTACAAAAGCGTGCCTATCCACAAATAAACCAACAAGAACTCCAACAAGAAATCCAACAAGAAGTAATCCACCAACAAGAAATCCAACAACAAGAAATCCACCAACAAGAACTCCAACAACAAGAAATCCAACAACAAGTAATCCACCAACAAGAACTCCAACAACAAGAAATCCACCAACAAGAACTCCACTAACGACTACAGAAGCGTGCCCATCCACAAATCCACCAACAAGAACTGCAACAACAAGAAATCCAACAACAAGAAATCCAACAACAAGTAATCCACCAACAAGAACTCCAACAACAAGAAATCCACCAACAAGAACTCCAACAACAAGAAATCCAACAACAAAAAATCCAGCAAAAAGAAATCCACCAACAAGAACTCCACCAACAAGAAATCCACCAACAAGAACAACAACTAGGAGAGCATGTGGACCGGGCGGCAGGCCTTGCTTTGGTTGTCCACCACAAGGACAGCTCTGCAGAGGGCTTTTGAGTAGACTGGATGCGATTAGGCGATTGATTAAGCAGTGCGTCTGTGGTCAGAACTCATGGTGTCAGCAATGAGCATCTTGCGACAATACCAACAACAATTCGGTGTCCTGGCAAGGACATTAAGAATGAGATCAGACAACCACCCAGCGATTATTGACTGACAGAAATTGAATTAGCATTTTTTAGTTTATGTTATTAATTGTTATTGATTTTTAAAAATATTTTATTTAACAAATAAAGTTCAATTTTGTATATTGCATTTATTGACAGGTTTACGATTTAGGGGTTATTTGTGCATTAACAGGCTAACAGAAATAAAGGCGGTCACAATTGGGAAGAACTGCAGCTGAGGGAAAATGCAGCGAAAAGCTTTTGGCAATGACGAGGGCCAATGGCAAAAGTTCAAAGGGCAGATGCGCAAAACCAGAAGCGGAAGCAAAGCGTAATTGGCAAAAAAGGCAGGCTTACATTGAGTCGCCTCTACCGGCAAACAATGCAGCGTTGCGCTGAGAGCGATTGAAAAGCCCAAATGGCAACTCGAGCTCTACTTGAGAGTTTATTACATCGCAAACAAAAACAAAAACAAACCCAAACACAAAAACACAGCAAAGCGAGACGCAATACAGGCAACTGAGATGGAGAGACAGAGAGAGAGCGTGAGAGAGAGAGAACGGGATTATTTTGTGGAGAGCAAGAGAGCGCCAGTTGAAGAAAACCAAGTGGCCAAGGAGCTTGGTGCTAAAAAAAAACCAAAAAAAAAAAAATAACTAAAATAATTGAGTGTGTGCAAAGAGCGCGCAAGATAAAATGAGAGCAAAGCAGGATGACGAAAAAGCATGTGAAGCAGCAGCAAGGAAAATGCGTCGCAAAAACACAGCGCAGGTGCGTAGAGTGCAAGTCATGGTGGCCGGCAGGACGAGAGAAAATAAAACAGAGAGAATTTCAAATTACTTACTATGTATGTCTACACATATATGTATGTATGCATGTGTGTATATATATATAGCAGCATGGGAGGAGTGAAAAGTAACCGGAACACAAAAGGAAAGAAGATGAAATCAAGCACAGAAACCGTACAGAAACATCAACAATAACAACAATGTGCAACGTGCGAATCAAACAGAACCAGAGAAAGAGAGAGAGAGAGAAAAAGAGAGAGAGCGGACGGATGTGGGAGTCTGTTTATGTGTGAGTGAGTGGCTGAGAGAGAGAGGAAAAAGAGAAGAGTCTTGTCTTTGCCACGCTGTTAAATGTGAATGGAAACAGCAACCAACGATTGCGTTGGCGTCAACACCCGATGCTGACTATGCAACAATTTGTTGCCGCAACAAGCCTCGAGAGACAGAGAGAGAGAGAGAGAGAGCGCGAGATAGAAACTGTGCAATTGTGCATTGAAAGCAGCAGCATACTGTCAACGACATCTCAACGGACAGACAAAAAGACAGACAGCCTGTTATCACACACACGTCAGTCGCCTCCTTCGACCAATTGCAATGTCCTTTCGACTTTGCTTATGCAGCCGCAATTTGCCAACTCCCAACTCCCAGCTCCCAGATCCCAGATCGTTCATGGTGTTGACGTTGACTGGGCACCCAGGGATCCATTGGCAATTTTACATAATCAAAGCAAATACCTAATGGATTTGCACATTGAAATGTCCTCTGAAAAGGTGTAATAAAAAAATGTTTATTTTATCGACTCAAAAAATATCAAAATTCACTTGATATATAATTTCTGCTTTCAAAGATTCAATTCCAACAATTGTTCAGCTTAAGTTGAAGCCCAAAAGTTAGAAAACTATTTCAATATTGCAATTGCTCAAAATGTATGCAGATTCTCCAGTTGGCTATATAAGTTAAATGGGTTTAACTAGCTAAGCATAATATAATTATTTAATACAAAGTGCTTGGGATTTGACAAATGAAATCCAGGTGTTGTATAGAAATACGTATACTTAATATGCCTGCCTAGCTTTCGTTGGCATTGCTTATTTATCAGACTGTGACTTAGCCTGCTCTATTAAGTGATGTATACCCAGTATACTATAGCTACTACAAATCTATTGTTTATAGCAAGGGATAATACAATTTGTAGTAATTGCATTTGAGCTTGGGAATTTCCAACTGAAATCCAATTTGGATTGCAATCCAATCGCTATGTAATTTTGAGCCACATCTGTCAGCCGGTTTCGTTCTAGTTCTTCTTCTTCTTGTTGTGCACTTTGCAATTCCCATTATTACCAACAAACAATGCTCGTTAGCCCTCCTCAGTAATTACATTCGATACATGCATATGGCTGCAACTTGTGCCCTCATTCAAGATTTATAACTAATGCCCTTGCAGCGGGTAAATATAATAATTGTGTCACGCAATGTGCAATGCACTGAAGGAGACATCTTCGAGCCCCTAAGACATATCATACATACATACATATATATATACATATGTGCATAATATTGATTAGTAACAACTGCTTATTCGACATTGTCCTTCAGTGCAGCGTATCGATATGAAATTATAATTATATATACAAATTATTTGTCGTATTACGTATACACAAGATTCTGAGCAAACGGACTTCTTCAAAAAGTGCAAAATCGAGTTAACAATTTGATTGACTAAAATTAAATTTACACCCGAAAATAATTTACTTATTAGCACTATATTTTTGGGCACAATAGACCTTATATAGGTCGCAGCGATGGTTCCCCAATTTATGGTAACTATATTTGCAGTTATTTTTTAGAATTTCTTTCAAACTTTACTAATTAATTCGGATATTCTGAAAAAAAAAAAAATTTAAAAAGACAGAAAGACAGATCGAGGAATGTCAAAGTTAAGCTGTGGAAAAATCGTCTTTTTTTTCTTCCTTGAGACTTGTATTTATTTTGGTATCGTAATTCAGTCAGAAGTCTGCCAGAGTAATTATATTTGAACAATCTCCAAAATAAGTTTTAGCTTTGTTCAAATTTTAATTAAAATTCGTCGTAACTTTGCACTTGTTTGCAGTTATTGTTGTTGTTGTTGTTGTTATTGTTGTTGTTGCTATTGTTGCTGGTGTGGCAATTGGCACTGCATTTGTTAGGTTTGTTTGCCGTGCAGAAGGGTGCCTCGTTACTCATACGCCACGTAATGCGATGCTCGTTTTGGCACGCATTTTGTTGCAGTACTCGTTGCTGTTGCGCATCGTGTTACGTCAACGTGGCGAGGCAAGGTAAATGACAACAAAAAAAAAGGGGTTGGCGTCATCAACGTTTTTGGGGGCAAAAATGGGGGTGCAGCAATAACAGGCACGCCAAAAGGGTTGCAACAACGTTGAAGAAAACGTATGTGGGCTATTACGCGTATCGTTTGCTCAGCTCAGTTGTCACAGTATGCCACACACTCCTTGCCACCGCCTTGACGATGACTAATCACTCACACACACTTTGAGTACTCAATTCCAATGGATTCCATTGCAATTCGAAGAAGTGAGTTGCTAACTAAACTAAATACCCAAATACCCAACTTAAACAAGCAGCGTTACAAAATCTATTTAAAGAACTATCAAGTGACAAGAGCAGTGGGAATTGGGCATATCTATCGCATATATATATATATATAGCTATATGCATATATCTGTCTGTATTACATTGAACTTGAGCGGTCATCGCTCGCACTTGTCCACCCTGCGTTTGCCAACAATGCTCGCAGCCTCTCTATAAGCTCCCCAGATGTGCAGTAGGTAAGCCCACTTATATACAAATATATATATATATATATATATATATGCAGACATTCATATTCATATCGTTATGTGGAAAAGACACAGCAAAAAAAAACTTGACTAGCTTAAACTCAGTTTTCTTTTTGATATATACAATTTGAAACTTTTGTCTTCTCGAAACAAGTAAACAATTCTTAAAATAAGTAAAAATAAATTATGATTTCCAGCATTCAAATCGTATTTGTTTCATACATATACCTTAAATTGAACCAATAGTTTAGATAATGCCTAAACTGATTAGGAAATCTTTACGTCTACAACTAAGAGCTGAGAGTAAGACGAAATCTCAATTTTTCAGCTTAAATTAAGACGTTTCTAAAACAATAGCTCAAATAATACTTAAAGCCACTCTTATTTGAAGTATTATTTTAACTATTCGTTCGATTTTAAGTTAAGAATCCAAATTTTTTCAGTCCAAGTTAATTAAATAAAAATATAACTTTACGAAAAATATGTGATTTGCATTCAAAACATTCTACAAATATTTATGCATAAATTATTATTATTATTATTATTGATACAGGACTCAGTCGCGTGCCACATCAATGTGTTGTCGAATATTTCTCACAGTGTAGCAAGTGCCATTGTCATTTACATATTGCCGAGCCATTGACAAACTGACAAAGTGAAAAAATTACCGACTGACCAACTGATTGCAATGTAACGAGTTCCTGACTCTGCTCTTTGATTTTATATATATATATATATATATATATATATATGTGCATTTTGTAGTATTGTTGTTGCTGGAAGTAATGCGGGCCCCCAGTTAGTGATATGAATGCAGATAGAGGCACAATACGTGGGGTAATCATTATCAACGCTGCGTTTTCCATTTTCGACTGCATTTACACATTGCAATTGCAGTTGCAGTTGCACACACCAATACAAATCTCTCTCTATCTCTCTCTCCCTCTCGCTCGCGCTGCTCTCTTTGCTCTCTCTCTCTCTCTCTCTCTCTCTGCTCTCTTTTATCGTATTTGCATCCGCATTTGTAGCTGCATTTTTGTATCTGTATCTGTGCATCTTAGTCTGTGCTTGCCTGAGCATGTTTGTTACTTACACAACCACACACACACACACACACACACACATACAGATGCATACACCCACAGCTTGTATGTAGTGCATAATATATTTCAGTTGCCTCGCATTTTGTTTCGTTTTTCGCATTGCGCGCCACACCTTCGTGCACCGCCCCCTTCTCGTTCAACGGATCCCACATTTAACATTGAAAACGGACGTTGACATAAATGCAATCAGCACGCGCCACTTACACACACACACACACACACACACAGACACACACACACACACACAGCACACACACAATGTGCAGAGGAGGAGCTTGCAGCGAAGTTGGGATAGATTGCTCTGAGAATTCTTGTAATACTCAACTGAAAACCAATTATCATCGTAGAATGTTTTCGAAAAGCGAAAGTGAATACATAATATCTAATTCTATATATATATATTCAATATATTCACTGATTTCTAAAATATACAATAATCGTATTCACATTTATCGTAAGACATATAATAATACGAATAGGAGTCAAAATTTCGACATCTAAATGTCATTATAATCGAAGTAGTCGCATATTGATAAAATAGGAGCAAAACTAGTGAGTTAAGTTAGTTACAAGACTTAATTTTTCGATCAATCATTCTTATTTAAGCTATATATTATCTGGTAGTCCGATCTCTCCAAATGCTAGGAGCATAATTGGTGAGCTTATTTACGATTTCTTGGTTTTGATTCAGATTTCTAAATAAAGTTTTTCATATACTTAAACTCTCGACCGATCATGCCCATGGCAGCTATGTGATATAGTCATCCGATCCAGCACGCTCCGATATATATATATATATATATATATATATTTACCCAAATTGTGTATCGATAGCAAATAGATAAAGCGATTTTATTACTATTTTCTTGGGGGTTTCTTCAATTCAAGCCCCATCGCTGCATATATATATATATATATATGGATGCATCAAGACTATATTTAAATATTACGGTAGCTGTCTGTCTGGATCATGCAACACATTCACTTCTCACTTGCTTTATGGCTTACTCACAATGCGAGTAGACACTTCAGACACTTCTTAATTAAATGCGACAAATTATCTCAACTTCTTCACAGAGAGAGAAAGAGAAAGAGATTGAGAGGGACAGAGATGGCGATAGAGGCAGAGCTATAGCGAACTCGCCCTGCCCATTCTCAGTTGAAATGAAACCAACTGCAAATTGAATGGGCCATTTGAGTCTCGGAGTCTCGGAGACTCGGAGTCTCGGCAAGGATTGCCATCAAGCACAGGTAAAGGTGATGGATGCACGGAGCTAAGCTTAACTGAACTAAGTAGCCAATTAGAGGCATGCAACAGACTTCACGACTTAACTTATTTGCAAAACATTAGCGACAGCTGTTGAGAATCATGTTGCAGACACGGCACGCTTACAAAGCTATTTAGTGGCAAAGGAAGCTCATTTGAAAATTATAGAAAAGAAAAACAAGAAGCTGAATACAACTCTGAGATATATTCAGATTTTGTTCTGATTGGGAAAATATATGAATTTAACAATATTCAAATTCTATATTAATGTAACTGATGTTCAAAAATAATAGAATGTAATTGCCTGCCATCAGCTAATTAATCATTATTTTTCAAAAATTCCAAAGACCTATGGTAGGTACATGTATTAACCACCAAACTGAATATATGACCCCAATAAACTGGTCTTTTCCCACTGGCTAGGTCGGAATAGGTACATTATGAACACCTGGGCGTCATAAGACCCGGATTTTTTCTTACCAAAAGTTGAGTATTTTCGGTATAAATAGATCAATAGTTCGTAGTCAATTTAGTTATATCCTGCATTTCGGGCGCAACAAACCAACAAGGACTATGGACAAACGGACTACCATTGAACAAACCATTGAAAGACATCTTGGAACACTAATGGAGTCATGGCAGCCAAATCTGCCTTGGATCTTGTGCTTTTATATCATATCTGTTCAACGAGCAACTTGGCTTAGGATTGACTTCATAAATTGAGCACTTCAGATTCAAATTCGGATTCAAATCGTAATCAAATACTTATTTGAACAGCTGAACTGAACAGTTAACCCAAAATATGATATATATTTTGCTTAGATGTGTCCAAAAGTGTTTGAAAGTAAGCCAAGTTAATAACCAGAAATTAAATGATTTTCAAGAATATATATTGAAAATGAGCAAAAGCTGACATTAATGGTTGCTGCTAATGGGATCTGAGCTTGCTGGTCCCAATGGAATTTGCCAATATTGTGCAGACATGCCTATATATTTACCCAGACTAGATGGGTAATGGACACGTAGTCTCAGTGCACACACACACACACAAGAACACACACTCTCTCACACACACACTCAGACAGTTTGTTGATGGTGTTGTGCACCATTGAAGGCGCTCAAGTGCCACAGTAATAACAACCCGTAGAAGCAACGTTTTGCTTTGCTTTGCTTTGGTTTTGTTTTTTTATTCCACAGCTGCTGGTGTTGCGAGTGCAAGTGCAGCAAGCGGGGGGGAGGGAGGGAGGCAGGATGGCGTGTTTGCTATTTTCTCAACTGTTTGCATGCATAAATCAATCAAACAGAGTGTTTGCGCATATATAAAAAGCGAGCAAAAATCTAACTAGACCCGATATAGGGGTAGACACAACCACAACAACAACAACAACACACACACACATATATATATATATGTGTATGTACACATATGCATACATATATAAATATATTTCTCATACTCTGCAGCAATTACTCTCTTGTTTGCCCATAAAAAGAATGCTCGACTACTTGATACCCATTACAAAATGCTCTCTGAAACGTTATAATCATAAATTTAAGATTTCTAATAGATGGTATCGTAAAGCAATCATTCAATTATATACAGGAATTATTAGAAAAAAATGCTTCAGTTTCAAAAAAATGGGGGCAAAGAAATATATAATTCGGCTTCGTTCTGTTGCAAGGAGTCCTTGTATATAGTTAATATGCCCCTTTCACATTTCGACCAAGCTGCACGGCAGCGTTGAAGTGTCAAACTCCTCGCACACTGGGGACGCAACGCACAGTGTGGCAAATTAGTATTGTTATTATCAATAAGAAAATTAAAAATTAACCAGAAATTTACAGAATGCACTTCAGTAGTTATGCATTTAGAATGTGATCAATCAATTTTCATTTATTATTATTTTTTAAATATATATTGTTATTTTATATATATATATAACTTTTATATATATTTAATTATAATAGCGATCTGTTTTCTATATAGATTTTATATGTTTTTATATTTTGTATAAATAAATTGAATTGAAAACCAGAAATCGTAGCCCGAATTATCGCTTGATTCCAAAGTTTTTCCGACCATTCAACGGGTACATTTTCTATTGAAGGAAATTTCAACTTTTGTCCATCTTCCATTTTCTCTGATAATTAATGAATGAAATAAAATTAAATAATGATTCTTAAGCAGAACGTGTGAGAAACAAAATAGAAATGAAATACAAAAGTTTTGCACATTTTCGATTTGTTTTTCCATTGATTTCCACTTTTGGGTCAAAAGTAAGCTTCAAACAAGGCACAAACTGTTATGGCCATTTGTTGCATTAGTTGCTCCACTGTGCAACGCCGTTAACGACATTTTCAAACAAAATGCTGTCTAGTTTTGATGACGGTTGTTAAACAAGAGGAACAACAATGTGTTTGAGGAGCAATAAACTTACAACGAAATTATTAATACACTCTCGCGGCACTTCAAAAATGTATTTGTATACACTGCAAACCTTTCCAGTTGCACATATATCATCTAATGAATAGAGATATAAGAGTAGAGGGGCAGCATCTCGATCTGATCTGCCCCAGCTTATTTGAGCTGCAACACTTAAGTTTCCAGTGAGTATTTCAAACTGATCAGGATCATCATCAAGCTGGTTTGGAAGAGGCTAACTTGAGTGTTTTTTGTAGCATTTTCCAACTGCCACATTCGGTATTCTGTGGCACATCTCAAGCCAGGACATATTTGAAACTAATAAAAGATTTGAATTATGTCAGCTTAGCCATCTACTGCAATAGGCCTGATCGAGGTTAGATGTGTCTACAAACTGAGTTGGACGAGGAGCCAGAAGACATTCTCAACTTGGGGGTTGATTCACAACAGCACTTCAAGTGCCTTTGCTGGAGTGGACACAAACGAATGTCGGTTGTTGCGTCATTTCCAACAGCTTTCGTCATCGGTTGCACCCCTGCGATGAAGGTCAAATGGTGACTGACAGGGCAAAAGAGAGAGAGAGAAGAGAGAGAGAGAGAGAAAGAGAGAGAGCGAGAAAGAGAGAGAGAGAGAGAGCGAGAGAGAGAGTGAGAAAGAGAGCATTATATGCAATGCATTTGGATTGCTTTGTTCACCATCTCTTAACTATTCCCAGATGGTTTAGAGCAATCACTGCGCAATAGAAAATGAATGAAAAATCTTAATTTTAATGAGAGTTTTGCTGAAATTTGTACTCTATACAAATCTAAATAAATATCGATGAATTTGTCAAGCATTTCTCAGGCAGATAAAGCCTTTAAATATTTCATTTAGATTTCACTGCTGAAATTCTTCATAACGTCGATTATTTTGTGTATTGTTATTCAAACCCGATACCCTACAAGAATTCGTTTTACAGCGGGCATATAAGCTAAGCCATCAAATAAAACATATTTACCCATGCTGCATATGTTTGTCAGAATTGTGCAGTTTTTTTTGGGGCATGTTATGGAAAATTCCGCGAGTTACATTTTGTTAGCCCAAAATATAAGAATTTGAATTTGAATTTTTAGCTAGTGCCAAAAAAAATATTAAAAAAAACAATTTAATTAAATAATTACTTATTTATTATTTTTTTTTAGAACTTACAAAAGAGTATGAAAACTTCGGTGTGCCAAAGATAACTGTTGCTAGTCTCTTGTTTTTAATTTGCACTTTAAGTTCAAGCTGTGGAACCAGGAAACTAAAGAGAGAGAGAGAGAGAGAGAGAGAGAGAGCAAGAAGAGAACTGACAACTCTACAGATTGGTCTAAGGTGCAACGAAATTAAAAAAAAAAAATCCAGCCCAATAATTCCCTTGGGAATGGGGCAACAAAGATATGGCAAAGATCAGCCTTGCTTATGGCATTTTTTTTTATTAATGCAATTCATGTGATTTTCACTAAATTTATTTACATTTTATTTTAAAATTATTTTTTATTAATTAAATTTATTTGATTTTCACTTAATTATATTATAAATATAGTATTTTATTTTATTTATTTTTTTATTAATTAAATTTCATTATATTTTTTTTATTAATTAAGTTTTATTTTTATTTTTTTATTAATGAAGTTCATGTGATTTTCATTAAATTATATTATATATATATATAGCATTTTTTTTATTTTATTTTTTTTTTTTAATGAAACTCTTGCGATTTTCACTAAATTAATTGTAATATTGTATTTAATGTTGTATTTTATTTTAAATTTATTTTTTATTAATGAAATTCATATGACTTTCACTATATAATATATTGCAATTGTATTTGAGTAGTAATTGATTACAGGGTAGCTGTCTAAGCGAGCATGCTTGCCCAATGCTTGCCAAGCAGTGCATCTGCACGCCGAGTTTGTCATTTCTAATTGCAGCTTTTCTTATTTGCTTTTTGATGCTATGCAATATTTACACACACACATTTTCTGTTTATCGCAGACACTGTCTGCTGCTCTGTGCATGCACACACCACACACCACACACACACCACACACACATATGTATATGTATGTACAATATAAATGCAAACACTTATCAGCGCCGTCCAGAGATATGCGCCGGCGGGGCTCGAGCCGCATGTGGCAGCGACCTAATCAACAGTCAAGCGACATAGGCATAATCAGCAAACAAGAAGAGCTGCATGCTGAAGCTGTGTCTGTTGTTGTTGTTGTTGATGTGGTTGCTGCTGCTTCTGCTGCTGATAAGACTGCAAGTGAAAAGCAAGCAATTCAGCTGCACAAGTGGCAAGTGGCTTTGAAATTGCAACTGGCATTTTAAGGGATATGGCAAGTAGTGTTTTTTGCCTGTTTCACGGTCAGTTGTTCTTATTGTTGTTGTTGTTGTTGTTCATGTTGTTGTTGCCAGTGGCTGCAATCAGTCGCTTTACATGTAAAGGACCAGAAACTCTTGCTGGATAAAGTTTTATAACAACTTTTGCCGCAGCAAACCGGCAACTAATTGCAATTTAGCACGTTCTACCAGTTTGACATGAGTCTTCTTCATTACCATTACACACACACACACACACGCACACACACACACACACACGCACACAAGCATATGCACACACTTGTCTGTTGTTGCGCATAAAATGACACAACAAATTGACTTTGCAACTAATGACATTCGAGTTTTCAACTTTGTGGCACGTTCACAAATTTGTATCGCTCAGATAGTTAAATGTTGTCGGCAGCTGCATCAGCTCGTAATTGGTAAATATATCAAACTTATATCATTCTACCGTTAAACATATTTTATCTTGAATTGCTCGATTCAAATTGGAATTGAAATGTTTTCCGCTGATGAACTAAAACAACTTAGTGGAACATCAACAAATGTTCGATATGGTTCATAAGCAATGGCATATATTCCAAATATATAGTCTTCAGAGGCTGATCTTGATCAAGAATATATACATATCGGAAGCGGAGCCATATTGCTTGAGGTATTATGGAACCAACTGGAACCAACATGTGTCTTGGTGTCATTCTCCATTTTCCCATCAAGAAACACCGTTCGATCAGCTTCTGGCAGGTGCATCGTGTCCAACTATGTACATATTCTCTATATATAGACACACATTATATTGGCAATTCTATTGTTGGGTTGTTCTCATGTAAAATAATATTATCTCAATAATTCTCGAAATTGCATGAATATTGATTGTGATTTCGCGTATGTAAAATAAATAAGCAGACAACCGATTGATTCTGTCAAATCTGTATGATATAGCTATATAGTCTGATGTTCATAACATTTGAATTGTTGCTCAAATTTGATGACCATTACAAGATAAGATTAGTGTAAGATTTCTTTCGTCCGATATTGAATAAGTTTAATGGTTCACATATCTTGTTAAAAAGCAAGAACTCAGCTTTCGACAAATTGGTTTTAGGAAAATAAACTATATATAGTAATCTGATCTCAATGATTTTTTGTGCAAATGTGGAGGGAAAAATAACACAGAGATTGAAAAAGTTTGATATGCATACAAGAAAAAGTTGTTAAACAAAGATAAGTTCTGGCAGAGATTGTACGACGTGAGCTATATGTTATATAGTGTAACGAACCGTTCAAATTGAATTTAACGGTAATCGCTGGAAAATTAAGCAATGACCAATGACAGATGACAGTTGACAAATGACAGAGACGCAGAATCAAAGGGTGTAGAACGAGACGTAAATAGACAAAAGCTGCAAACCGTTAATCATGTCGAGTCTCAACAATTTAAATAACTAATAGTAAGTAATCTCTCACAAAACTATTTGCAATTAGCAGAGAAATCTAAAACAGAAAAAGAAATAGAAAACAAGGGAAATTTCAGTTAATTTATGGATTACTACAGTAATAAGGTATGTGGCATTGACCATTATATTATTAAATTGACAATTGTAACGTTGCATGTAAGGACAGACAGACAAACAGACAGACAGACATAGACATAAGTACATACGTATTTACATATGCCTCTTCAGTGTGTCTGCTGTCAGCTAAGAGTGCAATGCGCATACGTCACTTTGTATGTTTTGTTTGCTGCACTTCACACACACACACACACACACACACACACAAACATACACACACATGCACACACAAACATGTACACTTATCTGTGTATATAGATATAAATGGGGCAACTTCATAAAAAAATACTTACTAACTGCTCTTCACTCACACATTCGAAAATCAGATTTCAATATTTCTCCGATTTTCGTTTGCTGATTTTTGTTTGCTTTTTGATAAACTGGCCGATTGTTGTTTTTGTTTGCAGCAGAAATACAAATGAAAAGCGCACACACAATCACAGCATCAGCTGCAGCAGCGGCTGTAAACAAGAAAATAAATAAAGAGCAAGAGAGCGACGCACTCACACACCCTCATCAAAGAGCAATGGCAAACATGCAAAGTCAATGAAAAACAAACACAGAATGCATGCACGGTCTCTCTCTCTCTCTCTCTCTCTATCCCGCGCTCTCGCTCTCGCTCTCTTTAAGCGTTGCTCTTCACTTATGCAAGTGTCTGTGTCGTGTGAGTATCTGCGTGTTAATTGCAATGCGTCAGCTTTGAATATAACCACGAGACAACTTTGTCCCGCTTGTGCCGAGTTGTCGAATTTGGTTTTCTGTTCCGTTATTGTTATTGTTTACCTCGGCCTTCATAAAATAACAAGTTGGCCTTTTGTTCAACGTAAGTACTGAAAACTTCATTTGCGCTATTTTTCTTCCGGCCTTCGTCTCGCTGTGCTCTGCTCACATGCTTGGCAGATTACTTAAATACAAACATATACATACATCAATTCATATCTACAAAGCCACACACGCACACGCACATACACACACTTTTCCCTCTCTTTACATGAAGAGCGAGCGACATTCGCTTTAATACAAACAAATGCAGTCATGTGAATGCATTTATGACCTACAATAATAATGAGGCAAGCAATGCGTGTAAGCGAGATGGCAATAGACCTGGCGTAAGACACCCACACTGATAAGAACAAAGATAAACAAAATATAAGAGAGACTCTTTGATGAAGACGTGTGTTGTTGTTGTGGTGCTTTTTGAGCAAGCTTCTTCATACAACGTCTTGTTTTTTGTGTGCGCTTTCAAAAAATCACGCGACAACAAAATGTACGGGTTAAGTTACTTGTTTACAGCCCAACTCAACAAAAGTGGGGGTGTTCAAGCGCAAAAAAAAAATATAGATATATATATATATATATGTATATGTGTGTCAGGGTGTGCGAATGCAGGCGAAAGAGCGGGCGTCTGCTCGCTTCCTCTCTCTTGCTGAGCAGAGGAAGACGAAACAAAACACGACAAAGCTGCTCACTTTCAATAGTATTGGTATGCAAAACTTGTTTTTGTCTACGCACGCACGAACACACGCACTCTCTCTCGCTCTCGCTAACTCTCTCTCTCCCACTGTGCCTCAGTTGTCTATCTCCGCACAAAGCTCACGTGTCAATTTCTCGGGCATTGGGAAAACTATCAGCCGGTTTTTTTTCCTGACTATCGTTTGCTGCTCTTTTTCTTGCGTTTTTGGCTCTCTTCATCACGCTCTCGCTCTTTCTATCTAGCTTTTCGTATCTCTTTTGTGTGTGTGGGGCTGACGTGTTTACTGGTTTGGGCTTTGGTTATTTTATTTTTTTTTTGCTTTTGCTTTGCTTTGTTTCTGCTTTGTTTTTGCGCGACGTGCACGTTGCTTTGTTATTGTTGTCGCTGATGTCAGCTACACATACATAAATACACGCACACAGATACACACACACAGTGAGGAATAGGCATTCAGGCACATAAACACATACTATGTAGGCATGTGCGATATACATATGTACGTAGATGTTTGTATGTATGTAAAATGATGATATGATTGAACAGGCAAAAACAAATGTGCAATGCACGAAATGAAATTGCAAAAGTGAACGATATATATAAATACAGCAATAAATACCAAATTGTATGATTAAACAAATAAAACCCTGAAATAGAGATCAACAATTGGACAATAAATAAAGGCGTCAAATTTACAATTTGCGCATGTCGAGACAATGATACCCCTTTCAAGAATTACACCAAAAATTTGTAGTAGATTTCAAATAAATTGGTTTGTCATCGATCAGCCTTCTGAATGTTGACTAGCCGCAGCACAAGCAGCTGCAAGAATTGTCCCAATAATCAACCACAACAACAACAACAACAAATTCATATTCAATCGTCAAAACCAGAAACAAGAACTTTACACCTACTACAACAATCACAACAGGAGGCATCCACAAACTGGCTACCCGCACCAATTGTCGTCGACGTCGTCCTCATGCTCCTCGGCCACATATCCAGGAGGTGCCGGAGGTAAAGGCAACGGGACGCAAGAGGTGCGGCGTCGTCGGTTTTACAAATCGATCTTCTTGTCGTGGAGACGGCGGCAAAATGTTCTTATACGATCGACGCCACCAGACGTCCAACGGTGCACAGCGGCGGGTGGCCAATGGTTATGCCAGCGGTGGCAATGGGCTGCAAGCGGCCAATTTAGCCGGTGCCGGTGACATCGATACTGGAGAGCTGCAAATTACCCATCAATGTTCAGCAGCAGCTCGAGGATTGCAGCCACTGGCGCTGGCTCGGGACTCAATGGGAGTATCGGTGGTAGTGGTGGTGTTGGAATCACTGTGCAACATTGGCAACACATGCCATCTGAATTCACACATAATCTGAAACATTGCATCCACGACTTGAATGTGTTGCAGCAGACGATGTTGCAACAGCAAAATGCCTCATCTGCATCGCTGGGAGCATGCGCTCACTTGGAGCAGCAACGATTTGGCCACCGCATGGCAAAGTGTTGCAGCAAGGCAAAAATGTTAAACAATTGAATGGCTTCCCCAGCAAAACGATTACCAATGACAATGCCAAAGTGAGCAGGAATACCCCACGTGCCAGCAGAGGAATCCCTGCCGAATGGCAGCAATAGCAATCTTAGCCATGCCAGCTCTCCCAGCGATAATTGACTGGTAATGGGAGCATGGGTCAAGGCCAACCAGCCGGCGAGCCCGCTAGGTATATGTGCGATGTGTGGCCAGGTCAAGGTTTCGAGGAGCTGCTGTCGCCCATACGCAAAATAACCAAAACAACCAAACTACCATCAACTGGTCTAGGCCCATTTCGATTTGCAGCCGGCGGAGGTGACATCACTCAGCTCTGAGCTCGAATGATAAGCTGCAAAGTGGCATGCACAAAATGTGAAGCGTTTTTGCTTTTGCTTTACAGTTTGCCAATACAAAAATCGAATTTGGAAAATAAAACCACAATAATACAAAATAATTACTCTGTGTCGGTATTGTTCAATTCGAAGAATCATAAAACATAATACACATAAATAAAACTGTCATTAATAAATGGAAAAAGAATTGTAAAGAATGTTTTATGGCAGATGCTCAATAGGAATTTTCGTTTCCTGCATGCGAAAATAATTAAAGTGTTGACATTGAAAATGTGTACATAGGTATGTATGTGTGTACATTGGTATGTGTGTACATAGGTATGTATGTAGGTATGTGTGCAGTTATGTCACTTTGAAATTGACATTTCACATTTTTCATTTGTTATATGTACAAACACATACATCCATCACAGACACATTGAAAATTGTGTGTGTTTTCCTACTTAATTTAAACTAAAATAAATGTTTACATATATATAGACGTATATAGAGAAAGAGAGAGAGAGAGAGAGAGAAAGAGAGAGAGAGAGAGAGAGAGAGAGAGAGAGATTCTGTGAACATAAAACAACATATAGTTTCCGCAGCGATTCGGATGAATATCTTGCGACTTGTTTTAAAACGAATCCAATTCCAAGAAATATATTGTTTATTTAAGCTTACACTTAACTCTAGACAAGAACTTTATGTTTGTTTAAGCAGAATAAAATGAAAATTTGTCAAGTGTTCTTGTCTCGCATTGAAATAAATAAGTTTTAAACAATTAATACCCATTTTTCTGGAAAAACGCAGCAGACTAAAATTTTGTATGTACAGCTGCGCTCAGAATTGTAGTAGTGCACACATATGTTTCGGAAAATGTTCAAGAAAATGCTTAAAAAAATGATGAGAATTTTATTCAAACACAAGCAATCAAACATTACAAATTGTCATAGCTATAAAATTTATTAACAATCAAACTTTAAATACTCAAATTTTTTATAATTATTTTTATTAAATTTATCATTAAAATAGCAGTGGAATAATACTGAAGCTAGAGATGATTAGTGGTTCTTTTTTTACCACGTTTAATATTTGGAAAAACATATGAACATATTTTAAAACATTCCCAGATGAGAAATAAAATATATTTTTTTTTTGTTTTGCTGAATTTGAATTTGTTTTTTATGGTGAAAATGTTGAAGAGCTCTCGATTTTATCACCATAAATTGAGTCATATTTTTATGAAATGCTTTGAGAAGCAGCACTACGATTATTTTGATCGCAACTGGTATATATGTAATATGTATAAGTAGATAACTCAGAGAGAGAGAGAGAGAGAGAGAGAGAGAGAGGGAGAGGGAGGGAGAGAGAAAGAGCAAGAATTGACGATGAATAATGAGTTTTATGGTGTCTTGTGAAATCGACATGCTTTGATACGGTTACGAATTAAAGTTAACAGTTAAGTTACGTAACAGCAAATGGCCTGTTACGTCGTTACAGGCAGCTAGGCAGCTGAGCAGCTGGGCAGATGGGCGGGTGGATAGGCGAGAATCTAACATCGCTCACGTCATGTTGTCGAATAGATTAGTCACTTGACACTCCGGGCACAGTCACCGTCACCGTCACAGACTAAGCGGCATTTGTGCTGTGCTGCTTGTCGTGTGTAAAGTGTGTAGCGACTGTTGTTGTTATTCTGGTTAACTAGCGCACCACTGATAAGCCGGCAGTTGAGTAATTTTACCACATGCCCCCTCCACCCACCCACCTCTCCCACCGCCCTATCAAGTACAGCCGTTAGTTACTGAAGTGCTCTCGGATTAGGATTGGGACGAAGGTCGCTGCTGTCAGAGACGACGCTGCTAAAATGGCGCCCAGCGTCAGAAAAAATGCATCCACTGGTAAATTGTATTGAGCCAACGGCATTTAAAGGTCGTACAATGACTTTATGCAGCAATAACAACAACAACAGCACGCAGCAAGGCAACCAGCACCTGCCTGCAAGCTCTTGCTCAAAAGCACCTTCTGTTAACTCTCTCGCGCGCTCTCTTAATCTCTGTCTCTGTCTCTTCAAATGAGCTTTGTTGTAGGCAATTGCATAAAGAGAGCACAAATGCTCTCGTGCATATGTTGTATTTTCGCAGTTAGCTTTATCATGTTCCAGCCACACTTGATGTTAGCAGACCAGCAGTTAAATGCACACACACACACACACACACACACACACACACATGCTGTACACGCAGCAAAAACCATTTAAAATACACAAAATATTCTTGACTAAAGATTTAAAACAAGTAGAACATTAAAACCAAAAGGTTTGCTTATTATAATCTTGAATCGAAGAAAGAAACTTTTTTGATTTGAGTTTAAAAAAAAAAAATTAAACTGAGCTTAAAATCCAGTTTAGATTTTTGTATATAGATCAAAATTTGATACAATCTAATACCTACAAATGTATATTTACATTTTTGTTTTGCTTTATCTATCTTTTAGAAATATAAGATTACTTATCCTTATAGACAGAAAGTCCACCTGATCACATCTTAACTTTGTTTGGTAAATGGAACCAAATTATATGTGTGATATTGTTGTCAGATGTTCTTTTGTCTGCATATCATATTTTCAGATACGAACTCAACTTTTGACTGTGCAAACTTTATGTTTAACTGGACCAAAAAAATGTATATAAATATATACTTTATGAGGTCAAATTGAAAATAAATAGCCAACATATTGTTCACTTATCGCTGTGTCCCCACTTCTACTGCACGTTAAAATCGAATTAGTTTCTTCTTCTTTTGTGGAGCTTCAATTTGTTTGGAGCAGCCTTTAATATGATTATAATAGCCAAGCTACATCTAACTTTATATGTATATGTATGTGTGTATAATAATTAAACAATATTGCGTACATGTTTATCTCAGTGGCACATGCTTAAGTGAATTATCTGCAGTTAGTTTATCTATAGCTTCTGCCTCAACTTGAGGATCATCCTTCAATGATATATAACTGCCGCACGCCATGTGGCGCCATCTGTTGGCGTCAATGTCGCCCAGCAACGGCAACAACAACAACAACAACAACAATAAAAATGAAAAATAATTTAAAGTGTTTGTTCAACAATTGCTTTGTTTTTATTATGTTTTTTTTTTTTGTCTTTATTTTATTAAATTATTTGTTATTTTTAGCTTGCGCCGCATATATGTTGTTAATTGTTTTACACAAATTTATTGGGGTTAAGGCCTTCTTGACTTGCCATCGTTGTTGTTGTTGTTGTTATTATTATTATTATTTTTGGGATTTTGTTGCTTTTGCATTTTTAGTCGCATTTGTTCAGCGTGCAGATATTATTCATCCGTTGTATATGTATTTAATATTGTTGGCGCTATATTTTGAAAACGTGCGAAATGCAAAGCGATTTCTCTTTTGCTCAAACTTCTGTTGTTTTTGTTTTTGTTTTTGTTTTCATTTTCAATTTTGGTCTTCATATGTATGTACGTATTTGTACACTATTCCCACACAGCTAAATAGAGGGTATGCTGATTAGCTGCCCCACATTATCATCAAAAAACAAGACCAATTCAAGTTCAGTTGGTAGTTTAATCGAATTTGTAATCAAAAACTTGATTAGTTTCTGTAGTTCTAAATTAGAAATTAAAGCTAAATTTTATTAAATAAAAAAAAAAAAAAAGTTTAAATAGTTTTAAGCTATTAGAACAGGGCATTTCGTGGTCGGTGTTGTCCGCCAGCCACTTATGTTTTTGTTGGTGTTGTGACAACTTTTGCATAGTGACATTTTCGTGTGGGCGTTGAGCAAAATCGAACAAAAAAATATATACACTATGTCAAGAAAGTGTTTTGACAAAGCAAAAATTCATATAATTTCGATTTCTTAAGCAACGAAAAGTACACATTATGCGATTTATATATATAATCTTATATATAATGGTATATAATGGTTAATAAAATATAAACAATTTTCAAATGTTGTAAATTGTAAATTGTAGATCCCGTTAGAAATGCATATGTACATATTTATGTAAGTTAACAATAATTATGTAAAAACAATTTAACTATGCCTACTTTTATGTGACATTCAAAATGTGCACTAAATTAACATCTGAATAGATGACTGGCTAATCGGAATTTATTCAATAAGATATTTACATATGCACATTTAATATATATGGCTGTACATAAGACTATATAGTTGTTCGATCTGTGTTCGTTTCTCATCAGGTAATGCTCCAAAACCCTCAATTATTTCACTCAAATCGGTCTCAGCGAACTTTTTCCCATAAATAGATTGATGTACATACATCTGTGTATTTATATTAATGCACGTATGTATGCATAAATGTACGCACTTATGTATGTATGCATAAATGTACGTACTTATGTATGTATTTACATATGTGTGCAAGTGTCAGCTAAAATTTGTGATTTTGTTTTTTTGACTGCAAACAAAGAAAAGAAGAAAAATTTGTTTTGTTCTCGCGTCCAACGCTGTTTGTTTGTTGACTTTGTCGTTGGCGACGTCGACGTCGACGCAGACGTTGACAGTGCGCCAACGTTTTTAGATATGTCTATAGAATTGTCAAGGTCATGCGAAAATTTAGCCAAGAAAGAAGAAGCGGCAGCAGCAGCAGCAGCAGCAACACGTAAAAACAAACACAAGCTTTTTTTTCAGTACATATATACACACATAGGTTTGTATGTATGTGCGAAAGTTAAGTAACAACAAAACAAAAATAGCCAATGCAGCAAACAGAAGATGGAGAGCGAGAGAGAGAGAGAGAGGAACAGCCCAGTTGGGTTGAGCGACCCGCTTAGCAACACGTGGTCAGCCACGCCTCTTGTCCATACCCTTAGGATTGAACCCACCACACAACGCCCCACCCCTTAACCGTCTGCATTTGCTACACTAAATGCAGACAGTTTGTGTCTATTTATAGACGTAGCAACGTAGACATGTACTTATGTATTACTGTGTGGCTGTGTGTGTGTGTGTTTGTATATACATAAATTGCATTGTATAGCCTTGTGCCTTACGCCCACTCGCTGTTTCGATTACGCTCCCAATCACCCAATTTTCCACATACACGCACACACACATGCGAAAATTACATACATATATGCATATAAATACAAGCATAACAACAAAAAGTGCAAACAATGCAAAAGCAAAAACAAAAAACAAAAACAAGTTTTGATTGCTTCGATTATGGCATCCCCTTTGTTTCGTTGTGTTTGCTGCAGCAAAGCGAATCAGAAGACTCCAAGATAAGAACAATAACAATAACAAATTGTCAAACGTGCGACTTGGCGCATTTAATTTCTGCTGCTAATACACACAGACACATACATATGCATACATATAAGCTGCTAATAAACAGTGAAGAAACAGTTAATCAAAACAAATGCGGCTTAGCCTTAGCGCTTTGAGAAACACACTGAAAGCTCTTGTTTTGCATGGCTTTAATGACAGTTACTTTTAATGTGTGTGTGTGTTTATGTGTGTACAATATGCAGGATGATTACTTACATTACATGCGATAAACGGTATTCTTTCAACGGGCGTAATAACCCTGCAAAATCGTTGCTTCCTCTTCTGCTTTGGAAAAAAACAGAATCGTCGAAAAAGGTTCAGTCAAAATTGCACCCGCAATTATCAGTTACAACTGTATTTTTTTATTTCGATGCCACAGTTTGCAAAACAATTTTTATTGTTAGAAAATAAATTTTTATTTGTGTGTGTAAACAGATTGACATGTATTACGTCAGAATGCAGTAAAACAATCAGGAATATTGACATCGATAACGATATAAGAATGCGAGAGTTAACTTTCAATTTAGAGCCACTATTATATAAACACATGTATGTGTGTGTATTTGTGGGCATACGTAATTTCATATTATAACGGTAAGCCCACTGACCGCCCCTCTAAAAAAACAAGTTGAAACCCAATTAACGAAATGCATTCTAAAAGCTCCAAGCAGAAAAACAAACATTTTGATCATGTGATCAATAGAAAAAGACCGAGAGAGAGTGAGAGAGAGAGCGAGAGTGGGAAAATGTAGATGACATAAATAATAATTGTTTAATGCACAAACTTAGGAACAACAACATACATATGTATGTACACACAAACACGTACATACATACATACATTTAAAGCTTGTTGAAGGCAAACAACCGCAGCTGCCGCGATGCCTGCGCCGGCGTTAACGTTGACGTCGACGTCAGTAGTTCATACTTGAGATGACCTTGAAAAGTTTAGTAACATTTTGAATTCAATATTCTGTGCCTTGCCTTGCGTTGTGCCATTGTGTCTCCTTATGCTGGCTGGCGCACTTCTCATTGCTTTGTTGCTTTCACTGTTTTCATTTGTTTTTGGCACCTGATTGGGCGCCGCTGACGCCGCAGCTGACTGCGTTTACGTACCTGTTTGCAGCGACGCTCAGCTGACGCAAATAATATACACATAAGCCAAATAGTAAACGCATACATGCAAACCAATATAATCTCTGAGAGAGCCGCAACGGGAGTGTGTATTTCTAGGTTATGGTCAAGGCGACTGCGACGTACATTTGAAGGCTATCCTCACATACAGACACACAAACACACATATTAACATACACACGTGTGTTTGTATGTATGCATTCCCACTCACAATAAACCTAATTGAGATTCGCGGGCCGACGAAATTTCTGTGATAATTTTGTTGCTGCTTTCTTTTGCTGTCTTCATTTGTTTACGCATTAACGACTGCCATGTGACGCGACGCGAGGCGACGCGTCGCTCCGCACGACAAAGCGGACCGCGAAAGAGTTTCAAATAAACAACCCAAAACACCAAAAACCAACAACTAAAAAACGTATGTTTGTACGTACAAACTGCGCAGCCAGCCTAATGCGGCTGATTAGACAGCGATAAAGGTGTGTTGAACTCTGCGAAAGCACTTAACATGCCATATGTGCATATGTAAGTTCCTATATACAATTTGTGTGCAAATACACATAAATAAATATAAACATATGCAATAATTTTCAATTCAACTGCATCCTGCAGGCAATAGCACTTATTTATATATATCTATATATATGCATATATATTATATATTATATTTGTTTACCATTTAATAATTTCTATAACGTTTGCATATTATTTTTGTAAATTTTAAGGTTTGGCGCGCAAATTGCCGCTCACATTTGTCTCTTGATGTCTATCGATTGCACGCTTAACCACACAAATTTGTGAAAAAAATGGGTTTTGGCTGTGGTTGGGTTTGGAAATGGTAATTCTTCAAGTCATATTTAAAATAAATTAAATTCTTGCAGTTATAGGCATAACAAATAATTGAAATTTGAAATAAAAAATCGATTGTGACAAATTGTGAAAAATTCGCCGTTATTAGACATGGTATATCGATACATCGCTGTCACTCGCCAAAGAAACATCGTAACATCGGTATGGACAAAAATCGATATTTGTGCAGCACTATCTGACGGTCGAATGGACTGCGACAAAGAGAGCAGAAGCAGCAGTAGCATGGAAATAGATGCAGCCGATGTCAATACGGATACAGACGCCCCCAAAGGCAACACAAGCGGTAAGCTCGTCCAACTTGCAGCGTGTTTCGGTTAATCTATTGTTCACTCGCAGGCAGCGACAGCGAAACGGAGCCCCAGTGGCACTGGCGCTGTCAGCCGATTGAGGCCGTTCATCGGGGATTGCATCCCTTCGAGCTGGAACACTTGAGCGCTGTGCAGCCGAGCAGCAATCATAAGGTGCTCCACCGGCATCCGATACGCGAGCCGGCAAATGTGCCACCGCGCTCCCTACGCGCCACACATCGCTGGGATGCGGAGCATGTGCGTCTGCCATGTGCGCCAGAGAGCAAATATCCAGTGGAAACCGACGATGGCACATCGGAGATCGAGTCACGCTGGGGCATGATCGAGCGTGCCCTGCTTCGTCCGATCAGCAATAGCAAACAGTTGCAGGCGGCGATCCTTTCGTACAATACAACGTACAAAGGCCAGTGGAGCTTTCGGGCGCTGCATAAACTCTTCAACGAGGACTTGGACGAGAGTGAGTCGCGTTGCTTTTTCGAGGATCTGCTGCCGAGGATCAGTCGACTGGCCCTGCGTCTCCCGGAGCTGATGCGGGCGCCCATACCGCTGCTCAAGCAGAATCAGACAACTGCTCTTACACTGACCCAGGAGCAAATCTCCTGCTTGCTGGCCAATGCATTCCTCTGCACATATCCGCGGCGCAACACACTCAAACGCAAATCGGAGTACAGCAATTTTCCGGACATCAATTTCAATAGGTAACCTCAATTTTGGATGTGAGCAAGTTTTATTTGTTTTCCATATATTTATGCATATATATTCAGATGTGTAATCGATGTAATCTTAAATTTTTCGCAGGCTGTATCAGTCGAGTGGTGCGTCTGTGCTGGAGAAGCTGAAGTGCATTTTCCATTACTTTCGTCGCGTCTGTCCAACGGAGCGCGATGCGAGCAATGTGCCCACAGGCTGCCTGACATTTGTGCGGCTCAGCGGCAAGCCGGAGGATGAGGTTAATTGGTATTTGAGCGGTGCGCCCCTATCGAGCATACCGGTGCACATAAATGCCGGTGGCACCATCGAGGACGAAGGCATCGGCCTGCTGCAGGTGGACTTTGCCAATAAGTTTCTCGGCGGTGGCGTTCTCGGACAGGGCTGTGTGCAGGAGGAGATTCGTTTCGTTATCTGCCCGGAGCTGTTGATATCGAAACTGTTCACAGAGTGCCTGCTGCCAACGGAGGCGCTGCTGATGGTGGGCAGCGAACGTTTTAGCAACTACACCGGCTATGCGGGCAGCTTTGCCTGGGCGGGCAATCATGAGGATCGGACGCCGTATGATAGTTCGAGACGCCGTCACAGTGCCATTGTGGCCATTGATGCGCTCAGCTTTGACCAGGCACTGCAATCGCATCAGTATCGCGAGGATCTCATTTTGCGTGAACTGAACAAGGCATCCATTGGGTTCAGGCATGGATTGGTCACACCGGCGCCGGGTGTCGCCACCGGTAACTGGGGCTGTGGCGCATTTGGCGGCGACCCGCACCTAAAAGCGCTCATCCAGATGATGGTCTGTGCGCAACATTGCCGTCCCCTGGCCTACTACACATTTGGCAATCGCCATCTGCGCGACGATCTGCATGTGCTCTGGCAGCTATTCCGGACGCATGGCACCACCGTGCGTCAACTGTACGGGGTGCTGCGTCGCTACAAGAAGGACGGCCACTTCCAGTCGCTCTACGCCTTTGTGCTGGATGAGCTGAAGAAGCTGCACAAGCACAAGAAACCAGCCAAAGAACCAACAGCAATATCAACACCAACGCCAACAGCAATAACAACCACAACAACAACCACAACGACAACAACTGTAACTGCAACTGCAACAGCTGCAAGGACACAAAGTCCTGATATATTTGCAGATATCTCAGATTGTTCGCCAACCAATGGCGGTGTTCTGCTCTTCGATAATGATCTTGATGACGATGACGATGATGATGTTGATGCTGAACAGGAGCAGGCAAATGCCATGATGTTGGCGGCCAGCTTGGAAAGTGGCGGCAGCAGCAGCAGCAGCAGCAACTCAACCACCACCAACACCACCACCACCACCAACACCACCGCCACCACCGCCACCAACACTACCACCACCAACACCACCACCACTACCACCTCCAGCAGCAGCAGCACCACCACCACCACCACAATCAGTAACAGCAATGCCGAAAATACAGTTGGAGCTGGAGCTGCTGCAAGTGGCAAGCGTCAGTTGTCGCTGCTGGAGATGCTGGATCAGCACTATGATCAGGGACAGGCGAATGGCTCCAAGCGGCAGCATCAGTCCTCCAGTGGCACAGACAAGTGCGGCAAGGCGCGCAAGGATTGCAAGGATGGTGATGCGAGCAACAGCCGCAATTAGTCAATATACCCCATATTCTAAGCCATATTTATATAGATTATAATCTCGCTGTTGCACGCTGTTGCACGCTGTTGCCGTCTCTTTCGCTGCTGTACGATTGCAAATTTGGCTCGCTCGTTTTGGTGTCGCCACAAGCAGTGCACCTATTTATTTGTATTTATATATATATACATATTTGTAGATTGCATAAATGTTTAGCTTTTATCTTACTTTACACATTTATATATATATATATATATATATAATCGTAGTTATTTATGTAGGTTGTGTTTAAGAGTAGGCTTACATGTACCATGTACTTCGTGTGCATGTCGGACACAGTTCTAATTAAAACAGATAACATTACTTATAAAAGAACAGCTGTTCACTAGCTTCAGCTAGAACAAGCGATTCTAGATTATATAATCGAAGAAAGTTATAACAACAAGTTGCATGTGGAGCAAGCAGATCTTGATTGTTAATCTTAATCTATGGAAAAACCACAACAGCAACAACAAAATATAATTAGTTAGCTCTTAGAGTTGCACACACACACACACACACTCACACACATCTGCTCATTAGATATTGAGTTCAGAACAACTATAATCCAAATATATTAACTAATGTAGACATTTACAATATCATTTTATTTAACAGTCCCCATTCGTCTTGACTTGGTGTAAGATGGTCGCAAATCTTTTGTTTTTTTTTTTATATTTTTATTGTTTGAATTTGTAATTTAAAATTGAAGATCAGTTTTGCGCCTAGTCAAGAAGTTCAATTTTGTTAAGCATTTTCCAAGATTTGTATTTTACCTAACTCCTAACTCAATTTGAGGTTCTACACAATATCAGACATTGAACAAGAATGATTAGGCGGAAAAAAATTATAGGCCCGTTACCTTTTAGGATAATCGACAAAGTTGTCAAGTCCCTGTTTACGTAGTAGTATTGTTAACCAAAATGTAAATCCAAATTTAGTTTAGCGAAAAACAATTTTTTTTTGTTTGTTTTTTTCTTAAACACAACTAATTAAAATGGATTTCTGTGGCATAACATTTTTATTAAGCTACAATCGATGCAACAGACAAGGAAATTGGAAAAAAAAAAAAAAACTTATTATTATTATTATTATTTATTTGATAGATAGTTGTATAGGCAATAGATAGTATTATGAGTCTATAATAGCAGCCACACGAATTGAAGGAGCTCAGTAGTGATTACGGCGCTTATTGGAGGGACAGTATTCGGCGTACTCCTCCCAGGTGCAACCCGTCTTTGTGCAGCACTCGTTGGTAATTGAGGGTGCACCCGTCCGTCTGCTCCGCAACAGCATGTTGGCAACATTCACATGCAGCCAGGTGGAGCCAGCCGCACCAATGCTGGACGCTGTGGATGGTTGAAGAACTTAGACGGGTCCATCAATGTGGAGGTGAAGCTAACTGGGCTACTCACGGTTGTCCAAGATACGCTTGGTAAAGTTCTCGTCCCCGTTCCCGATCTCGTTCCCTTTGCCGTTGCCGTTGAAGCTCCGCTTATTATTGCGTCGCGTCAGCCTGTAAATGTCCTTCTCGCAGGCCCAATAGAGCTGACGGACCAGCTTGTCCCGGCATCGAGAATGCGCCTCCCGGTGCCAAACGTTCTCCCAGTCTGACTGTGAACTGTGCAAAATGATTAGATCAACTTCACATACATATCTTATTATCATATCTACACATTATTGACTAGCATATATACAATTTATGAGATATCATATATATATATATATATGTATATACATATATAGATTATTAACTATTTCATATATCTGTATAATATAGTTGATATTCCAGTTATTATTTTGTATTGTAAATGTATTGTATTCATAATGTTTCTGGTCGTTCTTTTATATTTTATTCAGTTCAGGAGCTAAACAATTGTTTATAATTTTCCAGATTGTTTAGTGATTATTTTTTAGTGTTATTCTTTAAAATACGACGAATTTTGAAATAGTTGATCGTATTAATAAAGTCACTGGTTTGTCCTGAACATATTGATCTTTTAAAATAAATATATAAATATATAAAATAAATATATAAATATATAAAACAAATATATAAATATATAAAATAAATATATAAAATAAATATATATAAATATATGAAATATATGTATCAATATATAAAATAAATATATATAAATATATGAAATATATGTATCAATATATAAAATATATATATAAATATATAAAATAAATATATCTAAAATGTAAAATGTAATAGAGATAAGTATAAAAATATTAATACACAGTACGAAATCGCTTAATTTAGGCGATGTTTGGATTTAGTCCGCTCGAATTTAGTCTATTTGATTGATTAACTTAGAGTTTGTCTAACAAAAGATCCGATTCATAGTCGATTATATACAATTTTCAGATCTCTTATTTTAAGACATATGTAATCGCAAAATAGTTATATTCAAATCGATGCTCAACGCATCTCAAGTTTACTGTATTATATATGTACGTATGTATTATAAATATATTCTATATCTATATATAAATATATTGAAATATTCCCATATATAGGCAAAATATGCTTGCAGTTTTCTTATATATCTATCTATAAACTATATGTGTATAATAGTGAGGTTAAAGTTTTGGGGCTTGCAACGCTTGCGTTAGAAAAAACCATAATAATTTTGTAGTCGAGTGAGATCGACTACTATATACCTTTGAACCCAGATGTTAAATATATTCTAGTTTTATTGGCAAATTTACCTGGTGGTGATTCTTATCCGATCTTGATGAAATTTGGACAGTTGATGGATAACATACCTTTGCATATTGTGTGTTAATTAGAAGATTCTGCCTTCAATTGTGGCATTTATTGCTAGTGGAAATCGATAAATATCGATATTCGAGTATACGAGAACCTACATATATTCCAAATTTGATGCGCGTGTTCTTGCAGACAGACGGACAGACGGACATTTCTATATCGACTCGGCTGTTGACCCTGATCAAGAAGTAGAATCTTTCCTTCTGCCTGTTACACACACACCCACTTTACCCATTTTGAATGGGTTCAGGGTATACCAATGAGATGCTATCATGTCACAATCACAACTATTACTATTATTTTTCATAAATCAAATGCATATCAACTAAAAGAAGGTGGACAAATCGAACTTATCTGGCACAAATAAATAATGATGTAGTTTCAAGAAGTCGACTCAAGAAATACAAATTTTGAGCTGTGGTGAAATGGGAAATGTGGTATCGAGTCGTCTGGCAACCACTGACTTACCGCTCGCGAAAGAGCAGCTCGAGTCCTTCCTCGGTGTGCTGCAGGGCATTCGGCGTCTGCAGAAGTTGTAGAGTTAGGATTAAGACAGCGGCGCGTAGAAGCCAGTTGCGGGGCCTTGCAACTGTTTCTCCCTCGAGGTGGCTCATTCCTTGGTTTTGCTTTATTTTTCTTCTGATTTTTGCGTTGTGCTTAGCTGGGTTGGGCTGTCTTGGGCTTGTGGCTTATGTTGTGGCTCGCACGGTGGACACTGGGCGACTGAGCGGCTTGCTGGCTGCGCTCAACGGTTTTGAAATATAACCGAGTCGGCCAACTGGCGGCGGTCTCTGCATAATTAAACGAAACGCCCTTTTCTGCTGCGCCTTATTTGAACTAATGAGTTGAGCATGAGCCGCACAAGCGGTCAAATTGCGCCCACTCATATGCAAGTTGGGTTAACCCAGTCCGGCTAATGAGGAGCAACGGCAACATGGCTAGTCGTATGACGCTTATTGGCTTGTTTATTTGCTGTACACCCCACCAAGCAAGCACAAATTGGATACGAACTGGACGATCTCATTGTGGCTTCGAACTCAAGCAGGATGCTTCTGCTGTTCACCTGTCTGCCTATCTGCCTGTCTGCCCGTCCACCCGTCCGCCTGTCTGCCTGCCTGACTGCTTGCCTGCTGCTGATAAACAAACAACATAAAATTGACCACGTTACGATTATTTTTGTTTGCATCGTTAAATCTGGCAGGCCACAGTCCAGCAGCATCATCAGCAGCAGCAGCAGCAGCAGCAGCGAAAAGGACACTTGCCTGCCTGACCGCCCGCCCCAAACACCTCTTTTTGGCGTGTGCTGAGCTATTCATTAGCAAATTCGCATAAATTGTGCAGCAGACACAGTGCAACAAGTTGCCCCAAAAGACGTATCCCCTTCTAACTTTGATAACTCTATACTTTTATAGCGGTCTCTTCCTTTTGCATATTCAACTGATTTTAGGTCATTTCCAATTTCGGTATTAAAGTTTACAAAAATTCAAGATTTTCTAACTTACAAACTAATTAAAATTAAAATTAAATTAAATATGTATAAAATTGTTATACAGACTCCGAAAATATGTTGGACATATTCCTCTTTAAGAATTAACACATTTTCTATACATAATTTATAATTTAATGTTATGAGTTTTCTGATTAACATCAGATATATTTATTAAATATTGGCATTCGTATATTATTATTATTATTATATTTTCGATTAAAAACTACAACAAATGGAGATCTATTTTCCATTAGCCCAAAACTTGAAGATCGATTGACAATTTAGTTTAGTTCTTGATCGTAAAAATAGTCACCTGATAAATGTTTTAGTTCACATAAGAAATTAATTTTTACAGGGCTTATTCAAAAATATTTTTTTATAATTGCAAATTGCGCTAAAAAAGTATAGTTTGTTGTTGTTGTTTTTGAATAATTCTATTTTGAAAAAAGGTTTTCGTCATCAGTTGAATATTTTAAACTTAAAAATGTTGCTTTAGCTAAACTTTATTTTTATTGAATTTTCCATTTTCCATGTTTTTCAGTCACGGTTAGGCCGTATGGTCAAGTGGAGCGGTTCATTCTTAGGTTTGCTCCACACACTTATTGCAATTGCTTAGCTAAATAATGTCGCTGTTTACACACGTTGCCAATTTATGTGGCTAAAATCAGCTCAGCGCAGCCCGGTTGCCAAGTGGAAAGGCAAACGCCTTTTGGTGTTGCCACAGTTGCTGGCTCAGTGCTGCATTGGAACCTCTTCAGGTTAGAACAACGCAAATAAAGTAAGCTGTATCTTTTGTTAAACAATAAAAACGAAAGCTAATTTAGCACAGCTGTTATATAATATTATAAATATTAAAGTTTTCCTTTAATGCCACTCAAATGCAAGTAAGCAGTTGGGCAAAGTGGGAACAAATCAAGTTGACTAAAGTTGTGGAACAGTAAGTTTAAGACAGAAGGTGCTTCCCGGTTCCTTCCTACCGAACCCATAAGGTAATCAGCAAACAACAGTCTGTCCACTTCTTAAAGACCATGGCTGATGGAGACTAAGTTTCGCATAAGGCATAACATAAGTATATAACTCGGCATATTGATCTTATGACTGGGCACAACCATATACTGGGAAATTTGGCAACAAGAAAAGAAAAGACTTGAGAATTGACTATATATACTTTATATACTTTAATTGCTGTATGCAAATTAATTAATAAATGCGAATGAGAAACAAAATTGTGGAACTTCATTAAACAGCTCATTGGGAAAACAGCATTTGTAGGCTGTGGCGAAACTGTCTCCTTTTCGATTACCAACGACGGAAAACTGTATTCCTGGGGCATGGGCACCAATCTACAGCTGGGCGTGGGCGACAGTGACGATGAAATAGAACCGGTCGAAGTGGACAGCAAGAATACGCAAAACAAACGAATGCTGCTCGTCGATGGCGGTGGACAGCACAGTGTGTTTCTGGTAAAAGCCGCAGTCCAGCAGGCACAAAAGGAAAATGTACCAGCCACCAAGAAGACTGAAGCGAAACCAGCTGCTGCTGCTGCTGCTGTTGGTGTCGCCGCCGCAGACGATAAAGTTGAGAAGCAAAATGAGGACGCAGCCGCCGCGGACAATGACGACGATGACGAAAATAATCCAACGCGGTAACAGTAAGCCGGCCAAGAAGACGACAGCCAAACTCGGACATGGCAAGAAAAATGAGTTATTTTTGAGGAACGTGAATGGACGTTTCAATATTTGTTTTCAGCCGCATCAGAATATTATGAGCAGCTACGCTTCGCCAATGGATTATAATTGATTGTGTTTAATATATCTTCTCGAACATAGTTGGCAAACAGTCAATGTCCCCTGTAAAACAAAAAAACAAAAAAAGCACAATTGTAATTGAAACACACGTACACTACTACTACTACTACTACATTTTTATGCAAACCGTTTTTTAGATTGATTTTATTTGCTACTCACATTGGCTGTTGCAAGCACTGCATACGAGTAAGGCTGCCTTACAGCCGGCGCACGCATTGAGCGATGTTGCATTCACGCCTGCGCTGTTTTCCATATTTCCTGGTCTCTTGGGCATGGCGTTATGTTGTGTTAATAAAACTACATGTATTTACAAAATGCATATGAATGGAAATAAATGCAACAAATATTTGCATAACTATTCCTTGGTTTGTTTGATTAATCAATTCGAAAAACGTCCTGTTAACTTTCCTGTTAACGTCCCTGTTAACTTTCACGAAATTGAAGATATCCTGCATGAGGCCCGCTTGAGGTCCCTGACAATGTGCAGCTGAACGAGGCTGTGTTATGTCGTAGGAACTCCATCGGTTTCCAGCAGTGTTTTCAAATGCTCCAAATTCTCGTTGCAATGCAGACCAGGTACCAGGTACCAGGTACCTGGTACCAAGTACACCATGTCCGTTAAAAGTTGCCACATTTCGCATAGCTGCATTGGCAGTTGACTGAGAAAAAATAAATATAATTATCATACTTAATTGACAACATTTTCAACTTGAATCTCAAGCATACCCGATGGCAGATATACATTCGTTTGCTGACAGTCCTGACAGTTTTTAAATGATGCTCGAAGTTGACATCCAATGAACGACTCTTGGGTTCCCTGTGGCATGTGGCATGTTTGGCATTGAGCCGAATCAGCCGTGAATATTGTTATTCTTCTGTTACTATTAGGCACTATCGTCAGCTCCAGTAAGCCCTGCGAATTGTGGCAAATTAATTTCACAGTATATTGGTTATATTTAGGTATATATATATGCTTACAATAATGCCACGATCATCCAAAGCGATCACAGTGGAGATACTGTCCCTTGTCAATTGTTTAAATTGAATTCACTATAAAACAAATTTGCATATTTCTTGCCATGTCCTCGTTTGGCTGTCGTCTTCTTGGCTTACTGTTACCGCTCGGCATTGGATTATTTTGGTCATCGTCGTCATTGTCCGTGGCGGCTGCGTCCTCATTTTGCTTCTCAACTTTATCGTCTGCGGCGGCGGCACCAAAAGCAGCAGCAGCAGCAGCTGGTTCCGCTTCAGTCTTCTTGGTGGCTGGTACATTTTTCTTTTGTGCCTGTTGGACTGCGGCTTTTACCAGAAACACACTGTGCTGTCCACCGCCATCGGCGAGCAGCATTCGTTTATTTTGCGTGTTCTTGCTGTCCACTTCGACCGGTTCTATTTCATCGTCACTATCGCCCACGCCCAGCTGTAGATTGGTGCCCATGCCCCAGGAATACAGTTTTCCGTCGTTGCTAATCGAAAAGGAGACAGTTTCGCCATATTGAAAAGCATTGTCTCTTTGAATGTATCGATGACGAAGAATTCTATCGATAACAAGCACAGCTGCCAATTTGAGCATTGACACTCACCCAGAATACAGACAGCGAATCGTTAATATATTTACAAAAAATATAAATATTTAGTTAGTTTATGCACAATTTACACCTAATGTTCAATTGGCATTTACATCTTTTTGCATTTACTACACACAAAAAGTGTTAAATATCCAGAAAAGTTACGAAGTTTTTGTACATCACTAGATGTGTTCGTGATTATATTGTATGTATATGTATAATAATATGTATATGAGTTAAGAACATTTGTTCCTAATCACCCAAATACCCTAACGGATTGCAAATACCCTAACGGATTGCAAGTAACCTAACGGATTGCAAGTACCCTAACGGATTGCAAGTACCCTAACAGATTGCAAGTACCCTAACGGATTGCAAGTACCCTAACGGACATCACCACTGGCCTAGCAGCGACAGCGGCGACAAAGGCTACAGCGACAGAGCTGCAGGCGCGAAGACGCCAGCAGAATGCAGCAAACCGATGTTTCATTATAACAAATAATATTGTACAAAAAAAAGTCTAAAGGAACAGTTTCATTTATGTCTATGTATAAGAAGAAAAACGTTGGGATATTTTTTTTTTATATCAATATGCAAATTTGTTTTATAGTGTGTGCAATTTAAACGGTTGACAAGGGACAGTATCTCCACTGTGATCGCTTTGGATGATCGTGGCATTATTGTAAGCATATATATATACCTAAATATAACCAATATACTGTGAAATTAATTTGCCACAATTCGCAGGGCTTACTGGAGCTGACGACAGTGCCTAATAGTAACAGAAGAATAACAATATTCACGGCTGATTCGACTCAATGCCAAACATGCCACATGCCACAGGGAACCTAAGAGTCGTTCATTGGATGTCAACTTCGAGCATAATTTTAAAAACTGTCAGGACTGTCAGCAAACGAATGTATATCTGCCATCGGGTATGCTTGAGATTCAAGTTGAAAATGTTGTCAATTAAGTATGATAATTATATTTATTTTTTCTCAGTCAACTGCCAATGCAGCTGGTCCGATCACGACGACTTCGATCTATATATATATATATATATATATTTCAAAACATATGTTATATATTTAGTTCCTGCTCATCTCATTTTTTGCTCCATCTTTAAATTCAGAAATTAAATCAGAAATTCAAGAACTATATTATTAAAAATAATTAAGCAAAACTAACTTGCACCAGTTTTGGAGTTTGGAGTCCCGTAGACAATTATTTGGTTTTTGTAAGCCAAAAGTTAAAAGTTAATGCCGTCTCTGAAATCGGTTAAGAAGCCAGAAATAATTTTGTGGCAGAATATATATTTATGTATGGAAGCTTACCTGCCACCATTCAAACCTTTCGAATTGATTAATCAAACAAACCAAGGAATAGTTATGCAAATATTTGTTGCATTTATTTCCATTCATATGCATTTTGTAAATACATGTAGTTTTATTAACACATGAATTAAATTTGTGGTATAAACATTCATATTCAAATATAATAATTTAGCTTTCATTTTTGGTTGTTAGTTATGTTGCTAGCCATGCAAATTGCATTCCAAGTACAATTTTTGTATATTCCTTTAATTTTTTGTTTTTTGTTTTTGACTTAACTTTATGCGCGTGTGCATTGCACTAGTGCGACTGCTAAATATCTTATATATAATACGTAAATTTAATGGAGTTTCAGATTATCATAAAAAAAAAGTATTGTATTTAAAATATTTTACAATCAATTTCTTCGATCAGAATTGTTCACTTATAGTTAGTGGCTAATTATAAATATATGTTTTGGTTAAGCCTTAGGGCTTTTTCTAAAATATTTCAATTCGAATTTGTTTATTGTTGGTTTGCAAATGTCTCAATTCAAATATTGTTCAATTCCACAACTGTGCTAGGAATGCAGTAGGTTACATATGCAAATATAAATATGCAATTCGCAGACAATATCCACATGTTGTATTCTTCACTTATGGTATTTGTTTTTCTATTTGTATTTGCATATTGTTTGCCTTTTGAATATTTTACTTAATCTATCATTTAGTTCGGCAATGCCGAAGCAACGTTAACAAACAATGACAAAAAACACCAAAAAACTAAAACCTTATGCAATAGTCAATTTAAATAGCATTTACGTAGCTATAATCGAATATATATATATATATATATATACATATATATATATATTTATGCACTTTGGCTATTTAATGGTATTGCTATTTTTTGTTCTTATCAATTTTAATAAAACGATTCAACACTTGTTAACAATATTTCTAGGTTTAATTCAGCTAGAAGGAAACTGGAAATGGTTACATAAATCTGGACTGATGTTGCCTATGAGAACCGTGATGAATCATATGATAATTGTTCTAATAACACAGTGAACACTCAAAGCCTCGCAAAATGGATTGGATTTTAAATTAAAAACTTTTGAATTTTTTTTTAAATAAGATTGGTTTACAACAATGCTTAATACTAACTAAAAATTAAAGTCGAAGCCAGGAAAATTGCCAAGCAACAACTAACGATTTGTAAGAACTATTTATTGAAGCAATCAAAAGTAACTTTGCAGTGATCTGCGATAATTTCTTGAGTTCAGATGCTTAACACATAAAATTCGAAATTGGACAGGAATTGAAATTACTGTATACAAATACATGGCAGAAAATATGTAGCTTATGAGTATATACAGAAGTGTTCTACTTGTTCAGTTTCATTCGCTTCAAATTAAAAGAAAACCTTCTGTGGAAATGAATTTTGTTTGAAACCAATAGATAACCGAAAAATATTATAAAATTTATTTAATAATTCGAATTAATCAATTATGAAATTTATACTCTTGTGCTGAACCCTTGAAATAGTATTCTACTACAATTATATTATTTACGCTTATTAAGAAAATGTTCATTTCATTTAAGTATTTGGTTATTGCATATTTAATCTTTGTTTTCTTTGACTGCATGCATTTAAATTGTAATATTTGTTGCTTATGCACTTATGTTTTATGTAATACCTTCTCTATAATGCAAATGCTCTGCAATAGGCAACTAAATTCATTGGATTTTGCTTTGCAACAATTGCACAACACACTTTTAACAATCGAACTTCGGATTAATCAACGACAACATTTATCATAATTCGCTCCCATTCTGTAAATCACATAACACCATGACGATAACCCCCTCATCTCAAATATACACACAATATATAATTGGTTGATACACATATATATATATATATATTAGACTAGTCTAGAGACACACAGAATTTTTGAATTAACATTGTTGGTTAGCTTTATTTGAATCCATTTTGAATGACTTTCAATGGATTTTTAAACGCTGTCATTGAATCTACCGCACATACATAATTACATAATTAATTTCAATTTGCATACATTGGAGTAATTCTTATGAAAATTTAATTGAGACAATTGAATTGTATCAATTTAATGCGACACTTTTATAGTCTATATTTTGAATTTGTTTTTGTTTGGACATACATCATCATTCAAATATATGTATGTATGTAGTTAGTTGTCATCTGGAATTATCGAATTGCAATGGCATGTTTGCATTTTCATAGTTTTAGACAGATTAATATAATTGCATTGATCTAATTATCTGATCTCACAATCAATCCCAATCACAAACAAGCGAAAGTTTTTTGCTTTTTTTTTTTGTTTTTTGTTGAAATTAAAAAAAAAAGAATAATAATTAGATATGGCAAGGATATTGGACTTATCCTGCAGAATGATCTGTTGAGTTGTGGCTTTATAGCGTATTCAGCAAAGGAGTTGCGAAAGGAGCACAATTTTTGATAAAAAATGCACTTTGAAATTAATCGAATCAGATCAAATTTTAGCATGGATTCAAAAAATATGAAAAGTTAAGTTTAAAATATATACTTAACTTAATAGAGATGGCAATACTGTTGGACTTGGAAAATGTTGTACTCAGTTTAAAATGATATTTGAAACAGAGTTCACCGGAATTATTGTTAAAAGTTAAAAAAAAACCAAGAAAATTGTTTTTTTTATAAACAAAATACAAATTGTTATACAATTTTTGACCAATATGAGTGCTATTAATTAAATATATATTTTTGTATCTACATTTTTGCCTAATGTGGAAATTCTGTTCCCGATGTTGTTGTTGTGGAAAAGTTTCAATAGCGTTAAGCTCATAGGAATCATTTTTTGAAACATCATTTTTTTGAATATTAAAAAAAATAAATAATAGTAATAATACTACTTTTAATAGGACTGCTGTATTTGTAACCCATTTAATTTGTTTTTGAGTATTTGTGGTTCAAAAACAAAATTACCACATATTTACTTATTTTCAACACCAAATGTGCGCGTGTGTGTGTGTATAAGCTATGCATAGTCTGTTATATTCGCATTATATAAGTGCATTAATTTTAGTTAAAACTCTGTAATCGCATATAGAGCTCGTAATTTACACAAATATGCCATATACATGTATATATAATCCAGATCTAAAAACTGCAAACTGTGCCGAATGCATGTGAGAAACAGAGAGACAAACAGAAAGATAAAGAGGGGAGAAAGAGAGTGTGAGTGAGTGAGAGAGTTACAATTGGAGATTGAGGTTTTGCAACTGACCAACTTAGAGCATTTCAATATTGGACGTGCCGTTGCCGGTTGCAGTTCTTGTGGTCTTTGTCATCTGCTGGTTTGTCACAATTGGGGGCGGGCTGCCACACCACACCACCTGCAACGTTCAGAGAGCGATATAGATAGAGAGAACATGTTGTCATGGACTTATGCATATGCACAAGGAATGCTCACCTTGCGGAATGCCTTGCGAAAGTTGTCGGATAGAAAGGCATAGAGAATGGGATTGATGCAGGAGTTTGTGTAGGCCAGCACATGGGATATTATTTGTATGATAACCGTTAGATGTGAGCCCCCATACAAATTGAGCGCCTTCATCACCAGTATAACCTGCAACACATAATCAACATATTTTAGATATCGACAATTTGTGCATATCAATTCAGTTTCAGTTTCAGATTCAGTTTCAGTCGCCACTCCGCTTCACTTGCTCTGCGATTCGCAATTTGCGGTTGGTCCATTGTCCATTGCGTTTGCAATTTGTATGGGTATTGATTTTCGCAAATAAGTCCGTATGTTGACTTACTGTAAGACACTCGACCAAATAAATTGCAACTATTTACTAAGCGGAAATGTCAATTTGCTGTCTAATGACGTCCGCAATTACACATACATATGTCAGCGTGTTTGAGCAGTATGTTTGAGTGTGTGTTTGAGTGTATTCATTATTTATTCAGTTCTAGTCACCATTGGTTTCTATTTGCACACCAGCTCAAACTGCAGCAACAGCTGCAAGTGATTTTACTTTGAAAGTGCCTCACAGCTTAAATTATTGTTTTTAAGGAGCAAAGCTGACTTTGATCAGAATTCAATGATATGACAGTTAAGTATTTTATTTAATTTTAGTTATTTAATTTTATTAATTTTTAAGAATCTTTTTTATTTATTTAATGTGTACTAAAAACAGTCCACAGTTAAACACAATTTTGATAAATAAAAGCTTTAAATTAAGTATCAAATTAAATTAAATTACATTATATATCTTAAATGACATAATTCAACTAAAATAATTATCAAAATAATAATTAAAATAACAATAATAATTAAATAAAATTAAAAATATAAATAAATAAAATAACAATAATAATTAAATGAAACTAAATAGTAAAATTAAAAATTAAAATAAATAAAATAACAATAAAATTTAAATGAAATTAAATAGTAAAATTAAAAATTAAAATAAATAAAATAACAATTAAATTTAAATGAAATTAAAAAGTAAAATTAAAAATATAAATAAATAAAATAACAATAATAATTAAATGAATTTAAGCAGTAAAATTAAAAATATAAACAATTAAAATAAAGGACATAATAAATTGTAAAATGGTTAACATTTTTGACAAGAGTTGGGGATACTCAGAAAAACCTCAGACACTGAGACTGACTGACAGAGAAAGTGATAAGTGGAAGTGAGAAAATAAAGAAAAATGGATAACTAAAGCAAAATGAGTAATAATAATGAAATGATGCTCGTTGATTTTCTACACACAGATTTAATTACCAAGTGAATTGAATTTGATCTAATATAAATAATTTCATTTCATATTTGACAATCTGTTTAATAAATGGATTTTGTTACTTTCAGCTCGGTGTCGTTTGATAAATGTAAAATAATTTATATCTCATGCCTGCGACTGCAAATGACAATTTTTAATGGAAAATGAGTTGGGTTCTCGGGAAATGTCGACAATTTGAACATGTTGGCTGAAAAAGCATTGGTAAATTATGCATGTTGAGCAATACTTACGTGGATGGGCAGCCAACAAATTGCAAATGCCAAGACCACAACAACAACCATGCGGGTAACGCGTCGCTTGCCTTTGCTGCAATCCAAAAATATGAGAGAATTACATATATGGAAATGTCAGTAGAATTTCAGCGCAAATCGATCTAAATGAGAGAAAATTAATATGGCTGTAGTTGAGTGCGGCATTCGTCTGTCTGTATTATAAACTAACTCTGTGTAAGCTCCAACTTATTCCGGATATTGCCAATGTCAAGTTCACAGAGCGTGCCACGCGGCGTACACGCAATTTGCATATGTATACACGCTCACACACACACACACACACACACACACACACGCACAATCACACACAATAAGTGTGGCAGCAACGTTGGCATAAGTTGAAATTGGATTTTTGATTTGGTAACGACAAAGCGACATATCAGGCATACGCTGCATGGGATACGCTTTAAAGTTGAACAACAAAAACAACAACAATAAAAAAGTCAGGCAATTGGCTGTGTGGCATGCCAGTGAAAAGGATTGCTTGCATGACACCCATTACTTTATTGTTTGCCTTGTTGCATTACCCTCATCAACTTGCTGGCGCCACAAATTGTTCGCGCCTCGACAACTTTTCGATTAAGGATGCGCTCAACATTGAATTATTAGCGGAAATTGTTCTAATTGCCAAGATGGTGAATCATTTAATGTTCGACTCAGATCTATTTGATAATAAACTAATGGGTCAGACTGAACTCAAATGATGATGGTAATTTCGCTTATAGAACGGAGCTAATCTGCTCATAAATCAATTTTTCTTTGCACAATGCACAAACACTGAATTAATACGGATCTAATGCGAAATTCATGTTTAAGCAATCTGTGTTTTATCTTAGAGGATCTACAAATTTCAATCAATATTTCACTATTCTTTCTTATTAATTATTTTATAGTGTTTTTAAATTTCTCTCTTTGGCGTCAAAAAAACAAAAACAATTTCAAAAGTGGAGTTTTTTTTTTATGAGATTTGGTCGAGCAAAAAAGGCTCAGCTCACTTTTAAATTGAAAGCACCTCAAATGCAATGAGACAGCGCCAAGGCGAACTGGATTACATCAGGCAGTGGGTGTGGCATGGGTGGTGATTTAGTAGTTTAGTGGCGGCTGGTGGTTGGTTGCTGAGGTAAATAACAAACAAGGTAGAACAGGCTTTTATAAATTTATGAGCAACACGCACAAAGTTCTCAGAGTGGTGGAATGCCTAGTGTAATAAAAAGGCATTCATCATGCCGCATGAGGCAGGTGCACCTACCATTGTGTGTGTGTGTGTATCAAGTGTGGCAAACAAACAAGCAAATTGCCTGCTTGTTCCAATTCCAATTCCAATATCAATAACAAAATGTAATGCTCCGCTTACGATGTATGCGTAATATTTGTGCAGTTTCCTTAACTCACCGGGACTCGGCCGATGGCTTGCAGCCGGGAGCACTTTTCCACAATCTGGCCAGCATGCCCATATATAGAAAGCAAATCAGCGTCAACGGAGCCACATACGATGACAGAAAGAATGAGACCTGCAACGAGAAACCAAATGCAATTAACAATCGAATCGAGTCATCATCGTTCAACAAATCCCCAAGCAACTTTGCCAAGTACAGTCTAAGCTGCTGTTAATGGCTGCAGTTGAAATATTTACAAAAGTTTTCCACTTGCTCACAGCAAATACGCATTGTTTATGCCATTGCTGTAAATAGTTCATAAAAATACCAAGAAATAAGTTTCGAATAGGGAATTAGAAATGTTTTAATATAATTAAGTATTCCAATTCTATTCTAGCCATGGCTATTACTAGCTTACCTCATCTTTGATTACTAAGACTATTTATTATGTTTCAAATTGTATCGATGTTCTTTTGGTCTAAAAACTATAATATATAACAAGCTGTGCTAAATATTTCCGGATTTAAATACTATGCCTTGTTACTCCAAGTTTATTTCTATATCTGTTTGCTAATTTCCATTTGGCATTTTTTTTTGTTGTTTTTTTGCTGTTGTACAGAAAACATCAGAAACACTCCGTCTGTTCTTAATTTCAACATAATATCACTTGCGAATGGCTTCATAAAATAAATATAAAAAGGACAATGCGTTTGATAACTAACTGGCGACAGTTGGACACAGTAGCGGTCATTCTCAGCCTCAAATTTGCCACTCCTTGCCCATTCTTGCCAAACCGGCATCAACGCTGTTGCCATAAAGTTTTTGGCACGCCGTGAAGTTGCTATGCCATCTGCTGCCATGTCAGCGGCTTTTGTTTTTGCATTGGAAATTGCCAAAAGCACTGACCCGTAAGGCTGCCCATATACCAGGAACAGGCACCAGGCACCAGGCACAGGCACACACACCCAGAGGCACCATGGTGTGAAAGCCTGCCTTGCCACCAGCTGCTGCCATTTCATTCTAATTTCATCGGACATGAATAACGCTCAAAAAAGTATCCTCCTCTGCACATCAGAATCGAGCTTGATGTTGGCTTTAAGAGGTAAAATTCGGAAAGGTATATAGTAGATAGATACCATAAAATAAGAGACGAAAAATGTCATATTGTAAATTGAGAAAACAACAATTGTGAAGAACATATCAATTCTATCAGCTACGCTATCAATCAAAGCAGCACAAATCGGCTGCTTTTCACATATATAGACATGTATATGTATATATATCTTACAGCTAAAGTTGCTACATAATTAATCTGCTTAAGCGCCGTTTGCAGCTGGTGTTAAATGTAAATCGTATTAAAATAATCCTTTAACATACCCATCCGATGATTTACCACAATGCGGAAAACGATGCCCAATCTGCAGTAGGACGGTATATATATATAAGCATATATATACCCATACATACATACATATCTACATACATACCTGCGTACATAAAAATGTATATGTATAAAGCTCATTTGAGGCGCGTTAAGTTTCAAGTGGCTTTAACTTGGCATAAAGCCGCCAGCCAAGTGTAAATGATTAAAACGGGACAAAAGGCAGGAGAACGACAGCGACGACGACGGTAGGGAGGTGGGCGTTGCGGGGCGGGGCGGGGCGGAGCAGGTTCGGTTGGTTTGGGTGAAAAAACAATAAAACACAGTCAGCAGCGGCAGAAAAATGTTTTGCTGGTTTTTGGGAAAAACTACAGAAACCGATATGGATCTGGTTGAGGCGGGTCGAAGGCGGGGGCGGAGACGGAGGGGTGGTCTGTGTGGCAGTGATTCGTGTAGGCGGCACATTGTAAATCTCAATGAAATGCTTAACCAATACAAACAGAAAATGCACAAAGGTGGGCAGATGTAATGAAACGGAAAACGGAAAAGCCAGATGAAACGAGGCGAACGGAAAACGCGCTTGGCACAATTGTTAATAATAATCGCAGAAAGGCATCCCATCATCAACGATGGGTCGGCGGGGGGTTGGGCGGCATTCATATGGCAAAATGGCCGACAGCGCCGGAATTGAAATCACTTTGGTTGGATAACGCGCCACGGCCAATGAACATGTGCCGTGCTATCGTCGACAGCCAACGTCGCGATGTCAACATAATCTCAACTGACATGCAAGGAGCAGGCGGGCCACTGGAGCAGCCAAAGCAATAACAATGTCCTGCACAGCATGTCTGAGTGCAAGATAGAAAAAAATGAGCAAAATGTTGCGAATGCGAATGTGTTTTGCCAAAGCAGACGTCTTAATTAAAGATTAAATTGCAAAAACAAATTGCTCGCAATGACAATGTCTGACGGTGCGGCACTATGGCGATGATAGCCAATTTAATGCTAACGAGAAAATTATGTTATTTATGAACGCATACACGAATGATACAATGGATTGTGCCCCTGGCTGTGGCATGACACGTTTTATGTCACGCTTAACTCCGATTCGCTTCTATGAACATTTTGCCACTAATTATAGAGATTAATAATTTTGATCATTAACATCTTAGGTAAGCCGCCGTTATAATAGTCTTGTAGACTGGAATTAATCTGCTGACATCGAAATTTGTATATATTTTGTATTATTTTTGTTGAGGAGCATGGATTGCGGCATGCTGCCTTCGAACCGCGTCAGCTGCTGCATTCCAAGGTTCCCAATTTTACTGATCGAGATAGATACTAAGCCGTGATGAATCCGATCTAACAAATTAATATATCCTGATATATATATATATATTATTTTAATTATTATTTAATTATTATTTTCATAAATTTGTTTAACATGCAAATAAAGTTTGCGTCGCAATTCAATTGAGTGCATAATTTAAACCGAGTGAAATGTGTCCATGCGAAAATTGTGCACAACTTTAATTTCAGCGCTTTATGCTACACAAAAACAACAACAACCACAACAACAACAACAACAACAAAAACAATGCTAATAAAAGTGCGTGAGGGCATCGCGAACTAAAGTTGATTAATTTGGTTGAGTGACAGCAGGCGCGACAGTTGCTCGGCTTGTATATGGCCAAATCCCAGGCGCAATTTGAGCACGGCAAAATATTAACGAGCCGCTTCGGTCCCAGATGCCACCCCAGCATCACACCCCCTACGCCTCTCCTAGCCACTGCCCCTGCCCCTGCTGCTGTCTAGTATTCGTATATCATATGGCAGAATCTTCAGCTTATGGCTTTTTATTGGGCGGCTCGTAAAGTTTAAAGGCGCGTAGAAAAAGTTTTTCCTACAAGTTTTCCTTTGGCCACCGTCAACTACTGCCCCTCCTCCATCCACCCACCCACCATCAACACACAGGTCCATCTTAGTTCATAATGTAGTAGTTAGATTTCATTGCATGTATCTGTATCTGTATCTGTATCGTTTGCTGCAGCTGTACCTTACAATTTTGAAGTAGCCCAGTTTGTCGACGAAGTTTTATGCTGCTTCAAACTTTATTGATAGTTAAGGCTTTATATGCCTATCATTTAAAGTGTTCAGCGTCATAAATTCTAAAAGGCAATCGCTGTAAAAGTAGCACAAGAACATCCTTAAATATTCGCTAGTCATATCGCCAGTACACGAAAAACTTTCAATATAAAATTGTACGTTGTAAAAATAACATTTTCTTATCTTTTTTTTCTTTGTTTTTCTCCTTATTATTAATTCAAATTAAAATGATTAATTCATTAATTTTTTTAAAACGGCTGAATAAATTATATAATTATTTGGGCCATAGTTTGACCTGCTGATTAAGCTGAAATTGCTGCTGCATAAATTGATGAAGTGGAGTATATTCCAAATATATTTAAAAGACTTACAACTTATTTTATATTGATTGCTTAACTATGAATTTATAATGATTTTGGGGACGCATTTTGTTAGAGATTGTAAATGCAAATGCAGAAATGTCAGCAGCGCGAATAATTCAAGTGAAATGCTTTCAATTTCTAACCGAGAGACAGCCGCAACTTGAAGCGCCATAGAACTTTGGGGAAAACAAACTAAGCGAAACATCCCATTTAGCATATCCAGCGAGTGCTGTGGTCACGCATGCCACACGGGGCAGCTACAAGGCGTGTCTTTGCCTTTGTTGTGCTTCAGTTTATTATTTATTTACGATGACAACAGTTTCTGTTCATTTTGTACATTTTCCGTTGTGCGTAGGCGTCAAAAGTTTGATCCATTTTTATGTGCTCGCTGGCAATAAATTGAAATGCCAAAATTGCCAGCGAAATGCTCAACTGTTTGTCAACTGGCAACAACAATAACCACAATAACAAAATATTGGTACCAAACGAAATAAACAGCTAAACCAAATAAAATATCCAACTATAGAGCAGACCAGTGACACATGGAGTCGCACTTTTGATACCCTGCTTTATTTTTATATTCTTTTTCCCTTTGATTCCTCATCATCATTTTACTCCTCGGCATATCTTTTCAAACCCTTGTTACTTTGCCTATTCCCTTTGCTTATATTCTTTATTGGTCTATTTTAGCTTAGTGTCGATGTTAAGAAAAATAATTGAAATATAGTTAAAAAATGATGATATAAATATAAGTAAACATTGAACGATCGAAAAGCTATAAAATAATTAACAAAACAATCAGATATGACGGCGTCTATCCAATTGTGTCGTGTCTTTGACTTTGCTGTCCATCAATTCGATTACCGATTACAGAGTATCTGCAGGTCGAGACTGCTCACTTATCGCTTATAGTAATTGCGATTTATATGCTCTGTCAGACGGCACAATATATCGAGCCAGCATCTCATTTCTTTGCCTATTTCTGTTCCTATTCCTGTTACTATTACTGTCCTTGTCCTTGTCCTTGTCCAAGTCAGCGAATCGAGCTGTGTAAATTGCTCTATGAGTAGCATTTGAAGCGAGCTCTACAAGTGCATATTAGCACATGAATACACACACGCACACACACACACACACAGAAAGAGGAACAAACAGACCGTCAGACAAACAAACAAACAACAACTGCAGTCAGTAGGTCAACCTTGTTGTTGTGGTCATGTTGATTGTGTTTTTTCTGCTGCTGCTGCTGCTGTTGTTGTTGTTGTTGTTGTTATTGCGCTCATTCATTGGCCACAAGTGTGGGTTCCTGTGTAACATCCTTCCGGCATAGAATTTCCGAGACACGCCAACTTGTTGTTCGACTCCGGCGAGATGTCGCCTGTCCTGCTCAAGGTGCTAAGAGCCCATCGTGCCTCTTGGAATGCGCCCCGCCCCTTAAAGCTGAGGCGTACTTTGCAACGGGGGTTTACATTAAAGAATCAAAAGTATAGAAAGCCATAAAAACAACTTTAATAAATCAATTTATGAAAAACATAACATACTTAAATCGTATAAAATGGAAACCAAAACTTGTTGTACATTTTTATGAAGTTAGGAATCAGCTGATTTAACTGAAATTATAAACAAATTAGCAATAAAAAAATAGTTTGTCTGCTTTCATTGCACAGATTGTACTGAAATAACATAAATATAAAGTGAAACCTGCTGATTATTTATGATTACTTTATAATACCCTAACGAATTAAAAAAAAAAACTATCCCATAAAGATCTAAGCACCTTGAAACAGAAAATTCTTAAGTGATTTCATTTATTACCAGATGTTCTTTTTACTATATATTCTGATTCAATAAGTTGTTTACTTAATATTTATAATGGTATTTATATTTGATGCGACTCGTCTGTCTCAAATCTTAGCAATGGCATTGAAATGGAAAACTCTTTTCTAGCAAAACTCGAGAGGCACCCATTGTGAACTACCTTTTTGTGCTGCTAAAAGTGCAATATAAATGCAAAGTATACACTATACTATACACTATATATATATATACATATACAGTGGCTCGCACCTTATTTGGATCATTAATTAATTAATTTCATTTTAATTTTTATTAATTTTGGTGGTTATAAAAATAATGAATAATTAGTTTACGGCAGGCAATTACGTTTTTTCTTTGACTCTGGTCGACTTGAGCTGTCTCTCACTGTATATATATTTATATATATATATATATGTAGCTCAACAATATAAAGTTGTTAATTGGCTGCGATGCCATGGTCTGTCTTTGACTGAATACTGCGAAAGCAGCTCTCTCTGGTCTAGTCTGAATGTCTTCGGTTGCCATGCAACAACAATGTGTTGCACCCTATGTGAATCGAGTTGCAAACACAATTTTCATATTTATTACTATTATTTTCATTTATGTGCAAAATTGCAACAATTGTTGATGTTTGATGATGGCTTTTACTGACTGCGTGAAGATGCACATGATTTCAGCAATAGCAGTGTGCAATTATAAACAATGACTACTGCTAAGGCTGTTGGTATATGTGTGCTCTGCGTCTGTGTTGGTGAGCTTTCAGTATTTGCCTTATAGCAAGCTTTCACATGTATTTGTGTGCTTTGCAATAGTCGGCGATGTGTGTTTGGCCAACACTGCTTTAGATGCAAGAAACATAGTCTGTGCTGGAGTCGCATATGCACAAAAGCATTATTTGCACGGCTGATTAACAATGCCAGTTGCACGATGCAGCTGGTTACATGTTGCATAGTACTGTAACGGTGGCACGTCTCCAGTGTTGGCTGGCAATCCAGGCGCTAAGCTGTCAGCAGGACGACGCGAGTCGTCGACTCGTTGTCCTTGTCGTGTTCATCACACCAGCTATGCGGCATTGTGTGCGAGTGTGCTAAGTGGCAAATATATTGCAAGCTGCTGCCAAGCAATGGCAAATATATATGTTTGCCTCAACAACACCAATGTGTTTATGTGTGTGTGTTTATGTGTGTGTTTGTGTATGTGGTGTGCCTGCCTTTCGAATAGCTTTTATGTAATTTCATTTTACACAATTTCATGTGTTGAGCCGCGAGCTGGTGACAAATTTGGCGGAAAGGCATGAATAATGCTGGCACATTAATCAGAGATCAGGACAAGTGTGCCGGCAGGTGAATGATGAAGGAACCCAGAACGCACCCAGATTAGAGGCCACAGAACGCACAATCAATTGCTTGACTTACCTGAAAGCCAACCAGACTCCAAACTTCCTCCTCCGAGGAGAATACGCAGGCGGTGCCAGCACGTCCATGATACTGATAGATCCGCACCGAGTGGGCCAAGGCAACGGGTATGGCGGTTGTTACAATCGTTATCCAGGCGCACATAATGGCACTGTTTGTGCAACAAAAAACAAAACAAACTTTAAATTTGTGCCATGTGCCAGTTGAATTTAAACGTCTTCATTTATCTTATCCAAAGCTTATTTTCATTTATTTATATTTAGTCTAAGACCATAGGCTTACTTTAAAGCGCTTCAAATTTTGATACAAATTTCAAATTCGTTAATCATACTCAAATATTTAGCTTAAGTTAAGTAACAGATTGATAAAAGAAATGTATCTGGGTGTTAGCTGCCATAAACATGGTCAGTAATATGGACCGACGGACATTAATGCTGGCTATTAACTGTAATTGAAATTTGTATACATAAATAACAAATTTGAAAATATTTTCAAATTATAAATTACTTAAATTCAATTAAATTTTAGCAAGAAGGAAGAATACATTTTTCATGCTAAAGTTAAGTTGATTTCATTCGATATACACACACGCACACACATTCACATATGCAAAATGATAAGCGTATTTCAATCTTTAATGATGCCCATGGTCATAGCTGCAACAATACGGCAAGCCGAACCCAAATTTGCATTGAACCACAGAGAGAGACTAATTGATGTGGTTACGACTACTTGAACAATTGGATAACATTGTTACTTACAGGCTGGCATTGCGTTCGGTGCGGAGGGACATGCTTGTGACTGGATGCACGACGGCCAGGAAGCGATCGAAGGACATCAGGACAAGGGTGTAGACACTGAAAGGCAGATGCACTGGCTGCATTAAGCTTGCCGATTTGGTATGGATTGGAGGCACTCACCTGCAGTGGCATGTGACCACAATCATGTACTGTACAAACTTGCACCACACATTTCCAAATGGCCATACCGGCAGAACGTAGTCGGTGGCGGTGAATGGTACGCAGAAGATGACGAAGAGTATGTCCGAGACGGCCAAGTTTATAATCAATAGATTTGTGGTTGAGCGCATTTGCTGGTTAACGACCACCACTGCAACACAATGCAAATTATATATATATGTATGTATATTATAGAGATAGAGATAGAGAGAGAGAGAGAGAGAGAGAGAGAGGGATAAACATAGAGATAGAGATAGTTCATTAGTGAGAAATGTGGTGTTTGCTGTTAAATCAGAGGCCTGCATGCGCCTGCTGCTTCCAGAAAATCATAGACAAAGGCATATTTGTGGTGCATAATCCATGCCACAATATGCAAAATGTAATTTCAGTTCAGTTCCAAAGATAATTAATACGGCATTATTATGCTGAGTTGCACTAGCAGTGAGTACATTATAAGTCTAGTGTTTAACATCGCTTTTATCGGCCAACAACTTTCCCAACACGGCAAAAATATTTATTTCTATTCGATATTTTTTTGATTATTATTTTGAATTTTGCATTTCTTGCAGAATAATTATTTCAGTTTCTCAAGTGAAGGGAATTTTCTCAAAGTGCTCAATGACTTTTTTTTAAAGAATTTTTAACAATATCATCATACGTCTGCTGGGCGATTTCATCATCGGCAGCTCGAAAATACTGGTTTGTGTTGTTAATATTTTGGCAGCTTCTGACAGTTGTTTGCATTGGCAGTAAGCCTTTAAGCAGCATATATTTGTATATTATCCCACAGCCTTGGGCTTTAGTTAATTGGTTGTGTGTTTGTTATTCATTATGATGGGACAGTGTTCAAATGGAAAGTATTTAGTAATTAGCACCTTCTTTGTTTGCATTCGCATAGTGCTGATCCTTTGTTTATGTATTCAGTTCATTTGCTAAGCTCTGCGTCAATTTGATAAGGAATTTAATTTACTTTGATTTATTCATGACACTCGAAAGAGAAACCAAATCAATTTAAATTCTAAGCCAGCATACTAGCTGACCATTTCGTAATAAATAATCACACTTCGATGTAATTTCAAATAATACATTTAAGCCTGTCGTAAATTACGGTTGGCTACACCACAAACAAATAGGAAACAGATAAACCAATCAAATTATTGTTCGATTGCCGAAAAACAATTGCAAAGTGAAAAACAATATGGATACATTTGTTTGAGACAATTTAGCGCCACGGGCAAAGAAAACAAAGAAAATCACGGGAAAACAGATCGAATGAATTTAAGTTGTCTTTTCTAGTCTGCTTAGTCTGCCACTTGTTTGCCAAGGCTAACATACTCCTACAAAAGAAAGTCCTTCAAGTTGCTAAATAATACCTTATTTAAGGGCTGGAAACTTTGAAAAATTATTTCTTCAAGCGCACATAATAATCAAAAAGATTCTTATTACTTTTATTATTATTATTATGATTGGGGAACCAGCACTGCGACTTATAAGGTCTATTGTGCTCCCTTCTAAAACTACAGCTCCTCCATCAACCCCAGCTCCTGCACGAAAGCTAGTGTCTTTGTTGGGTTGAGGGTTTCTATGTCCTGAGATGTCATGACATGCTTCCCTAGGATGCTGCATTTTTTCCTAGTTAAGGCGACACATTCTGCTAGAATGTGCAATGAGGATTCCTCTTCCCTGCGTACATCGCTACTATAAATACCTAATTTGGTTAGGTGACTTCTCAGTCTACAGTGTCCTGTCAATAGACCGGTGAGTATCCTAAGCGTGTTCTTCCCCATGTATATTACTTGCTTAAATCGTTTTTGATTATAGCCACCTAAAAGACTTCTGGCTTGTCGGAGCCCTGGTGCCTCTGTCCAGCTCCGTTTTCGCCTCTGTCTTTCTTCGTTTCGGAGTTGTGTGTCCTTACTACTTAACCAAGTAAGTTTTAATTGCAGCCAGTTATAGGGTTAATAGTGTTGGAGTACACTTGCAATGGATTATTATATAGGATATCCTTCATGTCTCATAGCAATCATAGCTAAGCTGTATCTAAATTGGTTGTCGTCGAAGAACATCGATTCGTTGGCTTGCCTGACATAGAACGATATTAGCTATTTATAAGTCACTTAAGTACGATTCCTTTGAACTGTGCCAAGACTGCATCGTAATTCGTTTTCGCTAGAATTGTTGATGAGCAGAAACAATATCTCAACTATATATATATATATACATAACATTTATTAATAGCTATAGCCAAATGCATAATTGAAATGACGCACGCCAATTTGAAGCTGATTCTTGCTCCCTGACAACGTATTGTGCAGAATGTCCTTGCACAGTCTGCTGTGCCAAACACCAAAGTTTTTCCTGCCAATTACGCGCACAAAGGCAACCCCCACAAACTACTTAGAGCTGGAAGTGGAGCTGTCGCAGGAACAGCATTGTATTCAAGCAGTTCTTGGGCCTTGTTGTTGTAGTTGTTGCTGTTGTTGCAGTTGTTTGCTGTTGTTGCTCCTTCGCGATGCTCTTTGTTGTTGCCGTTGTCGCTCCACGATTTTCTTGAGCAGCAACAAGCAGCGGACGACAGACGAGAGCCACTTGCAATTAGCCAAACAATTTATGTAGGTCTGCTCAAAAGATGCACAGCGGGTGGCTTCACTGCAGCAGCAAGGTGCTGGATACGGGGATGGCGATTGGGATGGGGATGGGTATGGGAATGGGAATGAGGAGCGGGAATGGGAACGGGCTGGTTGCGGTGTATTGTCACTGTAACAAAAGCCAACGCCAAGTTGCCAGCAATGTTGACGGGGCGGGGAAAGGGCATGGTGAGCGGTCGTACATGCCTGATATGAGCACTTCAATGGATTGATGTGGCACAGTGCCAACAAAATGGCAGCCAGAGGCACAAGGCACCATAGTGCTGTCAGCGGGACCATGGTTGCCTCTATGTGTGTGTGTGTGCGCGCGTGTGTGGATGCCAGCAGGTGTGTTTGGGCGGGGGGTTAACTGAAAGTGCAGTCTGGTGAATAATTTTTGGAAAAGGAAACGTCGCAACGATAAGCTACTATTATATGAAATGATTATTTTAAAATACCCTGTACTTAAATGGTTCAGCCTGTGATGTAGCTCAGATTTTAGCTTAGTCTCAAATAATAAATATATATATAGATACATATATAGTTATATGCACTCGAGTATGGTGCAACATAATTGATTGAAAACAAAATCCACTCAAATTTAAATATATTCTGTGATTTGGTAGGAGGTTATTCCAAGTCGCGTTTTGGCATTTAGTCAACTTGCAGCATTGTTGTGGTTTTGATTTGTTGTTTGTTGCTGGCTGTTGTTGCTGCCGCAAATCAATTTCCTTTGAAATATTTTTAGCACAGGACGTTGCTCACGAGCAGTGGGCTGGGCTAAAGTAAATAAAAGATGACAGCAATAGCAACAGCAGCAGCAACAGTAGCAACAGCAGCAGCAACAGTAGCAATAACAGCAACCAAAAAAGAAAAAAACCTTTCAAAATTTGAACAATAAATACAAGTTGCTTGGCTTGTTATTTGCCCATGTGGCCACATGTGGCATACGAGCTTCAATTTTGCTATTACTATTTGGTATTATTATATAATATATATATATATATATATATATATATACACATTTAGATTGTTTGCAGGTGCTGCACTTACTTTTTGATAAGCCAATTGAGAGAGAGGCTGTTGCCAAACTGGAATCGCTGTTGACAGACGAACCGGCGACTTCGATGTTATTTGCTGGCTAACAAAATACACCTTGTGGATTTGCTGATGTCAGCTTTAAGGCACTTGCGGATATGAAAACAAGATAATGTGAGTAGTGCCAGTCAGTCAATGCAGGCCAGTATCAATTAATGTGCATGTAAATTTACAGACCCAACAATAGTAACAACCACACAGACAGTTACTGATAACAAGTAAGCCATTATGACTGACATTTTGTGGGCGGGCTGTGTTAAGGCAAAAAGGGTCTGGTTAAAAGTATCTACGGGCTTGCCATAAAATGGCGCTGAGCTGAAGGTGAAGTTTTTTTGTAGCTACCCTAACAAAATAATAAAGTGTATCCTAATTTATGGTGCAAGCGGCAGAAAATAAATATTCTTATATAATAGAAATAGAATAGGGGAAAAGAGCATGGCTGAAAAAGTTCTTCAAGCGCAAAAAAACGCTGTTATTTAATGCCATATTACACACACAGACACACACACACACAGGCACACACCAATAAAGAGCGGATGTAGGCATCGGGTCATGTTTACAGCTTGCCTTATAAATTTTCTTTTATGGAACTTTAATGCCTCTTTAATGTATAACATTAGGCAAAATATTGATGCATTTTAGGTGTGCTTTGGATTCAATTGCTGTTGTTGTTTGGTTTATCTCTCGCACGCAAGCTATCCTCCATCTCACTCTCTCTCTCTCTCCATTTCCAAACTGAAGCTGAGTTTGCCAGAGCGAGTTATTTGATCTCTGTCGAATCTAGCCAGCTATCTTAGCCGAAATATGTGAAATTTGAAACTAATAATTATTTAAGGTTTTCTTATTAATCAAATTTGGGCAATCTAGCTCTAAATATATTAATATTTGACGTGGGCGTGTCAAGAAAAATGTATAAGCCAATTTTGTACACGGCTTATCAGCAATTTATATTAAGCTCCAAACATAAATTAGGTTTATGCCTCTTTCAATTCACTTCGGTTATTAATTAAATAAAAACTTGTTCATATCTAAACATAAAATTATATTTATGATGAGGCTGATTGCTTGATTGGTTTATTTTTTATTACAATAATAATTTCAAGCAAATATTGAAATTTTTACAACAGTCTCGTAAGTAATTAATTTTACTGGTTTTTTTTTTGCCAAGGAAATATTAAAAAATGTATAACTTTCTCAAAAGTAATTCGAAGGTGGTGAATAAATTGAAATATCAACCAAATGCTGTATTTTTCTCGAACATGTTCGACTACAATTAATTGTTAATTACATTTCGGGGACAATATTACAATCAACTAATGAAATTTTATTGGGCACTCACGGACTTAATGTTTAAGTTTAAGGACAATAAATATTTATTTATCGGTTTGTTATTATCCTTTTTTTAATTTGGCAGCTTAATTGGCTCTTTCACTAAATCTTTGGATTGTCCTGCCGCTCCTGGCAATATTTGATGACCATTGCTTTTGCATTCAAGTTTTGGAAGGTGTTATTTGGTAGTATCATTAAATTAACTGTGACAGAGCCTCAATTAATTGAGTTCAGTCAATTAATGTGTCAATATAATGAAAGCTGGCTTATTATGATGAAAGCTTGCTTATTATCGCGGTCATTGCGTTTCAACAATTAAAATGTACACTGACAGCAGATAGGACATTATGCCCAAATCTCAATTCGTGTGCAATCGAGCATTTTAATGGCACATAAATAATTTCAATTAAAATGATACACTGCAATTGAGACCTGGTCGTTCTGCTATTGTTGTAAGTATCTGTCTCTGGCATTGCTTTATGTGGCAATTATTGTTGGCCTAAGGCCATGTCTTGTAAATGCATAAATTTGTAATTGCGCTTTAAGCTAAAGGCACAATAACACACACACACACACACACACTCACAACGAGATGCACATGTACAGGCTTGTGGATAATCGCAAGGACCTTTTGTTTGTGACGAGGACAAATATGCATACACACACAAATAAGGACATACGCAGCCTACAATCATAATGGACTGAATACAGTACTCGGTCAAAGACAATTCATTTAAATTTTCGTACATTTTGCGGATTTCTCATCTCTTGAAGCTAAGAAACATGTCCGGTCGCAAATGAAACGACGGGTAATCCTAGTAACCCAACCATAGATGAATCTCAACTTGGCCGAGAATACGATTTTGCATATATATCTACTTAGAATAGTTTAAATAAATCTTTGGTCAATTTTCCAATTACTGTTAGTTTGCTTTATTATCCTTACAATTTTATTATAATTTTATTCAACTTTTGCAGACCACTTTAGTTTTAGTCTGGTTCACAAATTTCTTAATAAAGTGAAGCAAGTCAGAAAAAAAGAAGTCTAATATTTATTTACTCATATTTTCTTTTGTTTTTAGAATAAAAAAAGGAAAAATAAACAGATGGCCGTCACCGGAGTTTGTGTAAGCTAGGAATATTTGTTATTCACAAGTGTTATCCTCAGTTCGAGCTATTTTTTTTTTTTGATAAGCTTGTCATATATTTTTTTCGCAGCATCAGCTACAACGGTCTGAACAATGGTCCTTTTGTCTCATCTGTATGGTAAATAACCACATCGACCATCCTCGTCATCATCATCATCATCATCACCGCCAGCATCGGCAAACAAATATTAATCAATTAATCAATCAGAGTCTAAACTTTTATTTACTAAAGTTCTTAAGCAAGACCCAGCCCAAGAAGATAACAAAGTAAATAAAAATAAAGATTATATAAAAATAGGAGAAACTTCCAGATGCTTTCAGCACAGCCATAAAGAGATGTACGGAATTTTATTTGTTTTTTTTTTTCCGTAGATATCAACTTTGGATGCATTGTAAATTCTGTATGACATTATTGTTGTTGCTGTTTCGGGTGGATCTGCATTGAATGAAAGGCGCTAAGAATAAATAAAAAGTGGACGTGGGGTCGTTTGCTTGCACAGTCTTTTTTCTCTCTTTTATTTTGTTCGTGTTTATATGGAAGGATACCTGAATTGGCAACCATATGGCCATCATGGCGCAAATGTTGACAAAAGTTGTGCTGCGAATGGACGGACGGGCGTAGCAGTATGTACATACATATGTCTACAAATGTCTACATGTTTGTGTATTTAGCACGCAAGGCAAACAGCAGCCACAAAAGGCCAGCAAAGGAACATTAAGTGTTGAAAAACGTATTCTCTGGCAATTCACCAGTATTGTAAATAGAAAAAAATTAACAAATCTTAAGTGTATTGAAACTTTTTTTGATAAGCTTAATTGTTGTTGCAACAATCCAATGCTTTTTTTTAGCATGCTCTCAGTGGCAAAAAATATATATAGTTTAGGTAGTTGTTGCCAAGGAATGGAATTTTCAACAAATTGATTGCCCAATTGGAAAGTGTAGGTGAAAGCATTAAAGACTTTCCACGAATTTAGCAACAAATTATATTGTGACCCAAGGTTTCGTCACGATTGGGGCTCTCCAGCCTTGATTTCTCTCATTTGCTGTTTGCCAGGCAACAAACAAACAATGCATTGAAAAGAAAAACAATAAAGTTGCACATGCCCCATAAAATGTCATGAATATGATGAGACTGCGAAGAAGGACGTTAGGTGGTAGCTGGAGGACTTGGTTACGCACAATTGCCAAGGTATTGTGTGAATATGCTTCTGCGTGTGTGTGTGTGCGTGCCTGTGTGTGTTTTTGTATGCGGGTGTGTGCTGCCCACTTGGGTATTATATGGCACATTTGTGCGCCTATTGTTTTTGTTGCCTGCTTTTAGGCGCTGTGCTCATTGCTGGTTATAAATTTGAACACTTTCAACGCAGTAAAATAAATTTGTGCGGCGCTTTGTGGATTTTTGTGTAAATTTACACAACGCATACACATGCAAACCTCCACCTATAAATATGTTGATATCACATATGTTGCTTAAATATTTTGAGTTACACTTTAATATTTGAACCAGTATTGACTAATAATTATTTTACTGAGTTATTTGTGATCCAAAGTGCTTCATATTTTTTTTCTTTTTGCTAAAATGTCATGTGGCGTCCACTGTAAAAAATCAGGCGTAAACTACTCAATGGTTCTTAGTTAAACACACAAAGGAAAAAAAAAGTAGAAAAAAACGACTATTTAGAGCTGTTTTTAGCTTGGCCCAGAACCAAAGACGCTTAGCAACTGTTCATGACAACCTGATGAAAGGCAACACTTGAACACTATGTCAGTTCACAGCAGACGTGTGTGTGTGTGTGTGGGTGTGCGTGTTTGTGTGTGGGTGTATACTTGTGCATGTGTGTTCTAGAGCTGCTCTATCGTGGCCCGGCAAAAAGAATCTCAACAGCAGTCATTTTGCATGCAAGTTTTGCAACCTTGACTCAAGTCGACATCTTTGTAGCCACATCCGCTCATGTTTTTTTTGTGAGAGTGTATTTATATGTATGTGTGCTTGTGTGTGTGGGCTTGCGTGCAGGTGCAACATGCGCCAACGAAAGTAAGAAATGCAAAAAAAAAATACCATCCAGACAAAGGTAGCAGCTAAAAAAATGAAAGTTGCCATTTCGATACCGCATTCCATGTGAGAAAGAAACCCGTCAAGATACACACTAACATTGTAAGTAAGGCCTAAAACTTGTACTCTTTTAGTTGTCCAACTCTCATTTTCCTTAATGGATTAGCAATGTCTGATAAAATCAAACGTTGGGTAAATAAGCGAAGGCAGACATATGTGCCGAAGTTACAAAAGGTCCATTTTGTATCTGAACCTCGATTAGGTGGGCTGTGCGATATTGAGTTAACATTAGAGCCAATGATAAGGAATATGATGAACTTGCATACATTTTTGAGCCCCTGAAGGCTCTTGTTATCCTAAGTATCCAACAATATCTTTTAAGCGTCAAATGTTGAGAAAACTCAGTCGACAACTTCCCCATTAATTAAGATTGTAGATTAAGCAAAGAAGTTGCACAATCAACAGTTTTCAGTGGTGTGGAGCTAAAAGGCTACAAAATTGGCATTGGTTTGCTGCATGCTCGTCATTTATTTAAAGAGTAGCCAAATGGTTCTAATTGCACATTTAAGAAAATCAACAAAGTTTGAAAAACTCGCAGCCTTCAGCAACATCACAGAAAACGCAATGCGCGACGGGAAGTCGCGTGAAATTGTGGCTTGAAGCTGCCACATTGGGTGGGCGGTGGAAAATTCTAGGAAAAAATCGGTTTTCACATCAGTTAGTTTACAATTTCGCTTATTTTTCACTTTTATACCTCGTGTTCCATGACAATGCCTAAAACTTTGTATCATAAAGTTGAGAACATGCATGTAACAAAAGCAATTTCGATAAATATCGATATTCAAATGTGTGTTTTATTTTCCAACACATCTAGATGCTAAAATTGTTATGCATCCAGAATTGAATCAACTAACAAATCGAACTATAAAATGATAGTGTGAATAAATTGACTCCTGAGTATCACTTAGTCAAGCATTCTTCACCAGTTTGCAACTTTTCTGCTTTTTGTTTTTTCATTCTGTAGGTGTTGGCGTCAAAGTCAAAAGCAATTTTCATTCGCTTTGCGAGTCTTTCTGTTGCCAGGCACCAGTTATGCCCACACCTCCCCCCTTCCCTACAAACACACGCAGAAAATACTCCCCTTGCCAACTTTGACTTTTCTTTTTTGTTGCATGTTGAGTGCCACTTTGTCGGGGCTGGGCGGTTGGGCGGCATTTTGATAAATGATTTGTAAATGAACGTATGAGTTTTATTGCAAATTATGAGCAAAATTATAGTCTGTCCTCGCCAGCTCCCCTCCCCCTCTCTGCCACCGCTGATGTTGCTTCTCTTCCCCCATTAGCAGCGTAATCGCTATTGGATGGACGTGTGAATGAATGAGATTTAGCTGGCTTCGTTGTAAGTGCAAGCGTATTTATGGCTTATGGAAAGATAATTTGTCAAAGCTTAGCCAAGCTAGCCCAGCAAACAGCTGCAACAACAATATCAACTTCAATGTCTGCTCTTGACTCCGCTCTCAAATCATAAAATATATGTTTCTGCTCTGCGTTTAATGGCAAACTCACAGCCTTAATGTGAGGCCTTTAAGCGATTATGTTGTTATGTTGGTGTTTAAGTGTTGCATTCGATTCAAGGTGAGGCAGGTGTTTATTTAATGCCGCATTTATATACGCCACATAAATCATGGCTTATGATTAGGAAACTGGTCCGACTAATAAGTCATGTTGCTGTAATTTAGTACTTATTTATGTTTTAGGAAGCAAGTAAACAATAAATAAATGTATAATTTATACAAATTAAAAACTCATAGCCCAACTAAGTGTCACTGACAGGCAATTAATAAAAGTTAAATGAAATCATGTAAAATCATCATTCGACTATAAAATACCCATTTAAGAAGCGTTAAGGGTTCACGTCCATCTAACAAAGGCTTGCCCGAAAAGCATTTGTACAACCACTTAAAAGAAACAGCTTGTTGGCTAATATCTAGTGGCCGAAAGCGACATCTTAGATAATAATAACATGATTATGATGACAGTTAACAGCTGACAACACACAACACTAGATTCTGACATCTGCCAACACATATTTGGGCCAAAAACAAAAACCAAAATATTCAAACGAACAGCATTCGAGTAAGCAAAAGGCAAATTGTACAAATTGTTGTTTCATTGTAAAATTATGTTTTAGTTTGACGATGACAAGGAAAAACAAACGAAACAGCGAAGAATCTGCATTGACTCATTGCCACTTCAATTTGCATTGGCCTATGTCAGATGATGTTGGCATCCCTTTTGATACAGGACCGTCCCCAATGTCCCCAGTGATGTTGACCAGCTGCGGTTGCCGAAAAACGAGCGCCTGCCTGCCTCGCTAGCTGGCTGGATGGCTGGCTGGCTGTGGCTGCAACAAATTTTGTAGCTGCCACATAGAAAATCATGTTATAAATTTGCAATTGGCCACTCAAGCGTGCACATGAACGTGGTCAGAGTTTTCAGTTTGCCATTTTGCCACTTTGCCAGCTTGACTGCTGTCAATTCCTCTTTTCTTTCATGAGAAATATAAGTATGTTTATTTGACCTCTTATAACATTTGAATAGGATTTGATTGGGGATTTCAATAGCATTGAATCATTTTTGTACAATATTCTCTTCATCAATGTGACTGCTACAAATTGGTTTTTAATTGGAAAATTTAAAATTCTGCATTGTTTGATATTCAAAAACTCTTGTTTTACCTTTAATAGTTATAGTATTTGTATCATTCACATAATTCTGTTTGATATATATAAATATTTTATTCCGTCGTACTGAATTATTTTCCAAAATATTTCTCTTAACTTGAATTATATTCTTAAGCGCCTTCCTATCCAACTGAGCCACAGCCCGAAAACCATTTCTTTCTTAACGTTTTCAATTTCAGCTCTATATATAGGAAATTTAAGAGAATTTATGTAGAATGTTCTAGTAGTTAAGAATAGTATGCAATTGATTTTTCTCAGTGTATGCCGTAAAAACCGCAAATGAACTTAAATCTTTGGACTGGCCGCTAAAAAATTTGGAAGTGGAGTGGGAATGACAGAAACATCATGTTTTTTGTGGATTTCTAACTCAGGGGACGTGTAACTGAATTTTGCGTTGGATAATTGGATTTTGGTTGTTGATTACGCTACCAACTTTGAATATAGAGTGCCACCGAATTGAGGGACGTCCACTGATAACATAAATTGTTATGCACACTTTAGCACAAGATGGGGGAAAAAGTACAATACGAAATGCATTAAATATTGTTATGTTGTTATTGTCGAACTATTTTTGCATTTCTGATTGCACAATGATATTAAAACTAATTTGTGTGATTGTTTCATCCATAATGTAATCGCTATCCTGGGGTTGTCCCCACAGATGGGAGTGCACTTGCTCTGCCCGTTGCACATTAAATATTTCATTTTTATTTGCGTCAATTTATATTTGATAAGGGACAAAAGAAGGCCAATTTCATTGTATCTGGAGTTATTGGCCATTCGCTTATCAAATGACTCAAAATGTGGCACTCAAGCGGAAGTGCAAGAAAATTGGTTAAAATAAACGATCTTAATGTGCGACGAGCTGCACGTAAAGTTGCAATGTTGCATATATGTATGCGCACTTCGAGGCATATAAAATATCAATTAGTTCAGTTGGATGTGGGTCCTTTACGGGCGCTGTGGGTGCCATGTTTATGGATGTATTACGGGCCGGGCTAATAGTATTTGCAATTATTACGCATAATTTGGCAAAAGCCATCGGCCAACTGGGTATCGAGCAGGGTTTATGGACCGCTCTTTTATGGACCCTTAACCATAAAAGGAGGTAGCTTCGCAGTCGGGAGTCGGAGTGGGTTGAGCTTAAGCAAGTGCAATTACGAGGCGACTGCGGTTAAGTTACAAACCAAAGGGACTTACCCAATATGACGAGCGCATTGCCGACGAGTCCGGCGAAGCCAATGATGCCAAAGAATACGGGCACAATGATGGAGACGACGCGCTCCAATGGCCAAATATCTCCATCCCGTTCCAGTTCCATTTCGAGCAGATTGTCTGGCTGCATCGAACTATTTATATGGTCCAACGGTGAGTTGCTGCCATTGTTGGCAATTTTGCCAGTGGCAGCGCTATTGTTGTTGCTGCATTCACTGGGACTCTGCCAATCGGTACAGTCAACAGCCGCTGCGCCATGACTGACAGTTGGCCAGAAGCTAATTAGCACTGCCAGAGTCAGCGCCACGGTGGGGCGAGGATATCCCGGGCCCAGGCCCAGCATCAGGCACAGGAGCATTGCTACGCCCACTTTAATATACCCTCGCAAGTAGGTATTAATTATCTTGAAACTCTTCACGTTGCTGGGCTGGTTGCTACTCGGCTTTGTTTTCCATTCAAATTTTGATTAGGCCTGAAGGTGTACACATTGTTGATTTTACATATTTAGCACGCCCGCATTGCCACGCCCCGTTTCAGAAGAGCGGTCTCATTTGCATTTTAGTGGTTCCACAATTCAAATAACGCCAATCGAGGAGATCGCTGGCCGTAAATAATTCGCCTGCAATAGATACAGTTACAGATACAGTTATAAATACAGTTACATATACAGTTATATATACAGTTACAGATACAGATACAGTTACATAGTGGCATAGTGTGTAAACATCTCGAGTGATATGTATATTTTATGAATTTTCAGTTATTGTTTTGCATTATTAAATTAAAATACGATTGTTGAGCACTTAATAATTTACAAATTAACAATCAAAATGTTTTTACTTTTTCCGTGGTTCATTTCAATTTTCCATTTGCGGTTAAATTTTCGCATAAATATGTTTTTTTTTGCTTGTTTTTTTACTATTGTAAGTGTACATTTTTGCAATAATTGCCACATTCGTAACAGCGCCTTTCATTATCATTGCGAATATCTGGGGCATGCGGCAGCCGCAATAAAATCATAGCCAATGGATTATTCAACTTGTAAACAAAGTTTTGTCAGTATTTGTTGGGCTTGCTTGCGCGGGAAACGTACGATGCGCTTGCATTGGCGGTGTAACAAAGAAGAAAGATCTATTCAATGTATCGATCGCAGTATCGATATCCCTGTTATTAACATAAGTAATCGATGATGTTATATTGATATTTTCAACAGTGTTAATAACACTTTCCAGTTATTCAAAAATGCTCGCAAATTGAACTCGTTTTGTAAAAAATTGCATATATTTCATTAATTATCTTTAACGAATTAACTTATGCGTCAGTGGTTTTTCATAAATGAATAACTGACTCAAATAAAGAATATTTATATATACATATATATATCAAGCCAAGGACTGTTAAGCATTATAGTGTTGGGCTTGGCTATCATGGCAATCTGTGAGCATTTATTAAATATACATTTGCAGTTGCATTTACTTTAATCTTAATTGCAAGGACAGTCGACAGTTGCCATTTGCATTGCGCGTTCGCCGCGTGGTTCGCATCAATTAGCAGGAATTACATAATTGCGATCTACCTCTTCTCTCCCAGTACCCAGTTAAACATGTGGAATGTATTACTTTAAAGAAAGCTTGAAGATAGTCAGGATATATGCACAAGAAAAGCAGCAGCGACTTTATATGCGTTTGGTAAAGAATATCTGCGAGTCGAGCTCGCTCGGCACCTGCTTTTCCCCCCTATCGCTTACTGTATGCACAAGGTGCTGCCATGTCATGTGTCTAAAAGAACGAGCACAAAGCGCTGACAGTTGGCTTAAGCTGTCAATTAACATATTATTAAGCCGGGCTCATAAAGAGAAGTGACACAAGTCGGTCTGACGAAGTGGCAGACACCGATGACAAACGATGACAGCGTTCATACATAATTGAAAATGACTCAATTCTGTGGGTTCATTCATTGGCTGTCAGCGCCAAAGTGCTCTGCAAAACAATTTCTCAACAATTTCGCTTTACTTTCTGAATAATTAAAACAATACAGCGCAGGTACAATTCAACAAATCAATCTGAGTTAAATATAGTATGTATTTTAACACATTATGAAAGGATATGAAAAACAACAGCGCTAAACAAGACGACGATTTGCTTGCGTAACTCAAATGAAGAACACACTCAATTTTTTGCATGAACATCAGCATTTGGTTAGAGTTTGAGAGCGGGATTGAGTTGTCCTTGGGTTTCATAGATTTCGCTTCAGCTAACGTGGATAGGTATGCATCTGTATACATAAATTATGTAAATGTTACTATTTATGACTGTCGGCTTGGTTTCGACAACGAATTTCGCACTCAGCCATGTGGCATGAAGTACGACAAGTGTCAGTTGCGCACATAAGTGGCAGCCTTAATTATTTATTATTTTATGGCATTTTAATTTAATTGCGCTTTGGTCTAATTTCTGTCAATTTGGGATGCAATAACGTTTAATTAATTATTTGGTGTTATTAGATGCGAAAGTACTTCTAGTATTTCCAAGGCCACAGAGCGTATTAAATTCAGTACTCTCCGACTTCGACAAATAAAAGATATTTATTATTCTAACGCAGGCTTAGATCACTATATCTTAGGTGTTATAGATGCTATAAATGCCAACTGTTAACTTAACCAGAGCACAGGGATTGTGGGAATGGGAATGGAAGTTGGTCAAACAAGTGATTGATGTATATTTTTGTGTTCGAACAATTAAATGGAAATTCAATTTCATGGATGCTTGACCCATAATGACTGTGCTTAAATATCATGGTACTTTTGGCCAATGGCAATATCTCTTTTATTTGGGTGCCAATCCATAGACAGTTTTGCCGTCAGGCAATTGGCAAAGAAGCCGTAATAAATCAAAATAGCCCTAAACGCTTAACATTATTCAGCATTCGCCACTGAGCATTCATTCATTCGTTCGTTATTCAATATTTGGTGTTCAAATAAATTTAGACAGCATCCATAAAAGTGCGTAGCTAGTCAATAATGTGAAAAACAAAGCTGTAATCTTATTCTTCATATTTGATTTATAGTCAATGATTTGATTTCGAATGCGCAGTTTTCTCAATTTTAGATTTATTCTTGAGGCCTTTTTTTCAATATGTCCAACATTTGGAAACATTTCGAATAATTAACTGAATAATGAAATTGATTTGAAGCTCAGTATTCATGTGTATAAATATATTCCAAATATATTAATTCATTAAAAATTCAATGTCATTGAGAATGAAATAAATCATTATAAATATCGACGAAATGTTAACAGGTAAATTGAGTTGGTTAACAGTTAACCAGATTACGCACTCAAGCGCATAAAATAGACAAGTGGGCTTCATATCATGTGGCATGTTTGTGGAGTGCCGTTTTAATTATATCAACTGATACCAACAACAACAACAACGACAGCGGACAACACTTTGACAACGTATGATTGCAGGTTGCATTCATGCAACCGCTAAACAGCCTGTGTGTGGCATTGAATTAAACTTGCACCTTAGCCACATGCTGCATGTTGCGCTGATTATTTCAATTATTTCAATTAATACGACTTACTCAACATGTGCTGCAGAGAGGGGGGCGAGGAAGGCGTGTGGCATGAATTGAGGGGTGTTCTGCTCATGTGGCTTTTATGAGTTTTGCGTTCAATCTAATTGAGCTTTTTATGGCAGTGCCATAAAATGAGGCAAGTGGCTGTGGGTTAATTCTGCGAGTAGCACGCTTTAAACAGCAGCATCTGCTTCTCATTTATTAGTATTAATTTGTTTTCGCAAAATAGATGTAAAAGCTGATTTAAAAGCATCTGCACACAAAGACAGTTAAATCCGTTAATTGGAATCAGTACGAGTTGCCTCGAATTGTTGGTAATGAAAACACAATTAATGGCCATGAAATTCTGTGATGAACATCAAGGGCAAATAAACTTGAAAAAATAATAATATTGACTTTGCCATTTGATATATTCATACAGCGTTGATGAAACCAAACAAAATACTGGATAAACAGGTAAACTGAATACAAATCAAATCTGAAATGGGATTATACATTGATTCGTATGTAATTCCTGTGCAACCACAATCGTAGAGCAACGGTTTTGCTTTGTAACTAAATATATAAGTGGGAAGAAAGGCAAACTAAAATTATAAGTAAAAACGTATTTATTCCCTGTTTAGCGATGTTCGATGGTAACAGGAAAAAAGGAAGATAATGAACCCAATTTTACACTTATGTTCGAGGAATTCAATGACTTTGTAAAGACAAGTTGAGCAATGCGACGGTCGAGTATGACATTATAATGCCGATGCTATATATGCCAAGGTAACAATGGCTCGTAGAGTACCAAGAAATTGATAGAGTCGATATATTATGTGATGACTGAATGCTGAAGGATCTTTTAGTCCTTTCAACATTCAAAAAAGCTTGTTCATATCTACACATAAAATTATATTTATGCTGACCATGACTGGCTTATTGATTTATCTTTTTGCAATTTCAAAGAATTTAAATTGACATTTTGTGGATAATTGAATAACCACTAATTAAATAGAACACGTCGGATTAGCATTGTGACGAACATGTAGTATGTCGCCTCGAATAACCACCAATTATTACATGTCAACCGCATATTAAATTGTGCACAAAATGGACAAAAAGGTTGAAAACACCCACTTCAAATATGAATGGATCACAAATGGTGCGGTGAGACGAAGAATAACGGGAAACAATGACTAACTTAGGCACAACGAAGATTATATATATAATTAATTATTATATTATTATAAGTCTGTATAAGCTATAATTCACACTATAAAAGATACAGAGCAAAGACAAGTCTTATCAAATAAATCGGATATTCGTAGGCAATTAGAATGCGAGCGATTTATTTGTAGAACTGCTTAGTTAATAACTAACTACTAATTTACTAACTAGCTAATTGGGGAAAGTAGTATTTAATTAATTTTAGTTTGTGAACATTTGAAATCTGATGTCTCTTTTTTAATTGCCATATTAATAGGCCATATCAATAGTTACATTTTTGTGATCGCACTAAAATTACGCATTGGAGGAGCAATAGTTATGCTGTATTACCTTTCACTTGATGGGATTTCAGTAGGCATGCTGGAGAAACATCGAACTGGTATATTGAAAGAAAAAGCAGCAAAAAACCGACAGAAGACCAAGCCAGCAAACAAGCAGCCGACACCGTCAAACCCGCCAAAACCACCAAATCCGGCATCCGTCGACGGTCTGACACGAATTTCGGCTGGTGGCAAAAGCAGATTAAGTTTTTTAATTAATTCTCTTCCTAAAGCGCCACTGAAACCCAACTGCGGCTGAACCACTTACTCCAACTTACCGACACCGGTGCCGAACGAGATGTGGTGGGGCTAGGGGGGGGGCTAGGCGGGGATAGGCGGGGATAGGCGAGGCTAGGCGAGGCTAGGCGAGGCGATACCGTTAAAGTCAATTAGTTTCATAAATCCGCGTTGACACGTATTTGATTAAAATGTTGGCAAAGCCCAAAGACTCATGCCAATTTTACCGGTTTTGGTGTCACTTTAAAGGCGCTATGCTGAAATTAATACTAATTTACTTTTAATTACACTTTTGCCAAAGTTCTTGACTATGTTTCACAATGGATTTAAACAGAATTAAGCAGCTGTCTGTCTAAAGTTATCGACTCTGGCATACTTTCTTACCAGCTTCAAAAAAAAAAAGAAGAAAAATAAGCAAGAGTGTTCGAATATGAGATACCCTGTACGAAGCACTCAGTTTACTTTACTTCACTCATTTTGAAATTGATTCATGCTTGCTTGTAGACTACACATTCTGAGCTTTGGACCCAAAATGTGTCATATCTGAAATTTAAAATTGTTTTAATATCGAGCAAGCTTCGCTTTAAAAGCTGACATTTTTTTTTTTTTTTACTTATTTAGCGATATCTCCCAGTCAGGCACTCTGAGCCAAAGCACTTTAACTGAAACGCTTCGGCGTTTTTTCTTTGGAAGTGGAGGGTTTTCACAAAAAAGTTAAAAGCATTTTTCATTGATTTGGGGGTGAGGCATAGGGATCGTCATGGTGGTTTGTTGGGGTTCGGTTATCGGCCAGCATGACTAATGATCGTTGTCCCACTAGTTTAAACTTGACGTTGATTTTTCGTTTTTGTTTCGGTTGCGCTTTCAGCGCGGAAGCAAAAAGTTTTTATTTGTATTTGTATTGGATAAATGAACCCATTTAGAAAAGTAATACCCTAATTGGTTCAAGCAATGCACAAATACAAAAACACAAACAGAAACACAAATACAAACACAAAAAACCAAACACACACACACACAAACACACACACAACAGAGCACGATGTTTGCTCATAATGACTGCCATATGAGCACTGTGGGACATAATCTAATAAAAGTGCCCGAAATTTGCGAAACACATTTGCTAATTGTGGCGAGGTTACGAGTAAAATGTCATTAAAACTCTTAACTTGCTTCGCACGCTACATAATAACTTATGCTGTGGCCCGGTCTTGTTTGGTCTTGTGGCATGACTCTTGCCAGGAGACCCCTAATTTTCCCTTTCGAGCGCCTTTCGAGCTTGTTAAGTGCATTTCGTTGTGCTTGAGCATTGGGCACACTTCGCCGCCTTTTATTGCTCTCGACAACATGCTGTGGCTTGTCCGTGATGAATCCAACATATTTACCCGAGTGTCTGAAAGTGCCATTTGATAAAAACAATTTGAAATTTAAATGCTTCGCGTTTGAGTCAATGTGGATTCCTCAACTTGACCGCTGCGGTTCCAAAAGTGAACAATTGTAATTGCTTAAAAAAATACCATCATTAAAAAGTTTAAAACAATGTGCTTTGTAGACCAAAGCTATTTTTATTCATTTTTTATTTTTATTTTATTTTGATACTTACTTTTTGCTTAGTTTTAAAACTTTAAAATGCTTATATTGACTTGATGTTATAAGTTAAGCACTTCAAGCTGCTAAACTATGTGTGCCATTTTTGGGATAACATACACACACACACACACACACGTACAGACACTGCCCAAGGATTGCAAGCTGGCAGCACAAGACATTAACCAGCTCCATCTCTCTAGGGTCTGCTGTCGCGACGAGTATCCGGTAAAAGTCAGTATTGTCGGCTAACTGTCAAAAGTTGATTCCACGAAGATGGCCTACAGCTTTGCCAACAATATTGGGGCGGCGACAAGGTCGCTCAGGGAGGCCGGGCCTGTTGATATGGCAGCCAGAAATCAAATTTGGGCTGCGACGTGCCAAAGACAAGTTTCCATTTTATGCCTCTATGTTTGCCAGAGTGTGTAAAGTGCAAGTGAGCAGCTGTTGTCCAGGACCACATCTTATCGCCCAGCCAGTGATAGCCAGGCCCTGTGTCATGACTGCTACTTTCATATCGATTTACTGACGGGCCTTGCATGGGATTCCAGTCACACTTCTTTGCACGAACACACAACGCAGACTGCATTTCAATTTTATGCACTTGTCAAGAGCGATATTTATACTCTGCTATCGAAGGTACAAGAGTATATTGGTTTGCTGAAGTTAGATTATGAGGAAACTCTATCAACACTGTTTTTCGGGAAACTATATCTTTTGCAGTGCTGAATTGGAAGTTGGAATATTTTCACAACTTTTTTTGACCACGACCAGCCCTCAATTTGAGAGCCAAACTGGGAAGGTAGATTACTTGGAACCTTCTCCAAAGATGGGTATTTCTTGGCTACACATACCCTATTCTGTGGCAGCTGATATTAGTTATTGGTAACAGAGAATTTCGCAGTAGTTTATGCCCGAGTGCAACTTTCCCACTTGTTTAGTTTTTCGGTATTTTGTCTGCTTCTCCATTTTCCCTTCTCCCCTGTTATCAATGTAACCTGTAGCATAAATTCTAAAATATTCGATAGCTTATAAAACAAAAATAAAAAAATAAAATGTTCGAATTGTTTTAATTGCTGTGCAGAAACAAAAAGTACACTTGAACAAATTTGAAGAGAATATTTTTCACAGAAGGGTGCTGGAATATTTAATTGTAATTTTTTGCATGTCCTCGCACAAAGTGTTCAGCCTTGTGCACATCCCCTCGCCTTTGACCTAAGCATTGAGCATTGAGTGTCCCATCCATCGGTCTGTCTGTGTGGCTGCATTGTGTGGATGTATGGGTATCCAGGACATTCCATGGCATGTCCGAAATTGCAGCTTTTATCTTTGGCATGCAATTTAATTTTTAATTTTTATTTTATTTTTTTTTTGACAGCCAAACGCTGAAGAATCGATGAGATACTTTGTCTCATAAAGCGCCACAAAATATGTATGCATGTGTGGCAGTGACCACAGGCGGAACGTGCACAGGATTGTGATTAGATTATACGGTACTGTTATATGAGACACTGTTCATACCTGATGCCTGGACAAAAGCGACTCGAAATTGGAAACTTACTTTGAACATCAAGAATGCTAAGCAAACAATTGCTCAACTCGTTCCCGTCCTCTATTGTCTTTGTTACTGTTGAGAACTCAGACGGAGACACCAATTTAATTTGCCTTTTGTTTCGAGTATCAGCCAGTACAGGCCTGTGGCATGGATATTTTCTATGGAAAATTTGACATTTAAATGAAGCGTTTGTATGAAATTTTGTTATAAAATCCATGAAAAATGCCAAGAGTAGAATAAATTGAAGTCCAGTTGTAATATGAATTGTGTGTTAAGCTTTAAGTGCACGCGATTCTAGTTGCATCCTATCGAGAGATTCGTCTTATTTGCAGCAATGTTGCACTTGGGACTAGGCAGTTTTCAACTTTAATGGGAAACTTTGGTACGGATTTGGGATGTGTTGGCAAACTTAAATGACAAGCTATCAAAAAGCATCGTTGAAAACTGTCAAGGAGTTAGTTTGATGACGGCCCCTCCCCTATTTTTTTGAAGCCCTCCTTGATATCCCCATAAAAAGTTTTGTCATAAAATACTTGGTTTGCGTATCTCTTTGCCATGGCAACAAAACCGAAAGCTTAAAACTATTTAGATGGCTTCTGACCGGCTTTAGGCATCTGTCCACCTTTTCTATGTGTTTCTGACAACGTTGAATTTGAATGGTTTCATTGCAGTTTATAAACCATAATCATTGAAATCTGCCGCATATCTGACTCTGACTCTGAGTCAGCAAATGACTTGAAACTACTACGGAAATTCCATTAGCATATTTGAATGTTTAACAATGATGTTGATGTGATCACTTTTCATGACAAATGCTCAAATTTAAATTTAATTTTATCACATTTTTGTTTAATATATAAAGAAATTTGAATATCGACAGATGTACTCTGGTCTGCAAGGCTTTTTCACCTTCGGCTTTTCACTTTGGCTTGTACACCAAATAAACTGGTTGAAATGTTCTTTAAAGAGCTCTATTTTCAATTTGGGGAACTTGTAGCGATTTAGTCTGGCGATGGGTTCTGGGATGTGTGCAGACCCCAATCATTTGACATATTGTTGTGTGGCATGTGGAACTATAACGGTCAATCAATTCTGTCCAGTTGGCTGATAGGGGCGTGGCTGAACAAACACACAACTGAACATGGTCGACAACATGACAAGTTGATAGCAAACAAAAAATTAAGCAAGAACAAAAACATTGCAACACATGTGAAAGAGTAAAAGTTGTGTGTGCATCATCTACCTGGCTGAGGACACTGACACAGTTAACAATAAGCGGATGAATTGTAGAGAGCAGGACGAGGGCAAAGGGTGAGATAGATAGTGAGTGAAGCAATGTGTGAAACATATATTGGAAAAGTTTGTGGCCCACTTATGTGTGTTGTTGCAAATCAAATGGCAGCCAAACGAACAGCGGCATGTGCAACTGCCCTGAAAGAAATAACTAAGCAAACAGCACAAAAGACCAGCAAGCAGGACACCGACAAAAGCTAAATACACTCCACAACTTCACTTGCCGCCAGAAAGGACGATGCGGTGTGTAGTCAACTGAGCTCATCTGAGTGGCCAGCGGAAAAAGCGATTGTGTTGTGATGGCTTCGCCACCCCACAATGGCAATTGCAATTGTTGCACATATTGCCCTGTGGCGCCACTCATTGTGGCCACAACGATGTCGCATAATTGGCAAACTTTTGTGCCGAGTTACGAATCCAGATGAGCAGACGTTTGTTGTTCGACATTCAGTTGAGTATAACCCACTGAACATTACACATACGACACGTGTGACAATGTAATCAGGCACCGCATAATAACGATTATGCAAATTATGTAAATTATGTAAATTATGCAAACTTTACAAGGTGCATGCTATTAATAGCTACACTCAGACAAAAATCGCATTGAATTTTATCACCAAGGGTAGCTCACTTTATTACTCTCTAAGAAACGACAGGCTGAGACCAAGGTTTTTCTTATCTTAGGAAAAACTTATCTAATTTCTTGGCTGATTTTTATATGTACATAGCTTTTTGTGGCTTTTTTAAAGATATTTTTCAACATTATGAATTCCCAAAATATTACTTGAAAATAACATTTATACATACGTGCAAAAAGCTTAAAGAAGCGTATTTAATTTTAAGAAATTCTATTTTGTATATCTAGAAATTGTTTCTGAAAACAAGAAAAACTTTTTAGTTTTTCTTAAATTTTAAAAATTTAATTTTTTTCTTGGTGTACTTTTAAAAGTTAGTTTGCTTGAACCGATTATTGCGAAACTAATTCGCTTAAGGATCGACTCTCAAGTGTGTCTACGAATTCAGAAATACCTTTAATGTGAGAAATTTAAGTCATAAGTGATATGGGACGTGATGATATAATGAATACTTCTGCTGTGCTCATCATTAAGACCACTTACTAAATACCTCAGAGTCTATGGAAAATCAATTTTATTTACAGCTTGAAATGGAAAACAATCTTTGACTTTAAATATGTGTGGCGAAACTATTTGTTAAGCATATTCGATATAATCTGCTACTCTTGTCCTTGTGGCTGCCATTTAATCTAACCGTTGTTAATGACATTGTTGTACTGTTGCCGAATGTGGCATGATTAGGCGTGGCACATTGCGAAATCAGCCGGCAGTCAGGTAGAAAGGCAGCCAGGATAACATCTCACCACACCTCAACTCGAGGTGGTTTCTTTAGTTCCATGTTATCGTCAAGGCGACGCCATCTTTTCACTTCTTCTGCGCTTGTGTGTGTGCGTGCGTGTGTGTGAGTGTGTGTGTGTGTGTGTGTGTGTGTGTGTGTGTGTGTGTGTGCTGTGCTCAACTTGTCAACGTACATAAATTTTCCAGCTCATGCACACACAGGTTGGGGGCCAATAGAGCAAACACACACACACAGCCACACGCAGGCACACACAGACACACACACACACACACAGATCAGCTGCAAAAACACAAGTCAAAAGATGGCCACGAGCGTAATTTTCTTAGCAACCGGCATCGAAAGGCATTCCCTGGTCGACCTTCTCCCTCGCTGCTCACCAAGCCCATTGTCATCTGTCTTCCGGCTAGTCAATGTGCCACTGCCGCACAGTGGGCACAAGACGGAAAGCTCTGGCCTTTATCAAAATTGATTTTGATTGCCTTCACTGGCAGCCAACCAATCAAGTTAGATATATTCTCCAAAGACTAAGCAATTGCTTATTGCCTAACAATAAATCGCAAGCCAACATTTTATTAGACTATTCAAATCTATGAGGATTGAGGATGCGTTATAATTGCTACACATTATTTACCACAAAATGGCTCTTTATAAAATTGCTTGCTACTTTTCACTTTTCTGTTAATAAACATATTTCATTTTGGAAGCACGCAAGTAAATTTTCTCTTGCTGTTTATACTTTGCTTATATAATTAGTTTTTCATTGATTATTACCACTGTGCGGCGTCGCATGGAGCTTTTTTTTTGTGTGTGCTTGTGTGTGTTTGTGTTAGTGTGCGTGTTTGTTTTCAATTTTAATTTTACAATAACTTCCTGGCGACGACTGTTAGATTCATGGCCCGGGCAGCAGCAAAAAGCCAATGGTCGCGGCCAACTAACATATACACATATATAAACATATATACACATATATATATATATATATAGATATATATACATATATAGAACAAATGAAACATACTATATACATATATCCTGTGTACATAATATACAATGTAGTAGTAGTAGTAGTAATAACAGCACAATTTCACACTTTATTTCATCGGCTGATTATGAAGCGCACATTCGTCCTTTGACAGTCCTTTTGATTTTGGCCATGTTGAAAGTGTTTTAATAAGCGTTAAAATTGTGGCCAGCGTAGTGTGTGCTTGCTGCTGGTCGGCTGGCAATCTCGACATTGTAGCCGTTTATGAATCAATTGGATTTATGTGTACACATATATATATGTATATGTATATGTATATGTATAAGCCTATGTGTATGTATACTTTATATAACATTGCTTGTTTTTGGCCGTGTTGTCTGACTGCCTGCGTGGCTGGACATGCGAAGTAGTCCTTGTAGTCCGTGTTATCATTGTGCCAGTTGCCATTGGGCGTGTCACGGTCGCTCGTAGATAATACGGCACAAGGGGCGCATGAATGCAACGACCCATTTGTGCCATCCATAAAAATAACAGAGCTGCGAGACCCTGTGCATTGGGGGCAGGGGGCAATTGGGCAGTACATGCTACACTCACATATTCGCCGTTTACTTTCTTTCTTTTCTCTTTCCCCCTGTCGCAAAATTCATTTTATTTTTGCTCCTCTTTTTTTTCTTTGACTAAACACAGAAATAAAATAAAAAAAAATCAGGAAACGGCATGTTCATTATGAGCATCAATATAAATGTGCCTATATACAATATATGTCTGAAAAGAAATCATCATACATTAATGAATCATTTCTTACCCACTTGACACGGGTGCAGGGTATAATCGGTTTGATTTATGTTCGAATCAATTGATTAATGAACCAACACTGAGGTGCCCCTAATTCATATTCATATTCAGCATATATCATCGTTGCACTTTGTTTAATTTTCATCCTTAAAAGTCTCTGTTTCAATGATTGTTGAATTGCATGTAAATATGGGGCCATTTGCAATAATATTTAATAGAACAGAAAACATCTATTTAATAAAAGGCCAATAGACTTATAAGGCAAGAAGCCTCCTTGCTAGTCAATTATATTAATAACTTCCATTAAAAGATAAAAATAATCAGATTTTATGTGTATGTGAAAAACACTTAATAAGTTAATTGAGACGTTGTCCATTTAGTGTAATTAACAATTATTTGTAGACGAACTAATTATGTTAAGAGTGACCCACCAGGAAATAACCTTTACCCAGCTACACTACAAACAAAAACCGATATAATATATGGAGAGCACCGGGATTATTGCAGTGCAACGAGCAAATCGTGCTCATCATTTGCATGCACACATATGTAAGCACAGATAAAATCACTTCAAAATGACAGATTACGAAGCAGGATTGAACATGATTTTTCTTGTATTCAAATTGCATTCTTTGTTGTCATTCTGTAATGCCAATTTCATGCTTACCAAATATACGAGAGATAAGCCCTTGATGCATAGATAACTTATTTTAAGTTAGTTTAAGCATTTTTAATATTTGAGATGGTGAATGGGTTTCAGAATTCATTTAGGAATCCTTTCTGTAAATTGGCAATCAACATATTGAATTGAAAATCGTAACTAACTTCGTTGAAATGAATCAGTTTATAAGCATTTGCATGCTCTGATAAGGAAGATACCAGAGAGGTACGCCCGACTGCAGGGTTCTCACTAGTTTCATATTGGCCTAGGATCTGCTGAAATGTGAGTAGTGTAAGTAACAAAGTCATAATAAGAAAATATACAAAATACATAAAAAGAATAGAAGGAGACGAAGCAAGTGAGGCGAAATTGAAAAGAGAGCTGCAAATCGCGCAGCCGGACAAATTGAATGCGAAATGCTCGACTGTTGGCTAGCAAATAAGGTTGCAAATAATTTCCGTTGCGAAAAGCGACACAGAGCAGAACCGAGTCGAAGTCCGTGCTGATCTGGGGACATTCACAGACAGCTTCCGTTTCCTGTGCAAATATTCGGCATGGAAACGACCAAAGAGTTGCAACGCTGTCGAGTTGCCAAAGTCGCGCCGCGCCCAAGTTGACATGTTTTGAGACGGGTCTCAGGTCTTAGGTCTCAGTTCTCTGGCGCTGGCATTGCCGGACTCCGCTTTGGTTATTGCCTGTGCTAGGCGGCTTATTGGCCAGACACTTGTGCTCCGATAAATAGAAAGTAACTTTCCAGATGTTTAGTGGCACCCGCTGTGTGCATAGGCCTCGATAAAGTATTTCTGGCGAAGACCCCGCACGTGTATCCCTCTTCAAATAACCCAACGTCGCACTGTCCCACTGTGTCCCATAACAATGTCCTTCGATCTGTGTGTGGGCAAAGCGGAGCTTTCAAAAGCATAAAATCTTTTTTAAAATGTTGTTGTGTCTGTTACATCCGCTGACATCTCCAAATAATCCCCGTAGATGTTGTGGCAGCACTTTAAGCTGTCGATAACGTTGTCTAAATAAAATATTCGCAAATAAAGAAAATAAACTAATTGAAAATAAATCAAATTTAAAATGCATTAAAATTTAGCTAGCATCAACAAAAATACAAAATTTATGAAGCTTTGTTTAATCTGACAACACGGCTTACGTTAGGTCGAATTCAATGTAAACGGAACGAAACCAAAATGAAACGAAAACATTGCAAAATTCCAAATATACAAATACAACAAATGTTTTCATCTACTATCCAAATAGCCATGGCAACAACAAGCTACACAACTAACTATAATTTGTAAATGCTTAAAATTCAACTTCATAGTACTTCATAAATATAAATAAATTAAATAAAAATATTTACACAAGTTCTAATCGGATGCAAAGCATCCGGAAAACTTTTAATTAAAATGCACAGAAGTTATTTGGAGTATTTTAAAAATAGAGCATTTGCTGGTCTTTATTTGATTTAATTTAAAATTTATTTTATAAATACATTTTCCACATAAATTTGTTATGCTTTGTATTTGTCGGACTTGCTTTGAGCTCACTTTGTACACAGGCTGCCAAGCAAAAAAAGTGGATCAATAAATATGGCAAATGTTTGGAATGGGCAGAACAGGACATACATACGTATGTGGCGGGTCCACAGGATACATATTCGTCACTATCAATGCAAATATGCTCAAAGGAACTAAACTAAAATAGTGTTGCAAATACTTTGAAAGTCTCCTTCCTGTGGAATGAATCGAGAGTGTTTTATTGGGTTGTAATTGCTGCCATCGCTAAATATCTATCAAACAGTGTTTTTATTAAACAACATTTTATTTGTTGACAATTAAAAAGATAATTAAACCCACTAAATTTGAATCAAGCTTGTGAAATTGAGAATTTGCTGTTCTGAAGTTGTTACAGGGTATCTACTAGTGGAGTGGTCGCTTATATGCGCTTTTTATGCCTTTGTTGTAGCATTTGGATTTTGTTTTTTTTTATGGTATCGTAAACAGCACATAATACTAAAGAGTTTTGTTTGGCCCTAAGCGGGGGCGTGGCAAAAGGCCCAACGCGTCTGGCCGAAAATTTCCTGCTTACTTTGTTTACCGGCCCCGAATGTGTGGGCACACAACAAGGACTCGAGTCTGAATGCTGCGTATTCCGGAGAATGCCTGTGTGCGTGTGTAAGGGAGTGCTTTGCTTCTTGCCTCGTGTGAATAATAAAATAGTTTCGAGTATCCATTTGCATATTTAAAATGCGAACGGGTGCTGGCAAAAGGGGGCGTGACCATCAGGCACTGAATATTTGCTTAAGCACTAAGCACTGTCTTTTTCACGTTCCTGTGTCCTGTGTCATGTGCCCTGTGTCCTGTGGTCTGTGTTCTGCCTCCTCTGCTTTGTGCACGAGTCCGTGTAGGTGTTGGTGCGGGTGTGGGTGCGGGTGGACATGCACAACTCTTTTAGCATGTTCATGTCCACAGATGCTAATGGCTTTCATTTTGCATCCCTGCCACCACCATCATATCCATTTCGCTCATCTTTTGGCCCCCACCCCCTGCCACGTGCTGAGCATTTAGATTAAATTTTTTTATGCACTTTCATTAAATAATAGCACGTTAGAAAAGCATGGAGTGAACAGAAATACGTAAACATATTCTAGACACAATTGAAGTTGCAACAGCTGTTGTGCCCCTCATTTTAGCATACATACATACACATATATATATGTATATAAATATATGCCGTAGTTTGGGCAGCTCCCATTGGAACTTGACTGCCCATGTTGATTAAGGTTAACAGCAACTGAGCGCAAATTCTTTCATCAGAAATCCATGGAGAGTCTGCTTTGCTTTAGTTCGGGGAATTTGTACGCAGAAAATACTCATACAAACACACGCACACGCACACACCCACACACCACGCCCTCAATTTAGATATACACCCAAAAGCTGTATTTTTAATTGAGCACAAATTAAATTTAGGGATCTGTGTAACATTTTTAACTAGTTTTTCCCGCACGATAGAAAAGGGGGAAAACTTGTATACACAAAGCAACAAGCTGAACAAAAATGAAATAAAAATATATTTGCTGGAATGCAAGTGAAGCGAATATCGCAGTTGAAATATTTTTGTAAATTCTAAAGCTTGGCATATTCGATAAGAGATGTGAGAGGTAGTTTAATACTGAATTCTGGCAGGGATTCCGGCTGAGAGTTCACAATAATAATTGAGTGCACTGGGAATACGCTTTTGCCATATGGAAAGCAGCGGATTTGGGCAAACCATGATGCTATCGTTGGAAAAACAAAAAGTATAACTAAGATTAAACTGAATAGAATTGAGATTTTTGATTTGATTTGATTTTTTTTTCGTTAAGTCAATCAAATAGCTATGGAAATGTTTAACAGAGGTGTCTGAGATCCATAACTAAGTATTTGCCGAAAATCGTATAAATTGTCATAAAAGTATTTTGTTGTTCTAATTTCAAAGTTTTACTTGTCAATGAAACAACTATCTAAAAAAACGTTCAACTAAAACTAATCTCTTTTTTTCATCTTGCGACTGTTACTTAATTGCACAACAATATCATAAATATGAAAGTAATTGTTAAGCTAGCTTCTGGGCACTTTGCCAAATTTGTGGACACTAATAACTACTTAGAAACAAGTAAAACTTTAAATTACAATGTTGTGAATATAAAGGCTTAGTTTTACTTGCAGTTGCTGTTTGCCATCATGTTTAGTGCCTTGAGGCATTAGAAAGTTGGAAATTAGGATGGGCATGTTTTTGTTCGAGTCTAATTGCAAATCGACATCGTAGTGCAAGTTGGGATTATTTGTTGTTTACTTTAATAAAAAGCAAGAAACTCAAATTCCAAAAGTATTAAAAATAAATTGTAAAACTCTCAACACTCACACACACACATACACACACACACACACAGGGACACAACTACAAACAAACACAGATTGGCAAAACTTGCCGGGGTTAGGAAATAGACCAAGGGCTTAGCCCTTCAGTTGACAACAGCAATGACAACAAACAATTGGAAAGTATTTGGAGCGAACTTTAGCCGTGCAAACACATCAGCGAATCGCAGGTGCCAGGCCAGGCCAGGCCGGGCACGATAGTCCACCAACCGAGTCCACCGAGGACCACAGAGTGACAGTCTCGGATTAAATAACACAGCTAAACGAGCGAACACTTTGCACCACCCACGTGGTGGTGGTTCACCTGTGTACATAACAATATGTATGTATAAGTTCGAATGACACATAATAACATAAAGGTATTATGGAGCTTAAGTAGTATTTCATGATACGAGACAGTAAGGAACTAGTTCTCTGTTCGACCGGCATTTGTCCATCCGCACGGGATTTGCTGGGGATTCATATTTAAGCTGTTTGGATGTTAGAATTCGCCAGTTTAAACTACAACTTGAATTCATATGGGTTTCACAACAGTTAGCTATTTGTAGATACACTTTTTGACTGCATTTAGTTTAGAGAGAGGAATGCAATTAAGGTACTTATGATTTTATTATCGTTTAACTTTAATTATGAGCAATCTGGTGGATGGAAAAGATACTTCACTTTGAAATCGGTTTAGACTTTAAGGAGTATGCATAGTAAGTATCTTAGGACTAAGAAATATCAAAGGTCCAATAGTCTCCAAAAGAGTTTTTTTTTCCAATAATCTGTGTTTCTTTTTTTAAATACCCTGAAGAGGAAGGTGGATAGATAGAATAGAAACTTCACTTTGAAATCGGTTTAGACTTTAAGGAGCAAGTAGAGTGGGAAGTATCTTAAGAAGTATCTGAGCGCCAAAAGTCTCCGAAAGAGCTCTTGTCGATTATGTGTTTTATTTTCCGAATAATAATAAGTAAGCATCTCAAACTCCATAAGCTATACATAATCTGGCTCCGTACCAACAGGCGAGTCGATCTAGCCATAACCGTCTGACTATATCAGACAGCATTAGAGCTACAGGCACCAAATTTGGCATTGGTAACTTTAAATCAAATATTTGTACATAATAAAAGTGAGACCCTATGATAAGTGTGGCATCGGGTATTTTGCACTGTAAACATCAATTGGTCTTTTGCAAGTGCTGTAAGATCTCATCCATTGAAGTGGTATTTCATAACGCACCACTATCCCAAGCATATCCCAGAAGTTAATTGAATTCGTGCATTGTTTTTGTTTTTCATAATTTTCGCAAATTGTTGTTTTCAAAAGGGTTTTCAGTTCTGATTAAATTAAGTTCTAAAGGCGTCGGCTTACACATTTGGCCTTGACCCCGACATGAATTTGAGATTAGTTTTGCAGCTGGGCGTTTGGGATTTCAGACGTTCGGCGGTTGGTTTTTGGTGGTTTGGTGGTTTGGTGGTTGGCGGTTGGTGGTTGATGGTTTCGATGGCGTTTCGGGTCTGTGTGTGCTCCCTGGGGTCAATGGCAAGGGTGCATGATTAAATAAAAGTATCAGCTTACGAAAGCATCCATTGTCATTTATTATGATTACGTGCACATGATGCTCTGACAGTTGATGCCATTCCCAACCTAGCCACGTGCGGGTCCGAATTGGTTTGCTCCTCTCGGTCGCAGGTGTCAATGGGGCAACAGATTTTGCGATACTTACAAAGCATAACGCTCAAGCGTTTCGATTCTTAAAGTTTTGACGATGCCAATGCTGGCAACAGCAACGACAACAGCAACGACAGCATCGCTTTATTGGCCCCACTCCACCCTTGCACCACACCTTGAACACCCCTTGCACCACCCTCGCTGTTCCTTTATCAGGTAGGCATAGCATTAATTTAATCGGCATGTCATTTCATGTTGAAAGTTTTGTTTTACGCTGTTCATTGGGGCAGGCGGGCGCCATAAAAATTCACTGGTTTCGTGTGCAGTCATCAGGCAAACTGCCAATGCCACGCCCCCGCCACTCAACCATCACTCAAGCGTACACTGTGAAATAAATGGGTCACCTTTGCTGCCAAAGATAATCAAATAGGGTCCTTAAGTTTCAGCCCTCTAATAATAGTTGATAAGCAGTGTTATATTTTCTGAATTGTTGTGCAAATTGGTTAGATTTCTATTAATTTATATGTATGTCATTTATGAATTATTCTATAGATTTACTGCTAATAACTGTATTTATTAAATCAATGGTGTAATTTCTCAATGTTTTGGTCGTTATTTGTATTGTTCTAAAAGTACGACAAAAATGTTCTAAATTGCTCAGTTTCAGGTACACTTTTGTTTTAATTGAATTGTGTTTCTCAGTACAATTTCATAAAAGAATAATTTTCGAAATTGTGTCTAATATTTTTTATGAGTGCAGGACACACGGCGCCGCTGTCACCGCAGACTGTGTCCTCGATGCTCTGTCAATCAGAGAAGGCAGCGTCGACGTTGTTAGCGTTAAATGAGCTGAAGTGGCAGTGAAAATTGCAATATGCTGCGGAGACAAAGATACGAGGAAGCCACGCCAGATTGAGTTGCTACCGGTGTTGGTTGGTGTTGGGGTCTCCAAGTGACAGGTAAACTCACACAAGCACAAGGAAATGCTTCTGGACAGTACTTATACTTGTATGCATGGATGAAACTGGCTTTGTGGGGGTGTGTGTGTGTGTGGACTTGTGTCTCTCTGCAGATGTGGCTGACTATGCAGCTGTCTTTGATTGGTATTCTGCTGTGGCCTGGCAATCGCTCAGCGCTTCCAGCGCATGGGCACACTGAGTGCGAGCAGTCGACGCACAGCAGCAATGGCTGCAATTAATGACTTGTATAGTGTGCATCAGCAGGAATGGAATTTATCTCGCATTAGTTGGCAGCACAATGTGTGGGCGCAAACTAATCTAATTTTATTGTCGAGCAATAAGCGAACTTTCATGTTTTACCATCCAAGTTTATCACTTGACAAACTTACCCAAAATTCCAATTCAAATCAGCTTTCAAGCAGTAAAGTGAGCAACAGCTGCAAGAGAAAACGAGAACGTTTTAGATTAGTAAAGTCATAAATAAATTGACTGCTTACTTTAGGTAGAGATATTTTAACTAGTATATAATAAATATATTTATTTAATATATGTATGTTTATATAAAATAGCCTAATCAACTTTGGGCCCAATCAAAAAGAATTAGAGAATTTATAACTATATAGTATTTTATGGATGCTTCCCAGTCGATTTTAATTAAAAAGTCAACGGAAATGAAGTGCCAATTTACATTTAATTGAATTTGAACGTAATTCATAGCATAATATCATTAAAACCGTCGAGCTTAGCGCATTTTGTGTCATTGTTTAATAAAAGTAATTCATGATAACCACTGTTAAAATTCTGTATAATTAATTAAAGCAGCCACAGCCAGCGAAATGATTGATATAACCAACCGCGTCGTAAATTTACGAGCAAGTGCAAGTTCGATTTATTGCATTATGTAATATATGTATATGTATAGTACATATCCACATTTGTATACACACTGAAAAAGCGCCATTCAATTTGCAAAACTTTTAATATTAATTGAAACATTTTCACTCAACGTTGGAATTTTGTATCCACAATAAACGTATAAAATATCAGAATATATGCTTGCTTTAAGACTTTCATCACATGCTTCGATTTTTCTCTCTGTGTATCTGACGTACACCAGCAACATACTATATATGCATATTGACATATGTATATATGACACACATACAAATAAATTCGGAGTAATTAAATCAGCAAATGGAAAATTCCACGAAGAACATATCAAATATTACGCATACGTAAAATGTTTTTTTGTTAAGCATCCTGCCTAAATTTAAAACTAGAAAATTAATTAAAATGAAATTTCACATTTGCTGTGTTATTTAACGCTTTGGCTTAGCACACAGCAACATAAAACAGTTGATGAATAATTCAAAACGTTGGTAGACAGTCTTCTGAATTTGGTTTATCTTTGTTTATAGATGTGCTCCACAAAATATTGCACAGCATTAGCACACACCATGCAACACCAAGCAGAACAGAGTCTTTAATTCTTGTGGTTTCTCTTTGCATATTTTGAAGTAGAGCGCAAATGCCACAACTATTCAAAGTTTATTTGTGGTCGTGGCAATTACTCCCGTATGCGATCCAACTACGATGTGGGTGTACGAATGTGTGTGTGTGCGAGTGTGTGTGTGTACGAGTGTGCGTGTGTCTATATCAACGTTTGTACAGCTCATTAAGAAGTTGCGTGTGCAACCACAGAAGCCATTTGTTAGTAAATGCAAATGAAACTGCATTTTGCATGTGTATTTTACTGTTTGGGCGTAACATCTACTTCAGTTAAAAGCTGCAAGTACTTATGGCGAAAAGTTGTGCAACACAATGGAGCCTAAAAGAAATTTGAGTCCGGGCCAACAGTGTTTATCACTTGGGGTCACCGCCTCTCATTGTCTTGCTATGAGAAATGAAATGGCGAATCTGTGGCAGCTGTGAAAAATGAGCGCACGTGCAGCACATAACAATAACGGGGCAGAGTCCAGCCAGAGCAGCAGCAGAATTAGAGCTATGGTCACAATATGCCATCGAGCAAATGCATATTCGCCGTATACAAAACTTTTGCTTGGCACGTTGCATGCCGCACAGTGACTTCATTAGAATTGCATTTGATCAAATTAAAGTTTCCTGCAATTTCTCATGGATGTCGCAGATCCTCTTAGCATACACCAGTCGCAATTGAAGCAGCAACAAATGGCATATTTCTCAGAAACATTCAATGGGTTCAGCAACATATTTGCGCTCGACTGGCAGACAACGATATCAAAGCAGTCGAAAAGCGGCAAACGGAAGCATCGCGATGGCGACACAGATTCGAGCAAAGCTATTGATTGAAAGACGACTGGCAAGGGGCGATGGGAGAGGGGGAGACCAGGAGTGGAGCATTATAAAGATGTTGTGCATATTGAAATTTCGAAAAGGTCATCGACTTTGCAGTGATCTAGAAAACGCAGAGAGAGAGAGAGAGAGAGAGAGACAGAGTAGCTCGCTCTATCTCTGAGAGAAAAAATATTAAGAATATGATCATTTTCTCTGTCTGTATAAAATCTGTGCTTATTTTTGATGATACTTAAAGCAATTCAATTACCTTTCCAAATAGTATGGACATTAATAATGCTGATTATGCTTCTGCTTATTCACTTCAACCCTCTGTGAGCTGAGTAACTTAATTAATTTGCTGCAGCTTGATTGTGACTCAATGTACGCTGATTAGCTTCCAGCTGGCAGTGAAAGCAATTTCATGTATTAGAGTACTTCACCGATACACACACACATAAATACACACGCACACAGATATGGACCTGGACATACCTGGCCATCGCAACTACATTTCATTGCATATTTGCAGGCGCTGGCGGCGATACAGAAAAGTCCCCTTGGGGCAGGGCAACACTTTCATTATCTTTTATGTGCGCACATTCTTTTCAGACATATTTGCGAGTGTGAGTACGAGTGTGTGTGTGTGTGTGTGTGTGTACTTGTGCTTGCGTGGTTGTAAGTGGAGTACATTTGAATGGCGCAGCAGCCAATTTATTTGAATAACCAAATGATTGGAGCCCCTCTGACATATCTATTGATGAGCCAGGCACACCACAATCAGTAACTAACAACAGTCAGCAAAATGGCCAAAACATTAAAACAAAGAGCGATGGAGGCATGACACATGTGTCTATCTGTCTGAAGTGGCATCCACAAAGAGCCGCCACTTCACATGCACTTCATTTCATCCCCATCTGTCCGACGGCACACTTGAGCACCACGGCATGGGGTGAGCATAACTGAGCTGCTGCTCATCGCATGTGGAACTGCTGGCGACACTGCTGATGATAGTGCGAAAATACATTTGATGTTGCCTCAGCCGTAAATGGGTAATCCCAATGCCAACGCCAATCACGCCCAAAACCAATTTCTAAGCCAATCGGCAAATGCCAAAGCCAATGGCTTCTTCAATTGAATATAATTTGACTGTCGCATTAACAGCTGCCCCCCGGAACAGGCAAGACGGTGCAAGACCAGACGGTGCCGGTGGCAAGCGAGGCTCTTCCATTTTAACCCAAATGAAATGTAAATGACCATGACTGTAGTCAATCCCTTCAGCACTTCATACATATGTACATATATACATTTGTATGTGCCCCATTACCATAAAATACAAAGCCCCAATTAAATAGCAAAAACAACGCAAAAAATATCTTTTCCAGAAATAAGACTGGTTAAAAATGTAAAAATTGTGATCGCTTGGCCAGATAAACGAATCCTTGTAGGGTGCGAGCCCAAGGACATCGAGATGGTCACCACCAATAATTAAAAAAGCCAAAAAACAAATGGAAAGCTATTAGGCACACCGAAGACTGTATACTCTTAATGAACTTGCCCACCAGATGGATGAAAAATCGAGGGTTTTCTCCCATGCGAGCTAATTAATATTGAAGTCTGTCAAAGTATTTAGAGTATATATATAGAATATAGCACACGTAAGTTGTGAGTCTTGACCGATAGTTCCGGTCTGAAACAGAGATACGATCCTGCTGATTCTATATTAAATATCTTATGAACTAAGAGACTAGTTTGCAATAGGACAGGCTGAAAGATGGACGGACATGAGTATCGCGATTCGGCTATACTTGATAGGGTCGGGTGGCTTTCCTAAAATGGGTTACTAAATCCATTACAAAAATGTAATGCTGTCTGCATGGATACACTTAAGCTGCAACTGGCAGCCAAGACCATTGCCCAGTCGCGACGCCGATGCTTGTCTCTGATAAGTCTTGCAGACTGCGATTTGGCTCAAGGCAATGGCAAATTGGCAAAACAAAAAAATAAATAAATCGCCAAAGCTGCTGGCGGAAACAGTTTCTGATACCATTCAACGCCAAATTTAATGGCCAGCTTTGTTTCGGGATTGTGCTCTGTAAATTGCATAAAGCGTGACACGTGCCGTATGCGCAATCTATACCAGGAGGAGTCCTGAAATTAAGTAAATTTCTAAGCTGACATTCATTTTACACAAAGTTGTTCACACGACATAAACAGAGCATTGCATAGAAGGCCTTAAAATTTCAGTCCATTCGACAGTTTCCAGAAATACATTTGTCGAGCAATGCTTTTGTGTAATAAACATTATTCACTTGAACGGAAAGTAGCCATGGGTAACGCGTTAAGAAAATAATTGGCATATCAATTAGGGTTCGTCACCTAAGACCTGAACTTCATCTAAAATAAAATATAGGTTTGTTTAGCAAGTTGCCGGAGAAGACGGAGAAGTGAGAGAGTGAGTGTGTGGAAATAATCGCATTGGCGTGGCACGTGTTCAATGAGTGGTGTCATCAATCAAATACAAGTAAGCAGCTAATCAATTGATGTTCTCAAAGCTGAAAACAAACTAAATAACAGGGGCTCAACACTGGGCAAGTGGTAAGTGGTATGTGGCAAATGGCTCATTTGGCCACTTTGCCAACTTCAAAGTCGGCAGTTAGCTATTCAATCACTTGCGAGACTTGCTCGGCCAACTGCCAACTACCAACTGCTACTTGCAACTGTCTGTAAAGGACACAAGGAGCTGTAGTTTAATTACATTACAACTGAATGATTCCAGGCCAGGCCAGAAAACAATGTAGGCCATGCCAAATGGTTTGGTTGACCCAACTAATGGACCAAGACTCGTGTTAGTAATCATAATATTTGTGCCAGAAGCAATTCGATAATGAAGTAAACAATACCAATACCAACCGACATAATCAGGATTCGGCATAAACTGGGACTGCTACTGTTGCTGAAACTAAAACTGGAACAGAGCTCGGCGCACAACAAGCTCAAATCAAGATGTTGAGTTTGGAGACAATTCTCCAACTCTCTTTGCGTAAAGCGATTAAACTAAATATGCTGACGAGTACAAATATGTACACCCACCCACACACCCGCACACCCACAGATGCAGACACAGACACAGATACAGATTTTGATGTACATGTAACGAAGATACATTGTTACAAATGGAGACTCGCCATCAGCTTGGCCATTGTATATATTTGTTGGGTGCCGCTTTAAGTTGACTGCACATAAATCTTGTCTTGAAACCGAAATGGAAACCGAAACCAGGGCAGGATGTGAGACGCGGGCAAGGGAAGCCAAGGGAAAGCATCATGGAAACTCAAAGAAATTAATTAAATAACCGGCATAAATCACAAAATCAATGTTCATTACTGAGTGTTGCTCAGCATAGGTGAATTTCAAAGGCATCAAATGAACAAAGGACTCCCACACAATATCTCTTTAGTGTCAACTCAAATAGTGTGGGTAAAATAATTATGTATTTGGCCTTTGACATACATACGTCTACCAACAGCTTATTTGCACAACATGCAAAAGCCCCATAAATGTAATTTGAAAATATTAATAAGGATATTAATATGCATATGTGAAATACAATCAAATCTGAGATTTCAACTTTAGGTACTGTAAGAAAAATCATATAATAATGCGTCAGCTTATTCTGATAGATTTGAACGTTATTGGGTCATTGATGATGGCTTTGAACACTCCTTTTATGTTGGAAGATGATTGAACAAATTTGTATTTCCTTTTTAGCTGGACAAATTGTGTTCCCTTTTTTTTTTTTAAAATTGGGGATTGGCTCTTGGGAAACTGTGAAATGAATGTCAAAGGGTTGCCAAAGCCAATTTAAAGGTCAAAGCTCTGATATAAATTAAAACGAATTAAAATTGTTGAAGGCTATGAAAATCTCAACTGATGATGAAGTGGCCACAAAGTTCATTGGGGCTTTGCCTGTAACTGGCTGTGGATAAGTATCGCAGTCCCTTCTTGGTCGTCACTTGGAGGTCATCTTTGTGTAGCCAGGCAATTGCTCTAACTAAGATTAACGAGCTGCTGCTCCAATGGTGTCGAAGTCGACAAACTCCGGTTAATGCCAATAAATGTGCGTTGCCCTTTCTCATTTTAATCCAATGATTTATAAACTTAATGTCATTTGTATACATTTACAAGCAACCAAAAAAAAAGATGCCTGCTCGCAAAAAAAAAAAAAAATAGCTGATTATAAAAATAAGTAAGAAGGCTGTAGTCGAGTGAGATCGACTACGATATTGCCTGGACTCAGTTGTTCAATATATTCTCGTCTTACTGGCAAATGTGAGAAATGAAAAATGTGCGAAGGTCTTCAAGTGCACTCTTTTCTTATGGCAGATGCAGGGACTGCAGATAATCAAACTTGATCTGCCCCGGGTAGACGAGAACCTATATTCCAAATTTTAAGTCTCTAAGTCTTCTAGTTGCTGAGGTCCGACTCGGCCATTGACCCTGACCAAGAATCCATATACTTTATGGGGTCGAAGATGCTTCTTTCTGTCTGTAACATACAGTTGCACAAAACCATTATACCCATTTTAACCATTTGTAATGGATTCAGGGTCTAATAGGATAGTTTCGTAGTCGATTAAATTACGCCAGAAGTTTCCTTTTTTTTCAGTTTTATTTTTTTAAAGTAACAAACTGTTAGTGAAAGTCCATAAATTAGTTTTATAGAGCGCAGACTGAACTGGAAAGGCCTGTTGAGGAAAAAGCATAATAATAGTTTTTTTTCTGGATATTGTCAAATAGATAACTGACCATTAAATGGACGCCATTTCGCAACACGCAACGTGACCATCATCATTATCAACACAACTGTGGCAGCGAAGTGAGGTGAAGTCAGGTGTTACTTTTATATCACGCCTTGCCCTGGGTACTTGCAACAAAAAGCCATTCAGATGCATAATCGTTTGGCTTTTATCCTTGCATAAATGTCTTGTTGCAACTTTTGTGTACGTTTTTATGAGCTCTTTTTTCTTTTTTTTTTTGTCAATTTTTACTTGCTTTTTGTGTGCGTTACATGACTGATTAAAGTTATGCTTGATGGCTACTTTCTGTGAAGGTTGTAAATAGTCAGAGCATGAATTTTATTGAGCGCATCAAGCGGCGAACACTGCCAGCTGTCGCATACAAAATAAACTCGACAGGCAACTTAATACGGCTACTTTGTCTTTGGCACGAATTCGACGATGGCGCTCTTTGCTCAGCAACTGTGCAAATCATATAACTATAATGGCGGCCAACAGCAGTGCATCTGTGCCTCCACCCCATCGATGGCCTCCTCTCTATCTCTATGTGTGTGCGGTGTGTGTGTGTGTGTGGTGTGTGCATTTCATGTTCAGCATCTGTATTCGTTTGCCGTTTCGTATCTGTGATTGTACAGCGCAACAGTATCATATATTTATATATCCTGTACTCGACACATACATATAAAGTATATATTATATATAACTTCTTTGACTTGTTATATATATTTTAATTAAGTTCCATATTACATATTTTATATAATCGACTGCTGCTTATTAACCTTCCCTCCCTATGCTAGGAGTTATGTTTGTAGTTAAATTAATTAAAGGTGAAATCGATTCGGCAGCGTTGATGAGCCAAATAAATTTGTCTGTTCCATTTAGACCTTCTCGCTATTTCTTCCCACTTTCCCTTAATCGCTGAATTACTAATTATTCCTTGCATGAACCGTTTCGAGTTCTCTGTAATGATTATAACAAATTATACCATATAATAAATTCAGAGTCCCCCATTTCTGTAATTAAAAACTCTATTTTAAATGCCCTATTTCGGGAATAACTTTTTCGAATGCACAGGTCGTGAACTAATTCTTACTAATTCGTTCAAATTATGTTTGGTCTAATTGGGTTTTTTCTGGGTTTTCCCCAATTCATGCAACAAATGTTGGACCAATTGGCATTTAAATACCCTCAGAAATCATTTTAATCATTCTTATTTTTAAATTTATTTATAATCTTAATTTTATTTTAAATTAAATTAAATTAAATTACATTTTTTAAGTTTTTGTATTTTTTGTGTCGACTGATTTTAGTTGACAATAAATAAATAAATAAATAAATAATATATGTATATGCACTGCGACGTGTTAGTTTGGGGTTACGAGTTTAAGCACTCAAATTGCTGTCGTCCGGTGTCATTTAAGGTTTAAAATATATATATATTCGCATTTTAGTGGACCTTTCAGAGCAATTTACATTCATAATTCATAATCACATTCAGCTCATTTGCTGACATACATATGTGACAAAATGCCCAATGTTCATATTTAATTCAGTGGCATCTTTTGGTCGAGCAGTTACTGCTTCAATATTTCCACTGATTCTGATTCTGATATTTATTTTCTTTAGTCAAGTGCTTAAAGAGAGTTAGCTTAAAACGTGGCCATGCTAAATTTTGGTTGCAAACACTCATAGTCGTATTCGATTCCAATGTGGGTGTGGGAGCTTATATTCGTTTTGCAACTTGTTATTGCAGCTCGCCGTGGCAATAGCGGCAATTGGGCATAACGAGATTTGGCGGCATATCAAATAGGTTTGTTTTCATTTTTTTCTTTTTGAAGGGGGGTTTGGATTTGCTTATGGGATTTGTGTGTAATGCAGGGCACAAGATACAAATGGAACTGAATGGCCAAAAAAAAAATATGTATATTTTATGCTCGCCATTTTTTTGTTGCGCTCCCAAATAGAACAAGCAGAACAGATAAATAATGAGAGCAGTCAAAAGCACAGCAAATTAGGCAACTAAGCAGCAGGCAAGGACAAAGTTGAAAGGAAGTAAGTAAGCATTCAACAGTCATGATTAAAATGAGACTCCAAGTAGCTGCAAGACAAGCATCAAGGATACTTGTGCAAGTGAAGAAAAAAACCACCCACAAACTCGCGCCTCGAGCCGTTTACTCGACTTCGCAACTCATACCTAGTATGAGAATCTATATAATTTTTTTGATAATATTATATTTTCTCTCTACTGTGAAACTCGGCCAAATTTCGGCACTGAAACTAAGCGATGCCAAAGATACTTGTTGTAATCGCGAATTCCCACCACTATATGTGGAGCCCAACTTATAGATCGACTTGTAAGTGAGCCCTTCTCCGTGTGCCATACCTACTGGATACTGGATATATATAGACAACAAGCAATTTCTGTACACGTCCTTTACGTAGTTTACTACCACAATTTCATTGCCTCTGCAACTTTGCAGCTTTAGAGATAATTTTAAACCAATTTTATGCACTGTTGAATAAATTTGATTTAATAACAAACCAGTGGGTTTGTGGTCTAATTACGAGTTTCTAGTTCAATTTAGGAGAATATTTGTAATGTTTTTGCTTGCTGCTTTTTATCTTTTCTTTAAGAAGGAGGAGATAGCGTCATATATATTCACAGGCTTTATAAAAACATTAAATTTATAATAGTGAAAGCAAATTGGGATTCAATTATACGAAAGGGTGTTCATAGTAATTATGGAAGTATGATTGCTATTAAGTTGTTACCATTTCCTTCACTGAAACTGACTTGTGGCTTACTTAATGCGCTTGTCGGCAACGGGCTAAGAAAATAATTTGGCTTTGGCTTTGGCTTTGACTGTCTGCAATTCGAGCCGTTAATTGAGCAAATAAATCAGAGTGTCACGCGTCGTATACGCACTGCGGATGAAGGATGAATTATTTGTGAATGTGTGTGCGTGTGTGTGTATGTGTATGCGTAACACATATGCATATGTGTGTTGGACAAAAAGTCATTTAAAGCTAATCCATAACAAATTGGGAGCAGAAGGGAATGCGAAATGCAAACAAATATTAATAATGTGCCACACTTGGCTATTGTTGTCTTAGCTGATGCCAGCTAATGAGTCAAAGTGCGTTGGTCCTGTGCCAAAATCCTGCTGACCGCTATTTGTTGCCTCGTGGCACTGTGGCCGGGTTGTCTGGTGCTCCGAACTGAACTTGCTCTTTGCCTGTCCTTTACTTTTCTTTAGTTTTGTATCGTTGCTGTTTCGATCACAGCGTGCGGCCCATAATTCATTTCCACTTAATTTGACTTGCACACAAGCTAGGACCAAGAACACAGCCAAGTATTAAGCACAACAAGGACGTGTAGATGGGTATGGAACATAAGAGTGCCGCAGCCAGTCCTTCTGGCTCAGCCGGAAGAGGCAGACACCTGACTAGTTGCCTGGCTGCGCGTGAAGAGCCTTGATGACAGATAGGTCCTGGGCGCCTCGCACTTGCACAGACAGCCGTCACTTCAATTCGCTTGGCTGACAATTGGCCCCGTCAAAAAGGGGTGAGTTCAGGGTGCGAGCAGCCGGCCAGAAGGGTGCGTGCAATTTTTTTCACATTTAATGAATGTCAATAGGCGTTTGTTGCCACTCATTTTTATTATTTATTGAACACATCGAATAACCAATAAATTCAATTTTGAACGCATCAATGAAAAGCAAGTCCTTATAAGTGCTTTCAGACATTTTTTTTTATTGAAGAAATATATACAAAACATTTTTTTTAAAAGAGAATTATAGAATGTTGATCCGGCTTCTAGAACCCTCGACCATATAATTTGTAAAGGAACCAAACAAGCAAAGAGGATGGAAACTAGCAGACCCTGTAGAAGGCTTATATGCCTATTTGAGTATCGAGTATTTCTGCTCTAATACCTCCTTCTGAGAACAGAGCCAGCTGCGGGAATACTGGATACTGCCAAAGGATATTAATATAACAGTATCATAACAAGATTGCGATATAAGGGGAAGTGTAAATTTACCTAATTGGAATTTACATTTGTTATTCTTTAGTTCGTATGATGAAGACGATAGCCATTCGAAGTCGGGGTTGTTATTGCCTGTCGTCAAAGCGACGGAGAAAAATAATAGGGGGAAAACTGTTGCACAGCGAATTTGTATCAACAGAGCTAAGTGAGCACTCCAGAATGGGAGTGGGATGTATTTGAGGGTAACAAAAGGGAACAGTACTTTGAAATCTGCCATTACACACCCATAAAGCCCCACAGGCATCCCATTACAGGGACCCATCCTGTCGTCGTGGACACATTTGTGGTTAGCGGTTCTTACAATCAGCAAGGTGTTTGTACATTGTGCATGTGTGTGTGTGTGTGTTCAGTGCCAGGCTTTGCAGTTTGAATGTTTGTTGAATGTAGGTCTCGTATATTTAATGGCAGTTTTGTTCTGGGTCATCTGAGTAGTAACTTTGGTTTGGCATCGATGAGCGGTTCGCTCTCAACTTTGTCCTCCAGCTCGTCCTCAAAAAAGTTGTATCATTTTCTACATACGTGGCATGGCTAACAAGCAAGTGTATGCTTGTGTGTGTGTGAGTGTGTGTGTGCGGATCTCGTTTCACGGCGAGCGAAGCATGAAAATCTCAGTCCATACTTCAGACACTGGCTTTCAAAAAGAAAACACAAACACAACCCAAAAATTATTTTGTTGTCAACAGTTTCCAGCAACATTTTTATACACTTATGTGTATCGGTGTGTGAGCGTGTGTGTGTGTGTGTGTGTGCGTGTATGATGGGTTGGTATGCGGTGAATTAAAGTGTCTTGCAAATATTTGTCTCGAAAAATTGCGCATTTTATCATTGACGCACAACCTACGATGTCGATGACTGGACTCCAGACACCTTTTCAGCTGATGGCTGGCCTTCGACATGTTGCTCAATCAAAGCCTCTGATACTCAATAATCTGACTGCCCTTCCCTTCCCTTCCCTTCGAAATTCACCTATCCGAAACATTCTCGCACCCGCACGCCTCGTTCTTTGCTGATTTTTATTGGATTAAAAATAAATTGAGTTTAAAGTTTAAATGTGGCGAGCAAAAACTTTTTCAACTGATATTTTTAGTAAAAGCAAAAATGTGGCTTAAAGTCATGCATTCTAAAAATACAAATCTAAGATAAAAATAGAATTAAGTTATAATTGTTTACCCTTAATATCTTCAGACAAATATGTAACTGGCAGTAAGATAGCCATAAATGTTACATTTCTTAAGAAATTGCCATCCAAATCGGACTGATTATACCTTCGTATAAAGTATATATGTATATCGCACAGCTAGCATTTTCAGCATACAGATATATTTTCATTCACATATATAATTATATTTATGATATGAGAGATCAGAGGTTTTTTTAGATACTTTCAATCTTGGTTTGAAGGTTTCAATAATTTTGAATTTATTCTCCTGCTAAATCTGTAATTTCCACACCGCGCTGTTGATATATTAAGAGATTCGATTTTTGGGTTTTTAAAACTATTTCAATTATGTTTCATATTCACAAAAACTAATATGTTTTAGCAATGAAGAACCAACTGCTACTTAATTCAAGTATAAAAACAATTTTCTAGATCAACATCATCACAAAGTTCCTGTTGTTGTTTAGAAAATTAGGGGCTTCCTTAGAAAATACATACTTTGTGTTTACAAATAGGTGATAATACTCTATGATTCGCGCACCAAAAAGTTATTTATTTTTTAGTCTTTAGCTTACATTTGTATTCTGTGTTCAAGTTGTTGATTATTTTCATACAATTAGCTGCAAGCTAAGACAAATATCAGATTTCTTATTGTGTTAAAATTGCAGCAGCCACTGTCCGCTGTCCGCGACAAACACAGGTCAACCAGTTGACCAGTTGACCAGTTGACCAGTTGAGCAGGTCAAAGACTGCTGCTTCTACGGCTGTTGTACGCGTTAGTGCAGGTAAGCGGGTAACGCGGCGGATACGCAACGTTACAGTAGCTTAAGAGCCTGAATTTGTTGTATAAATAACAAACACAGCAATTCCCGCGTGGGTGTTTTTGTGCTAAAAGCTTTATGTGGATTATGTTTTTATGGCGCCTGCTGCAGCAATAGAGCCCTTTGGTCCCCGTAAGCGATATATATATATTTTAGATATATCCCACTTGTATAACAGTATGTGTATATAAGTAGTCCCTTGGACGAGTTGAGATTGGCCTGAGAATTAATTCAGCTTTTGATATTTTCATTCTCTCAATTGCCTCCTCAAGACTATAAAATACAGCTGTGTGTAGCAAATTAATCAGTCTTCACGATTTTTACTGATGGGGCACAAAAATTAATCATAGAAATTTCTCTATATTTTTAAATTGAAAATTTCTACAGTACTTACAACATCAATGAAATTCGTCATTGAATTAAGGTAATAATTAATATGACATTATACATGTTCTTCAATTCGAATAACTTAATCAAGAAAACTAAAATTTTTTGTGATTAAAAATATCTGTCCCAACTTATACGAATACAATTCGAGAACTTTGCTCATTGTGCTAGTTACAACTTCAATTGATTCGCCTTACTTCATTTTCTCTATCTGAAAGTCCATGTTTCGCAAACGCCTTTTTCTTGTTTCCAAATTCTTTAATGCACTTTTGACGACATACCCATTTCAGCTTAACAGCCCATCTGTTCGTTTTTATGAATATCGGTTTCGCAGAAGTTGTAAAACCTAGAAACTTCAGCTGTGATTCAAACTTGTGATCGACAACAATGTTTTGAGTGCAGTGTAAGCCGATGCTTTCGGCTATCAGTATACAAATTGAAAGTTAATTCAAACTGGAATCGCTCATACAAATAGAACTCACGACCTGCTTAGCTTTATATAAAATAAGATGCCCAGATATATTTGAAACTATCAATTCTATTTTTATATTATTTTATATATGCACACAAAGCGACAAAAAATTGTATTGACTGCTGTTGGAATCTATGACAAAACTGTCTTAATCTAAGAATTTATTTTTGGCTTAAGATTTTCCTCGACTTGGCGTAAATTCCAGATTTGAGATTGTATTTTTTTTTGTGAGTGTGGAGGCCGCAATTAGATAACTTGAAGTTAACCGATTAACACGTCGTACGTCTGCCAAATATATCCACTGCTGGAGTATTTAACTTTGCTTATTGCCCTTTTTTATTTTGTTTTGCTTGCTTCTAATTTTTTTTGTATTCGTTTTGGGCTAAGGAAAGTTTTATTTTTGGGACTGGCATTGCCAGTTCACGTGGCCGCCTTTGTTGTGCCACTTATGCTATTTGGGGTTTTGGGGGTATTAACTTTTACTGGAAACCGGCGAAACCTCAATTATCAACTTACTGCAGACATAAAGGCGCTTAATTAAGTGAAGCGTTGAACGTGCGCCGCCATTTTGTTTAGCACTTCAATCTTCAAACTAGTTCCACAACCTTCCCAACATTGAAATGATGTGTGTGTTTGTCTATGTGTGTGTGAGTGTGTAAGTGTGTGGAGTAATGTAAGACGTGTATCGTTGTTAAAAGTTTCTCGCTTAGTCAGCAACTGGCTGCCTTGCCTAATCAAAACAGGAAAGGGAACGGTTGTCATAAAGGAAGGAGCTGGAGGCGCTGAAGGAGCTCATTGCTGTTATTGTTTACGCACACGCGTTTATGAGTACACTATATATTCATACGATTATCCTTGGGCATGCAAACAAAACAAAAAGTTGGAGGCGTGAATGAAGTGCGAATATTATCAAACTTCAAAAATGCTTATGCAAAATTGCTGGAAAATGTACGCTACAAAATTATACAAAATGACAAAATACATAACCATTTCCGTGTTTTATTTTAATTCTATGACTATTTTGAAATATGTAAATAATAATTAAATGATTTTAACTTTAAACACGTTATTAATAACTAAATTTAAGCATATTCTTATACTTTGTGCATATGTATAAACAAAGTTGTTTTATTATTTTATTAATATATGCAGATGTAAAGGGTTAATTACTACTTAAGAGCAGCAAAATAAGTAGCACGTATTAAAGAATGCATTTAGTGCAGAGTATCTGCTAGTCTATCACTTTTGTGTTGGCTTCATTGGATTTATGAATTTCAACAAACACACGCCAAACGCACGCCAAGGGAAGCTTCGCTTGATCTGACTTTAGTGCCTTCGAGTGGATTAAAAACATGGCAACAGCAGAGATAAGCACACACACACACACACACACACACACACAAAGACACAAGTGTGTGTGCGAGAAACACAACAAAAAAAAAGCAAACACATTTTCTGCACCACTTTAAAGTGCACAAGTTACAAGCTCTGAGCTGAAAGTGGGTTGTCTTGCAATATATATAGACACATACATATATTCCGAATGTTATTGTTATTTTGCTTAGTTATTGCTGCTGCATGTGTCAGTGTAAATCACGCTTGTGCACCTCCTAGACAGGCGGCATGCCACAATCCTTTGGAAGGACCTTCATTGCTTGCCGCTTGAATAAAAATAAAACACTGAATGAAAATCACAATTTGCTCAGTTTAACATCTGCCATTTCCAAGAGTCCAAGATCGAGAAAGTTTCTTATTATTACTTTCTGTTTGCATAAATTCCTGATTTATTTATTATGTTTGTTTTCAATTTGCGCCCGTACATTTAATTATTAATAATTCTTAATATTATTGTCCCAAAGTGCGGCACAAATCAAACAAATCCAAAATTGATTCCAGCAATTGTCCAGAAACTAGACCATAACCAAAAAAAAGAAGCCCAACAGCTTTTGAAAGAGCTGAAAAGAGCCAAGTCTGGGTAATGTTGGGCAATTGCATGTCGAGCTACATTAATTGGCAAAGTTTTTGGCCGACATCTAAGGAACTCTTTGGGCTATGCAGTTATTATTGAAATGGCCATTTCCGTTTGGCCAGTTTTATATCAGCTTGGCGAGTTTGGCAAGTTTTGGGTCTTGGGGTTAAAGCTACCTGTTTTGGTGCAGCTGCCTATCTTAACCAACGATTTGTGGGTCATGTTCGGCCACAAGGCAAATTGGCTACATGCCAGCAACAGCTCCAGCGCCAGCTAGCCTACTGTGATTAGATTTTGTTCTTAAGCGTTTTAGAAGAAACTGCTGCTCGGTCTCCGCTTGCGGCTTGGCAGCGGTGCCTAGTCATGGGAAATCCAATCAGGTGCCTCTTGACAAATGGCTTATGGCACGTGCCTATTCTGCTATCAGGACTTCCCCACCTGCCACTTTGCAGGCTTGCAACTACTTAAAGTGTGAAGTCTGCTGGAAAATGGAGTCTGAGTTGCAGGCAAAAAACCATTTGCCACTTAAGTAAAAGTTTCAAATACAATTTGAAGTAGAACAACAACTGACAGCAACGCACAAAAAACTTTCCGCGGGCCAAATGCAAAAGAATAAACTTAGCCCACAGAATCGAGAAGGTGCTCAAGCAGCTAACCTCAAGATATACACAGATATATATATATATATATATATATATAATGTGCAAAATACAGCAGAAAACGTTTGAAAATATGAGTTTCTGTGTATGCGACAAATATAAATTAAGTTGATAAAGTTGTCTTGACCAAAGTAGCGATACTTGGACAGGCAAAGCCCGTTCGCGTTCCCATTGCCTCTTCTCTTCCCATACCACACCTGATTTACAACAACACAAAGCAATACATTGTTCAATGTAATTTTTCACAAGGCGACAACAAAAGCGAAATAAATAAATAAGAAAAGTGTCAGATGCCATGGCTACCAAGGACCAAACCCGCTGCGCCAACTGATGCAGCTGACCTGAATTAAAAGTTTTGAATAAGTATTTAGAAGCAAATGGAGAGCAACGAACAGATTCCGCCAAAAATGGTGAAAACCAAAAAAAAAAACGTCGCGACGTCTAGTCAAGTTGCAAGTGATTTGGCTGAAACCCAATCAGTGGGTGGCCAGTCAAACACTGCGTGTCAATGGGGCTTTGGGTGTGTCGTTGGTAGCGCGGCAAGAGCAAGGGGCGACTCTGACCGAGGCCATTGACACATGCCAACTAATATGGCACCACTCAGCCCAAGGAACAAACAAGCCTAAGGATATCATTGTTATGCACTTCAGAGTGGAGGCTGATTTCACTGGTTTTGTCACGAAATGTGCTACGCATTAAGGAAGTTACTTCTGATAACATCTCAGTCAGCCTTAAGCCTGTCAATTTCAAGTTGAAATTTCATATGTGCATAAATATATTCTCGATCGGAACAACCAGTTCAGAGTGGAGCGGGACAGTATGCAGACTAGTCTCCTTAATTGTTTCAGTCGATTATCATTTAGCTCTCATTGCTCTGATTAAATCATTCAACATATTATTATTCTCTTAGCTATCGTCATCCAACTTCTATATCATTATTACATCAGCTATATTAATAATTTGTGTTCATATTTATGCAAATTAGTTTCAGAAAACGCTGTTGTTTCGCTGCCATGTCGCTTTTTTTATTTCAACATTTAGGGAGATTTGCTGAAAACTACCAGAAAAGTTCCATGAAAAAATCTGGGTTAAGTGCTCTGAAGCACTGCGAAAGTTTGGAAAGTTTAAGCTAGTTTTAAAATGTTGCAAATAAGTAGAATTGCCATGTTTCAATTTGCCTTTGCGAATGGATTCAATTTTAATAAAATTGGGGTGGCTAACGGGCTAATTACTGATAATGTTGAGCTTCAGTTTTCCTAATAGTGCTTGCTGATGTGCATTATTTGGGTAAAAATTCCTTTTTTAGATAAGCGGCTTGAGTTTGAGTTCCACACCAACTCGTAATCGTGCTTAATGTGTTTTAATTAGTTTTTTAGTTTTAAAATTAGTTTAATCCTATTTTCGTAGGATAAAATTTTCTGTTTGTTCGTTAATAATTACAGTTGCAGTAGTAGCAGCAGCAGCAGCAAGGGGCAAGAGGCAAGAGTCAAGAACTGTTTTACATTTGATGTGTGGAGCCCAACTAAAAGTCTGTTTACGCCCGGTGGCGTATGCGTAATGCATTTAGAGGCTATATAAATTTTCGAGTTTTGGCTTTTTGTTTGCTTTTATGTTTATTTGGGTGGCAGATGGCTGGCTAATTTATTGCGGTAACTCATAGAAAGACTATTAATCATGGCACACAGGTGAAATTGGAATCTATTTTAACAAATTGTAATTATTATTATTATTGTAATTATTATTATTATCATGATCATTATTATTATCATGACCATTTTGATTATCATTATCATTATCAAGTATAAGCATCAATTTCGGATACCAACAACTTTTGGCTAATGGCCTCCATATAAACTTGGCCTTGTTGCTTCTGCCGAACCGTTGACTTTGGGTTGTTTCTTTTCTGTGTTTTTTTTTTGTTGGCAACCCAAAAACATTTTCCCTTCAATATTTTATAACTAATTAGGGATAATTACCAGTCATTACACAAAAGAATTCCCAGTACAGCGGCAAGTTGAAAGTGAAAGCCGACTGACTAGCTAACTGATTGACTGAAATATTTTGGGTGTGGCCTTGCCATTTTCTTACAGCCTCTGCGATGTGGGCCACCTTTGCTGTCATCACTCAGCCGCTGCCAAAAGGCACAACGAAAACGTTGAAGTATTTTTGAAACACCCTCAGACGAGGCCGAGATGCGGTGACACTTTGACTACGGCGTATTTGTCAGTTGTCAAAGTGTATCAGTGGGAGCAAAAATGGCGACAGATAATCGACTTAATTTCCCTATCTCAAGGCAACAGTTGATTTAGCCATTAAGTTAGTTTGGCCTTGTTTTTAAAACCGCTAATCGATAGTATAGCTAAAAAAAAGAAGTTTTATATCAGTCGAATAACCAATATAATATACATATTTATAAATGTGAGCGATCGCGACTGCTTAAATTTCGATTATAGCTTATCGTAATGGAAACGCTAAAACATTTTCTTAACACAATTTTTTATATATTTTTTGAGTTTGCCAGCGAGTTGCTTGCCCGTAAATTGAATTAAGGACCGGAAGCAAGCTTCTTAGTCAACACGCAACACGCCTTGACGTCGTCCAGAGTGGGGTGGGCTCGATGATGGGATAAGGGAATGGTAGGAGGTACGTAGTGCTGCTTAAGTGACATGCAAAATGAGGCGCAAGGCAAAAGCATGAATCCTGCAACAAAAACAACAAAAAAAAACTGGAAAAAATGGAAAAGAAAACGTTGCTTCCTGTTAAGCGCTCATTTCGCGAGTCACGGCTGAGTGCTTTAGTGTGTGCCTGTGGGTGTGTGCGTGTGTGAGTGTGTGTGTGAGTGTGTGTGAGTGTGGGCGTGTGTATTAAGCTGCGTGTGAGACGCTTGGCCAGTCCAAGTTTTAATGCATCCTGCAGCTGCTCCCAACTAACGAGTGCGCAGAAACAAGCAGACGACCGCTTTTTGCAAGCTGATGTTTTTGCTGCGCTGGGTTCTCATTTTTTTTGCCTATGGATGACAGTTGCTAATTAAAATAATATGCAAGTAACATTTAGGAATAAAGTGCTTTATTACACATTAAAGTGGAAATGTTTCGGCGTCTGGTAATCAGTTGTATAACGTTGCTTGCTAAATTTGCCAATTCATTTATTGAATGCGAATTAAAATGACATGCAAAAGCGAGCACGCGAAGGTTGACTATGACATCGACATATGTTCACCAATTGAATTCTTAATCTGTGTGCCAACGGAGCACTCAACAACACCCCTTAACCTAGGTACATTCTCAGTTGGGGTGAATGGACTCGCGGCGCACCGGGGCCCCCGGGAGTCATGAACTTTTCTACCTTTCATCGCGATGACTCAAAGCTAGACAACAGCGTTGGCAGCGCTGCTTTTCCCCGAGCAACTTAACACAAAACAATTCGTCAGATTTCCGGCACACTGCAGGGGACGTCTTGGCAATAACAGACGCTCTTGGCAAGAGGTCAAGCTGTGGATCAGGGAACTTAAATAAGGTTTCAAGCATATCTAAATATTTAAAATATTTTGCTATCACATAACATTTGCTAAAATATAAATTCTTTATTTTTAATATTTTGCAAAAAAGAAATATTAGATTTTAAAGTTATTCCAAAGTTTTGTTGCCTGAAGGGGAAGATGAATGTGTACTTAGTAAAAGATGGCAAAATGCACTTTGCTGCTGAATACCTAAAAAGCGCAGTGTGGCCAAATCCAATCTTAGCCGTGGAAACTGCTTAACAATAATTCGTGCTTTTACTGAAAACTGGTTAGTTGGCCTTAGCGCCAAAATACTTCAAGCCCCCTAATTTGACTGTTGCAAAGGAGAAGTAAGATTCATTTAACAGACTTATCTTATCAGAAAGATGACGATTTTGATATTGATGGTAAAACTGATTATGAAATTGGATTTAAAATTGATATAGCTTAAAGTTTCTCTTAGCAATGCTCACAGGAGGATTGAGATATCCTCTCTGTGGATATTTTCATTTTCAATTTCTCTTAAATTGAATTTGTATGGGAAGGAAATATGCGATATTTTCTGAAATTCATTTTGTATATGCAGACGAAATGGAGGAGAGAAATTGAGGTTGGCTTATGCAATTAGCTGCTGTTATAAATCTGCCAAGGAAACTTCAATCACAAGCTGTTAGCGGAAGGCAGTCTAAATTGTATAATAAGCTGCTATCAAGCGTGGCAACAGTCCGACGAGGCAGGACTTCATGATGCGGTGCAAACCCACCCGGCGAACCACCCAACTAAAATCTTGACAATTGGTTCCACTTAACTGAAGCGCAGCGCGTGTTTGCATAATTTCATAAATTTTCATAAATTTATTTAAGAGCGCGCAATTTTGACTCAAGTGCTGCCAGTGGCAGGCACCATAACTCTAAGTACAAACCCAAACTAGCCATGCACGCCGCCGACGCACACCAACCAAGTATTGCGTGCGTTTTGTCCAGCTTGGCAGGTGGCAGGTGGCAGGTGGCAGGTGGCAGGTGGCAAATGGTGGGAGATGGATGGTGTAAAGTTGAAGTCAACTTGTGGACGCACCACAAAATGCATATAAATAAATGTAAATGGCGGCTGCACGACAACCAACTTGCAACTTGCAACTTTCAAATGCTGCAAGCGACCCGTCGGCGGCGGCAGTTGAGACAAATTAAAATAATTTTCCACATTTCCTAATTTTATTCACGCCCCTTTTTGCCTCAATGTCTTCCGCTTGCTGCTGTTTTGGCCAACGAATTATGCAGCAGCCAGCTAGCTTAATTGACTGCCGCTTGTTTAATTATAATAATTATAATTTTCATTATTATTACTTTTTACATTGCCTCTTGTGGCTTCTACCAGAATACGGCAAGTTGTTCTTTCGGGTTCCACTTTGCCCAACCACCAATCCACAAATCCCAAAGAAACCAGCGAAGCTTCCTCAGACACAAGTGAAATTTGAAAATTGAACTTGGCATTAGATGGAGATAGAACAAGTGGAAACGTTGCAGCGTCGAGCGGTACCGACTGCGAAATACTCTTATATCAATAAGTAATATCAGCTGATGACAGCAATATATAGTCCCTTCCAAGGGTCATAGGGGTGGCGGAGGCAGAGGTGGGCCTGGCCGATGTCGATCTTTGAAGGAGATCGCCAGCAACCTTCCAACCAAATTAGGGACTCTAAAATGATGGGATATTTTTGGCTGTGTTACTTTGCGATTATCGATTTTATCGACTTCCTAAGCACCCCAACTTGATCACTTTGTCTGCATTGTCTTTGTCTTTGTCAAATTTCCCTACAAACCCAGCTTGCTCTTTTACCTTCCGCAAGAGAGTATAAGAAACTGTAAACAGAAGAACAAAAAGCAAACTATACAAACAACTGGTCTGAGTACGTTAACAAACAACATGTTGGTCAACAAGACAAGAGCATCAACAACCAACAAGCCAATAAAAAACTAATTTACTTTTGTCTAAAGCTAACACGTTGTCTATTAAAATGAACTTTACAAAATGTGTACATGCTTTTGGTACTCTGGAGTAATCATTAGCTTCAAAAAATAAAGTAATTCTCAGAAGAGAAATAATAATAATAATATTTATTATTATTATAAGTATATTTTGTAGCAAATATATGTTGAACATATATAAAAAATGAGCTCAGGGACAGTCTTAAACAAATAGCCTAAGGCTGATTGTACGAAAATGAATCTTTCACTTATAAGACCTTGACCTCCTCAGCTTTTCTGAAAACGTCTGTATTGGATTCTTATGCGATATTTCTTATTGTCTGCCTTTCATTTTGGTGAACATATGAAAAACAGTTGCATGCAACATGACAATGAAAATGTTTGTTTGTGTATATTTCTGAGTAAGTGATATGTTTTCTCAATTGCTAATATACATATATGGCAGAGGTTTGTGTACTGCGAATTAATATTAGGGGTATTCCAAACGAATACATCTGCTTCTCTTTGTAATTAGCGTTCTATGTTCGTTTGCAGAGTTTGCATTGATCGCTATTGTAAAATGTATTGCATACTCGCTATAAGAATCTGAATACGAAACAATTTACTTCTGACTCGCATTTTTTTCTGAGAAATTCAACTCGTTTAATTTGATAAGCTTAAGTTGTAAACCAAAAGTAGCCAGTTACAGTGGAATGTGAAAAAGTCAAAAATGTTAATAGTTATTCTAGTTCATTATGAGGCGGCGGATAACAAAAAAAAATGGTTAAAATTAATCACGCAGCCTGAAGCCTATTGCGACGTGATGAATACTTAATTGTCAGGCGGCACGCAATGGGCTCTTGTCAAATACAGATGATAATAAATGGGAAGATTTTTATTGCCCTCGGTCATAAACTGGAAATCGCAGAGACAATTCTAAAATGCAAATACAAAAAAAAAAACCCTAAATTTGCGACACAACAAAGATATAAAGAGAAGGACATTGCCAGCCATCATTCCATTCACTCAACCACCCCGCTGTGCCCTAAAGATGACCGATAAGTTGACTATAAAAGCCAAATTCAAGCCGCTTAGGTGTTCTCCTGGACACAGATACACTTTCCTGACATTTACGATGCGTCGCGCTTTCACATTCATAACAAATCTCTTTTATAGCTGAGTGGACAGTTGGAGTCCATAAAGTGGTGGATGGTCTTACGACCAGAGCGCCAGGTATGGAATACAGTCATCGTTTTCATGCTATCAATAAATGAAAATTAAGCTCTCGCTTTTAGCGTCTTTATTTATTTGCTCTCTGTTCGCCACTTTTGGGTGGAGAACATTTTGCTAATCTTGCCAATATTTTATTGACAAAGTTAATAACAACTGTGTTTAATTTCATACTTGAGTATCCGTAATATATACTTATGTATATATGTATGTATATGCAAATGTGGCAAGCGGAGCACTACGCAGCTTGTCGTGACTCGTGTTGCCCGGCCAACGCTAAGGCGGAAAATTCAATTAAGACTTTACCTGCCACACGCGAGAAATTGCCACAGACCACGGTGCGTATGAGCGATGCGCTCGTAAAAGACGAGAAAGAAAAGGAAAAATAATAATAATATGTATATGTATGTGTGTGTATATAATGTATGACTGTGTGTGTGTAGAATACAATTATGTCGAATATTAAAAATCACATTAATTGTAAGGGGCGAAAGCAAACAATAAAGTTGCTACAGCTGCGAGGGTTAACCCAAACATAAACACCAGAAAATAAACGTTATTTTAAGAATTGGAATAATATTGGCCAGCATAAGTAACTAAGCCACTAAGTGTGGAATCTCTTAACTTATTGCAATAATATTTATTTTCATGGTTTAATTATACCAAAGCCAACTCTCGAAATATGGCAGTTCAAATTGTTGAATGATTGATGGCAAATTGAAATTCAAAACGCAGAAAATCAAGGATTTCGTACTTAATTCAATTATCTACAAAGAAATATACTCTAATTCAGCATATTGGTTTTGCGTCACTTGCTAAGCATGTGTGGCTAATTTTTAAAAATAATTAATAATTAATAATTTAATTAAGTAAATGTGATCAATTATTAATACTACAAAAAAACGGAGCTTAATGCATAATTAAATAAAAATTGAAATTCAAGTTGCGAATTTGCGAAGAAAAAAATAAAATTTAAATGGAAATTATAATATAAATTATATAATACTTTAGATAACATTTTTACTAAATTTTTTTTTATTTTTATTTATTTATATTTATTTTTAATATAAAATGGTGAAGTGTGTATTCAAAGTCGAAGTCATCGGTGACATGGGCGTCGCTGGTGTCATTCGATGCTTGGCTTTTGTACGTCACATCGTCGTCGTCGTCGTTGGCCTGTGCACTTAATTTAATGACCAAAGTTCGCCGCACTGGGCGTTGGCAAGGCAGCGGGGTTACGCCCCTGCAACCGCCCCCGCCCTCGTCCCAACCACCGCCGGCGGCAGCGCCTTCCATCGCAAGTCTCCAGTCGGGAGCTTCTAGCGTATTTCTCGTTGCTTTCTCTCGCTCACTTTGCATAAGCAGCGTCGTGTTTATTTACATTTGTGCAAATTGTTATTTAATTAAATTTTAATACGCTTCATTAAAACTTCTTCTGGGAGAGGGGGGACCACCTGCTGGCTGACTGGCTGGCTGACTGGCTGACTGGCTGGCTGGCTGGCTGGCTGGCTGGCTGACTGGCTGGCTGGCTGTCTGTTCGTCACTCTGTCGAGCGGATTTAGTCATTTTATTATGCACTGATAATCAGAAATCAATTTATTGTGTATACAAGAGCTGTCAGTCGTTGGGCTGGACACGATGCTCGGGATAAGGCCAGCCAAATGGTCAGAAATTTCAGGCGAATAAATAGAACAAGAACAACAACAGACGCAAAAAAAAAAAAAATACAAAAATAAAACAACAACGACAACAAACAACAAACAACAAAATTAAATGCGGCCGTCGGGGCGCGAATCAAGTCAATAAAATTCAATTTGCTGCTCATCAGAGGTGGAGCAAAAGTGAAGTGGGCGCTAATGTGGTGAACAGAGCCAGAGATTGTGCCTTTGACCCCACTGCCGAACTGAATTGTGTCGTTTTGTACGTTTAAGTAAATACAAGCACATTAGACGGACAACAACAACAACAACAACAACAGCTACAACTGAGTCTTCGACATGCCACGTATTTTGTCTTGGCCAAGTTTGGCCCCCAAGTTAAAGCTGCTTGGGCAAACACACAAAATTCAAAAAACAGCACAAAGTGAACTGCCAGGCAGCACACATACACGCCCTCATACACACACACACACACACACATACACACGCACACACAACCCCAAAAGCCGCTTTGAGCGCTAAAGAAGACACTAAATTAGACAGAGACAAAGAAATAGGGAGAGAAAGAGAGAGAGAGGGCAATCGCTTGGTCTGAGTCGTGTAGTCAATAAGCAAACGTTTAGATTAATTCTTTAAATGCTCTCCCAAATTCCCAACACTTTTCGAAATCTCTTATTTCTCTCCATTTTTGCTTGTTCTTTCGGTTCTGCAAGCTGTCAAATTATTTTGATAATTTGACTAAGCGGATTGCAGGAGTCTCGCTAACAACGATAAGCTCTTGCCAAGCACTAAGTGACCAATCGTCCTCTAATGATACTGCATTGCTGAATAGTAGCATGGTAAATATTTGAACACAAATTGACATTTTTGATACCTTTGCTGCCAAAGAGTATTTGCCATGTGCAACGTATTTTTGCATTAAATACTTTGAGTTGCAAAGCCATTCAAATGCATACTCATGTCTAAGCATCGCAGGCAAAGACTTAATTCGTATTGGGACCATTGCACTATATATATATATATATATATATATACATATGATATCTGCTGCTCTGGGTAGATGTTAAAGCAAGCATTACCAAATTTGGTATGCAGTTTGACAATTTCAATTTCAGTTATAACCAGTTTCTAAAAGACTTATTAGCCTTAGAGAATTTATGTTGCACTCAACGGCAGACACATACACATTAAATGTGAATGCAACAGGTTTGACTTTTTATGTGGCACTCAAACAAATAGTGTGACAGATAAATAACTTGGCCAAATACCCAAATTGGTCAGCACACATAAACGTCAAGAGCGGAAACACTTGAAGCTGAAATTTCATCAGCAAACATGTTGATGAATATGAAAACAGCCAAATTGTAGAGTACTTATGAACACATACATATACACACACACACACACACACACACACACAGACGCACTCCAGTTTTGGGGCCACGCATTAGAGCCACAAACAGTTATTGACCTTATCCTCGACACGTATGCTGGCCAGCGTTTTTTTGATGCGCAGCGCGGTGAGGCACGCCACGGGGTTTGGCTGCCAGCACTCCTTCATCACCTTGAACATGTTGTGCAGCACATCGGAGTCGTGCCAGCGAATTGGTATATTCGGCCGGCTCTTCTCAATGCACACCACCTTTTTCATCTTCTCAATGCTGGGATCGGGCTGCACAGCATCTCAGTAGGGCAATTGATATTCCTCAAAGATCATGCCCATGTTGCTGCGACGTGCTATCTCCCAGAGTATCAAACCGAAGGCATAGACATCCGCCGGCTTGTATAAATCGGTGCTGGGCTGTCCCTTTCAGGTACTATCAGCTTTGTGTCTGATGCCTTTCGTGGCGACTGCGATGATCTTCAACTGTTTGAGGCGAGCAAATTCAAGAACATAATACCCGAATATCCAACGACGTTAGCGGAACCAGGCAAGGCAGTCAAACGCTCGCCAATTGGCCAACCAGCAAACGCTGTTCATCTCGGCTGAAGGAGCACTTTGCTCCACGCGTGTCCCACAGTTGCAGCTGCCGACAACGCGCCCCAATGAGCCCATCTGTCGCACACAGATGCTGCAAGCAATCGATAAGCTTCGTGCATTTAAGATGCTCGATCATTGTGCGGTGCAGCAAACGTCGCTTATGGGGCACCTCAACGATATGCTGATTATCGCGGCGGCCCTCTGCAATCTGAACTAGCTGTAATTTTGATCACTTTGGAAACATTGACGCGATTGAAATAAAATTGTGCGCAAAAAATTGAAATTCAAAATAAGTTAGATTCTATATACAAATAAAAATAATTTGTAATTAACTGTGCATAATTAGGTATATATATTAACCACTAATATGAGTATATGACCCTAATAAAAACTGAGGTTTCCCCAGCTGCTAGGTTGGGTTATGTACAAAACTAACTTATTTTTTGGTCTCGGCTTATTTGAAACAGGTACATTATGGACACCTGGGTGCCATAAAACCCCGATTTTTTACATAAAGTTGAATATTTTCGGTATAAATAGACCAACCATTCGTAGTCAGTTTAGTTCCGGTCTTTGGAATTTTTGAAAAATAATGAATAATTAGCTTATGGCAGGCAAATACATTTCTTACTTGACACTAGTCCAATTAAGCTGTGAGACACTGTACGCATGTTTATAGCAAGGTGTGCATTTTTCGATAACATTGTTGATACAGATACAAATGGCAGCATTGTTTGGCAAAACAGAGACAACAATTGATCAAAATGCATCTTGAAGCAAATCGGAAGCCAAATATTGTGGATGGGCTGAACAAATCCAATCAAACATGCAAAGCCATAAAAGCTGATGGGCAACAAAATCTTTGAAATTTCTCAGCCAGACCATTTGTCGTTTCCTGTCTGCGAATCTTCGCCGTTACGCACAACACACACCCACGCGCGCACACACACACACACACATACAGCTTAATGCCCTGTAGCCTGGCATGGCAATTAACATTCAGGCTCTGAACTGGCATCAAATATTTGTGATTATTATTAGTAGTAGCAGCAGCAGCAGCAGCAGATAGAGATCAAGCATATATGTATATCACAAAACATCGCACATAGTAGCAGTGGAGAGCATTGACGCGAATCACACATACGCCATGATATCCAGTGGAATGCGTAATAAAATATGCTTTGTCTGCTGTCTGCTGTCTGTTTTCTTCTTTCTGTTGCCTGCATTTGCCCGCTGATTAAAGGTTAATAAATATTTCATTGAATTTCCCATTTCACAGTACATATGTATGTGTATACATAGACATATACGATTGGGTAATAAGATCGAACGGATGCGTTTGGCATCCTGATATATTTTAATGCTCATTTAATGTCTACTCCCCATCTCGTGTGCATGTGTGTGTGTCTGCTTCAATGCTCCTCTTGAGCACACGCTGTGTTGTGTTGTGTGGGAATGGGGGGGGGGGGGGGAACTATGTTGGCCTTCACTCAACTCTCATCGTTCATCGCCCAAAACACTTTCCACACTGCACATTCCTGTGATCCTGTTTGAATTCCCTTTGACATCGTTGCAAAGCGATTTCCGCTCTCCGGACTGCAAAACCGGGTCAGTTGCGCTGTCAACGCTTGCAAAGCATTTTGCAAATGGCTTTCCTAGCTTGTTGCTCTGGCTTATGCTTTTGGCTTTACTTGGAATTGGTCAAGCTATGTACAAGAGTACATTTCTGACTGTCCAACATAAGCAGTCAGAGCAGTTGTCCACAATTCAAATGAGAACAGTTTTAGCAATGCTTCAGTCATTTTTTTTATATAAACTTTTGTTCACTGACTTGAGCTGGTTTGTGTCTTCCTACTTTTTAATTTTAATCTCATTTTTAATTTCAGCTTGGAAAAAAATTTCAAAATTTCCCAGAAATTAAGAGCTTCATAATTATTTTGACTGCATTAAAGTACCACCAGCGACAAGAGTTCTGTTAAAGCATATTTGATAACTTTTTCTTATTCAAATACTGTATAAGGCCAAGTGTAATGAGCCTCAAGCAAGTAATATCAATATGCAAAACAGTGGATGTGTTTGTCAAATCAATTAGTGTCAAATATATGGAAAAATAAAGAAAGGAAAGTCAACAAACAATTGCCAAGTTGTTAATTTACTCGACTGCACTCAGAGTTAATTAAACCTTCTATTTTTAGGATTTGATAACAACCTGGCTGGAGGACAAAGCTATGGACTGGCGGCCAACAATGACTGTTTTTTTTTTTCAGAAGTAATTAAGATGTGTAATATGAATAATATGTAATATGAAGCCAAGCATTTTGGGGCACAAATTCCAACCTGTCGGGGCTTGGATACGACGGTCACATGAGACAGGTGAGCCAACCCTTTGCAAGCAAATGACGGTCAGAGTTGTGCATGGAAAATAATAAAGTTTCTACGCAAAATAACTCAATAAACATAATCCAAAATTATATACGACGACAGGAAGCTGGCGATAAGAGCCGGGTCGTCGATGATACCAGCCATGATGATGATGATGATGTGGATGGTAATTTTAGTAATGGAGTATGGAGTATGGAGTTTAGAGCATGAGTTCACCCGAATAACATCCCCCCCCTCAGCTGTGGAAAGTTTTGATTGTGAGAATTTTTCATTCTTTGTATATATTAAATTCATTCGAAGATTTTCAACTTTTTCAGCACTGTCTGCTGTCTGCTGTCTGCTGCCTGCTGCTTCCTGCTGGCTGCTCATTTTGTAGTCCAATGCAAATAACAAAATGGGCCCCCGCTGCCCAACCTCCAGCCTAAGTGTATCCCAAATGTCTGTAAATGAGTAATAACTGTGGCTGCCAAAAAACAAAATGGATAACTGACAACATTTACTGAAGGTGAGGAAGAATTTGACAGGAAGTTTGGTCGGTGGATGGCTCAATCCAATTGGCAGGACGCGCCACGAAATTTGTTTAGGTTCATTCGCCTTTTTATTTTGCTCGCTGTTTTTTGTGCCCTGTCAATAAACACAAATAAAAAGCAAATTTCAGTTGTTTATCTGTTTCTTTCAAAATTTAAATATTGCTCTATTTCATATCTCTTAGTTTGCTGCCAGATCAATTCGGTGCTGAATTTATAAGGACAATCCTTCAATATTGATTTGATTATAAATAGAAAATGCGAGCGAAACTCCTTTCTTACAAGTGGCCTTAAATATTGATTATAATTTGTCTTAGAAGGCGCAGCATATTTTTGGCCAACAGTTCATTTTGGTTCATAAAGGTGTTTGAAATACAAGAAATAGATTTAATCTTAAAAGTAATTCCTAGCAGAAGTTCTCAACAAATATATTTAGCATATATATTATTGGAGCATTTTTGATTATTTCTCAAAGTAAACACTTTAAAGTTATTTTGGCCAAAATTAGCATATTATGTGTGAAATAGTTTTTAGAAACGTGATCATATTTTTTTCGATTCCTTATATGGTATTTTGGTTACAACCGACATTGTTATTATTATTAAAATTATTTGAATCACTGGAAATTATGAATTTTTGAGTAAACTTATGTTCGACCACTCCCAGCCTACACAAAAGTACGTTGCCAGTTTTCACCCCTTGTCTTGGGAGGTAACAGGTTGCAAAAAGTGTGTGTTCTGGTGACAGACCAAAGGAAGAAGAAGGCATGCTTCAGAAGGTACGCTGATTTATGCATAACGCCTGCCATGGATACTTGACGAATTGCTGTGAGCCCACCTGCCCAGCTGGTCTGCCAGGCATTTGATGTGAGGCTTTTGTCGATGTTTGGTTTGGTTCCGCATTCGTTTTTATTTTATTTCCGATTTGTTTTCTCTTTTCTTTTTCGACTACACGCGTCGGTTGTCTTCACGCCGTCGCGCTTCGTAGCTTAGAGTGGCAGCCTAGTCCTTGTGGCATGCGATGGCACGTGCAAACTTTCTCAGCAACGGCAGCCTCGAAAACACTTTGAAAGCAATAAAATGAGCAATTTTTACGATTAATGGTACAACAAAACAGAAAAACAAAAAAAAAATAAATAAAACACGGAAAAAATACATGAAAAGTATCGCTTTTTCTCTTCATTGTGGCTCGTTTGACGATTTGACGCACCAATTCAGTTCAGTTCAGTTGGGCTCCGTTTGGTTTTGTATCAGTTTCGTTCTCGTTTTCGGTTTCTATTTCTATTTCTATTTCCTTTGGGCCTTCGATTCGATTTTGATTCGAAGCCCATGTTAGTGCTGTTCTGACCTTGGAAATGGATATTTGATAGCACAGGCACAGTTATTTTTGGCCAAGCTTGCACGTTAACCAATGCCGAAGCTATCGGCGATGCCTTCGGCGACGTCCTGGCGACATACAACACACAACATGCAACATACCACATACAACATACAATATCCGAGACACGACTTCAATCAAAGCTGCAGTTGGCCATAAAAACGCCAAATAAAGTTGACGAATTAATCAACTCTGCTTGCGAAGATGCCTGCAAATCTGAAGGATTTACGTGCCTTCTAAAAGCGGTGCCCCAGTCCCTCTCCTCCCCATCCCTAATCTCATTCCTATCGCTGACCGTGACCCTTTTTGTCATCGGCTGGCCGACCTTGTCGTATGTCTTCTAATTTTATGGCTCTTGCGTCATTGATTAAATTGCCAAAGATCCCCGTATTTGTAAACTTCTAATCCACCCCACAGAAACAATGTGGCTCTCTTTGGAAACTGATTCCTGATAGATTGCCACCACACATACCTTAGTCATACAGTTGGGATTATAATGGCAACTAAAGCAATTCAAATGAATTTTGTGATTTTATGACTCATAAATTCAGCGTATGCATTTGCATAAATGTATGTATGCAATTCAATATAAAATGTAATTTGATGTTTTTGAGTGCTTAATTGACATTATGATGATAATCAATGCCACAAGGAATCTATTAAGTTTTAATGTACATATTTGAAATGTGGATTTTTTATTGCAAGAAGAGATGAACGCATATCGAAATGATGTACATATTTTGAACAAGACTATTAAAATTGTGATGAAAATATTATTCAAACATGGAAAATCGGACACAGCAGCTTACAACTTGCTAAGCAAAAAAGCTTGTTAAACAAAAACTCATTTTACTACTAATACTACTAATAATAATAATAATAATAATAATAACGATAATAATAAAAATAATAATAATTTTAATAATTTTAGAACAAGTTGATGATGAGCATTTTACTTATATCTGAGCTTAAGGCATACTAGTTAAAACAAGGAAAACATAACGTGTCCCATGGACAACAGCTTGCTTTGCCTTTTCCGGTCTCAAGTTTCGATGTTGACATGCAACGCCCACAAACTGACACACGCCGTAAAGTGAACGTATATTAAAATGCTTCTATTTCAGCTTGAAGGAGGCAGCCAAACTGGGGGAGTGAGAAATATGTAAAGCAACAATGTGTTATGTGGTTGCGCAAGGCAGGACAAGTCGGTCAGGAGCGGTGGCGGGAGGAGGGGGGGGGAAAGTCTCCCAGTGGCCGGTGCAGGATATCGGATCACTCGTGGCGTTCAGCACTAGCTGGAGACTGGCTGGAACTGTCACTGAGTGGCATGTGGAAATCTGAATACCATAAAATGTAAACAAATCTTAATAAATAACAAATATTGTAGACTGCTGCCGCCTCATTGTTTAATGCCTGCGTTTGACATTTCGTTGGCCTTGGCTACAAAATTTCTATTTTATTGGCAGCTGCGAAACTTTTCCAGCGGCCCGAAACATTTTTTGCATAAATTTTCAAATCATCGCCAACTTTTGTCGCGTGTGTGTGTGGGTGTGGCAGAAGAGGGGCGTGGTACTCTTAATTTTGTTTGGGGGCATGTGTGCTAGAGTGTCAGAGTGTGGGTGTGAGCGGCGCTTAATTCAATACGCATGAACAATAATTTATAATTTTTTATTGAAGCTCTTGCAACTGGCACATGTTGTATGGGGGGGGGGGGGGGGGAGCATTCAAGTATTTGTTGCTTTTTGGCTATGTATGTGTAAATGATGTACCCGCACATACATTCATATGCATAAAGCACTCTAAGTCTACCATCATAAATTATAAAATACGAGAACGCACACACACAGACGATCTGCACTCGACAGGCATACTCAGATGGCAGGAAGCCGAAGTCAAGGATGTCAAGGACTTCGTGTGTGGCAAGGAAGCTATCGCTGCGTGGGAGTCTTCTTCAGTCCTTGGCCTTTCATATATTGTTCTTACACACGCGTCGGCGTTTGGTTTGTCCTCAACCTTGGTCTTGGATACATTACACTCACTGTTATCCTGCCCAACCCATTCACAGCATACAGCATCTCCATGGCTCCTGTGTAACTGATATCTTATAGAAATTTATTGATAACAGAAATAGTTACACTTCCCTTTCATTTTGCTCGTGGCTGCTCCTTGGCATTTGCATCACATTTAAAATAGACTCTTGAATATTTCATTGTTAATTAATTCAAGTGACTTGTAAAGTTCTTTCAAGATTTCTTTTTCATTAAGCCGAGCTTTAGCTTTAAGTCTTTTGCGAATTTTGGAATGTTTGTCTCTTGGTTAGATTTGATTTAGCAAGTCTCCTCTTAACTGAATTTTTGTGATTCAAATTATAAAAAGATTGTCTGATGGAGTATTTTGAACTTTTCAATAACTATTGTACTTGATTTGAATACAAACATTGTCATTCTTTACGTGCGTTGCTTGGACTTTTGAACTTTTGTTTTAGTTTTCGTCGATTCCTCGATTCCCACCGGCACAGACCTTATGTTGATAACAAATTGTCATGCGTGAAACGGGGCGTATGAATTACGTGCTCGGCGTTACCAGTTGTTGTGGCAGTTGACAAAAGTCTCATACACATTAGCAAATACAGAGACAACGACAACGACAACGACAACGACAACAATAGCAAGATAGACATACCACATATGATGGCATACTATGCATATTTACATATTTGGGCATTTCGCTTAATTTGGGTCGCTTTTTCCCATTAAATATTTATGCATACAAATTTCTGTGTATGTAAATGTTTTGTACATATATACATACATTTATGTATATGTATATGTATATTATGTACACTTTGTTTGCTACTTTGTTTGTTTGTTTCACGGAACAATGGGGATGAATGGATGGATGGATGGGTGAAAATACTTAAAGTCCATAAGCCGCAAAAATCCCTTGCAAAATTAATTAAAAATGCGGCTAAACAAAAACCTGCCAAAGAAACATTTAGAATTTTTGTCACTGGCTGCTGTCGTGGCTGTTGTTGCCGGTATTGACTTGACGAAGGACAACAAGGACGAGGATGTCAGCTAATGCCTAAGCGGCAGCTTATGCAATTCATTAATTAACTTAATTCGCGACTACACAAATTGAGGCTCTAAAACAGACTCGACTCAACGGTTGCAAAAAATACATAAATAATTACCTTAAATAAGTATACGCATTAAAATTAGTTTCAAGGCACATATGCTATGGCGCTGTGGGCGTGGCACCGCCCATCAAATTGAAGTAATTTGAAGAACTCGCAAAAAACACATAGTTCCGACACCAGCCCACGCCATCCCCTCGAGGACATCCGCCTTTCCCTTTGGACCCAGCTAATGAGTCTGGTTCCCTACAAAATATTCGTATGTACAGTGAGAGACAGCTCAAGTCAACCAGTGTCAAAGAAAAAAAATAATTGCCTGCAACTTATTTGGACCAGGTACATTGTGGACACCTGGGTGCAGTTGGGGAAACCTCAGTTAATTAGGGTCATACATTCATAATGGTTTTTTAATACATGTATCTACCATCGGTTTTTGGAAATTTTGAAAATATAATAAATAATTAGCTTATGGCAGGCAATTACGTGTTTTCTTTGACACTGGTCGACTTGAGCTGTCTCTCACTGTATGTATATTTTGAGAAATATGAAAAAACTCGGAGTATTTTTAGACATATTAATATTCACAAATTTTTGTAGGTTCATCAAAATAGTTATTCATGACATTTTCCCCACAAATTTCATTGCTGCCCATTTAGTTTGTGGGCAATTAGAGAAATGGTTTCAATTGAGTCACTCATGGGACTGCGGGTGTAGGAGGGACTTAGGCTTTGCCAGAGCCCATAAAGGAAATTGGAAAACAATCGACGCATCTAAAGAAGCTTGGCAACTTACTTAATAGCAAAAAGTTTGACCCAAACGAGAATAAATACGCCAGTCGACAATGCTCGACCAAAATATACCCTTTGTATCTGTTGAACTTGTTTAAAATCTTCCACACAAATGATAATGTTAATAAAAAATAAAACCGATGCCAAAATTAGACTAAATATGAAATCTTGAGTGTGAAACAGATACGAACAATATGGTAAAAATGTTGTGCTCTTTAATGAATAAAATTGAAATTCCAAATAAAAGCAGAGGCCGGTTGAAAGTAGTACCAAAAATGTCGTTAAGACTCAGTGAATTGGCAAAGAAATCTTAAGAAAAAAAAGAGGAGAAAATCAAAACGAAGTAATCACAAATTTAAAATGGCACTTTGGCCTTGTTCGTGTCATGGACGTCCCTAGGCACCAAAAAGATCCAAAGACCGGAACAAGCAGCTGTTTTGGGTAAAATTTCCGGCGTATAATAGTCGCTAAACTGCTGCCAGTCGCACACACTCGCGCACACACACACACACACACAAAGCGAGGAACACCCAAAGATTATTGAAATCTGCATACATAATGGAATACTTAGGGAAACACACACCCTTTTTTTATACGTGTGCATACATATGTATATAAATTTGGCTCCTCTTTTTGTTGCTGGCTGACTGGCGCCCATTGGCAGACGCATAATTTATTGCTTCGTTTAATTTTTGACATGCCCCGGCAGCGAATGAAGGGTTACTTGCCCACTTCCACTTCCACTTCCCACTTTTGCCACCAGCAACAGTCGACAGTCGGCAGTCATCAGACTGTGCTGGCCGCATGCAACAGAGCGTATGCTTAATGTGCCGCACTGCCAAGCGTTAAACTTTCGCGGCACAGAGCACGGAAACAGGATTGAGGCGAGGTTTTTGTAGGCCAACCCATCTACTTAAATTTGTGAATGGAAACGTTTGCCGGAATTGATGAGGATGGCATCGTAAGCGACACTGAGTGCGTTGCTTGGGGCAGCTGTAAACTGTAAACTGTAAACTTTTGCTTTTTATCTCAGTTATCCCAGGCGGCAGGATGCGTATAAAACTCACATAAAAGAAACCAGACAAGTTAAATTATTGTCGCAGGACATTGCCCCAAAATCATTGAAAGTTGCGTATTTCTTTTGAATACATATAAGCAAAAATGTCACTTAAGTTGATCAGCGTTGAGAAATGTACAAGGATTTCGCTTTTGGCCACAACTTTATTTAATTGAAATGTTCACGCAGTTTACGCAAATGTCTCACTTTAAACACTGAAAAATACAACCCACTTGTGGGCCCACAAATATTGCCAGTGAACTTAGTATCTGCTGCCCACTGTTGCTGCAAGCACATTTGCAACTCAGTCTGTCAGAGTGTGTGTGGGTGTGTGTGGGTGTGTGTGTGTGTGTGTGTGTGTGTGTTGTCGGCTCGTGTGATTATCTCTAATTTAGCCTGATGCATTGCAACACGTCGAGACTGAACAGCACAGAACACAAACACAGCCAATGTGCGACTAGGTCGAATACGACGGGGCATCGAGTAATGAATCGCAGTGGGTAATCGTGATGGCTGAGCCAAGATAACAATACAAATTGTCGATCAGCGCTAATGGTAGTTTGTGAATATCAATTAATTTAATTAATTAATGAGTCTGTACAAACATGCGCAAAGAATAATTGGTATTGATATTTATGTATGCCGTCGATAATAGTTGAGCAAAAGCGTTAGTCTTATTGGAAGAATTTCATGCACATAGAATTTTGAATATACATACATATTTATTTGAATAATATATATTTATATTTATTTATATATATATATATATATTTATACATATTTGAGAAATTCAAGTATTTGACTAGTATTTCTTTGTTAGATTATAAGAATCTTAAGGATTGCTGTGGGGCTCAGCTGTTTCTTTGGCTGTTGCGAAATTAAATCGGAATCTGAAAAATCCACAACTTTCAGTTTTGGAAATTAGCTTTCTCAAGAAATATGATAAGCTGTCCTTCGATTTTTTTTAAGTTGGGTAATTTTTTGTTATGCGTATAAGCAATTTGGCGCTTCTATTCGATTACTGAGCGAATGAGTTATTATCGAAATTATATTGATAATGAAATAGATGAAAATTGCAGGTAAATGTAAATTTTGATAGAAATCCAGCGAAAACGTTCGAATGGATTCTGGCTGCCAAGCTTTTATGATCGATGGCCCACTTCAGAATATTGCGATATAGGCAATCAATCGATAAAAAAAACAGTCTTCACGTGACAACGGTTACCCGCACAACTTGCCGGCTTATCAATTCGATTGTGCGACAAAAGATATTTGTCATAAATTGGCATCGACACTCCTGTCAAGAGACTACAACTACGGCTACGGGTCGTTGACTAGACTTTGGCAGTCGCTGTGGGCATGGCATTTGGAACACACTCAAAGGATGCTGGCCACACTCAAATGAATACTCAGCTGGATGTGGGTACACATATCAGTCAAACGTGATTCAACATTGACACGTATATAACATTAGCATCGGTTATTGTCTTAGCAGAAGCGATGCGACATTGTCTCTCTCCCTCTCCCTCTCTCTCTCTCTCTCTCAGAGGCAGAGTCAGACACCGATGAAGTGGGTTTGTGCAGGCCCCCGATAAGAGAAGAAGCCGTTTATCGCTGCCGTTACCGGTGTCTTTGCCGTTGCTGTTGCCGTTTCTTGTTTTTCTCCTTATCTAGCCAAGTCAAACATTTAGCCAGCACGTTTAACACCTCAGCGCGCACGCAGCGCATCCTTGCCACATTTGATTTGTTCGGTGTGCTTAGGTGGGTGCGCTTCAAATGGGGGCACGTCCCTTTACATATGAATGCTTATCTAGACTGATTGTGTATGTGTGCGTGTGTGTGGGTGTGTCTGCGTCTGAGCACACATCAAGCTGTTGTGCTGAGTCGTTGACTGAGACGAGGCCAGTGTCACTGGCAAACCTATTTACATTGGCATTCCCTATTATCCATTTTGACATTCAACACCATCAACGAAAAGCCACAGCCAATGCTTGACTATGAAATATCCCTTTATCAATGCATACTACTTACAATCTGCACTCTCAACTCAGAAAATGACAAAAAAAAAAATACAATTCATTCCGAAAGAAACATATTTTAACTTGCCACGCGATTTACTATTGAAGCAACTTGTATTTGTACCAAGAATGTTTTATAAAACTCGATTTATTTATTTATTTCTTGCTTGAAGTTGTAGATGATAAGTTGAAGTCCATTTAGAATTCTATTGTGAACATTAATACTTGACAATCTGATTACTAATAAAAATCAGATATCATTGCAAATTGCCAATAAATAAAACCGGGGACTATAAAAGTAATAATGACAAACAAACATGAATGCAAAATGTGATGTAATTTATAAAATTAATAAATAAAATACTTATCGGATTTTGGCGACAATTCGATGGGTTTGATATCAGAACAGTTTTTGTTATTTGTTAAGTCTTTGATTAGGGTCTGTAGCTGCAATCGTAGAATTTGGTTCGTAACAGCAGTTTAACCGATTTTGCTTTACATAATCACAGCTAGGTTGTGATGTGGCAAAAGAGAAAAGTCAAGTTGCACAAACAGGAAAAATGAAATTGACAAGCTGTGACATGTGAACAAGTGTGCATAAAATGGCAAATGTTGGGCCTAGAAGGACACATGGAGTGTGCCTGTGCTTGAGATGACTCTTGAAGCTGTCCAACTGACAATGGCCAGTGTGCCAAAATGCAAATAAGAATGTTCTCTGGGTTTGCCACAACTATGTCCACTGCTACTGATGACAAAGGCATTCATTTAAATAGATCCAAGCGAATGCAAGTCGTTTATCGTTAAGAATTCCATTCAAAGGAACGTGCAATTTTCCGGCTAGGCTTTGGTCAACGTTAAATCGTCGTAACAAAGAACTTGATGACGCACGAGCCAAACTCCTCAAAGTCAAGCATTATAAGTGGTTTAGCAAACCTAAGTATTTTGATACGATATACGCCTTAAGCACACAAATTGCTCTTGAATATATCAAACATAAGCTGTTCTCTGCTCATTTTGCCTTCGAAGTTCGGCAAACACTAAAAGGCAATTTCAATTTCGAGCAACGTTTGCTGTCAGAAGCGTCAAACAAAAGAGGCTCAAATCGAAATGATTTAAGCCGCAAATTACTTACTCTCGCAACAACAACAAAAACAACAACAACAATTTAATTTTCAACAGTTTACAGCCTTAAAAGCCCAATTGTTCAAATATGTTGCTGTGCACCTGCGAAGCCCTTCAAAGATCCACGAGTCCCAGCGAAGCGCACAAATGAATTGCGTAAATTGGTATTTTGAATTGTGCTTGCAGCTGTTGTTGTTGGCCAGCTTTTTGTTTGCTACGCGGCTGTCACCTTTTGTTCCATTTGTTGTTTAACAACCAAATGTTTGCTTCAATGAACTTAACATCATGTTGGGAAAATGCATAAGCTTGTTGTCCACGTCGCAAACGCAGCGCAGCCCATGGTGATGGCAGCGAGCGACAAATATTTCATTTAATGTGGATGACCAACTCCCTTTACCGTTATATCGTGTTACCTGTTTACCATCAGTGAACGCCTGAAATGAGCGACTGACATGACAAAGGGCGGTAAAACAATGAAACGCAAAAACACAAAAGCAAACAAATGACAAACAAATGGATATAAATAGTTTACACCGTGTAAACAGGAAAAATAAAAATAAAAAAAAAAACCTTGGAAAATTCCATATTTCCATTACGTGCTGATACTCTCTGAAAAATGTGGCATGATATTAAATTAATGCAAAGCTTGGCACTGATATAATTATAAATTGTGATTGCTGTAATTGGAATTTGTCAATTTTCTATGCATTTGCTTAACTAAACAACTTTTGCTTTGCAAATTGTTTATATTATGGAAAGTTAAGGTTGATCAGACTTTTCTGAGTACTCAGTTCTTAGGAACTAAAAGACACACGCATAAAGTAAAAGCAATTGTAATTGAAAAAAGATAAAAATGATAATAACACTGGCAAAGAAATGCCTTTGGCACATCTTCAAAGCAATGTGCTCAGTCCGAGTAGAGGGTATCAAAAAAGAATAGTCGTAACGACCACTCACATGCTACATTAAATTCAATGCGCCTGGCCAACAGCTGACCATGGGCCATGTTTCCGGTATCGGCCTTACGTTTGGAGCCACGATTTGTCATTTCTACTAATGATTTCATTAATAAAATCAAATTAGCCTCTGGCTGTTCCCTTTCTGTGTGCGTGTGCGTCTACGTTTGCGTGACTCTGTGTGTGCCTGTGTGTGTGTGTGTGTGTGTGTGTGTGTAGAAAAGCTTAACATTTAAGCACAAGTTATATTCCGTCTAGTCAACATGAACAACATGCAACAGTGTTTCAGCATGCGAAGGTGTTCCCAATGTAGTTAAGTACACCAAAACGCCACAGAGTTACATGAATGATACATAAAAAGGGAGTTTGTTTCCGGCGTGGTTGTCGAAATTGTTGCGAATTGTAAAAGAGAGATCCGCAAAGTTGTTTGCAACATTTGTAGACACATTGAAAGTTGTGTGTCTGTGTCTCTGTGTTTGGCTGAGTATTGTCGCTGTGAACACGCCCCTAAGCTCATGAAACATACATTGTTGAGTTCATAATTTAATACCACGACCACGCCTCTGGCAAACCCTGCACACCTTATCCCCCCCCTCCCGCCACGCCCTATCGCCGCACAGTGCTTTTGGTGCTGCTGCTGCGACTTAACCCGCTGACATATTTTCACATTTCTTTTGTTGAATTTTGTATGCTGTGGCTGCTGCCGCTGCTCAAGCAACATGCTCCTTTGTGACATTTGACTCGTCACATACACAGTCACTCACACACACACGCACGCATTCACACACATGAAGGCTGGGGGGGGGGGGGGGGAGACAGATCATGAGTACAATTGACTACTGTAACATGCACATTGCATACTTTTGAGGGGCGTAAAAGTTTTATTACTTTAAGGGCGTGCCCGACTTTACAATTTGGCAAAAGTTGTAAAACTTCTCCATCACACACTCTCTCTCACACACACATGTTCATATGTTTATATACATGAGCATAGAGAGAGAATCATAAATTTTAATAAGCAAGCGGGCCACTCGCTGATGTTTAGCTTGAATTAGACTTAATCGCCCGAGATGAGGACTTGGGCATGAGTCCTATTCATCGTCTAGGATAATTGAGTGCTCTGGCTGAGGGGACATGGCACGCAAGGAACCAACTCTAAAAAGTAAGTACGACTACATTTGATTGAATGCAAAACTCAGATGAAATGCGTTAAAGGTATTGCAAATTCAAAGGAGATCCTAATTCTCAAAGCATAAATTCTCGAGAGTTGTGCGAATCAGAAATTTTGAATGAAATGCAGCCATAAAGAGTTGGTCTATTTATAGTCAGTATAGCAGTAGCTGATTGACTGCTAAGCCGATTATTGCACGAGAATATGATCTCCCTGTGATGAGATGCATACGAACATAGTAATGATATAGCAATGATACAAATCAGCCGTCTCTGAGGCAGCTTGGCTCGCTTGACTGTCGGAATGCTTGCAATTTTGTTTGGCCAAAGTACGGGGCTAACCCATGGTGGACCCCATGTTAAAAGCAACAAGCTGAAACCAGCTATGCTAGCTTGTTATTTACCACCCCCTGCCCTAACCATCTGCCCCCACTTGGGGCAAGACAAATATGGATTATGGCTGCGTGAACTTTTGACTGTCCAACAACTCGAAGGCAATAAGACTGCTTACCAATGTGTGCGTGTGTGTGTGTGAGTGTGTGTGTGTGTGTAGCCATGTGTGTTTGTTTGTTTTTAAGCCAAAAACAGTTTTCATGTTGTTATTTTACAAATGACTGACGGGCAAGCGCGTTGGCCCAAAGCAATGCTAAACTTTCTAGCATTTCAGCTTCCACCAAATATTTGCAACACAAAAAAATTTATAAAAAAAAACAACAGACAACGAATAATTAACTGTCTGTGTGTGTGTGTGTGTGTGGGGGGGGGGGGAGATTAAAAGCCAAAGCAGTTTAACATCTTCATAAATTATTTACAAATGCCTCGACAAAAAGAACAGCCGCATGGAAACGGCTCCTGGGGCATATTTGGACTCGATTAGCATGCAGCAGCAATTGCCGTTGGCAGCATGCCACCCATGTTTGCTTCTGCGGGGAGCTTCAAAGTGACTTTGCTCTTTCTCTTTTTGTCTCTCTCTCTCCCCCCTCTCTCTCTCTCTCTCTCTCTTGCTCTCTCTCTGTCTCTCTTGACATGCTTATCTGTTTGGATGTTGTCTCCGCAGCGAGAAGGGAAGAGCAGTGGAAGTTCGCTTTCATCTCAACAAAATTAACAATTTTAAGTCAATTAACTAATTGTAAGCTTGCTTGAAGAGAGCCAAATGTATTTCTCATAGCCAGGAATATTTCATATTTTATTTAAACATAGCCAGAACAATAATAAGCAGGCCAACAATTGTAATAAGCATAGTAGAAAATTCGCTCAAATTTCGCGCACATTTCGCCATTAAATTCTGAACTGAAAAATATTGAAAATAATCGTAAATTGTTTAATTTTCTTTGAATTTTCTTGTATGCAAAGATATACAGTTTTCTACGGTTTACTAAATCGCAATTTCAATTTTGGAGTTATTGCTTTTGGGAATTGGCGCCAAGGCAAGTTAGCTGTTTGTGTGCGAGCTAAAGCAATTTACATGTCGTTTGTTTACTGTCGCATTTTTGTCTTTACGCTTAAATACTGTCAATCAATTAAATTTGCACACAGTGGAGCTACAGCAGCAGCAGCAGCAGCAGTAGCAGCAGCAGCAGTAGCAGCAGTAGCAGCAACAGCAGTAGCAGCAGCAGCAGTAGCAGCAGCAGTAGCAGCAGTAGCAGCAGCACACAGCAGGTCGCCTCCTGCCTAAGGGGCGTGGCAACCGCCTGCTGGTAGAATTTTATAAATTTTGCATGATATGCATAAGCTCGTGTGTTTGTACGTGTGTGTGTGTGCGTGTGTGTGTGTGCTCTTAACATTTTTAAACGTGAAAAATCAAATAATAAAGTTGAATTTGTGTGTGGCATTACTTGTTGGGTTTATTGACTTGCGAATAACTGGATGGCACATCCGTTTCCCAACTTACTATCTGTACATGATGAGATATACTTTAAAGGCCATACACTAAGCCAAAAGAATTAGCTATTTGTTGTTGCCCACTGATTATGAATTAAATGCAAAAACTTTCTGCTCACGCCTGCCAGCTTGAAAGCTTAAAAACTAGCTTAAAAGCAAATCGCTAACTTCATAAGTACTATAGTTTTTTTTTGTGTGTATACTCTTGGTAACAATAATATCCAGGGGGTATTTTCATTTTGTTGTGAGCTGTGTAACGCATTCAGTTAAACACTCTTGACCGCTTCACAGTGATGATATTGTAGGTCATTTCAGATACCTAAATTGTAAGCTGAGACTAAGACATTTCATATACACATCTAAATCTACTTCTCTTAAAACTTATGTATTGTGAAATTTGTGGTATAGTTGGTGAATAACCCATCTTTGAAAGGGCGTGATCGGTGCAAGGAACATACTTAGATATGTATGACTGTTGAGTGAACTCCAGAACGTGGCCAAATCTTTGAGATACACATGAATTTATGTCAGGATACGTGTCTATTCGTTGCCATAGTGCAAAGGGTACAGAGGGGGCCGGACATGTTTGTCTTACTGGCTTGCTGGCTGCAATTGCTGCGGCTCCACTTGCCACGACAACAGCAACAAGCAAAATATTGTGAATGCCTGAAAGGCCGCTCAGAAGAGATAGGAAAGGGCTTTTGAACGGGTTCAAGCGGAATGGGTGGGCGGTCCAGTTAAGCGAGCAGAGAAGGAATTTTTTTGTTTTTATTCTGCTTCCATTTTTATTTTTGGTCAGGCACATGTCACGCCCCCACCTGGGCCCCTTCTGGCTTTGACTGTGTGATGTGGCATTCTTACGTCTCCGTTGCCAATCGCATGACTCAAAAGAAGTCAAATCTGTTACATATGCATACTTATTAGCCGAAGGGTTCGATAGCTGTTTGAGTCCAATTCGAAAACCGAATATGTTTGTGTTGAAGATTTTTGAAAATATTACTCGCATTTTTGGCAGCATACTTGTAAGCAGGGCATCCAAAAGTCGCAGAGCTGACTTTGGGCATTTTATCTTGTTCATATTTAATGCCTTATCTTGTTCTGTTTTCCTTAGTGTAGTAGCTTGCTTGTATGTGTGCATGTGTGTGTGTGTGTGTGTGTGTGTGCGTGTGTGTGTGTGCGTGTGGGTGGGGAAATGTTAGCGCTGCCTCGCCTGCAGCGTTAAATTCTTGTTAAAATATATTGTGGAAAAGGCTTATAAATATTTCTTCTTATATTTCTTTCAGCTGGATGAATTTCAGTCAGCACGTCCATAGAGATTTTTGGTTAAGCATCCCCTTCGTTCCCCTGATTTGGCATTGTTGTCGCTCTTGTCAGACATTACTTAACCCATTCAAATTTGACATTTGCCTCATTAATTCAAGTTGCAATTCGCATATCTTGCAATTGCTACACTTCATTTCACTTGAGCTTTATGGCCAATGTCTTCACTTAATCACTTAATGCGAATGTTCACGTTACATTTACGGCCATGTCGCACCTAATTAGCCCAATTAAATTTCAACTAAAATTACGCGCATTAAATGCAAATGAAGTGAGAATTCAAATTAAATGCATTAAATCACGTTTCTGCTTTCTGCTTTCGTATTTGTTTTTCTCTGTTTTTTTTTTTGTTTTTGTTTTTTTAATTTACTCTGTACTTGATAAGAAATCAAATCGCGTGTCAAGAAAGTGAGAAATTTGATAATGACATCACCCAATATTTAAAAATAATGTGAGCTAAGTTCTGGGCTCAAAGAAAGGTAGCTAAATATCGATTCTGCATTCTAGCTGGCGACAAAATTAAATGGCAAATGTTAAGATTATTTAGTTGTCAAACACACTCTTCAAGGGTATTCTATTCCAACACACTCAAGTAAGCCACTATATATAAAAATATATATAAATATATATATATATATATATATATATACATATTTAGTTTTATCGACAAGCCAAAAATCAAGAAATTGTCATTCGAAATAGCGATCAGAAAACTCACAAAATATGCTTGCATTGAAGACAATCTAAACTTCAAATCGAACATATCCGATCTGAACATAACGTAGATCATTTTTAAAGCAAAATAATTTATTTTTCTTTTGTTTTCTGATAAAACGAATGCAATCTTGTTGATTGCCACATAGCGAATTAGATATAGCTCTAAAGATGATAAACAAGAAATTTACTTTTTTATGATTGTATTAAAAGCTCTTTAATTAAGAATAAGAATAGTTAAATGAATAGTTCTATTCCTATTAGCTCAAAAACCAAAAAGTTGCAACGTGTGTTTGAAATTTGGAATTTAAAATTACGTATTTAATTTACAACATATTTTCAATGTTAATAACTAAAAAATATGAACAGAGATTGCAAATATTGCTACTTTAAATATAATGTTTCTGAGATCTTGTGAGTGCACAAGAGATCTGGAATTAATGTTTTGCTCAAGTTTCTATTTCATTGCGTTTCACAAAGCACTGAAAATAATGAGGCAACAATTTGACGTTGTAACTGGACTCATCAATCAAGTGGAAAACTGAGCAATGACAAATTAAATCTGCAGACTGGAAACATCTGCTTCTGAGCTTTCTGTCTGGTGACAATATGCTAATGAGTTTTATGACATCCACGAACCTAAATCGTTTGGCTGTTGCCTTTGATATTGCTCCGGTTAAACACTTTAGATTTGCTCGACCGCAAAAATTCGTTTAAATCCAACCAGAGACAAGTGAAACATACGTTAGGAGAATACTGAAATTGTCTTTAAATTTACTTCTGCTGTCTTGGAAGGGATCCAGGCGAAGCAATATAATGCAATTACCGACTTCAGACTCTACGCCTCGCCACTTAATTCAATTTCTGGCAATTATGCGGTAGACTCACCTGTTTGGATGCGACGTCAAATGCAAAAGAATCAGGAGTGATCTGTTGGAAGACGCAGCTTGCCACACTCCAGACTCCACTCAGCACTTCTTGTTTTGTTAATGCATACTTAATTCATTTTATTATATTTAATTTTATTATATTTCACTTTTGATTCTGTCGCTTCTTTTCTGTCCTTTTTGCCACACAAAAACAAAAACAATAAAAATCGTTCACATTGAGATATAGTTTTATATATAAATAGTGTTTAAATTTAAGTAATCGTCCAGCTGCACAATAGTTGACATTTTCAAAAAACCAACATTTTGAAAGTGTTTTGTTGGGGACTTCTGATGCTCGGATGCTACGCCGGCCACACAACCGTCGGTCAGGACATTCGCAAGCGAACTGCGCGCTTCATACAATTCAAAACACAATCCAAGTGCCCAGTCGCCGTATCGCACTAACCAAAACAACAACGAGGCGAAACCCGAACGAGACACGCACCCAACGACTGCCGATGCGGCGTATGCGCAATTTTTGTCCTTTTGTCTCCGAGTGCTTTCTCGGCGGCCGCCCACTCATTGCTTTGAGTGAGCTGCTGGCTTTCTGAGCGAAATGCGTCGAAAACACAAAACACACGATTTGAAACGGACAAACACAAATATAATTACATTCAGCAGCCAGCAACATAAACCAAAATGAAAGATAATCGAAAAGATATTCACAAATTACAAAAATGAATATAAAGTCTATCTAAGACCCTTAGCAATTCATATGTTTTAGTAGTGAGTTATTTAGAACTTAGCTGAGTATGTTTACATTTAAAAAAAAAACAAGGAGTTTGGCAGAGCTTACATATTTCCGAAATTTTTTAAGGCTAGAGAACTGAGTTAATAGCCTTCGTTGAAGATCGGCTACGCCCAGACCGACACAAACTGTCAAAAATCGGAAAAGCCTTTGTCTTCCACAGTTTTTAAGCTACAGTCACCAAATTCTAAAGTTACCAAGATTACGAAAAAGTGTTCCAATTTAAAATATTTTATTTAGTTTATTTAAAGTTTATTTTATTTCTGTATTTTACTTAACTCTAAACTTAATTTTAGTGTTTTATTTATTTAACTATAATTAACCCACGGTTATATTGGAAGTAATTCAAGCGAAATCTTTTGAGTAATTTGTTGAAGCCCTATACACTGTCAAATTTCAAATTGTCAATTTTTCATTTGTGTCATTAACTTGTAGAGTATCTTCTATTCGACGTGTAAAAGCAAAAGTAACAAATTTGGCAAATGTGCTTAGTTAGTGTGCTGGCAGAGACTGACTGTCTGTTTGCCATTTGAATGTTGTTTATTGTGCTTAATTAATTTGATTTGTTGACATAAATTGCTTGGTTAATTGTTTTGCTGTGATTCTTAATCATAGATAAATCTTGGTTATAAATATTATTTTGAAACTGCCAGACAATGGCAAAAAGGACAACAGTCTGTGCGAATGATTAAAATTAAATTACATTAGTAGTGGCACAACTGTTAATCAGCTTAGAAATACCGCATAATTTGATTATCGCAAACAGAATGGCAGCCGGGCCATCAAGGCAACCAAGGCAATCGAGGCCGATGAAGTATCTAATAGGACGGCATCCAACGGGCGCACGCAACAGGCGCGCATGCAAATCTCCAAGGACCTGAGAGACGAGAGCAACTCACGACGGAATATTTGTAAACAACAGTGAGACAAACTGCCGAGCAGAGTCGCCCTCGCAGGGAGCCAATACTGTGTGCCCCTTGTGTGTCGCCTCTGTTTGCACAGGAGTCGAAGTCATGATGAGTCGTGTTGAGTCGCAAATTGAGTCAAAGCTCGAGTCGTTTGCAGTTATGAATGAACGCAGGAATTGTGACTCAACGCCCACCAAGCCGTCAGCAACTGCGCCATTACAAATTGGGCATAATACACAATTGTTTAGCTTAAGGCCAACAGAAGCGTAATTATGTCCAATGCAAGCGTTGCTATTATCTTTTGGTTGGATACGCTCTGGTTGCTATAGCCACGAAGCAAAACCATCCGCTGTAAATGCAATAAAAAAGTTATAATTGGGCTGCCATTGAAAGAGATAGATAGTTGCCTTAATACCGCCAATATCTTGCACCTTAAACAATAATATGCAATATAAACACACATAAATGAACTTACTAATAATGTCTTTCCAATATTGAATGTTTCGCGCGCACAACAATATATCGTTCGTATTCGATAGGCCTATCGATATAGCTGCATGCGAAATATCGCGCATCAGCTGTGCATTTGCTGTGTTGTCCCGCGCAGCTAATACTAATTGCTGCTGCAATTTACTATTTAAATTACTATTATTATAACCAATTCAACAGGGCAAACTTTTTTTGAAGTCAACCATCATAAGAACTTATATGTTTATAGAATATAACAATTAATGGCAAGAACAATATAACAGATTTGGTGTAATAATTTTGAATGGCTTCATACCGATATTTTTTATCTTGCAATAGTTGACAAAATACTCGAAGCGTAAGTATGCATTATTTGAATAATCGATAGCAATATTATTGTATCGAAACTGTAAGTCAGCGATACAATGATAAATCAACGAGCCTAGCACTTAATACACTACGATCTCACATGCATCCAACGGGTTCGACGTAACAAATTGAACAAAAGACGCGCGATAGTTAAGAGCATAACGTCAAGACAAAGTGCAAGTGGGCGAGTGTCGCCGCCTACATATCGATATGTATGTCTAGTGTGTGTGAGTGCGAGTGTCGAGTGAGTGCATGCGTGTGTGTGTGTGCTTGTGTGTTTGTGCAACGCTGTGTGTGGAAATTAACGTAGTGTGAAGAAGTTGCAAAAACGACGACACAAATTTGGGAACCCAAAATCAAAGACGCAGCAGCATCTCTATCAGCTGCAACAACGACGAGCAAACAACAATAACAAAGAATAATAAAACAACAGCAATAACAATAAGAACGAATTTGTAAGTATCTAAATGCATATAAGCAGCACATAACAAACGAAACGAACGCAAGGGGAACAGATTTCGATCCAGATTTGGATTCCTGTAAACAAAAACCAAATCAGCAGCAACACCAGCAGCAGCAACTAAACAATAGGCCTGGCATTGAACATTGAGCAGCAGCAGCAACAGCAGCAGCAGCGGAAACGTCGTTGAATCATCATGCGGAACTTGTTTTTGTTGTACTCTGTGGTCGCAGCATAACAACACAAAACAGCAACAACAATTTCCAACAACGACGCCGCTCTTATTGAGATTCTAGCGAAGTCGCTCATTTATTTTATTTATATATTTGCTTTTGGTTTAATTGAAGTCGATTCGTGGCTTATGTATGCGCATTTCTAATCAGTTTTGCGGCGATAGCAGCGCCGTCGTGCAATGTAAACAAAGATTTGCGCCAGCTGCCCTTCCGCTCCAGGCTTTTTAGCTGCGTGGCTTCATACAAATCTATATGTATCCATAGTCTATAGTCTACAGTGTCTGCTGTCTGTTGTCTGCTGCCTATATTTGTATGTCTGGCCGTCGCTATTATCTTATCGCGTCTCATATTTACAGTTAAAGACAATCACACACGCGACCAATTCCAGTCAAAGACATGGAGGAGAAACGCATAGCGGACTATTTTGTGGTTGCCGGTATGCCGGAGCAACCACAACTCCTGCAGGACAACATATTCAATGACTCTGGCCGGTTGCGTGCGGCGAACACAATTGAGCCCATCACAGACATTGGTGTGTACTTTCCGCTGCTGGGCGAGCAGCTGCCCGAGGGCTATGAGCTGCTCGAGCACACGCCCACTGGCATGCCGGCGAATCTCAATCACGGCTCGGTGCGCACTACCGAATGTTATATCTACTTTCGACGCGGCAAGGATCGGCCACCGCTAGTGGACATCGGTAAGCAAATTCAATCCCAATGTAACTAAAGCATAAATATTCTATATATGCAGGCGTTTTGTATGATGGCCACGAGCGCATCATGTCGGATGCGGAAATTGTTGGCGAAACACCGGGCGGCCGTGTGGCCAATGTGAATAACTCGTCTGCGAAAACGTTTCTCACATATCGACGCGCCCGCCCAGACATGCCCTGCAACGAGCTGGTGGTCACCGAGCTGTGCGTGATTGTCCAGAGCAGGGGGGAACGGCCGCCGCATGCCTTCTGTCTCATATACAAGACCCTGAACAAGGGCTATGTGGGCAGCGATGTTTTCTTGTGTTACAAGAAGTCCATGTACCGTCCAAAGCACATTAGCTATAGGCCCGAAATATTGTTGCGCTATCCCACTGTGGATCACACAGACTTTCCCCTTAAATTGTGTCCGAGCGTGCCGCTCTTCTGCCTGCCCATGGGCGCCAGCCTGGAGGCCTGGCCGCATGTCAACGGCAACGAGAAGCGCAAACCCATCAGTCCGGTATTCAGCACATTTGTGCTGACCGTCAGCGATGGCACATACAAGGTCTACGGCTCGGCGTTGACCTTCTACGAGGACTACGAGTGAGTTGAAACTCTCCAATTTCCAATTTATATCATTTTTACATTTTGCATTGATTGCAGCGAATCGCAACTGTCGGCGGAGCAGCGCGATTTGCTTGGCTGGGACGAGGAGTTTGCTTCACAGCACTCGCTGCACATGATCAAAGCGATTTGCCTGCTGTCGCACCATCCGTTTGGCGACACCTTCGACAAGTGGCTGAAATACTTGCACGTAAGCAGCATTTGCACAAAATTCACAGACAACTGCTAACTAGTATTTTTTATTCTAGCGCATGGTTTTATATGGCGGCAATATTCCGATACCCGTGGAGCGTTACATTATACAGCTGCTGGACGAGGTGCCGTTCCCGGCACCCAGCATCCATTTGCAGCTGTCCAGCGAATCGAATGATCGCATTTTGCTCACACAGCCAGAGGATTCGCCATTGCCACGCAGCGGCGCCGGTTTTTATATGTTGCTCCAGAATCTGGGCACCGAGAACTGCCTGCACGTGCTGCTCCTTGCGCTCACCGAGCAAAAGATACTCATACACTCGCTCAGGTGGGTGATCTCTACACACACCTTATATACGATAGATACATTTCTTCATATCATTAACGAATCGACGAATATTTATTGCAGACCTGCAACGCTGACTGCCGTCGCTGAGGCGATTGTGTCGCTGCTGTTTCCGTTCAAGTGGCAGTGCCCCTATATTCCGTTATGCCCGCTGGGCTTGGCTGAGGTGCTCCATGCACCGTTGCCTTATTTGATTGGCGTTGACTCGCGATTCTTTGATTTGTACGAACCGCCCACGGATGTCACCTGCATTGATCTGGACACCAATAATATTAGCGTATGTCTCTGTCTTTCCTTCATGAATCCCTAATCAGACTCTCTCTCCCTTCGCAGCTGTGCGACTCACAGCGTCACTTGACGACCAAGCTGCTGCCTAAGCGTGCCGCCCGCCTGTTGCGACAAACGCTCACCGAGTTGGAGAACGTCAAGCCTATCAGCTATGAATCCACCAACAGCTTGGATCGTGACATACGAAAGCGGAAACGTGAGGTAGGCTAACGATGGCATCTCTTTACATTTGATTACATTGATTGATTTATGATTACAGCTGGTGCTGGAGCAGCGCATTCAGGAGGCCTTTCTGCTCTTTATGGCGTCCATATTGCGTGGCTATCGCGACTACTTGGTGCCCATATCAAGGGCGCCCTCCGTTGGCGCCACGGATCCAAGTGCCTTATTTCAGCTAAAGGCTTTTCAGCGCTCGCGCGACAAGGTATGTATGGAAAGTAAGAGGAGGATTCGGATTCTCTAGATAATCCACAAAGCTGACGTATAAATTGCGACAATTTCTATAGCTGATCTTGCTACTGTGCGCTGTGAGCAGCAATCTTCAATCTTCCACAAATTGAAATCTATTTTTAAATTCGCATTACTCAGCTGACGTCAGCCCCAAGTGGCAATCAATCGATGAGGGAAGCGGTCATCGCTATAAACCTCTTGTCACTCTGTGGCCAGACAAATAATTCCTCTTTGTGCGTTGCAGACACACATCAATTCTCCTTATCTTTTAATACTCTTCACGCTTCTGATATGAAAATACTTTATGCTTATCTTATTTAAATATAGCTGGCTTAAATCATTTTTGCAATTTCAAATATTTTGATAGGCGGCAATGTGCCATAAGAGAACTGAACCAAGAACTGCTCAAATTTAAATTTATTATTATTATTATTATTATTATTATTATTTTTATTTTTTGTTGTCGCATTTGAATTTTCTTTCGCAAGTTTTCTCTTTGATTTGTTTGAATGGTTTCCTTTATGAAATCAATTAATGAACGAACTGAGCCAATTAAAATTCGGTCAAGTCATGAGTCAATGTGTGATCTCATATACTGAATTCAGGCTAAAAACAAAAAAAAAAAGAAAGAAAAGAAAGCAAGGCAAATACTCGAAATCGATGACACTTTGTAATTGTAATTTAGTTTTTGCATAATTTCAAAATGGATTTTATTAATGTTTTCTCTCTCTATTTTTACTCGCTTGTGCAGTCGCACCAGAAATTCTTTGAGCTGCTGATGAAAACTCAGATGTTCATTCGATTCATTGAGGAGCGGAGCTTTGTGTCGGACGGAGATCATGGTCTCAGCTTCTTTGACGAGTGTGCCGAGAAGGTGGGCGGCTACGACGAGACGCCCGCTCAGCTGCATCTGGTTGATTGGGACACGGGCCAGAGCAGCGAGCGCACCAAGTACATCTTTCCACCAGACAGCGTCTCGGCGACGGCTGGCGGTGCTATCAGCTACAATTACAATAGGAACTTCACGCTGCAGCCGGAGCTGCTGCAAAGCACTAGGAAGACGGCACTGTCGCAGTTCCTGCAGATGCAGCTAAATGCATCGATGTCGCCGGGATCGCCCATAGCGCGTCGCACCAAGCACGAGGTGAAGCTGTCGCAGAAGATGGCCAGCCGTTGCCAGCAGCATCCGGAGGCGTGGTCCAAATATCTGCTTGCCACATGCTACTCGCTCTACTTCCTGATACTGCCCTCCATGGTGATAGATACGCGGCACGCGGGCAAGGAGCATGACATTCTGCGCGCCGCCTACGAAGTACTAGTGCGTGCCAGCAAGTTGAAGATCACCTGCGACGAGTTCTGCTATCGCATCATGATGCAGCTGTGCGGCATTCACAATCTGCCCGTGCTCGCGGTGCGTCTCCACTATCTGATGAAACGGTCGGGTGTGCAGCCGAACGCGCTCACCTATGGATTCTACAATCGATGTGTGCTCGAATCGCAGTGGCCCAGCGACAGTACGACGCTCAGCCAGATCCGCTGGAACGGCATTAAGAATGTCGTTATGGGCGCGGCGCATTTTCGACGCGCCGGCAAACGACATGCCGCCGCCAAGGTGTGCAAATCGCTCAGCTCGTCGCATGACCACAATCTTAGCACACTGGAAACGGTTGACGGGCAGTCGCGCAGCAGTTTGGCCAGCTCCGGCGAAGGTGTCGGTGGTGGCCTGCTGGATTTTGCCGCCTTCGACAGGCTGCGCAACAAGCTGGGCAGCATCGTGCGCCAAACGGTGACGGGCGGCACACCCGATGCGCTGCCCACCGAGGATGTGGTGAGCAGCGCGGGCCTGCTCATCAGCGGTGAATCGGCCAGCAATAGCGCCAACGGCAGTGCACCTCACACGCCCCATACGCCCACCTATGGCGGCAAGTCGCGCAAGCAAATCATGAGCATCGGGGATGGCGAGGACGATGATGATGATGAGCAGGTTCGAAATGAGGAGCAAGCAGCGTCATTGACACCGCAAAAGGTCAAGCAGGAACTGCAGTTTGCCGGCGGTGATTACGAACTCGACGTTGATGTTGATGTGGATGTGGATGTGGATGAGGATGTCGATGAAGAGCAGGAGCCAGATGAGCTCGATGAGCATATGGTCGTACGGCGAGCCAGGCAACGCGTCCAGAGCCCCACCAAGTGAGTTGAATTTCGTTTTCCATTTGAACTCAAATTAATTATTTGTTGCATTCAGAATATCGCCACGCACGCCTGTTACCCAAAACGATCCGCTGGGCGCTTTGAACGAGGAGATTGTGGCCGCCACGACACAGCAGGAGCCACCAGAGGCGCAGCCAGAGATGATGGCAGCTGCAACGGCTCTCAATAGCAACATGTACAGCGATAAGCCAATTCTGTTCAGGGGACAGCGGAGCGCCACCTTCGATGAGTCGACGCAGATTGGGAAGAGCATGCATCGGTCCGAGACGATGCCAGTGGCCAGCAGCGGGGTCACCCACAGTCTGGCCAACATTGGCTCCTCGCTCAAGTTCACTTTCGGGTAACTAAATCGCCACCAGTTGGTGGCACACCCGCCATCCAAGCGAAAACAATCAGTCAAAAATGAATAAGCATTGTTGTTTTATAAACTGTTGTGTGCCATTTTTCAATTGAATCATTTGCAAACAATCCACACGCATTCCACACACACCCACACACATGCACACACATACACACAGAAAACACACACATGCAAACTCTGTCAAATGCAAATTTATGTTATTCGTTTAGATTCTGAATTCGATAAACTGTTTTTAATTTGTTTGCCTCTCTTCTATTTTTACATATCAAAACTGAATCGCTCCAATTCGTTTCTGTGCATATATTTTTTGTATCGTAGACGTTATTCACCCGCACGATTGTCCCTTAAGAAAGACTTGAAATTGCCCGCCAATATAATAGAAAATATATCAAGCATAAGGTAAGTCAGACAGAAAAGATCTACACTCTATTCACTCTCTCTCTATCTCTCTCTCTCACACTGTCTCTGTCTCTCGCTCTCGCTCTCGACCCACTCACAAACATACACTCTGCAGATGCATTATGTGTGTATGTCAATTTGAAATTCACTTCTCACAGGTTCTCCATGGGCTTACAACTTATATATATTATATTATAGCTGGTGGCGGAGTCTGTTCAACTTTGGCAAACTTTCAAATCATATTTTTATTAATTAATATAATTACAATCAATTATTAAATTAGAATTATAATTATATGATTTCCAAATTTATTTACTTGCTTTATTTTATGATTATTTTAAAACTCAATTAGTTTATTCCAATTTCCATTTCAAATTCAATTTTGAAACATGTTTTAAAACCAATACGCTTGCCACAATTACTGTAATTACTTTCAATTGCAATCATAAAAGTAATTATTGATGAGCAATCGCAAATGCCAAAGTAATTAGATGCACAACATATTTAATTATCAGCTTACGTAGCAAGTAATTGTTTAATTACTTAAGTAATTAGTGTTGCACAGCATTTGCTTTTCAACACGATGCATTCGAGTCCACTTTTGTTCCACTTGAGTTCCACATTGGATCAGTTTCCCGTTTCGGTTTCTGGGTTGTGCACTCAACATGCTCCTCGGCGTTGTTATTGTTGTTGTTGGTGGAGGTGGTGGTGGTGGTGGTGGTGATGGTGGCGCTGGCGCTGGCGGGCAATTCAAGGTTTGACACAAACCACACACTTACACACACACACAGACACAATACACACTCATATCGTTAACATGTTTCATGTTTGTAAAATCATCATAAAATAAATATATATATGAATAACAAAATAATAACCTCAACATCCACACTGACACCAGTTTTGTCATAACCCACGACAGCACCCAAACACTCGATCACACTCTCTCTCTCTGTCTCTTTCTCTCTCTCTGTCTCCCTGTCTCACTCTATTTTTCTGCACATTGTGATCAGCACAGCAACTAACAATTCACTTTGAATGCATTCTTGTTCATGTATAGAGTTGGTTGTTCAGCTTAATTTCAATGATTTTATAAAATTAAATTCTATATAGCAATTACTGATTGGATAAATCGCTCTATCCATCTATCTATATATGTATTTATATTTGTATATATGTTTGCTTACTCCTTGTGAAATCGTTAATTGCTGTCGCTGCAATCCTTGTTTGTTGTTCGTATTTCATTCGTAACTCTCTCGTCCATAGCCTATGTGCTTGTGTAAATAATACAATAAAAATATTAATAATAGTTTAACATGTGCTCTTTAACATCTTTAATGTTCCCAACAGCCCCAGCTTGACGGGCAAGAAGTCCAATGAGCTGATCCAGGGCAGCCTGAGCAGCATTAAGTTTGCGGCCAATTCGCTGACGCGCAAATTTGATGAGATTAAGGGCGCCATATCGGCGAACTCGACGCCGGCGAAGACGAACAATGGGCAGCATCATCACCATCATCATCACCACCATTTGCAGCACCATCATCACCATCAGCATCATCATCAGCAGGAGGCGTGTGCGGGCGGCGAAGATCATGACACAGCTAGCTGTGGTGCCGATGAGGGCAAACTGCGACGCGTCCCCAGCGATCTGGACCCTTGGGGCAGACTGAGCGAGTCACGCAAATCGAGCTACAACAATCTGGTGCCGCTCGGTGAGAACAGTTCGAATGCGGCGATGCACATGTTCGCCTTTCCCGCCCTGTCCGACAATCTCTACAGCCCAACAGCCGAGGTAAGATCTGCTAGAAAACTCAATATAAATCAATGCATCCATCTCGATCTCGATGTGCTTTGGAACAGGGTGGCGTGGACCCAGAATGCGATGTGCTGATACAGTTGACGACCTGCTCGCAGTGCCACAACTGTTCGGTGCTCGTCTATGATGAGGAGATCATGAGCGGCTGGTCGGCGGAGGATTCCAACTTGAATACCACTTGCCACGCGTGCAACAAGCTGACGGTGCCCTTTCTCAGCGTTCAAATCACGCGTCTTGCAACCGCCGAGAGCGAAACTAATGACGAAGCCATTGCAGCCGATAAGAGCAGCATAGCGGTGCCGTATCTGAATCCGCTGGTGCTGCGCAAGGAGCTGGAAAACATACTCACCCAAGAGGGCGACATGGCGCTGATCAAGCCAAACTTTGTCGAGGAACATCCCATCATCTACTGGAATCTATTGTGGCTAATGGAGCGCATCGAGGGCAAGACCCATCTGCCCGAGCTTTGTCTGCCGCCAACGGTGAGTGATCCAATCCCATCCAACAAATCTCTTCTGATTCATTCACTTCAATTGCAGAGTGACGAGCAGCAACTGGACCCACTGACCAAGGTGAAAACCGTGCACATCCAGTGCCTATGGGACAACCTCCACTTGCATAGTGAGACCAGCGGATCACCCATGTACATCCTCTACAGGGAGACGCAGCCCACAAGTCCATTGATTAAGGCTCTGCTCACCGATCAGGCGCAGCTCAGCAAAAAGTAAGCCAACGACAAATTTATAAAAATATTATTTTAATTATTATTATTGTTATCATTATTATTATTATTATTGCTCTGTGAATTAATAATATAATTTGCGAGAAATTGCGAAGAATGATAAAAAAAGGCTTAAAGAAAAATTCCACACGAAAGAAATATTATTTACAAATATATTTATTTACTCCTTTTACATTATTTATTGCAAAATATTTGATTTAATTCGTTCGTTTGTTGCAGCGTTATTCAGCAGATTCTGTCAGCGATACGCTGCAATGATCTGGCCACACCGCTGAAGCGCTTGGCCAACGAGCGCCACAAGCTGAAGAATAACGGCGTGGAGCGTTCACATTCATTCTACCGGGATATCCTATTTCTGGCGCTAACGGCCATCGGGCGTGCCAATGTCGATTTGTCCACATTCCATCGCGAATATGCGGCCGTCTTTGATAAGCTAACGGAGCGCGAATGCAACATGTACTATCGCAATCAAGATCTGCCCCCATCGGCGTCCACAATCTTCTGTCGGGCATATTTTAAGCCCCTTTTGCTGCCCTGACGTGCGGTCAACGTAGATCTGGATGAGGACGATGGCGACATGGACGTGGACGTAGTCGTGGACGTAGACGTGGACGTGAACGAGAAAAATGCAGATTTGAAATCCTAAAAGACATGGCGACCAAAAAAAAAAACAAAACAAAAAACAAACAAGAGGAAAACGCTTAACACAATTGACGAGCAAAGCATATAGCAAACAAAATGTTGACTTGTAAATGACTTCAACTTAAATTTTAAGTACTTAATTTTTGAAGTTTTTTTTTATATTTGAATTGACAATTTTCATTTTTGCTTAGCATTCTCTCTCTCGCTCGCACACTCACATACATATATATATATATATAAATGACTGGTTTCTGAGACAATACACACACACACAACATGGGAAACTTGGCGTGTCTAGGAATACTTGTTTGTTTTCTCTATATTATATATTCGACTTCCCGCAACAAACTTGACCCTCGAAATACATATTTGCCTTATTATATATAATATAACGGAACATGTGCATATAGAATGCATGTGTGATCTGTCTGTAATTAGTTTGTATGAAGGATGTATCATATACATATGTACATACATGCATACATACATACATACACACATACATACATACCCGCAGCATACATATGTAGTAGTATGTATGTCATCATTTCAATCGCAACGCCTTCAAATTGTGATTATTATTTCAAAAATATTAATTTCATCGAGCTGCGGCCGATCATCGACAGATGTAGATAGCGAACGAAATGAAACGTCTCGAAAATCAGTGGATAACGGATGGGGAATGGGAATGGGAATGGGGGGTAAGGGTTTGGGCTTAGGGTTTAATTGGGCTGAAATTGTGGCGCAACAATCAACCAACATACAACAATGACATGAACATCAACATCAACAACAACATCAACAGAAACAACGATTACAAAAGCAATATAAATAAATCAGTGAGAAAAAAGCAAAATGTTATTAAATTTAAAATTTTTAAATATCACACACAGATAAAAAAAAAAGAAGAAAACTATAGGAAAAATAATATATATCATAAAGAAAATCATATATCTTTTCAGAAATCCTTTTTGTCGGTCATATTAAGTAAATGTATATTTATATATTAATTTACTTAAAACTAATTGCAAAAATAATAAAAATACACAAAAACAAAAAAAATTTAATAATAAAAAAAATAAAAATAATCAACACTACGACTAAATGAACTGGATGCGAAAATTGATACATCCTTCATTCACGAGGAGGAGTTGGTGGAGGACGATCAGAGAGCTCGATGACATCATCCACTGCTGGCGGCGAGTCATTCTTGGCCTTGGCCTCATCGCTCTGCTTGCGCAGGTACTGGCTGATGAGGGCGTTCTTGGTGGGTGCATGGAACTGCTGATCCCGCGGCACGGCGCGCTTCTTGGTGCACGGCACAGCCGCTGACGGAGCAGCTGTCGGCGTCAACCTCGAATCCTCCCACTTTGTGGTGAACTTGCTGATGTCCGATGTGGAGGCGACATCAGCAGAGGGCGTCTCTGGTTGAGATGGCGGAGTGGCCTCCTCCAACGAGGTGTCCGCTGTATTGCTCGTCTTGGGGGTTAGCGTGTAGATCCATTGATTCTGGAGCGTTAGATCGTCCAGCTGGTATTTGTGGAGAACAGCGGCATTGACCACCCAGCAGAGGCGCCTCTTGGGTTTCCTGGATTTTTTAGTTTCGACACCGGTTTCCCTTTTGACCGGCATCCACATGGCCAACTCAACCAACTTCTCGCGCAGCAGCGTCTTCGACGGCAGCAGCAGCGGCGTTGGCGACTGCGGCACAATCTGTGTCTTCAGATACTCCAAATACTCGGCGACGAGGAATGCCTTTGAGTTGCTATTGCCATGGACGAGGCGCACCAGCTGCTGCACCAGCGGCTCATCCAGTTGCATAACGATCGGCTTGGCCTTAGCCTCCTCGGGCGCAGCCTCCTCGTGCGTCGGCTCAGGCGGCGGCTCCAGCGTCAGCGGCTTCAGCTGCCAGCTGGCGAACATTTTGATGGTCTGTTTGATGGCAGCGGGACAGAGCTGCGGTATGTTGCCATCCTCGTCCAGCCACACGGGGCCGAGCAGACGTGGCTTGATCTTCTTGGTCTGTTTCTTCATCTCTTGGGCGAACTCTTGCTGCAGCACCTGCAGCTTGGCCTTCTGCGCCTCGCGCATATTGCCATCGTCGAGTTCGCCATCGTTTTGCATCTCCTCGTCGCTGAGATGGCCGTGGGGCACAAACCATTCGTTGTATTCCTCCTCCGATTCCTCCTCTGATTCGCGCTCCTTTTCATCCTCGCTGGCGCTCAGCGACTCGCCCGGGTCCTCCTCCTCCCCCTCGGAATCAGAGTCCACCTCGTAGTCAAAGTGCACCTTGTCCTGGCCGAGTGGTCGACGTGCGCTGATAAGCTGGCTGCGCTTGCGCCAGGTGCCGTAGTACGGCGGACGACGATTGTTCGCAAAATGCAAATACTTGGCACGTGTCCAAGGAAGCTGCTTGGGTCTCTCAACCACAATGGGCGTGCCCGCAGTGGACAGGTCATCTAAATGGTTAGATTGGAGATTTGAGATTGCAGTTTGGAGTATTGCTTTTACTTACCAATCACTTGTATATCATCGTCTTCCTCCTCGTCCTTAGCGCATCTATCGAGTCGGGCATCGCGCTTGCCGCTCAGCGGCTTGTGCCTGCACAGGCTCAGTTCGCTGAGGTACAGCTGGGCACGAGTGATGCTCTCATTGGTATCATCATCACCAACCAGGTCGTCATCATGGAAGATGCTGTCCAGCAGTTGGCGCGACTCGCTTGGCAGCGTGCCGCGTGTGACAGGCGCCACAACCATGTCGTCCTTCACCTGGAAGGGACGAAAGGCAAGCGTTTGGCTGCCACTGCCATTGGTGTCACTGGGACCGATGTCGCAGCTGTTCTGCTCCTGCTCCAGGCAGCCGGAGTCATTGCCATTGTTATGGCCACTGCTGCTGGTCTGCTTCGACTGCTTGGGCACAAAGAATTTGGAGAAGGATGCAGCGTTGCGTTTCTTCTTGAGCACTGCCTCCTCCTTCTCCTGCTCCTTGCGGCGCCGTTCCTCGTCCTTTTTGCGCTGCAGCTCCACCTTGGCCTCGTTCCGTTTGCGCTTTTCCTCGGTCTCTGCCTGCCGCTTGCGCTCCTTCTCCTCGCGCTCCTTGCGTCGCTCCTCCCCCTTCTGTTCGCGCTCCTTGCGACGCTCCTCCTTTTGCTCGCGCTCCGCATTTTTCTGCTGATAGCGCTGCTTTTTCTCCACCTGCCTAAGCTTGCGCTCCTTTTCCTCACGCGCCTTGCGTCGCTGCACCAATAACTTTTGTTGCTTCGCCGTCAAAATTGACGACTTCTCAGCAACGGGAATCGCAATGGAAACTAATTCAGCATCCCTCTCCACCTCCTCTGCCTGCTCCCCCTCCAACACATCCATGTCCATAGCCACGTCGCTGTTGTCCAGCAGTATTGGGGCCACATCCATTTCGGATTTTGCTTTAGGATTGGATTTGGCTTTGGGCTTGGGTTTGGGTTTGGGTTTGATATTCTCCTTTGGCTCAATGACCTTGGGACGCTTTTGGGGCTGCAGTGACTCAACATCATCGCTGGACTCGCTGCGTTCTCTGGCCGCCGGCTTAATAGATTCCTCCTCTGATGATTTGATTAACGCCTTGCGACGCTTGCCGCTGTTGTTGTCATCGTCATAGGACAATTTGCGCTTGCGCAGCTCACGCTGCTCAACCGCTGTGGCTGTGGCTGCAGTCGCTGTCTGCTCTGCGCCATCCGCTTTGGCCAGCGGCGTCAACACCTTAAAAGGCAGACGCGTTTGGACAAATTTCTTGCCACTGCTCGATTTGGATTGATTCAGATTCTTGGTGCTTGTCGCCTTTGGTGATTCCACATTGCCATTGGCGGACATTTTCCTTCAATTGTTGTATTAATTACAGTGTAGCGCAGATCGGTTCCACTTCCTCGTTTCTTTTCCACAAATACAGACGCCCACACAAGCACAACAGTGGCAAGGCGCGCAAAAAACAAAACAGGCACAGCTGTTTTGTTGGCAGAGTTGCTGGTTGCAATGGTTTCGATAGCTCGCAATGGTTGGCAACGCGTTGCCGTGTGGCAGGCTTTAGTATACACCACAGGTAGACGACGCTCTCTTAAAATGAACACCCGCGAAGAAATTTAGATACGTTTTGTGCTGCTTTATTCAATAAATTAGCAACTTACTAAAGCAGATATTTAGTCAGTAAATGAACTTGTCAGTCTTCTCCGTTTTCAGACTGAATATCAAACTTAGTTTTTCAGCAGTGAGTGCTGCTGTTCATTTGGTAGAGTTGCCAGGCATGCTTTATATATTTATTTAAATTTTAAAATCTTCAACAAAATGTGAAAACATTTAATACAAATGCATTCAACTGAAAATAGTTTATTACAGTTGACTGAAAATAGTTTAAGCCTGCAAACTTTTTTAGACTTTCAAATAATCAATAATTTTGTATTATTTGGTGTCTACACCATGTGAGCAAGTTCAAAAAAATGTGTGAAAAGGCTTCCAAAATTTAAAAATAAAATAAAAATAAATTCAGTTTCAGGAATTTTCTATTACAGAACACCTTACAAATTTTGGATATGATTTGAATTTCGACTTTGCTTAAGATTTACGATAACGAAATTGAAATGATATTTTATGATTTGAGTGCAGTTATATTATTTTTATTTTAAATTGGTAAGAAGCAGAAAATTTACCATTCGGAAAATATTAATTCCTGATATTTCTACAAACTTATCTAAGATATTGAAAAAATTATATTTAAAAAAATTAATATATATGTATACATTACTTATATTCTTAAATAAATCGTTTAATATTTGTAAACACTTTGTTTTCAGATTATTATAGAAGTCAGTAAAAAATATTTGGAAAATGCGTTGCTTGTTTTTTGAACACGTTTAAATGACTAAAAGTTGTTGAAGTGCGAATTTTGGTGAGTTTTATTTTTGATTTTGATTCTTGTTCAATTTTAATAATTTTTTGCCCACGCAAATTAATTGTTTTGTTTTTTTTTTTTTTTCGTTTTGCAAGTTGCTTGTAAATCTGCCTCAACGTTGGCATCGCTACTGAGACAATGCCAAGGATGCAAAGGACACTAAGGACACTGAGAATGCCCCGACTGCTGCTCCTGTTGCTGTTCTCTGCTAGCGGCAACATTAATTTAATTACAATGTGGCTTGCAATAAGCTGCCCCGCTTAACCAAAATATGCTGTAAATTGCAACCGATGCACAAGTGTATGTCAGCCACCCCTCCCCCCATCCACCTGTCCCACTCCTGCTCCGCGGCACATTGTTGTCATCGGTCGCTGTTTGGCTATAACCCATTTAACTTATGCCCAAATCTCAAATCTAATATTGACATGTGTAACAGAAACCGCCCGCCTGCTGTGGTCACTCCTGCGGGGTGGAGTGGGAAGGGGCGGTTTATTGAGGGGGTGGCTCTATTTGCTCGACATGGCCATCGACTTCTGTTCGCAATAATGATGATGATGATAGTAATAATGGCGAGTAATCATAATTTTGCTCTGATGCCTGTATGTTTCCCTTGGGCATTTCAAGTTGGTTGGCAACACGCGCGAGCGTTTTCGCCGAGCGTTAAATGAAAATGCGCTCATGCATATGCCCGCAAGGGGCGGGGGAGGGAAAGTTGCTGGCCTAATAGAAAATCTATTAGCGCGCACAAAACGCAAAATTCTCAGGAGAGCGAAAGCGTGGCAGGGGTTTGAGGGGCATGAAGTTCGGAGTTTCCAGTTAATATTCATCCTTTTGAGCAGACGCAAGATATTATAGAGCTCTTGGCGTGCAGACAGACAGACGGAGAGAAATATGTTGTTTAATGTTTAAATAAATTTACAATTATAAATAAATTTAAAAATATGGAATATTTATAAGATTTCTGGGGGTATTTAATAAGTAAATAAATAAAATATATAATTTTTCTTTCGTCTTGGAATTTGATGTTCCTTTGTGCATTTCTTACATAACATCATATTTTATTCTCTCTCTCTCTCTCTTTCGCTCTTGCTGTTCATTTTATTGATCAACATGATTTACAAACCAAAATGAAGCAAATAAAAAACCTGTTGAATTCATTTTGTTTTATGCGACATGCCACGAAAAACAAAAAAAAAAAAAAAAAATCGTTTGCTTCAAAGAGCAGCTTATTAGAACTCGGTTATTATAATCAACATCTAATTAAATGTAATTATCAATGCCAATTGCGGCTTAATTATAACAATTGTTTTGAACAAATTTTGCGACACGCTGGTGAACAGATTTTTATATACGTATATTATTTCGCATTTTGTAGTATGAGTGTGTCTGAGTGTGTGTGTGTGTGTGTGTGTGTGTGTGCGTTGTAGTTCCTTTGCCAAGCCACCCAACCACCCCGAAGTGGCCCCTTGTCTTGTCTTGTCATCAATCGCAGCGAGTATTGTATTTAAGTAATTGGAGGGTAAAATGTGTTTCCAATTTGTTCTACATGTATATATATATCTATATATATATGTGTATATATATGTGTATATATATGTGTTTGTATGTGTGTGTGTGTGTTAGCAACATTTTGCTTCTTTTTCTTCTGTTTTTTTTTTTTTTTTGTTCCTGTTGTGGGCTTACTTACTGCCGCACAACATTAACAACAGCAACAACTGGAAGATTGAAAAAAGTATTGAATTACATTTATACAACATTTGGTTGAATAGCTTTTGCCAGAGACCCCTCCACCCTCCTCGCTGCCCCCACCATACATCACATCCCCTTTTGTACGGACCCTGCGCTGCGGTTTGTGTTTCCTTTTGTTCAGCGCTAGCTCGTGGGTGGCTCGATGGGTGGATATATTTTGTTGCTGTTGTTGTTGTTGTTGTAGCTAGGTGGCCTCAATGGCCTGCACTTGTGTCTATCCGCCTGTCTGTCTGTCCGTCCGTCCAGTATATTTGTGGCTTCCATGTATGGTGTGTCTAGCTGCGTCAGTGCCAGCACAATGTTGTTGCTGCTTTTGTTGCTGTTGCTGTTGAAAGGCATTTCCATTGGCATTTCCCGCAGGAATCGCTCTAAAAATTCATTAGTTGCCTTCATTTCGGATGTATATTCTATAATGTGTGTGTAGATGACCCATACACAAGTAAACACACACACATATGTATATATATATAAATCTATACATCTATACAAGTGCACAGAGAAAAAAAACAGCTGAAGTTAATATGAAGTTATTGGATAACTATTATAATTATAATTATAATTATAATTATAATTATGCACAATTAATTACATATTATTTTTATTTGTATATAGAATCTAAATTATTTTGAATCTCCATTTTATTTCGATGGCGTCAAAGTTTCCAAAGTGAGCAAAATTACTCCTGGTTCAGATTGCAGAGGGCCGCCGCGATAATCAGCATATCGTTGAGGTGCCCCATAAGCGACGTTTGCTGCACCGCACAATGATCGAGCATCTTAAATTCACGAAGCATATCGATTGTTTGCAGCATGTGTGTGCGACAGAGGGGCTCATTTAGGCGCATTATCGGCAGCTGCAACTGTGGGACACGCGTGGAGCAAAGTGCTCCTTCAGCCGAGACGAACAGCGTTTGCTGGTTGGCCAATTGGCCACTCAAACGCTGCTCTTCGTATTTGCTCAGCGACGGTTTCGGCTCAGCATCTTCATCTTCGCCCATCACATTGGGCGGGCGTTTGATTGCCTTGCCTGGTTCCGCTAACATCGTTAGGTTTTCGGGTATTATGCTCATGAATTTGCTTGCCTCAAACAGTTGCAGATCATCGCAGTCGCCACGAAAGGCATCAGACACAAAGCTGATAGTACCTGAAAGGGAATTGGAGTGTTGTTGATATTGATAACAACTGATGCTCGAAAGCAATTGCCACACTCACCATTTAAATTGACGCAGAGTATAAACTTGTAGGTGCCGCAACCGAAATTAACCGTTTTATTCACATCCGTCTCGACGCACTGAATCAACGAATACACATGCATAAGGTTGTTCTTGTTGGCCAGTTGCACTGGCCAGCGAATGAGCGGGCGCAGGCTGTATGCCAGCCTTCCCAGGGTGCGCTTAAACGTCTGCTCCACTTCCGATTCGCGCATCTTGAAGTGCTGGGCGAGCAGCGGGAAGGGCTCGTTGAGACGCAGCTTGCGCAGCGTTATCGCACAGTCCAGGTGTGCCAAATTCACCATCTTGTCAATTTGTAGCTTGAACAGCGGCAAATGAGTACTGCAGATGCCCATATTCATCATGGAGTCCATTTCCATCATACTCCATGTCATGCTGCCCAACAGTCGCTGCGGCTTATGCGTTTTTCGCACAGCCGAACCCTTTGCTGGTTTGCCCCCGGCATAGGTAGCCAAGGATGAAGTGCTGGCACCCGACTGCACCTCATATTTCGGAGTCTTGTCCAGTGGAGGAGAACCTGGTGATGTATGCATGACTCGCTTCACACCGGCTGGTTGTATGCCGAGCGCACTGATGGTGCCTGTTGGCTTCTTAAACACTTCTTCTGACTGCATTGGCCCTGCAGTTCCTTCCGGTTTCTTGCGATTCTCATCAGTAGGAAGCGACATTTTAATGCTCAAATTGAAAACTTTTAACTTTTTATAAAAAAAAGAAAAATTTGCACGAATTTTTGGCAGCGTCTTTCTGCAACTTCTCGCGCCAGACAAAATCGACAGGCGACAATCGATAATCAATAATCGATAAGTGATAAGTGTTGGAATGTAAATTAAGGTAAATAGTATTGGTATTATATAAATAGTAATAATAATAATAAATATATTTTTAAGATTTAATTTCGTTATCTGCAATTTTACATTTTAATATTAAGATCAAGCATTTTTGTATTAAGAATGTATTATTTTTTTTTGCACGATGTTGACAAGCATACACTAAGTATAGTAGTTGTGTGCGTGTGTGTGTGTGTGTGTGTTTGTGTGTTCGCTTCGCTCGGCTTTGCGACTCGCTTTATTATGCCGTTTGAGGCAAAAGAGACACGCATTAAAATTGTAATAGCCAAAGTGAAAATGAATGGCAAACGGCAGAAGGAATGGGAATGCGGTAATGGTTTATGCTAAGGGGTAGTTATTCAGGTATACAAACAATGCGACAGACTGATACAGAGAGCGAGAGAGAGAGAGAGAGAGAGAGTGATACAGGTTGATACACTTGCAACGAGAGACGCAACCGGCGAACGTCCTTAGCACAATACGGCTATTGTGTGCGGCCGGGTTTCCATCGCCTCACCGGATATATATCTTAGAAAACGCATTTCCCACACTTTTCATTCTGATCTCTGTCTCTCTGTCTGTTGTCTGCTGTTCGCTGTTTGCTGTCTGTTTGTTGCCCACGCTTTGATCTGTCGACCTGTCCATCGACAGCCATAAATAGCTGTCAAATTCAATTCCGTTTGCCTCAAAACCCAACCCCAACCCCGATCGCGAACACGACTCTCTTTTCTGTCTGCCTCTGGCATTCTGTAAGCTTCATTGCAACAAATTAGCTTGATTCACGTTTTGACATTGCCTTTGCTGATGCCATGATCGGGCAGTTTCCACAGCTGGTCACAACAGCTTCCGATCTTCTCGATAGCCGTTCAACAAGTCATGCTTCCAAATTGCCATCTGGCCAAGCTAGCCGGTGATGAAAGTTGTTTTGTCATACATCGCATGACGTGCTGCCAACCCCACTCGCCTCTCACACATCTAACTATCCATCGAGCTTGCCACAAATTGTAGCACAGTCTTGGTCGAACTCTGTGAGGATAGCGTTTGAGCATAACAAACCTATTATAATAATGTTATATATACAAATATATTAATTGAACATATGTAGTGTATAATGTTATAATAATTAAATATTTATTGAAGATATATAATAAAAGATCTGCGACCACCTAAAACATATATATTTGTTTGAAAAATATGTTAATTAACATTGCAATGCAACCATGCATCCAACTTATGTTAACCTATTAATGTTAAGTCACATAATCACATTTACATTTTAGTCTAAAATAAACTGCCCTTAAGTACACAACGCACGGCGGTACTTGGTTTTATTCAGGCATTCCTTGCGTCGGAGAAAAACTCGCTCCAACAATATTTATGTGTTTGTAATATATAATATATATTTTTTTGATCTAAGTCTTAAAGCTACAGCTGTCATGGCAACAACTGATCAAAAGATGGCTTATTAAAGAACAGATCGAAACTATCCTGACCAAAATCACTAGTTATGAGTTATGTATTCCTTTGCTGCACACACTTGAGCAAAAACTGATCAATATCGGACAACTATCGACTTGCTTTATTATTAACACAATTTTGATGTACGAAGTGTTTGAGTTCGTCCTGCAAGCGAATTTAATATGAATGATTTCAAAACAACATATTTGCATTTGAACAACTGCCTAAACAGACTCTTAGTGTTTAATTAGGCCAAAGGCTTAACTTATTTAGTTAGCCAACTGATGTGCTTGAAGTGTTCTGCTGCCTGCTGAAGTCCACGGTTAAACTAGATAGTATCAATACCACAAGCTTAGTGGATGTCCTGCATAATTGAATTAAAATTGCAATCAATTCGCTGAACGGCTTTTGTTTAAACAAACATTTCTAACAATGTGATACGTATTTAAACATGAATCAATTGTGCCGCCTGACTGCAGTTCAAATGATGCGTGATGCGTGATGCTTATTCATTCAGCATCATTTGAATAAGCACTTTCAAAGGACACTCGACATCGAGTGCAAAGTATGCGTGAAATGTTTCTCATGATTTTTAGCAATGATGTAATGATGTAACAGATGAGTCAACACACAAATTTATGGCTAATCTAAGTCAATCCAATTCTTATCTATAATAATTAAGATGATTTTTTACTGAATCTCAAATTTATAATGCTTCAATAGAAAAATGCTTGCAATGAGTAGAATTTGTGTACTATATTTAATTTTAATTTTAATGTTATTCATTTAATTTCAGTCTTACTCAACAAATTCTTTATGTGCCGAGGACTTGGTTGTTCACCTCTATACAAATATTTTCAATTAGATCTGAGAGAAGGAAAAACATTTCGATAAGCATAATTTATTTTCTTGGGTTCCCTTCGCTTTGGGCGGCAACTATCAAAACAAACAGCACTGAACAATGCAATGTGCTCTAAATAGAGACAAAGCGAGAGAAGCGTATCGAAATCTATTTTGATTTGTATTTGAGAATTATTTGAGCTCGAACAGAGAATCGGAGAATTGCACTGGTGCAATTGCAATTGTAATTGCAATTGCTATGCATGAAATTAATATTCTATACACAAGCAGCCCAAGAATAATAGAGAGGCTCAGAGGCGGAGTCCACAGTCGGAGTCGGAGTCGGAGTCTGTAAAGACGAGGGATGCAAGGGGTAGGGGAATGGGAATGAAAAAGGCCACAGGAAGTCAAAAGTGTCAGCCAGGCCAGTGTCGATGCCGATGTCGATCAACGGAGCGAGGCGGAAATGCGGCTAATTTGCGCCCCTCCTCCAGTTCCTGTGCCCGGCTACTGTTTGCTGCTCCTTTTGGTTGCTCAGCTTGCCTCATTGTTGTTCTCTTTGTTTTTGTTGTTGTTGTTGTTGTTTGTTGTTCGTGTTTTGGGCCCTGTGTGCGAAATTATTAATTTACGAGCTGTCAACAGTTATTGTTTGAGGGGCACCGTGTTTACATCCAACGGGCCGAAGGTTTCTATCGTTAATACCTTTGACAAATTTAGTTTCTATACATTATCAGCACCCCCTGCTTAGAGACCCCCACTCTTCTGGCCGCCCCCTCCCCTGCTGCGCCCCTGGGCCAACGTCAGAGCCTCGAGGCAGTGGTGACGAGCATCATCAAGCAATTATTCTCGATTAGCCAATATCATGATGTCGACATTTTCTCCCTCCACACACACACACACACACACACAAACACATCACGATCGTTGACCATCTCTCTATTGCTGTCCCTCTCGCAATCAGTGTTGCAATCCCCTTTCTGTTCTACGCAATTAACACGATGACTTGGCCAATATTTGGGGGCGACTTAAATTAGCAGACCGATCGACAGCGATCACACAGGTGATCGGTGATCGGTGATCGGTTTGATCATTAGCGCGCTAATTAAATCAAGTCTTGAAAGTTTTCAACTCCGTCATTGTTTGGACAATGGCTGAGCAATTAGCTTGGGCCAATGCTCCGTGAGCATTGTGCTCTCTGAGATCACAGATCACAGATCACAAACAATGCACACAGATCGCACTTTAACGCTTCGCATATTTATATAGATCAAATAATACTACTTCAATTGATAATTCTTGAAATCGTAGTATTATGTAGTATTAACAGCTAACTTTGCAGATGCATAGAATAAAAGCTCTATATTGAAAAACTCTATGAATATTAAGATTCTAAATGCTAAGATTTCCTCTATCCTTTATATGTACATACATATATACTGAGCTACAAGGTACTTAGAATATATATTATATCTTATATCTTATAAAAGACCTGTACTTATAATTTAAAATTGAAACAGTTTTGAGAGAAGTAAAGAGAAGCTTATTTTGTGTAAGTAAAATGTGTAAATTATACGTATTAAATATTAATTTAATTAATTTAAGCAAAACAAAACTCTTGAATACAGTTTTTTTTTTAAGATGAGCATTTTTTTGCATCTACGAAATATTGGATATATTTCAATTCTGATTTTTGATTTGGGAAATTTTCCTACCAATCTAATCGGATCGCCAAAAATCAGAGCTGGGCTGTGGAATATGATGAATTGCATTCGATTGTGGTGATTGTGTGCAGTTTGCTGCTTTTCCCTTGGCTGATCCAATGTTGGGAGATAAGCAAGAGCTAATCTGGCTGGAAGTAAGCCACTTGGCGATGTGTTAAGGCTGCAATGATCGCTGCTTAGTGCTTATCACGTTAAGCGCTTGACAAATCCTAAGGTTGCTCTGCGGCACGATCTGCGCATGTTTCGACCTGCTGCTGTTGACTGCCTGATAAAGTTAGATGAGAACCCGGTGTGGATGCAGTTGGTTGACGATGACGATGACGATGATGGCCCCTTAAGCCGATGGGCAAACTCTGAACGAACAAATGCCAAAGACAAATATACATCCTGCTACTACTACGGCTACTACTACCACAAACACCGAGAGATGCTGAGGCAGACGCGGAGGCGGAGGCGGAGGCTGCGGCTGAGTCACAGGTGCCACTTGCTCGAGCAATCAGGGGGCCAGAGACCCACTTCCCACTTGCCACTTGCCATAAACAAGGGATACCATTGTTTTTTAGCGACCCGCCGCAATTCGACTTGACTTGACTTGACTTGTCTCGTATCGAATTGAGTTGAGTCGAGTCGAGTCGGCGACTCGACGACTTTGCTCAACTTGTTGCCCACTCGACGTGCTGCAATTGTCCCTGTTTTCCACTAACAGTGAACAGGAGCAGAGCTGGGCCACTCCACAGCTCCTCGTTGTGGCTCGAGTGGTTCTCTAAACGCAAATGAGCAATTCATGTTGTTGGCAACCCTACTTGAGAGTATGCTCTCCTCTGCCACTCGTCGTGCTCTCGTTCCTATTCCTTAACATGCCTCATTCCTCATTCCTCATGCCTCATGTCCTCGGCTTGTGCTTCTTCTTTGTGGTGACTCGGGGCGTGTTATTGTCGCTAGCGTTGCCTTTGTGCTCGGTGCGCATTAAGCACAGGCATCTCGTCATTATTATGATGCTTATTATTATTATATGTATTTTTATTGTACTTGTATTTTTTAATAATAAACTGACTTGACTTTTCTTGTTGTTGTTATTGCTGCTGCTGCTGCTGCTGCTGTTACTGTTGTTGTTGTTGTTGTTGTTGCACTCGCACACATGCGTACAAAAGGCAGTCATTATTATTTACAAGTTAACCCACACACACACACACACCGCACACACACACACCGCACACACACACACACATACACACACAGCGATTGCCTTCATAATGCCACCCACTTTTATGTTGGCCCACTGCAAAATGCACGGTGGAAAATCTCACATTTTTACAGCAAATATTCCGCGGCCAAACTACAACCCAATTTTAGCGCATAGCTTTAATATATAATTCAAAATTTAAGTTCCTCCTTTTCATATAAATATATCACATTTTTACAAAAAACCCAAAACTAACTTGATTTTTATATAGCTCAACATTTTCCATATCAAAAAATTATATGAAAGTTTAAAAAAAAAAAAAAATAAATGATTCCATTTTGATTAATTTTCTTTTAAAGAAAACTTCGGCTTTTGGCATGATAAAAAAAAAAAAAAAATACAAAATACTACCAAAGATTAAAATTGACAAGAAATATATGCAATTATTATTATATATTATTATTATATATTATTATTATATATTATAATTATTATATTAGCTGCATTAACTAATTATTATTATTAATCAAGTATAATTTGGAAAACTAATGAAAATTTGAAGACTTTTTTAGATTTTGTGAGTTGAAAAGATGTATTAGTATGCGATTGCATACATTTTTCTAGATTTTTGTATATATATTTACAGTAATTTGTGTGTTTTATTGTTAATATGGATTGTGTGATTTGTGCTCAAAATGGAATCTCGACTTTATTTGATGACTGACTTTAGCTTTTTGGCTAGTTCTATGGTGAATTTCATCCATTGTGCGATGTGTGTGACTTGAATGCTCTTCATTTCATCCTCACGCACAGAAAGAGAGAGAGCGAGGGAGAGAGGGAGAGAGAGAGAGGGTGCAGCCTGGTGCGGTTTTTACACTCCAAATATTCAATTACACAACGGGCGGTCGCTGGTTACGGGTCTGAGTACGGGTCTTGGCACTCTTTATTGCCTGCCGTTAGACCCGTAACGCCCTGCCCGGTATAAGCAACACACAAGTACACACACACACACACACACACTCCCTGGGCAGCACCGCTCGCTGTCTCTGTTGACACTTGAGCTCAGGCGGTGGTATTTAATATGCGGTTTAACATTCTTTTCATTTCGTTGCGTTTTATTTTTTCTACTTTTTTTATTCTTTTCGATGCAACAACAAAGTACAAAACGCAGCAGAAAATAAACGACTACACAATACTCTATTTGCCGATGAGAACAGTTGCACACAGTAATAAAAGAAAGAAAGAAAAAAACAGCCTGAAGCAATAAAGTTACTATTGATTTAAGTTAAAACAGAACATTTTTGTGCATCTCAATTTGAGCTAAATTGAAACTGGATTTCCAATTTTTGTGTGTAAAATATTCTTTTTTTACTGATTGTGTGTAAATCACACAGCGAGACGGATACTCCCCACTTCATTTGTGGTGGGGCAGAGTATAATAAAAATTGGAAAAGGCAGCGAAAATGAAAATCGGCTGCCGGCAACGTCAAGTGTCAAATGCTGGAAGGGACGGGGGCAGCATCGCTTAGAGTGGGCTTTTGATGATGTGATTTGGTGTCCAACAGCCAAGCTGTGGGAAGAAGGGGCAGACGGGGCAGCAGGGAGCAGTGGGGAGGAGTAGGGCCCACAACTCACACGGCTCACGGCTCTTCGATTTTAGCTCTCGGTGTGATAAGGCAAAGTGCGTGGCAAACTTCCTGCTGATTGCTTAATTGACAAAGAGCATATGCGATGCATGAATGAATATGAATACACTCATGCACATACGTGAATGTTGATATGAATGTGTGCCTGTCTTTGTTGGTGGCCTTAAGCTGCTGTGGCTGCTGTTTTGCTTTAACTCGAACTCGAAACTGGAGCTGGAACTGGAGCTGGTGCTGTTGTTGGGTCTTGTGTCTGGAGCACGCATGGGCGTCCAAAACGCTGAAAATGCATTAAGCAAACAACACACGAGGAGTCGAATTGAACGCGGCACCACCTTTGCTGCTGCTGCTGATGCTGCTGTTGTTGCTGCGCCAAAGATTAAAATCTAAAAACTGTCAATTAGAGCACACATTTTTCCTCATCAAAGTCAAGTAACATGGCGGGGCAGGGCGGGGGCTAAATGTGTACAGGCCGGGCCCCAGGGCCAGGCGAACTTAAGCTGCCGTCCGTCAATGTGACGCTGACGGCAAATGGCGTCCCACGTTGCAAGTTGCCACATCGCCATCCGCCAACCGCCAACCGCCAGCCGCCAGCCGCCATCACCATTCTCTGTGTCTCTGGACCACACTAAATCGCTGGACATCGGTCGTCAGGTATTTGGAATTCATTGACATATTTCTTTTCATTTGTTGTTGTGCTTTGTTGCTGTTTTCTGTCTTGTTGTGTTTTCTGTCCGCTGCTTAGTTGGCTCGTTCATATTCGCATTCGCATTCGCATTCGCATTGGCAATCGTATTTCTTAATTCACTTCCAGTCGAGTCGCAGTTGGGACGCGGGTTTTGAATTACAGTGCACCCCCACCCAGTCAGCGAGAGTGCTCCAATACAATGGCAACAAACATGAGTAAATACACATTTATTTAGTTCGATCTACCCAGGCAAGCCCAGGCAACAACAGCAACAACAGCAGCAACAAGCATGCAAGCAGCCAACCAACCAAACAGCGTCAACACCAACATCTTCGTCGCTGTCTTCTGTCTTCTGTTTCTGCTTTGTCTCGGTCTTCGTCTTCGTCTTCGTCTTTGTCTTCGTCTTCGTCTTGGTCTTGGTCTTCGTCTGGGCGGGTAGACAATGAGAGGAAGAGCTTAAAAATAATACCTTTGGCCGCTTATGTTGGCGTTTTTCTCGACCGTAGTTACACCAACATTATTATAAGGCTACCCCATCCACCTTGCCCCCTCCACCCTTGCCGCAATGCAGCACCCTCTGACAACTAAACCCCACCTATGCCCACCATCGACAAGTATCTGTATCTATAGTTGTGACCGTTGTCATCAGATACTCGTGCCGGGAACAGTGCATCCATCCATCCATCCATCGTCTGGCTGGATGCCAAGTGGCAAAGCTGCAAGTGCTTCACGTTTGGCACAACAACAATAACATTAAGATTGCAGTTGCAAAGACGCTGAAGCACTGCATCGAGCAACGAGTGGCCAGGTGAACAGGCAGGCGGGCAGGCTGACAGGGAGGCGGATTGGCTTGCGACAGGCAGGCAGGCTGGGGCAGGCGCAGTTGCAGGGGCAGGCAGAGCTTGTGGTAAGTTGAGCCAAGCTAATTGGACGCTTAGTTCGTTGCGGATCGCTCCTCAGGGACAGGCAATCGAAAACAAAATGGTGGCTTTGGAGACACCAACTAAAGTTTGTCCAAATTTGCTGCAAAATTAGCCACCACAGCTGAGCGCACAGCGAGCAATCGAATTTGTGTTAAATAACAACTTGTTGTTGATTGGTTGTTTCACTTTGACATATTTTGTTGCTGATAACAAAAAAAAAAAACAAACAATTACTTTTGCAATTTTTTCAAATAATGCTTATTTTATATTATTTAGTAATTGCTTTTCAACATTTATCATTTATTTAATTGGATGGCAAAAGTGCCAAAAATAAATAGCGAACAAAATTATAGCACCACTTATTGATTCGCCATCGAAATAGTTATGTTTCGCTGCGTTGCGATTATAGAATTTATATTTTTAAGCGATTTGATTGCGATTATCTTATTGCCACATTTTCTAAAATTTTAATTTAACCAATAAAGTGAAGCCATAAAGAAAATGTGATATTCGATGGATAATTTCAAACAGAGGTTGCTCGATTGATCGGGTGCTGGAATCATAATTTAATATAAAGAAAACTCTGAGAATTTTATATTTTTCAACATGCAACTGTGGTAAAAAACAGTACTTCAAAATAACTGCGACAATATAAATAGTTCGCTGGTATCTCAGAGAACTGAACTCAAAAGTTTGCAGACCCAGAAATTTTCCTCTCGGAATGGTCTGCACAGGCACTAAAAACCAATTCAACTATTCATTTATTTAAATTATTATTATTATTATTATTATTATAATTTTTATTATTATTAAATATTAAATATTAAATAAGTTGAAAACGAAAAAAATTTGATTTTATTTTTCACCCTTTTTTTAGGAGACTTCCATTTAAACTTAAAAATTTAATAGATACTCTTTTGAAAACTTTTCATATCGCATACAGTGTCTCAAAGCTTAATTGGACCAGTGTCAAGTAAAAAATGGAATTGCCTGCCATTAACTAATTATACATTACTTTTCAAAAATTCCAAGGAACTATGATAGGTATATATATTAACCAGAAATATGAACATATGATCCTAATAAACTGGTGTTTCCCCACCTGCTAGGTAGGATTATGTAAGAAATTACCTTATTTTTTGAAACAGGTACACTATGGACACCTGGGTGCCATAAAGCCCGAATTTTTTACATAAAGTAGAGTATTTTCGGTATAAATAGTCCAATCCTTCTTAGTCAGTTTAGTTAGTAAAATGCAACCCGTATGTGATCAAGATTTAAAATTTGTAGTAATAAATAAATGGTATATGATAATAATAAATGCTTTTATTAGCTTCTCTTTAAATCAAGAATTTAAATTTATTGTAAATAATGAGTAAACTTAAAAATGGTGTTTAAAAAATAATATTCGAAAACAATAAATGCTTTTCTTAGCTTCTCTTTCAATCAGGATTCGAAATTTGTAGTAATAAATAAAAATGGTATTTGAGCATTGCACTTGCAAATAATATAAGATTTTCTTAGCTGCTCATTAAATCTTTGGTTAATGAAGCTTATCATTGCATATTTATCATTAGCTACAATAGCGATCCTTTGACTATTAATTATTATTCTGAATTATTGAATTATCCTGAGACATTCACGAGCTGCAAAGAAAATTAATAAAATTAAGTGTTGTCAATAAATCGATCATTCACGATCAAATTACACTTTCCAAATGCAGTCGAATCGCAGTGAATCATATATATATATATATATATATATATATATATATTCCCTCTCCCTCTCACTATCTCGCTCCCACTCGCTCTCGCTGGCTGTCTTAATTGCCAAGCCTCTCTGACAATCAACACCTCGAACATTAAGTTTTTGCTGGCTGCCTGGATCATCGAATCTTTCTTTTATTTCTTTTGCCTGCTGATAGTTCCAATTTCTTTTTTCGCTTCCGTTGACTGACTGACTGACTGACTGCCCAACCCGACCCGACCCGAACCGAACCGAACCGATCCGACAGTGCCTGCTAGCTGTCAATCAAGCGATCGGCTTTCACAAATGCACTCAACTCATCTGCCCAGCTCGCATTGTTTGAATGTTTTGTGTGTTGTGTTGTGCTGTGTTATGTTATGTTGTGTTGCTTTGTTTTGTGTTTGTGTGTGTTGATGATGATGATGATGATAGTCGGGGCGAGTCGCATGGGCGACTGTTTAATAGGTGTTCCAAGCCATTTGGCTATTGCCATTGTTATGGATATGGAGGTAAGCCCAAGCCTTGCATTGACATTTCTCACTTGGGCGCGATAAACAATCTCGGGTTTTGGAATCCGGGATTCGGGATTCGAATACGAAACGCGCCATCAAAAAGATAAAATCATAATGGGGGCAAACATTTCAATTAGGCAATATCTGGTAATTTAATATGTCATCCTACCTCTCTCTCTCTCTCTCTATGTCTATCTCAATTGCTCTATCTTTTCTACGCTTCTGTTCGTCGAAATGGTGAACAGTCAATCCTTCGATAAGATAGATAAGTATTGGTTTAAAGGTCTATGAGCAAAGCAGACGGTTACAGTTTTCATCGACAACAATTATCGAATGTGTTTCTATTTCTGTATTTATTCAAGAATTGTCGATAACAGTGCTGGGCAGCTATCAGTGACACTTAACTGATAAGACTTATCATTTACGATTTCATGAGTTCAGTAATAACATTTTTGAAGTAGTTGCTATGCATAAGGCAATCGATAAAAGCTGTCAATTGCTGCTTTTCTTGAAATACCATTTATCGATAACAGTAATCGATAACTACATTCCCAGCAAATACCTTTCATACGAATGTCTCTCAATAGTTTTTCAAATGGAATGCTCAGTTTATTATTGCTTAGCAGACAATACGTGGACAAGTAATGATTGTCTTTATCTTTTCGTATACTTTCGATAGATTTATCGATAAGTGGTTATTGGCGCATTGCAAAAGTTTCAATTTCGATATACTTATCGATAAGCGGCTATTAGCGCCTTGCAAACGTTTCAATATCATCCAAATTATCAGCCTCCCCAACATATATATGTTTGAAGATCGAATCACTTGATTTTAAGTGTTTACATAGCATCGCTATTTTGTTTATCGATAAGTGCCTATTAACTGGCAGACTCAAAAGCTGCGACGCAAACGTTTCAATTAGATAAAAGTTATCAGCTCTCTCGATCTTTATAATGTGTCCCCCAAGAATGCTGACATATGCGTCCGTATGGATGAAAGGAACTCACTTAGCATTAAACTCACCTAAGTCTTACCCTTGGCCAATACCCGCTCTGTTTTGTGTGTGCGTGTGTGTGTGTGTGTGTGGGCTTGCGGCTAATGCCAGCGCCTAGCAACTGGATGCCAAATCGGAGTTTATGCAACGCCTCGCCTCTTGAATTATGTAGTTACCCCGATCTAATCAGCCGGCAAACCTTGGATTGTTTTGGAGCGACCGCTCGTTGCCCCGGGTTGCCGCAGCGCCTAATTGAGCATATGCCAATTAGCATAACGCACACAGATACCCGTTGCTAGAGCTAGAGTGAGAGACGGACAGACAAATGGACAGATAGACGGGGAGATAGAGAGAAAAGCCAAATTTGATGAGTAAGGGTAACGGCAACGGATTGGGCATGTTCTATGCTTTATAGTATGCTTCATGCTGCATGCTTAATGCTGCATGCTTCATACTGCATGCTGCACACTGAATGCTCTACTCCGTTGTTTGCTTGGGCTTATGGGTGTGTGGGGTGGAGGGCGTTGTTGGCTGGCAGAAGGGCATGGTCATTAGCCACTACAATGTGTGCATTATTAACGTCATAATCGACATGCCCAAAAAAAAGCGCATTTGCGTCTCACTGGGCTGTTGCCGTTTGTCTGTTGTCTGTTGCCAGTTGTGTTTTGGGTTGCTGGTTGTTGGCTGGATTTTAAACTACCCCTGCGGGTGGGCTGATCTCTCTCAACTCGTCATCGTCGTTCTCATTCTCATTGCAGTCGTTGTCGACAGTGACGTTGATGTCGTCGCCTGATTACAACTGCGACTTTGACTGGCTTGACTACCGGGCTTGGGCTTTCACTCTGTGCTCTCTGTACGAGTACTTAATAAATACTTCTGTTTTTTTTTTCTTTTTGTTTTTTATTGCTGTTTGCTGTTTGCCGTTTGCCGTTTGCTGTGTGCTGTTGCTGTTGCCGCTGGCTGCCCTCAACAGTTTTTAATTAATTTAAAAGCGTGTGGATAATACCCTGGCATTCGCAATGAAAAGTCAACTGAATTGAAAAATTAAATGTTAATGCTCAAAAGCAAACATTATGACAACAACATGAGCAACAAGAGCGACAACAGCGACAACATGCTAATAATGACAGGCAGCCACCGAGGACAGGGTCTCCGACAGCTGCCCCGAGTTGTCCAGAGTTGCCTCGCCCTGTTGTTTTAATCAGCCAATTACAAAAATTAAATCAACAACAACATCAGCAAATAAAAACAATAAACAACAACAGTTTAGCATTCGTGTAAAATAAACAATAACAACAACAACAACAAAAAGACGACTCGCATACTGTTTATTTTGTTGATTTGGTGTCGTCTTTCTTGTTAACAACAACTTTAATGCAATTACCCAGAGTTCAGTTGTTGAGGTTGTTGTTGTTGTAATAATCGTATCTGTAAGTAGCTTAGAATGCGATTTACATCTTGACTTTGGCAAAACTCTAAGTTCGAACCTGTTGACATTTGCGATAGCTTAAAACATGTTCATCTATCTACGAGCACTATTTTTAGAATTTACACTTTAAATTTGACCTCTGTTTGAAGATGTTTACCCAGGTGGAAACTCTCATTCGAATTCAAGCACGGGGTCCCAATTCAAATTCACAAAATAATGTAATTATTCGATGAAGGAAAAATCTGTAAAACCAAGTCCAAGTCAAGGATTCGAAATATTTCCACTGTGGCTTCAGTTTTTAATTCTAGTTTTTTTCATCTTAAATAAAAATATCACAACTCTCCCAATTATCGTCACATAATAAATAAGATTAAGTCCTTAGCATATAAGGACTATGGGTAAGATACAGATAAAGATAAAGATAGAGATAGAGATACAGATATAGATACAGTTACAGATACAGATACAGATACAGATAAAGACAAAGATCAAGATAGAGATACAGATATAGATACAGATACAGATACAGATACAGATACAGATACAGATATAGATACAGATACAGATACAGATACAGATACAGATACAGATACAGATACAGATACAGATACAGATACAGATACAGATACAGATACAGATACAGATACAGATACAGATACAGATACAGATATAGATACAGATACAGATACAGATACAGATACAGATACAGATACAGATACAGATACAGATACAGATACAGATACAGATACAGATACAGATACAGATACAGATACAGATACAGATACAGATACAGATACAGATACAGATACAGATACAGATACAGATACAGATACAGATACAGATACAGATACAGATACAGATACAGATACAGATACAGATACAATCAGATCAAGGCTTGTTAGTTAGTTAGTTCGTTATCTCTTAGCTGGCCAAGGAACACGCAACCAAGCCCCATCCCCATCCCCATCCCTACCCCCTTCCCCTCCCCACCTTCTTCTTGCCCCTTGTGGCACTCGAGTGCTGGCAGTTTTATGTATAATATTTAGGCTATGGTTGGGTTGTGGGGTTGGTTGGGTAACGGTACCTTATATTGCCCATGTACGTCAGTCACACACACACACACACACATACACATTTATAGAGAGGAGCGAGTTTTGGGCAGGGGTGTGGGTTTGGGGTGCGGGTTCGGGATTGGTTGGGTCTGGGGCTTGATTGACGTTGACTGCTTGGTTGGGTAAATGAAAAGAAAAATTGCCAGCAAATGAAGAAAGCAAGCAACAAAAAAAGAAAACACAAGAAAAAAAAGTGTACAGAAAAAAGTCAAAGGAAACAGAGGCAAAAAAATCGTGCACATGCCAAAGGAAAAATCGTGGCAATAAGAAAACGCAGAAGTAAAAGGAAAAAAAAGCGAAATGAAAAAAGAAAAAAAAGTAAATATCCTTGGCATGGCCTGACCACCCAACCGCCCACCCAACCACCCATCTACAGGAAAAGCAGCAGTAGCAGCAACAACAACAAAGTTTTTGAAGAAAATTGTGACTTTGAAGTGCGAGGCAACATTTGGACGGTAAAAGACGGTTAGTGGGTATAGAGGGGTGCAGTGGTAAGGGGTGTGCAGTGTGTGTGTTTGTGTGTGTGCCTGTGTGTGTGTGTAGTAGGTGAGTGTTGGTCGAGGAGGGGATCGGGGCGCATCATTAATGTAAGCAACGCAAAGACAAAATTTGTATGGGCGTTAGCAGTGGCTCATGTGTTTGTCTCGCTCGCACGCACGCTTAGCAGAGCCGCAACAACAACTGCAATGGCGACAATTTAACGCTTGCGTCGACGTTGGCGTCGCTGCTGTCGTCGTCGCCGTCGTAGCTGGCAACGCCCCGCGCTCGTGCGAGCGAGATGGCAACGGCGAGGCGAGAGTACAGCGAACATGTGGAACGCATGGAATCCATGTGGAATGCAGCACTGGGAACAGTTTTTGCGGCCGTTTTTCCGTTTTATTTTACGTGTGTGTGATTTTATTATTATTTTTGTTTTTTTCTTTTCAATTTTTGCCCGTCCGACTGTCTGTCTGCCAAGTCATTTTCTTTGTTATGCGTGTGTAAAAAACTGAAATTTATGTAATGCAAACAACAACGACGACGACTCAAAAAAAGGCAAAACAACAACGAAAACAAAAATAAACCAAAAATCAAAATGTCCAAATATGCAGAAATCCAGAAGAAGAAGCAGAGTAAAAACTGCATTATTTATCGCATTTATCGACGAGTCACTTAAATATGTATTTAAAAAACAATAATGCCCGCCTTGTTGCTGCTGCTGTTGTTGTTGTTTTTGTTGTTATTGTTGTTAATAAATCAGAGAATAAATATTTCAATCTTTAATTTCACGCTTTATTTATGCATATTTATATGTATTTTTTCATATATACAAATATATTATTTACGAAATTATAATTCTTGTCGCGATCATTTTTCAACACAAGTGGCACATTCCAAAACATTTAATGCTGCATTTTATTGTCTCCACTTACACACACACACACTCACACACACAAATAGATTAAATGGGCATTTTATCAAAGCATTTTTTATACAAATTAATCAAATTATTTTAATTTTATACTAATTAATCAAATTAAGCTGCGCCTTTTGTTGCCCGTATTTTCAGACTGAAATCACACACAATAAACAAAATCAACAATTTTTAAGGGACCTTTGTTTATTTTTTCTTCCGTTTTGTTTTCTTGTGTCTCTTTTGGCCTTTATCAAGAAAAATCCAAGTGAGATCTTAACATAAAAGCTAACGCTATTCACATTGATCAGCTTATGATTTATGCTGCAGTTAAGATCATAATAAAAGATCTAAATGATTCTTATCGCAGACAAATTTGATTTACAACAATTGCTGCCAAAAATCAATACATTTAATTATATTATATAACATATTATTCATAGAGGAACCTTTGGTTGTAGGTCGAATGGCTTCTGGATTTCATCATGTCAAATTTATCAGGCTAAATGACAAACCGAACAAAGATCATCACCGAGTTGACCGCTTAGCAAAATCAGCTTAGACAAAGGGCCCTAGAACTAAAGGGCCAATCAAAATATCTCTTGATGTGTGTTTTCTTTTGAATTTTTGTGTTTTTATTTTTGGCATATACGAAAATTTCCCAATGGCCGAAACAATGACAACTAATCAATTTTGAATAAATATGTTGAAAATTTGTACAAAAACCACTTGTTAGTTTGACGACGCTGTTTAGCATAAGTTCCCCCTCCCCCTCCCCCTCCCCCTCCCACTACCACTTCTCCATCTCCAACTCCACCCCAACTGAATGGCGGTCAACATCAAAAGTGTGGCCCCGGGCTCAACACTATACACTGTACGCAGAGGAAGAGGGGAGGAAGAGTTGTGTGTGCTAGAAATCATAATAAACACACACGCCACACATTATCAGCAAAGTGCAGCACGGTGGCTGCTGCTGCTGCTGCTGCTGCTGCTGCTGCTGCTGCGGTGTCCATTAGCTGAAGCCAAGAATTAAGTTGAGTTGATAAATAAAATGCCAAAAAGGCAGCCCAGCGTGAAAGATGAAAAACGATCTGATCAGAAAACATAGCGCACCAGCAGGAGCAGCAGCCGCAGCAGCAGCAGAAACAGGACCAGGAGCAGCAGCCATATCCGCACGTGTCGCCAGTCAAATCGGCGAGCGACAGCAGACAACCACCAGCAGCAACAGCACTGACAGCAGCAACAACAGCAGCAACAACAGCAACAACAACAAAAACAAGGGCAAACTAACTTGAAAAGTGAACGATAGCCGAAATTGGAATGCTCTGTCCTTGAGGGCAACTCACAAACTAAAATCGAGAATAAATTCTTGTCGCAAAATATTAAAAAAAAAAACAAAAAACGACAAACAACTTTTTTCTTTTCAAATAAAAAAAAAAGAAACAAATTTTAGTTTAAGAAAAGGAATTGTTAAGTTAGTTAAATTAAAATTAAACAACAAATTAAGAAAAAAAAGAAAAGAATAGAAAATAAATATAAAAAAGGGAAAATTATTTAATATGTTGAAAAGATAAAAAAAAAAATTAAAAATAAATACACAAAAAAAAAAAATATTAACAAAATTATTTATGTGCTGATATTTTTAAAACATATAAATAAATTGTATTATATATTATATATGTATATATATATATATACATATATATTCAGACGTGAGTTCAACAAATATGCCAATTAAAAGGACGAATTGCCACGACATCAGTTAAGCCTGTGAATTCCTTGGATTGTGATTAATGAGACACTAGCTAACTAAGATTGTGATGCACTATTTGATTACCCTTTTGACTCCACCAGCTGCAGCATGGATGACATATGCCCCAATCGGATGATACCCTTACGGCGATGCCGCCCACAAACAGCTAAAATCAAAATAATGAGCAGGGCGTGTGCCTGGGAACTGAAAACTCAAAACGTTTTCTGCTTTGATGGCTGCTTCCGTGTGTGTGTGCTGTGTGTTGTGTGTGTGTTTCTTTTTTTTTTTTTTTTTGGTGGGGTTTATGTGCCGCTAAAAGGCGCAACGAAGTCGTCGCCCGTTGCAGATTAAAAACAATTTCTGCCGGGGCTAGCATCTCAATTTGCAGGTTTCCTATTGCTGGAGACCGGGGACGGTTAAAGGGGACGGGGGACGAGGGACGGGGGGAACCAGTGGCAGTCCCAGGCCGCAATGCACTCGACGAAGCCTCATAAATACCGAATTAGTTGGTAATTCTATAAGCAACACGCGCCCATTGATGGATTGGCTGCCAGTTGCTTGACTCGCCTCCGGTTGCCACTGCCTGCCACTACTTGCCACTGCATCCCCTTGCGTCGCGTCGCCTCTCGCCACGTCTTGTCTCGCCTCGTCTCGTTAGACGTGGGCGCGTGCTAGATAATAAAAAGAGGCACGAGCGGCAAATTGTATCTGTGAGATACACGTAAATACAATCGCATTGCGATTGCTGCTGTCGATTTGAGGCGCGTGCCACATGCGGACGGAACGTGAAGCGGTAAGCGGCAAGCGGAGAGCGGGGAGCGACAATTAGCCGCAAATGGCAAATGAATTTTCATTTTTAATTATCATAATTAATAGAAAGATGAAAGCTCTTACACACACGCACGCACACACGCACGCACACTCGCACACAAATACACTCAAGCCAAAGGAATTTCTGTGCGCCAAGACAATGCCGGAGATTAACAACACACACAAACAAACACACACACACACACAGCAGCAGCAGCAGCAGCAGCAGCCACAGTCACTCTGACCAGGCTCATTAAAAACATAAAAAAAAGAGAAGAGAATAAAAAACTACAATCAGGCATACTTATGGCAAAAAATCGGAGGAAAAAACATATTCACTGCGAGGCGTGGCAAACTGTGACTGCGACTCTTTATGAGCTGAATTAATGGTTTATGATGATGATGGCCGCCGGACACGCTGACGTGCCTCCCTCTCCGTCCCGCCTCGCCCCGTCCTATCCTGCCCTGCCCTACCCAGTTCGAGGAGTCGCTGGCAAGCACCTGGTGCAGGGCAAAAGGGGCAGGGGCAGGGGCAAACGGCGATCCACAGCACATCCAGAAGCCCCAAGCCAAAGCGACTCGTGCCCATAAATAGCTTTTGTATATGCGACACAAATACACTGCCACAGAACATCATAAAAAAAAACATATAATAATAGAACTCAAATATATATATGGACTTTTAAGGTTATCTAAGCGAATGCAGATAAGATTAGAAATATTGCTGACCAGTCTTGTTAGGACTTACTCAAAATATAGTTTAAGAGTTAATTTAATTTATTACTCGTATGTATGAATCAGTTTTGGGCAGCTTGTAGATACTTTCTGCATCTAAAAGAAAAGTTTGATTTCGGAAGGAAAGTTTTCAGGAAGCGCTGAAAATAATAATAATAATAATAATAAGAATAATAAGAATAATAAAATATCTGAAAATCCCAGCAAAACTTCAAGTTTCTAGCCCATTATGTATATTCAATTAAATCATTTTAAAGCATATGAAATTAAGTTGAAACTTGCCAATATATTTAAATCAAGATGTAAATGCTGAGTTCAAAGTGTCTTTTAGCGTAGACAATTTCTAGCTTCAATCTTTGAAATGCTGAAATGTTATATTCCAAGACAAGGATCAAGACCAGGACCCATTCTCCATTTGCTAAAAATGTTGGTTTTATTTGAGTTAGGGAATGAAAAAGAATTTGATGTTGTTTTTATATATATATTATTCATCTGATCATATTTTTGTGAACTTTTTACAATTATTTTAGTTTATAATTAAAAAAAAGAATTAACCAGTTTGCTCATATATATATATATATATATATATATATATATATATACATATTTATACATATACAGATATACACATTTATATGTATATATATATAAATATATATATATATATATATATACATATATGTATATATATGTATGTATTTATATATGTAGTATATATGTATATGCACGAATGTGTCTGCATGTACATACATATAAGTAGCATATACAGTTATACTCACTTAAATATTATCAACTTATTTTTCTTGATTTTTGTTTTGTTTCATATTTCGTCTTCGCTTAAAATGTATGCCCAAAAAAATGCACTTATTTCTAGTTAGTTTCTAAATGTTTCTTTTGTTTCAGTGTATAGCGTAATATCGTTCATGTGTGTGTGTTTTTGTGTATGTGTATGTGTATGAGTATGTATGTGTATGTGTGTGAGTGTGTGTGTTTGTGTGTGTGTGTGTTTGTGAGTGTGTGTTTTACAAACAAAATGGATACGCTTAGAATACAATTAAATTGAACTTAAAACTAAACAAAAAAATTAAATTTAAAAAAAAAAGTATCTCTTCTTCTTCTTCAAGCACATTGAACTAATCAAATGTTTGTATGTATTTATTTGTATGTGTGGATGTGTGTGTATTTTAACATTAGAAACTGTTTCTCAATTATGTATATTAAATATGTATAAACGGTTTTTTGTTAGCATACTTTACGATGAACATATATACACACACACATATGTATATATATATATATATATATATTTATATACATATATATATATACATATATAAATAGATATACATATATATACGTAAACTTCTTAAACTTATACTAAGTTGTTTTTTTTTTTGTTTTTTTTTTGTATTTTCAAAAGATTTCCGACTTTTAGTTATCCGTTTTTAGTTTTGTACATGTTGAAAATTATATTCATTATAAATATTTATTTTTTGCGTTTTGCTTCGTTTTGGATTGTGGCATGATTTTATTTTTCTTTATAAATACTACATGTATATGTATATAAATATACATACATGCATATATGTATATGTACATACGTATATATATATTTACTTGCAATAAAATTCGCTATATAAGTGTATATTATATAGTGACCGTTGATTTATTCCGATTTAGTTTCTTAAGTTCTAATACTTTTGCTTTGCTTTGAAAGTCTGAAATGTGAATTCATTTATAAGGTGTTTGCATTTTGTTTTTGCTTTGCTTATCATAATATTTACTATATATATATATTTATATATATATATATATATATGTATACATATTTATATAAATATGTGTGTTATATAAAGCCGACAAAAATGATGCTTTGAACTTTTAAACTTGCTGTCACAATGAAATTCATTTCAATATATATTTTTGTTTTCATTTTTTTTTTTATTCGTTTTTGTTAGCTAAAAAATGATGCTTGCTTTAAGAACGGTGAATTCGTTTTATGTATATTAAAACTTGCTTAGTTTTTTTTTTTAAACTTTTTTTTTTGTTTTTTTTTCTTTTTATATATGATATGAAACACTGGCTTTGTGGGGCGTTCTGTGAAACTTTGATACAAAATAAATATGTGTGTTAACAAAACTAAACAGCTGCCAAAAAATGGAATCGAATCTTTATACAAACCGAGGTGAAGGTAACTGATAAATCGCCCCACTTAAAGAAAGCCAGCAGCTATATGTAAATAGGTATTATCAGAACTATGCCCCGCCCACGCTCTACTTGCCCATCCTGCCAAGAGATGGTCTGTATATTGCATTTGTTTTTCCTTCTTATTAATTTGTATTATTTTACATATATATTTTTTTATTTTTATATTTTTTGTTTTTTGTTTTTTTTTTTTTGTTTTGTATTTTAAATTTTGCTCACTTACATTTAGTTGCATATTATTTACGAGTTTTAACAAATGTGTCGGGTTTTTGCTTTATGTTTATCTTCTTAGTTTATCACTCATTTTCTTCGTTGATCCTGGCTGCTTAAGTTATACTATATACATACCTATGTACATATATAGTATACACACATATGCATGTCTTATATATACACATCTGTCTGTGTATTGCGTGCTCTAATTTAATACACACACATAGCAATCTATTAATGCATAAATGTAAAAAAAAAATTATTAGCTAGCAAAAAAAAAATAAAAAAAATAGGTATTTATATATTATATATATATATATATATATATATATATATACATAAATATATATATATATATATTATTTTAAAGTTTGTCTTTCATATACATACATATATGAGAGAATGCAGCGCCCGTTCTTTGAGAGACAGAGAAAGAGATTAGGAATGGGTAAGACAGACAGAGAGAGAGAGAGACAGAGATAGATAGTGAGAAAGAGAGGTCAGATATGTATGTGATGAGGAATCACAATTAGCCATAGGCGACATGATCGTGTCCATGCACCTCAGCCATATCCTCCTGCTGATGATCCTCCTGATGCTGCTGGTGCTGTAGGTGTTGCTGTTGTTGTTGCTGTTGTTGCTGTTGTTGTTGTTGTTGTTGTTGGTGTTCCTGCTGCTGCTGCTGCTGATGGTATTGCTGCGCAGGCGACTGCAGCTGCAACTGCGGCTGTTGTAGCTGTTGCTGTGGCTGTGGCTGTGGCGAGCGTCCGCTGCTGGCGCTGCTGCCGCCACTGCCGCCGGAGCTGCTGCAGTACTGGAACAGCAGATTCTACACCATATTCGCATACTTATCCTGTGGCGACATGTAGTCAAGGCTGTTCTGCGAGAATGCCTGCGCCGAGACGGTGCCCGTAAACGATGGCGACGGCGACAGACCAAAATTGGATGCCGTATAACCCGAATGGCCCATGTTATAGTTGACCTGATTCTGATTGCTAAAGTACTCCATCTGAGAGTAGTAGCTGGGGGCCTGGGCATAGTTATTGGGATACTGCTGGTACTGATTGTGCCAGAAGTTGTACGAGTCGTGATTCGACATGTATGCCGAGTGCGCCGAGTGGTGTGCCGATGCCGATTGCGCGGACTGTGCGGCATGCGCCGCTGCTGCCGCCGATTGTGGCGACATTGGCGTAATTGGCGGAGAGGGTGTCGTAATGCTGCTGCTGCTATCCATTGGCGTTATATTGCCGCCCGGCTGCAGCAGGCGCGGATTGCTGCCCGCCGCCGTGCCATAGATGCTGTGATGATGATGTGCACCAGCCCCAATATCGCCGCCCGCATCCTTTAACGTGTCATACGGCGAACGCAGTGTATCACCAGAGACGCCAACGCCCACACCGCCAACGCCGCCGCCACCGCCGCCGCCGCCGCCGACGCCAACGCCACCGCCTACACCGCCAACGCCAATCCCTACGCCGGCGCCGTTGTTGCCGCCCACATTGCCATAGCCGCCGCCGAGATGTTCCTTCTTGCACACAATGCTCACCGGACTGACGGACGTCGCCGGCGTCGGCAGCAGCGGCGACGAGTTCTGATGCGCTGCCGTCACATTCAAGGCAGCCGCCGCAGCCGCTGCGGAGATGTGCGAATGTGAGTTGCCCGGACCGCTGTTGTGGCTGCCGCCGCTGCTGCTGCTGGGCGTTGAGTTGTTGTTGTTGTTGTTGTTACTGTTGGCGCCAGCATTGAGGAAGGAACTGTGATGTGACTTAATGGACTGCGCCGCCGCAACGGCCGCAGCGCTAACAGCGGCTGCTGCTGAGCTGCTCGCATTGCCGCTCGCATTGCTCGAGCTACTTTGGCCAGATCCGCTCTGCTTCTGGCTGGATTTGTTGGCGCTGTTGTTGTTGTTGTTATTGCTGCTGTTTGAACTGTTGTTGTTGCTGCTGCTGTTGTTGTTGTTGCTGTTGTTGTTGCTGTTGCGGCCACCATTGGCGGAGTTGTTGCAGCTGCCGCTGCCACCGCCACTATTCTTGGAGCTGCTCAAACTGTTCGATTGCTGTTGCTGCTGCAACTGCTGGCGACACTTGGCCCGTCGATTCTTGAACCACACCTGCAACAGACAAAATAAAATACAATTCTTAATTGCGTTTGACCTTGGATTGAACCCATAACGAAATTTATAATACTACACTAAGTGCCAATCAAAATCGATAACTCAATTCAGCTCAGCCACGTGCAACGCGACAATTATTTGCTTAGTCAAGTGTGAGTGTGCGGTCTCTCTGTGTGTGTGTGTGTGTGTGTGGCTGCCAACGGCTGCAATTTTCCCACATCAATTAGTTTTCTGGACTGGCAATGAATAAATTATATGAGCTGCTTGCCGCCGGAGCAAAGGGGCACAACTCGCAACTTGCAACTCAAAACAACAAGTGCAAAAAGTCACGCGCTTCCCGCCGCCGGGCTAAAAAGAAAAGTTACATCAACAGCCGACGGTCGAGAGTCCGAAAATTGACTCGATTATGTTTGTACGCCCTCGTTTCCGCTTGCCTCCTGCCTCCTGCCTCCTGGCTGCTGCCTGAAGACAACAATAAACAGCCCATAAAGCGGCACATTCGAGCGCAAGGAATTCACTTAGCCTTGTTTGTTATGCTTAAGGGGCTGCAAACAATCCGCTAAGTGCAGGCATCACAGCCCCGAGTGTGCCCAGTACCCAGGGTAACCAACTTCAACCCACAACTCCCTTACAGGATCAACTTCTCCACCCCACCGCCCCGACTCCGCCCCCGTCTCTACGACTCTTCGTGCAGCACACCGCAACGCAAGCGAAATGTTGTTTCAGTGATTTGTTATTTGGGGTTGGTGTTGCTTGCTAATGGCTTGTGCTTTGGTAAACAGCAGAATTTATTACCGTACCGACATAGCCACCGCACAGCCCCGCAGCACCACCCATACAACTCCAGCCACCCGCACCACCCCAGCTAAAGAACTTGATGGCATATTTCCCAAAGTTAACACTTGCCACGCGGCGGCTGTGGCCACTCGAGCGTTTCATTGCAGTCGTAACGCAACATGGCATGGGTGTTGGCTGGGGCAGGCGGTGAGGTGGAGTGGTGGAGAGAGGCACAGGGGGAAAGTGGGCGGTGGATGGAGGTTTGAGCGGTGATTTTGCTTGAAGGGGCGTGCCGCAGCTACGCACTTGACGAAAAAAGAGCATTAAACAAGGCGTATCAAATTTCATTATTTGTCAGCACCACACAAAACGCCCACTCCACCACCCAACCTGCCCGCCTCCCTCTCCCCCTCTCTCTCTCTCTGTCTCTCTCTGTCAGTTTGCCGCTTTCCGCACGCTGTGCTTCAGTCGCTGCTTAAAACTCAATTTCAATTTCTAATTTAATTTTGCATTTTGAAAAATCTGCTTTGTGTTTTGACTTTGACGAACGTGAAAAGAATATGTATATATATTTATAAATATATATACATATATATATATATATATATATATGTATTTTTCTCCTTTTGCATTTTGCGTTTTCTTGTTTGAAATCGTTTAATGAGCTGCGCAAATTTCATAACATGTTCTAAGCCTGGGAATTTTTGCAAGCTTTGACATAAAAATGTTGCTTCAAGCAGAGATGAAAAATGCAAAAAATCATTTTGAAATTCCCAAAAAGATTCGATTGTGGCTCTAATGAACTTTGGCTAACATCAAAGCAATTTAGTCTGCCCCGTCCCTGTTCCGCTTTTCTCTCTCATAATTGTAATGAAGAGGGTTTCAATAGCTTGATTTTCATTGATGTTGATTTCAGTGAATCTAATATTGAAACTGGAGCCATGAAAGAAGCAATTGATACTTGTTCAAGTGGATAATGCACGAGATTTCACAGAAAAACTGAAGAACAATTTTTTTGCAGATTGCTCGACGTAGTTTTGCTAATTCTCAGGGCACATATCATATTTAAGGAAAAGTGATATTTATTTAATAAGTATTTTCAGTCTGATAATTATAGTTCCAAGTGAATTTCGTAGAAGAGACTTTTTACTTGTTAATACAAAAGAAATATATAATTTTTAGTTTAAAGTTTTTTAACTTGAAAACTTATCAAATCAAGTCAATTTTGACTTGCTTCATCAAGTTGTGTAACTGGAAAAATGATGTGCTTTAAGCAATGGCAAATTATGCAAGACTTTGCATAATAAATAAATCAATGCGCATTTAAAACATTCAATTCAGTTTTGATTTTATTGTTGTTGTCGTTGTTGTTGTTGTTGTTGAACCTTTGGATGCAGATCTAAAAAGGAATACGAGTGTGTATTATGTGGACTGCTCGTGAGGAGAGAAAAGCGACTGAAAATGTTAATCCGCAATGGGAAAATTAATTTTATAAAACAGCTGTGCGCGTTACGCACATACACACACACACATACACATACACATACAGACACACGCACACTCGAGCACATAACAAAGTTTTTAGTCGTCCTGTGCCATATCCTGTGCCCGCTGCATTGCGCTATCATGCGGCAACGGCAGTGACAACGAGACAAATCCTTTTATAAGAGCGAACAACAACAACTAGCGACAAAAAATTAGAAAAGAAAAAAAAAAAAAGAGAAAAGAAAGGGGGAAAATGTGAAAATGCCTAGCAAAGAGTTACGAGTTGCGAGTTGCGAGTTACGCCTGGGATCGGGCAACGATTTTTTGGTGTTTTTGGCTCTCTCTCACTCTCACTCCTTTTGCAGCGGCAACTAGGTGCCTGGATCAACTAAAATGGCTGCCTTTTGTTGTTGTTGTTGCTGTTGTTGCCGCTGTGGACAGCAACCGCGAAACTCCGTCGGCTGCTGCTTCAACCCCCGACGGCGAAAAATCGAACAGCTGAAACGGAGGTGACAATAAGGCCATACGCAGAGGGAGTAGATGCTGGCAGGGATATGGCGGGGGGGACAAGGCAAGCTCCTGCTTGTGATTTATGATTGCGATGGCAGCCCTCAACGCGCCCTCTCGCACCCCTCGCAGCAGCAGCAGCAGCAGCAACAGCAGCGACGGCGAATGAAAACATTAGGGCGTAAATGTTTGCTCTGTTCTGGTGCAGATAAGCTGCGTAAAATTATTACGTTATTTGTATTGGTTGCAATCAGCCAGCCCAGTCGCCCACCTCTTTTTTTTTTTTGGCCCGTACTGTATTACGGTACCGTACCGTACCGCATTGTACCGTACTGTACTGTACCGTAACGTAGTGGTGCTGGTTGCGGCACTACAACTGCAACACTACTGCGGCAAGTACCACATAAAGATGCCTATCATTCAATTAATATTTGCCAGGGCAAGCGGCGCAGAGTCGTTAATTTTTTTTTGTTGCCATTTGTGAGAAATGATTATTTATGTGCGACGTGGGCCGCTTCTGGTTGCTGCCAGCGCAGACAGCGCGATGGTGGTAGGTGGAGCCTTGGGGGCGAGTCAATTAGAGGCGTCTCTGACTCTGCCCCTGTCGCTGCCACTGCCGCTGCCACCGCTACTGCTACTGCCTCTTGCCAACTAGTTTTGTCCGCCTTGCCGTGCCTTGCCTTGCCTTGCCTTGCGTACCTACTAATTGAGTTGCTTGGCTTCCTTGGGCTTCCACCAGACAGTTGCATGCAACACTCGATTTTCATGTCGACGGTTGTTTCTGCTGCTGTTCGGGCCTCTGTTCTTGTTGCCACATTAGGCGTTTCGACTATTCGCTTTTTTGAGGGGGGCTTTTTACGGCACTTTTCTAGCTGCCGCTGTAATTCAATATGCGCCACAGTATTGTTTGTAGGTGTTGCTTTACACACACACACACACACACACACACACAGTCACAGTGGAGCAAAATATGGCAAGACGATAGCATTTTTAAAAGCTGTGATAAGCAAAAATCACAAAGTTATAAGTAAAAAGTTGGATCATTCATTTGATAAATTCAGTAATTAAATGAAAATATGAATTCAACATTTTGAGGCCACAGTGCAAGCTATGATAGAGACGAAGAACAAAACTGTGTGGGCGGGTGTGTGCGAGTGTGTGTGTGTGTTGGGTTTGTGGAAAATCTATACAATTGTCAATGCACTTTCCCAATGCACGCCTTTCTCTGTGCTGGCATTCAGCGTGTGCATTACGAAAATCAATTGCGTAAAAAACTAAACAGCAAACTGACCAGGGACACATGGACAGAATGTGTGCTTTAAGCGAAGTATCCATTGCATTAGGCGCAGCAGTTGTGTTGTTGTTGTGTGTGTCCTGCAGTGTATTGTTATGTCCTGGCTGTGCTCGCCGTTAGGCTACGTGTCGTTTTTCACTTGCCCGGCCACTGCAGGGGCTTCCCAAATGGGCCAACGACCGGAACAGAACAGAACAGAACCGAACCAAACAGAACACAGCCGGACCGCAGAGCGGAGCCAGCTTGTAATGTCGGGGCACGTCCTTGGGTTTTGAGGTCCTTAAATTACACGCGAAGGCAAATGCAAACAAATCAATGGACATGTCAACAATTGATCGATACATGCGGCTGTGTTTGCCTTTCACATTAGGTGACAATCGTCCAATAATTTCTCAAAAACTGAGAAACCTTAACTCAAATTTCCAGCTATTGTCGAATTTAGTTTTTTTTTGGCCATTTGGCAGTTTGGCCGACGGCGCTAGCGAATTATTTACTTAGGATACGTTTGGCTGTCAACACACACCAAGCGAGACAGTTAGATTGGGGTGAGAGAGGGAGAGGAGGCACCTAAGCAAACAAGCAGAGATGCTGCATCCTTGCACCTAGCCCAACAGATCTGCTTGGCACAAATTAAGTTGTCACAGTTGTTGCTGCTGCTGTTGCTGCTGGCCGCATTTGTGCGCCGGAGAAAGGAAAAAAAATTAGCGCAAATTATGCGCAGCTAATGCGCAAAGTAAACTCAAATAAACGCAATTGTAGGCTGGTGTGTGTGTGTGTGTGTGTGTCCTTGCCACTGCTTCCTGTTACAATGTCCTGTGTCCTGTTTGTCCAACCCTCTGAATGATTTGCAGCAAATGCCTTGTGCAAATATAAAAAAGTCGACACTCATCGTTCTGCTTGCAACATTTCCCATTTCCCATTTGGTTCTTTGCTTCTTTCGGGGCGCAGTTTGACATTCAAAATATGCCAGGCAATTGTTCTCATTTTCGAATTCTATTTGCGTAGCGATTTTCTTGTGGAAAATTCATGAATTCGTTACTCGCAAGCACATTTGTGCCACGCCCACACACACACACACACACATAGATACACAAGAAACGCATTTGGAGTTAGGCAATCTGTTGGCTGTTGGTAATTTGTTTGCTTTATGGATTTGCCAACTTTGATTTTCGAGGGCGTCTTTTGGCTCGACATATGCTTAATTAAACAATTGCCACTGACACTCTACCCAATGCAAACACGACTTAAATCAAGCAAACACACATGCTGCTGAGGGGAGCTTTTCCTTTACACACGCACACACACTCACACACACTTAAACACACTCTCCAAGGCGTTGAGCCATTCGGAATCGAAGTCAATTTCTACACAGAGAGCAGGTGTCACAAGAGCAGTCAACAGGTCAAGTAATAGACTTATATATATTGTCTTATTTGACATCTGAAAAGGAATTAAGTTCACTTAAACTCATCTCAAATAGTTTAAGAAAAAAACTTTAAACAAATGTTTCGCATCAATCGCACTCTTAATCAAAGTTAAGGTAATAGATTCCTAAAATGCTAAGCAATCTGTCAAATGATATTAATTGTCTGTCTGATTCAAATAAATTCAATTCAAATTGTTAAAATGTTGTCAACATTTCGAATATTTCGAAATGGCTCCATTTTGAGCTGGGTTGTGAATTTGTCAACGACAAAAATTAATTTTCATAATATTCTCAAAATCATTCACTCAAAAATGTGGATATAAAAGTTATCGGACTACGAAATGATTGAGTAAATGATGTGGATATAAAAGTTGAACACCTTCAACATGATTATATATGTATATTATATGAATTGCCTATTATTATGATAATGAATACATATTAGTTTAAAGAAAAAAAAACACAATTCCGTTATTAAACGACTTTTCACACTTTAAGAAGACTCTGTTAGCAAAATTTGTTTTGTATTCCGATAATTAATTTTTTGTTTTCTTTTTTTTTTGTTTTTTTTTTTATGAAGATAAGTTGATGGCTTATTAGGTGTGTGACTAACCTGTACTCTGGATTCGGGCAGATTTATCTTTAATGCGACCTCCTCGCGCATGAATATGTCCGGGTAACGTGTCTTGCCAAAGAGCGCCTCCAAAACATCGAGCTGGGCCCGTGTGAATGTTGTCCTTTCCCGACGCTGTTTTCTCGTGTTGACGCCTGTAAAATGTGTTTAAATAATAATAAAAGAAAAAGCGTACATTAGCTACCATTTTCAAATAGACGAGTGCCTAACCAAATGTGCTGAAAGTTGGGGCAACCAAACATATATGTATATATATATACATATAAGTACTTATGTATCTCTCTATATATATATATACCTATATATTTATATGTGTGCATATATTGCGCATACGCATCCTGGGCAAATGGAAACTTTAATTAACATGCCGAATCGGAATTCTTGTGTGTGTATGTGTGTGTGTGTGTGTTTTTTTCTTGTCATACTTTTCCCAGTGTTTTTGGCTTTTTATTTGTACCGACAGGCAAACCGTTATTCTTAGCAACCCCTATAAAAAATTCCACCCCTAAAAGCGTTCTGTGTTTTGAACCAACCCCGCACAGCAGCAGCGGCAAACCCAAAATTTCTTCTATATGAATGTTTATATATAATATACTCACGCACACACACACACACACAAGTATGTATATAAAAGCGACTGTGTGTGTGTGTGTGTGTGTGCTAAGCCGTGGCATTGTTTGTTTTTGCCGGGCAGCCGTTTGTCGGTGCGTGTCTGCTGTGCTGCTGTCCCAAATATTCAGAGAGAGCACCCCTTTTTGGCCAGGGCATGACAAAATGCCTTTTCAATTCGAACCGAACCCCCCGCTCACCGCGCTCACCCCGCTCCACCACGCACACCCTGCCATCCAGCCACCCTGTCTTGAGCTAGCTACACATGTATGCCCATCTCTGTCTGGCGCACGTGTGAAGTCTTTGGCTCTATCAAAAATTAATGAGTTAGTCATTTTGGTCATGAATTTATAAATTGAATAAAAACTTAACTTCACTTGGCTCGCGTATCGCCTTTGCCACTGCCACTGCCTCACCCTCTACCTCTACCTCTACCTCTGGCTCTGTCTCTGCCCCTACCTTTGCCTTTGCCTCTGTCTCTGTCTTTGCAGCTGCCGCTTTTCGTTGTTGCTTTTAGTTTATTTTCATTTTTATTTTGTCGCTTTCAAAATGGTCGCCACAGCAGTGGTTGTTGTTGCTGTTGTTGTTGCTGTTGTTCTTGTTGTTGCTGGTTTAAAACAAAATTAATTGCAATTTGTAGTTTGGTTTTTGCGACGCACAACAACAATAACAAAATCAGCCAAGAGCATTTTTTTTTCTTTTCTTTTTTGGTTTGTTATTTTTTATTTTTTTATATGTTATTTTGTGGTGCCCCGAAACCTTGGAAAATTAACTGCGCCCATTGGTTATTTTGTTGTTTTCATATTTATCAGTTTTTGTTGTTTATATGTTTGTTTGTTTTCTTTCTGGAATTGATATTTGCTCAAGCTTCAAACTGACTCGCAGCATATACATACCTGAATAGTAAAAAGACCAAGGCTGATCTGAAATGATATCCAAGTTTCAGCTGCTAATGAGTCAATATTTAGACAGCTCTCAACTAAAAGTTGATGTCGAATTTCAATCAAAGCAGTTTTTCACATCTTTCTTATTTGTTTTTCATTTGTATTAATAATTATGATTACTATATTTATGCTGTCGATTTATGTTGAAATCCCTGAATTACTTATCAAATGTTTAGGTATATATCCCAGAACTGTATTTCTGCTGTCATTCACAAAATATTTATTCATCTAAACGGGTACTCATTTCACATAAATTTTCTTTAACTCTGAGAATTTCTTATTGTATTCTCTTTTTGTCAATTGCACAAGCCGAGCAAATATGTGCCTTATATAACACGAGTATATCATCAATCGTCAGGTTCTGCTTTAACTCTGCTTATTACAAGTTGAAATAAATATGAATTTATTACATTCGATTGTGTATTTTTCTTTCGACTCTGTCTTCTTCTACTTTCTGACTGCTTCATTTATATATTTTTTTCTTTTTCTGCGCAAATCTTTTGTTGGCTTTAAAGTTTTTTCTTTTTCTTTTTTGTTGGTTTGCTTTTTAGCATTTTGTAGCATTTTTGTCAGGTTTTTGTCATTTGCAGCGTCACCAAAATGAGACAAAAAACCCAAAAAAAAAATAAATAAAAACTAAATAAAATAAAATAAAAAGATGAAAAAAAAAAACCGGAACCCAAACACTCGACTCATGGATTCCCAGAGCTGAGATTCGACTTCGACTTCAGCTTCAGCTTCAGCTTCAGCCTCAGCTCATTATTCATTTTGACAATTCAACTGATAATGATGCAATCGATGCGAAACGGCATTGAAAATCATTTTGTGCGACAACTGGGCTGCACATCGACATCGACAACGACATCGACATCGACATGCCCCAAACTCAATACTCAATACTCAATACCCATTCCGAGTAACGTTTTTCCCTATATTGCCCCAAACGTCATCCTGCGCATGCAAATTGAGTTATCTGGCAAAACGGCGTCTGCTCATGCGCCCCATGTATCATTTATAACTGAAGAGGGGCTGAGTTACGCGGGGGTTGGAGGAGGGGGGGAGAAGTGTTAGTTGAAGAGATTTGTGGTTGGTTCCCCACATTCAACTTTCAGCACATTGTTTTCGCTCAGTTCTTACGTGTGTATTTTTGTTGTTTTTCTTTCTTTTGTTTTTTTTTTTTACCAAAATTGCAATGCGATATTTACCCCACATACCTTGGGAGAACCCAACGGCCTCCAGTCCGTGTGGCAGGCCGAAGGGACCCAACGATGGCATCGGCATGCCCGGCGGCAGCGGCCCATGCGGCACCGAGTGGTGCGGATGTGGGCCGCCATAGCTGTGCGGATGTGGTCCCAAATCACCTGATTTGAGAAAGCCCGCCGCCATTAAGGCTTCCGTTGAGTGCAGCGCCACGTTGATGCTGTTATTTATATCCTTTGGCAGATCCTTTTTCTGACTTACTGCTGAGCTATCACGCTCTCTCTCACTCTCGTTCTTTCTCTGTCCCTTGAGTGCTCGTCCTCCTCTCTGTGCACCAGTGGAGCTGCGGATCTGGATCTGCGGATCTGTGTGGACGTTGCAGTCACCGCTCCGTTGTTTTCAATTAACACTTCTTGCTCGGCGTCTATCTGCAAAGGATTAATAATTTATTTACTTTGAAACGGATTATGGAGAGCAAACTGAACTGTGAATGTTATGTGACAATATTTGCAGGGCAACATGCTTTTTACATGCATACTTTGTGTGAAAAGCAGAACCCTTTGAATGCACCTCATCGTTAAATACATGCATGCACATACAGCTTCAAAGCACTGAAGAACGACCAGCTTAAGTAATTTCATCTAATGTACATTCAGTTAATTACTTTCTGCATAATTACGCATAAAAAAAGGGCAAATTCCTTTGAAATGCTGACTTGCAAATTGCAAAGAATTTTGTGATTTATGTTTTAATTTGATTAAAAGTTAGTAATTCACTTGTGGCTCGCTTATGCAACAGCTTAGCACCCGGAAAACTGAGTTGAAAAACTGTTTGCTGCTGAATTGTATTTTACTTGGTTGGTTTTTCATGTGTAGTCGAATTATGTATTCAAATATAATCTGGAATTTCACAAATTTTACATGCAACTTAAAATGGAAAATTTGTACAAAGTTGATTATAAATTTAATTATTTGTACAACTCTTTTTAGTATTTTTTCACGTAAAAGGGATATGCATGCAATGGTTTCTATATATTTTAAATTAAATCTTATTATAAATTAAATCATTTTTTCACAGTTTTAATTTCATACATATCTGCGAGACTTGAACTCCTGGGAATTTCAAAAGGTCCGCAAACAGATTGAAAATAATATTGGTAAACTTTAAACAGATATTCTCTATGCTGGTTAATCTATATTCAGACCGGCATATCCTAGCCGGTGATCAAACGAAACAACTTGAAACAATTTCAATGGGCCGCGTATACTCCTGGGGCACGAACTGAGCCGCGTTGCCACATTGGTCAGATCTGGTCGACTGGCCTGCGCCTCAATATCAATTTGAGCCAGATGTGTTATTAATTTGAGTGTGCGCGTGAGCATGTAATTTGCGGTCTGCCGACTGAGATGGAGACGGAGAAGGAGACGGAGACGGCGACGGCGAGCGTACTCCGTTTTATTGGGTATGGGTTTGGGTTTGGGTTTCGGTTTCTGTTTCGGTTTCTGTTTCGATTTCGGTAAGTTGTTATCTCAGCATATGCATATACATGTAGATTGAGGGATTCGGGTGTTCTCTGGCTCGAGTGGATGTTGCGATGAATTTGCGGCTTTGGTTTTTGGCTTTGCCGGTTTCCATTTCGCTTGCGTTCACTGGATGCATTTGGATGCATTGAGCCATGAAAACGACATGACAAAACAAAACAAATTTGTTGTTCCCATTGCAGGCTACTTAGTGTGCTATGTGTGGATCGATTTTTCGGGTAGATGCCAGACATGCATGCTTATGGATATATATATATATATATATATTTATGTGACAAATAGCCTAGCTGCATTTGCCAATTTCACAACAATGAAAGACCGCCGAGGTGTCCGTGCTAATCCCGCAATTTCACTGCCTCTCACTTCCCTACTGCCTGTCGCTGTCCCTGTCCCTATCCCTGTCCTTGTCACAATTCTCTGTCTCATTTCCACACAGTTCGTTTTCGATAGTGCTAATTTTTTTCGCCCGAAACGACCAACAATTTTAAATGAGAAAAAACAAAAATGAAGCTGGACAAAAGAGTTTTGAACTGGTCGCCGGGCATATGAGTATTAAGCCAGAATTCAGTTTGAGGTTAAGGTTCAGTTTTGTCTGCGCCTAATCTTAATACCCAAGCCATTGTCTCATCATGCCCAATACCCGATGCCTAGTGCAAAGTGCTTAATGCTCATGTGTGTGCGTGTGTGTGTGTGTATTCCTACCTCAACTCTGCACATCCCATTTCGTCCTCTTAGTGAGTGTCGAAGCTAATCCAGCGGCTAAGCACAGATCAAACATCTTCGAACCGCAAAACAGCCCAAAAAGTCTACGTCTAGGCGGTACCAGTTGGCGTGACTATCGAGTTGGGTAATCTTGCAGTGCCCTTGCGGTAAAAGACCTTCCCAGATCTGAGCTGTCCAAAAAACTCAGTTCTTAACTAACTAAATAAATTGAATATATTAGGTAATAAACATTGAACAAGTAGAAATTGAAGCTATCACTCGTCGCAGAACCTTAATAAATCTAACATTGCCAACTTGACACCTCCGAATGAGCTATCTACATATAATCATATATATAGCATGACATGTATTTGTGTCTGTATCTGTTTCTGGCTTAATTGTTTATTGCCAAATGTGGCACATACAAAGCAAAAAAAAAAAAAGTTACTAAAATAGAAACAACAAAACAAAATAGAGAGCTACGTGATCTTGTTGTCATTCGTCGCTGCTGATTATGAAAAATCATGGCAAAAAATAAAAGAGCCAAAGGCCCCGCTGGCTTTTGTGATTGCGCTTCGGGGACTTGAAAACGGGGACTCTATGCCTCTATGCCACAAAATCATTTCGGCTCGACATATATCACGTACACGCACTTTCATAAAAAATTCACTCGGCATTCGACAGACGACAGACGACAGACGACAATCGACAATCGGCATTCTGCATTTTCACTTTCAGTTTCCGGGCTGAGTTTTGCTTTGAGTTGGTTTCTTCTTTATTTCTGGTTTTTATATATTTTCTGTGTGTTTTTTATGGGTTTTTCGGTTCCATCTTGTTTTATGGCCTCTACCTTTCGAATTTGACGCCTATCCTGCTGATGCCGTCGCTATTTGGTGTGTTTGGCTTATGATTCTTGTAATGTTGTACTCGCATCTATTTTCCCTCCTGCCCCTTGCTCGTAATTACGGTCAAAATAATATTTTCAAACTACTACTGGCTGACAGCGGCGATCCGAAAGTAAACAGCCTTAGGAAAATAAACAAATCGAACGCTACCGAATCTTCCAGCTGATTGACTGACCGACTGACTGGCTGACTGACTGAATGACTGACTCGCTGAGTAAATGACTAACTGACATTTGAGCAGTGGACAATTGGTCCGATGGACCCGCACTTTAAGATCGCTGGACAACTGTCGAAACAGTAGCCCAAGCAGATCGTGTTATAGACTTGGTCTGCTCCTCTTCTTCCCCATCTTCTTCTTATTCTTCTTCATGTTTTAGTTTGTTTATCTCTGTTTTTTGTTTTTTTTTGTTGTTTTCTACGTTGTTTTTTTTTCTGATGGTACCCTGGGAAAGTGTGTAACCAAATTTTGGTGATTTTTGGCTTTGGCTACTGTTAATTTGTGCCATGGGAATATTTTTTTTGTGCCTATGTTGTCGATGCTAAAAACTCTTCGACAGTTTCAAGTTGATCAATTAATATATTTTGCATTTATTTGATTAATGACTTGCTGGCCATTCAAATGTTGTACAAATACAAATGTTGTTGCATCCAAATGGAGACGGCTGATTGCTGATTGACTTCTTCAGACGACTTGTAGCATTGAATGTGTATTTAGAAAGCGAAAGATGAGCCACATCAAATGGAGCCAAGTTCAAAGTCTGGGTAAATGAGATACGAGTCGACTTGTTGTTGCTGTTGCTGTTGATACCACGATTGCGAATATATACCGTTCTATTACCAAAGACCAAAGACCTGACAGCCAAGTTTATTGTGCAACATTCGGCCAAATCCAGCGGCAAATTACCAGAGATACTTAAGCTCTAAGACGTGCATATGAATGCAGATAGATAGCGAGAAGCGAGTGCAACCAGCCGTCAAAAGTGCTCACTTGTCATAAGCAGTTGTTGTTGTAAGTAGTCCACTGTTGCTGTTGTTGTTGCCGATGTTGTTGCTGCTGTTGTTGGTGTTGTGCTGCAGCAATTGCGGCTATTAGCTGCCTTAACAAGCTCTGTAACCGCTTGATATGTCCAGGCTTGTGGATTTACAGTGCACAACACAAGACTGGAAATCATCATGATACCATATCGCCAATGCCACAGGCAAAACATTTCTGCCTGTGTATGAGTGTGTGTCTGTGTGTGTCTGTGTGTGTGAAAGTTTCAACTAATGGGAATTTAGTGAACAAAAGCTGTCAACAGTGAATGTTGCAAGTTTCGTAAGTTGTGCGTATCGCTTGCAGCACAGTGTAGAAAAAGTGTGAATAACTCTAACGTTATGGCCGACCTGAGAAATATTTCTCAGGCTCATTTACATAGCGTGTAGCTACTGGAATATATGTATATGCAACCAGCAGCAGCAGCAGCAGCAGCAGCAACAACAACAAGTCGCTCAACGAGCGGACTGTGACTGAAACTAGTAGTCAGACGGAGACGTAGACGCAGACGGAGTCGCATTCGGAGTCGGAAACGTAAAAGGGGACGCAGACTGAGACTAAGGCTAGCCTAGCATAATAAGCTGTCTGTCGAAAATAATGCAACTTAATAAACGCAGCAAAGAATGCAAGGCGGCTGAGGTGGCACGTCCCAAGCTGCCACATTGCAATGCTGGCAACTTGGCAACTAGAAACGGGAAAGAGAGTGAGACATACAGAGAGAAAGGAAGACAGACAAATAGAGATAGAGATAGCTAGAGAGAGAGAGAGAGAGAGAGATAGAGAGGGACAGAGAGAGAGAGAGAGACTGGAACTGGTAGCCAGTTTTAGACCATGTGCCATTTCTACGTAAATCCATTTTGACATTTAAATTTGCAATTTTCGCATAAAATTATATTTATTTTTTCATTGGTGAAAATGCAACCTTGCAACTGCTGTTGTTGCCGCGCTGTTGCCACTGATGATGTTGTTGATGTTGATGTGTACAATTCCAGCTACTGACTCCGGCGACTATCTGACTGCACTGAGTGACATACTGACGTTGACGTTGCTGAAGTTTAATTAACAAACGTGCCAAATAATTGAAAAAGTGTGAAGATTTGACAAGTTTAAGACGCATTTAAAATGTGCACATGGCCTAGAAACCACTTGCTGCTAAACCGATAACAGCCAGCAGCCAACGCAGCCAACGCAGCCAATGCAGCCAATGCAGCCAACGCAACTAATGTGGCTAGATATGGCGACAACTTGCCTATTTATTTTTAATTACATTTTGATTTTTTTTTTTGTATTTTTTTGCAATAGTTTCTCATTTTGTTAATCATATGCATTACACATTAAATTAAATTGACAATTGAGCACTTGACTATATAATTAATAGAAGCACACCGTTAGCAATTAAATCAGCAATCAGCCATTGCCCAATGACAAATTGGCCAAGAGTTATAGTTATTTGAAAACAGGTCAGTGCGATTGCAATCAGCTCAGACATACAACTCGGGCGGGCGCAATCTTAAATATGCAACTGAACTCTATGCATTCTCTGAATGAGTTGTTAAATGTAAATTGCAACTGCAATTTTGATATGTTTGCAACAACTGAGCAGGTTTCAAACGCAAATCAATTAACAATTTTTCATGCTCATACGGCTAATTGGGTGCAATTGCCTGTCGCACGTTGCTCCTTGCCCCTTGGCCGTTGGCCGTTGGCCGTTTGCCGTTGGCCGTTTGCCGTTGTCCGTTGCCCGATGAACTTTGTGGTCATAAGGATTATTGTTTGGCCCATTCAATATTGTAAAAGTAGGAACCGCAGCCGCACAATAAAAACAAAAAACCACAACAAATGAACAGAAAAAAATTATTGAAATATTGTGACAACGAGTGTGAGAGTGTGTGAGTGAATAAATGAATGAATGTTGCCTTCAATTCGGAGTTGTCTTGTACAAATGATTGCATCATAGTAAAAATAAATCAAACAAACACACACACACACACACACTCACACACACAAGCACAAATCAATAATAATGCGATACGGTAATAGAGTAAAGAGCCCTGACTGGGCAAAGAGACACTGAGACAAAAAACAGTAACAACAACAACAACAACAATAGCAATAACAACAACAACAACAAACTTATTATTTGACGCATTGTCAATGTGATCTTGATAACTGGCCGGTTCGGCATGGTATGGTTAGGTTTGGTCTGGTCTGGTCTGGTCTGGCCTGGCCTGGTGCCCGTGAGTGATTTCTATTTAAATGGCTTTGTCAACGAAATTCGAGAAGCAAAAACAACTAAAAAGTTCGGGTACAGCCGCGTAATGAGCAAAGAGTGAAGAGAGATAAAAATTAATACAAATAATTGGAAAAAAAAACCAAATAATAATAAATAAAAAAAAATAACAAAAAGAATAAAAAAGACACGAAATAATAAGAAGAAAAGAAGTCAATCGAAATGAAATGAAACCTCACTTAAGAGGCAAGGCGAGGCGACGCCAAGGCGTCACAAATTGACAAAGACTCGAATCCGTATGAGCCTCCGCACCCGCCCCCGTCTACCAACGACTCCGACTCCGAGTTCAGCTGAGTTGCTCAAGAAGAAATCAAAATAGTGTAGGCACACAGATATTGGGCGTGCATCGATGTATCTATGCTAAACAATGGCACTCTGGGCCTGGAAGCTTTGGCTCTCTCAGATAAGCTATCAAAATGTCGCGACGCGATCTTGACTTGAATTCAATTCATGAATTGAAACGGACCAAGTAACGGATGTGGATTTTGGTTGTGGATATGGATGCTGGATGCTGTATGCTGTATGCTGGATATGAATGAATGAATGAACTGCTTTGCCTGCTTCAATTCAAATTGAAATTGAAATTGCTAGTGGAATGGTACATTTATTTTGCTGTTGTTGTTGCTTTGGCGTGGGCGATTCAAGGGGGCTTTTTATGCTCTGCTCTGCTCAGCTCAGTCTCTGTCTCTGTCGCTGTGTCAGTCTCAGTCTCAGTTTTTTTTTTTGGGGGGGAGAATGAATCTCGGTGGAGTAAGAGCATCTGTCGGTTGTCGGTTGCCAGCTAGCAAGCCAAAACAAATTGCCTTGCATATTAATTTGAACAGAAAACATACAGAAACATCCATATACATATCTATGCAAATTAATAATAATAATAATACAAAAAGCAGCGACGAGACACAAAAATATTAAAAACATATACGTTTGTTTGTATGCACGTATGAATATACAGAAAAGACGCTCGATGTTTTAATTTATAGCCAAGCCGCTTTGAAATTAGCTAATAAAGCGCGGCGGCAACAGCAACAATACCCAAAAAAAAAAAAAAAAGAAGAAAAATAAGAAAAAAACCTAAAAACTTATCAAAATGTGTGAATAATGTGACCTGAACGGGTCCGTCGGTTAACAACGCTTTAGTTGAGTGGATATTGGATTGGAGACCGAAGTAAGCATCGCTTAGGTTCAGCATAGTTTTGTTCAACATAGTTTTGGTTCAGCTCCATTGTGAGGCGCTGCTGCACAGTAGTTTTGGGTTCAGGTAGCCCCTCGCATATAATTATAGCATATGCATACTACTTATAGCATGTAAGTTAGTTGTTGTTGTTGTTGTTGTTGTTGTTGGCTGCTAATGTTTTGCTTTTGAGTTGACTCTTAACTCTTGACTCTTGAGTCATGGCTTTTGACTTTGGCTTTTTGGCCTTTGTTGTTGCTGATTACAGCCATATATAGATTGTTCGCCCTTTGCCTAATTAACAAACAGTCCAAAAGGGGCGGCATTAATATGCCTATTATAATTATGAAAATCTATTTTGAATTCGTTGCGTTTTCAGTTTTAACAATATCGCTGCGAACACCATGCAGCTTACTCATCTGGAATTTCCTGTATGCCTGCATCGCAAACTCTTCTTCTATCCTCAATCTTCCACAATCATCCACAAGCGACTGGACTAACTGCTTTTTAGTGCAACTAGTATGCTGTATTAAATGTAGAACATAAATTATAATCCTATTGATACTCTTTACTACTGCGATGCATAACTGCGTGCTAGATTTCAGCTCCAAATACTGCTTCAAATTCAAATAACTTAAGAATCGAATAATATGAAACGATTTTCCACTAACTCTATATCTATCTACCTATTTACCCATATGCATGGATTATATTAACACATCATTCTGCTTCCGTTGTCAAATAGAAACCCCTAAACATATCTCTACAATAATTACTACAAGTTTGTGAAAGATTTGTTTATTTATTTTTGGAATTAAATGGGTCAAAGTTCTGGTAGTATACAATATTCCTGAATATTGCAATACAAATTTTCTTTTCATTCATAGAATGTGGATATATATGTGACTATATATGATTGCTCTTTCATTGATTTAGTTTTAGTCTAGTCACTTTGACGGCCCAGTGCTGGAGGTAAGCATATGTATAAGACTAGCTCAGATCGGTGTCGTATTAAGCCCAAAATCAAATACTATTTTCGCTTTTTCTTTAGACTTATAACTTATAACTGCTATGTAAGCTTGGAGGAATCTAGATGATAGTTATAATCCTTGCCGTGTCGTGTTTGCAGCGTCGTCGTTGTGTTAGTTGGTTGCAAAATATACAATGTGTTGATATTAGATTGTGGTAGTAGTACGTATATAGATTTATTTAATCGATGGTTTTGTGCAAATGCAAAACTCATCTGGAAACTGCACTCACCAAAAAAAAAAGAAAAACCAATAACGCGCAACTTGCCCCGTCGAACGGATATTCCAAACGATCGAGGAAAGGACCGTTTACAGAGATCGGAGATCAATGATCGGAGATCGGATATGACGGTGGTATATATATTATTTGTATGTAGATCCAATTGTTTGCGTTGGTGGCATGTGTTAGATTATGCACTGCCTGGCTGATTGCATATAGTATTAACTATATATATGTGGGAAAATTGGATTTCGATTCTCAGTTATTGTGGCGGTTGAGTTATTGTTGTTGTTATAGCCAGGTTAAGGACAAATACACTTGCGACAGACACCAAAAAAACAATGCACACTGTTTGCGTTGATGAACGGAGTATCTTTAAGAACTTTTGCTAGCGGTTGTACTCGTTGTTGTTGTTGTTTGTTTGTTTTTTTTTTTGTTGATGTTGTTGTTGTTGATGTGGTTGATGTGGTTGTTGTTGCACACGCGCATACACCAATGTTTGTTGTTGTGTTTTTATTTCTTCTTTTTTTTTCAAATATATTTTTTTTTCAATTTTTGTATTTTTGCATATAACTTTTGCGACGTCTGTTGTTATATCGAATTTGTTTTTATTATTTCTGGGTGTGAGAGTGTGTGCTTGAGAGTGTGTGTGTGTGTGTGTTGTTTGCGTGTGCTTATGGTTGTGTGCGTGACACGGCAATCAACAAACGCGGCGAAGTATAACGGTGAACGGTAAACGATGAAACGCTGTGGACCAACAACAAAACGAGCGAGCGGAGCGACGAACGCACAACCCGAGCGGCACGAATGTTACTTTGGAACTGATTTTCGTCGTGACACCTTCAATGCGAGCAGCAGCAGCAGCGGCGGTAACAGCGGTAACCCAACAGCGGCAAGCACACAAGCAAGCAGCGACTGCGGCAGCAGAAGTCGTTCGACCAGTCCAATTTGTTGTTGTTTCTGCCGTTGCTTCTACTCTCGTCGTCGTCGTCGTCATCGTCGTCGCCGTAGTCGTCGTCGTCGTGTCGCCGTCGTATATCGTCAAACGCCAGCAACAGCAACAACAACAAGAGGCCAGGCAACTTCCTTTTTCCACGCACGCACGCACACACACACACACATACACTCACTCACACACATACTCTCGTAGATTGAGAGCGAGAGCGCAACGGTTAAGCAATGGCTGACAGCGAACGTGAGCCGAGCTCAGCGTGCGCCAGAGCGAGATGACTGGATGGTGTGCAGCAGCGATTGCCTGGCTGGCTGGCAGCGTATATTTTGTTGACGCTGGCTTGCGGCTTCCCTTTTGTCTCGCTCACCCCGGCGCGACAGTGGGGCAAGTGTGAGCGAGTTCGCTGCATCTGGCAGCTGTATTTACCTATGTGTTGTTGCTGTTTGTGTGTTTTTGCTGAACCACACCCCCAAAAGCAATGAAAATTTCAGAGGTTGTTGTTGTTGCTGCGTCTGCTGCTGCTGCTGCTGCTAGCTGCTAGCTGCCACTTCTTTGCACTCGGTTCAACAACCAAGCAGAGCGCCAACTCTGCTTTTTATTTATCTTTTTCTCGTTGTTTTTGCACAAATTGTTTGATTCCCCTTAGTTGTTGTGGTTGTTGTTATTGCTGCTGCTGTTGTTGTTGTTGTCGTTGCTGTTGTTGTTGTTGCTGTGTTTTGCGCGCGCAATGAAATTTTAATGAGAATGACAGCAGACCAAACACACGCAAAACTCAACTACTAAAGCAATGCCGAAATTGTTAGTTAGCAGGAATGAAAATAAATAATAAAATAATACAGAAAAGAAAAAAAGAAAGGGAAAAAAACGAAGAAATAAAAATAAATAACAAGCAGAGCAGAGAGAGGAAGAATGTTGCAGACTGTGCGGGGCAATGAGGTAAAGGACCCTGGTCAGGACGACAAACAACCAACATAACAGCAGCGGCAGCAGCAGCAGGAACAGCAGCAGCGACCGACGTTGTCGTCACAACCAAAATTGCTATATACTAGCGGCAGGCAGCAACAATGCTAATGGAGTCGGAGAATGTACACGCCACCACATCACCACCCCCAACCCCCATTCCCATCACCGTTCCCGATCCCCTTGCAACGACAAGGAGCAAAATAGCGGCACGTCCTGTAGTTGAAAAAATCATTCACTTTTGCGTCTGCCAAGTGGATTTCAAAGTGCTCCTCGACCGGAGCTTAGTACAACATTCATACATAAAAGAGGAAAAACTTCTACACACATATTTTCTACAGTTTATGACAAGAGTATGAATACTTAAGCATTTGCCAATTTGCTTATTATTTTTAAATTGTTAATTTATGATAAAGCACACAAAGAAAGACAACTCAATAAATTAAATTAATTTGAATATTAATGGCGAATTAACTTAATTGGATTACTGATTGTATTGAAGCTAAACTATTGCCTTAAACCTTATAAAAGCTATTGCTTTTCAAAAAGATAAAAAAAAAGAGATTTAATTTAGCTGAAACTTAACTGAAATATGGAATGGAAATAATTTGTCGCATATTAAGTTTCATATATATATATATCCATATTATTAATAATATTACATTCATACACAAGTTAATACAATACTGCGACTCCGCTGTACATGATAGTTAGCCTACCCACAGCGAAAGCAACAATAACAACAACAACAAAATGGCTGACATGGCTCCTCGTTCGCTGAGTTTTTTATACTCTGCCACCCATAGGTCAAGTGGGCATACATATTGCAATATGTTCGACAATACTGTAAACTTTGAATATTCGTATTGTTTGCCCACATATATTGATCCAATACATCTGCCGCAGTTATGTGGCCAGAGTCACAAATTGCTACAAATATCAATCCAATAGATTACTTCCACCACCCATTTGCTGTTGAAGGGGAGACAAAGTATTGCGCAGTCGGTCAGATTCGCTTAAAATGTTCTTCCTTTTTTTTTTACTATATACATATATATAATTTTGGCATTGTTTGTTTTGTTGCTATAGCTGACGCAGTGGAAAAAAAAGTGCAAGTAGCAACAAAAAAAAATGCCTTATCAAATTTGTATGCCACTTTGAAATAGCTGACGACAGTTTTTTTTTCATTAAGTTTCACTCACACACGCACAGAAATGAAACACGAACGAAAATTGGAAAACATTTATTATTCTCATTTTTTATGTTGTTTGTCCCTTTGGAGCTGATCGAAAAAAGTTTTACTGGCTAATTGATGTGTATATCAAACATGGCGGCAATATCCCTTCAAGCCCCTTAAATTCGGCACATCCGAAAAAATGTTGAAAATAATTTATGATAAAAGAACTTTCCAGGTGAGCCCTGGGCGTGCGGAGTGCGAGTGAACAAGCACTAGGAGCGAGCGAGAAAAAGCATTCGACTTGAACTAATAAATACATATATATTTTTGAAGATTGCTAAACTACTATATAAAACAACAAAATAAAAGTTAATAGTTTGTCATTTAATTGAAATTATTTTGGTTGCGAGAATACCACTTAGGTTTCAACTAATGAATGCCAGCGAACTTTTAAACACCATTCTGCACAAAAATGCAAAAACATTTATGGCAACCAACTCGAATTAACTCATAGATACACACACACACACACACACACACATAGATGCACACAAATGCAAAAACATTTATGGCAACCAACTCGAATTAACTCATAGATACACACACACAATTGCACTTCTTTAACTACAGTTTTGCAAAGTGCGGTTTTCAAACTAACAGCCACTTTTATTTTACATTTTTATTTTACGCCACACAACATTGAAAATGTGCCCATATAAAAAAGGGAAACATAAGCAGAGAATTGCTAATAACAATACAGAGAGCATGTTCGACTTGTAGATATCCTATAACTTTCGAAATATTGCAAAGGAAATCGAATTTCATTGATTTGTAGCAATGGAGTTAACAGGAAAATAAAATAATAAATCATTTATATATCCTGATATAGTATTAAGGTGCTCTAGCACTAACACAGACACATATACACACATATGTATGTAGCTTATGGGTGTGCACACTATCTTCTTCTTCTTGTTCTGATTGTTACATACATTTACACAACTTCATGATACCCATATTTTAAAGACATATTTTTAATGGGTACAGGATATAAACAGAACCGAAAGCTTTTGCATGTGTGGGCGTTTTTCTATATGTGTGTGTGTGTGTGTGTGAGTGTGCGAGTGTATTGTTGTTGTTGTTGTTGTTGCTTATGTGCAGGGTTCGACGCCATTGCCCTGCACATTTTTCATAGGCGACAGTTTTGATTACAGGCACGAAAGGAGCGCAAAACTGAGAATGGAGAATATGGGCAAGGTGGAGATTTGCACTATGTGTGCCCACGTGTGTGTGTGTGTGTTGTGTGTATGTTTTTGTTGATGTGTGGGTGTTTATCTACTGCACAACAATTGCAACAACAACAACAACATCAGCAGCGGCAGCAACATCGAGCAGCTAAAAACTCAACTTCGACTTGGACATGGACTTCAACTTCGCCATTCGCCTGAGCGCTGATTAACGACAATTCGTTTGCCAGATATTTTATTGCCACATGCAGAATGCCACTCATGCTCGTTGTTGTTGCGGTTGTTGTTGTTGTTGTTACTGTTGCTGTTGCACATTCATTAGGCGCTGTCGTAGGCGCGTGTCCAGACTCCAGTTGCAAGTCTCGGGCCAGTAAATTTCATTAGCGCCTGAGCCGTTGTCTTTTATTGTCTAAAGCGAGCTCGGCCACAAGGGGGCGACAACACCAAAGGGGCGTGGCATAAATATCATGATTAACTTGCGTATAACAAGCAGTAGCAACAGCAGCAGCAGCAGCATCAGTATCAGCATTAGCATCAACATCAGCAGCAGAAAGTTTGAAATGTGTGACAGCTGCAAATGTCGCAAAAAAAAGACTCAATTGGCCAGTCGCTACGTATACGTAATATTTGATATGTTTTTATCACAGATTTACCGCTGGCAACTCATCGCATGATGATTGCAAATCACACAGCAATTGATACAAGAAAATGAAAGTCCACAACATGTTGATTAATACAAGCTTAAAGCTAAACAGATATGATATATGACATATTAAATGAGAGAAATAATGTGGCTAAGTTGGTTTTTACTATCTTTCTTGGCAATTAACTAGTTTTTTCATTTGCAAACGTGATTTTGCAAAGTTTCTTATTAGGCCATTTCCAATATTTCTTTACATTTACATTTCCTTAATATTTTCAATTATATATTTGCTCAATTTTAAGACTATCAATTTACCTTTAGATATATTTTGAATTATTTGACTTCATTTCATGTGTAGGCATTTGAAATAATTTATTTTAATTTATATTTGCTTAATATTTGTAATTATATTTAACCATGAATTTACCTGTATATATATATTTCAAGTTATTTTACTTAATTTCATGTGTATGCATTTCGTGAAATGCCATTATTATCAACTAAAGAGAAAACCCTGTAAAGAGTTTCCACACAAAACCAACAAAGTCACAAGCTGGAAATCGAGAAACGTGTAATAAATACTGCTTAGAAATGGAATACGCTCGAGAAGCAAAAAAAAAAGGAAAAGAAAAAGCAAGTAGTATTTTTAATTAATTGATGGATAAGACAAGGATTGTCAAGACGACAGAGCTGGTGCTTAACAAGGATACACCCAAGGGCGTCTCCGTGAATGGAAATGTCGGCGCAAGTGGACGCAAGCGGAAGGCAACGGGAATAAAGGTGGAAAACCGGGCGACGTCCTCTTTAAAACGGCAAGTGGAAATTTATTTCGTGGATGGAATTTGTATTCGTTCATTAAAAGGCACTCTGGCTCCGACAAAATGCTACTACAAAGGATCAATGCAGCTGGTGCAGAAGGGGCGGGCAAGCGGGCGGTCACAGCGGGCAGCGGGCAGCGAGCAACGGGCAGCGGTCAGCGGACCAAAGCAAAAGCCTGGCTCAGGGCAGAGGGACCACCGCGGTGCGTTCATGATGATGATAATGGTTTACTTTTATATTTGGTGATGGTTTTATGATGCGGTTAAGCGCTCAAAAACCGCAAAGTGACCGGCGCGCGACCTGCGCTGCTTGCAGATAACGCTGACGACGAGGACCTGCACGAGGATGAGCATCAGCATGAGGATGACACAAAAACAAAGCAGAGACGAGAGACCAACACTCAAAAGAGTCGCGTAAGCTGTTCAAGTTTCGGCAATGCCTGACCCAAGACGGGGGCAGGAGCAGGGCCAACAGCAGCTACCTGACAGCACAGCGAGTTCGTCTAAATCTGAGTTCCGAATCCGAGCCGGGACCGTTTCGCCGCAGAGCGCGCGACATAGAAAATAGCTAAAGGATTAACTGCATTCCAAGCGGTTTGGCTTTGGGCTCGGACTCGTACTCGGTCTCGGTCTCGGTCTCGGTCTCGGGCCAGCAACTTGACGACCCGGCGCGAGTTAAGTTAAGCATCGAGGAGAACTGCGGTTAGCCGGATAAACGCCTTAATCGTGTTCATTGTTTCAGGGCAGGCCAAAGCATGCGGAAACAATAAAAATGCGAGCGCATTAATCTCAGTCTCAGCGCAGACTAGCCGCAAACCGGAGCTGAACTAAGGAGTTGTAAGGAGCTAGCGTCGCAGTCGCAGGACTCCAATTGCGAGCCCTAGTTATTACCTGAAGCACGAGGTGATTATGAGTTTATGATCTCTCCGTGCCCGTATCAGGTAGCTGTTAAGAAATTTAACTGGAAGCAGCAAAAACAGCAGCAGAAGCAGCAACAAGAGCAGCAACATTCGATAGTCGACGGCTTTACGCCTTTGCCAAATCCGTGCTGCCTTAATAAAGCTGAACCCCCGCCAAAAATGAAGCTGCAACAAAAACAACAACAACAACAACAGCAGCAATAGCAGCAGCAGCTACTTGAGCTCACGGATTTATGGGTTTTTGGTAATTGAAACCACGGGACCTGTGCCAGTGCCTGTGCCAGTGCCTGTGCCAGTGTCAGAGTGTGTCCAGGCCCAACAGCGTAGATCCAGCTGCATCCCGCTCGATATCGCCTAAGCAACAACAGCAACAACAACAACACCAACAGCAGCAACAACAACATTAACGATTATCAGCGATTATCACGTTTTCGATAATGAGATTTCGTTTTATGATTTCGTCAGCGTTTTACCCCTTGCGCCAGAATCTCTGCTTTTTTTTTTTGTGCTTTGTTTTTGTTGTTTTTGCTTTTGGTTTGGCTTTTTTTCTGCTGGCTGCGTTCGTTTGTCGAGTTTAAGGGCGGTTCCAGCCAACTGGGCTGGCAATTAAGTTATGTCAATCCACTTGCCATATGGCACTCCACTACGTGAAGAGTTTCGAAAGCGTTGAGTGGGAAGTGGGGAGTCTGAGGGAAGTCACAATCTGAATCTGAGTCCCGGCTTTCAGTCAGAGATTTATGTTGTAAGTTAGCCGTTGTGTTTGTTTTGGGTGGTTTTGGCTGCTTGTGCTGCCCAATTTGGACCATAAGCGATTAGCAATTGAATGAGCCGCTCTTCAGGATTCATCAGCATAGTTCTCAACCACAAAATCATCCTCTGAAGTCAAGGTGTAATACGAGTAATTAGCATTCTTGCTTGCTCACATACGAATACCTTCTTGCCTGCATATATTTAGATGCCCAACTTTATATGGAGAATCGTTAAGGCGGATTTTGTAATTAATATGTTATGTAAAGATTATGTATGTACATAAGGTAAGAGTCAAGTTAAACCATTATGATTATATTATCAACTTTTATTTATATTTCGACACGATTTTATTACTTAAGTTTTTGTAGTTGTTGGCACTTTTTAAGTAAGCGTCAATCAAGAGAATTTTGGACCAACAATTATTACTATTGAGATCGAGTACCTTGCAACTTGTATCAATCGGATAACATGATAGCATTAGCATGATTTAGCTAAATAACTATTAAGAATTTGTATAATCCCATTTGAAAGAGCTGGCCTGCAAAAAGTGTTGAGCTGCACACACACAACACACACTTTTGCCACTGTTATTTATATTTATCTACTTACTTTGTTAATATTATTGTGTTCTCTTTTGTTGTGCCAATTTAGCGGAATAGTGTATTAAGTTTACATTTAGCTCTCACAAAGTTGACTTTTAATTCAAATTCAAATCACTTTTTTTTTTTAATTTGCTATCTTATAGCAGATAGTTTTTCAGATTTTTGACGACTGTAAATTATAACATCAATTTATAAATAAATACAAACGACGAACGATCGTCTACTTTTCGTTAATTTTATTTGGTAACAAAAAGAAGAACCAACTGATTGTTCCTATGGGAATATGTTATATAGTGAACAGATTTTAATCATTTTTGAACAAAATGCTCGGAGCATAAGATTAGACAGCTTCATTTGGCTATATTGTTAAGCAAATATGATATTCCAAATGCTTGATGACTGCAGTAAAAAATGATATGCTTCAGTTTTCATTAATATAACTAATGAATGATGAAATATAGAAATATATAGATGTCGGACTATGCAATTGATGTTGATTAAATATATATATATATGGAGTCAGAATCCATTAACACTGTTATATATATGTATATATATATATATGATATATAAATGTTATTGCCAGTTCTCTATGGCTATTTAAAATTAAATGTGAATCCCATTGCAGTAAGTGGCTAACTTGTGGATCTAATTTGCCACACGTATTCAAATTCTACCCGTAATGATATGCAAATTTGCGGTTTTGATGTGCTCATGTCCATGTTAAATGCTTAAGTTGTATTTCCTCTTTCACAAGCGCTGTTTGCCATCAAAGATTTGTTTGTCTTCTTTTTGGTCTAATTTAGCTGACCGTTTCCCAGATTATTGAGCTCCCCCCTACTGCAGAGATTTTCATTAATAAAACTGACTTAAATTACACAAACAAATAAATCAGTTACGAAAAAAGAGAACAGCAGCAGCAACGATCGCACGCCGTGGCAAGCAGTAAATATTCATCGAAGAGGAAGAAACCTGCCAAGTTGTAGATCATACAACAACCAACAACAACAACAACAGCAACAACAACAGCAACTGACCGTCAGTCCTCCTCTCGCTTGATCGACAGCCACTGTCTCAGCGCATGTCTCGAGCGGAGTCTCTCTGAGTGCTTGAAGATTTGTGGCCGTCAGTTCGTCTGGCTGTCGCAGTCGGCAGTCGACAGTCGTCTCTCCATCTCCATCTCCATCTTCATCTCCAACTCCATAGCCATCGCCATCTCGCCGAGCCGGGCAGTGAGTTGTTGCACGACCGTTCATCATATACCCTTCAGTCCATTTAACACGTTTCTGACACTAATCCTGCCTTGATGAAACTAATTTTTTTCATGTGCCACGGCCTCCACAGAGCCAGTTGATTTATTTCAGCGTGCGCTGCTGGCGACCAACAACTTAGACAAAGTATACTGTTTATATACGCGTCTCTATACTATATACAAATATGAATATATATATATATATGTAAATATGTGTGTGTGTGTGTGTGTGTATATGCATATCTGACTGACTGACTGACTGACTGACTGACAATCGGAGGGACTTTGCCGTTCTCCGTTCGCCGTTTGCCGGTCTCAGCTTCTGCTTGAACTCACACGCAGCCAATTCAACTGTGGCAACGTTTCGGTCCCAAGATCGCTTGCTGTGATATGTATGACTATATCTGTGGCATGATCTTGCCACAAATTAGTTTGGTTAGCTGCCGTTGGTTGGTCGTCGCTGCCTGCCTCCGCGATTCTGCTGGCCATGTCAATCATTAAAAATATGTATGCAACAATCCGATCCGATGCCGATGCCGCAGCGTGGTTAAAGCCACTGTGACGCTGACTGCGACAGAGACAGTGCAATGTCATGCTTCATTTCCTGAGTTGTCAATTTGTTGGACTTGTTGGAGCGATTCGAGTAGAGTTTCCATAAGCAGTTTAAGGTTGGGATGCGAGCTGTGCTCGCCTGCGATGAGTAGCCAAAAATAAACAAGTATAAGCATTGCATTCGCCCCGATCCGACTACACAATACTCTGTTCCCAAACTGGTGCAAAAAATGCTCACCTTGACTATCCTTGAACTACTTTTCAATATATACATTTCAGTATCAAAACTGAATAAGAAAGATTCAGTCAAGTTATAGAGATACTTTAGCCGAAGCAACCCACAAAGATCTTCTCGGCCCTTCTTCTGCCATGCTTCTCGCTTAACCCAATTTTACAGGGTAACCAAAAACGTATCTGAAAAATCCATAAGCAATATTTTGTTGCTGTCCGCTTTCGAATTGGTGCAACCAAAACGCAACTGGATACAACAACAACTCAAAATTAGTTAGAAAGCAAATCCAGAAATCTGACCAAAAAATATATAATAATGCAGAGAATTACCGCTTAATGTCATTAAATGAACAACAGGTGTACAACTGTTGAGGCATCGGAGGGAGTAAGGGAAAAGGTGTCTCGCTCGGGCGGAGGTCAGAGGCGGCTGCAGAGTGAAAGTGGAAGTGCCAAATAGCACTAAAAGAGTGTAGAGTCCCAGTTAAAATACAAATAAGCCAAATAATCATAAATTAAATATTTTAAAAATTTTGCAAGCAACTCGAATTCGCTAAGGAAAATATGATTTTTTACGTTTGGAATACATTTATATAAATATTTGAAAAGAAACGGGAAACTTTATATCTTTAAATATATTATATATATAATTATATATTGTAACTACAATAAATGAAATATGATTAACAAAATAAATTTAATAAATTAAATTAAATTGACAAATGAAAAATACCCAAAAATCAAAATCTTACATTGGTAAAAAATCTAAATCAGATTCATAAAAAAAATCAATTTAAATCGTTGAAAATTTTCTTGAAATAAGCTCAAAGGACAACTAACTTCATTGACGATTGTTCAATCTACAACAAACTTATTCTACTTAAGACAATCACTTTCTTAGCTTAAGATTTGTATCACTCTGTTCAGTTTTGACTGAACTTATAGCTGTATCAAGAATATATTTTTCAAGCTGTTTTCTTAATCTTACATTAACTACTCAATTTACAAACAGAGGCTAAAGCAAAGTTGAGAACATCTCCACCAAGCCCACTTCTAACAACTTGATAACTTGAATTGGATAAATATTGTTTACATATAGTAAATATATATAATATGATACAAGACCTTAAAAGCTAATTTTTGACAATGGAATACACTTGTAATACGCGTAAATTCTCTCAAGCCATGTTTATCACAGCCAACATGTATAAGATATATATACATATATAGTATACATATACCAGTCTATCCATATCTAGATCCAATAACCACACACACCATGGAGTATATCATCTTGGGTACTTTACAATGAAATACTTTGCGAACGCAGTCAAATAATAAACAAACGCCTCCCTAACAAATGAGCGCACAAAAATGAACCTCTTCACATGCACACATACATATGCGATTCTACACATACATATATATACATATAGAACGAAGGAGCAGGAATAAAAGCCAGAGGAACAATGCGACTGCATAATATGATTGGGACTGAGACGTCAGCGGTGTCAACGCCCATGGCAAACAGTGCGAAATAGAAAGAGAATGTCAGAGTGTGTGTAGGGTAAGTAGTTGTACAATGTGTATCTGTGTGTTTGTGTGTGTGTGTACGTGTGCGTGTGGAAAAAGGAGAGCGAAGGAACCGCAATGATCGATTGATCGACGATTGATTGGGCAGCACCTAAAGTGAACAGCAACAAGGGCAGCCCCTTCAAGTAATTGCCAAATAATTGCATATCATATAACACACGCACACACGCACACACACACACACACACACACACACACAGACAAAAGGCAAAAACTCTTATCGATCGTTGCCTGCAGCGTTTGTTGCTCCTTTTTTTTTTTTTTTTTGTTGCGCAGTGCTGCTTGCGGTGTTCGCTGCAGGCTATTTGCACATCGGGTTACCATATAGACCCACAGCCCACGGATAGAGCCTAACGATAAGCATACACACACACACACACACACAAATCTTTGTGTGTGCGTGTGTGTGTGCAAGCATGCGCAATTAACACGAGCTCAAGAGTTGAGAAGTAGTTGGGTTGAGTAATGGGAATGGGTTTCGGGTTTGAGTATACGTTTGGGAATGGGAATGGGAATGGGCCTGGTCATAGGGGTAACACGGTGAGAGGACACGAACATCAGCAACAACTACAACAACTACAACAACAACGAGAATAGCAACAGTAACAACAACAACAACAACAAGCACTGAGCACAGACATCGCGGTGCCTTTGCGAGTTTTTAATTGAATGCATTTCAGCGTAAAAGGTGAAAATACTTTTATTTCCTTACACCACAAAAAGCAAAAACAAAAAACAACAAAAAAACCAATAAGCATAGCAAAATATTGTGGGCATAGCCGCAGCTCGAATACACTGTTTGAAAAAATATGATTTGCTTTTACAGAACTGAATCTGTTAGACTTTATCTGTGGCCGTTCTTAGGCTCATCTTATTCCTATTATTATTATAATTATTATTATTAATATTATATATATACTGACATCTCGCAATTGGCAGGGTATATGTATAAGTATGCCCTTGATATTATGCAATATGGAAAAATAATGGGATACATCAGCAAACCAACACGCAATTCTCACTCCAACGTGGCAACTGCTTCTAGCCCAAATTCGGTTTGCTTTGCTTGCTTATCAACTTCCATTTTCCGGGCTTTAAGCACAGCTCACACACCACTCACAAAACACACACACTACACACACACACACACACGCCACACACACTACACACTCACACACACACACACACCCCTTAATATTCTTCGCTGTTCCTGCAGGTGTTGTTTTTGTTAGCGCTGCTGATTCCTCCCTGAAATTGTTTTTATTATTCATACTTCGTTATTGCTTATTAATTATTTTACGCTATTATATTTTTGTATCTGGTTGCGCTTGTTCTCTCCATGTCTGAGATAAGAAGCTACATTTTTTCCAGTAGCAGCGAATGTCCAAAATTGAACAAAATAAGGCAAAGTTAGCAAACAGTTGAATAACTTAAGATCCATATCCATTTTGTATAAATGTTTATTATTTATTATGACAACGACAAATCAACATAATAATAATTAACGAATTTCAAATTAGAGCCATAATTGTTGAAATTTAATCATTGAGTTAATTCAATGTGTTAATTTACTTTCTTTCAATTGTGTTAGAGTCATATTAACTTTATTATAATACCATCAAATATTCATTTTTGTTGGACTGAATTTTCAAATACATTTTGTTTGTTTCATTCTTACAACTGGTATTGCAATTTTATTGTGCAACAGTAACAAAGCTGAGGCAGCGAGGCAAATGCTCAAGCAACTCGGAATCAGGCACACATCACACATCAAGTCGTCAAAGCAATCCAATATGAGTCAACATCAAATTGCGCATACGCCGCGTATTCGAGCGTCGAGCAGCTGTAAATAAAATAAAATGCCAGCCAGCAGCTACTCTTGTGTGTGTGTGTGAGTATTTGTTTTGTAAATGATTCTATGTCCATTGTGTGTTATTTCCGGTGGCCTCTAAAGGAAAATTTTAAGACGTCAACGGTCAGACAATAACAGCAATACAGCAATAGCAACAACAAAGACAATTCCATCAGGTAGTTCCCCATTCTCCCCCCAACTCCTGCATAATAACGAAGAAGAAGAAGAGATTTCATCTTAAAAGTTTTCTTTCTTTTGCTCTTTATGTGTAGAAACCAATAAACCGAAGAGGAGAATATGAAACGATATCAATAAGAATAATCAAATGAACCAAGGCCCCAAAATTCGTCGCTTTCTCAACACACACACACGCACATTATAAGGGCTGAAGGGGGGCGAACTGGGTGAGGGAGAGGGGAAGGGGAAGGGGGAGTCTATAAGCATAACACTTGCTGTTTAGCGTAGATATTTCTTTGGCATCTTCCATGCCCTTAATATTTTTTTTTGGCAATATCTCGCCTTGGGCTTTCTCTGGGATCTGGGCACCATGCATATATTAACCATGATCGACGCCTCATAATTATTTTATTTTTTATTTTATTTGTTAATACTTGCAGCAGCAGCCGCAGCAGCAGCCGTTCTTTTTTTTTTAACAACAACAACAAAAATCAATAATATAAAAGATCTTTGAATCCAGAGATCTTCGCTGCGACTACAAAACTCTGCTGCCGTTCAGTTTTTATATGCATGCATATATATATATATATGTATATATATAGGTTTTTTCTTTATATTGATGCTGCTGCTGTTCTTGTTGTTGTTGTTGTTGTTGTATATATGCTTTTTCTTCTTTCTGTATTTTGCTTTGCATTTGGGCTTTTTGTTTAATAATGAGACGACATTTCGAACGCATAAAATCGTCATAATAATTTTTGATATATGAAGCAGCGCAAGCCCGATACAGAGCGCTAATATCAAACGAATTCTTTTCAAGATATAAAAAAAAACACACACACACAGACACACACAGGCACACACACACACACACACACACACACACACACACGCATACAGCGAACAATAACTGCGACGCAAAGTCTCGCAGCACAGGCAAAGAGCATCTTTGAGTTCACTTAACGAAACTTGATTTTGAGGCAGACACGGTAGCTGCATTGCACAGGGGGTCAAGGGGGTGTGTCAAGGGAGTTGAAGGGAGGCTAGCTGCCGCAGACCAATGCTGACCAATTCTTATAAGAAAAGCCATCGGCAGACGGCAGCAGAGCAGCATGCAAGAGCATAAATAAATAAAAGACAGCCACAGCCAGCAGCAGCAACAGCAGCAGCAACAGCAACAGCAGCACCAGCAACAACAGCAGCAGAAAAATCGAAAGAGAAAAAAAAAACACAACACAACACAACACACACAATATAAAAGAAGAAAAAAAAGAAGCATTAATCGTAACAATGTTATTAGTCGTACAACAGGGGATTAGGCTACCGATTCGTGCGCGAGGAGCTGACCAGCAAGCAGCTCTTGGAGCTGTTGCAGCTTGGAGCTGCGACTTGCTTGCTACGTTTATTGCCTGCTCGATTGGGAACCTGCAACGGTTGCTGCTGCTGTTGCTGTTGTTTTTTTTTTTTGGGCGCGTTTTATGGACAATCTTATGGCGGTGATTAAAGAGGGTGAGGCCCATGGTGGCATTGGAGGCGAGGCCCAACGCCAACGCCAGCTGCGCAGCCATTGCCACCGTATGCCACACTTTGTTGTTGCTGTTGTTGTTGTTGTTGTTGTTGTTATTGCTGTTGCTGCTGCTATTGTTGTTGTTGCAAAAGTTTACGGCTGCGCACTATGGTTCGCTCCCTCCGGGATTTGTTTGGTTTGCCTTCGTTTAATTGCATTAATTAAATGCATCACAGCCTGTCAGTGAGTGAGTGGGTCGCAACGGGGGCGTTGCCCAAAGGGGGCGTACTTCACAGAAGTGGCACAAGTGGATGAAGTGGGTTGTGGGGCTTTTAGTTAAAGGCTAGTTTGCAGTAGGGCACAAGTGTTGGTTAGTTTCATACAAACTACGCACATTGTTGTCCGCTGATTGTCCGCTGATTGTCTTACTTCAATTCCTTGTTCGCAGCATAATGGAAAGTTGTTGGCTTCTGGAAGAGCAAATATCTATGTAGATATTGTGGTAAGTATGTACCGTAAAACTAAGCCAATTAATTGTGCCTGGAGTCGAGAGCACTTAAATTGCTGTTGCCCACAAATCAGTTGAATAATATAAAAAAAAAAAAACTTTAAATTTGTACATATCACAAAAATTGTGTCAAGCAAATATTTACAAATATTTTTATCAGTAAATTTAAAAAAAAAATATTTGAAAAGTTGAACTTTTTTCAAGCTGAATATTTTAATTCTATATATTTGAAGTGCAATATTTATTTATTTATTTCAGACAGTTGCAGATAGATATATTTCTGATCGACAATCTTAACTAATAAACTCAAAATTTACAAACTGCAATTTCTGTGTTTTAGTTAACTGATTTTATTCCTTTGTATATCTAAAGTTGTGAACTTGTTTGATTTTCTCTTGTTACCCAATAATAGTTGTTCCCAGTTACAGTTTCAAATCTTTTTCACAAGTTGTGTTTGAAAGTAGTTTTGACCATTGCTGTCGAAAATTGATTTAGTCTAAGCCGTCAAATATTTCGATCAAATTTAATTCTATACATTTTTGGACTCACAAATCAAAATTAGTATTTTATTTTTAGTAGACCTATTTTTTTTTTAATTTCAATTGTAAAAATTCAATAGTAAAATTGTAAAATTTTAAAAACAAATAAAATGATGAATGAATGGAAAGAAAAACTTTACTTCAAGGGTTAATATCTTAATTTAATTTTACTTGAATTCAGAAGCAATAAACTAAGAATATAGATTTTGATATATGCTGTTAATAAATTGAGTGTTGTGCAGCCAAGTCGACATTTAATTAATGTAATTTTGAAGTCATCTCAAAATGTAATCAAAAATTAAAGTTTTTTCTTTAGCTAGTAGTTCACTTACACAGTCTAGGTTAACATTTGCTTAAGTAGCTGTCAGACTAGCTGCTAAGTTTGCTGGACAGGTGTGTACACGGTGTGTGTGTGTGTGTGTGCGTGTGTGCGTGTGTCTGTGTGTGTGCTTTAAACTTTTCAACAACAATGAGCGGCGTCAATCAAATTTACTGTGTGCTGTTAGATCTGTTGGATAGTTTTGATATCAGACCGGGCTTATTGGGCGACTGCTGACAAAACATTGACAAGATCAACAATGGCAGTGAACTGACGAGGCGTACTGTAAATGTTAAGCCCACATTGGGGGAAAGAAAAATAAAACGAAAAAAAAAAACAAAAAAAAAAAAAGTTCACTCGAAACACGGAGAAAATTTCTGAAACGAGTTGCCAACAATGGCCAACAAAGATGGAAGAGAACCGAAGCAACGCTTCCAGGAATGCACACACCGAGAGCGAAAGCCGGAGACGGAGTCGAAGTTGGAGTTGGAGACGGTACAACGGTTTCTTGAGATACGTTGCGCTTATCTGCGGCGACGTCTCCAGTTGCTGTCGTTGTTGTTGCTGTTGCTGTAGCTGTTGCTGTTGCTGTTGTTGCTGTTGATGTTTCTGTTGTTGTGCAACCTTTTTGATTGACACTATTTACGTGCGGATTGAAGACAACCAAATTTTCGAATGCAGTTCAGTTGAGTTGAGCCCACGCATATGAGAAAGTAATTGTTTTGCTCGAGTTCAAATTGATTTTTACTTTCTTTCATGCTCGACTTGGCCAAGCACTCACACGGTCCCTGTTACCCTGTTTCCCTCTGCCCGTCCCTATCCCCATTCCAATCCCTTTTCCTTCTTCGTTTTATGTGTATTCCCAATCCCTCGTTCCTGGCTCTTTGTTTTGTTTAACCTTTCAATTTCTTGAGTCCCGTTCGCGTCTACAAGTTGCTTCTTTTTTTTCTTTTTTTTTTAAATCTGAGTCGACGCCGCCAACGCCAATGTCTGTCTATGTTGTGCGCGTGTGTGTGTGTGTGTGTGTGTGTGTGTGAATTGGCCTACTGTATGCACATGCATAGACAACGTGCCCATGTTGATATGTCTTCATTCTTTCAATATTGATCATTGCCGGGATAATCCTTCTTTTTAGCTGCAACAACTTGGAATTGAAATTGGGTCTCGGTCTCGGTCTTGGTCTCGGTCTCGTTCTTGTTCTCGTTCTTGTTCTCATTCTCTGTCTGTTCTCTGAGCACGGCGTCGGGCTGTCTACCTCATATTCTCATACTCATTTTCTGTCCGTCTCCGTTGGTGTTGCTCTCTCAGGCTACTTAGAGCACCCGGCTCTGGGTTTGATGTCCAAACAATGCGCCCGTTGAAAGCAACATTGGCATATTGAGATGAATTGTGCATTGGCCCTTTCACATACATAAGCACATACATATATAAACACATACGTATATGTATATACCTAATACATATATATGTTTCATATTTCAACAATAAATTCTTAGACTTGCTGTCGATTTGTTCAATTGTTCAAAATGCTTCAATTGAATCCATCCAGCTGCTCTTTGCTGCCAATTTTATAGCTCTCTTTCGGGCGCCGCGCAACTCTCGAATTTCGAATTGGCACAATGCCGATTGATGGCAATTTGTTGCCAGTTAGGAATCAATATCAATTCCCTCGCAAATTATATTAAATTACTAATAATTATTGTAATAATTGTAATAATAATTCTTGTGATGTGATGGTCTCAATACTTGATGTCTGTCGTATCTTTGACGAATGCCTTTTTATTCATATTCATTCGCACTTCTTCATTCAGTGGGCAACTCATTAAGATCGTTTCACCTTTGACCTAGCATGAGTCATCAATGAGGCAATGCATCAATGTATCAATGATTTTCAATAGCCATATTCATTAACTGTTAAATTGTGCAGCTTCTGTGCATTGTAGGGACTTAGATCTGAATCTGTGTCTTGGCCACTTGCAGCACATATAATCCATATGTTGGGGAGGGGCATCAAAAGACGGCTATCTGCCACACCTTGTAGCTTGTAACCTGTGCTGCCTGATTGACCCAGCGTTGACCAATGCGTTACTGTTGTTGTTATTGGTATTGTTATTGTTATTGTTGTTGTTGTTGTTATTGTTGGGCAGTTGCCAGTTGGCAGTTAGTTGCCTGCTGTCTGTTTTGCGGCATTGGCTTTCAGATGTTGCGCCTTTCATGTTGTCACCGCAGCGGAGTGAAAAGAAACCAAAAACCAGAAGCGTATCGAAACAGATCGAGGCAACACGACAGACAACCCAAAACCAAAACCGAAACCAAAACCAAAATCAAAATCTCGAGACCCTTGCACGCGCCCGTAATTAGATGGAGGCTGCGGCTCGTCCGACTGGGGAACTTGGGATCTCGGCCAGCACTTGGCCAGCGATCTGTTTTGGGCGTGTTGCCTGAACAAATTTGTTAAGAGCTCCAACAGCGCGAGCGGCTCCTTTTTAGTGTGCTGCTGATGCTGATGCTGATGCTGCTTGCTGCTTGCTGCCTGCTGTCCTTGCACCTTTTGGTATGCAAATTGGCTTTGTTGTTGTCACACGGCAACACCAACACCAACACCGGCGAAAACACAACACAAACACCAATAATAACAGCAGCAACAACAACAGCAGGCGGCAGGCAGCAGGCGGCAGGAATGTGCATAAATTTTGCCAGTGTATTTGAAGGGGCTCCGAAGCAGCTCCCATAAAATTATGAGCAACTGCAGCAACGACACGGACGATGACGCAAAACGTTCAAAGGGTGGGCGGAGCGGGGTGTGCAACGGGGAACAAGTGGAGATCCAGGGACAGGGACACGGACACGGACACGCATTCGCAGCTCGCATTCTCAAATTATATGCGATCATTAAATGTCTTCGACAAAAATGAGCATAAAACTCGCACACGGCACAAATGAAAATAAATTAAAGTAAAGCAAAGCAAAGCAAAGGCGATAACTAAAATACAAAATACCAAATCGGCTGACAACGAACTCCAGCATACCCTAATAATATATATATATACATATAAATATATATATATTGATCTGTGATTAACCATTGCAAATATCGAACAAGTAAAATGTAAATTTGGCTGAGCAAAGAAATTAATTAAGTTTAGGTACAGTAAACTCTCGGAAATGCGTCAAAACTAACTCGAATTTTTCTTCACTTTTACTGCAGTTTTCTAGTTCAAAGAAATTAATTAAGTTTAAGTACAGTACACTCTCTTCTTCACTTTTAGTGAGATTTTTTAATTATTCATTTAATTAAGTTTAAATACAAAACTCTTAAAGTTAAGATCGAAAATCATTGAATTGCATTTTGCAAACAGAGTTCATAAAAAAGATAAGGATTATTTTCAAAAATATAAGCTAAAATTTGGTTACATAAATGTGTTAATTTTCTAATTAATATTTATTTAATTTTGGTTGTTAAATAATGAGAAAAATAGCAAATATTTTTTGTGGCTTTTTTTAAGAATTTATATTGAGAACATTGATATGAAAAAGAGTTCTCAAATGCAGTTTTAGTTGGCAGTGATATGTATGCTGAATCCTTTGCCATTTGAAATGCATTAAGCTCCACTTGGTAAGGGTATTGAAAAGTCAAATGAATTGCTGGAGCTGCTGAGATGGTTTCATTCGCTGTTTCTGTTTTCTGCTTTGTATTTGTATTGCTTGGAGTTGAGTTGAGTTGAGTTGGGACCCACATCAAGGCACCGCCGTAACGCAGCCAGATGCTACTCTATCTCACTCTCTCTCTCTCTTGCTCTCTTTCTCTCTGTCTCTCTCTCTCTCTCTCTCTGTTGCTCTCTTTCTCTATCTTTGTATGAGTCATTAGGCCAAGTGCCCAACTGGTCAACAGTTCAACTGGCCAACTGGCCGACTGGTTGAGCCTAAACTGGAAGCTGCAAATGCGTCTGAGTTTGCTTCTGGGACTGGAGCTGGGTCTGGGGCTGGGCCTAAGCCTAAAGATTGGGGGCCTCCATGTTGTTCTTGTGTGGCTCAGCGATCGTTTCGTCGACGCGTCGCTTCGCATTCAGAAGCAAATAAGTCACGTGAATAAGATTTCTCGCATAATAAATTATCGAGGCTGCTCAATGTCCAGCAGCAGCAGCAGCTGTGGCAGAGCTTAAGAATGCGCTTCTGTGCAACGCCACAAAACGCCCCAAGACTCGAAAAAGTATATTTAAAAAAACAACAACAACAACGATAAGAAGAAGAAGAGCAAAAGCAGAGCAGAGCAGAGCAGAACAGATCGGAAGAGGTCTGCAGCCGAACATATTATTGTGACCCGTAAATGATACAAAAATTGTGTGTCATTAATAAGCGGCACAGCGTGCATCCCAAAACGGCAGCACCCCAACCACCCAGAGCCCCCGCACCACCCTCTCCCCTTGCCCATCCCCTGCTAAGCCCCCAACGCTCACTGCGACACAGACTTAAAGTACACAGCGCGAAACATGTTGGTCTAAAGTAATAATTGAAACAATTCTTACTTAAATGAATTCTCTTATATGAATATTTAAACTAGGCTACACAAATACTAAAGTCGTAATTGAAACTTCTTTAGTTATTTCTCGCAGTGCACCACTTGTAGACTGACCGGTACTAGGAACCGGCTGCAGCTTGTCGCTGTATGCTACCCCCAAGCCAAAGAAAAAACTCCACTAAACACAAGTCCAATTCTAGCCAGGAGTCACAGGGCGTCGCACAGGGTGGTCCTCGTTGTTGTGGTTGTTGCTGTTCTTCTTCTTGTTAGTATTGCTTGTTGTTGTTGTTGTTGCTGTTGGGGCCGCTTTTCCAATCGTTTGATTGATTTGCCGTGTTATGGGAAAATTTGATATGCTGTCCAATGTCAACGATTTGTTAAACGATTTCGGTTAATATCTGCATCGCAGCGGATTACAAAAGGCTCACATCGCTCGACATGGAACTTTCTTTCGAAGACGCCCCATCGAGCTGCCCACAATCATGGAAAAGTTTCTGCCAGTTGTTGTTGTTGTTGTTGTTGTTCAAGAATCAGTCAGTGAAGTAAGTGCACCTCTGGTCCTGGTTCTGGTCCTGTAATCCGATGTCGCCACTCGCGTTCCTCGGATTTGTAATTGTAATTGAGACAATTGTAAATTTGCCCAAATATCGAATTACGATTATTATATAATATTACATATATAATGCAGCAAAGCTCTTATACGATATGATTACAATGATTAAGCAGTTCAAAGTAAATTTCAAATAAAAATACTTATTAATATAAATATATTTCAAATATGAGCAATAAATAATAAATATTTGTTAGGTTTGCTGGCCAACAAAGCCAACTCACTTAGGCCAGAATTTGGCCCAGATAATGATTAAGCAATAATAAATTAATAAATTTACAATTAAACAATAATAAATTAATAAATTTACAATTAAACAATAATAAATTAATAAATTTACATTAATTCTACATCTAAAGCTGATGCACTTGAGTTTTTGATGTACACTTTGCGAGCTCGTACAAAAAAAATTGTTTAAGTAGATTTCAAACTAATAACTAATAACTAATAACTAATAACAAATAACTAATAGCTGTAAATAATAATAAATTAAAAATTAATTATCAATGCCACATGATGCAGTCGAGTATTTTCCGAGCTAAACTCTTTAAGCTGACATTGACTGGCTCAGACTTATTCTCAATTTGAACTCTCCCATATACAGCCAGTTATAGCTGATGCCAGATGCCAATTACTATATTATTATTATATGGCATATACATATAGTTGATAATACCAAGATGCAAATACATACATCTTTCCTGGCCTCTATCGAGTATCCTTGCTGATTCCTTGGATATTCCAAATTTGTAGCGAGGTATCTAACGCATTGAAGAAGTCGTGCCCGATCTCATAGAGTATATATATTCTTGATCAGCATTCGTATTAACAGTATATATAATAGTAAAAAATAAGCGTATTTATTAAGTATTATGAATATGAAGAGGAAACAGGAACTCAATTGCACAATTGCAATTGTTGTCCCGGAATTGGGACCACCTCCAAAAACTCTCCCTCTCTCTCTCTCTCTCTCTCTCTCGCTCTCAGACTTAGCTGTTGTCATCTTGGTCATATCCGGTCAGTTGAGTCAATGAATGAATGAAGACAAGTATCTGCGGCAAGTGTGTGTCAATAGATTTGAACTGCAGAAACCGCACAGTGGCAGCAATTGCCGGGTTTGATGCACCGGAATAGATATCGGAATCGAAATAGATTGGGCTGCTGAGGCCAGATAATTTGGACGGGGCTCGGAGACAATGCGACAAATGCGACAAATGCTGAGCGGCTTCCTGTTGCATTGTTGTGACCAATAATTGGTTGGTAATTGTTAAATTATATTGCGACCGAGGCGGCCTACACCTGAGCAACTGACCCTGAGTGTGACTGACCTTTGACATCGGTGGCAAGCAGGCAGAGCCAGAGCCAGAGCCAGAGCCAGTGGCAGTGGCAGAGGTAGAGTCTGTGGCAGAGGCAGAGACAGCGTTGCGCATTTGAAGACCAGTTGCAGTCGCGCAATTGTTCGAGTTGACAGCCTCACATAAATTATAACACAAAATGAATTGGTTGCCCAAATATGCCCCATACAACCCCCCCACACCCCTCGCTACCCAGGACCGTTGTTATCTGAGAAATGTGGAAATTAGAAAAATGAATTAGTGATGCAGCGCGGGGAGTGGCAACAACAACAACAACAACGACGAACTTTCGCTGTTTCCCTACGATTTCTTTCAACATTTTCTTCTTTCATAAGAAAAGAAGAAAAAAAAAAATCCAAAAATACAACAAAAATAAAAAAAATAAAAAAATGCATTTTTTATATGTGCATTTGATTCATTAATGCATAGCAGCCTCAAATCTACATGATGATGATGATGATGATGAACATAATCATAAGCATAATCATGAGTTGGTCCGAGCTCACGGGGTGTCCCCTTTTGTTAATGCCCCTGCCCCCTGCCCCTGCCCCTGCCACTGTCCTGCTATGCAGCCAGGCAGTCGGTAGCCAGTTCGATGTGTGTTTAATATCTGTTTTATTGCCATTGAATTAGTGCCCTCTGTCAGCATTTAGGGATCTTAATTTATATACGAGCAGCAATGAGCGTGACTCCATAACGAGCACGGCTTCCTGGGCCATGCGGATGCCGACCCCTGCCCTCTGCTCCTACTATGCCTCTGACTCTGCCGCTGCCTCTGCCTCTGCCTCTGACTCCTTCTCTTTCTCCTTCTCCTAGTGCCTGGCGACTGTTACGACCTCTGGCAGATGCAAAGGTCAACACACACACACAAACACACACGATACAACACACACACACACGCACACTAATCCCAAATGATGGCCGCCCTGCCAGACTGACTGTCGTCGTCGTCGTCGTCGTCTCGTCCAAGTTTGCCGCTTCCACGTCCTTAGCCAAAACAATTATAGTTGCTCATAAAAAATACAAAAAAAAATAAATAAAAGAAGTGGGACGGGGAGCGGGGAGAGGAAGTCGTCCAGGCATAAAAAATAGTTGCGTTCAAGTTGTCCCATTCCCATTCCCATTTCCATTGCCATTCTGATTCCCAATTTGATGCCGCATTCCGAATCTTGCCGAAATGACGATTCGACGCGGGCGGCGAGGAACGTGCAAAAAACAACAACATTGTGTTTGAGGGCCGAGCAGGCATTGTGTGTGCTGCTCATGGAGTGTGAGTCAACTACACACACACACACACATACTCACACACACACACACTTATGTATGTGCCTTAGTTCATAGAAAATGAGTTCCTGCCTCGCGTGCACATGCGTGCCAAATGATTTTGGCCGCAATATTTTTACCGGAAATAACGAAAATCACATATATATATATATTTAATATATATATATATATATATACATATATATACATATACATATATAATTTTGTGTGATTCACGTGTTTCCCGGCTAAAATATACATTTCTTTGGCTTCTTCTTCTTAATTTAAAATCACTCTCTTGATTTGAGTTTGACGATTTATTTTTAAGAAATAATTGTTGATTAATTTTAATAATTAATTTGATCGTTAAGTACGATTTCTCATTCTGGCATATGCATTTATTTATAAATATTTTCCTGATTTGTGTTTTAAATTATTTATGTGCGATTTCTAATTGTAGAATTCGAAAATTCTTTAGTCGCGATTCTGATGTGTTTTTTTTGGTAATTAAATTGTTATTAATTTGAATTGATTATTTCAATAACTGTTTTTTTTTTTAAATTAATTTTCTTAACTTATTTTTAAATAAGTTGTAGCATGTAATTATATGCGAATTTTTTTCCATATCGATTGTCTTGAAGACGGCAGATAAACTTCAACAAATCAGTCAATGGAGCAAATTTAATGATTCAAAAATTTCGAAATATTTTCTATCATTATGAAATATATTTAAAAAAACAAAATTGGGCAAAAAGCCTTTCTAATTTTAAATTTTATTAATATTTGTATATTTAGAAATCATTTTTAATAACCAGCAAATTTTTCTAGTTTTCAAGCGGTTGGATTTCTATATTTAAGAACGATTTATATTTATTTATATTAGTGATTTATATTAAATATTAATTATTTATAATTTATATTTCCTTATCTTTATTTCAGTTTGTGTGCTTATATACAAGCCCCTCTCTTAATCTTATATTGATGAAACTTGGATATCGCTTGGATCGCATTATGATATATCTTTCAGCTGGCATGATGCTGATGAGTTCTTATATATATATATATGCTGGAGCAAACTATCTAATTACAAGATTTAATTCGAGTATTGACAATTTTTCTAAATATTTTATTTATGTCTAGGTATTGAAAGGAAATTAAATTATCGAAAAAATGCGCGTTGCACGATTTATTGGCTGCTTGGATTGTATAACTATATATATAAAAAATCGAAAGATTTCTTAAATGAATAATGAAAATTAATTTATTATTATTATTTATTATTTATTTTATTTATTTAATTTCATTAACACATTTTTCATTTACAATGTAAACCAAAATCTCTTCATCATTATTACAATTTCATAATAATAAGAATAATAATAATAATAATAGTAATAATAATTTAACATCCAGTTTGCTAACTTTAATTGAAATGGGCATGTTTAAGTATTAATTATTATTTATTTTTATAATTATTAATTAGTATTAAGCGCATATTATATAATTACAGACTGCTCATGAGATTGAATACGAAATCAACGTTATTTTATTTATATTTTTGCATAATTGTTTTTCCTTTTTTTGACTTACATTTTCTTGAATTTTTTTTAAATTATGATTACTCAATTGCTGCTCTTATTTACTTTGTATTTGCAACATGCATTTTTCCAAATGATTTCTTGGCTTCAACTCAATTTGCGATACTTGAGCAGTTACGCCAATTAGCGATTGGGAAAGGACCGATCGATCCTGGGCAGGCTGCAACTCGACGTTTCCAGCTCATCGCTTTCAATTTGTATCAAATATCAGAAGGAAAATCGACAAACAACATTTGATTGTTGGCAAAGTATCTATTCAAAGGACTGTTTGCATTGCGAGGAGCAGCAACAATTGAAAGGTGCATTCGACCCGACATTTTTATTCATGTGTGTGGTGTGTGTGTGTGTGTGTGTGTGTGTGCAGCATATATTTATATTGTGTAGCGTGAAATTTGCAAGACTCGCTAAATTGCACTCGGCAAATTGCCTGAGGAGCTGTCGGCAAAGAAGTCAGAAGTCGATAAAGTGTGGCAAAAGCAGCAACCAGGATCTGTTTCCATTCTTATTGTTGTTGTTGTTGTTGTTGTCTGAGGGCTTAAGGAGCGCTGAAAAATGTAGTTGCTTTTTTGCGTATTTGTATTTCTGCGTTTTATATGGATCTGCGAGTCCTTTCGAGTCCTTTCGAGTCCTCTCGAGCTCTTTCTCTTCGTCTCTAACTATCCTTTGGCTTTGCTGCTTGTTTTGTTGTGCGTGCCTTGTGTGTGTTTATTTTTATTTATTTCAATTTCTATTTCTATTTTTTTTTTATTGTGAGTTTCAATTGTCTTGAAAAACATTCAAGTGGAAGTCCTTTGAGTGATTTTGCCTTTGGTCGAGCGCCCACACTGCAGCTGTCCTGCTCGCACTCATTAGCCCACCTGCAGCCTCCATCTCGCTCTACACTCTACGCTCTCCCTCTCTCTCTGTTGCTCTCTCTCTCTGTCAAAGATTTAATTTGTTTGCTGCGTTTTGCATGCAAAATTTGTTTGCAGTTTGCTGTCATTGTTCACATTTTCGTTCATTGTGAAACGGTTTTCAACTGTAAACCTCATTCCCATTTCCCCCCCCCCCTTCCCCTTTCCCATCCAATTGCCATTGCCATTCCCATTCTGATTCACATTCTTGTTCGCATTTTCATTTCTGTCCTCATCTCCTCAGCTCAACCAAAATCCCAAATTCGGTTTTGTTCGCCACTGTTTGTTTTTATGTTTGATGTTGTTTTTGTTGTTGTTTTTGTTGTTGTTGTTGTAGTTGTTGTTGTTGTTGTTGTTTCGCCTTGTTTTGCTTTGTTTCATTTTCATTTTCCTTTCGGTGGCTGCATTTGCATGCGGTCGTTTTTCTCAAGTTTACCATTTTCACTCGCAAACCATTGAAATTGGCATGCATTTTTCGTTTGTCGTCTCTCATTTTGCATTTGCCATTTGCAATTTTTCATTTTGCATTTTGCATTTTGCCATTTGCCATTGTCTGGCAATCATCAGGCAAATTGGTTGGTCTGTGTTTCCATTTGTGTTTAGCGCTGATCCCTCAATAATGAACTCACCAATGTCCAATTTTCCTTTTTCAATCTTCAATTTCCAATTTCCAATCTTCATCCTCATCGTCATCGTCCTGTCATCATCCGAGGCATTATAACGGCTTCATTTTCATCATAGCCAACTTTTCTTACGCCTCGCCTCAAAATACAAAAAGTTATTAAAATATTATTATTCTTATGATTAATTTATATATGTTAAGGTGCAACATTTAATTATTTTCTTCAAATTTCCAATTAAATCGAAAGCAATAATAAATATTTTTAAGTTTAGTCTGAGAAATTGCTTATTTTAATAATTGATTTGCAAATAGTAATTAATTTATTTAAATAAATAAATAAATATATATATTTAATATTCTGTATAAGTCCCAGCTATTTGCACGATTTTTTGTTTGTTTGTTTTTTGAAAAATTAAATAATTAAATGTTATTGCAATTGATTTACTTTAATTTCAATGCCAAAGCGACAAATTAAAATACAACTTTTGAAGCAAGAAGAACAAATGAAAGAAGCACAAAGGATAAAGGATATTTATGGACTTTTGAGCAAACAATTCTTTTTGAAGCAATTCTACTCTATTTGAGCAGTTCCGCAGATTATTTGTTCATTGATTCAGTTTTGTGTGTTGAGAAAATTGAATATTGTGCGCCATAAAGTAGGCAACATATTCTAACCGCAAATGCTTAGCTAGAGAAACACACACACACACGCACACACACACGCAGACTGATGTAAGCATTAAACAAAATGTAAGCAGATGAAGAAAATGCTTAACGCATTCAATCTAGTTTATTAATTACAAGTAATTAAAGTTTAATTAACAGCGCAACTTTTGCTGTGCTGTTGGCCTTTCAAGGTTGCGCCTCTGTGTGTGTGTGTGTGTGTTGGTAAATGAGAAACATGACAAACACACACACACACACATATATATATATATATATATACATATACATGCATACATATTTAACTTGTGTTTTTCATTTAATGCCCACAACAAAAACAGCAACAACAACAACAACAGCAACGAAAGTCAGAAATAAAGGAAGCAACAACAACAACCGCAATTTGTAGTGCATTGCAGTTGTTGTTGTTGTTGTTGCCGCTGGTGTTTTTGTTGCAATTTTGTTTGTCTGTTTAATTAAAGCAATATGTGGCCTCGAGGAATGTTGGGTTAATTGACTCATCACTTATACGACAAACGAAGCCCACGCAAACAAACAAACAAGCCAACACAGCACACACACACACACACACACACACACGCACACAAAATGGGGGAAACAGCAGCGTCGCAGCAGTTGGCATACGCACATAACGGTTTCAAGGGGGCGTTGCCAAACGGGTTTCGTCATTTGTGGAGCTTGTGCGCAGCAGCTAAATGGCATTGGCCAATCGCAGCTGTGGATGTTGTTTGCGTACGCCCACACATACACATGGGCTGCTGAATCGAATGCGTGCCACACGCACACACACACATGCATACAAGGCACTGGAAAAACTGGTAATAAGCCAAAACTCGCCAAATAGTGGTTTTTGCATTGGCTTGTGCGCAGCCAACTTCAAGTGGGAACAGCTTTGGCGCGCAGCTCACTTCACTCGAGCTCTGCCATCCGAGGGCGCAGCCAACTTAGCGTGAGTGCCAAATTTGAGCACTGGCCGCGTTGCCAACTACTTACTCTAAACGATGAGCTGGCAATCTTAATCGATGAATCATCGATATAAGGTACGTCAGAGACGAACGCATCTGTTACGCGGGCAATTTGATAATTACATTTTGCTCGATTCAAAAAACCAAAATTATTCGTTTTGTTCACAATATTCACTTCTGCATGCCAATGTCTCTATTCATAATAATGGTGAATGAATTGAATTGGGGCTGTGCTCAAAGTAAAATAAAACAGAGTTGAAAATCATATGCGTTTATTATAGATCAGTATCGCTGTAACAGTCAGTTAACAGATCCTTTTGAGCAACAACTGACATTAACAGATCATTTGAGCAACAACAGTGAGCCAAACTAACAGTCTACGCCGTCTCCATAAACAAAAAACTCCTCTAACATTCGACACACAACGGAACAACGGCGCATCTGTAGATGTAAACACACACATAGATACGGACACACACATTCATATATCAAATGAACAGCCAACAAGTTGTTTGGCATTTTATTTTGCTCTTGTCGCGATAAGTCCGCTTCTGCCGCGACTCTATCAAGTGCTGAACGCAGATACGTGTGTGGTTAGTATTGTTTTTCGTTGTAGCACAAGCTGTTGTTATTGCTGTTGTCGGTCAGTCAGCAAAAAGAGACACATTCCATTTCCATTTCGTTTGCAATCGCGATTCGCGAGTCGCCACTCATTTCGCAGGCAATCTGTGTGCGAGATCGGCGACCTGCTAGTGGCAGTGCTGTTAGTGTTGCTGTTAGTGCTGCTTGTGATAAAAACATGGAAATGAATCATTCAACTCGGCAGCGCAAATCATAAATTAATAGTTCGTGTCCAGCAAAAGCAAAAGCAAAAACTAAACGAAGCGAAACTGAACCAAACAGCCGCAGAAGGGGGAGGGGAACAGTTTAGCACGTTCATATATAGAAATATATAAATCATTATGTGCAGCGTCAATTGTCAATTGAAATCCCTCGTCTTCTTCATCTTCCAGACGACAAATGTGCCCAAATAGTGCAAACAGTGCATTTAAATCTTTATTTTTTATTGTGCCTATGTTTGTGTGTGTGTGTGTGTTTTTAATGTGGGCCAACGACACAAATTTCGCATAATTGCATAGAAATTTACAGCTGTCCGGCGACAAAAGCGAAAGGTAAAAGTTTGTTTTTCTTCGATTTTTTTTTTATATCTTTTGGTGTTGGGTTAATTTGCATAAATGAACATAACATATACATTAACATATACAAAACATTTATATCCGTGTCGAAAACAATAACAAAGCAAAGAGGAGAGGAGAAAAGAAAGAAACATGCATCCATCCATCTCTGTCGCGCAATCGCTCTTTTTATCGCTGGCTCTCTTATTAACCTTTAAGCGTGCGCCCGCATTTTCTTTTCGAAAACAATACACGCCTTAAAAATGCACTGTGTACGCATGTGTGTGTGTATGCCGATTTTATGTTATGTGATCGATAATTTATTATCTAAATCTTAACAGTTGCTTAACAGCGATTGCAGCAAACATTTATCTGCTCTCTCGCAGTTGCATTGTACGTGCGTGTGTAGGTTTTATTGTGTATGAACACATGTATACACGCATACACACAGACGTGTGCGTTTGATTGGATTTGTTATATTATCACTTTAGCACAAAATATTATTGTTGTTGTGCCCACTAACTTACTTGCGACTGCTTATCACTCAAATTTCGAATAGAGGCAGAAAAAGCGAGAGAGCGAGAGAGAAAGCAGAAGTCAAACTTAAATGTAAACCCGTTATCGCTCTCTATCTCTCTCTGTCACTCCGATTCAGTATGCGTATGTATGTATATTTATTGGATGCACAGTGTCCACCTGTTGCCGCGAAATGGGCCACGCTTTGACTGTGGCACCCAATTCGCATTCGCATTTTTGTTCTTGTTTGTTTTCGTTGTGGACTACAATTTTTTTGTTTCTAACGCTTTTTGTTTTTTGTTGTTTGGCAATTTCAGACAATTATAAACATATTAAGTTTCATGGCGCTGACACACATTCATATATATGTGTGTGCGTGTGCGCGTGTGCTTGTTGAGTTTTTGCGGTTTTCCCTCTGGCAAAACCCATTGAGAACTTTGATAATCGATTGTCACTAATCGTTAATCAAAACGGTACATAATAAATACATCGATTTGCCTTGCTTTTGTTTTTAGTGAATCAGTCAATATTTCAACTAATTGAAGAAAAGCTCAATTCACCAACAAAAAGCTGAACTCAAGTCCAACCTTGCAGCGATGGTCGACTTGGTGATACCCTGTAACCAGCTCCATATAGCAAAATATGATTGGACTAATAATTTAAAATTATAACACAAATTAAATTTAAAAAGATAGAAAACATTTTTGTATAAAGTTGGAGCGAAATTTTCCCTTTGACCAGATGTCAATTTTGCTTACAGGGTAAACACAAAGCACTCTGAAACGTTGTCATTTTTTTGTACACTAGACCACGACTCACTTTTCAACTTGTCGCACACACAAAAGCACACAGCACACTTGCAGACAAGAAGAAGAAGAAGAAGAGCAATAACAACAACAACAATAATAACTGGCTGCCTGACAAGCCCAAAAAACCAGATGGGTCACCATTCGCGCTGCAAACACGTTGCCTTCAAATGCACAGCGTGCAGACACCCATACACAGACACCCTCTGTCTGTACATTTATATGCATGCATGCATGCACACACACATACATACGCACTTAGTTACAAATCAGCTTTGTAATTCTTTGTCTGTCAGCTAATCAAGCAACGCATGCGCCCCCTAAACCACTCTCTCCCTCGCTCGAGGTGTCTCTCTGCCGCTCTCTCCTCCATTTCGCATTGGATCGTTTTGAATAGTCTTTTCACGTTTCGCTGGCTGCATTCAAATGTTGTTGTTGTTGTGCAGGCACGTGAGTAAATCAAATGAAAATCGAGTGAAAATATTGAGAAAATCAAAATGTTATGTTGAAAGCTTTGTTAGTTTCACGGCGGAGAGGAAGACACATTGAAATAGTAGTAACAAACAAAAAAAAAAGAAAGAAATATATTTGTCAGTCGATAATTGATGCAGTTTATTTATAGCGACAACAGATCTTCGATCGACAACAAATAAATAAGTCGGTATACATTTTGTATATGTCAAACTAACTAGACATCTATTGATCAGCTCTCGCAATGAAGTATATATATATATATATGTTTATTTTTTTGTTTATGTTTATGTTTACACTTTTGTGTTCCGAATTGCAATGAAGTTGTGCTGATGATCTGTGGTAATTTCATTTAAGTGTTCTGCTTGCTCAGCACATGCACACTCTCTTCCAATATTCACATTCACATTCACACTCACACTCGCATTCACATTCACATTCATATACATTTCCAGTTGTTTGGAATGCAACTCGATCTTCTGCGGCATTTGCTTCTTTTGCCGGACACTCTGTCAGATAAACTTGATAAGTATAAATACTCATATATAGATATATATTTATATAGATGCATACATATGTGGATGTCTGTTTATATGTACATACATATCATTATAGCTTATGTGTATGATTCACACTTTTTAACAACGAATCAAGCCAAACGACAAAAGCAACAAGAGCAACTGCGCCGCAAACAAGAGCTATCAAATGTACTCGTTAAAGGGCAAGTGAATCATTCACTCACTTTCCTACACTCCACTCAAAGTGTACATTTTCTTTCTGGACAACTTATAACTTTGCTTCAGTTTAGCCAACTCCGTCCATACACAGAAATTGAGTTCAAGAGCAAAAAGCTGTTCACTGTCACCGAACTATGTCAAATATAAATATATACATATATATTTTGGGCGGAACATGACTAAGAGGCATTCAAGTAATCTTGAATCTGTTTTAGAAATGTACATTTGACAAAAATAGATTTGTATATTAAATTTAAATTAGTTTTCTCAAATGAGAAATGACTTTGGTATTCATATTTAGCATCTTTAAGTTTTAACCATAACCCTTTGTTTCCAAGTTTTTCTCTCTATCTTTTGTATTATTATAAACGAAGTTTTCTTCTTTGTTTGTGTTGATAATTGCAAATTCTTGGAATTCATCTGTCAGCTTTTGTTTATTAATAACTGATAACTCACAGCAGCCGCAGACTTAAGGCTTTCCTCTGTACGCCTGGTTTATCAAATGCTCGGAGCTGAGCTTGGATTCTCAACGCGTTATCGCTGCAGCCGTATATATAGTTTACCCATATAAATATATTTATATGTATACTTCTATTAAGAATGTTTTATTAATTTGTATTGTGAAACTTTAAATGAAATAATACAAATTGTGTAAGGGCACTTCACAATTTGATTAAGTGCTCAACTTTTTGTAAATTGTTATATATATATATACATATATATATATAGATATATTATTATCATAATTGGGGAACCAGCACTGCGACCTATAAGGTCTATTGTGGCCCCTTCTGAGCCTACAGCTCCTCCATCAACCCCAGCTCCTGCACGAATGCTGGAATCTTTGTTAGGTTGAGGCTTTCAATGTCCTTGGGCTTCATGATATGCTTCCCTAAGATGCTGCATCTTTTCCTACTTAAGGCGACGCATTCTGCTAGGATGTGCATTGAGGATTCCTTCTAGCTTTCACAAAACCTGCATACATCGCTACTATAAATACCCAATTTAGTTAGGTGACTTCTCAGTCTACAGTGTCCATTATGTATATATATATATGTATATATAGTTTTTAAAATGAACTCACATCTTTGAAGAGCAGCAAAATACACAAAGCATCTAATTTTGCCATGTGCAACTCAAACAACTTTGCACGGGTCTCGGAATAATTACAAGATAAGACAATATACGTTTGTTGTCATAAATTGTTGGCTTATTAAGCATATACCATGCCTATGTATATATCTATACATATATATAGATATAGCAAATTCATTGTGAACTTGAACCATTTGTCTGTGAGTTTCTTCGTCGATGCCATCTTCTTATTTTATACTTATTTCTTTTGTTAAATTTTAATTTTTTAATCTAGAAGAAAGCTAAAGCCAAATATTTTGATGAGTTGATGATGTTGATCCATGGTGTATCACAATAGATGGATTGATTGATGGGCGAATCGAATTGGGGCGCCCTAGTTGGTGATGTTTAATGGATTTAACGAGCTGCCCATTCATGCCTTATATGCGATTTATAATTGTCGCTTGCCACTCGTTGTCGTTGTTGTTATCGCAAAAATATAAAAGTATATATATATATATATATATATTAATTTATATATATTTATTTATTTATACAGATATCCGCAAGATGTGAGCTACATAGTTGTATAAGCTCACATGTGTGCCCATTGAATCATTTAGATGTGCAACAATTGCTTCAAGCAACTTTCCGATTAATCATCAAGTCGACAATATTCAGCCAAGTGGGAGTGGGGAGTGGCTAGAGGGGAGGCAGATGAGTTGCTGTTCCTAGAAAATGCTTCACATGATGTAGCCCAATTAGAATTTGATTTGCTTCGTAGGGGATGGTGAGGGACTCCCCCTCTCTCCCAGTCTCTTTCTGTCGATCTGTGTGTCCATGAGTCAGGCGTGCAACAGTCGCATCAGACGCACTGTCATATGCAAGTTCATTCATCCATTTATTCAAGTTGCTGCGGAAAGCAACTGCAACAACAATGATAACAACAACAACAACAACAACAGCAACAACAACAAGTTCATTAACATTGTAAACAAAATGATTGAGCCAGCTGCAGCTGCCCAGCGCAACTTTCATTTAAAGTGCTGGGCACTTAAGCAGCAAACAGCATCAACAACATCAACCATATCCACATCCCAAATTCCACCAAATGTCCAGCTGTCTATGGCAAATGGCCCGGTTCCAGAGTTCATCTGTGGACTGTGCACAACTTGAATGCTGCGTATCAGTAAACAAAACTATTTTCCTTAAATGGATAATTGTAGACTCTAATTGCATTAGCTGGGCACTCGTATAAGATAGTCAAAGGTGTTGATAAGCCATAATATATTTAATCTAAATCGCTTTATGGCGTCTGATATACACAATAGACTGTTCGTCATCGTTCGCTATCGGCCAACTTGTTCTATTGTGCCTTCTAGCCCGATCCCAATATGCCCAACATTTCGTACATTCACATTCTTAACATTTTCCGATTCCATTGTCGTTGAGATGATTTCAATAAAAGAGTGGATCGGATAATAAAACAATTCATTTACATATGTTTCTTGTCTATTTCTTTGTTGTTGTTTTCGGACTTTGCCCATCTTTAAATTATATTCCAAATATGATTGTTAACATGTGTAAGTTTGACCTTTTACCTTTTTCGAAATAGCCGCTGTTTGCGGCATTGATATTGTCAAAGTGAATTCGAACTTCGATCAATCATTTGAATATCTAAAATTCCCCACATACTCAGGCATCAGGCTAATAATGTCCAGTTCCTTCTTACAATATGGTTGTAAAATGTTTTAGCTTTTTCTTTGTTTAGTTTTGAGAAGTGCAATTTAATTTTAGAATTTTAGCAAGAAAATTGAGTTATATTTTGCTCGATTTATTTCGTTTTATCGTTTATTTCCTGATGCCACACAGCTGCTGTACAATTATGTACTGGATCGTGTGCGCTCCACTAAATATACATATAAAAATACTTCGAGTTGAGACTTTATACATATTCAGCAATGGATGCACCTGCCACCTGAGCGAAATCAATTGCGCGACTTTCTTTGAATTCAGGTCGAAGAATAGCTTGCGGTGAGTGTGGCTTTGTGTTCGATTTTGTATTCAAACTGTACAGACTCGTAACATAAAAATATATATATATAAATATTTATCGATATGTGATTGTGTGTGTGTGTGTGTGTGTGGAGCTTGAATGGTCATTGGAAGTTGACTTTCTTTGTGAATTGGCCAAGTCTTAGTGTCATTATTGAAGACTTTTATTTTTAGCGTGGTGCAACCGGACCGGAGAGATAGAGAACAAAGTTCGCAAGCGATCAAAGCAGAAAGTGAAAGCCAAATGGGCAATTAATGATGGCTATCTTTATACGTATATATATATATATATATATATATATTTATCTATCTATCCATTGGCGGCGATTGTCGTTTAAGTAATTGGCCAACATAGACACAAAGAGGAAACACGTGTATCACTTTTTCGCCCAGTTTGTGTTTTTCACTTTGGGTATTTTCTCTGTTTAAATACCCTCGCTCAGAGTAATATATATATATATATATATCAGATTCTACTCATTCAGTTTGTTCAAGTTATTACTTATCATGTCTGCTCTCATATATATACCATCTTTAATATGAAGAAGAGCCTCGTTTTTATTATAATAATTGTTCAGTTTTATTGTTCACTTTGTCAGATTTCTTTCTATGATAATTTTCACTTAAATATGCAAAACTTAAACTATGACTACTCAAGAGATAAACGCCTATAATTGATCAAGCCAAACTGGAACTCGAGTCGCCTCCCGTCGCTCCAGTGCGAGTCGCAGCAGACGTCGCTGTTCCAGTTGCTGCAGCTGCTGTGCGACGAGCATCCGATGCAGCAGCTCCACTTTGTCATAGGCCGTGGCATGCCGCTGTGTAAGTGGGCGATGAACCTCTTCCACGCACTGCTGCTTGTTTCCAGTCATCTTTGTCTGCTTCGTTGTGCAGCAGATTGAGCCGAAGAACTGTAGCAACAGGCAGTAGAGCAGCTCCCACAGATTGTGCTTAAGACTAGCGATATGTTGCATGCTCCTGTTGCACTGCGTTGCTTGAGTTAACTGTGCCGCTGCTGTGGCTTAGAACTCACTTTTATATACATGCAACAGGTAGTGTTGCCTGTCCACATAAATCCCTTGCCTGTCATTAACTTTTGATCCCACACATCCCATATGGTCTAAGGAATCTCCCAGTTCTAGGTAAACAAGAAAACAAAAAAACCCAATAAAAGCGAGCAGCCCTTGATGTTGACCCAAAATAAAAAGTTATAAAAATCTTTAAGAAAATTAAGGGAAACGAAGTGTTTTGAATGTCCTTCATCGTCCTTGCTCATCATCTGTACATACTTATACACATAATAATATTTATAATATATATATATAAAGTAAACCTTTACTGTAAAGATAAGAAAGGCTTGTAACTAATTGTAAAAAGAACTATTTCTTCGTCGGCCCAGTTAGTCTTAAGAGCTCATCGGTGAAATCGATTGATTTGATACAATTTACTATATGGCTTTTTGCTTCTATGTAGATATATATTATATGTATCGCTGCTTTTGTATATATTCTTATGCTTATGCGAAACTCTTCTCGCTCTCTCTCTGATCTGGTTTCAGTCGTCTTTAGTCATGGAACAGGCGGGCGGCACACACACACGACCCGTGCCGGCGCCCCGTCGCCTCTACCCGGAGTTGCGGTCCTCCAACTACGAGAATATCGAGATCAATGTGTGCAGCAGTTCCACTGCCACTTCCACCACCAGCAACAACAACATCAACTCCCTTAACACCCATCACACACAGAGCAACCACACCAACAACAACAACAACAACATCAACAATATCAACAACAACACTAGCAGAAAGCAAAATATCGAAGCGGAGAATCTGCATGGCAGCTGCACGGAGAAGAGACTGCCTGCGAGCAGCCATGGCAAACTGATATTGCAAATGCACAATGTGGAGCAGCCGATATATGGTCCCGATGCGAATGAGAATGTGTCCAGCCTGGAGCCAGTTTATGCCACGCCCAGGCCGGCGCCCAGGCAGCGAGCCCGAGCCGAACTGTTGCCGGAGCTGGAGGAGGATCAGTTGGAGAGACAACAATCGCCGAGGGGCGCTTTGCGTGCAGCGCCACAGGTGCCACAGGTGTCCAAGCCGCTGAACATTGAGCCGGAACGGCGAAGAACCGACCGCTGTTCCATCTCCAGCGAGTTCTCCACGACGAGCATCGGCGGCGCCAATGGGCTCCCAGAGGATGATTTCCGTTACACCTCAAATGCATTGCTCGACTACAGCGAGAGCTCGCAGAGCGGCAAATACAAGTCGGCATCACCCGGGTACGTAGACGGGGGCGAGCAAGTGGATGATGGTGTTCGTCGGGCACTTGGGCAAGATGATCTTGAGTGTGATTCCGAAACGGAAACGGGGGCAGAAGGCGCCGCCTTGTCCGATCAGGCGGAGCTATCCTCGACCTGTGACGATGATGACAAGTAAACTTTTTTTGTTACCAACAATTTTGTTCACTTCTTTTGTACGAATCTTTGGTGTATTTTGACAATCCTCCTCCCAATGCCATGTTGCAACTTATATATATATATATATATATGTGTATATATATATATGTATATGTATAGTATGTATATGCTTCCCCGTATTTTTATGGTATTTTAATTTGAATTTGAATTAGAATTATTTTTATTTTGTATTTGTTGAATAACTAATCCAAGTGGGTCGGGTGCGATGATTAACACTGTAGAAACGCTAACAAGCATTTGATGGATTTGTGTATATATTAAACAGTTGCAGATCACCTGAGTAGTAGAAATGGCAATCCACGAGGAATCCCCAAGCCAGACTCGTTTGATCTTGGTCTGGTTTGGGTTACTTTTGGGTTGCCTTTGAAGTAACACAGATAAGTTAAGATAAGTTGTGGCAACACTTGAATATCATCTACTAATGTGGGCTCATTTAACATCTACAATTAAGTGTAATAATTGATAAAAGTCCTGGAAAATTTAATTTTTCCTATTTTACGTATAATCCTGAGCTATGCGATTTATTTCAAAAACATATTCCTTTCGATCCAAGACGTGGGTTTCAGCATTAGATTGACTAGATTACTTCAAAATTTTGCACATTAATTCGAAGGATAAGTTATCAAAATATACAATTGTTTTTGATAGCTCAGCTTACATCGATTGTTTTGCATTAGTTATTCAGTTATGGCTTAGTTAGCCTAATTATATTAAAAGACATCACAACATATCTCTTAGATAAGGGGAAATTCGGGGCATATGGGCATTATGTTAATTGAAAACATATTTTAAATATTTATTTCCAATCTATTTAGCAATAGATATTTTGCCTGCTGTTCGCCGATTCATTTCCGATACATTTTGTGGCATTTCATTGTGGTTTGAGATGAATGCAGGCAACAGCTGAAACTGTTGCAGGGACAGCAAACTGAGGTTGCCGCCCCCGCCTAGCACACCCTAGTTGCTGCCACTGATTCATCTGGTGCATTGTTCGCTCTATTTATAGGGCTCCTTGCGACTCTGAACTTCAACTTCCGCCGACGCATTAATCACGCCAATGTCGGGCGATTCCAAAAATAGTCGCCTGCCGTCAGACATTTCAAGATCAATGGGTTCCACTTTTGGTTCCGTTTCGTTTCGTTGGCGCAGGAGTTGAGATTAGTCGTCGCCTGGCAGTTGGCAGCGAACGTCAGACAACAAACTGTTACAGATACAGATATATATATCTATATATAAATATATATATGTGTGTGGTTGCTAACTGTTTATTTGAGGTGTCCCTCTCTACTCTACTAACCCCAATTGGAGTGGGCGGTGCGGGAACGTTTTCGAGTCATTCAAGTGAATAACAAACGAATCAACGAATCAATCTGAATCTCTCACAGAAATCTACTGCGCTCGCTGGGCACCACCTCGAAGCTACTCGGCGAAGCGATTGGCGAGCGTGTCGCGTTCAAGGCCAAAGGCGCCAGGAAGCGTCTGGATAAGAATCTGAAGAGCTCCACGGAGGCAATTAGCAATCTAAGCGCGGAAGCCGGCAGCCGGCTGAGGAACGCCGGCAAACAGTTTGGCTCGAACTTTACGCTGGGCAGACGGGACAACAAGGCGCCCGAATCAACGGGCTTCATCAGCCACTCCGAAGTGGAACAGCAAACGGAGCTAGATCGACGACGCACCATGCCCAACACGGACGTCTTCAATACGATACAGTTCAACAGTCCACTGCATCGCAATGCCGCCGGTGGCGGTCACACGGATCTCAGCGCACACACGGAACTGGAGTACGAGGTGCCCAAGCCCAAAGTCCAGCATAAACCGAAGATCAAGGCCAAGCCGCCCAGCTACGATGAGGCATTGAGTTCTCGCCCAGCGCCCCCCTTGCCGCTGGCCAAGAATCTGGCTCAGGAGGCGGCGCAACTGGTGCAGCTGCGCAGTCAGCCACAGCAGCAGCAGCTTCAGTCGAGCAGCGGCGAATCGACTTGCGAGGAGCAACCCATGCCCAGCTATCCGCCGCCGCGTCTATCACAACAGCTGGATGCTGCAGTGCAGCCGCCAGTGCGCCACAAGCGACGCAAGAACTACGAGAACATTGAGCTGCGTCGACCCCAAGTGGACTCCGCGGAACTGCACGAACTCAATCGGGTGGCAGCTGCAGCCGAGCGCAAAGAATCGATGCTGATCTCGGCCAGCATTGCCGTTGAGGAGGCGCGTGCGCCCAAGCCCGAGCGCAGCGACTCCTGGCATTTCTATGGCGAGGCAGCCGAATCTGAAGCGGAGCCCGTGGCAGATTCTGAAGCGGACGCTGACGGGGAAGCTGAATGCGAATCCAATTCCTCGCCGGAGCCAGTCTATGCCAATCAGGAGGCCACCTATGGTAAAATATGCATGATGGCCACCAGCAGCACGAGTCGCGGCAAACTGTTGACGCCCCAACTGGAACTGGCGCGCATCAGTGAGGATGGTGAGCTGGATAGCAATGATGGCGCCGTTGGCGGCTGTTGGTCAGCATCTGTGAATGGGCCGACGCCGCTGGAGCTCCTTGACGAGTTCGATCCGCTGCCGGTTATGTGCTCAACACTGTCGGACTTCAACAAGAGCAACGAGCTGCTGCTGCTCGAGCATCTGCTCGAGAAGGACACCTATGGCGCCATCAAGCGCGAACAGGACGATGTCAGCATGTGCACCTCCGAGGAGGATGGCCGAAATGATGCAACAGTATCACAATCAGCAGCTGCCACTGCCACTTCAACTGCCACTGCCAGTGGAACTAAAAACCAGAAACCAGATGGAAAACCAACCCAGCCGCAAATTGTTCATCAGAATGCGCAGCTGCTGAGCGACAGCATGGAGCATATGCTGGATGGGACGGACACGATGGAGCTGGATGCGACAGAGTTGGCCGCCCGACCCTATCTCGGTCGGCTGGAGGAGAAGCCAGCGGCGGCATTTGTGGATCTGGCGGCACCGTCACGCAAACGTACCAATTGGTTTGTTGGCGACAAGCCGCACATCGAGGGCGACAGTCCACCCACCTATTTTGAGGCCACTGGCGGCCACACGATGACAACGGCGCCATCAGCTGCAACAGCTACGTCCGCTTCGTCAACGAATACCGCCGCCGCCAGCTCAGAGACGCGAAATACGCTGGGTTCCCGGATCCGGCAGACGATGATGGATGTCATAAAGCGGCGGACAAGCTTCAAGGGCGGTGGCCAGCGGCAGTCGGATGTGAGGGTGGCGCTGCAGATGGTGCCCAGGCCGAGTCTGTCACCGCTGCTGGTGCGCTACGAGGGGCCGCTGGTGCGTTTCCCATCCGGGGTCGTCGAGGATATATTGAAGGAGATGCAGAATCGGAAGGCCGTGCTGCGGGACAGACAGTTTCAGACGTATCTCGACCAAGAGATGAAGACGCCCAAGGAAATAATACCGTTGGATGCCATTACAACGCTGCAGTGCGTCAGCAATAGTCGCGTCACCGATAGCGCCACACATTTCTACTGCTTTGAGATGACGACGTCACAGCCAAAGAATGGCGGTGCCACTGGCAGCGACACCATGTCCTCCAATCCCAATCTCCTGATGACCAGCAATGCTAACGGCAATGTGAAGCAGCAGCGTGTCGCCCATCTCTATGGTGTTGGCAAAGAGTCCGAGCGCGGCGTCTGGATGCAAAAGATCCTCGAGAGCCTCACCAACATTGTGCCCGCGAAATACACCTGCGACTACTATCGAGCCGGCTGGTGCTATCTAAAGGTGAGTCCTCCACACATTCCTCACACTCAATCCATCTCTAATCCATGTTTGCATTTGCATTCGCAGAACTCGATCACCTCACAGTGGAGCGGCACTTGGCTGGTGCTGCGCAGAAGTCAGCGGCGCCTCATCTTTGTCAGCGAGGCCACTGGAAATGTGGAGAAATTGGATTTGCGAAAGGCGCGTTGCGTTGGTGAGTCTATTAAAACTGCAAACGACACACAACAAATATTAATAAACTTTTGTTGCATTGCAGTTCTTAAGGAGAGCGACGAGTCCATTGACAATCTGCACGTGGAGAGCGGCCCAATGCTGATGATCGACTGTCCGCCGTATGCGGTCTACATGATAATGAGCTCGGCGCGGGAGACAAAGATCTGGCGCCACTTAATACGGGAGGTGGCGCATAACAACGGCTTCTCGCTGGGTGATCAGCAGTTGACGCGCTACGATGTGCCCGTGATTGTGGACAAGTGCATCAACTTTGTGTACATACACGGCTCCATGTCGGAGGGTATTTATCGCAAGTCGGGATCGGAGAACTCCATGCACAAGCTGATGAGCGCGTTTCGTGCCGACGCCTTCAATGTGGAGATCACACGCAATGAGTACAATGAGCACGACGTGGCCAATGTGCTCAAGCGATTCATGCGCGATCTGCCGGAAAGATTGCTGGGCAAGCTGACCGACAGCTTTGTGTTTGTCACCGAACTGGCCGTGGCTAGCGAGAAGATACCGATCTACAAGGAGCTGCTCGGTCGCCTCAGTACCATTGAGCGGGAGACTCTGCGTCGCATTGTCGGCCACTTGGCGTTCATCAGCTCACAGCAGGCCAAGAACAAAATGAGCGTACAGAATCTGACCATTTTATGGGGTCCAACGTTGCTAGCCAAAAAGGTGACAAAATACAATGCTCATTAGTTGTGTGTGTAACCCAATTCACTAATCCACTTTTCAACTCTGCCACAGTGCGACGAGCTCATCTACTCTCAGAAGGAAGCCGATGTGCTCACCGATCTGATAGTGCTCTACAAGAATCTATTTCCGTGCAGCGCCGATGAAATGGTAATAGTCCCCCAAACCTACACCATTCCCTTCAATTAAGTTCAGTTCCCTGAATCACCGAGATACACCAATTACGGACCAGCTGCCGCAGCTGGAATTCATCAATAGAATTTTGACCTTGTCGCGGTTGCTGCAGCATTGCTACGAAATCGGATGGAGATAGCTTTGTTTACTTTGTAAACCCTGACAGATTATTTTATTATTTGTTATTATTATTTTATTATTTATTATTATTATTTTATTTACTTTTGGCGTCGTGAATATCTGACCCAAAAGAGTATATATAACTGAAGGATGTTGAAGTGTTCCGCTTCTATGCAAACTAGCCTCTCAGCTTACATTTACTTAATTTAATTTATTTATAAACAAACAAAATATGGAATACAAATAGAAAATATTTGTATTTTGCATACTTAAATATTAAGTTCAACAATTGTATGTAGCTCAAGTCTTGCCACTCTTTCTCAATTGCTGCTGGCATCTCTTTCTTTCTTCTCAGAAAAAGGAGCAGGCGATGTTGATGTGCCTGCAGAAGTACTATTCAGCTGCCGAAACGCTAAAGGATGCCGTTAAGCAATCGGGTGACATTAAGATCTGGATCAATCTAAATCCCAATCCCGACAATACCACAGAGGTGAGTGCATTAGCTTATCATCGAGTGCAGTTGTTAATGGTTGCAGGAGAAAACGCAGGTGTTTGCCACAATTTCGCCGATGAAAACCGCCTATGAGCTGTGTTGCGAGTACTCAAAGAAGATGCGGAGACCCACGCACGAGCTGACACTGTATGAGGTCATACTGAACAAGAGCTTGGAGCGACCACTGCATCACGATGTGAAGGTGTTCGATGTCATATTGAACTGGTCCTACTGGCCGGAGGAGGATCGCAAGCACAACTACCTCATAGTGCGGCCCATTGAGATGCTGCGCGAAGTGCAGCGGGCTATCAAGAATCTGGCGACGGTGACGCCTGGCAAAGAGCTGCGCTTCGCCGACTATCGCACCAAATCCTTCAAAACACTGCAGTGTGAGCTGCGCGACGGCAAAATCGTTATCTCCAAGAAGGATAAGAACGACAAAACGACCATTGTGCGCGAAATCTTCTTGCACAGCTCTACAGCGTATCTGGGCTGTGAGCGCAAACGTGACTTCCCCTGGAACTGGGCCATTACATTCGTGGAACGCACCCAGGCGCAAATCATGAGGTATTCACATAATTCCCAGCCGTGCATCTCTTTATGCTTAACGTGTTTTCGTTTGGTTTTTCACAGATCACGAGATGCCCCCTACATTGGGCACGTGTTGGCGGGCAGCGAGTGGGTCGATCGCACCATCTGGTACTCGAGCATATGGTATTGCCTGTATGGCGAGAACGTACTGCCGCCAACGGAGATTATCCTAAAGTGAGGAGCGGAGGAATGGCGCCGTTCCAATTGATTGCCAATTTATTCTGCCTGCACTGCACTAGCATTTAATGTATATTCAATCATGTTCTAATTCTCACTTTGGGATCCAAGCCACAAAAACTGAATAACATACTTTTCAAATCGCAATATAATTCAGATAACTTCAATTTAATTATCATACAGTCCAAAAAGTATGCTATATGTTTGTGAAACACGGTTGATAATTATAATTATATTTTTTTTTTTACATGTTTTTTTTTGTACTTTGTAATTGCTGAAACGTTTTGTATTTTAAAATGTATCTTTATCGCAATATCGCTCGTTATTTTGTAGATATTAGACAAATATTTAAGTTACATTCGTATACATATACATATACATAAACATATATATATATATTATTTTTATATACTTAGTACTGCGCACTCTATGTTTTTATTGATCAGCCCCCAGCATTCAATCCCGATTTTCCGCAACAAGGCTGTTTTTGATTTGTGCAATACGAAATTTTAGATCGATACGCCCCTAAAAATTATTGAATACTCTGAGAGAAGTATTTGATGACTCATTAAAATTCATATTTTGTGTACTTATGAATAATCTGCCAAAACCAAACAATTATTGCATTATTATATACAACTGTGCATAGCATCAGCAAATTAATCAAATCCTATATGATTTGTCTTTAATGTTGATCTGTTGATCTGTTGATCTGCAGACAAGAGTCTTGCCATTTTGACTGGTTTGCACAAGTGGATTTGGATGAATACAAAGTAAACATTTGAATCAACTCAAATGAATTTGCCCTTTGGCCGGATGTAAGGGAAAGCATTTATGTACTATATATATATATATATATATATATATATATATTATACGAACTTCACTTATAAGTATAAAAGTTTTCTCAACAAATTGTTCATACATATGCATTAATTTATATGACTATTAATAAACAAAGCGACTTTAAGCACTGTATTTATATTGGGCGTAATAAATGCAAGCATTGGCACAAACTAACTGTTTAGTTAAATTGCCATTGCAACACGATATCAAAATGAATAAAAACAAACTTAAATGCTATAATTTATTCAATCGAGTGACGTGTAGCTTATCCGAGATATTTTGCTTAAATTAAGAAACACGAAAAATCGATTATCAATGCCAGATCGACTCGGCTATTTATTCCAATTAAACATATAGTACATGCTTATATATATATATATGTATATATCTATTGGGACAGCTGATAAGAAAATTTGATTATGAAATGTGAACCATTTTTTAATTTATAATAAATACTACATAAAAACGTATGAGACACACATTTTTTTCTTCTGTCTTTTTTTTATTTTGTCTTTTTCAAATAAATTAAGTTATCAAAAAACGTACCATCAGTTAAGATAGGTGAAGTACCAACGGTATCGCCCAGTTTATGATTCAGCAGAATGCTCCAAGAACAATGTCAATGCAAGAGCCACTATTTGAATAGAGACGATTATGAAATTAGGTTTTATGAGATTTTTGACTGCAATGGAAGCCTTTTCATGATAAATGCCATAAACGTCTAATTCGGCCCAAAAATAAACGCTTATGTTGACTAAGTATGACTCTGCGCCACGCGCTTTTTAACGCTATTAGTTGGCATAGCCATATTATGGTATTATAGTGGTAAAGTCTACTATCTGGCTGGGCGTGTGGCCCACATTATTTGCGTTTGGCTGAAATGAATCGCTCAGCGTTTTTTTTTTTGGTTTTTTTTTTTTCTACAGTGGGCCATGGCCCACAATGCTGGGTCACGCCTCTTTGTGGCCCAAGGTCAAGCGGCATGTTGTCCCACAGGCGCACACGGCAGACATGCGTGATAGCGATCGATCTACATGCATAACTGTGAATGTACCTGATAAGTATATTTTTGCATTTTGCATTGAGGTGACTTCCGTACAGGATGGCCTCGCTATCGTCTACGCTGCTTGGCATGCCGAGCGGGACATCTGTTTTGTGCCAAACAAGGCGACGACGATGAAATTTTGAGTGGAAGTTTTATTTTGAATTGATACTGAAATTGATATCGAATACAAAATCAGTGGCAATTAAATGTTAATGGGACTGCGTTGTTTTGGCAATTAGGCCGATAGACGGTGCGATAAATACAGTTGCATTCAAAGCTAATTGGCCAGCCAATTAGCCACCACATCTGACTACCTATAAATTGGCTGCATCAGCTGCCACCCAGCAGCATCCGCGAGAGTGTCCAAATGTTGCGACTAACTCTAATCACTTTACTGGCAGCTTTGCTGCTGCTGCTGCATGGTGCTGAGGTGAGTCTGCTTTTGCAGCCCAAATCCATAAAGTTGTCACAAATTTCCATGTTGTACAGTCGGCCACATATGGCATTGTTATCGATGAGCGACTTTTCGAAGAGTCCTGTGCCAGAAATGAGGACAAAGGCAATGTGCACATTAGCAAGTTGGTGGACATGAGCGGACTGACGATCGTCCTTGACAACGATTACGAAACGATCCACTTCAGTGGCGACATCATTGTTAAGATGCAAATACCCAATAAACCCATTCAAATGGAGGTGGAAATCAACCACTTGGAGCGGGGCGAGTGGGTGCCAACAATTGCTTCCCTTAAGCGCGATGACTTTTGCAAGTCCCTGAAGGACCCCATCGAGCCCTGGCACCTCTATTACGTTACACATATACCGAAAGGTCAACGAAAATGTCCTCCACAAATCGGTGTAAGTATGGGTTTATATTTCCATCGGTTAATAGTTTTGCGAAAATATGAAACTCGAAAAGGTGCTTAAGATCCTTGATTGATTCGACTGGGAATGATGTGAAATATGTTTTGTATTATCCGGAATGGGCAGTAATATATATATTCTATTAACCATTTTATTGACTTTCAGTATGTTTACAGTCTAAGAAATCTGACCAATCGAATGACAGTGAGGAATATGCCCTATTGGGATGTTCACGGCGATCTAAAGGCTGTGGTCCACTTCAGTGTCGGTGGCATTAAGACCTGTGTGGTGATGTACTTTACAGTAACTTTGATCTCGAGAATATGAATAATTCGATTTGGATAACTGTTGCCGCTGGTGTATGCTACACTTTATGGTTGGCACCCCCGTTGGCAACCTATTTTATTATTTGCACGTGTACGAGTACATAAATATATCTAAACTAAATGCAAATAAACAAGATATCTCATATTCATATTCCTGTATAAAAATGTCGCGTAATTTGCAGCCAAAGTTGGAATTGATAAGCGAATTACACACAGATATACATATTATATATATATATATGAACAGACGTCTATTTGTAATCCCAACGAAATGAAATGGAACGCTCTGCTCCCGTAATCCCCATAGCTATTTACCCACGGCTCAAAGTCAGCGCCATTTCAGCAAATGAACTCATTCTTATGTATTTCTCAGCCACTGGCGCGTGATGCCCAAACACCCAGAGAATTTATGGCCCTCATTTTATTATTTTATTCTTTTCTGCGGATTCCCTGCCACAGCCACAGCAACAGCCACAGCCACACACTATCTAGGCAGGTCTCACGTGGTCGAGTCGAGTCGAATCTGGCTGCCATTGGCATTGGCTTACATTAAATGCGAGTCGCACAGCTGCCATTGCACTCCAATAAAGCGTCAGCTGACTGGAGTTCATTAAGTTAATACGAATATGCCAACTTTCTGATATATCAGCACGTAAGGCACAAAGCGGCATATCAAGAGCATCAGAAACCAAAATGTCCTTAATCCTACAACTAGAAACTACCCTTTACTCAGGTCAAAAGCAATAACAAGTTTAAGACTATTTCATATATTTTTATTTATTTATTTATTTATTTTTAAGAATACAGTAAAAATATGATTGCACAGGTGTTGGGGCTTAATGAATTCTTACTAATTATTTTTGGTCTGATGGGGTTTTTTTCTTCTGGGTTTTCCCCAATTCATGCCACCCATGTTGGACCATTTGGCACTTAAATACCAACAGAAATCGTAAAAATATTTCATATTTTTAAATTTTGTAGTTTAAAAATAATTTTAAGTTTAATTGAATTTAACTTTTTACTCTGTGTATAAATAAATAATAAATAAATTTATTTGGAAATCTGCAAAGCGTATTTCCAAAAACTTAAGATGATTAGTTAAACAGTAGTTCTTCCCCAGAGATTAACAAAAAAAAAAACCAAAAAAAAAAAAATAATAATAATTACAAAATAAGGCTATAAATCACAACCCTTATTTACTTATACAGCACAAGTACTTGCTATCTACCTTTAACTACTTATTTCCTTCAGAGATAGTAAAGTTAAATAGAATTTGTCATTTGATCACATAGTGAAACAGTTATCTATATACATACATGTACATGTATGTAGTAAACTCTGACACTCGCTGTTTCATCAAATTAAACTTACAATGCAAGTAGTTGGGACTGTTCAACTTTAACTGGCAACACTTGACTTAATTCTATCTTTACTTAGATAATCGTAAATATTGTAAATATTATAAATGTGTAAACAACCTCATATATTTATGGCAAGAACGCAAAATTACTGAAAGAGCAAATCATCATTACACGCAGAATTCTAATTGTTCAAAGCAAGTTGTCCATTTGGATTTTTGGATAATTTTGCTAAACGAAAATTTTACAAATTTTCGAGTAGATTCTAGAATGCCGAAGCAATTTTAGATTATTTAAAGTACTGCGTAAAAGACAAGCACCATAACAATAAACACCTTTTCCAATACCGTTTGTAAATTTATTAAAATTGAAATATTTTTGTAAAGTTGGTAATTGCCTTCGAAATAAATTTGAATAATTTTTAAATTCGTTTCATTTGACATTTTAGTATATTTATTACAAAATTATGCAGCCTTGTCAGGCATTGAGAAAGACATCTCTGACCTCATAAGGTATATATATTCTTGATCAGCATAGTCCATCTGTTGGTTTCTATGGGAACTAATCCTCCAGGTATGCAGCTATCTAGATGAAACTTGGAGTACATCCGTCATGTTGCATTAGACGGCACATGTGATCCGAGGGCTATTGATGGAAAGATGGGTTTTAGTTTGCAAAATGTTGTTGCTTAGGATCAAACGCACCTTAAATTTGGTCAAAAGATCGTCAACATTGGACAACTACATCAGATAACTTAGATAGGAACAATCGTTCGGACATTGGCATTTAAAATGAAGTTTAGATGACAGCAGCTAAACTCCGGTGCGAGCCTAAGATAGCCCGTCTTTCCAATGGGAATCCTTTCAGAAATGCAGACGAGAGTCCTTTTTTCTTAGAGTTCCATTCGTAGAGTATCCTCTGCTGCCACTGCTGCCCCTGCTGCCACTGCTGCCCCTGCTGCCTGTTTATTCGTTTTGAATAGAATACATATTTGCATATGAATTAGGCTAGTAGCTGTGATTTATACGCTTAATTTACAATGCATACAAAATTAAGCTTGGGGCAAAAAACAAGTTGAGTACAGTAGAAGTACGAGTAACTAGCTGGTATGTTTTTCGTCTTAGCCATCTTCTGTTAACTGGTGGGGGGTGGATGAAGGAGGAGCGTTGTACTTGCTTGCACAGCTTGTATCGCATCGAAATACAAATATATGAACAGTTTACTGGTATTCATGTATACATCGTAGTAATGTATAGTTTCAAATACGAATTGAATATAAAATGATACTCTAATAATAGATACAGCTGTTTGCTGCGCCATAAATTCTTATTAGCCAGTTATTTGTTTGCTGGTCGACTTTAAAGCGCTTCAAACTGGTCGTGACCTGTTATTTGCGGGCTGCAGTTGAAATTCTATGGCACATGTTGTACTTTAACTGTACTCTGTACGTATACAGTGCAACCTCTACATAATGAACGTCTCAACAAGCTTAAAGATCTAGAAATACAAATGTCAAACTTAGATTAGAAACACCAAAACCAAAATTAAAACAACTTTATTAATGTTAATGAAACTTGTGCTGAGAGATCATTTCCCGATATCAAAATTTAAAATAATGAAAAGTAGTTTTTAAATAAGTACTACTAATATGAGGAACTCGAGGGGAAAACCCACTCAAAAGAGTGCGATTAACTTGATCAGATATAATAATCAGTGAATAATTCTCTGATTAGGTGTATATACATATATGTATATGTTTATACCCACAACATTTTTATTTCGCTCAATTTATGTGCGGATGAACAAAACGACTTGAGATAGTACGAAATAAAAAGTAATTTCCATCAATGTTGGACTAAACTGGATATATCTGGTATCTTCTAGTCAAGCACGCGATATGGCTTGTATTTATGCGCATTATTTCGTAACGTAAATGCTGCCAGTTTATTGTAGTCAAGCTCGTCTGTAAATTTGCATATGATATGGCAGATTTATAAGTATGATATGCATAAACTAAAACAGGTATTCACAATCGGAGCGGTCATTTCGTGCACACAAACAACGCGTATACGCGATGGAGACCAATTTGCCCACAATGGGCACAGGATACCGGAAACAAGCAGTCACTGTGTCAGTTGCAGTTGCAGTTGCAGTTACAGTTACTCACATGTGTAAGTGTGTGTGTGTGTGAGTGCAATTGCAATCGGTGTCGTAACGCTGATGACAGCTACTGTTTTCCCAGCACTTTTGATTGCATTGTTGTACTTCCTTTGTTGATCATTTGTATATCACTCATACGTCGAGTTGGCCCTGCTACGTAAATTGCACGAATTAGGCATCTTATTTATCGCTTTTATGTAACTTTAAATACACACACACACACACACACACACACACACACACACTAAATGTTACGTTATATTAGCCCGATGTTTGTCACAGTTTAGCGTCGCCCACACACACGCACACACAGTATCAGATACAGGAGCGTGTGCAGTTTTTTATTGCTGTTGCTGGTGCTTTGCTGCTTTGGCTGTTTGCTCGCTTTTTAATTTGTCCAGATTGTCAAGAAGTTGCTGCAATGTAACAAAACGAGACAATAACAAAATTCATTTATATGAACAAATTACACACAATATAAAAAAGAAAATAATAAATGTTGTCGCACCCCGCTGACAAGCGCAAATTGACCAAGACCAAGACAACACCCCCGCTCCCTCTACATGTACATTTCAAGTGGCAGCTCCTCTACCGAATTTGAATTTCTTTTTTTTTTTAAAGTAATTTTTGTTTTCGTTTCATTTGATTAAATAAAGAACAGCATTTAATCAAATAAGGGGAAACGTCGCGTAGAGTGCAAATGAAAAGTGTAAACAAAACACAAAAAAAAAAAAAAAAAAACCGAGCGCTTCATTCATCTGCTACTGCTTGGGGCATATTTACTTTATTATTTTCCAACTGATTGTCTGATATTCTGTAAACATTAAATAAATAAAAATTAAATTAATTAAATAAATAAATATCAACAGACTCGGGCTTGAAAAATGCTCAGGAACAAATAACACATCTTATTGCGCAAAACTGCAAAAATAAAATATGGTTTTTACACTCTCCCCTCAACCTAACTCATTCTGCTCACCCCGCACTCCCCCCCCCCCCCTCACCCCTGCACTCATTAGCCGGCAGCCCATTATAGTGGGCATCAGGCAAAGTGAAATTCACAAATCTTACCATTGTGCATTTAAATATTTTAAGTATTTCAATCACGTGACCCTCGCTGGGACTCAGTCTCGCTCCGCTGCCCCGTTCGAGATGATGGCGTTGGGTGATAAGGGGGAGGGATAAGGGGGCGACATGTCTTTGTTATTAATTTAAGCTATTTTCAATTAGTTGCATTCAATTTACTTAATAATTGATAGATTAACTCGCAAGTGCATGCAACAATTTTTAGGAACGAGATGAAGGTTCCCCCAGTTCCGATAGTCTTTAACTAATTGGATAGCTGTAATAACTATTGTGATTGCTATTCAACCAATTATATAATGGATATCATCGCTAAATACTCTGTGAATTTGAAAATATATCTATGAATATATATATATATATATATATATAAGATAATATGCATTAGGGAATGAACCGTTAGATAAATACCCTGTTGTCAGTTGTGAATATCAAACTCAACTTTTTTTATTCTCTTTTTATTGAAAACTAAGCTATATGTTCAGATTAGCCTCATTTGATATATTGCACGACTGATGATATCTTTTTTCACCTACTTTCATCCCAATTGGCCATGGAGCTCACTTGTGGAAGCAAAGTTGGGCGATTGTGAGTGGAACTAACTTGCTTTTTGAAAACATTGTGCGAAGCGAGACCAATTTACTATATTTTAGTTCTCTGATTATGAGGAAAAAAAACCAAATTACTTTACAAACAGAGTTAATTTTTGTTTAAACTTATGAATAATGCACAGATCTGCTATGAATATGCAAAGATTGAACTTCAGAGTCACGGAACGCGATAGAGTTGAAGGTGAAGGTGTTTTCGGTGAACATGAAATATTTATTCAATTACACTTTTGGCTCATTTTGTCAATGGTTTAAATAGTCATTTAATTTGAATAGAGGCGTGGTCGGCGCTTAACTATTTCAATTAGTTCAATGGCCAAATAATTGCAATCAATAAATGCAATTAATCCCAAACAGCAACAAAGACTTCTCAAAGACTTAGCCATTCATCGTTAATGTCTGCATATCAATCAAATATCAAAACATGATTAATTCAAACGGAGAAATCATGACATTAAAATTGCCCGAAACAACAAAATTGATTAAGTTTCGACAAAGCTGTGGCACATAAAATATATATATATATAAATTACAAATATTGATCATTCAAAATTGAGTATACGTATTTGTGGCTTAAATGTTAAAATTTGTGAAATGCCTTTGAAAAAATTTACAAAATTTAATTAAACTATATTTACTACTATCATTTTTACAACTACAACTGCTCGACTACGATATACCCTGCCATTTGGATCTGTGACAGCGACAAGGAATCCTCATAGCAAATTGGGCTGCCTTAGCCAGATGTGGCATAGGAAGACACACAATACGGCTGCAAATCAGGGACGAAGAAAGGCAGAGGCAAGAACGGAGCTGGACAGAGGCACCAAGCCAGAAGTCTTTTAGGTGGCTACAATCAAAAGCGATTTAAGCAAGTAATATCCATGGGGCAGTACTGGCTCAGAATACTCACCGGTCTATTGACAGGACACTGTAGACTGAGAAGTCACCTAACCAAATTAGGTATTTATAGTATTTATGAGGAGGAATCCTCATTGCACATCCTGGCAGAATGCGTCGCCTTAAGTAGGAAAGATGCAGCATCCTAGGGAAGCATGTCAAGGCCCAAGGACATAGAAACCCTCAAACCAACAAAGATCCAGGCATTCGTGCAGGAGCTGGAGTTGATGGAGGAGCTGTAGGCTCAGAAGGGGGCACAATAGTCATTACAGGTCGCAGTGCTGGTTTCCCCAATTATAATAATAATAATAATATTATATATGAAATGCAATACATTTGATCTGCATTGGGTATATGAAAACACATATGTATATTCCAAAAAAAAAATCAATTCGGCTGTTGATGTCCATTAAAGTCTATTAAAGACTGTTACATACCCTTCCACAAAATCATTATACACTTTTAACCATTTTCAATGGGTTAAGGGTGTATATAAGGGTAGCAATTATATGGTTACCCTAGATGAAGATATTGATGGTGACTTTAACAGTAACTATTTGCGAATATAAATTTATTAAATGCCAAGTTTTACTAGATACTATGTATGAATTGTGTACATATTCGCAGGCAGCTAAGTTACAAAGAAACTAACAACTGATTAAAGAAACTATTTGCAAATGTATTGACTTTTTCACTTAGCCAACTTTGGAATCAATCATTGTACATATTTACAATGCATTTTTTTTTCATATTAATTAGCAAACATGTTTTTCATTTCAGCACTTTGCTAAATGGTCGGCTCTGAATGTTGAATTTATTTCCGTATGCAAACTGGTGCATAAGCATTGAGCTTTCTATTTAAAAATTAATTATAATTAATTTCGCAAATTGCCAGCTAGCAAAAATCGATAATACTTGCATATCGATCGATAAGCAATCACAAAAAAATTATTATCCTTTTAATATTTGTGTGTATTACACAGAATGAGGTATATCTTTGGATGCAGATGCTACATATGCATACATATGTATTTTTTATTTGGATTTTCTATATGTTGTAGTCAAAAGACTTGTTTTTCTTATTAATAAGTATTTTCCAAATATATTTTATTTGTCTAAGCCTTTTATTAATTGTAATACTTAAACATAAATCGGAATTTTCTGCGTTTGATAGTGATTGCGAAAAACAAAACTTGAGATTTGGTCTCCATCCTTGGTTTCATCATTATAAGAAGAAGCAACATTTTGTGTTACCCGTTAGCTAATTTACAGTTTACTGTTTAATAGCTTCTGACTTAATCAAATTTGAACATTTTATTGTTGGTCTCATATTGTTGTGGTCTCTTTAGAAATTAGCACCCAGACTTGTTATTCGACTGAGCGGGATTTGGAAATCTTCTATAATAAATGTTTGCCAAGCATAGCTCATCATTTAGAGTACCTTCTGCTGGCAATTAACAGTTTGTTTAGTTATGCATCTGTATTGTGCTGTTAACACTTATGTATATGTATGTGTGTGTAGATGACCTATACACAAGTAAACACACACACATATATATATATATGCACAGAGAAAAAAAACACCGGAAGTTAATATGAAGTTATTGGATAACAATTATAATTATAATTATAATTATATTTATGCACAATTAATTACATATTATTTTTATTTGTTTGTTTAGTTATGCATCTCCATTTTATTTTTTAGCAAAATTACACCTGGTTCAGATTGCAGAGGCCCGCAGCGACAATCAGCATATCTTTTAGGTGCCCCATTAGCGCCGTTTCTTGCACCGCACAGTGATCGAGCATCTTAAATGCACGAAGCTTATCGATTGCTTGCAGCATCTGTGTGCGACAGATGGGCTCATTGGGGCGCGTTGTCGGCAGCTGCAACTGTGGGACACGCGTGGAGCAAAGTGCTCCTTCAGCCGAGACGAACAGCGTTTGCTGGTTGGTCAGCGACGGTTTCGGCTCAGCATCTTCATCTTCGTCCATCACATTGGGCGCGCGTTTGATTGCCTTGCCTGGTTCCGCTAACATCGTTAGGTTTTTGGGTATTATGTTCTTGAATTTGCTCGCCTCAAACAGTTGCAGATCATCGCAGTCGCCACGAAAGGCATCAGACACAAAGCTGATAGTACCTGAAAGGGAATTGGAGTGTTGTTGATATTGATAACAACTGATGCTCGAAAGCAATTGCCACACTCACCATTTGAATTGACGCAGAGTATAAACTTGTAGGTGCCGCAACCGAAATTAACCGTTTTATTCACATCCGTCTCGACGCACTGAATCAACGAATGCACATGCATAAGGTTGTCCCTGTGGGCCAGTTGCACTGGCCAGCGAATGAGCGGGCGCAGGCTGAATGCCAGCCTTCCCAGGGTGCGTTTAAACGTCTGCTCCACTTCCGATTCGCACATCTTGAAGTGCTGGGCGAGCAGCGGGAAGGGCTCGTTGAGACGCAGCTTGCGCAGCGTTATCCCACAGTCCAGGTGTGCCAAATTCCCCATCTCGCGAACTTGTAGCTTGAACAGCGGCAAATGAGAACTGCAGATGCCCATAATCATCATGGAGTCCATTTCCATCATAGTCCATGTCATGCTGCCCAACGGTGGGTGCGGCTTATGCGCTTTTCGCGCAGCCAAACCCGGTGCTGGTTTGCCCCCGGCATAGGTAGCCAAGGATGAAGTGCTGCCACCCGACTGCACCTCATATTTCGGAGTCTTGACCAGTGGAGGAGAACCTGGTGATGTATGCGTGACTCGCTTCATACAGGCTGGTTGTATGCCGAGCGCACTGATGGTGCCTGTTGGCTTCTTAAACACTTCTTCTGACTGCATTGGCCCTGCAGTTCCTTCCGGTTTCTTGCGATTCTTATCAGTAGGAAGCGACATTTTAATGCTCAAATTGAAAACTTTTAACTTTTTATAAAAAAAATAAAAATTTGCACGAATTTTTGACAGCGTCTTTCTACAACTATTCACACCAGACAAAGTCGACAGGCGATAATCGATAATCGATAAGTGATAAGTGTTGGAAAGTAAATTAAGGTAAACAGTAATAGTATCCCTTCAGTTGCCTTCATTTCGGATGTACAGTGTCTCAAAGCTTAATTGGAACAGTGTCAAGTAAAAAATGTACTTGCCTGCCATTAACTAATTATACATTATTTTTCCAAAATTCCAGAGATCTATGGTAGGTATATATATTAACCACCAAAATGAATATATGACCTCAATAAACTGGGCTTTCCCCAACTGCTAGGTAGGATTATGTAAAAAGTACTTTATTTGTTGGTCAATGCTTATTTGAAACAAGTACGTTATGGACACCTGTGTTCCATAAAACACGGATTTTTTGCCTAAAGTTGAGTATTTTCGGTCGCATTGAGCTCTGAGCCACTGTATATATTGCGGTCGGGTGGTAATTGGTGCGGCAATGCGAAAATTAAAATTACCTAAGTCTCTAATTGAATATAATTTAATCGAATGGATGGCGCTGAAAACTTTCCGCACGGCAAATGCGATATTTCACACGTAAATAAAATGTTTAAAAAATTAAACACAAATATTTTTGTATATATATATATATATATATATATATATATATATATGAGAGAAAGACAGACATTTCTGTGGCCACAAAAGTCGGCGCAAATGAGCAGTAAATCCATTAAGAGCAAACAAGCGAGACAAATGAATTGGCCATTAAATGTTAAACAAACGCCAAGTTAGACACCAAGTCAATTTGCTTGACGGGAGTAGCTCGCCGAGCATAGTGTGCTCCGGATCCCAACCCGACCCCAATACGGACCAGACCCAACCGGCTTTTGGCAGCTGGCAGTTGCCAGCTGGCAGCGGAGGCGGTCGAATTAGCACTACTCATCAATCCGCATCGTAAAATCAATTTGCTGCTGTGAATACAAACTTTTATGGCGCACTGTGCTCACTGAGTATACGTACCGCTAATCAATTGGACAAATGTGACATTTTTAAGGGTTTTTGTTTTTATTTTTTGTTTTGCGGTTGGTTTACTTTTTGCGCCTCCAACTCCAGCGTCGTAATGATCATGATCTAAAATGATGATGATGTTGCGCTGACTGAAACAAATTTGCTTTAACACCTCGCATATTTTTGACATGATGCCCCAAAGCTTTGCGTAATTGATTATATAATCAATTAATTCATTTCTCCACTGACCCATCAATTTATTACTTGTTAGCCTTAATATTATAAAGGATTTTACGATTAATCCATTAGCCCAATCCTCCTCTGACATTTGCCCATTTTGATAATTTATAGACACAAAAGTGTTACAAAACCTAATTACTGTTCTTGATGACAGACGCTGTCTAAGAAGATTGATTGCATGGAACAGCAGCGACGACATTCAACATTTCATTTCCTTTATTAGTCGCCGTACGACATTTAAGACAAATTTGAATAGATTTTTGAATAAGCCATTCGAAATGCACTTTTTCATTATTGTGTTTGCTTTGTATTATTTTTTCAATTATTATTTTTGCGGTTACGAGTTTGCCTCAACCAGCAACCAGTGCTGCAACAAACAAAAGACGTCATTAGCAAATCAAAACCCCAAAACAAAACAACAACAAAAAAAAAACAAAACAAGAAATGGATTTTCTTTGCTACGATCGCAACGACTCAACAAATACGCTTCCCAACTCTATTTGTCTTTTAATCGATGCAAAATCAATTGTTATTGCAATAACTTGGAACTTTAATCGTAGTCTTTAATCATAGAAAATATTTCAATAGTATTTCAGCTTATATTAATCAAGAACTTTCAAAAATTAATATCATTGCCAAATCGTTGGCTTATTGCAAAAAGGATACTCACCTCAATGGCCTTTAACTTCAAATACTTGATTATATACATATGCTATAAGCCGATCTCAAACTGACTTGAAATGTTGGAGGAACCAATCGTGGCCGGCCAAGTGTATGGTAAACTACGAATCATGGTTGAGCCGGATAGAGTTTTTGTTTATTGAATATACATACATATATGATTATTATGTGTGAGAACATGATGACATAGTTATAATCATTTTATTGCCTTTTTGTTAGCTCTTATCAGATTTTGGGAAAGTTTTCTCAAGTGACGAATCTCGAATAAATCAAGTTATCTGATGGTGCTCTTCAGATGCTCATATATTTTGAGATAGTTTGTGATTAATTAATGCTGCTTAGACCGCCTCCTCGTCCCTTGCCACAAGAAGCGGCACCCAGGCAAAAGCTAAAAAGCAAATAAAATGAATTTTTGCTCCTGTTTCTGGGTATGTAATGAAATGTAAATGCATTGCTTTTAGTGTTAACTCATCCATTGTAGTGGACAACCAATCACTGAACTACAATTTTCCGCAGAAAATTACATCCTGGGAGTCGTCCTTTTATAGTTTTAGCTCAAGTGCTGACAGGATCAAGTTCTATCTTATCTGTGCCCAGTGTGGCAGAGGAAATAAATAAAAATCAAATCTGATCTGTGTCGCACTTTTGGCAGCCTTCTTAGCTTAACCTGGCCTTATCTCTCAGTTCTGCAACTGAAATCGCTATTCGAATGAATGGATTTGGGGCTGCGCCCGGGTCGGACTCGGGCTCTATCAGGGGCTTTGGCAGTACTGGAACTGGTATTGGCTCTGTACCGGTTCACCTTGTAAATCAACGCCACATACTAAAAAATACCAGTGATTGAGTGCTGTTGCTCTTGTTGCTATTGTTGTTGTTGTTGTTGCTGCTGTTGTTGTTGTTGTTGTTGGCTGTGCTGTGCTGTTCACTTGGCAGTCGGCAGAAGGCAGACTTGGCCAACATGAGCTCTACGCTGAGCCCGTGAACCGCTTCTAAACGCAGTCAAAGCAAAAATATGTATGTAATAAATGTATGTATATAAATATATATGTATGTATTTATATATACATATATGTATGTGTATATGTATATGTTGAGTAGTTGTCGCCATTTTGTTTGCCATTCTGCTTGTTACGTATTTCTTGTGTGTTTCGTCGATTGTTTATGTTTTTATGTCGAGTTCTTCGAACTTTGCGCTGAAGTTCAAATCGCTGCTGACGAAATTAACAAACCTGGCCAAATCGTCATCTGAACGATAAGATAGTTGTTACCCGATGAGAAGCCGAGCGATAGATAGGCAATGAGACGATGATACGAGATTTTAGATTCGAGCGTTGCAATTGCGGAAGTTTTATTTATTTATATGGTTTTTTTTTTTTTTGTTTTGTTTTGTTTCTGAATATTTCTTTCTGGTTTGTTTTTTAGGGGAAAAACGTGCACAAGCGGACCGGGTCCGTTGTTCACAGTCCATTGCACGTTGACCGATTTGTTTTGTCGCTTTCGATCTTTGTGGCAGATGTGTGTTGGAATTTTAAATGATCGTAAGTCATTTCGCAAGAAGAAGTCTGTATTTAAAATGGTTTCACAAAATTGGCAATTTTGTGAAACCGGCTGCGATGAATTTTTGCTCATTTGCTTGATTGCTTTGGTCTGGCGGCACTCAGGGTTGCGAAGTTTCTTGACACCGCCACAGAGTTCCTGATTGCCAAACCAAAAATACACAATTCTGTCAGCAAAAATCGCACACTTCAGCACACAGAAATATGCGCGAGACACCTGTAAGTGGATTCCAATTAGAACAGCATCGAGGCACCGCGCAGCTGGCTTTAGATTCAATTTCAGATACAACTCGAGCCGCACTTCACATCACAGTTTGGTTCGGCTCAGCTGCTCTTTGGACTCGCTGGCCTTGGGTCTTGCAGCGAACCTGTTACAATCCAATCCAATCATTTGGACTATTGCATTTTCACTATTTCTATTTCCATTTCCATTTCCACAAAACGCCCTTCTAAACAATTGCAATCAGCGACTATCAGCAGCAGCAACTGGTGATTGTGTTGGTCATTTTGGCTGTGTTGCCGCTAATGATTACCTTATGCATAAGTATTGCTTATGAAATTGGCTAAAACAGACTCCGGTCTCACCTCTATTAGCAATTTACTATTGTAAATGTATTTGCACTTTAATTGCTAAGCAGCCCAATAAAACCTGGCAAACTTGCTAATCTTCACATATTATTCATTATATATAATGGCTTTAGGTGTTTTTTACACTCATGCAGGCATTGTTCGATAGTTGTTAAGAACAGTTGTGCCAATTAAGACAACGTTAGTAATTTACTTGGTAAATTGTGCACAGAAATATGCAAATTGGAAAGCAGCTAGGGTTACTCGTCTCATCTGATGAAATCGGGGATACTTATGAAGAGAGAGATTAGCTATCGGAAAATTAATTGACTTGTTGGTGTTTTCAACTCACTTTTAATAAATTTTGCATATTAATTAATTATTAAATTTATTCATTGGGGGTGTACTTCCCCCATACACCAATATGCTGCATCTTTTTCACCTTCCATCCCTAATTAACCGCCGTGCTATGCTAGAAATTATGTTTGTAATTAAATTACTTAAAGTTGAAATTGATTTCCTCTTCCCACTTTCTCTTACTTGTACTACTAATTACTCGATGCATGAACCGTTTCGAGTACTCTGTAATGATTGTAACAAACTAATCAATTCAGAGTCCTCCACTTCTATAATTAAAGACTCCATTTTAAATGGGAATAACTTTTTGGCATGCATGGATGGTGGTTAACTAAATTTTACTAATTATTTTTGGTCTGATTGGGTTTTTTCCTGGGTTTTCCCCAATTCATGCAACAAATCTTATAAATATTTCTTATTCTTAAATTTATTTATAATTTTAATTTTATTTGAAATTTAATTTAATTACATTTTTTACTTTTTGTATTTTTTGTGTCGACTGATTTTAGTTGACACTAAATAAATAAATTATTTGTATATTATATATATTATATATGCAATACAGCAGACCATGTAGTGCTTGTAATGGTAAGCCGATCACTTATCTACATTATAGATATAGATCTTTCATTTTATCTCTAGGAAATTAATAAAAATCGAATATAAACAGGTAGAAAAAGTCTTTAACACCGATCTGCGATCTGCATCTGCGATCTGCGATTGGTAGATCAAAATAATTTCCTGTTCTCAGCGAAAGTGTAAATAGCCAATTGACGGTTTAAATTAATCACTTTCTTTTTCTCCTTCCCTCTCACTATTTGCTTAACATTTAATTAATTTAAGACATACTTTACTTTTGAGTCAGCTGCGCTTGCTTGCTGTACGAGGCTGACTCATTGCCTGAAAGACCCTTTCGACAGCCATTTCCCTATGCGTGATCAGATCCTCCTCGCTGCTCAGCAACAAGCTATATAATTGCTGGATAAATATACATATTTATTGTGTGGCTGCATGTTTGTTGTGTTTGTTGTATTTGTTGTGTTTGTTGTATCAATTTGTATTGGTTTTTGTTGTGCAATGCGCGTAATTACGGTGATTTCTTAAATGTGTCATTAGTTTGCTTATGAGCATCGACTGTGCAAGCATTAGCCGATTTGATTGCATATTATTATTATTATTGCGACTTAGTTAACTCTTCCATGTTTCCATCTTTTCCTAGAATATTGCTTCTTCTTCTTCTTTTTCTTCTGGCTATTAGTATTATTATGATTGGGGAACCCAGCACTGCGACCTATAAGGTCCCTTTCTGAGCCTACAGCTCCTCCATCAACCCCAGCTCCTGCACGAATGCCAGGATCTTTGTTGGTTTGAGGGTTTCTATGTGCTTGAGCCTCATGACATGCTTACCTAGGATACTGCATCTTTTCCTACTTAAGGCGACACATTCTGCCAGGATGTGCAATGAGGATTCCTCCTAATAAATACTATAAATACCTAATTTGGTTAGGTGACTTCTTAGTCTACAATAGACCGGTGAGTATTCTGAGCCAGTACTGCCCCATGGATATTACTTGCTTAAATCGCTTTTGATTGTAGCCACCTAAAAGACTTCTGGCTTGGTGCCTCTGTCCAGCTCCGTTCTTGCCTCTGCCTTTCTTCGTCCCTGATTTGCAGCCGGATTGTGTGTCTTCCTATGCCACATCTGGCTAAGGCAGCCCAATTTGCCATGAGGATTCCTTGTCGCTGTCACAGATCCAGCTGAAATAAATAAATAATTAAAAATAATAATATTACAATAATATAATATTATAATTAAATTTTCAAATTATGAAATGTTAAATTTACAATTTAAGTTTGTTATTGAAAAGTGCCTTTTGTAAAACTATTTCAAGTACATTTCAAGTAGCATGCCTCATTAAGGTAATAAATTGTGCTGCCGCTTGTTGACTTGTCCTTGCAACTCGATCGCGTCCTTGGCCTTCACACACATTTTGAATGCAACCTGAACTGAAGTGAACTGAACTGGATCTGTGTCTGGTCGGGTTTGGTTCTGGTTTTGGGCTCGGACCTTGGCCTCGGGTTCCCTGCTATCCTACTGTCCTCCAGATATTTCTGGTTATGTATCTGAATTATGCAAGTTGCTTTTGGGCAGACGTTTCATTGTTGCTCCGTTAATAATTGAATCTGTTGTTGTTATTGTTGTTGTTATTGTTGTTGTTATTGTTGTTGTTATTGTTGTTGTTATTGTACGTGATTTCAATTGTGGGACTCGATGCGTTGCTGTTTAGTTAATTGTGTTGCTTCTGTTGTTGTTGTAATTTATTAACTCGGATGCTACGTGAGTGTTATTGAAAATGGTCATTTTGTTTATGTTACTGTCATTTGTTGTTGTTGTTGTTGTGGTTGCTGTTGTTGTTGTTACAGTTTTTGTCACAGTTGTTGTTGTGGGCTTCTACACAAAGCTTTGCCACACTACCTCCACCCACATTATTATTTTGGTTTGTCCGTCCGATCTGTCTGTCTGTCCCTCTGTCTGTCTGTCTGTCTGTCTGTCTGTCCGCCTGCCTGTCTCCCAAACTGTTTGTTCATTTAATTTATTCAAACATTGAACTTTTATTTGCTTTCAAGTGAGCAAAAGGCGTTCCAGTGCACGTGGCTTCTGGTGGCCAGCGTGTCACCCAGTGGCAGCTATTGATTGATGCCGTTCCACAAGTGGGTGCGGTGTGTGGCACGGCCAGCAAACCAACGGTTGTTGCTCTCTTTTTTTGAAACTGCCCACGATCGGGTGTAATTAGATTGCCACATGCTACAGAACAGAAGACTGCCTTACTTAAGAAGATCCACTTTAGAAGAACAAAAGTTGCGCATTCAACGTGTCTTCATTATTGTGTTGAGTATTAAGTTGGAGCTGGTTACAGGGTATTTGCTAGTCAACCACAACACTCTTAGCAAATTCTTATAATAATTATGTATTTTGCCATCTGATTATATTAATATTTTTGTGGCTGTATTTTTATAGCTTTATGCAAAGTTTCAAGGAAACTTAACAGAACCTTTTGCATGCACATGAAGAGTATCAGCAACAACAGCATTAACAACAACAACAACAACAACAAACACAACAACAACTACAATAAAATTACACCCAAAAATAAGCACATAAATATACATTAAATAAGTAAACAAATGAAAAACTAAAAGCGATCACAAAACGATATTCGAAATTTGCGCAACATTCGGCGATTGAATAAACCAGAAACGACAACAACAATAAACACAAATAAATAAATTCCAATGAACAATGAACAATCAGAAAATGCTTAACAGTTTGATAGTAATAAACAAAAATATTTGAACAAGCAGAAGCAAAATTCCATGTTATTGCATACAATAATAATAAGAAGGTTAAAACTCGATTTTAATGGTTTTATTTTGATTTTGATTTTTATTTTTGTGTGATTATTCATTTGGGTATTACGTTAAATATTTGAGAACGATATGCGGCTGAATAGCAATTAATAATTACGTTAATCGATGCTAAAGCAGTAGCCCAAATGGTTAAGTATCCAAAACAGGATACAGAAGAGATTAGGTTTCCTCGAAGACTTGACAGCTATCAGAACAGACTAGGATAAAAAGATAAATTTTGATTAATATTATTATTATTAATTATTATTAAGTTCAGTGGAAATTGTAAAAAAAAAAATACCTGTATTATTTAACACTTAACAATGCTCTATCTCAGAGGGATCGACTTGAAGATACTTTCAACAGCTTATCCATAAAAATCGCACTTTTCCTAATCGTTCTTGATGAATTCTTTAAAGATGTTTTTTTTTATACTGTTCTTGATGAATTCATCTGATTTTTATTGTTATTTTTATGCGATTGTCTTTCATATACCGCAAACGAAATAAACTTGATGCACAATTAGGACGAACATATGGACTGATCGCAATCGACTCCAATCTTGATGCTGATCAATAGCATATCTATATATATACTTTATGGGCTAAGAGATGCTTCCTTCTTCTTTGCACAACTTTAATATGCTCTTCTTAAAGCTGAAGACTCAAAAGTCAAATATCTTTATATATGTATAACTATATTTCATCATATTTGAAGTTGAAAGCTCTGCGATAAATATCAATCTTTATGTGACCGCAGTATGAAGTATCTACGATTCTGAAAGCAATTAGGTTTCGAGCTTGTGACTGAAATTCTCGTACAATTAGGGGAATATAATAGTACTCGTTGCGAATTGTTTCTACTTCTATACAGGTTTGTCTTGCTGTCATAATGTCAACAGCCGTTGAGTTATAACTTTCGCATTGTTACATCTACTCTGTTCCCACATAGAAAAGACGGGTATATTGATCATCCATTCTTGGATTACTCTCACAAAAATGTCGCTCTATTTTGGCGTCATGAATAACTCTGCTTATTATTCAGAAAGTATATTTCTAAAACGAAAAAAACATGGCTGTCGATGGAGCAAATTTCATTTCTATTTTTTAAGTTCCAGAATTTTTCTAAATTACAGGGCAATTTTGTTCTGAGTGTATGTGGTATCTATAGCGAAAACATTGAATAGATCGTGAAGATTGTCTATTTCCTGTAGCTTCCATAGCTTGCATATGTTGGAAATGTTAATTCCTAAATAACTCCTTGAAGATTGAGCAAAAATTAACACTCTTTTCCAAGCGATTTGTCTGGAAACAGAGCATGTCACAGTCAGTAGTGTCCGACTACTGATTTTTTTACTTGATTTGATACCCTGAACTTATTGAAATGGGTAAAGTCTATGATGGTTTTGTGTAAATGTATGTGACAGACAGAAGGAGGCAGCTCCAACCCTAGAAAGTATATATATTCTGGATCAGGAAGAACAACCGAATCGATAACTGCCTATTTTTGGATCGTATATATCTATGTATAGTATTTATGTCTATATTAATAATATCCGCAGAACTTTAATATGGGAATATACATATATAAAAATTGAGGTGCAGGGTATATCGTAGTCGAGCTCAATCGAGTACTTTTTGCCGTGATGTTTTTGCTGGGTTGGCCTTGAAGTGGGTTATATTATTGGAGGGGAAGAGACAGTAAAGTGTGTGGGCGACAGATAGATAGATAGAGATAGAGCGTGAGAGGAAGAGAAGGCAACGAACTGCTGTTAACAGAAACCCACTCCCCTTTCTCCCCGCGCCAGCCAACACTTAAAAGATCATAATTTAAAAAAAAAAAAAAAAACGGAGCGATCAGTGACTGAAAAGCGATCACAAAGCGATTTGTTAATTGTTTATCGCTCTATAAAAAACTCTACTTATGCGCAGAACATTACTCGAGCTGGGTTCCGTGCACGACATCGCAAGAATGTCGTCTGGCGTGATAAATTGGCATGTGTCACACACACACACACACACATATATACATACACACATAATATAGATATCTTTTGCTCAGATATGATACGATACAATATACAATACGATATGATATGATATGATGTGTTGTGATGTGATGTATGATGTTTTGTTGGATCTATTGAAACTGGTTTCGACAGTGGGACAAGCCTTCCAGGTTCAGCAAACCAAACCGCCATCAACTTGATATCGATGTCAAACTCAAACTGTTGTTGGCAAAAGCCTTTCGCAATTGGCACAAAGTCGAAGCTGCGACGCTGCTTTTCACTGATTAACGATAATTAAACAATTCCGCTTGGCTTTGCTAATGGCCCGAGTATGCTGTGAATGAAGCATTCGATCTGAATGTGAATGTTGCATGGGATGTGAATGTGAATTTCGATATGGATATGGATTGGCAGTTCACATATTGAGCACTTATCGTGCCAATGCTAATGCTCTCTAATAGAGCGCGAATCCAAAGTGATATTAATTGAAATACATGCAAACACTGGCCGAAAACCAAAAAAAAAATAGAAAAAAATAATAACCACAACAAGCAAACAAGCAAAAAGCCAACAAACAATAACAAATAAATAAAACTAATAAATAAATTGCTCATTTTTTCGAAGGGGGCAAATCCACATCGCTGACGATGACGATGACGATGACGTCGACTAGGAAGGCTAAGCAAAGTCTGGCTCGGATAACGGAGTCTGGGCGAGATTTACCTGGGCCTCTTTTTTCTGGCATTGAGCATACAATTGGCACTCGCAATCAAATATAGAATTTATCAATTAGCGAGACGCGTTTTTCACAGCAGCCGTTTCCTATTGCAAAATGTTGTTAATTGCAATTTACATTAAATGAAAACTTTTCAAGCAACAAAAAAAACAAAAAAAAAAACAAATCAAATATTTAGCTTAAGGCGATGGCTATACAGTTAGAGATACCCTATAAAGTATATGCTTGGAAAGCAGCTCTAAGTTCGAACGGATAAATGAAAAATGATACAAAATTTTGGTATTTCGAGTTATCTTGGGAAAATATTAGATTAACAAAATTCGAGACTTTTACAAGCTGATTTTGATTGAATTTCTCACACAAAGTAACAAAAAAAATATGGCTGTGAGAAAACGTTAATCGATATACCCGATGGCACTGCAACAAATGCTGGGTATCAATCATATATAATAGTTTTCTCATTACGGGCCACTAGGCAAGTGAATGTTGCGGATTGTCTCGAACTATTGGCTCTGGCCGGAGTCTGTTGCAGGCGCGAACGAGCGGGGCAGGTGGCAGGAGGCAGGCGACTGGCCTCCTCGTCTTATGTTTAAATTGTTGCAATAATATTTGTAGTTATATTTTTCAGCTGCTTACCGTTTAACACACATTTAATGCGACTACAACGCAGCTTTTGAAGCACCTGTGCTAATTTTCCCGCCATTGTCTGGGCCAACTTAGGGAAAACTGACGTCCAAAGCGATGGAGCGAAACGCTGAGCAAATAACAAATAAATATGTAAATAAGGGTGCACAAAAAAAACAAATTATATATATATATATATATATAGATACAACTACGTCTACATTGTTGTTGTTGTTGTTGTTGGCGTGTGGCTGACGCTTTTTATGCCCGAGAAGGTCGTGCATTGCCGCATTGCATCCGAGCTGAAGCTGGATAGTGATAGCTGATTCTGATTCTGATTCTGAGTAGGGGTACAAATATGCTCATACTGATCATATTTGGGCTGTATGGCAGATTATTCAAGTTTTAATTGCTTGCCCGCTCGTGCTAGCGGCATTTTTTGATCTTACAACTTATGAAATTCATCATTTTGAATGTGGCTTTGCCGGTTCCTTGTCGTAGCTCAAACGGAACTCAACTTAACTTAACTTAAATCAACTCAGTTTATTAATATCAATTTCAAATATATTTAAAAACAAAAAAAACACCATTGGAGGTTTAATCGACACACGAAACACGACACACAATTGAAATCAACTAATTAAACCTTTTGCATAGATTATTCTTAGAATAAGCCAAGAATGTAAGTCGAGTTGTTATTGAAATAGTTTTCAAAACTTGGCGATCTGACTGAAGTCAAATTATTACAATTACTGACTGTTCGTGCTGATCGCCAAGTCTTAAATAAGCTTTCGCCAAGCAGGAAAAAAAAAATGATCATAAACATTTGACGGGCCCGAAGATATCCCTAATTGCCCGCTGAATACATTACCACTCCCTTACTATAATCTTATGGCCAAGTTTAATATCCAATAATAAAGTTTTTTCTTTTTTGCAACTTTCACCATAAGTTGATTTTGTGTAATATAAAACAAGACCATTAAATGGATGGCTAATAAATCGGCCGATAAGGATCCTTCCGTGTTTGCCACGCATGCGAAGCGGGTTCCTTTCAAATTAAATGGCTGCTAATGCCGCAAAAATTATACAAAAAACTTAAAATGCCAACATTAAGTAAGCCAAGTTAAGCATTAAGCACCTGCAAAAAAAAAAAAAACATAAAAAATAACTGATTGCCTGCATTTTTTTTTAGCCGTGGCCGTTCCATGTTTTCTGCATCGTCGCACGCGGCGTATGCACAATATTTGCCCCGTTGCGCGCCAACCAATGCCCCGCAGCCATCGTGTTGGCCTTTGGTACTACCAACTACCAACTGGCAACTGGCAACTGCCAACTACCAACTGCCATCAACCACACCTAAAAGAACGTCGCGCCTTTCCCACAATCTTTTGTTTAGCTCGTTGCCAATTCGCCTGTCGATGTTTATTCATTTTTTATTTTATTTTTTTTATTTTTATTTTTTATTTTTTCTTTGTTTTGAGTTTGTTGCCGCTTTTTTCGCGACGCTTTTTATGAGCCAACAATAAGATTTTTTTTTGTGCAAGGCCGTTGGTGGCTCGTTTTGCTTTATCATTAAAAAACAAAATGTTGTTGTTGTTGTTGTTGTTGCTGTTGTTGCTGTTGTTGTTGCTGACACTCTTGGAAGTCGGGTTGTTGTTCGATTGCGCGATCCTTTTCAAACTGGCCCAATTGAATTCAATTTTATTGATCCCACATTCGCTGCCATCATGCCTCATTAGTGCCCGATCTCGATAGCCTTTGGGCCTGGCCTCAAGGCGCCGCTGCACTCCATCTACAATTGTGATTTTTATATTGTGAATGCATTCAACACAGCCAAACTAATCAATATCGTTCATAAGAAATGCGCAATTATAACGAGTATTTTTTTAAGTGTCGTTCTTTGATTCTTATCACAAAAAAAAAGAACTCAAATTCGCCAATTTTGTAAGCCAAGTACATGTTTTGTTGACTTGTTTCAGCTGCAGTTACATAAATTCTATGTACAAATAAAAGTGCGAGTTTGTCTAACAAAATGCTGAGCATCTCTTAGTCTAGCATACCCGATTAGAACATTTTAACGTGTTGTTTGCGAGCAGCCAACAAAGCGAGCGTCGATTGCTCAAATTTTTGAAAGCCTGGTTAATGTACGTCCCTGACCATCATAGGCTGCCAAAAGCAACCAACAAGCAACAAGCAACAAGCGAACAGCGACGATCCGAAAATATAAAACAAAATCAAGAGTGCACTAGTCGAGCAAGCTCAACCAACAGATACCCATTACTCTCTCAATGCTATATTAATTAAATACCATTTTGTAGCTTGTTCAGAGCCAATCTTGAATTTTTCCCCAACTCAACTTTTGTTGCCGATCGATAATACTTAATCGAACTTCCCCTACTCGAACTATATAGCAAAAGCTCAAATTCAAAGTCGTAATTAAATGAACAATTTTGATAATATTTATACAACAAATTATCTGAGCTTCATCAGTTATATATATTATATATTTTGGCAAACTAACTTCGAAGAAAAGACGAGCGAAGCAAAATGATTTTAATGATGCTGATTTGAATCAATAAATTGCTCAATTAATTATATTCTTTCAAATATTTGTGGCGCAGTTGGACTAAGCTAAGTAGTCGATACCCTGCTTAAACATTTTCCGCTGGCTACAGGGTATACAAATGTGGTGCACATAATCCATTCGCGAATATTTTTGTATGCAACTGCACACCGACTCGAAATGTTGCGATTTGTTTCGTTTCGTTTCGTTTGGTGGCATTTTATAGGCGAATCAGCTCCGTTCGAATCCAATCCAATCCAATCCAATCCAATCCAATCCGAGTCTAAAGAGGCCATGCAGCTTAAGATTTATTTATAGACTGCACTGGCTTTTAACCTCCATTCGAAAACACGCTGCGTATGAGTTACGCCAAGTGCCAGGCGATCGTTACAAATTGTTGGTTGTTGCTGTTGTTGCTGTTGTTGTTGTTGTTGTCACTCTTTTTGAATCGCATAGCAGTTACAGCAAATTAAACGATCGATAGCGTTTACTGGGCGCGTCCGTTTGGCGTGAACATGAATTTTGTTGCCCATGTCGATGTGGACTTAGTGCACCTTCATGATGATGATGATGATGCTGATGATGATGATGCTGATGATGATGATGATGATGCTGATATCTGTTTATGTTAACCACCCCCTTTATCGCATATTGCTATTAGTTTGGCCGGGATTCAGTAGAGAAGCAGCAGTCAGAAATCGTTTAATCGCCGCTGCTGCGCAACTTCACGTTCCGTTGCCGTTCAGCGATTCTAGTTTGAACTGGCCCAAAGTGGTTTGAAGCCGTTTAATAGCCGTCACTGCTAACGGCCGCTGTTTGCCGGGTTTTTTTGTTTTTTTTGTTTTTTTTGTTTATTTGTTTATTTTTTTTTGCTGTTGTTGTTGGTGTCGCCGCCGCTGGTGGCGCTAGCCCAGCTTGTCATAGGTACAAAGCCAAATCCAAAGTCAGCACAGCCAAAGCCACAGCCAAAGCCAAAGCAGAAAGCAATTGAAAGATTGATGGCTCTGCTTCGACTGGCTAATGATTCAAAGCGGGCCGAATTGACTGGTGATACCGACTGCGATAAGACTATTCCATCGATCCCCTCTCCCCTTCCCCTCCCCCTTCCCCTTCCCCTTCCCCACTTCCACTGGCTTAATCAGTAGCACTTTTGCTCTGCTGGTCTGCTGCTCAGTCTGGAGTCTAGACTCATTTTACCGTTCTCTTGGCCAAGCTGCCCACGATGGGTAGGGCTCGCTGTCTAAGCTGGCCAAGTTAACAGCTTTCGATTTGACTAAGCTGCCAGTGAAATGGGGCAGCAACTTTCAGCTAAGAACAGTCGAATAAAATATTCAAATTGCACGTGGTTTTTTCCACAATAAATTATACATAATATTAATCGGATTTATTTATTTATTTTATACTTTTTCAAGCATACATTTTTAAGAAAATAAATCAATTATTTTTTTATAATTAATGTTACAAAGTTTTTTAATTAAGTGAATAACAATTTATTGGTTTGATTTGAATTACATTTACTCTATTTCAAATTTAAAATTGATTTAAACTAACTTTAAGACTTCTTCATTTTTTTTTTATTATTTTATTTAATCCTGTTTAGAAAATTACAAGTAAAAATCTCAAAATTTGAATTTGCTTAAAGTGGGATTTGTGATATGTAGATATATAAAAGATTTAATTGATTCGTAAAGTAATTAATCAACTTTGTCTTTAAACCTTTTTTTATATTTATTTTTAACATGTTACTTCCACGTTTTTTTTATTTATTTATATAATTTTATTTTAATAAACAATAAATAATTTATAAATTAGTCTAAAATTAGCACTCTGGAATTGAAGCGTATCTCATTTTACGTAGATCCTTTGGCGATATTTTCAATATTGCGTAATTAAATAAAAAGTAATGTTGAGGGTAGTAAGGGGAGGGGTGGGGAGGGGGGGGGAGGGATGATACTTGATCAACTGTAAATGTCAGTTCAGATGCAGAATTGTATGCTTAACTTGACTGGAACTTTACCTGAAGTGTGTGCATTTATTTCACACATTTGAACACCGATTTTCCTTGGCTCATTAATGTGGCTTAGACTTAAATAGCCGAATGCAAACCAACATTTTCCGGCATGGAGCAGAAACTGGAGGCTGGAAGCTGAATGCTTAAAGTTGAAAGCTGGTCAAGTGATAATTGGCTGCGCCCATTTGGCCTGTTGCTTTTGTTCTCCCAAATTAATTGATTAAATTATACATATATACATACATATATGTATATATGTATGTATATACATGCATATATATTTATTGTGTGTATGCAAAATTTGAATAAGATGATGAAATTAAAAAATTGCTATTGTTTTTGGCTATGTTTTTGAGTTGTCAATGAATTTGGGTGGAAATCCATTCATTACCTGTTGACAAAATGAAGTCAATGTGTGTGTGTGTGTGCAGGTGTGTGTGTGTGTAACTGTTCTGTATTTAACAAGCATTTGCATGTAGAGCTGGCGCTAAGTTAATAAACAATGCCCACACTTGCCTCATGTAAACTGGGCCTAAACTGATAGCCAGGCATTGCTGCTGGCAGCCAGCGTTAAAGTTGACAGTACAGCTATCAGGCACACACACACACACACACACACACACACACATGCATGGCTAACAGTGAACTTGAAAAGGTTATTAAAAATTCAAGTGCGGTAGTTGGGTGCTAAGGTAAACAGACGACGGCGACAACTGTGACGACTTCGACGCTGGCAGCGACTGAGGCACTGGCAGAGGCAGAGACGAAAACAGAATCGGTGGCAGTGCCAGAAGCAGAGTCGGTGGCAGCAGCAGCAGCAGAAGCAGCGTCACTTGGTTATATATCTAGTGACCCATATTGCCGTAACTGTTGAGATCATGGAATTACCATAACAATGATTTATGCATGTACATGTACTGTAGCGGCATACGCGACTAGCACATGCCCTGTAATTAGTGTAATCAAGATAAAAGTGCTTAGCTCAATCCACCAAAGTTTGCTTACGGCTTTCAATTGTTGTTCCTTTCTTCTCATTGAAGGCAGCCAGATATCCATGTGGAATCATAAAAGTATATATATATATATATAACAGGCAAAGTCATTCTTGTCTTAACTCGCTTAAGAAGCGTATTAAATTTACGAGCAATTGCGGTAATCGTAAAAATGATTAGCTTTCTGATTATTTGGGCATGAATCTAGCAGGATTTATCATATAGATATATGGCATGAGTAAATATAATTAAATTCTAGCAGTGCAACTTGTTCTTAGTCAGCAGCAATGACATTCAACTTTGTGGATAAGTATGTACACACAATAAACATATGTACATATTCTCGTACATACATACATCATAATTGTTTAATACATCGCCTCAGATTTGATTAATGAGCCATCTGTGCTTCGGCTGCAGCTAGTGGATTGCACAGCATTGATGTGTGGCAACAACTCAGACGTAAACGATAATTGCCCCAGGTATTGTACAAGTTGAGGCAATTTTGCACTTGGCTATTTAAGGGTTGACTTAGTTTGCTCAGGATCTGGGATGGTTTTTCTCCGAAATCTATATATATATATATATATAGATGTGTATAGTATATATTTTATTGACAACCATATTTCATAAAGTACGTATTTGAATGACTTTAATTAATGTAAGATGATGTAAGGGGCAAAATTGAACAATTACATGCAAACTATAAACTATAAACTATAAATATCTAAGCGAAATTACAAAAGAGCTGGGAGAAGAGCAGTGGTGAAAATATCAATGAGAGAGCATTAGTTTAATTATGCTTATAATTAACTCATTGTTGGGGTATGCAACTAAATAAAATTGAAAGTATCTTAATTGAGAACCGTATAGAAGAGCAAACACTGGCCCGTGGCAAAGGCACTTGATAACACTTATAAAATATATTAGTACAGATGACTTATAATAATATAAGAGCACTGCCATTGTCAACAGTGCCAAAATGTTATAAATTAGAAGACGTGGTAGGCATGCTTTGGATGCACCCCCAAAAACCTTGCGCACAACCTAAAAATAGACAAATGAAAAGAAGGAAACATAAAAAAGAATGTCAGTGCCTCGCCACACACACATACATATATACTTACATATATATATATATATGTATATTTAGCACAGCTGACGCTGCAACGGCAACTGTTCGAAGTCTGTTTATAAGAGTGATATTTCGCCAGCAATTAACGAAGCACAAAAAAACAAATAATGGGCTACAGATATGGTAGATGTGTACATACATATACTACATTGATATAGACAGGGGCGTATCCAACTTTTCGCAAAGAGTGGGCCTATTTTTGTGGGTACATTTTTGTACGTATTTTTCATAAATTCGACCTGCAGCTCATTTTGTATGTGTGTATGTAACGTTGTTACACCCTCCCCCTCCGCGACCCATCAACAACCCCGGATGTACGCCCTTGGCCATAGATATAGATATAGAGAAAATATATTCAATACTTGTAGCGGCGCTTTGAATTCTCGTGACGTTTGCTGATGATGACGACGATGGCAAAAGATGACGAAAAGCGAAGCCAAAACTGACAACGACGACGACATCGGCTCCTTAAGCTAGCAAGCAAATAAGTAATTAATAAATTATAAAACTGTGACAGACAGAAAGAGAGACAGAGACACAGAGAGAGAGAGAGAGAATAGCGATTAAAGATTTATCAATCGCGGCATGCAAAAATGGTTTTTCATTAACGCCAATTATTAGCAATTATTGCCTTAATAGATGGCAAGCGACAGCGGCAAGACTGACCCGGAGGCAGAGCACCAGAGTGAGACATAGGCCAAGATCGGGCAAGGAGCGCGCACACACACATACATATATATATATATATATATATGTATATTGTGGAGTAGGCGTGGCTCAGCCGCAAAATTTCTAATGAAAGTTGAAAAACGGTGCCCGTGCGATTGGCTGAAATGTGAATACCCGCCTCACCTTAACCCTCAGGCCGAAAACCGTTAAGCTACAGGCAGGCAACAAACGCCAGCACAACAACAACCGTATCGAGCAAGTTTGAAGTGAGTTCGACGCGGCAACGATGCTGCGCAGCCATCGTCGGCGTCAGCAGCAGCAGCGGCGTCGACGCAAGGCAAAGCTCACCCACACTCTGGTCAAATAGTGCCCAAAAAAAAGCAACAAAAAAAGCTGCGCTTTATTGGCGCTCATTCTCTTTTTCTCCCTCTCTCTCTCTCACACACACACTTTTCGTTCACAATACTGTTCTCTTGGCGCCGGCGCAGCAGCACCAGCAGCGCTGCGACGCCGCCGTTGACGGCGTGCAAACAGGATCTGAGCGTATATTACGTTGCGGCTGGCTTTGAGCCAACATCATTCCCAAGCCGTACGCCAACAACAGCTGCCGCAGTCGTCGCTCCACACACATACACACACACACGAACAGCAACAGCGAGCAACGATCTACTCGATAACGAGCAGCTGTTTTTATTTCTTTTTTTTTTTGTTGGCCCGTTGTCAGCGAGCGTCAGTTATCTGGCCGCATCTCCAACCCAGCAGCAGCAGCAGCCACGGCAGCGCTCCCACACCCCCGACAGGCAGTTGAAGCAGCACCAGCAGCAACAACAACAAGTGCAAAAGTGAAGTGAACTCGAAATCATCGCTCTCTCGGGTCGCACTCGTGTCGCGCTCGTGTCTCTCTGCTAAGCGTTCGGCTCACACGCCGCCTCCAGTCCCATTGTAAATTACTTGCAAAGTAAAATTTAGTCTCGGCTTTTAATACCGTTTTAGTGCGTTTTCGAGTTGGTCGTGTTTTTTGTTACCAAAAAAAAAAAAAAAACTTAGCATTTTTTTTTTTAAATCTATTAGACAAAAACAGACAAAGTTTAATTCTGCGGCTGTGATACTTAAAACAAAAAAAAATAAAGCCTGGCTCACATTTAAAAATATTCAAAATATATTTTCGGTTTTTTTTCTGCTCAACTTTGGAGGAACAATCGAAAACGAAATAAACGTCCTGAACTATAAATTATATTGGCAAAGCCTTGATACCGAGAAACACTTCAATTTAATTGATTACAAAACTTTTTTTTACGTTTGAACATTTTAAAAATTGAACGGAAATGTAAACTACTCGCCCCCGCCAACCGAGCCTCGCTTCCTGTAAATTAAGAACAATTTTTTCACCGATCTTTCGATTGACATCGCAAAAAAAAACATTACATAATATTTAACTGCAAGTTCAAAAGTGTTTATTTAAAATTACCATAACGATTGAAAACAATAAATAACCATAATAAAAATAAAAAAACATAAAATCCGAAACAAAATCAAGACGGAAGTGTTTTTTTTTTTCGTTTCGCGCAAAGCGGCGCATCCTGTTTGAGCTTTTCGCGCGTACACATACACACACACGCACTCACACACACACACCACACAGAGAGACTGTGACTCGCTCTCTTGCCGACGTATAAGGGTTGTGAAGACGGTAAGTGGCGCACTTGAATTGAAATTGTATTTATTTTTGCCACTTTTTGTGGTCTAGGAAGGATAAATGGTGAACATTATAAGAGTCGGATGCATTATAAGAGTAGAGAGTAACATATCATCAGCGTTAACATAACTCAAATCAAAACAGCAGCGGCAGCTGACAAACTGCCAACAGTATAAGATAAGAAGGCGCAGTTGACTTTTGTATAAGAGTGGACTTTCAGTGCACAACGCCAAGAAACAGGGGGGAAAACAAAACCAGAACAAGCAACGAAATCGAAATGGCAAAAAGCACAAATAATAACAGTAATCAATATAATCAAATATATATTACAATGTGCGCAGATTGTGTGTCTCAGTAACTGAAACCATAAATAACAACGTCGTACCTGCAAAACAAAGTATAAACAGTTCTAATGAAAACAGAAGCAACACAAAAGATATACATATATATACAGATATAGGATGCATATAGATGTGCAGTGCATGTCATAAGAGAAAAACCCATAAAACCCAACAACAATAAAAACAATTGCATTGCTTAACCAAATGCAAATTGAACTACCTGACAAAACAAAATACGAAATATTCGAAGCGCCCTAAAATATATACTCGATTGACAATTTCGGGCACTCTTCCAATAGCGTCGAGTCGACTCACCAACAGAGAGAGAGAGAGTGAGAGGGGGTTAGAGATGCGAGTAATTGACATCTGGGCAGTTTGTCGCTTTGACGCCGGGTTTGGCAGTCCACACTTGACTAATAAAACACACAAAAAGAATATAGAATGAAGCATGTCGCGCTGTGTGGTTGTCAAGGGGCACGGGGCAGGCAGTTGGCAAAGGTGTACAGCAGCTGTCGCCGCAGCGTTTTTAATTGTTTTGCAATTAACGAGCCAAAGCCTGGCAGAGCAGCTCCCAACGCTGCCCAATCGATAGCCCATTGCCCAAATGCGGCCATCTGACGTTCAATGGAGCAGGCAGACAGCTAGGCAAATGCGAATGCGAATGCGAATTCGAATTCGAAAACAAGTGCGAATGCGAATGCGAATGCGAGTATCTTATGGATATGTCGGCTGTTGATTTAGCTGTTTGTCGTTGGCATGCGCGGCTGCATGGGGCGTCTGGTTATTTAAGCGCTCAACGCACATGCGCAGTTTTTCAATGCCTACGCATAGGCAGAGAGTCTTCACGCAACGCCCCGACCATCCCCAATCCCCAATCCCCCATGCTCACACCCCACCACCACTGCTCAGCAGCGCCTGCTTAGGCTAAAGCAGCACCAAAAAAACAGAAAAAAAAACAGAAAAAAACAGCATAGAAAACTTTCACTACTCACGAAGTTCCAGTTTACCAGTTTCAGTTTCAGTTTTCGATTTGGTTTTTTTTCTTTGCCGTTTTGCATGAAGATGCGCCCAAAAGCCATACAAAACTCATCGTATACGATATATACATCTATACATATATATGTATATATATATGTATTTTTTTTTATTTGTCAGGTATGTGCTTGTGAAGCTGCTAGCGGATTTCCGCCGCTGTAAATTGTTCACTTCCAAGACAATTTGCATAAATGCTCTTACGATAACAAATCACCTCAAAGCACATAAAGTTCTAATTAAATGTAGTTACAACTGCGAACAGTAAACTGCAAACAGAAAGCAAAAAAACAAAAAAAAAACAAACAAAAAATAATAAAAAAAAAAACTAATTAGCATTTTTTGGAGAGAGACGAAAAGGTGAGAAAAGTGTTTCTACTCGACTCAAGTGCTTATTTGAATGGAAAATCAATGCACAATGCACTTCCGCAAAAGTCGCCAAACACACACACACACACACACACGCACGCACACACAAACGCACACGCACGCACACAAACAAACATAATTGCAGATACTTGCTGACAGTTCGAGATACTCGGACACAGATACACAGATACACAGATACACAGATACAACAGGAGGCAAACAAAACTTTTGACGCGTTCACAAACTTTTTAATTATTTATAACAGCAATGGCGACAGCGACGTCAACGTCGACTGCAGCATTCGCACTGCGCACCGCATAAAATTAGTTGACAATTCGTAACGGCACTTTATACTCAAAGCCCAGTTTCATCATCACAGTTCCTCGTTAATTTCAAGTTCTTTTCAAAAATCACTAAAAATGAACAAACATTGTTTTTCGACTAGCTATTTTTCTATATGTTGAATCCAAACATCCGTGTCTATATTGCCACCCATTGCTTACAGTAAGAATCTCAACTATATTGTCAGAGACTTGCCATATCTTTTTTTAATCAATATTTCTACAAATAATTATTTCGCCAGCAAATTTAACCAAATTTTAATTAGCAAATTGATCAACCAAAAAAATATATATATTAACAAGAATACAAAATTACTCAACATTTGTGTGAGTAAATCAGCAGTGTTGTGTAACAGCTTGTTAAGCTCTATTTTCATATTATATTTCATCTGATAATATTCAGTTTGTATAATCTCAGCAATGATTTATATATGCAAATGTTAACTTTAATGCGGCAAACAGATAAAAGGATTCCCTTCCCACACCTTCTCTATATATATATATGTATATAATTAGTCATACTCTTCATCCAATATATATATATATATATATGATATATGTTTATCAAGATTCTTTGTTCTACTTGTTCAAATTTATTTTCATTCTTTTCATAAAAATATATTTTTCAAATTATAATTTTACATTTTTGGCAATGTGCATATTTCAATTAAATAATAAATATAAATCATATATATATATATATATATGGATATCAACGATCTATATAAATTCGGTCATGCAATCCCCTCCCCTCCCCTCCCCACCCATTTATTGATCGTATGCAAATTCCTTGCGAGTAATTTGTGGTTGACGTTAAATATATTTTTATACAAAAAACTTTCGCCCTTTTCGCTGAAATAACCTTTGTTGTTTTTTTTATTACTTGCCATTGTTGTTATTATTGTTGTTATTATTATTATTATTATTATTATTATTTTTTGTGCACATTTTGCGCAATTTCTTGTTGATGACAACAAGTTGACGTCTCCTTTCAACTGTTTGTGGCTGATGGTGACGTGTGATTGCTATTGTTGTTGCTGTTGTCGCATCTACAGCAACCAAATGTTGATAATAATTTTGCTGTTTGTCTCTCCGTCCGATTGTTGTTGTTGTTGTTGCGTGTTATCATGGCAATCGTTTGCACAATGCCGCCAGTTACGCTGCTGCTGCTGGTGATGATGATGATGATGCTGCTGCTGATGATGATGCTGCTGATGATGATGATGATGATGATGAGCTGCTGACAGATTGACTTTATTACTCATACGCCGTGTGTAGCGCCTGCGCCTGTGCCTGCGTCTGTGTCTGTGTCTCAGTGTCTGTTTGTCTGTTTGTCTGTCTCTAGTGTCTATTGTGTCTTTGGTACGGCAGGTGCCAAACAAGCGCGCAAATATTGAAACAAGCCCGATAACACAAATTGCAAATAATTTATGCGCACTTGCTTTGCTAGAATGTAATGAAAATATCTCAAACTGGAGCGGACCGACAGAGTTTTTTTTGCTTGTTGTCGCTAGTTTACTCGCATGTTATCACTTCATTAACAGCCAAAATGTTTCCGATAGTCAGACATATACATATATATACATATATATATATATATATATATATATATATTAAATAACATCATCACACAACAACCTGATCGAAGTTTTAAGATCGTTGCCGCGCATGATGTCTTACAAAAGGAAATCAATGGATTGATTTGCATGTCAAATAGCCAAAAAAATATATATATATATGTGAAAAACGATATCTCTAAACATATTCATGACGAATTATTTGAATGAGCAAAGTGAGATACTGAAATATATATGAGCATCAGCTTAACGCACTAGAATTGGCCACTTAAACCTGTCAATAGACGTCCAAACCATTTAGCCTTATCAGCGCAAATCGCACAAATTTATCGTTATTGGTTGGCATTGGAAAACACCCTGCGAAATGACACATTTGGGGCACTCAGCATTTCTCAACATTTATAGCAAATGAAATTCGAATTCAATTATTCAAATATCTAAAATTAAAAAACAAACAAAAAATTTCTGGAATAAGTCTAATTGAAATCAAAATTAAACAAATTTTTGAAATAATTACTCAAGTAGCGAAAAAACGTAATTTAATTCAGGCATTCGCAATCATTGTTAGCTGCAGTCTGCGCTGCCCTTTAGGGACTCTCCCGACAATGTTGCATAAGCCACCAAAATATGAACAACAACAACAACAAATATGAAAATAAGACAACAAGTGTGCCCAGCAGCAGCCCTGATCGGAAACTTGTTTTTTTTTTTCCATATTTTTTATTTTATTCAACTCTTTTTTTCCTTTTTGTTTTTTGTTTTTGGTTTTTTGTTTTCTTTGTGAACGAAATGAATGCGAACGCGACCTTAGAATGGAATTCAAGGCGCTCGGAAAACCGAACAAGCCCAACTTGGTTATTTTCCATGTTGCATGCTTGTCTTGTTGGCGTCTTGCGTCTGGTTGCGTCTCTCTCTCTCTCTCTCTCTCTCTGGGGGTCAGGGCTAGGCTATGTTTTGAGCGGCTTTCACCGTTTAAGAGCTGAACGCAAGACTCATTGTGGTAACGATGACAATGACAATGACGATGATAATGATAATGATAATGATAATGATAATGATAATGTTAATGATGTTGATGATGTTTATGATAAGAGCTGGCCGCATTTTCAGCCAAAAACTTTTATTGTTATTTATAGCCAAATAATTGCCGCCGACTAAGATAAGGCAAACAAGCCCCATGACTGTGCACAGTTGGTGGCAACTGCCACGTTTAAGTGTTGCTACCAGCAAATCCATACTTACATCAGTATGAGACACACTTTGCACCGAATTATCTGATTAGATTTCGCATTTCACAACAGTTATCAGAAACAGATTAGTCAGCGCCCAGAGAATTCGGTGTCTTTCCACGAAGATCAGCAGAGGCAACACACGCACAAACACGCACTCATTATATTCATTTGTTATTCACACAGTGTGAATGAATCTTTGAGTGCCTCGAAACCTGTCGATTCATTTCTGCCTTCAATTGACTCAATCAATTTGGTGGCAAATCAATAAAATTGTGAACGGAACTGGCTAGGATTTCGCGTCGTTCATCATAACCTAAAATAAAATTACTAATCATGACATACATTATTTATTTAACTTATTTTATTAACTTATTATTATTATTTTGAATATACACGAATATTTGTTTTGTCTTTTCTGCGAACAAGCAACAATATTGATGTTGTGTGTGAGGCGTTGGCTAAATCAATTGGGCCTTTACCCAGAGCAGACACTTGGCGTGGCAATAGTTAGCACCTCGTTGTGGGTGGAGAGGGGTAAGGGTGTGTGCTGTCGTTGTTTGGTTGCCTCATTAGCATCATGGCGATTGACACTCGTTACAAATGAGACGCCAATGAGAGGACAGAAAATGAATAGAACAAAAAAAAATAAAAATAAAAAACGTATCTCAATTGAAATGGAACCTTAAAAAGAGCTGAACAAACACTCACTTAATGCCCAGTCATAATTAACGACACGGCAAGAACACGGCAAAAAGCCAGCCAATAAAAACCGAAAAAAAAATGACAAACGGAATTTGATTTATATGCGTTGAAAGGAAAAAAACGTAAAATAGAAGCAGCTCTAAAAAAATGGCCAAATCCCGGATAGGCAAACACAGATCCGAGCCCAAACAGGTGCCCGGCTATACACACACACATGACAAGGCAAGATTCGCCGGAGCTAATGATATCATAAATGAATTACTGATCTCGCCGAGCACCGACCATAATCACATCCAAACTGGCGCGTACTTATCAGAGGCAGCTACAGCCAAATTTATTATTAAAGCCAACTGCGCAAACAGTAGTTCTGCAAACAAAAGCCCAACATTTTGGCCAAAAAGTCAAATGAAGTGTGAACCTTGGCGCTGCCTAATCGACGGATGAGCGAAAAAAAAACAGCAAAAAACAGCAAAAAAAAACAGCAAAAAACAACAAAAAAACAACAACAACAAACAAAAAACAAAATGTAGCGAGGAGAACAGAGCTGAACAGAAAACAAATACAACCGAAGAAATATAACAAAAAGTGGGCTAAGCAAAGAACACGGAGGCTAAAATAATAATTATAAAACATGCAACTTGTCGCACTTGTCGCACTTGTCGCACTTTTTCCGACTCGCTCACATTGCTCATAAATAATATGCTATATAAGTAATTATTCTTACGATTGTTGTTCAAATTACGCCTGCTGATTATGATAAAAAAACAAAATACAAAAAACAAAAGGAAAAAAAATCAAATGTCCGTCAAAGCCGGAAGCAATTATGAGAGAAAAAAAAAAGAAAAAAAAGTGAGTTAATAATAATGAAAAATAAATAGTAAAAAAAAAGCAAACAAACAAATTGAATCGAATCAAATTTGTAGCACACAATTCACACAGAATCAAATAAATAAATCGAAATTAAAACTGAAACTGAAACTGAGTTTCAAACTGAATGCAATGTTTTGTGTTTTTGCTTAGAACTTTTGTGGAGTTTTGTTAAAATTATTATTATTATTATTATTATTATAGTTGTTGCTGCTTGCTGCTGTTGCTATTGCTGTTATTGTTGATGTTGATTTTGATGTTGCTGCTGTTGCCACTAATTGCATTCTAATCGGCAACGAAGGTCTCGGTCTCGGTCTCGGCCGCGATGGCGGTCGCAGTCGCTGTCTGGCAACAGTACAAAAACAAGCGCACACACACACACACACACACACACACACACAGACACACGCACACACACATAGAGTGTTAGATAGAGAGACAGTCAGACAGTCAGTTAGGTGGACGGACGGCTAGATACACTAGAATACTAAAAACTGCAACAAAAACAAAATTCATTCGTTTAGTTTGCGCTGTGGGAAGCAGTTGGCCAAGACGCATCTCAGCTGCAACTTAGCATCGGTGACTGACCACAAGAAAAAACCACGAACAAAAAAGAAAATAAGAAATAGCAGCAGCCACACGGTGCGTATGTGTGATTTCAGCAAATATACATGTATATATATGCATATATATATATATGTATATATATATAGACAAGTGGAGGTTTGTGGCATGTGCAATCATTGTTACATACTACATACATACACCTTTCTCCCACATTTCACCCAAAAACCTCTTTTGTTTTGTTGCCCGTCGTTGCCCGTCGTTGCCCGTTGTTGTTGTTGTTCTTTCTTTGTTGCATGCGCCTGTTTGGGCACACAGAGCGTATGCGCAATGCACTTGCCCTAGAACAACATAAACAGCGCCGTCCTCTCTCTCTCTGCCTGCCATTGGCTGCTGTCCAACATTTCTTGTGTTTATTTTGATGCCTTGTTGATAAAAATCATTGGGCATGCCACATACTTCTCTATTCTCTATATAGTATTGCCATACATTGAGAATTGAACTAGACACAGTTTTTACAGTTCTTACAATTTTTACAGTTTTCGCCGACACAGGCAAGCAAGTGTAGTAAATTGTAAATGCAAGCTGCAAGTTCAAATCAAATCGTACATTTTTTATTCGTTCTTTGCTCTTTTCTTGAAACTGGCCAATATCAATTAGGCTAACAGCAAACTAACTTTAATTCCAATTTGAATTCTAATTACAATTCCCATTCCCATTCCAATTCCAATTCCATATTCGAGACACGAAAAAGAGTTGATTGAACTTAGACACGGTTAATACTAGTAAGCACAACAATCAGCAACAATCGCAGCCATAACAATTATTTAATAACAATTGTCAAATTAAACAAAGCCAAACAATTATTGATACATATATGCATGTATTATGATTGTGTTTATTTTTGTGATTGTTTCTGCTCTTTTTGTTGTTTCTGTTGTTTTTGTTATTTTTGTTGTCATTGTTTAATTATTAACATTAATTAGCTGTTGGCAACAGTTTGTTGTTAATTATTGGGCTTCTGGCCCATTGGCTATAAATGCAGCAATTTGTGCCGCAAATAGATTTGGCCCATGCCCATTGCCGAGGGGGGGTGGTGGGGGGAAGTGTGGCACATACTTTAGTCACAACGAATGCAACTGCAACCAAAATAACTCGAATAATGGTTAATCCACAGAGATCGTCATTGAGTTTTGTGCTGATCGCCAAGATACGGCTAAGTGCTGAGAATTGGCAACAGGCGGAGGCGGCTCTTTGGATGTGAGCCATTTGCATTGTGTTAACAAATTGAAAACTACAACTACAACAACAGCAACAACAACAACAACAACAACAAGAACATAACAACATAAAAAACAACAACAAACCATTCTCTGGCGAAAATTACAGAAAATTAACACGCAACTGTGCACACAATAATCATATTAATAACAATGGTTTTCTGTATATATATATATATATATTAATCACATGCACAGTTCACATATGATATATATATATGTGTATACATAAGTATGTGTTTTTTATAGCCAAAATAACTGTTATTTTCATTTGTTGCTCGTGTTCTTCGAGTGCTTTGCGTGACTTTCGGGTCATAAACTACTGTGTGTGGGTGTGTGTGTGTGTGTGTGTGTGTGTGTGCTTTGTAATCCTTGGCCATAAATATATTAAATAATAACATTTATTGCATTGCCAACAATTCGTAGGTGAAATCAAAACATAATCAAATTTAAATTGATTGATTTCACTGCTATAAAGATTAGCCGCCTTCAACTCTACCCCTTTTCGCAGCTTATCACGGCTAAAACCTCGATAAGCCAAAAGAGTTCAATACATATATATATATTGATATACATATATATATATATATATATGCTTGCATGTTGCTGCCACAATTTATGGCAGCATTCGCTTTCAGCTTTCGGCGGTCAGCTGACACCTCAAAACTGACTCAAACCAGTTACAAAATGAGTTAAGAAACACCAAAATAGAATTTGATGCAATTTATTGCTGCTTCAATTCCTCCTATATATTTATATATATATATATAATATTTGGTATATACACATGGCATATTTGATATTAAAGCAAAATCAAATCAAAACTTGATTTATAGTTTTTTCAGTTGCTACATTTTCAACGGCTTTTAATCAGAGAAAAGAAATTTTGTCAATTCTCAACTTTTGAGTTGCCAACCGATCAATATCCTTCGTCTCTCTCGCACACGCATGCGCTATCTCGTTCTCTCACGCTAATTGGCTTTCTGTAACAATCTAATGCCAATCCACATATAAATGCTTGCAACTTCATAAGCAGTTGCTTTGATGATGATTGTATAATCAATGATTTTTATATAAAGAAATGACGGTTAAAAAAAAAGGAAAATAATTACGTATACGTATACGTACACATACGTATACTTAATTGAAACGATTCTTTGATTACAGTCGTCGATTTAATTAAAAATTCAATACGAACAACAAATGACCAGCAAATTGCAAAAGCAACAACGCATTCAAATTTTAAATAGCACTCTTAATGAAATGAAATCAGCAGCTAAAAATGTCGGCTAAAAATAGTCAAAAATCAGTACTCAAGTACACTTGAGACACACACCCACACACATGCAGACACCAACACACCAACACACACACACACACATAGATAAGAAGACAGTTTGCACGTGACTGTCTAGTAAAAAAAAAAAAAGTACCAAAATGATGAAAATGACAGCGTCACTCATCAGTCGAAGATAAATTAATATTTATTTAGAACACAAATACAAATTTATGCACACTCATATATATATATAAATATATATACATATATATATATATATATATATATATTTAAATTATTGATATCCATTGCGACAGCTGTTGCAGCAACTCTATTTTAAGCTGTGCAACTAGAGTTAATGCTCCCTCTCGACTCAATGATATCAACATCGTATATATATGTAGTCTTATGTATATAGCGCTTCATTAGTAAGTCAATCTTTAATTGATTACAGCAATTATTTGATTAATGCTGCTAATCAACACACAATATTTGATAATTATGACAGACACTTCATTCCGCTTTCCGTACGTATCGGCAGACAAATATGTGTATGGAAAAATGCAACATTTTTTGGGAAATTTTAGACAATTTATTTTCAAGTGTTTGTTTTTTAATTTATCGCATAGCGAAAACTAATCATATTTCATAAGGATTAAATTTGATTCAAGCGAACCTCTTCAGATTGGTCGCTTATCATTTGGTTTCCCTTAGCCTTCGACTGGGCAGCGCGTTTCTGTGTAACGAGATAAGCTGCCCAACAAATCAGCCATTGACTCTTTCAATTATATATATATATATATATATATATATATATATATATATGTATATAATATGCGAAATTTCCAGCATTTTCCATTATGTCGCAACTAGTCGGGCAAATCATCATCATTGTTTGTACAAAAAAATTGATTGTTTACTTTTTTTTCTTTTTTTTTTCTTTTTCTGTTTTTTTGACTGACAACATTTTCACTTTGTGCAAATTGTAGCCGCGTTTCAATGCCAATCAATTTTTGTATAACTAGGTCAGCTGATCATAAAAAACAAACAAGAAGTGAAAAAAAAAAATGATGACTTGAGTTGTGCACGAGCTGAGCTTTATTGTAAACTTGGCTCTCTCTCCTCTCTCTCCTGGCTTGTTTTCCTGTGCCAGTTTGGGCCACATCTTAAACAGATGAAAATATGAGTCAAGTGGATTCTTCACAGTTCTCCACATATTGTCCGATCCACTCACAAATCAAAGTTTCAAGTTTCTATCTTTTTTGGCAAAACGCGTAACGCGTAACGAGTATCTACGGAATGCTACTGTATCACTCCACATGCCACCAAATATTTATGCTTTGAAGTGCCGCCCATGAATTAAATTTATATAATATGTATTAATCATATATATATATATATATATAGCACTTAGTCATTATGAGTGAATCGAGCAATTGGTAAACAATAATATTTATGATCTGCGACAAATCACGGCGTATAATCAGGAGCAAATAGCTGGGCAGGAAGGCGATAGGCCCGCCCGATAAGCTGGCCAGCTAGCTGCAAGTCAAATGAGCTGATCTGAGCTGAGCTCCTCTATTCGCACATCAGGCAATAGGCGTAGGAAATAACTCATAATTTAGGCAGTTTTTTAGCATGCGTTTTTTATGGACTCGCAGCGCAATTAGAATTTATGGCTGACAATCGCGCAACTGGCCAGTGACAATAAATAGCCATTAGATACTTGGGTTCTCGACTCGGCGGCTAATAATCTTATCGCTACATGGAAGAACCGTCCGTACAGAACTGAACACACTCAGAGAAATGCCGAGTTAATCCCCAAAGTTCTTCAACCTATCAAGGATATTCTTAAGCTGTTTAGCATGTAGAAGTTGGCAAGAAATTGAATTCAATTAGGCCAATTTCTGAAGCAACTTCAAACCCCCAAAAAAAAAAATGCTAGTCAATGAAAACTGCTTTTCTATACGTAGTTTTTCTGCAAGTGTGCGCACATTGTGGCCGGCACACGCCCAGACCAAATTGCGGAGAGTTTGCGATTATTCCAGTGTCATGGAGACAAATTCAAAAGAGCCGCGTTTTTTCCGTGTTTTGTTTTTGTTTTTTATTGGTTTTTTAATTTTTTGGACACTTCGATGCTCGCCGTGTCCGTGTAATCTTTTGAGTGTATTCTGAGTTTGTGGCTAGCACACACATAAATTGGCAATCGTTTCTGGGGCCGAGCAGAGTTTGTCACCAAATTCCCGCCCCTGATTATTTACAGTTAGCTGCCATTATTCACACTTGATATTCCAGCTAACAATAGATAGATAACTTTGCCCATTTAACTCTTGGCACGCTCTTGGATCGAGCCGTGTTACGATTACGCCAACAGCAGCAGCAGCAGCTCAGCAACAGCTGCAGCTGCGTCAACGCTGACTGCGACGTCGGCCACTAATCACTCCAATTAGCTAGAAAGTGTTTTTCGTTTAAAATTCGCACGTTGTCGCCGTTTCTTGGCATTGTATTGTGAGGCAGGCAGCCAGTCAGACACTTGGCCAGCAGAGATCCAGAAACAGGACCTTTGTTTTTTCAGTGATTGTGTGAGTGATCCTTCTTCTTCTACTGTGCCACAAGTTAAATGAAGACAGTAATCATCAGAAATAACCATAAAAAAAAAACTAAAAAAGCTGAAACAAAAGTAAAAAAGCAACAAAAAAAAAACAGAGCAAAATCTATGCAAAAAAAGAGCCAAAGTAGAAACTGAGCAAAAAAGCGCACGGCAAACTTGAATGCATGGCAAACAAAGTGCCAAGCAACAACTGACAACTGACAGACAACAACAAACATTGTTGCAACGAAACTTGATTACACTTACAACTAAACTCAACTCAACTAACTGTAACCACAATTGATGTGCCTCAAATAATGGCAAGTGATCTTAAAGTTCAAAAACAAAAAAAAAAAGTTGAAACTTTGAATTTTTTTTTTAGCGTTATTTGCAAAAAATAATAAATTCATAATATAATTAATAATTAATATAATAGTAGTAAAATAAATAATAGATTTTTTTCAATTTGTTTCCAAATTGATTAATTATGAAAAGAAAGAGCATCTGGGATGAGTGTGAAACTTGTTCCACATAAACCTGCAGTTCGCCTGAAACGTGCTTCAGTTCATTATCTCAATGAGGGGATTTTTTTAAGAGTTGTTTTTTTTTTGTATTTATTTATTTATTTTTGTATATATATTTTTTTTTTTTTTTTTTTTTTTTGAAAGGCCGGCTAAAGCGCGTCCGTTCACCAAGTGCCCAGTTATTGTTGAAAAGGGCAGCGGCAGCCTCGTTTTGGCAGTCAACGAAACTAAAAACTAAAAACTAAAAACTTTTGCTTTTGGTATTTGTAATTTGTAATTTGTAAATTTGATTTGGTTTTCGTATTTTGTTGGACACGAGTTTCTGGCACATGCCAAAACATGGCCACTTAAGGCTCAATCTATATTGTGTGTGTGTGCAAGATTAATCGACTATACATATATATATATATATATATCTGTTCGATGTTTTTCCGTCTCTTTGCATATTTTCGTATTTCTTTTTCTCTGTCTATCTGTGGTTTTGTGATTTGTAATTGGGCGCGCTCAAAAATGGCCAAAAGACAATTTTCAAAGTGACCAATTTGATGCCAAAATCAACGATTGAAACCGCAACCAAAAAAAAATGTACAAAATATGCAAATAAATCAACAAAAGTGTAGCAAGTCTCGGCCAGCAGCTTAATAAATCGCAAATGTATGTGTGTCGCCTACTTAGAATAATAATTATTTTTTTATTTTCTATTTTTTGTCGCTTATAGTTAATAATATGCCGACTGGCGCGTGTCTGACCAAAATGACAAAGAAAGAAAAATAGTAAAAAAAATAATAATAATAGGCAGGCAGTACAAAAAAAGCGTCGCCCACACGCAGCAGCTATTAATCAAAATATAAAAATAAAAAAAAAATATTAAAAAAAAATATATTAAAAAAAAATCATGCACAAATGCAGAAAATGGGCCATAATTGTACCATTTGTGGCAGCGGTTCAATTGAATTGCTATATTCCAAGCGATACACATAACACATATACACATATATATATATATATATATATATCGATGACTGGTTGCTATTGAAATACAAATTAACTGCTTATCACGTTGAGTAGTCCACTCTATAATTAATTGCCAGCGAAAACCCTTGCAAGTTGCGCCTCCTCCCGCTTGCCACAGTAGTTGGTGCTCTGCAAAAGCAGAGCCACAATTAAATACCAGAAATAAATATATAAAATAGCAGATACATTTGACACAGGCACGTGCAGCAGCAGCAACAACAATAACAACAACAAAATTCAGATATAAATAAAATTGAAATAAAAATTCTCATTTATTTGAGGTAAGGTTTGTGGTGCGTGGTAGCAAACACAATTGCTCAGTGTTGCCACGTCTGACGTCAGCATCATTATGTGCCTCTTAATTGTTATGATTATGAACTGTTGTTGTTATTGTTGTAGCAAGTTCTTCTTGTTGTGGCATGTTGTATTTTATAAATAGCCCGTTTTCATTTGTATTATTATTTGCTGTATTTTCGCACGCAAAACAAAAAAAAGACAAACTCAAACTGAAACTGAAACTGAGGCTGTGGCAGCTTCAGCATCAGCATCAAATTCGTGTCCGTAAAATTGATCGTTTACTTAACTTGCCCCACAAGGGGCACATTAGACCTTATAGGTCGCAGTGCTGGTACCCCAATCATCATAATAATAACTTGCCCCACCCGCTCGCTCGCTCGCTCGCCACTTGCACTAACTTGTATGCCACCCAGTTGAGTTGAGAATCAGTTTAAGAATCAGTCGTGCAATAATCTTATAATAGTTATACGTATTTCACAGCTAGCTAACAGCAACCTGGGGCACGGGATCACGGTCTGCATTTCTCTGTAACCATCATTACAGACACAGCTAAGTTGACATTTTCAAAACGCAGTTGAATTAACCGCATAATAACCAAATTATCAGATACATATATACACATATATATATATATGTTGTCCAGACCGATATGTGGCATGTGCGAACTAAGCTTACAGCATGCGCCGAGTCACGTGTTGCAAGAGTGTTCAAAATTAAGTTAGGATTTTGATTTTAATTCCAATTTAATCTCCAATTAACTCGCTCTCATTATATACCTCTCTCTCTCGCTCTCTCTCTAGCTCTCTCCCTCGCTCTTTCTCAAAAATTAAATTTTGAATAAAACCTGTATATTTTGACACACAGCTACAAATATATATATATATATATATATATATATATATAATTATTGCAAAAAATGTGCCCGCATCAAATTTTCAATCCAAGCTGATCATTCCTCATTGGCCAACAAAAAATATAAAAAATTATCTGTTTTTTAAGTTTTTTATGATGTAATTTTTGTTTTTGTTTTTTGTATTTTTTGTATTTTATTGTCAGAATCATATCGATGCCAATTTGTCGCTTGTCTTCGACGTGTTTGCCTAATTTAGCGCTAGCTCGTTTTTTATCGCTTCATTGAAGCGATATGCAGAGTTGTGAAGTGAATAATTGTGGATGTGAAGTACTAATATGCAATTAATTGATGTTGTACCTCTGTACCTGTACATCTGCCCTATCTATCTGTAAATACGACAAGGCGACAGCCAGACAGACAGACAGTCAGACAATACGAACAACAACAATCAGGAAAAACATTAAGTTGAACTGAGGCGACCAGCAGCTAATTACAACATTGCCACAACTACAACAATGGCTTCATTTCATCCAAACGTTGGGAACATAATATAATTAATAATCTTATGCTATAAACAACCATAATTAATAATATAATAATAACATAAGACACACACACGTCATTTAAGTCGTGCGTAGAACTTTATTCCCACAGCAGACAAATGACAACTGACAACTGACAAATGCAACACTTGCGATATTAATTGGATTTAATTACAGACCCTCCATGGTCACACATATATGTATATATATATATATATATATAGTTCCTATAGGTCCTATCATCACTTTAATTATTACCTTCCTTAACAATTTCAGACAATAAATAAAAATGACTCAAAAATTGTAGTAAAAAGTTGTGAAAATGTAGGCAGAAGCAGGCAACTCCCATAAGATATATATATGTATATATATATATACTTGATTAACATTTTGACATTTATGATATATATATGTATTTATGCATAATTGCCTAAATTGTTTAATTTAATTTAATTTAACGTTAACGTTTTTTCGCTGATATTTTCACACTCTCTGATTTTGATTGTTCCAATATGAAACCGAGAATTAAATGAAATCAAATCAAAAATTAAATACACATATTGATATAGACCGGACAATTGATCGTCACAGTTGACCGTCTGTCTGTCTGTCTGTCTGTTCAGACAGCAACAAATCCAATCAAATTCAAACATTTCCTAACAATTTTGGTTGCCATTTCAATAATGAAATTCTCTGAAATGTTGTTGTTGTTGTTTTTGATTATAATAATGGTTAATATTATTATTGTTATTGTCATTGTTCTGCTTATAGGATTACACATGCCATGCGCCACTATATATACATATATATATATATATATATATCAGCTGTCTCCATTAGTTGTTGCTTTTGTTATTATTATTGCCCATCTCGTTGTTGGTTGTTTATTTTGAACAGCAATCGAACAATTTAATTTTGCCAAAACACGTGATTTTATTTTTTATTTTTTAATTTTATTTTTATATTTTATTTTCTTTGTTTTTGTTTTGTTGCCCGTTTTGTTTGCCACATTGTTTTGGGGTAGTCATCTAATGGATTATATTCAACAGCATTTTCTCCCTTTTATTTCTAATTACAGCAAACACTTAACTAGACTAATTGATTAAGACGGCACCTTTACCCAATTCTGTCCGACAAGAAATTGGAAAACTAAGCAACTGAACAACTGAACAACTCAACAACAACAACAACAAAAACACAGCAAGAAGCAGCACTCAAAAAAAGGCCAGCAAAATGACTGGTTTTACCAACGGCGGCTTTGAGAACGATGAGCCCGTCAAGGTGAGTCTTACACTAGTCATACATAGGCCTAATCAAAGGAATATAACCATATATACATATATATATATATATATATACTTTTTATATAAATATAGATAAAGTGCAGTAAACTTCTAATAAGATTATATATTCTCCTGATCAGCATCAGTAGCTGAGCATAGAAAAGCAATATTTGAATTTTTAACGTATTCTTCAACTGTCTAGCAAAAAACATCGGAAAACATCGAAAACATCGAAAAACCGAAAAACATCGAAAAACATCGGAAAACATCGAAAAACATCGAAAACATAGAAACACAGAAAAACTTATGAAAACATAGAAAAACATAGGGAAACATAGGAAAACAAAGAAAAACATAGAAAAACATAGAATAGCACAGAATAACATAAGAAACATCGAAAAACATAGAATAACTTCGAAAGCCAACGAAAAACATCGAAAACTAAGCAGCTCCATAGGTAGTTTGATGGCTTGCAACTAATGACTAAACCCATAAAAAACAAAACAGCGAATTGAAGAGGTATTTGTTGGCAAGAAGAAGAATAGATAATCAGTCTTGAAGTTGAAATGAACAAACTTGAAGAGACCTTTCAAGCAACTTGTAATAATTGAAAGTTAACTGACCCAAATCGAATGCATTGCTTGACCTATTGTTTTCAGTCAACGAATAAAGATGTACAAGCAGACATATATATATATATATATATATATACTCGTATCAATTGCATAGTTATTATTATTGTGTGCTGTGGTGGAAACAAGTTTTCAAACAAAGTTATCATGACTGCAGCTTATCCATATTTTTATTTGAAATGTACTCATGTTGAAATCAAGTTTTCTGAAAATTCCTCAGCTGGAAGACTGGTTCACAGAGAACAGCATTTGGCTAAAATGTGTGTTAAATCATAAACCAATCAAAACTCCTAGTTAGAATACATGCAAATTCCAACAGACAATTTCATCCACTTTGAGACACGGCGATATGCTTAATGACTGTGTTTGCCTTCGGCCAGAAATCATTTTTTATAAAAACACTTAATGAAAGAAGGAAGTATTGAAAAGCAGCTAACTATCTATATATATATATTGATTTGACTAACACGAGATATTATGCTGATTATGAGTGGTGAGGTCGTACGCTAATGAGAGATAGAGAGAGAGTGAGAGGTAGAGATAGAGTGAGAGGGAGAGGGAGGTGATTGGGCACTCCTAAAAAACACATACAAATAAGTTTCTCCTCAAGAAACAGAAACGCAGCCAAACAGGCAAAAAAGAAATGTGACAGCAGAAAGTGCTTAAAGCCAAATACAAATGCAAGATAACAAGATACACACACGCACACACACACACACACCACATACACATACTTACTTACAGACAGGTAGACAGACAGACAGACAGACAGACATTTGCAGCAGGTAAATATATGAGCCTGTCCTAATTGAAACTGAGCCACAGTTGGTGGACTTGAATTGGTTTTCTGCGTGTTAGTGTGTTACAGGCCAACAAATTGCACACACAAACACACACACACATGCACACCACATAGCTGGACAGCGGCAAGGTTTCATATTAATAAATATTGGCATTTTATAATGAGTCTTGTAAAGCCAACACCACCCAGCACAGACAGCCAGCATCCAAGTGTGCTCAACTCTTGGCCAGTTCCAATTACACTTCACAGAGAGTTCTCAATGGATAAACCAGTTTGTTTTTGCTTTTTATTTGTTGTTGTTGTTGTTGTTGTGATCCTACAACAACAATAAGTGCCGCTTTGGAGTTCAGAAACCAGAGAACGGCAACAAATAACCAAAAACTCAATAACAAATACAAATTTATGTAAAGTCAAAAGATATGTAAAAAAAAAAAAAAGGAAAATAATAAACACAATAAATATGGCGAGAAACATAGCGACCGACAGACAGACAAACACACACACACGACAGACAAACAGACAAACAGACTGGCAGACAGGCGGGCAGACGGAGAGACTGTAAACCAAAAGGCAAACACGAAACGTGCCGAGTTTAAAAATAAAACAACGCAAATCTCGTGCGCTTCTACTACAGACACACACACACACATACAGACACCCCTTCACTCTCCACTCTATTTCCCTAGCCTACCGATAGCCTTCCCCTTACGCCGCCCAGACTCCTCATGTAACTGGTTTGCAGCCTGCTGCGCTGCTGCCGTCTCAAACAGTTATTTGTGTGTTGCTTTTTTTTTTTTCGTTTTTCTTTTTGCTTCTTTGTCATATTTTATTGTATTTTATGCATGCTTCGCACTTGCCACATGATGATTATTATTATTATTATGATTATTATTATTATTATTGGTATTGCACTTTACTGGCGATGACATTTGAAATACTGCAATTATTATTGGCATTTGACGACGGCAAATGGCGTTTGCTGAGAATCAGAACGAGCAAAGAAGTTGCATATTGAAAGTATTTTACTTTTAATCCTTCTACTTACATCTGAATGTGCATAAATTATATACCTGATATATATGTATATTCATTCTATTTGTTGGAATGATTCATCCTTTCTAATAATAAAATCGAATAATATTTCGGGCTCTGGTCTAAAATGGAAATCTCAGCAGCTTAACTCTGATCTGGAAGAGTATTTCGTATTCGGCGTGTTTAACAATTTTTGCATCGTAATTTCATGTTTGAGAATTGCAATGCAACAATTTGCATGACTTTATAGGTTATCTAAGGTTATATAACTATTCTGTCTATGTGCGATACTTTGTGGGGAGTTTTGAAAAATATTCAATATTTATTTCTTAGTCGAAATTACTTCTTGGCAACCAATTGCAGCAAACCTTTGTGATGACTCATTTGCTCTAATTTATTTCTTTTGTCTTTTTTTTCCTTTCATTTTTTTTGCATTGGCTTGACCACAATAACGGTTGTTCTTTGTTAATGTCATTATTCACTGATTGCCAAAACATGATTTTTATTGCGTTGCAAATGCAGAAGCAGCACAGAAAACAATACAAAAATAAACAATTAAAAAATAATCACAATAAGAGCAGAATTAAGTTTTAATGTGCAGTCTTAATGTGCGCAGATCTTCTGCTTCTTCCTTTTGTGTTTGTTTTTGTTTTTGCTTTTGTTTTTGATTTTGCTTTTGTTATGTTTTAGTGTTTTTGGCACTCGTTAGGCATTTGAATTTTGTGTTTTATTGATAAGCCGGGGATTTTTTTGTCAAATATATTATTGCTGTGTGGGCTTATTTAATTATTATTATTATTATTATTTTTATTTTTTTTTCTACTGTGGCGTTTGTCAGTGCCTCGAGCAGCTGGCTGTGAACCCTAGGGTATTATGAGATAATATTTAAACTACTTACATACGAAATTGTTGTAACAAACAACAACAACAACAAAAAAACAGTAATCGATTCACGCTTGCATAACGCTTGCCGCGTGCTCATGTTATTGTTGTTGTTGTTGCTGCTGCCCACCTAATTGGCCGGGGGACGTGGACCCGAAGCTCGACCGTATTGTGTGCCCCGTTAAACGTCAATTACAGTTTCAACAAGTAACAGCAACAACAGCAACAACAACAACGCAAACTTTACGTAAAATGCGTTCAGTTGGCACTCCACCACCCGCGTCGTATTGCCACCGCCAGCTAACCTTCTGAGCGGTTGCGGTAACGCATGCAAAATACAAAAAAAAAAATGGGATTTTTTTTTTTTTTTGTGTTTTTTGGCCAGTTCTACGACCGTGCCCAGTTGGCTTTCAGCAGGTGCCTTGCGCATTTTTTATGACCATTTAAAGGCCGCGCTGCGCATGCCCAATGTAAAACGCGCGCGAAACGCACACAAAACGCGCACAGAAAATGCTTGCAGGCCCCGCTTTTAATTTTAGAAACCAAATGCGTTAAAGCCAACCAACACATAAATAACCAATTAAAACTGACCATATATATGCGTATGCATGTGTGTGTGTGTGTGTGTGTGAGTGTGAGCCAAAGACATCATCGTTGGCCAGGCAAATGAAATGCAGCAAGCCACGTCACAAATACCCTTCTTTTGTTTGGCGCTTTTCTTGGTTTTCCCATAAAAAATCGGATTATCAGCGAAACGGATTCTCAGCACGCTCTCAAGCTGAATAAATATGGAGCAAATTTCCGTAAATTTCACGCTCGTATTTTGATATTTACGATTGTTACATAAGCCAGTTGGAATTCAATCGGGAATTTTGCTAATCTGCTTTGAGATTTTCTTGATTTTAGTTTGACTTTAAGAAATTCTTAATCTTATCTTGAGACTGTATTAGAATCCGATTACCATCGATGGGTTTAATTAATAATTATCTAATCCACAAAATGAATTTCATGTGGAAACCAGACGTGCAACATTGTAAATTAGAATTATTTATTATATCAATGTCCATTTGAGATTAGATCCCTCAATCTGATTGTCTTGAATTAAAATCAACTTTCGATGCCACAATATATTGACTAATATTATTAAGTTGGAAACACCATTATAAAAAAACGACCTTTGATAATAAATAAAGATAGGAATACAAAAAACAAAAACAAAAAAAAAACTGCAAAAGTTTTTTATTCATTCAATTGCGAATCAGAAATAAGATTGATAAGATTGAGATCCCACAGTTTGGATGGGCTTATCGATATTACGAAGAGTATTGGTTAAAACAAATCCAAAATCAAATTTTGCTTCAGCGCATGCAACTGATTTTCGAATCACTAACGAACTGCCAATTAATTTTCGCTGTGTGTGTGTTTTGCATTATTTTTGTTTTATTTTTGTAATTTGGTTTTTTTTCTTTTCTGATTTTGTTGTTGTTGTTGTATTTTTAGCCAAAAGCTGGTTTTGAGCCCGATACGGCCTCGCTGCGAGAGAAAGTTGTGCTGAATCCCGCTGAGAAATGGCGCATCTTAAAGAATATCTCAATCATCTCGATTGCGTTCATGGTGCAGTTTACTGCGTTTCAGGTGAGTTCCCCACAGATCCCCCCACAGATCCACCCGGATCTTTGATTTAAATATAGTTATTTTTACATTTGTTATTTTTGGATATTTAGGGCACGGCCAATCTGCAATCGTCGATCAATTCAAAGGATGGCCTCGGCACCGTATCGCTAAGTGCCATTTATGCGGCGCTGGTTGTCTCTTGCATCTTCCTGCCCACGCTGATCATACGGAAGCTGACGGTTAAATGGACGCTCGTTTGCAGCATGCTCTGCTATGCGCCGTACATTGCCTTCCAGCTGTTCCCGCGCTTCTACACCCTGGTGCCGGCTGGCATTCTTGTGGGTATGGGCGCGGCGCCCATGTGGGCATCCAAGGCCACATATCTGACACAGGTCGGGCAGGTATATGCTAAGATAACTGAACAGGCTGTCGATGCCATTATTGTGCGATTCTTTGGCTTCTTCTTCCTCGCCTGGCAATCGGCCGAGCTCTGGGGCAATCTCATCTCCAGCCTGGGTATGCATCATTTGCCCCATTTGCACCATTCCCCTCTAATTGTCCCACTCTCTTCAAACAGTTCTGTCCAGCAATCCACATGGCGGCAATTCCAATGCCACAATCACTGAGAAGGATTTGCTAGAGTGTGGCGCCAAATTCTGCACCACCAGCACCGGTGGTCATGGCAATTTGGAGCGTCCGTCAGAGGATGAAATCTTTGAGATCTCAATGATCTATCTGATGTGCATTGTGGCGGCCGTTTGCATCATTGCCATCTTTCTCGATCCGCTCAAGCGTTATGGTGAGAAGCGCAAGGGCTCCAATTCGGCGGCGGAGCTATCCGGATTGCAATTGCTATCGGCGACATTCCGCCAGATGAAGAAACCCAATCTGCAGCTGCTGATACCCATCACCGTATTCATTGGCATGGAGCAGGCCTTCATTGGCGCCGACTTCACCCAGGCGTATGTCGCCTGTGCCTTGGGCGTCCATCAGATTGGCTTCGTCATGATCTGCTTTGGAGTGGTGAACGCTCTCTGCTCCATCCTGTTTGGCTCCGTGATGAAGTACATTGGACGCCTGCCAATCATTATCCTGGGCGCCGTCGTCCATTTCACGCTCATCTCTGTGATGCTCTTCTGGCGACCCAATCCCGACAATCCGATCATCTTCTACGCCATGTCCGGACTGTGGGGCGTTGGGGATGCCGTCTGGCAGACGCAGATCAACGGCCTCTACGGCCTGCTCTTCCGACGCAACAAGGAGGCCGCCTTCTCCAACTATCGCCTCTGGGAGTCCGCTGGCTTCGTCATCGCCTATGCCTATGCCACAACGCTCTGCACCGAGATGAAGCTCTACATTCTGTTGGCGGTGCTGACGCTGGGCTGCATCGGTTACGTCGTCGTCGAGATTCTCTACAGGAAGAAGGTAAGCTAAGCAACATTCCTCTTAACCAAAATAATAATTATATTTAGAAGACTAAATATTGAGTAGATCTTCAAATTAGCTAGAAAATTAGTTCGAAAATAGCTTCTGATTTGAAGTATTCCTTTTTTTTAAATTTCTTTTTGCCTTGCCAATCTTTTGCTTTGCAATCTGGATAATATTTTTATTCCCAATAAATTAAGACTTTTTTTCTTAGTTTTTTCAATTACAATTTTGGCAATTTTACCATTTGATAATCTAAAAAAGTTGCGAGGAATCCAATTTTATTCAATTAACAGCATTTTATTCTGTAATTGAGTATTAACAGTAATTATTTAACAGTAATTATTGAACAGTAATTTATTAACATGAATTGTTAATGATCATTATCTCCTCCCCTCCTTTTGTTTGTCAAATTGCAACTAACGGTTATTTTTTCGTATTCACTTTTTGCAGCAACGCAGAGTGAAGAAGCAGGAGAAACTCGAGGCCGCCGAAAAGGAGAAGGAGGCAGTCGCCGCTGCGGCTGCTGCTGCAGCCGCTGCACAGGCAAACGCGTTTGGCGAAGGCGTCGAGGAGACCGATGATGAGTTGGACGATCTCGAAGAAGATATTGTAGTCACGCGCCTGTAATAATCGTATTTTGTTAATTGTTGTACGTTCATTTTGTTTATTTTTGCCGATGACGACGCGTCGTTGCGGCTGCAGTAGCTGCGCTGTTAACCGCTAACTGTTATCGGTTGCCAGTTAGCTGTTAACATCTCTGTTAACCTACACGCACACATAAAGCAGAGCACATACACACACACACATACACACACACACACACATATATATACACACACACATACACACACACATACATATATAAGAGCAAATTATAAAAAAAAAAAAAATAGAAAAAAAAATAGATAAACAGAAAACACAAAATGCAAATAAAAGCTGTTGCATAGCCGCAGGCGCGTAGATTTTTTTCGTCGGTCTATCGGCGATGCGTCCGAACTTTTGTCGTTGTAGTTGTCGTAGTACTTAGTACATTCCCCCTTCCCAAGTCCATTTAACGCAGAATGCTTACAAGCACATATAAATGTAAATTTACATACAATGTGTACGGGTGTGTATGTGTGTGTATGTCTGTGCTGTGTGCCTGTTAAATGTAAGTGCAAGTGTAAGTGTGTGCGAAATAAACTTTTGTTTTGTGCATATATGCAAGCGACAGTGAGAGAGAGAGAGAGAGAGACAGTGCCAGCGAGATGATTGCAGACAGGTGTTGTTAGTTGTGCAGGCAACTGACGACAGAGGGCGCCTTTAACTTTATGTAGTGCCAATTAGAAGTTGACACACACGCACACACACACACACACATGCACACGCACAACACACACACACACTCACTAGTACGCATGCATCACGCACACTGACAACATGCTGTAGCAGTATGTGTGTCAAATATGCCTATTAAATTGTTATTTTATTTTAAATGCTAGCATTAAATTTATATATATATATATATACAAAGACATTTTTTTCAATTTTTTTTCTTGGTTGCTGCTTATATATACAAAACAACAAGAAACAATTAAACCAACAACAAAAAGTGATAATTAAACACACACACACACACACGCACGCACACAGAGTCACAAAATAGTCAAATTTCTAAACTAAAACCGGCCGCGAAAACTAATATTAAAAATAATTATTATTAAGCCGTCGAAAAAAAAAAATAACCACAAATTAAATGAAATACTAAAATACCAATAAAATACAAACACAAAAGAAAACAACAAAAAAAAATAGAGGGCAAGCGATTAAAACAAATGTAATAAATGCAAAAGCAGAAAATCTAGCATGCAAAATGATAAACACATTTTTTGCTCAGTATTATGTTTTAAACTAAATTTAAGTGAGTTATTGTTTCCTGTTTTTTTTTTTATTTAATTATTTTTTCTTATTCACGAGAAAGATATTTGCAACAAAAAAAAATAAAATAAAAAATTATATTTGAGAAATGTTTAATTTTGTGTTGAGGAAGCATTATTAAAAACCTCCCTTCGATTGCAATTATAATTATTTAAATAATGTTGCAAAAAATAATATACACACATACATATATATATGTGTACATATATATATATATATATACTTTTCGTTTTTACGTATAAATATAAACAAATGAGAAACAAACAAAAAAAAAAACACACACACACACAAAAACAAAACAAAAAATAATTGTAATGCATAAATTTTCTTTTTTTTTTTTGTTTAGTACTTTAAGTAGTTCATTATATTATGAAAAATATGAAAATAAATAAATGAATATAAATATTTTAAATGGTTGTTGTTCTTAACTGGAAAAATAAAAAATATATGTTGGACTTTTTTTTTTTTGTTTTTAATAGTTTCCGAGATAAATTCTTTTATACAAAAATAAAAAATTCATTGATCCGTTAAATAAGTTGACGATTTTATTTACGATCTTTGCACAACATTCAAAATGTGTGTTCCAGTTGGAAATTTAGAGGTATTTCTACCAATTGCAAAGCTTTTTTATAACTTAAGAAATATTTAATCCAATCTAAGAGAAAGGGAGCGAAAACATCGCTTCTACTTTCCATTGAATTATTAATTAGTTTGTTCAATATTAAATACAAAATTAGGTTTTTACTTAAACAAATTGATGAATTACAAGGTGTATATTATATATGAAGTGCCAGATGCATTTCATTGCAATCGAATATCGATTTGAATCGATAGGCGCAAAACGATCAAATGCAGTCTGTTGTGAACGAAATGAATTTGCATGTTTTGGTTACAATAATTTATTCAATACTTAAATAATAAAAAAAAATAAATAATGCACTAACTTAAATATATTGTGAAGACGACTGAAATTAGACTGATATTCGACTGGAATTGGAAAAAATGAACTAGAGCACAATGGGCTCGTTGTCGTTGAACTGCCTGTTCTTGCGGTGGCGATTGGACTTGATTTTGCTGAGGACGCTGTAGGCCTGCTGGATTTCGATGAAACGCTGATTGGCAGCGGTGCGCTGGGCCTCGTCCTTGACCTTGTCGGGATGATGCTCCTTGGATAGTCGGCGATACGCAGCCGTTATCTCAGCCTGCGATGCCGTTGCACTTATGTCCAGCACCTTGTACGCATTGCGCTCCCCATGCACATCCATGCTCTCGAGTATCTCGCGCCACACCTGACTCCAGCCATGATGCTGCGCATAGCTGAGCGTATCGCTCAGCGCCTGCTTCAGATCCGTCCACCAGGCGGAGGCCAAGAAATTTTGCAACGCCTCGCGTATCGGCACCTCGCTGCCATACTCATCCGTGATGGTGCCATTGAAGTAGATCACACAGCCCCAGAGGCTCAGGTAAATGCAAACGGCGCCGCCAATTTTGGCGCTGCGCTCCATTGGGCCACGTCTGCGTGGCGGTGTGCGCAGCCACTGCTTTGACTTGGAATCGAAGATCAGTGCAGAGACGACGGCTGTCAAAAGCAGAGTGTAAGTTTCGTCATATATGAAATAGCGCACCGGATAGATGACTAGAGCGCCGACAAGGCAGTGCCACCAGACGCCGCACTCGCGCCCAATGTTGCCAACGGTCCACACGCCCAGCGATACAAAGACCGGAATGCACCAGTGCAGCCAGGTGAAGTCGATGCCAGCGGTTATCGTTTGGGGAATGGCCGACAGGCACAACTGGCCAAACAGATAGCCAATCATCACCTCGCCCATCAGACGCATGCTCGAATATGGAGGCGTTGGATGCAGTTGCAACTTGGCCACAAACTGTTTGACAAAACGCGGATCCTCGTTGGCATCGCGCACATATCCGGGTATTAGCCAAATATCGCTGATACAGCCAACAAAATAGCCGCCCAGCGAACACCACCAGACGAACGCATGTCGATCCCGATGCAAGTACACATGATGCAATCCAAAGATGCCACCAACCAGCCACAACATATAAGCAATAATCACTGATTTCTTCTCGGGCAGCACATTCTGCTCGATCATCTTGTTAGCTGTGGGCGGCTGGCCAAGTTTTTTGTGTCTTCTGCCGCTGGACTCCGTCGGAACGATTGTATTATCCAACATCTTATTGCCCATTGTTGCTGTTGTTCCTGTGTTGCATTGAGAGAGGACCAATTGTTAAGTACAAATTAATCAGTTTGTATTTAATGCAGAAAACCGAATTTGAATTTAATTTTTATAGTAAAGCGACTACTGAGCTGTTGGTGTCTTTGCTGCTCTTCTTTTGAGTAAAAAGTTAAGCAAACGAGTCGAGTTGATTCAGTCGACCGCGTTTCAGAAACTTTCTCTTTTCACATATTCTGTTCATGCCGCAACAACAAGAACAACAACAACAACAACAGCAGTAGCAGCAGCAACAAGACAAGAAAGAAAACAGAATCAAAGTTTTTATGGCTGCATTTAAGTTTTGTTTCGTTTTTGAACTTACTAATATTCAGCAATGCTGATAACAATTGCTCAAAGAATGTTTGGCTTTGATCTGTTACGTTTTCGTGCCACTTGTGCCACTTGCGCCCAACCAGATGATCTGGTGAAATTCGAAAGAAAAAGTTATTTTAATTCGCGCTGTTAAAATGTCAGCAAGTCTGGCTCAGCGCACACAGTGTTGTAAAATGCCAGTTAAAGTGCTGCAAAACGATCACGCATCGATCGGAGTTACCATATCCGTTTAGTTTTTTCCTCTTTTTTTGAAAATGATTCACGATCGTTTGGCGCGCATCAATTTTCAGACTTTAGTTCTGAAATTTTGAAGCACGTTTTGTGATTTATGAGTTAAAGACAAAGAATTGGAAAAAATGTTGTTATTATTGAATCACTATTTGAATGCTTACGTGTAGATATATAAAAAAAGGTAATTAGGCATAATTTGACACACGATATATGGACTTATGTAGGCTTAAATATAGAACATTAACTTAAACTGATAGAACAGAAAAACTAGCACAGATGACAGAAAAGATGAGAACAATATTATTATTATTATTAATATTAATATAATAATTAGCTGCACCTTACAAGCTATCGGTTAATGTGAGACAAAATGTAATACTTTCGCTGGGTTAATAATAATATGAATAATAAATAAATATGTAAAAATAAACGAAAAAAAATAAAGAAAAGGCGGATAAAAAATGTGACTTAAATGAAAGATATTTAAACATTTACACTGAGAGAATTGCTGGGTGTTGTGCTTAGTTGTTCTTCTTTTTGGGCTTCTTGGGATTGCGGGAACGCGACTTTGCCTTGCAAAGGGGACAAATGGGGGCATTCCGATGGATCTGCTGGTGGCAGGACAAACAGGACTTCATCGGCGGCGGCTGTTGACGCAGATTCACATTGAAGTCGGAACGAAACGACGGATGATGTCCAATCCCAATCGACGGCGATTGCTGCAAGCGATTTGTGCTTGGCGGCGGCGGCGGCGGTGCCGAGAAATCGCTCTTGCCCAGACGCGCTGCAGCCACCGCAGCAGCAGCAGCAGCGACGCTGCCAGCTCCGCCCGGCGGTGCCGGTGGCATGAAGGCATGACCAGGACCACCGCCACCGGCGCCACCAACGCCACCACCACCGCCGCTTGGCATGTTCTGGCCACCGCTGCCAGTGCCGGCCATGCCACCAGCGCCACCGGCTGCATTCGGTGGCATGGCGGTGACCGTTGCCTCCGCCATCATCGGATGACGGGCATGCGGTCGAGGCAAGGATGTGGGCTGTGCGCCGCCGGCAGCAGCTGCTGCTGCGGCGGCCGCTGCTGCTGCTGCCGCTGCCGCCGATTGTGCAGCAACTTTGAGAAAGTTTGTCTGGAAGCGATCCTTCGAAATAGGGCTGCCCTCCTCCTCGTGCAGATCACGCAACGGGCTCAACCCGAGATAGTCGCGACGCATGTGATCGATTTGATATTTGAGGGCGAGATATTCCTCGTAGACCCGATTGGCCATGTCGAATGAGCGTGTCTGATTCTCCTTCGTCTGCTTGATGATGTTCTCCATGTCGTTGATGTCGGCATGTATCTGACGCAGCTCCTCCACGTGCGACATCTTCTCCTCAAGCAGATGCTCCATTTCCTTGCGGTATTCGTCAAGGCATTTCTCCTCGTCGTCGCTCAGCTTCACCTCCTTGATGATGCGTACCTTGAGCTTCTCCAGCGCCAGTGTCTTGTCCCTGATATCCTTGATTGCCTCCAGCTTGGCGTAATAATGCCGCTCATTGGAGCTGGAAATCTCGCTGGTGGCCATTTTGTATGGCTTTTATTGGTTTATTTTTAACGCGCTGCGTATTCGATACACTTTGACTTGGTTCCCCTACTTCTTTTTTGCAGTTTCGGTTTGTTTGAATGCCAAAATGTCGCCAGTGCAATCTTGCGTGCAATTTTCAATTGCAATTTGTATTTGTATTTATATTTTAGTTTAGTTTTTTTGGTACGCTTTTTGCTTTTTTCACTTTTGCTTTGTGTATTTCGCATGGGGATGGGCACCTTTGGACCAACCGCCTCGCATGTGCAGCTATCGATATATTGCTTAAACAATGTATAATACTCAAAATGGAACTCGATAACAAAAGCAAATGCCATCAAATTGTTTCGAACAAACGGTCACACTGACAACTGGAGAAGAAAAGAAAAACTGTAGTTTCAGCATTTTGTGCGAGACGCATTTCACACATTTAACTAAGAATATTGCTCCATATACAAATACATATACAAGAGAAAAAAAATGGCCGCACCAATGCAACACGAAGATCTGCTCAAGCTAAAGGGCTTCATTGATTTTGTCAATACAAATCCGACGGTGCTGAATATGCCCCAATTGCAGTTTGTGAAGGATTTCATCGAGAAGTTCGGCGGCAAAGTGCCCGACGGTGATTTCAAGATGCCGGAAACTGGGTGAGTGTGTGTGTTTGTGCGGTTGGTGCATGTGTGTTAAATTTTTTTTTTTTTTTGTTTATTGCAGCAGTAAATGCCCCTTTGGCGGCCATGCTGGCGATAAAGAAAACTCGGCTAAATCGGCACCAGGCGCTGATCCAGTTGATTCCGAAGAGAGCGAGGAAAATGAAAGCACCTCGGAGCCAGAGTCCGATGTCGAACTGGATATGGAAGGTAAATCGAAAAATCGAAAAAAAAATTAAGAGTGAAAAAATCACGTGTTCTCCCAACCTCACAATTTGTTGTTGTTTGTTGCTGGACTCAATTGCAGGCGTTATTAAAGCCGACAGCGATCCCGTCCAGCCAATGGGTGATTCGGAAAAGACACCCACCGACGAGGAAATCGATCAGGCTGGCGATTTGCGTGCCCAGGCAGCCGGCGCATATAGCGACCAGAAATTCGAAGAGGCCATCGGCTTGTATACGAAGGCCATTGAACTGAATCCGGGCAATGCACTGTTCCATGCGAAGCGCGGCCAGGCGTTCCTCAAGCTGGAAAAGCCGAATGCCTGCATACGGGACTGTGACAAGGCATTGGAGCTGAACTGTGATTCGGCGGCGGCGTACAAGTTTCGTGGACGTGCCCATCGTCTGCTCGGCCAGTTCGAGGAGGCAGCGAAGGATTTGCGACAGGCGTGCAAGCTCGATTTTGATGAGGTGGCCGATGAGTGGCTGCGCGAGGTCACACCCAATGCCAAGAAGATCGAACAGCATCGCATCAAGGTGGAGCGCAAGCAGGCCGAGCGCAAAAACAAGGATCGCCAGCGTGCGCAGCGCAAGGCGCGCAAACAGCAGGATAAACAAAGTGCTGCTGCTGGTGGCGGCTTTCCCGGTGCTGGCGGTTTTCCCGGTGCTGGCGGCTTTCCCGGTGCTGGCGGCATCCCCAGTGAAGACGATTTTCCGGGTGCTGGCTGTTTTACAGGCGCCTGCCCTAATACCGACAAACCTGCTGGCTTTAATATGGCCGATTTGATGTCCAAGATGAAGGATCCCAGAGTGGCTGCTGCGATGCAGGACATACTGGCCAATCCGGCCAACTTTTCCAAATATGCCTCCAATCCACAGGTACTCGATCTATTTAAGACCTTGTTCCCCGATGGCTTCGAAGGCCGCTTCCCAGGCGGCTTTCCGGCCGGCTTCCCAGGCGGCTTCCCAGGCGGCTTCCCCGGCGGCGATACAAATGCTGGCGGCGCCGCCAAAGATGATGCTGATGCTGGTGCCTCCTGCGATGCCGACGGCGGCGCCAAGCCACCCAACAGCAGCGAACCAAAGGCCAAGAAGGAGTCGTCGGACTACGTTGACGATGGACTCGATTAAGATGTGAAGAAAACAAAACAAAACCAGCAGCAGCAGCGCCACCAACAACAAAATACATTAAAATATATACAAAGCTAACAAAAAAAAAAAAAACATAAACAATGCAAGCGATACGAATTAGAGCAGCATAGCAAAAAAATTGTGCAACTTGGAATAAAGGAAAATATAAATATATATATGCAGTGGTCAACAGGATAATTCGACCGGTGTATATATATATAATTAATGTATAATGCATACATACATAACGATATATTTAACGTTTAACCAATTACAAACCGTTATCTACTACTGTTATTCATGGGTGAAGAGCTGCTGCTGCTGACCGCATAAAATTCAATGTTTCCTTATTAACATATAAATGTTTATCGATGATATCTAGTTGAACTAAAGCTCGATAAGAGAAAAAAAAGAAAGAAATGAACACACACACACACCCACACAGAGAGAGAGGGAGTAACACACACAAGCATACACATTTAACGGCTCGTTAGCCAAAATTTCAATCCGTTCTTGAGGATTAAGTGAAACACACACTAACTCATTTAATGGCCAAATTCCAATCGATACCCAGATGCATTGTGGTCATCTTATAAGTCATGTTTGATAAACCCCACTCCTCTCACTCTTACTTACACCCACACACAAATATATATATGCAAATAAAATAATGTGAATCGGAACTCAAAAGATTTTCATTTTTCGTTAAGGTCTTTAAACTTGAAGCATCGCTTTCAATGTGGAATACAATATGCCTGATTGATATTCATTTGGAAATTTCAAAGTTCTTTATTGCTTTAAGTAAAAAGTGGAAAATTGTAAATTGCTTCTTAATTAAAATTCTATTTAAATTAGTTTTGATAACGGATTCGAAAAATACATATTTGGTAACCAAAACTCTCCACACTCTTTGTAACTCTTCAATTTGTTAAGCTCATCTAAGCTATATTTGAATACTATTTTCTCTAGCTACTCGTGGCCATATACAAAAATTATTTTCATTTATTATTATTTTTTCAAAAAATCATCAAAATGGAAAAACTCTTGTTTGATCACGATCCTTAACTGATTGTCGAATTTCTTCCTTATGTTGATGATTGAGAAAATATTCAATTCGTATTTTGTTGCTGAAGCATCTATATATATATATATATATATATATTGTGTATGTGAGACTGCTTTCACTCCTTGAAGTAGACAACGCTCGAAAGCATTTTCGTTGCTATTTTTGAACATGAATACAATGTGATTGGCATTTGTAATTAAGATACTTACAACTTGCAACCAGCTCATAATTTGCATATTAACAATTTGGCCTGAAGGCAACATGAATGACTGAATCAGATGTGTTTGTCAGCGTACTTGATAACGTTAAATCGCATTGATAACTAAACAAACAAAAAGAAACATTTGTGAGTGTATATTTATTTTTGTGCAGCTGTGCATTAGCATCAGCTGTGTTACGCATAGATAAAAACATCTATTAGCGATCAACTTAAAGGCGTATGGGTTGCTCTTATATCTACACAAGTAGTTAACCGTTTTTGAATCATTTCATTTTAGGTAAGGGTATTTAATGTTCGGGTAAAGTGACTATTCACTCATATTCATGTTTTCATGTTCTCCTTGAGGCGGCGAGCAGCAGTGCAGTAATATAAACATTGCCCATACATACACCTATGCACACATACATATGCATATAAGCTCTTATTTTGTTATTTTGCATTACTCATAGACACCTCATTCGCCTGCGCTCTCACTCTCTTTCACTTTTACAACCTTAGTGACTCAGAACGATTGATAGCGCTGTGCATCAGCAGCAGTGAATTTCCTCTCGCTTTTACTCATTGGAGAAGAACAGAAAACCAATTAACCGTTACAATGGCATATGCGTGCCGGGGGTGTGTTAAGGCTAACTGCACTTTTAACAACAACAATAAAACAAATAAAGCGCGCGACATTGGTGCTGTTTTTGTTTTGTTCTTCTTTTTGTTATTGTTGTTATTGTTTTTGGTTACGTTGCTCATCGCTATTCGGTGTTCGTAGCATGAAGTTTGTTTGGTTTTTGTTTTTTTTTCCTATTTTGTGACATCATGACGTCATGGTCGTCATCGTCTCGCTCGCTGACTGAGTGAATGAGTTGCTCGCAGTACAACAACAAGTTGTTGTGCTTTTCGGTAGCTTACTCGCTTCTTGTTTGTTGTTGTGTTTCAGCGCGCTGCGGGCGTGTGCGTTGACGCCGCGTCGCTGCCCTCGAACTGGCCAGCTGGCAATACCAAAAGCTGTAAACGAAACTGAAAATACTTTTGTAGTTTCAGTTTCGTTTTGAACGTACGCGCGCAGAGACACGCAGTTGAAGCAACAGCTAGAAAAAAAAACGCATTGCAAAAACCGAATTTTCAATACAATATCCAAGAGTGACCAGAGTCAGCGAATTCGATTCGTGTATACAAAACGTAAGAACCACAACCACCCAGCAGCGATCTCATATTATTTCCTACGCACACACATATACATTTTTATGCGTGTGCGTTTATGTGTGTGTGAGCATTTTTTAAAATTCAAAATCGACACGTTTTGTTGTCGCCCAGTGCATGCCAACTAGCAAAAGCTCAATTTTGAAAACAGTGTTGAATTCCAGGGCGTGTCTCATTAATGTCAGCTAAAACACACAAGGATTTCCTGGGGTTCACTGAGAGTAGGTCATAAACAATATACAACTGTTGGCGATGATCTCATTCAGCAATAAAAACCACAATGATAAAAAAACAAAGTAGTGCAAAAATTGCTAAAAATAAAATACCTAAAAACTGTTATCATGTTTTTTTTTTTGTTTTTTGCTCGACAGTTATCAGAATTTTTGATTCGCGGCATTTATTTATTTATGTTTTTTGTTTTTTGGTTAACAATAGAACTTAATTTCCGCAGGCCCGAAATTTGTTAAAGGTGTTTGTTTGGTATGTTCCAGGCACGTCCAAGGCATACATAAATATACATACACATACATAGTTTGAGCATGATATCATTTTCAAAAAACCGGCGCCTGTTGCTACCTATTGTTATTATTGTTAGCAAAGAGCAAAAACAAAATAAAATCCAAAAAATAACAGCGGAAATCCTTCACTAATCAACATAAAATGTGGTTCGGTTTGTTTTGATTGCTATAAAGCAGAAACACATAAACACTCACACACACACACACACACACATATGCATGTGTGTAACGACGAAAACTTGAAATTCCAAGCCAGTTACAATCAAAGAAAAAATGTTTTGCGTCTCGTATTTGGCTGCTTTGTTGTAAGCCATTGCGTCATCGCAGAAGACGCATTGAATGGAATGGAATGGGATGGGATGGGATGGGATGGCGTCATTGTTTTGACTGCGTACAATCTGACTAATGCCACACAACAACAGGCCTTGTGGCATACAGTTGTGTAAAGAAATACGAGATCAGTTTCGACTTTTGACTTTTGAGTGTGTTCACAAATGTTTTCGAACCGCAAATGTATTTTGTATTCATTACAATTCGATTCGATTTGATTTGTTTCGATTCGATATAAAACGATCCTTCAATACAGGCACACAAGTACTACACACACACACACACACACACACATACACATTATACATGCACTAGAATGTTGATCTTTAAGCAATCGCCAATTGCTTCCACTCGCTCAACACTTGCCCAAAGCACACACAGCCACACACACACATCTATATACATGTGTGTACATATATACACAGTTTTTACGCGCGTCCCAATTTCGGAATATATAGACAAAAATATGCATGTGCATATATTTGTATATATATGTTTGTATGTATGTACAGCGAGATACATACATATTCAAAAGATTTTCATGTTTCCATCGAAGTATTTTGTTGAAAACAAAAAGGCTGCGACCATAAAGCCCATGACGTCACAGTATACCTATAGATGAAATACACAAACTAAATACAGTCATGTGTACACACACACACACACACACACATGAGTGGTTAGATGTATGTTGTATTAGAGAGGCACGATGACAGTAAATAGAATTTCTAGTTTCTCCTGCGTTGCTGCTTCAATAACATTTGGCGCTTTGGCGAGGCCGGCATTGAAAAAAGTTTAATTTTAGAAAAATAATAACAAAATATATGGCCAAAAATACAGTTGTATTGTGGGCAAATGGGCGCGGCTAGGGCATCAAATGTGTAACAACTTTGTACAAATATTGTTTGTTTGTTGCAATTCACTTTTTCGATTTAATGCAACAATTGCCCAACAAAGCTAAAAAGTTGTTAAAATAACAACTAAATAATAATTTTAAAAAATCTTACAGTTACTTTTAAAAATGAAAAAAATAGATCTGATATTTTATTTCAAGAGAATATATAAAATATATATAGAGATGAAAACTTTTAAGTACTTTGTTGCTGTATTCAAATGTTTTTTTTTTTTTTTTTTAATTAAATGGAATGTTTTAGAATTAATGAATACACATCTGCAATTTTGAGTCGTCGGACATTAAATCTAATATCATCTGATATCATGATGATCACACACACACACACACAATTAGAAATAAAAGCATGGAAAACATTTCGATGAAAAATTCAAATTTTGCACAGTTATCGTACACAATTTATTTGGCCTTAAAACATTTTTAAACTGCAAAAATCCAAGTGCTCAGCTGGGTTTCAATGGGTTTTTGACTTTTTTTTCTCTCCTATCTTTAAAGCTCTTTTGTTTTGTATAAGCTATAGAACAACTTTTATATTTGGAATAATTATATACTTTGAGTATAGTAATTAAAAATCTATTATTCGACTTGAGTAAATAAAAATTCCAATTGTGATTCAAAAAGTGTTTTAGCGCATAAAAATTATTCGTCACTTTATTGAAATTAATATTCCATTCAGAAAACGTCGTATTCCTTATATAGTTAAGAAGTCAAATCCAAAAATGTATTTATTCTAGAAATTTACGTATATTTTCAAAAGATTTAAACCAGAATTTTGCATTGTATATTTGTCTCTTCAGATATACATTTTTTTTGTAGCTTAATTTCTAAGGCACTCAAAAACGGTGAATAAAAAATAAAAATATGAATAACCTGATAAAATAATTGAATATAATATATATATATATATATATATAAAAAGAGAGAAATTTGCTCATATTTGATTATTCTCTTGTTTAGACCCAACCAACCCATCGTAAACAACCACCGTTGTAGCATTAGCCGCCAAGATGTCTCACTCCGTGACCATAACACGCACCACCACCAGCACCACCAACACCTCCTACATTGTGCTCAATACGGGCTATGTCAAGAGCTTTCCGGGCATTCTTAAGCTCTTCCAGCTGGTAAGTGCCCATCTCTATACCGAATTTCAAAGCAGACCATTAAAAATGACTGAAAATTCTTATTTTCATAGATCATTGGCATCGCTATTGTCACCCTGATGGCGATGAACTTCAACACCAACTCGTTGTACTATCGCGGACACCAGGAACTGTTTCATTTCCTCATGGGCACCACATTTATGATAGGGACATTCTGTTTATTCCTCGCGTGCATCACATCGCTCAGCACGGGCGGACTCATCGCCAAGACAATCTATGTAAGTGGGCGATATGTTGGATTTACTTGATCTTGATTCTGATACTGATACCTTCGATACACAGGAGCTGATCTATCATAGCGTTGCGGTCATCCTGCTACTCGCCTCGTCCATTTGCCTGCTGCTCAAGCTGCGCGACTACAGGCACGACGGCTATATGGCAGCTGCCATCCTTGGCCTGGTCAACTGTGTGCTCTACTTCATTAGTGCATTCCTGGCACATCGCTCGTATCGCGGCATTTAAGCGACCCAAACAGTCGCTGGCATTTTACAGGAGGCGCACACCATCAGCATTATTGCAATCAAAACAAAACGAAAACACAAACAGAATCAAAATCGGCTATAACTATATATATATATATAGCTAAAATCATTTAACGCACATGCCATACCAGTGAGTCTCTCTTTGTTTGTACTGTTAAATATTTGTCGCGCTGTTCTGTGGTTACATACTCATAATACTATCTACAAACACCATTACACATTATAATTATTATTAATTAATTTGATTTGATTTTAATTTGTATTTTTATAATGTACTTTTTATCTCACTTGTCTGTCTTTTATACCAAACAGCATATATTGTATTCGAATAAACGTGTCTATATGTTTTTATATATGCATTTTTCTTATACTCGTACACCTATTCCCAGCCTGATGGCCGATCTGTAATTGAATGAGAATTAGCCCGACTACTTCTTGGGCTATTGAGTTTGACAAACAAAATATATCAAAATATCAAGATTATTTTATTCTTGCATATATACATAATTAAACATTATCTTTGATTTCAAATCCAAATATATTTCTTGAGTGGGAACTGGAGCTCTAGCAAATATCAGTGAGATTTATATATCCTGGCATGGGACATTATCAGAACTACGAAGGATGCTATAATTATGTCGACCCCATCAATATACATATATATTCTTGTTCAGCATAAATATTCGACATAGCCATTTTCGTTTCTTTGTCTGTTTTCCTAATCTGAAAAACTTTGTCGCCTGCTAAGATATTCAGCCCAAACTCACTACTTATGAGTGTTATATACCTAATATATTCTATAAATATCGGACAACTATATCATAGGAAAAATCAGTGTGCAAGTGAACACTGGCAACAGTCTTAAATTAAATTAAATCCGATTAAATCAATTTTCATATTTATTGCTAAGAAGTATTTCATAATGCTCTTTAACTGTCCAACTGTGTTCGAACTAAGCCAAATTGTAATCCCAATTTTAGAAATTTAGTTATAAAAATTGAAAACAATAAAAATTAAATCAATCAGGTTATAGTCAAATTAAAAATATTTCTAAAAATGCCTGAAAGAACTTTCAGCTGAAAGAATTTGACTCTCCGATAAGACCAAAATATAACTGGAAACTGCGATGAAGGCCCCAATGTATATTAATACAGATCGAGGGAATACATATATATATATATCATTTAATATATATTAAATGTGCCAAATTCAATATTATTTGAATTTGAATTAATAATACTGAGTTAGCAGTTTCGATTCCAGCAGCTGCTTAACTAGAAGTCGGGCTGATCCAAGTGAAAGTAATATTGACAGGAAAGGATGAGGAAGAAGGCGACGGCGATGCCAATATTGGTGGCTATGAAGTACATGAATCCAATGATCAACTCATTGCACCACATCTGACTGAATGGCAACCGCTCGTGCAGAATGACAGTGGATATGAGCAGGACGACGGCGAGGAGGCCGCCAACGAGCATCATCTACAATACATATACGGTAAAAAGGGATGAGGTGTGGCTAGGAGCGGGAGGGTGAGCGGAGGCAATGCAACAATTGCTTACCGCATTCGAGGTAATGAAATTGATATCAAAGTGACTCATGTACTTGGCACGTATGAGTAACATGACCACGAACGAGTAGAACATGCTCAGCACCACCGTCCATCTCATGTAGAAGAGTTCCAGCCAGGTGAGATGCGCATAATCCACTGCTCCTTGGCTCCCAATAAATGTGCGCTGACAGCGATCGCTGGCAACTTCTTCAACCAATGCCGCCTCCCCATCGATGTGGACAATCTGGTTGAGCATGTGCAGCGCACCAAAGCAGCAGATCTAAACAAAAGATGATCACAACGATTCCACTAAAAAGTTGGCTGCTACTCACAAATGCGCAGAGCGCTACAAATCCAATGCTGAAGCCCCAACCCTTGCACATGTTACAGCTACGAGCTGACGGCAGCGACTAACGGACCCTCTCCGGATGTGCAACAACAGCTGCTCCAAGTCAGTTGCCAAGTGGGTGGAGCAGCAGCTGCTTTGCGCATTGTGTGTCAAGTAAACGGTTTTATTTTACAAATGTTTTTGGCGACTTTAATCTTAATCATAAATGTCAATGTCCATGTGTGTAAGCGTGTGCGTGTGTGTCTGTGTTGGTGGCTTTAAAATTAGTCAACATGTGTGTATGTGTGTGTGGGTGTGTGGCATGAAGTGATTTGAATTTGATTGCCATCAAACATAAGCCAAAACAGTGGCCTGAAGAATCCATTCATCATCATTTCAAGCATGAATATCCATTGTGCTCTATATCTCTCTCTCTTTCTATTCTATCGCTCTATCTCTCTGTCTCTCTCTCTCTCTCTATTGGCTAAATTTGACGCCAATGTTGTTGACACGTGTCTGCATGTGCTGGAGCACATCCTGCGAGAAGTCCTCGATGGTGGTGAAGCGACTCTTCTGGAAGCTATAAATGTCAGCGAGAAATGCGAGCAGCTGCTCCCGAAAATAATGGCAAATATCGCGCAGATTCTCATTCGGTCCGAAGAAGCCCCAGGCCATCAGCGGCGATATCTGCTCCGATATGACATAGAAGTGCGCCATAAAACCATTCTGGTATTTCAGCATACGCTTCTTGGCCTTCAGCACCGACCACACAGCCGTCGTGAGCGCCTGCAAATAGTTTCAGATTAATCAATAAATTCAATAAACATAATGATATCAATGAAAACACTTTGGATATTGTTCAGTTCAAGTGCTATCTGCTTGGACCTTGAGTTTAAGTTGTTTAATCAGCAGCTCGATAATATATGCACACAACTATACATATATATATATATATAGCTTTCGATTCAATGAGCTTGATTCGTGCGCAGTGGCTTATGTATTCAGTGTATTTGTCTGATTTACGTTTGCTATATACACAAGTTACACACATATATATATATATGTATATATACGTATATGATTTAGATACCCTATCGATAACTATGGAAGTGTATAATGAATTTATAAATGAATCTTCATCAATATATATTCGACGCAATTGGAAATTCACTTGTAAATTTGATTTGGATTTTGGAATTGTTATTACGATTTGAAACTCGATATTTAGGAGCTATTAAGCTTACCGTCTCCTTGAAGCCATTTGAGAGCCAACGATTCTGGACGACAGCCGTAACGCTGGCTGGCGGCGCATCCAAGTCACGGAACGAGTCCAGTATGATGAAGTCGAGGCAAATGTCGTAGAATGTCATTGCCTTGACGTTGCGCTGCTCCAGTTCCATTTGGATGCAGGGCCAGTTGCTGGACTCGTGCAGGAAGTTCACCATATCCTCGTAGCCGACAAGAAACTCTTTGGTATCCTTGTCGCTCAGACACAACAGATCGGTCAGTATCTGTCTGCCCGCATCGCAGATCCATTGGCCCACCGCCGGATCCTTGAATAGAAATTGAAAGGCGAGCCGCACACAGTGCAGCTTCGCCAGATATTCGGTGTCGCTGCTGCAGTGCATCAGCTCCGATCGTATTGTGCGACAGGGCACTGTGTACTCGTCATGATGCTTGAGCGCCCTCTGAAACAGCGGATACTCCTCGTACGCCGTCTCAATGAACGACTCAAATTCGCGCAGATCGGCCACCTGATCCAGAGCCGAGGCGAAACTCTCTGCCGAATCGAAATTGGGATCGGAACCGGTGCGACTCAATACGCTGCCCGACTTGCGGAAGCGTCGCTCATCGTCATCGTAACCGATGGCCGCCGTTGCCACGCCATCCTCCTCGGCCTCATCAATGGAATGTTCCTCGCGAAACAGCACTGACCGCTGATCGAGAAAGAGGAGTTCGCTCTGCTCCTGCAGCGTATACGACATTTCCAGCAAATTCTGGATCTCACGACAAAACTCTGAATCCTCGGCGGTTGTCAGCGAGGCGGGCACACCGCCCGGTGAATAATGTGCGGCCAGTGTATCCTCCCAAAAGTTAATCACCGTGTCCAGCGCCTCCATGCCCATCACGCCCAGCTGCTGCGCCGTCAGCTGTGTAACGACACCAGCCGCACCAATGCCAACGCCAACTGTCGTCAGCTGATTCTGTGCCCCAGCGCCAATGGAGCCTGAGGCGAGTGACAAACGATCCGAATAGGCGATCGTGGAGCCAACAGGACTGCCCGAACGTGCCGATACCTTGGAGCCGGCTATCGATGCCAGATCATTGGGGCTGCGCATGCTGTTCCGTGCCCGTCGTCCGGTATATTTGCGCACACGTCGCTGTGGACGCGGCGGATTCCGGCGCCGCAAGAAACGCGAGAGGGCGCCCATCAGCGCAACGCCGGCAGTCAGCGAGAAGAGCAACACCTGAAAGCGATTGAAGATGAGCATGAATTGATTCCCATTCAGTCATTCTCTCACTTTTGTTGTGGTGGAGATCCGAAAGGGCAGAATGCTCCAGCCTGAATTGGGCGCCATTCGACTCATGGCTCAGCTCGCTGTCGAATAATTTGAACCCGCTTTGAGGTTAGACTGCCTGTGGCCCAGTTACGCGCGCAACTTTCATGTCGCGTGCACATTGGCCGCACTCCTTGTGGATCGCGTGTTTGCTGTTGTTGTTGTTGCTGGTTGACCTTTTGGAATTGGTTCCACATTCAGCATGCAAAGGCGTGCAATTGCTTTGATATAAACTGCGTTTGGCTGCGTATCTGCAGAGACCCCAGCGCAACTTTCACTTTCTCTCACTCAAAAAGAAAAGAAAACAACCATTGCATCACAGTCGAACGTTTGGCCCACAAATGCGAATAGCGGCGAACTGTCTGCATTCCATTGCCAGCATAAAACCGTACCGATATTCGTCTATCGATGTATCGATTGCACTGACGCTCTTTTCACACCGTTACAAGGTTAACAGAGTCTGTAGCGTTTACAGTGGCACAAGCCACTTTAACCAACTGTAGTAGGAACGCCTTGAGGTGAAATCAAAGTGCCAATGTGTAAGCAAAATCGTGCCAACAAGTGATATAATAGCGCTTGTCATCACATTAACGTTGTATTGAAATATAGGTTTTTCCACTACATTCTGCGTATCTTATATATCCCACAGCTTAGTGCAAAGCAATCCAAGCAGATGCTAAGTGCCCTCTTCGGTTCATAATGTTCTTTTGAATTTTTGCGGCCTTTCTAAGCCGTTTCAATGCAGCATAACTATGCAGTCACTTTAAAGCACTGTTATTACTCTGCTATTGAATAATAATCGATAACATTGCTGCAAATGAGCATCAAGTCAGAACAGCAGCTTAACAGCTTATGCTTCTCTTTCTACTTTAGATCTGAGTGTAGATTGAGCGGCATTTGTGAAATTATATAAAAGATAAGCAAAAATCAGCTGTTGGCCATTTCGATAATTGAAAAACAGGTAAGAAAAATACTATCACACATTGCGCATGCTGATTATTACTGTAAATTATTCATCAATGGCTCATATGTGAAATCAACTTTGTCTGTAAGCTAACATTTTCTATTGAGTTAACGACTAGGTTGGCAAGGCCGTCATTTTTATTCATACACACACACAAAAAGGCGCGAAAAATTTGAATCATTGTGAAATACAGATTTTCTCAATTCCATTCTGATTTATAATGAATTATTGTGTAAACATTTTTTTTTTTGTTCACAAATTTGGATGGCGGTTTTAAATATAATTTAACTTTCTGTTGTTAATAGATAAAACTGCACAGCTGTATTTTTGCATGGACTAAATGATGAACAAGCGGGCGAGCAGCGTTTTGCCGGTGCCAGGCGGTCCGTACAGCAGTACGCCCTGTGGTGGATGGATGCCCACATTCTTGAACTTTTCCTTGTGTGTCATGGGCAATACGACAGCTTCAATGAGCTCTTGGATCTGTTTGTCCAGACCACCAATATCGGAATACTGCTCTGTTGGACGCTCATCGACCTCCATGGCCTTAACTCATGCATCGTATTCAGCTGGCAGGTTTTCCAGAATCAGATACGAGTCCTTGTCGATGCCAACCAAATCGACGGGCTTCAGTTTCTCGGCATCGAACAGGCCAATGACTGGCGAGAAATATGCCAGTCGCGTAGATGTTTTAATAACGGCACATTTGCCCTTACGCTGATTGTCCAACACAGTAACGGAGCCATCATCCTCTTCCTCCTGCGGATCCACAACCAGTAGCTCAATCACATTGGAAACCAGGTATGGCAACGTTTTGTTAACCTTGATCTTCTCTGTATTGCCTTTGATTTTTTTGTTTTGCGCTTTTCATGATTTCAATTTCATTGTCCATCAGGCGAGTCTTGCTCACAATCTCATCCGTGGACATACGGAGCACCTCCTCGCCCAGCGACTCCTCGCTCCTTAACTGAATTTAATTAGTTTGCCTGCTTGGTTGGTGGGTTTATTTTTTTAGGTTTCCAGCAATATAAATTTGATGCAGGGACTTACGGAATTTGTATTCATAATGAGATAGGCGCTGGAAAAATATTTTCATGGCGGATATAAAAGCAGATTAAAAAAGGTTTACACATTTCGTAATCAAAATTTAAGGTTGCTTATTAAACAGATCAATCTTGTGCGCCACATAAGCATATTTGTGTGCCAACAGATAAGCCAGTTACGCCCACCCCCACCCCCCATCCCAGTCTGTCTGTAGACCACAAGAAAAATGCTTAAGTTGAATTTTGAAGCGAATACCAACCCCAAACCCAAACCCAAATCCAAACCCCGACCCAGAGCCATGAGCCCAAAACACTAAGTGAATTCAAGTGAAAATAGAACAAAAGAAAATGGCGGTCTTTAAACGTGATACTAAAATTTCCTTGCGCCTTTTTGGAAATTTCCCAAGGATACACAAACACAGAAAGAGAGAGAGAGAGAGAGTGCGGTTTGCCAGAAAGAGATAGCGCACATGCTGCACAGTGGGCGGGATTCCATTCACGGCAACGTCGCCCAACAGGGGGCGTGTGGCCTGTGGCATTTAATTAAGTGCTACAACTTGCGCACAACCCCCTGGCGGATGCCACACGCCCCCTCCCACCCCACCCATCCATATACTACACGACTACAGGACGATCAGGACAATACAGCTGAACAGCGTGCGATTTTTTAAAATTAAAACAAGCCGATGATTGATGTACTCGAGGCTAATAAGTGTCGGCAAGCTTGTTGCTGTGCGGCAACTTAAGCTACAGAGTGCCCAGGAGAGAGAAAGAGAAAGAGAGAGAGAGAGGGAGAGAGTTAGCAGTAGAGACACTGAGCAATGTATAGAGATGGAGAGAGAGAGAGAGACGTATGTGCTGCAAAGATGTTGGTTGGCGCACAATCGCAGCTGTAATGAATAATATAATTTTATTCGCATATCAAAAGCTTCATCAAAAAACAAAAATAATAAAAAACAACAGTCGAAAGCGTCCGACTGCGATCTATGGTGGGAAATTGAGTCTTGTTGAATGGAAAAAACGAAATAATAATAATAATAATAAAATAAGAATGAACTGCTATCTTAGACAGACATAAGCTTATAGACCGGATGTGGAAATATTAATAACTTTTCTGCACTTTTTCACGACTGGCTGTGAACTGAATAATCCGATTGTTCCTATGATAGAATGGTTTCATCCGGTACCCCCAAAGTCATAAGTTCCTTAAGCCAAAATACGGAAAATAGCCCTAAAAATGAGGGCACTCAAAAGGGTAAAAAGGAAGACAGACAGATAAACAGACGGACATGTTTTATCGACTCGGCTTGTGAAGCTGATCAAGAATATATTTATGTTTCGTATATATATCATATTATCTATCACTGTAAATTTAAAATTTAATCCGAAGTTGAAGATAATATTATATTTATTATGCTTCCTGCAAAATAAGTTTAGATATTTATATTCCACCACTGGCTGTGAACTGAATTCCAATTCCACATTAGAAATTGAATTCAGCTTTAGACCGATTGTTCCTATTTGAGCAGTATATATTAGAGTATGTATATGTATGTATATTCTTAGTCTCTTCTTGGAATACTGAAGAACTACTTTGCCTAGAAACCAAAATACCGACGGACATACATTGAATCAAGAAATATCAAGAATACATATACTGTGTATGGTCGGAGATGTATCCTTCAATGAGTTATAGACTTAAGAACTGAAATAGGTAAATATTCAATAATCAGCGAAAAATGTGCCTGGATTGAATACAATCGTAAATTAAATGTTTTATACACTATTTTATGGCCACATGTTGTTATTAATTATAAATAAATATTTGGTGGACGGCTGCTACTTCTACATAAAAAACGGCAATAAAAATGAGCTTCAATCTGTTTGAATGAGAAATAAATAAATATATATATATATATATATATATATATATATATATGTATGTGCATAGAATGTGCCTTTAATTTTTTCTCTTAATTCCTTGGCACTTTTTTTAAATTAAAAAAAAATTCAATTTCTATTTTCCTTTTTATGCAATCTTTTCAACTAGTTACTATTTTCAGAATTTCAAAACTTGGAAATATTATTCAGAAATCAATGTAAAAGAAATATGAAAAACCCTTTCTAATTTTAAGAATTGTTCTTTTGTGTGTTTTTATTTTTCTAAATTTCCGAATTATTCAGCTGCCTGCTTTAATTGTGGGGCTAAACTGTTTGGCTTGTCAATGGAGAATTCTTTGTATTATCATCGTGCAATTTAAGCCGAAAGAGTTAAGTTGCAAATGCAGCATCGTAAATCTGTTAATTGCCAGCCACGACACGTACCGGCCTGAAGGTAGCGGTAGTGCCCCTACCCGTGTCTCGTGCCCCGTGACCCGTGGTGACAACAAGAAACCGCACAAAGAGACATTTTCAATTAAGCGATCAGCCTGGCTTGGGGCATGTGTGGGGCAGTAAGTGTGTGTGTAAGTTTTAATGCGTGCCACATGGCGAGGCATGAAATGAACGCTGACGCATCATTTGTTGACCAACGGACAGCAGAGCGCATTTGAGTCCGGTGAAATAAAAGAAATGCGATGTCATAAATCAAGGAATCGCCAAATAAATTTCAATGCGCCAACATTTTAATATACAAAATAGTCGCCACAGAGACAATGCACCTCACACTGCAACTACAATTATACTATCTATAGTTTCCACTTAGCTGCACAACGGTGGCACTTACCGGACGACGCTCATCGATGGTGCCTTGGCTGGCTTGTTGTGGCTTGGGTTTGGCTTGAGTCGGTTCAACGGGCTCCGGTTAGTGGTTGGTTGGTTGGTTGGGGCGTAAATCATAACGGCATCACATAATGGCTAATGTGCACTCATAAAAGGATAAGCGCATGCCATATGCTTTTCGGGCGGTGGTGCGTTCAGTGGTCGCTGGTTCGGTGGCTTGGTGGCTTGGTGGCTCCGCGTGTCCCACTATCGCCAACAGTCCCTTCGCACCAGTCCATAAGCGCAGCTCGGTCAAAATTATATTTTGTGTGCGTGTCATTTCTTATATGGACGCTGTCATTTATGGGTCATTTGCTCGACCAAAGCTGGCCATAATCGAATTTATAATGCCCTATCTCAGCATTGTAGGCACTGAGGCAACTTCAGTTTTAAGCAATTTCTGATGAATTTCTTTAAATTCCTATTTTTATGTTTGTGAACTCTATGTATCATTTATGTCTTTAGCTGTGTTCTTTTGCTCCGATTTACTCAGATATTTATATTGGACCTTGTCGGGCTTTACTTTGAGTCAGCTCTGAAGCTTGCAACTAATTTTCAATTGATGCTTTAGCAGAATCAATTCGTTGAAGCAGAAATTCACTAAGGTTTTTTTTTTGGCATATCTGGTATGAATATAAATATATATATTTAATATAATACATATATGAATGAATTTAAATATGTATATTTAATATTTATATAGAAAAAGAAAGAAAGAAAAATGATCGACTATCGAAAATATTTTGCCAATTCTTACGAACAACGAGTGTTTTTAGGCTGATTCCATTTTGCCCACATCAGACTTGAAATAAACTTATAAACTTAGTGATCAATTTTATATATCTCAGCTGACAGATGTCAAATGAAAATGTTCGATAAAATGCTTGAATCAATCGATTGAAAATGGATAAAAAGTGTTGAATTAATTTGGAAAATACAGACAAAAGGAAACAATTAATTTGATTTAATTAGTTTAATTAATTTCCGAATCCAGAGTGTATATATAAGTATATACCTGAAATGATCGATTAACTTTCTTTATTACATACTTAATATATTTAAACACTCTACAGATATATCTCTATATATATCTAACACTCTATAATCATTGGTTCAAGATAACTCTTAGTCGAGCTCTCTCGACTAGAGCTTTCTTATTTTCGTTTGTTTTTTGGGCATTATTTTGTGACTCAACATAAAATCAGTCAAAAATACTATTTCACTATCAGAAAGATGTTATTCAAATCAAAGTTTGATTTTTTACGTGTTAAATAAATTTGAAATGATATTTGCGCACTTGCTTTAAGTTTATAAACCACAAACACAGAGAGAAAAAGATATACATATTTACATATATAGAGAGAGAATTGGAGAAAGTTGACTTCCTGTCATATGTTTGAATGTTAATTTTTCGATCAGCGACCCCAAAGGAAAGAAGTCGGCGTCTTAGCATTTCCGATTGCGTCCGAGCAAATCCTGTTTACTGCCTGTCAACTTATAAACAGTTTTCTAGTTTTCCATAATAAAGAACAACTTTTGCGGCGGAAACATGCTGAGACTTTAGACAAAAACTCAAAACTCCAAACTACAAGACAAGTCAAAAAAAGAAGATGAAAAAAAAGGATTATAATTATGTAATAGAAAATCGAAGAGCAAACGACAAAGATTTAATGCACGGGGCAACATTTCCGGATTGGGGCACAAGGAGAGACCGAATCACCCAAAAAATGAGTTGCAACTGCGATGATGAAACAAAATGACCAACAGGCCAAGACGGGAACGGGAATGGGAACGGGAACGGGGACGGGGTTCGGTTCATGAACATGACGCGGCCGCTTCCATTTGACTTCCTCTCTGGGTGCACAAAGAGCTTTATGATTTTCCGGTCAATACAACTGACAACGGCTGCGATGCATCCTTACAAATCAACAAGCATGACACATTGGCATTGTCGCTGTTGCTTTTGTTGTCGCTGTTGTTGTTGTTGCTGTTGTTGTTGCTGCTGCTGTTGTTGCTGTTGATGCTGAGGCAGCATTAAATAAAAAACTCTCAGTGCAATGACAATGAGCAAGTGGCTGAATTGGCTTTACTCTTCCTTTTTTTGATTCTTCTCTGTTTTGTCCGCATCTTTCATTTGCCAGCCCCTTTCCACTGCCGTTCTTCTCGTCCCATTGAAATCTGAACAAGCCGGCTTCGTTTTGGCCCATTCATTGTTGAAAATGGCCAGTACATTTTTGGATTCGAGCTCGTTTCCAATGCACTTGAGTTTGTTTAGAAAGTCCTTAAGGACATTCCCAAGTGGGTCTCTTTTAATGCAGCACATTTTTTGCACTGATTTTAAATAGATTTACAAATTAAAGAATATATAAGAAAAGAGAGAAAAAGAGAGATAGAGAGAGAAAGAGAGAGAGATAGAAAGAGAGAGAGAGGGAGAGCTGAGCCTCAATGAACTCTTTCTTAATAATTCACCACTTTTTCGCCAGAATTGATAATGCGCAAAATACATAATATATATTTTATATTTATCCTGCACAGATATGGCACAGTTTCAAAAAATGTATCTATACAAAATTTGAGCATCCATATTCATGCACGCTTCATAATCACCAAAGGATCACTTGTAAGGATTAAAGTTAATTTATTGATATTATATTCATTGCAATCTTGACTAGTCTGTGACTCATTACACATCGAAATCAATTTACATAGACATGGCTAACTGCTCTCAATCGTCGGCAAATATGTTAAGATATATATGTATGTATATATCATGTATCTACGGTTGGCCAACAAAACACACACGCACAGAGATGCCCATGTGTGTGTCAGCTAATACGTAAAGCATCAGGCTAAATGCAACATACTAATAAATACATATCTAAACATACATAAATGTATACGAAGTAAGACGAGTCGAATCATTTAGGGTTGGGATTTGATCTGTTCCGGCTATATAGTCCAAACGCCTCCCCCACTCGCCTCCTGCCCAGCCCCACCCCTAGCTCAGCTCGCTTTGATTTGCACGCGTGAGCTACTCATGAATGCCCAAAACGCTTTTGCCTTTGGCCCAATGTTTGTTTTGGCAGTTAGATGTCGCAGAACGCACATCGCACTTTGTCCTTTTGGCCCAAGCAACACCCTCGAAGAACACCCTTGTGCCTAACCAGATTTCAATTTGTTCCCCCCAGCCCAAGCAGGAGGAAAGTGTTTATGAGATTTTTGCAGTGAGACATGCTGCTAAATGGCCGGGATGGGAGTCGGAGATGAATATGGGGATAGAGATGACTGCCTGGAGATTTGTGTTGTTTTATTGTGTTGTTATTGTATACACTCTCTCTGTGCGTATGTGTGTGTGTGTGTGTGTGTGTTAACACCCTCACAGATTGCAGGGGGACGAATGGGCAACTTGATGCGCAGCTTGCTGATTGTGCTGCTACTTTTGATGTAATGTGACATGATGGCTTCATCAAAAGCGCATTAAAAACAAAGCGTGTAAATTGCGCTTAATAAACATGACAAACAATGCAAACAATGGCAACAATGCCAACAATGCCGGCACAAAGTCACAAAGCAGATGATAGCAGCAGAGCCGTCTTAAAGTGTCAACAAAATCAGCAGTCGAATAATCCAAACCAGAAAACCGAGTCCAGCTCCAAATTCAATTCCTGTTCCGTAAGGAATGCTCGTAAATTTGCCAATTTTTCCATAATTCAAACGTCAACGTTGCAAATGATTTACACAAACTGTAAGATAAACGAGCAAGAGAAGGATTCGAAATAATTACGAAAGCAGGCAACCAGAAGACAAAAAAAAAAAAACAACAATGTTTTGGTTAGTCGAACGTAATCGACTGGCGTATACCCTGTAAATAGATGAGGCTAAAAGCACATATGCTTTGGGCATATTGTTTACTTAGAAGATTGTTATTCAAACCCAACAGCAAGACAACAAAATCAGAATTTTGACTTTCTCTGCCACTCTCTCTCTTTATCTCTTTCCCACTCTCTCTCTCTCTGAATTGGGCTTGGAATTATTACAGGCCAATGCACTTTACAAGTGTCCTGGCCAAATAACGGCGGCAAACAAATTTGGCGGCAGCAATAACACATAAACTCAAAAAGGCAAATCAAGGCAGCAGCAGCAGCAGCAAAAGGATTCAGGCCATTAAGTTCCGGAAGTGTGTGTTGATAACCAGACAACAAGTACAAACACAAACACACACATACACACACACACACACACACACACAAATACAAATTCGAATGCAAATGCAAAAGATATGACTGCGACCAGAACTTGGACTTGGACCTGGTTTGCGACTGCGATTGGGACTGCGACTGGAACAGGGACTGGGACTGGAGCAAGGATAACAGCGTTGTCCTGACTGGGAATACATTGCAGTAATTGGCTGCTGTCAGCGCCCGGGTCGCAGTTTGTAGATCGCTATTCCGACAACAACAACAACAACAAAAAAAAAACAATAACAGCAGCAAAAATAAAATCAAGTTGAAAAGCAATTTGGCACAGCGAATGCCCTGCAAAAAAAAAAAATTTTATTATTGCAAAATAAATAAATAACTTTTACTTTAAATAAGCTCAATTAAATAAATATATATATTATAATATATCAATTTTGATATATTTAATTAGATATGTTGGCATTTGTGCGCCACTTCAGTGTGGCCCAGTTGTTGCAACACAATTTTTGCGGGCAACAGTCGATATCGTCTCGCCTGGACATGAATAAGACTCTGTCTGTCTGTCTGTGTGTCTGTCTGTCTGTCTGTCTGTCTGTGAAGAGGGAATTAAGCAACCCTTCCGTATTAAATAAATCAACAAATTAATCGCAATGGCCGAGTGCAGACCACAGCATAAAAGCGAAAGCGAAACTGTATCTGAAACCGGAAACGGAAACGCACACACAGTTAGCCACATCAAATCGAATGTGGCCAGGGCCGAGCACCAAATATCAATTTGAAGTGGCTTTAAACTCATTTTGTGGCTGATTTTTTGAAATCAACCCAAAAAAAAAAAAACTTCAAATTTGATTTTAAAATCTTGACGCTGGTATTGAACGGCGACACATTTCCGCTTCCGCTTGGCTGAAACTATTACAGCTGCTATTGCTATTGCTGCTGCTAATACACAAAAAGGATTGAGTTGATTTCGGTTGGCCCTTATCCCATTTGGCTGATGTTTGCTGGCTTTGGCTTTACGTTTCATTTAGCAAACGATTTCATTAACTAAAAAGCGCAGCGCAACTGAAGGGCGCATATTGTCCCTGTCCTCGTCCTTGTGGCACAAGCTGGCAAGCTGGCAAGCTGTTCAAATCGAGTGGGCGGAGTGGGTGCTGGACTTGAGTTGTATGCCGATTTTGTGACCCTTATCGATGCTTGCGTATTTCGTACGTCTTTCCTTCATTCTTTCCTTTTTTTTTTTATCGCCATTCAAGTTTGTTTTTCCGCTCAAAGTATTTTTATTGAATAGTCGTCTTATCGTTTTTTATGGCCAACCAGCCACTCGCCCGTGTCCTGTGCGTCACAGTCAGTGACAGAGACAGGGGCAGGCTCTGGGACACTGGCAGGGCCAGAGCCCCTTAACCTTAACATCATGTTTGTTGGCCATCATTGTGCGTCGAGCGGGATCCATTAATGCTAATCTAAACAAATTTTATCATTAATGCCCAACGGGGCCGACTGACTCGGAAATGTCAGCTATACTTGGTCCATTCTACTTCCATATAAAATATTGTCAATCAATTCAATTACAAGTTGACATCATTGTTAGTTATTGTTGACGTCAATTGTCCTGGCCCCCATCCCCATCTGCATCCCCTTCCCGCGCCACTCACCACGAGGCCGACTCGCACCAGTGATTTATGTGGCACTTGGTGCCTCGTTACTTCGTCCACTCTCCACTGTCCAGTGTCCAGTGTCCAGTGTGCTGTGCCCTGCGTTTTGTCCCATTCTCAGGCATTGTCATTGTTTGTCTGAGCTTTTGTATTGAATAGTTTATGCTTTAGTGCATGGTCCAAGCCATATACTAGATATCAGAAGGTGATCATCGAAATACCAATAAAACTATTTATTTTTATTGTTAATTTGTTCAAGCTAACTAAAACTCTGTGTTAAATATCCTTCTTGTGGAGGTAGATGGGAAAAGGATAGGGGATCGACCTTTAACATAGGTGTATAGGAAGGTATATAGTTAGAAATAGTAGTTCAATATTCAGTGTTTATTAATAAACAATAATACAAATTATTTGATAATATTTTCAATTGTCTATTAGTATGCTTGAAATTATAAAAAATTTCTTTAGATGTATCTAGGATACAATTAGTCCTTGATTATAATATATAAACATTTATAAATATATATGTATAAAAGAGTTAAAGTTAAAGCTATACAAATTTTAATTGAGGTTTATTTATGGAACGCAAATGAGTGATTAAGACAGTATTTGAGGAAATACAATCCACAATATTGGAAAATTGTGAAAAACCTTTTTGTATGCATCTTTTTGTTAATGATCACTTACAAAAATCTAAAGAAATATTATACTTAAAATATACTTATAAGATTATCTGAAACAATTTTGAACAGCCTCTTAAATAAAAGAGGAAATCTGAAATATGCAGAAGAATAATGAAAACTTTAGAAAACTAGAAATGCTCAAGTACAAACTGAATAATATATATGTATATACATATATGAATGCGATGATTCCTAAGACTTGTAAGTATTTGTGAAAAAATAAATATTTTGGAATTTTAGCAGTAAAAAATTGATAAGGATTTTTTTAGATTTTTATTATTATTATTATTATTATGCATTTTCTTCTTCTTCTTTTAAATGATGTTTTACACTAGTTTTGAACTGAGCTGGGCCAGAGAAACTTCATGTCATGTTGCAACAACTTGGAGCATATGTCAGCTGATTGCTGCAAGCCGTAAATGTCTACTCGAATTTCAGTGTGACTCCCACTCTGGTGCAATTAGGCAGCACACGTCGCGATGTGGCACAGCTCACCGCTTGCCGCAACCCTTTTTGAATGGGCAATTTAATGACTTCCGTTTGGTGTGTGGTTCGGGTTCAAAATGCGCGGCCAGTTAATTGCTGAATACTCCTCAGCGGCGGCGCCCAAATGTTGTGACGTGAACGACCAGGACGAGGACGACGACGAGGACGTGGACGAAGACGAGGACAAGGACGAGGGCGAGGGCGAGGACGAGGTTGAGGTTAAGAATGCCTATTGATTGATTTGTCTATTGTGCGACAAGCGTTGACTGCACCCTCGACTCGACTCGACTCGACTCGCTCACTGCGCAGTTTCACTGTGTTTGCATACAAATCGCTGTTTGTTTTGCTTTTTGCTTTTTGGTGTTTGTTGTTTATATTTACAAAAAGTAATGCAATCAAAATCAAAGGATAAATAATTGACCCGATTTTTTTTCTTTTTTTTTTTGCTTTTAGCAATTCTGTTGATCTGCGCCAGAACCTGAGCTGTCAGCGTAATACGAGATAGGCAAAAATGATCATGCCACTGCTCAGGTGTTGCACGTGTGAATTCGCTCCCCTGGATAATGACTGAGCTGACGTGCGTTGCTGCCGCTAATGGCTGCCACCACTCTATTGTTTGTTGATTTGAATTTTGATTTGAGGCGACTCCCAGCGGCACGACAAAGTCATATCAATATCGTGGGAAGCATTAAACACACACACGCTCGAGTTTCGGCATATTCAAATTAGCCAACAAACACACACACACACACACACACACTCAGACACAGACAGACTGCCTGAGGAGGAATATCAACCGCCAACCGCCAACCACCGACGCGAGGTCATGTGAAAGTGCAAATTTATATTGGCTTAATGGTTTTCATATCCTCGACACGAAAATGTGCCCCAAATGGTTGTATAAAGTTGTCAACATTCATGTAACAGATCTCAAGCATATTTAGAATCTTTATTTTCATTTATATATATATATATATAGTTAATCCAAAATTAATTTAAGCTTTTAGCAGGACAACGTCTGTTGCCTCATTTATACATTTATTCAGGGCATCGCATTACCTCATTAGGGCTGAGAGGGTAGTTTTGTGTGGCATAGAAATCTGTGCAGGGTAACCTAGTCGTTGATCACATTTCCAACTATATATATATATATATATATATATATGTATGTATGTGTATCATTAGAACTTGTTGGCTTTGAGTTCTGAGACAGCGGCTTGGACTCAGTCATCCATTCACACACTCATTCAATCACTCACTCATTCAATCACTCACTCAGTCACTCTGCCACTCTGCCACACTGCTTGGCTTGCTGCCCTTTATGCAAATCATTGTAATGCAATATTTAAATTGATGTTTGGTGGCTTTTAAATGGCAAACGTTGCGAGACACGCAACTTGGGCCATAAAGTGCTCCCGTTTTCGGGGGTATGTTGGCATAGAATCGAAAAGTTTTCCCTTCGCCCATTTCCCATTTCCCATCATTTTTGACATGTTAATTATGCCACAAATTAACTGCGAATCATCAGCTCGTGTGAATACTCAAGTTGTGGGAGTGCTGGCAAATAGATTTAATATTCAAATCATTTTAAATTAAGTCTTTTTTTTAAGTTTTTTTTTTTTTAAATGTGTTTTGTATTTATATAGAAAACTTTTAGATATTTTACAAGCTTTTTATGAAATCAGTTTTATAAAAATTAAGTAAAATATATAAAATTACAATTTTAAATTAGTTCCAATCGTTTTTCTATGCTAAATATTAATATTAGACATGTTGATTTAATTTTACATAACTAATATGTATATTTTAAGTGTAGCTACATTTTGTTTAGTTAGTTATATAATAAATAAATATTTATATAAATACAATCCTTAACATAGTCCTAGTCTTAGTAACAATATAATTTATCATCCTATCGGACTAGATTGCCTTTAAATAAATTAGTTTCTATCCATAACTTGTTTCAATCTGATTGAATTTATTTCTTGAGTTAGCTTTTAACAATTAGCTCTTGTTCCCCCCCCCGCCTGATAAATAATTGTGGTTAGGTGTCTGAAGTCAAAAGCTAATCCTGGCCACAATGCCAATGGCTAAGCACATAACACCCCCACACCCCCATTTATGCCATATTCATGTTGCTGCTGGGGGCAGAGTGGGAGGTGTTCACAAATAGTCAACATATTGGCCGCATCTTCATAAATAAAGAAGTGTGACTGGTGCACAGTGTAGGAACGGGGCAAGGCACACGCGTCTGCACACCCAGAAGTTGCACGTGTGCGATTCAACCGAAAAACAACATCGAGAACAACATACACAGGGGCGGTGGAGGATGGCTGGGTGGATGGGGTAAGGGCAGAGGGTCGGGCCAAGCAGGGCCCACGCAGAAACAATTGACTCGACAAGATTACATGCAGGAAATTCAATTTTAAAAGCAGCTGCCACGTGTCCTTTTAGTGCTTGAAATTGTTACAGTTATTGAGCTGGTCCTGGTAACGGCCTGTTGTTGGATGCGCTTGCTGCTTGTTCTTTTTGTTGCTTCGTGGTATTGGTAATGGTAATGCTGCCGGTGGTGGTGGTGGTGGTGTTGTTTTTGATGGTGGTGGTATATGAATACGTAATTTTGGCAACATCGATGAAAATTGAGCAATGAACGCGCCGCTGCATTGCGTTACAAATAAACAAAAGGCAACGCTGGCAACGCTGGCAACGGAAACGGAACCCTCGCCACCAGCCCATAAGTCCGCCAACACACGAAAGGCCCAACAGCCCGTCAGCCCATCAACCCACCAATTCAACAAACCAGCAACCCACGACAACAACAACAATAACAAGAACAATAACTGCGGCGACGACGTGTTAATTTGTAGGGTGGCTTTCAAGCCGATGGCAACATCAACGCCGACGCTGACGCTGACGACGGCGGCGACGACGCTGACGACGACGACGACGGCGCTGCGGTGGCTAAAAGGGCGTGTGATTGACTTAATTGACTATGAAAATGAGAAATTACATGCAGATAATGACGATGGCCGCGAAATGAACAACAAACAACCGCAGGCGGCAGCAACAACAACTGAAACAACAACAGCAACAACAACAAGAACAACATCGAAAGGCGTTATTCAATTTTTCACTCCCCCCAACCACATCCTCCCACTGGCTACCCATCCATACTCTGGGGATGGCAACAACTGTAAAATGCGCCATCAACTTTGACTTAATTTGATTTGATTTGCAAGCCACCCACACAATGCAGACAAAACCCTACCCGCCCCTGCCCACGGCACCCCCTACTCAACAACAGGCAAAATCAAAGCAAACCCACACTAAAGCGAACCACAGTGAACTCAACCCAACCGAACCGAAACCATTCCGCAGTTTCCCAGCACACCTCGACGCGACGCCCCAGGGCGATGTTTTCCGGCGCTTTATTGCAGCACGTTGGCTAATTAGAATTGCGACTTTGTAGCCATGCCACATGCCGCATGCCACAATGTGTGAGAGTTTTGTCATTAAAATTGCATTTTATTTGCGGACAACAGTCAAGCCGAGTCAATCCATTGTCAACTAATTGAAAAGATGTCTTTGTAACGCTCCTCCACCCATAAATATGTCCAGCGAGTCCTGAACAAGGCAACTTATTATCTATTCAGGGCAAGATTTGTGCATCCAGCTATTTCCATGAAGACAGCGTATTTATCTTAATTATTAATGTTATTAATTACATATTTTTTAAAAAGTTGAAATTACTTTCCAATTTTATTCATATTATATAATGGTTTTCTTATGTAATCTATTCTAAATTTATATAACATTTTTCAAAAAATATAACATTAGAAAAATGAATTTGAAAAAATTGAAAAAAAATAAATATAATTGCAAGCTGAAAGAGTGATTTTTAATGAACTATAATATCTGGAGATTTGAATACATCTAATATTATCTTACATTATTTGGAAAGAATATTTAGAAGAAAATCAACTTTAATGCATAAAACCCAGTTACACTAAATAATGTTAAAGATTAGTAACTTAGTTAAGATTAAGCTATCCGTATTGGCCTCGGTTTTGTCATTGCCCCCTAAACCGATAACACCTTCTGTTGACAATGGTCAGCAGTTGATGGAGTTTATTTCTCCTGCACCACCTGCAATCAACAGTGGTGGCGCTCAATTGTGTCACAGTCCATAGTGTCCGATTCAACTCTGCCACCTCTTTCCAGCAGTGCTCCCAAGCCTCTTATAGCGGTTGCACCTGGAAAACAAATTTTTATTTCGCGTCGTGCCCCTGATATATCAGTGGATGACATTAATGCCTACATGCAGGCTAAAGTAACATCTACTGAGATATTTGTTGAAAAATTTCCTCTTTTCGGCTGAAGTGCTTGCTACAATGTGCTGTGCAAATTTCTGGCCGAAGGGCTTAGTAATAAAGGAGTATACAAATAAAAAAAGGTATTCGGCCTCATATTACATTGCCTCTGAATCCTGCTGGTGCTTCTTCATCGAGTGTTGCACCAAAAAACGAAAATCCTCTCAATCTCTAGCATATCATAATGTCAGAGGTCTTAAGTCAAAACTTTCTAAACTATATAAGTGTTGATCATCTTTCTTTTGAATTTTATATTCTAGTATTTACCGAAACTTGTCAACTTGGTGGGGCTTAACTAATTCTTACTAATCATTTTTGGTCTGATTGGGTTTTTTTCGGGGGTTTTCCCTAATTTGGCATTTAAATACGCCCCAGAAATCTGATAAATAGTTTTTAATTTTAAATTTACTTAAAATTTTAATTTTATTTTAAATTAAATTAAATTAAATTTCTTACTTATTGTATTTTTTGTGCCGACTGATCTTAGTTGTCTATAAATAAATAATTAAATAAATAAATATAGATCGAGTGCAAATTTACACTTATTTGAATGTAAATGCATTTGTAATTGAAATCGATTTGTGTTTAGCCAATTTTCGATTTCAAATGCAAAGAGATAATCTGGATAACTTTGAAAACGCTTTTATTTTTCACTTAGCCACATTAGAAACTTTCAATCGCAATGAGCTGGCTTATCTTTGGTTGTTGTATTCGCATTGAATTGAGCTGTGAATGAGAGTAGGCCAACAACTGCTTAGACCAATGGAAACTGACTGCATGGGCGGCTTATCAAATGGCCAGCCCCCTTATGTGTGTGTGTTTGTGTGTGTGTGCGAAAATGCTCAATTGATAAATCATACATCGAAATGGTTGACGCCTACTGGGGAACAAGTGATAGCGCATTACGTATGCCAAATTAAATGTCATTTGAGCATTTCACACGCAACAACAATACTCCAGATACGGGTATACAGGTATAATATGGGTATACGGGTATATGAGTCTATTGGACATGGACTTGGAGCACCGGGGAACGCCAGCTCAAGTGCCTGCTGAATCGCAGTGGGCGTTGTTAAATCAAAAACGCAATTAACTATGGCCTACAATCACAAATAAAAAATAAAAAACAAAACAAATAAAAAAATAAAAAAAAACAACGAAGAAGAAGAAGAAGAAATAGTGTATTGAAATCAAGAGAAGTGCTTCGGGAGTAGAGTAATACCAACAATGGAGCACAGCTCGTGCACTTATCGATTATTTTACTAATTGTAATCTCATTTGTTTGTTTTATTGCCTTCACTCGGCCTGTTTAATTTCTACATTTCTGTTCACTGATTTACCATTTTGATACCCTTGTCGCGGGTATTTTAATTATGCTTTTAGATTTGCAACGCACTGACCCCATAAAATATATATGTATATGTACATACATATATACTTGATCAGCATCAGCACTAGATCCGCTTGTCCAAATTTGTAGACTTATGTGTCTGGTCTGGTCTACAAGGGCATGTAACCGTTCTTTCCCTTTACATTTCAATTTACTGAGAATTGCGCTTACATATACACATACTCGTATATAGATATACGCTCATATTACATATCATTTTGTTTGTTCTAGTGTCAATATCATATTATATAGCGTTAATCAATTTTTCATTATAAACTGCCCACATTCGAATCAATGTCGTTGCTAAATTTGTTATTGTGCTGCCGTTGTCTGGCACCGTCTGCCAACTTTATCAATGCCAAATTTGAACAGCAACAGCAACAACATCTAAAATAATAACAACAACAACAACAACAACATGCATTTCACCGACAGAAATCGGCGCTGATTAAGTGTTGTAAGTGGCGTTCAATTCACATGACATTCAACGTACTCCTTGTTCTTGGGAATTGTTGACAAGTGCTTGGGGCTCTCTGTTTGAATTCAAGTGTTCATCAAATGTATTTTACTTCTTGTCGTTGTTGCTGTTGCTGTTATTGTTGTTGTTGTTATTGTTGTTGTTGTTATTGTTGTCCATCCATTTAGCTTACCTTGTTCTCATTACCCAATTACAAGTTTTTGCCAAGTATTTGCTCACTTATGATGAAACCGTATTTTCAATGTGCCTACACAAAAGCAAATAAATTCAAGGCAAGGCAACATATGAATTAGCAAGACTTTTTAGCCTGGCTAATTTTAAATATCCTTACCTTACTTGTGCTGGAAAACTCCCATCAGAATTAAAAGCTATTTGTAGAAATATCCCTGGAAAACGTACATCAGAATTAAGTAGAAGCTATTTGAAAAAAGTGCCATGCAGAGGGTTCATTACTTTTTCTCATTGAAGGAAACGTGTCCTGTCTTAGAATGTAAGCAATATATAATTACATATATTAAAGCTGATTTATATATACACATATATATATATCGAGTCGATATAACCATGTCGGTCTAACTGTCTTCTTCATTTTTACAGCTATGTTGCTTAAACTTGGAATATATTCGTCATTTTGCTGCAGGCAGCTTTTATGTCGGAGCCGGAACGGATTAACTATATCATACAGCTGCCATAGGAACAGTCGGTCAAAATGTATATGCATATAAAAAAATTATTTTTTTCGCTAAGCAAAAGCTGCATTAAGTTAAATTTCAATTCGAAGAGAGATCGATGCTGTTGGGAGTGATAATTGGGAGGATTTATTTTTATAGAAATAAATTTGTTAATAATTTTTTTTTTTCATTTATTAATAATGTTTTGAGACCATGTTTAAATATTTTTACCGTTAGTCATCTTCTAAAAGCCTATTTTGTATTACCAATTAACATTTTAATATATTTTATTATATTTAATTATGATTTGTTTTTATTTATAATTTTCCCTCTGTGTATTTGTAAAATGATCATAAATTATTAAATTTTTTTTAAATAATTGTTATTATTTTTTTAAAATTATTTTTCTTTTAAATAAGTAAGTTTTAGGATGCATATAGTATAGAAAGTGTAAATTAAGGCTTTTCCTAATATATATTCCTAATATTAATTTTAATTTTACTATGTTGTTTCGGCTGGGAGAAACTAGTTAATTGTATGATATTAAGTGTGTACTCAATTGAAATGTCGATTGTGGCTCAGATCTATCTACAGAATCGCCCACGTAGTTGGGGCGTAGCCTGCTTCCTCTTCCAGTTTCGATGACCACCTGCACCTGCCGCATCCATCCATCAACCGCTGGCTGCGTGCTGGTGTTGAAATTGATAAGACGAAGCGTTTGTTCTTGACATGACGTCCACGCATGCTGACCAATGTGTCAATATATGGATGTATGTGAGCATGTGTGTGTGTGTGTATGTATATAGACGCGATTGCTGGCCAAGTTGTCCGGCAGTGTGAGACATATTGCTGATACGGCTCGGACACACATTCATAAGCGGAGGCAATCAGTTTGTACCTTCGAGGAGCTTATCTGAAAGCAAAGCGACCAGCAATAATAACGAATTGAAAAAGAATAATAATAAAATACAGAAAGTTTATTATTGTGTTAACTCAAACAGTCGGGCTGCCGGGCAATATCAGTCTTGAGCAGTTATTACGTCTAATCTAGATCTCTGTGGTAAATTGTGGTGCTGAAATGTACGCAGCTAATGCCCCACATCCTGTGCGATAGCCAAATATTTATGCAAATAAATTTAAGGGCCAGCGAAGGGGTCAAATTGGTATTACTAATAACCGAAACTTGTAAGCCAATGTCAATAAATATAAATATATAAGGAACATTAACTATTGCCGGTTATCACGAGTTATTAGAAAATTCTACAAATAAATCTAAAAGTATTGTTCAATTAAATGTAATTTATTATGAATAAAAAAATATATAAAATCGATTCAGTTGCAATTTATATAATAAACGTGATAATTGTGATAACATATATATATATATATATATATACATATATTTATATAGCCTAAATAAATATATTTATTCAACTTTGTTTAATATTCAATCACTGATGACCCCCGCAGAAGATTGATAAATAATTTTCCACTCACTAATTACAACTTTTCAAATGCTGCTAATATTGAAGAGATTATAAACATCGGCCGATTCTATCATATAGTTATTATAGTAACAATCAATGCAAAATGAAAATTTAAATGTAAGCAGGTCCTGCAAGGTCCTATAATATCCTGAGAGCTTAAGAATTCAATTATATCTTATTTGCTTTTAAGTAGAGTACTTAAAGCTCATTTAAATGTGCTGAGTCGTATGTGGAGCTGCCTGTTGTTGATAAACTTAATAAAAATGAACAACTAAAGCAATCATAGGAATATACAATATTTATGGTACTTAAGTAATCGTCGAGTTTATGGCCTGTGTAAAAATGCTGCTCATGTCGTTGGGAAAATATATGACCAGGCACTCGATGTTTATTAATTTTCGGTATGGTTATTGTTATGGTCTGCATACCCTTCCACTGGGTACATTAACTATGAAAAACCGCAGAAAACAATTCCATTTTCAATTTGAATTCTTAATACATTTTTGTTGACTTTATTTCAAATTTTAATAAGTATTTAATTTTTAAAATGATTACAACTATTGAATCTTTTTTTTGGTTTTCACTGAGCCCAATTTCAAATTACTTAAAATTCGTTAACAATGTGAAACACATCATTTTATATTCATTTGTCATAAATATGTTCAATTGTGGAAAGCACATATAAATCATATGTTTTACACAAATAGAAATTGTGTTCAGCTATTTAGCTATATTTAGGATGATATATTTATTAATGAATTCATATTCCCATTCAACATGGCCAATAGTGTTGTGAGCTTCGATTATTTTTTGATAATTGTATATCTCAATTTTCAGATGTCAAATGGAATACTCAGAAGTTAATGCCGCACTAGTTGAAACTGATACATATTTACATGCATACACATACATATACATATACATGTGTATGTACATATGTGTATAGTATTTGGCTCTTGAGGGTTTCTTTCAGAGCTCATTGATGAGTAATTTAATTTGTCGTTTATTCGAAAAGCACTTGTTTATTTTATGAGATACTCCAAAATATATACTTGACTTCAAGTTGTTTATTTGCGCAAATTATGTGCACTCATCTATTGAGAGTAACGAGGGGCTACGTCATGCCGTGTCCTACGATTGCTGATTGTCTCCACTGATGAGATTTGATTTTGTTGAAGACACATACTATATAAACTGAACATCGCACGGACATACATATATCAATTGACATGACCCAATAAAAGCAATGGGCTCCAGCGAGTATTGCCACCCACATCATCAGCTCTTGTTGGCCCATACAATAAAGTAGAATTGCTAGGTAACTGGGCAATTATATTAGTGGCATATTACATACATACATGCATTACATACATGTATGTACATACATCGCATAGCCGCTTTCTACAATATGCTGCCACCGAAGCTTGCTTATCCAAAGGCCAAAGTCCATTTCCAAAGTCCGAATGTACGCGACTATTATGATATTATTATTGCTGGTGATACTACTCTACTATTCGTATAATCATTAATGGATTACGATCCCAATCGGTCGCTGCAGACCTAAACGGTAAACGGTAGCTGAAAGCCACAATAAAGGCGTATTTATGGGCTACTTAATGCTTTAACATTTTTACTAGCACCTGACCACTAGCTGATGGCATCTGAATTGAATAACGCTCATTCGATTCTGACCAGAATCGTAACAGAAAATGATGTAATAATGTATGTAACAATTACGTTATAAAATCGTATATTTGTTTTCGAAGATTGCAAATCTATGGTCAATCTTAAGTACTAACTTTTTAAAAATCTATTCAACTTGTGCAAGTTTTTGTTAGATATTCGCTATATTAATAAGATTTTATCGATAAGTGAGATATACAATAAATACTGAATAATACAGCGAATAAGATTGCTATTTTTACTCGTATCCTGAGCTGGTCCTTTATAATGTTTAATATCGATAAGGCTATGGGGTTCAAGATGTCCTCCTTAATGCGTTATACTGTGTACTTGCCTGCCATAAACTAATTATACATTATTTTTCAAAAATTCCAAAGATAGATCTTAGGTACATAAATTAATCACCAAAATGAATATATGACCCCAATAAAATGGGGTTTCCCCACCTGCTAGGTAGTGTTATTTTTTGGTCAATGCTTATTTGAAACAGGTACATTATGGACACCTGGGTGCCATAAAACCCGGATTTTTTTTTTTTCCTATATATATGTGTATATAGTTTGTGATTGAAATACCTCTGTCAAATAATTACTCTCTGAAATAATAATATTTTTTTTTAATATTTGTAATTTTATTATATTTCCAATATATGCATTGAATACGCTTTTTGTTTTCAGTTTTTAAATTTTATTTGTTTGTTTATAATACAATTACATTTGTTGAATTTTATGTGTGTGCTTATGTGTGTGTGTGTGTGTGTGTGTGTGTCTGTGTGTGTGTCTCTGTGTGTGTGTGTTAACATGTATGAACTCATTACGCTCTATAAATTCAAAGAGTTTGTTTTTTTTTTTGTTATTGATTAATGCACTATTAAAAAAAAATTGATTATTAGGATTTTAATAATTATATTTTTTACAGATACGACTACGCATGTATGTATATTGTATATATATATATAATTTGTATAAAAAGTGTGATTCTGCCTAAAAATTGAACACTAAATTTTAACCTGTCAAAAATATTTACATCGTTACTTTTTATTATTATTATTTAAATATTAGCATTGTTAATATGAATTTCTTGTATTTATTTCATTATGTACAAGCCGAAATTATAATTTTTTTGTTGTTATATTTATATTAATATAGTATTAATATTTTATTTAGTTAAACGCTAACAAAAAAAATAAAAAACTTGGTTCTACGCCTAAAAATTAATAAGTATTATTGACTTTTGTGCAAAAAAAAAATATCTTATGACTAAATAGCCCGCTGCTTTTGAGCTGCAGGAAAAAAAAGTTATTATTATTTATAGCAGTATTTATTACACGAATGATATTTGCTGCAGTTTGTTGCACATGCAACAACAATTTAAATTATTAATGCTGCAGCGCTTGGCGAAGAATTCTTCAAGTTGAGCACTTGGCTTGGCCATGCCACAAGCTCCCGTTTTGTTTAAGTTTTATGTTTTTGATTAGATGAGGGATTTGTGGGTAGCGGGGATGAGGAAAGAAGGGGCAGGAGCGTTGCGGAGCAGAGAAGGGAGATGTGTCTCAGTTGCTTGTTGTCTGTCGAACCATTGTTATCTATTATTGCACCAATTTTGTTTGTTTGTTCGAATCCCCAACCGAATTGTGCCACAGGCCGTGGCAGAGTCACATTATTGTCCAGTATTCGAGTTACCAGTCATTTGGCCACGCGCACCACCCAGTGCGGCCAACTCGAACCTAGGCAGCTAGCAATATTAGGACCACCAAGGGGCGCGCTGCGCATGCGGATGGGCATGGGCGTGGGCATGGACATGGAGGCCAGCAGCAGCGGCAGCCGCCGCATGCTGATAGGCAGCGGCCCCGTTGAGTGCCACCAGATGATGGGCGGCGGCGGCATTCTGCATGGCGGTGGCCGTGCTCACACAGTCTTGCGTCAGCTTGGGCCCATCGCCCAGACATGGCTTGCCATTGCGCACCAGGACGGGCACGGCGACACGCCGGGGCGAGGGCAACGCCGACGGATGATGCGGATGGGTGGCATGGCCATGCAGCAGGCCGGAATGCTCATAGCCCTTCTCGTTCTGGGCACGCTTAGTCTTGTAGCGATGATTCTGGAACCAGATCTTCACCTGCGTCGGTGTCAGCCGTATCAGGCTGGCCAAATGCTCCCGCTCCGGTGCACTCAGATACCGCTGCTGCCGGAAGCGTCGCTCCAGCTCATACGTTTGCGCCTTGGTGAAGAGGACACGTCGCTTGCGCTTCTTGTTGGGCATGCCGTCGGCGTTGACGCCGCCGCCACCGCTGCCGTCCGCATCGTCCACATCATCGATGTCCTCCTCGATGCCATCCTCATTCAAGCTGTCGTCGTGGGCGCTGCCGCTGCCTGCGCCAGCATCGTGCTTCAAACTATTATTATTGTTATTATTGCTGTTATTGTTGTTGTTGTTGTTGTTATTATTGTTGTTGTGCAATGCATGCGCCGCCGAGCTGCCGCCGGCTGTGGCCCCACCATGCAACGTGTGCAACGCATCACCAACAGAAAGCGCATCGCTATCCGCCGAGCGACTATAGCTCTTGTAATCGCCGGACAGTGCTGGCGACGTTTGGCAATTGGAGCCGATGTAGGTGTAGGATACCTCCGAAGTCACTGGCGAGGTGCTGTCCGGGCTGGCCGGCTGTTGAGTGCCTGCACGAGAGATCGGAAGTGAGCAAATGGTTAGTCAACTTGCATAATATATATGTATATATATACATAATATATAAGTCTAACATAAGAAAACATGATTAAAAAGTGAGAATGCTCCAATAGAAGCTGGACAAGTCCTCATCTATAACAAGTCGTACACTTGGCTTTTATCGTTATCGGTAATCGATTCTTATTGATATTTGGTAAACCTGAGCTGACTGCGTGCTGTTCTATTTCTAAATTGCAGTGGATATAGATGATTTGAACCCAAGTCCTCACCTATAACAAATCGTTCACGTTCTTTGCAATCGATTTTTATCGATATTCAATCAAGTTGAGCTGCCCATGTTATACGAGAACTACCAAATTTGAAGTCTTTGCGTTCGGCTAACTGATGCAGACCGACACAATCTTATTGACTAAGCTGATCAAGATTATATACTTTTAGCCAGTTATTTGTGACTTACTCGATTCTTTAATATATCCTCATTTGTAACTATAATTTATCTAATAATATTTGAAACTATATCGCAGCCCCGAACTTCGTTTAACTCGATCTTTGCTCATCACTTTTGTTGCTCAGTGTCGATCCAATTTGTTAACAATTTCGAAAAAATTAATGCGCACGCACACACACAAAGAAACTCACACACATATAGACACCCCAAATCAGCATGAGCAGGCAGAAATTGGCAGCGTTGCTAAATGAGAAGTCAGTGGGTAAACACAGCACAACCGCCAACAACTCGCTCAATTGGATTATGCTGCAGCATAGCAAGCTGATCGGGGTGGCCAGATGCCACAGAGAGCTACCCTCAGACCATAACGCACAGCACCGCACCGCACCGCATCGAACCGCAACCCAACTAATAACGTCAATTAGAGGGCCAGGCCATTGACCAGGCTCGATTGATCGGCTGCTACCTGGCTGCCATGTCCTGCGGGGCAACCCTGCGGAGTTACACCTTTTGGGCAATTGCTCGGCTGCCTTCTGACCTTCGAAGTGTTGCCTTTTGCCGTGTGCTTGTCTCTGCGATCTTTTTTTTGCTTCTGTCATTGTTTGCTGCATAGAGCGAGCGAGCGAGCAAGAGAGTGAGAGAGTGTGTGAGAGTGAGAGCTATGCTAATGAAAATACATTAAGGTTAAAACTGGGCAATGACAAAACTGGGAGACAATGGGATGCAGCAGCACAAAAGCCAAACCTCAAACAGAGCTGCCTTCTAATGGCCGCCCTCCCCTGACTTCTGGCTGTTCCTCTGCCTGCATCCGGCTCCCTTGCAGACGTTTCTTCCACAATTTATTATTATTTTCTCTTCGCCTTTTGCAATCCAGCACACGCCCACTTTATGATATAGGGATACCGACCACCTTGATTTATCGCCTCTGGGCGTTTATCCTACTCTTTTTTTTTTTTGGGTGTGATCTCTGTTTGTGATTGTGCTGATAATTTCGCCGTTGTCGTTGTCGTTCTGCATTCAAGGAGCAAAGCCTGGCTTCAATGACCACCCAAGGCTGCGCTGTTCACATTCCGTGACAATTGACTAAACAAAACTTAGATCCAACACCCCAGACACTGCCAAGCCAGACTCGCGTAACCCCATCCCTAGTTCCAGTTCCCGTCCCCGTCCCAGTCCGAGTCCAGCGCTTTACTTTTAGAAACGTCCTCACCATGACAACTCAACAAATTAATAACTTAATATAATCAAAACGACTCGACTTACAGCTGTGAAATTTCCCAAAAAAAAAAGAAAGAAAATAATAATAATATAAACGGCAAACAGGTAACAATTATAATTTGTAGTTGAGCACCATATCAACATAGAGACGAAAAAAAAATGAAATAATAAAAGAAAGGAAAGGCCGTGCAAAAGCGAAAAAAGGACGAAACGGAAGTGCGTGCCATAAATTTCCAGGCTTATATGTGAAATGAATGACTGAAAAATGTTGTGTCCGCGACAACAATGAGGGGGGGAGCAACGAAAGCGAAAAATACAAAAAACCAAACAACAAAAAATCGAAAATGAAAAAAAAAAAACAGAAATAACAAAATTAATCCTCAAGTGTGAAGCGCATACAAACTATTAGTCAAGATTATGCCAGGCCGCAGTTTCTAGGGTATGTGCTCGTGAGCCACATGCCCAAATGGGGTGGTTCAGCGCACGACCACTTCGCGTTTCAAGCACCTGAATCGACACATATCGCTGCTAAACACACACACAGCACCAAAGCCAAACTGGGCGTGGCATGCCCACAGCCAAGGGTTTGCCTTCAACGAGCCCTCTCATCGAGGCAACGCTTCGCAGTTGCAAGCAACTAAATACTGTGTTGCAGTGCCACTGAAGTCGCCCGTCAATATGCAAACACAGCTGCCTTTTGTGCGGCAATTATTGAACAATATTATTAGGTTCGCTCTTCAGTTTCCCTTTCCCTTTCCCCCCCCTGGCAGTAGTCACTCTTCTTCCTCTGCCTGATTAACCTTTAGAGTAACTAGCAATAACTGTAAACAATTTTAAACTCAGCTTTTAAACTTCAACTGCTTCAACGATAACTATCTGCTTCCAGTTGAGATCACACTTTGCAGTGGGAACAAAATTCAAATATTGAATAATTGTCTTCTTCTTTCTCGAAGTTTGCTGAACTAAGCAATTTGAATGTTGGTCAGCAATAAATACTTTTTGGCATAGTAAAAAAAGAATCTAAAGATTAAATTTAGCAAAATGTTGACTTTAATAATTAACAAAAACTCAGTAAATAATCAACTAATCTTGCTCATCACACAAAAAAGCTGACTTTGATTTCTAAAGTTTTAAGTATTGAGTAAGGGAACACTTACCATATAGCTCGTTCTCTTTGATCCACGCAGTGCGACCGGAGTGGGAGAGCATTGTCTGGGCCATGTGATGGTAGGAGGACATCTCGTCACCGAAGGTGCCCGCAAAGTTCTTTGGCAGATATTGGCCGGCGGCAACAGCAGCGGCTGCTGCTGCATTGTGACTGGCCAGCAGATGGGCAGCGGCCTGCGCTGAGGCAGCATGGGCATGGGTGCCCATGTGGGGCATGGGTGGCTGTGCGCCGCCAGCGCTCTGATGATGCGGCAGGGGAAGTGGCGCCACTGGCTGCTGATGATGCGGATGTTGGTGGAGATGCGGATGGTGATGTTGCTGCTGCTGGTGCTGCTGTTGATGCTGCGGTTGGTGGTGCTGCTGCGGATGGAGGTGAGAGGCCTGAGCATTATGCTCCGTGGTCTGATGATCACCTTGTGCCGCTGGCGTCACATGATCCACATCTGCGCTACTGGGTGGCGGCAGCACTGAACTGGGTGTGGGCGACAGTGCGGTTGGTGTCGGATGACCATGTCCATTGCTGGACTCTGCCCCCAGCTCCACGCTGTGACTGTGCGTGTGATGAGCTGCTGCTGCTGCCACCGCTGCACTCTTCAGTTCCGATCCGTCCAGGTTGAGGATGTCGGATATATGAAAGCCGGAGCGCTGCGAAGACGGCACCTTGGCATCGAAGAGGCTGCAAGTAAAATAAGAAAATCAATGTTTTAATTGTCGATTCATTTTGCTGCCTCGCCAGCCGCACTTGCTGCATGCTACATTCCACATTCAACATTCTACATCCTATATCCGACATCCGGTCGATAGTGTCATGAATGGAATGCCGGAAAATATCACAATGGACACTGCACATTTGTCGGGACGTCTAATGTCATTACAAATATCTACCTGCATGCCAGTCTGTCTGTCTGTCTGTCTGAAACAGGTAACAAACTGACACTGACTTTAAAAAGAAAATTGCACTGAGCGACATGTCGGGCCACGATTTTTCACACTTGCTTGGAATTAACTTTGATTAAGTGCAGCCAAATCGCTGGATTATTGACACCTAGACCAAGATACAGACAAAGATAAAGAGCGAAATAGAGAGAGAGAGAGAAAGAGAGAGAGACAGAGATAAAGACCCAGTTTCAGTTGCAGTTGCATTCTTAGTCTTAGCTTGGCTAAGCTATGGCTAATACAAATTTGATTTGTCCACTAAAACCATCAACAATTAAACCTAAATCCGATTTTGGTGCATCGCTCGCTGACAGCTGAAGACTACCTGGTTGGGTTGCGGAATCGGCTCCGTTTTGGCCAGGCTAACACTAACAGTCGGCCACATGTTGGCGCAAGTAAAAAGCGCTCTTGCTTCCGGTTTTTCCATGCTGAATTTTCCCAAATGTGCGCGCGAAATTCCCACGCGCTCAGGTCCACGCCAGGACGCGGGGCATTCCCCGCATATCTGAGCGGAATTCCCTTTGCACTCGACCAACCTTCGGTGCAGACAGTGTGTCGCCGTCTGTTGTTCTTGTTGCTGTGTTGCTGTGTTGCTGGTGCCGCGTCTCGTGTCTGCTGCACACATGTTGCCAGGTTGGGGTTTCCCATGCCACTCACCTATGGGAATTTCTAAGCCAAACAGGCCAAACTGATCACTTGAGCTGTGATCGCCAATGCACACAACACTACAGGGAGTGCAGGAGTACCTTGAGCACCTTTGAACCTGCACCAGCCCAGCCTAGATCTGTAGCTCATGTCGGGGGGAATTACGTGGTCAAAACTGCCACAAATTGTAGACACGATTTGGGCAATTTACTTGGTAGGCTCTGCTCGTGGCAAGTGCCAGTTGATTGTTATCTCGTTACTTGCTGCTGGATTAGACAGCAAAGTAAATTAACTGAGCGGGGCCTAAAATAACATTCTCGGATGAGACAACTCAACCAAATATATGGGCAACTTGGAGTGCCTCTTGAGATCTGTGTAATCTCAACATTTTCATTAGCAGGAGTAATTTATTGATTGGCCTTAAATCACACAATTTCCACACATTTTGGGATTTCTTAATTATATAACAATTAAACACATAAAAAAAGGGAGAAATGCAAAAATCATTTTTTCTTACATTTCTATAGAAATTATTTGAAAAGTAATCAGAGAATCAAGACTTTAGATTCATCTCAATATTTTTTATTATTATTTTAATTGACTGCGTCAAGTTTAAAGTTTTTAGCCATATTAGAAGGAAAGAATAAACAAATAAATATAATATAAGATTTGAGCTTAATTAAGTTGAATTGGCTCCCAAAAGCTCAGCTCTTCCAAACTTAAATATTTTAAAGCGGAAAATACAAGTTAAGGATTTTCCGTTCTGGAAAAGCGTGGGAAAATCCTTAAAACTGCCACAGTCGGAGCCATAAAACAAGGTACAAAGTGCGATTCGAGATCGATAGTTGGAGAAAGAAAGAGTTGTAGACATGAGGTCAAAAGAGTGAGAGGGAGAGAGAGAGAGAGAGAGAGAGAGAGAGAGAGAGAGAGATCTAATCCGGGTATTTTAAGGCGGTCTGTGGTTGAGTGGGTGTTGTTGTAATGAGATCGCTTACCCGGGCAACGCGTTGCGCAGAGCCGCCGGATAAAAGGCAGCCGGGAGCAGGGCGTGGCTCCAAGGTGGCAGCAATATGGGTGACCAGGGCAGGAAGGGTGCTGCTGCAGCAGCTGCCACAGCCGCCGAAGTTGGCACCATTAAGCTGCTCATGCTGTGCAGTCCGGGAAAGCCACTGAATGCCGCCGCCCCTGTCGGGATGCGCAAATGCTCCGCGGGCGAAAAGTTGGCGCCATGGCTGGGCGTAGTTGTCGGCACCGTTGTGCTCGCCGTGCTGATGATCTTTGATGCACGCGGCTGCTCCAACGATGGCGTCGATGTGCGCAACGGCCGCTTGGGCGTTGTCGGTGTGCCCAAACTAACCGTTGCCGCACTCTGCGGAGAGGCAGGCAGGCTGCCGGCGCTGCCCAAGCCGCTGCTATTCCCGCTGCTGTTGCCAGCAGCACTGCTGTTGTTTGTCGTATCCCGTTCCCGATCTCGGTCCTGTTCCTGTTCCTGCTCCCTATCCCTTTCCCGATCCCGCTCTCGCGACGCACGCTCCTTGTGCTTGGCTGGCGTGCGCTCCAGTGCCGCCTGGCTGTGCGTGGTGGTGGTCATGTCCGTGGCCGTTGTGGGCGTTGTTGCTGGCACTGGTATTGGTATTGGTATTGTGATTACGTTACTGGCTGCCGCTACCGTTGCCGGTGACGCTGCCGATGCTGGCGTCGCGTTTTCGCCCGATTTGCGTCGCTGCTGCGCGGGCGGCGGCGTTGGCGACGGCGTACCTTTGCGTTTCTCCGCCACTTTGCGGCCGTTTAATTAATAAGTGTCACACGTGCAAAAAAAAAGAAACACAACACAACACAAGACAACAAACACACAAGCAGAAAACCGAATAATATTATTATTATTATATTAACCAAAGCAGCAACAAATGGTCATAAACACTACTGGCTTAAAGTTTGGATTTGAATTTTTGATTTTGATTTTGATTTTGATTAAGTTAGTGATTCATATTCAGAGATTCTGATTGCTGAGACTGTGATTTTATCTGAATGTCGACTGGTGCTCGTCGGGTTGCGTTGTCAGCCGCACTCTAAACATTCCAAACTGAAGTGTCATCAACAACTAACGAGACATCAAGAACTCGACACGAGTCCAAGCAGCCAACGGCGCAAAAGTACCAAAAACTACTTTGCACACACACACACACATACACACACACATGCATGCATATATGTAAGTATTGTATATGGCGCATCCATCCACCATTGGGTATATAGTCTCACACACACACACACACACACACACACACACATATGGAGAGTCTCTCTGGCTGTTGTTTAGTCGCGGCGCGCTCGTCGCATTTTCACTAAGTGGCTTCTCATGTCCTTTTCAACAAGGATACTACAATGACGACGACGACGGCAGCAGCAGCAGCAGCAGCAGCAGCAGCAACTATGTGAGTGGCTCATTCAACCACCAGCAACAGCAGCAGCAGCAGCAACAACAACCACCACCATTTGTTGTGCATCGCGGATCCTTGTGCTGAACAAGGCCAGCCTAGGTCTGTGTGTTAGCTTGCCATCTCGCTTGCGCCCGCAACACACAGCGACTCAGCTCAGCTCGACGAGTGTCCACTTGAGCCGCCTCTCTATGCCCTCGCTCTGTCTGTGTGTGTGTGTGTGTGTAGAGACGAGAGCTGCCATTGTGCCGCTCGAGTATCGGGCCTGTGTGTAGTTAGAGGCGGTCAGCCAGCCAGCCAGCCAGCCAGCCAGTCAGACAAGCCGCTGCATCTCCGAGCAGTCAGTGCCACGTTTGTCTGCTCCTCTGGACCACTTTCATTCATGGACACGGCGCTCAACTGGACTGACTGACAGCCTGGCTCGACTCTTGCCCGGTCCTGCACTTGATGTTGTCAACAATTGCTGTTTCATTATATTGTATTTATCATTATCATCTCTCCAGCGAGCAAGCAGCTCTCGCTGCCCGTTTGGCTACTTATGTATGCGTTTGCTTGGGCCATCAAATGTCTTCAAGGTTGCGGGAATCCATTTGTCCGGGACTCTTTGTATTACTGTGTATTACTCCGTGCAAAGTGTCTTCCTTTTTGGGGACTTATTAACTCTTGGATATCTTTAATAGTGAATTTATCACGTACGCAGTATTTCATTTATTCAATTTATTCAAACAATATATCGATTTCTCAATCAATATTTTATTATTTATTTTAAGCTGCATTTGTATTGGGATTTATTTATTTGTTTATTGTTAATGATTTTAGTTTATTATTTGGTTTTATTTATGTTTCTTATATGTTATCCATTTTGGTCTATTTTGTTAGTTGCCATTCTAAGACAATCCGTTTTAGTTTGAAATCGAGAAACATATATCCCGAGTATATATGTGCCACACATGGTATAGGTTATAGCGTCTACAACCTTTGTTTGTTTGTCAGATAAGAATTTTCGGATTTGTTTTCAAAGGGAGAAAAGAGATCAGACAACAAAAGTACACATATCACACCAAGTGCTATGGTTCAAAAATCTTCATATCAGCTAAAAAATAACTAAATCGATGTCTCTATTATTTGATATATGTATATATACACTATAAGCATTGAAGTGGATAGAAAAAGATGTATAATAATTTATATTTACTTATATAATTTTCGACTTAAGTTCACTTTTACTTAAGTACCCAACAAGTATTTGTAGAAGTTGTCTATGAGCACATGTCCAGGAATGCAATTGAGGAACATGTGTTAAATTGAATATCTTCATAGAATTGAATAATGCAATTTTTTTGTATTAAATTAAATATGTTACTCAATAATTTTCTTAAGAACATTCCTAGCAATAGATCTCAAGAAGTTATGGCTTAATTAATAAAACTAGATTTGCGTGACTTCAAAAGTTTTTTTTTTCCATTAGTAAAATAATTTTACTTTCTTTGATTTTCTGTTGCAAATTGCCAGCTTTAAAAAATATAAGCGCAAAATGTGAATAATTTGAATATTTTCCAAGAAGTGTAAGTATCCTAAATTTTGTTCAAGTTGAGAATGAACTCGTTGAACTGGTTGTTTCTTGTTGTCGTGCAGACTTGCCAGGCACTTGAGGGCACATTTGATATTCTGCTTCATGAGTAAAGCCATGATTAGCTCAGATCCTGCAGAAAAACTTTCTATAAATGCATGTCTAGCTACACATGTGCATAGCAGTATATAGCCCACATCTATGTACATATGTGTGAAGTTTGCTATTGTATAATGTTACAGAACACACCCAATTCTGTAAGGGGTTATGTGAAACGGCAGGCATGGGGAAAGGAGGCTACGCTATAAGGAACATAATCAAAACGACCATTAGCTAACTTGAACAATGGCAAGAGGACCCGTGAGGGGGGCGAAAAAGTTTTAGCAATTGAAAAAATAATATAGCAGACATGGCGTGCTAGAGCTCCCATTCTTTATATATATATATATAAGGTGGGTGTTCCTTTACATAACAAGCATACATATATATATATATATAGATCTATATATAAATATATATGTATAATATGTAATATATATGTGCCACATGAGAGGCCACTGGCACTCTATTGACGCTCATGGATCGGATTACAAATGGAAATGGGGAAAACACGCACACTCCTCATCTAAAACACACACTCATAAGTGCGCCTGGGGAAATTACGTGTAATGCCGTCGGCGTCGCTGTTGCTGGTGCTGCTGTAGTTGCTGCTGCTGCTGCTGTTGCTGCTGCTGCTGTGCATGGCACTGTAAAAGTGGGCGCGACGCTGCTTTGCCGCTGGCCAATCAAAAAGCGGCGCGAGTGAGATAGCTAGCCATGCATGGCGCACTTGCGCGCTGCTCTTGGGAAATTTCCCAAAATGCCCTGCATAAGGATAACAGTGCAAGGGAAATTTGTTCAGCAGCAGCAGCAGCACGCCCATTTTGAGCGCTGCTCTTTCTAAATGCGAGTACATAGAAACCTATGTGCGTATGTAGAGTAAGATTTGTGTGTATGTGTGTGTGTGTGTGTGTGTGTGTGATAGCCATTGTTATGCGCTTAATGATGATGTTGTATTTAACAATAGCAGCAACAATAACAACAACAACAACGAACAACGAACAAACCAAAGTAAAAGGCTTTCAATTCGGGCAGCGAAGCCGCTGCGACGCGTCGTTGTTGGTGTTGTAGTTTTAGCTTCCGCAGGAAGTTTAAGTAGCCAGTCGACAGCAACAAGAAGAACAACGCGAACAACAGCAACATCAACGCCAACAATAACAATAACATCATGAATGAGTCTCCTACTTTGGCTCCTGTACATATCTTGTATCTTGTATTTGAATTTGTGTCTGTATTGTGGCATTCAAATCACAAACAAATTCAATTGAATTTCGCGCATAAAACCCGTTTGGTTTTCACTGCAGTTTCAACTCTGTTCAGTTCACCTATCTATTTATTTATTTATATTTTCCCAACACTTCAAACTACTTTAACTGGTTGTTGTTTTGTTGTTGTTGCTGTTGCTGTTGTTACGCTTCTTGTTACTGTTGTTGCTGATGTTTTGGTTGGCTCTTGCCTATTTGTGTTTTTATTTAGGGTTAAGTAGCTCAATTCAATAGCCTCATGTTTTCAATGTCCCTTTTTTTATTTTGTTAGCCAAAGGATTTCTGATCTTTGATTTACATAAGTAGACCATAATTTTTCGAAAACGAGCACTGTTTATAGAAGTAAATTCGCCCATATTAAGAGAGGTGATGATTAACAAACTCAATACAAATCATGAAAGTTATTTTATTTTTTCAATTATTATTAGATTGATAGTAAATAGGAAAAACAGCTTTGCTTACGCGAGGAAATTCAGGAACTAAACTGTGAAACTGTACCAGAACTGCAGAATATCTTCTACCTTTTGCCAATGAATTTTGTTGTATTCAACATATTCAAGTAAATTTTTCACATTTTCGATGATAAAAGTCATCTAGTAATTTAATATAAATTAAATCTAAAAAGTACAAGAACATTACAAACTTAAGTTAAACAGGTTGCGCTATTGAAATAATTGAACAAATAGTCTGACGGCTCTCGCTCAGTTTTTTGTTTTTATTTCCAATAGATTATTTGTAATCTTCTGGTAAGTTGTTAAATACTAAAATAAAGCACAGTGCGAGACAAGCATGAGTGTGAGGAAATTGCGTGTTCTTCTGCTAAGTACATACTTTGGTAATCTAGATCTAATTACCAATAACTTCTAGTACGCTTTGACTTATACTTTAGTAGTGCCAATCATTTTACCATGACACATGACAATTTCTTTGTTGCTGTTGCTAATGCTATTGCTCAATGCTTTAACTGAATAACACAAATTTGAGACTAGACAGAAAAATTCACAGTTTCTATTTGAATGGGAAAACTATTACAATCGCCATTGAAATACTAATTTATTCAAGTTTTTGGTGACTTAAATTAAATAATGTTTACAGTTTGCAGCTGCCCCGCGAGCAACTCGTTTCTCGATTGCCAACTCAAACTGAAGTGTGACAATGCGTAGCCCACTCAAACATGCCGTATCCTACAGATACAATTAACAACAATAACTCGACATGCTGACTGCTAATGTTGTTGCCGATGCAGCGGATCGGCAGCGGCATTGGCATCGCCATACAAATGCATTAGCAATAAAATATGTTGACTGTCAGAATGTTGGGCAGGCAAAAACCGCGTGACAGTTTTTCGGCATTTAGGGGCGGGCGGGCTAACAACCCCAATTAAACGCATCGTTGGCATCAATATGCGGCGGCTGCTGCTGCTGTTGCTACTGCATTGAGCGTTTAGAATCAGCATCATTTGTATGTATATGTTAGCCTGCTAAATATATGTGGCTGGGGTCATGGCGTGCCTGTGACCGAAGAGTTGCTTATTTTTTTTCTGCAAAAGGTGTTTGCTTAGCTGCAGAGCATGCTAACAACGAGCTACTTTGCAGCCATGACAGCAGAGTGGCATGCTATACACACCTTTACACACACACACACACTCACACACTCGCTGTGGCACTCAGTCTCGATGAGCGCAGCCATTCATTCAATGCTCGTTTATAACATAGCAGCAACAGCAGCAGCAGCTCGTCTCATCCATTGTCATCCATTTTAATGTACCTTCCGGTTTTCCTTTCATTGCGTTCTGTCTCTCTCTCTTCTCTATTTTTCTCTCTCTTTTTTGTACCCTACCCTCCACTTCGGCTTTGACTCGGACTCAGCTCGTGTTGTCAATTGACGGCCATGACAATTTGGGTTCCAGATTCGTTGCGCGGAAGTGATTTACCCAAAAACTGACTTTGTTCCAAGGAGTTTCGTATGAACGGAAGTGCCTCATTCAGCGCTCACCTTTTTGCGCAATCTTCTGCCCAGTTCTCGGCCCATTTGATATTGATTGATCTCGGGTTTGTTTAACAAGCCCCGTTCCCTAACACGGTCAGTTGCTGGCGTGATCTTTGTCGCCATCGGTCCCTTTGTCGCATTTCATTCATACTGTGCTATCTGTCGTTATTGCCAATTTGGGTTGGGCGTTACTTTTGCTACTCTCATTCAACTACTCATTCTTAGGGCTTTTGCTCTAATTTTCATGCTGTAACTGAGCAAATACAGCTGCACGACTCAATGTTCCCTCAGCAACACTCACACTTCAAATAGATCTACAATTATTAACTTTCTTAAGAAAATTGCCTTGGAACTTAAATACATAAAATATAATATATATATATGCAATTGTTTTTTATATACAATTTCGATAATTTAGATTTATGAAATGCTCAATCTTTAGTAAAACAAATGATTTATGAAGCACTTGATTATGAAAGAGTTTCAATCAGGGTCTTCTACACCAAATAAGTTTCCTAGTAAAAGTAGATAAAAGTAGATATTTGCAATATATACACGACTTGTTGCAGTAACACCGATTACTTGAGATTTTAAGGATTTTCCGATTGAACTAAATAAACTGTTATTATGTCGGTTTTGTGCAAGATCGAAGCATGTTTGTTTTACAATTTGTACTCTTTCTTCTTATGAGGCATCTCTTCAGTTTTAATTAAATGTCCGTTTGGCAAATGACATTAATCAGCTTAGGAGACTTTCACACAATTGTCATTATTGTAAGTAAAAAAAAAAGTTCCATTCGAAATGCAAAGCGGTTTGATGCGTTCGGCTTCGGCTTACAAAATTTAGATAAATTACTTCCTACTTTCAGATTGCCCCTTCCGCACAGAGCACGGCTAATGCCATTTCATGGGTTTTATTGAAAGGACATACGAATCGGAATCGGAATCGTAGACGGAATCGGAATCTGTATTTGAATCTGTCTCTAAATCGAGAAGCGGATGTTGTGTACTCCAAGCGAGAGCCTCACTTCGATTTCGAGTCAATGGATCGCTAAACGATTGAAGGCAGGCAGCGTCACACAAAGGGCGGGACAAGCTCATTGACTAATAAAAAAGAATACAAAAAAGAAAGAAGACAACAACAATAACAAGCTACACACTGTGTGCATTTGTGTATGTGTGTGTGTGTGTGTGTGTGTATCTACAGCTGCCAGCTATGAGCATCTAATTGTGAGTGCCACAGCCATAAAATAAACCCGAACTTGACAAATGGGTTTGTACCGTGTGTCCCACTGTGCCAGTGCCAGTTGGGTCAGTTTGTCAGTCTGTCAGTTTGTCGGCTTGTCATTCTGCCAGTTTGTCAGTCATGCATATTGCTGGCCAACTTCCTCTGCGCACTTCCTACTTCCTTCACAGCTTGAAACATTCACCAAACACACATTTGCAATTTATTTCAAATGCCAAACAATTTCAATTGCAATATTTTCATGAATGGCACAGCGGCCTTTCACACGCACACACGCACACACACACCTTGCCCATTTTTGTGGTGTTGTTTTTAGTTGTATCTTAGCTGTATCTGCGCATCCTTTATGCGTTTAATTGCTGCGTTTTGTCAGTCTCTGATTTGTGAAACATTTGAGTACAACTCCAATTGTGGGGTAGGAAGAGTTGCTTTTTCAGTTGGGCGTTTGCTCCCCGGTTGCATGTTGCAGTGCCCGTGACACTTCAGCCAATCACATGCTTCATTATAGGCCCATCAAATCGAAAATGAAAACCGGGTAGAGCTGGCGACCTCCGACCTGCGAAACGATATATGAGGCCTGAGTTGCCAGTAGATGCAAATTTCATGGTGTTATTTTCACATTCGCATGGCGCATGCGATGTTACCGATTCTGGAAACTGGTTGGCTGACTGACTGGCTGGCTGACTGACTGAATGACGGGCTGACTGGCTGACTGACAAACGGGCATTAAATGTCACAAAGTCACGCGTCGCGTCGCGTCGTGTCGAGTCAACTCGAAAGCTTTGCAACATTTTGTTAAATGTATCAATTTCTGATTTGTCGCAAACTGTCGCCGTTTGAGACCAACTTACTGCCAACATTTCTTTACGCTGACTCCCCACCAGCAACCCCCAACCCCAACACCCACACCCCCACAATGACATGTGGCACAGACAACAGCAGAACGGTAACAACAATGACAGACAGCTCCGGCAAGTGGACGCTTTGACGAAAGAAACAAAAAAAAAAAAGCAAAAAAACAGAAGAAAAAAAACTGAAAAAGCACTGAAATAAAATGGTTCGCGGGTGACAGTTCAGGCAACAACAAAGAGTTGGCTAAAAGCAAACGCGACCAGGGCTGTCGAGTGCATCCAACTGATATCAGTGTGTGTCTTTATTATTAAATCCAAATTGCGCGCTGTTTCACAACTCTTATCTTAAGCAAAATGATCAAAAAAAAGTTTGTCTTAAGTGCATTAGTTTTGCACGCTTTCATTTTTTAACCCTCGACAACTCTGCTCTGCTTGCCAAAATAATCAAATATGCAGCAAAGAAGCGCGACTTAACGTTAATATTTACTTCCAAAAGAAAAAATGAAAAGGACAAAAAAAAGCAACTCAAATTATCCCGCGTAGGGGGCGTATTAAACGCATTGAAAACATGCAACATGCAACATGCCACACTTGCGTACCCTACAATCCAAACGGCGTTGCCTTGTATTTTTTATTTAATAGCAGAAATTGTTATCATAAATTTATATATTAAATATGCTAAGTTGAAATATCTTTTCTCCTTTCTTAAGATGCATTAAAGTATTTCAGAAGTTTTCAGCTTTGAGAACATTAATAACCAATACAAAAGTCATTTAATATATTGAATTTTTCCAAAATGCAATTGAAACATTTTTATAATACTCCTTAAAGATGCTCCAATGCAATCCAGCAGAATTTCCTAAGATCTAACCTATTGTTGCCCATGGTTATTTATTTGAAATGATTTGCGATGATATTTAGAGCATTCAAAGTTCTTGACAGCCAGTCAGGCAACGTTTTAAATACGGGCTGACTATTCGTGTGTGCTTTGTTTACTTCCTGGCTCATCCGACGGCAACAACGACGACATCAACATGTGCACACATTCCCAGGCATTTGAAGCTTACGATTTTTTGAGTACGTTCAACTTGACTGGCTGCGTTTCCGAATTGCGTTTAGTAACGCTTCTCTTTGACTCTGTTTTTTTTTCTATTTTTTTTTGTTTCTTTTTTTTTTTGGGTATTTTTGTTTTATTAATAAAAATAGTATCATCAAATAAAATTATGTTTTCGAACTTCATATTTCAGGGCGCCAGACAAGTGCATAGCGTGTCCTGTTCTACTCCAGAATACAAGTGCGCAGAATGCCAAAGGGGCAAAAAAAAAGGCTAACTGGTTTTATATTTATTTATTTTTGCTTTTTTTTTTATTTTGTTTTTTTTTTTTGTATCGGATATATGTTTGACTGAGCAGTGTGAGAAGTATTTGCATTAGGCACTAAAGTGTTTAAATCTGCTTGTGTAAGCAACAAACTCTAGTAAGCAAACAGTTTGTGGCTAACATGCAGTTAGCCCATATACAAATATACAAATTATTTCATGTTACACAAAGCAACAGTTTCTCAAAAGATACTTTCTTAATTAAGATTACGTTTGGATTTAAAAGTGCACAATGGTGCACAAAATTGCGAAAGATGCTGCAGAACAACCTGTGTCCTGGGACAAAAAATGGAGTGAAGAAATCTAATATAAAAACATGCTAAATGCAACCTGTGGCTGGGGAATATCCCAAACAACTACCGACCAGGTTCAGCTTAACCAAAAACATCAATGAAAGCGAACAGCAACAAAAGGCGTTAAATAAAAATAGAATTGCTTTTATTTGGCAAACAGTATTATCCGAGATTAGCCGAGGGTTCGATGCAACGATTATGGGCAAACCCAATTAAAGTAAAATTTGTGAAACTCTCAACCAACTCGCACTCGCTTGTTGGCTGCGTGTGTGTGTGTGTGAGTGTGTGTGATTTTCCAGACGATTTCACTAAACATGTGTTTTGGTTTTCAAATTGCAGCCGTAAAAACCCTGCCACGTCGTGCCAAAAATGCAAAAGGTGACAAAGTGGAAATAATGCTCATTGTTGAGCGCAGCCCTCACTGCTGCTGAGACACCTTTTGCCACGGACTTATCACACATGCCCAACTAGCCAGCCAGCCAGTCAGTCGGCCGACCAGTCTCTGCCAGTCTGTGGTTGTAGTCAGTCAGCTGGCCAGCGATCCTGGCCAGTCCCATTGAGCATGCCGATCGCTGCAATCGTCACAATGCCGTAACATTGGCTTAGCCCAGCGACGACAATCAGGGGCTTAAAACGGACCGATATGCGATCTGTGTAGTTAAGTAGTAGTCGACACTGGGCAGCAGCACAATTTCATTATGTTGTGCCAATCCATAGTAATACGTGTGCCTCTCTCTCTCTCTCTGTCTCTTTCTCTCTATCTTTCTCTCTCTCTCTTTCTTTTTCTTTCTTTCGTGTTTTCTTTACTGATTTAAAATCAAATTGTTTTTAATTGTCGCTACGATTTCTTGGAAATATTTTGACAGTTTTCACAGTCTTTAGCTAAACGCTTCACATATGATTTATTTTTTTATATCATATTTCTATATATGTATATACATATATATATATATGTATATTATTTAAGACAACCGTAATAAATTTAAGCAATCGCTTAATATTGTCACTCAGCCTAAAATTGCTTGACTGGAATTGCATTAGTTGATCGATTATTTTGATATACAAATGTTTATAAAATTCTTGCAAAGGGGCATAAGGGGGTCTCAAATGTATTGCCGTCGGTAGTTTTTTGGGTGGGCACTTATTGACCCTCGAGTCGTAAGACGCAGCTAATATTTTTATTATTATTACTATTATCCGTCCATTACATGACGTTATGAATAGGACTGGGAGTTGAAATGGCGCTGAGCCAATTTGTTTAGGTACTCACTCGTAGACGTGTTGCTTGTATTCATAATCCGGCTGCATGCAATAATCCTGTTGATATACATTATTTGTATAATAGCCGCAATCCTCAAAGTAACCGCAATTCGGATTATAATTGCTCATAATTAAAACTGTTCACTCTGTTGCTGTTTGCGTGTTTTGCAAGTTGGCCAAGGGACCGAGAAAGCCAAAACAACAATCAACCGAAATTATTATAAAAAAAAAATTAAACAAAAATAATATTTATATGTGGATGTATATGTTAAAATATATATAGGCTCTTTCCATATATATATAAATTCCTGGCACTTGACACTTGACACTTGACACTTGGCAATGGACGGGTGAGTTGTGGGCGGTGGTTGCTCAATTGCACATTGCAATTATTTGCACGATTCGTTGTTGCCGGATCGGTTTTTAATGCGCGATCGCTTTATAATTTGTGTACAAATATAATAGCTAATAACAAATAGCGAGCAACGAGGAATGAACAACAATTAATTGGTCACGATTTAGGCCCGTCGCGGCCCGTCACAACTTCTTTGATTTATTATTGTATTTAATTCGAATATTAATTCATTTATGGCAACTGCTTTTATTGCCAATGCATGCAATTTGGGATTATTATTTCGTTCTGATGGCTCTATCGGCTCCACTTAACGGCTAACGGTAGCAACGGTTATTCGCGGTGTGGCTCGTTACATTTTCTAAGTGGTGCCGGAGTGTTATTGGTTGTATCGAGCGGTGCGCGCGCCTTTGACTGTCGTTTGCGATTTCAGTAAGCCATAAAAATGCCATCGGCGATCAAGCGAGCGAGCGAGCGGCTGCGGTCCACATTTACGCACTCGCTGATATGGCGACAACGGTGACTAACTAGGCTAAAACAAGCCACCAAAATGCATAGGCGCATGCGCTCTCTCTCTCTCTCTCTCTGTCTCTCTCGCTCGCTCGTTCTGCCTATCTGTGTATCTCACTCGTTCTCTTGCTCTCGCTCGTGATTACAACGATAAGCGATCGGCAATCAGCGATCAACGATCAGCGATCAGCATTCGGCGATCAGCATTGGGCGAGTAATTAAACGGATATGCAACGTTTTCGGCGATGCGTTTCGAGGCTCTGCGTCAAATGGATTCAACTGACACTGACAAACTGGGGGCCAGACACGTCGCCTGCGCCTCACTTGACGTTGATCCACAGACGAACCCAAATACACACACACACACACACGGACACACACACACAGACAGAGCTTTGCAGAGAGCGCAGAAGTGGCGCAACGTTCGACACTTTAAATGCTACAACAATCACTTATTAAAGTCAAATAGGTATTAAACAAAAATGTAAAAAAAAGAAAACTGAGTTAAACAAATATAAATAAGGTACACAAGAACATCGACGACCAGCGCATGTCGATAATGTATCACTGTATGTGTGTGTGTGGTGCAGATATCGCTGACTTGAATATATGAATACGAATTCGAATATACTCGCGCTTATGAATATGTGGACGCACTGTCACACATACAGATACAGCCACAGACACAGACACAGGCAAAGATACCAGCAACGATTGCTGTTGATTCCAAATCATGGTTTTTGCTTATATTTGTTCTTGTACCCTTTTTACCCATTGGCTGGTCTTTATTTGTAGCTGCAGCCGCCGCTGCTTTGTCACAGTGACATGAAATTGTCCATTTGTTAATTAATGTCTTAATATATAAATAAATTAAGTAATTTGTCTTTAGCTTATATGTTGATTGCCTTCATTTATTTAAATATAACCACTCATGTTTCACGGGAAATAAATAATATTATTAAATAATAATATTAAATAATATATATATAAGTTATAAATAATACATATTTAAGTAATACATTTATTTAAAGTAAACAATTTTAATTTTTTTTCTTATCATTTTAATTGCTGTTGGGGTCTGTTATTTTTTTGTTATCATACAGAAATACACACAGAAAAAAACGTCCTGAATTTTTTGAAAATCGCCATAGTTTTGGCGGCAAGGTTAATTCACCATATTATTCAGAATGTATATTTCTTTAGCGGATATTGTTGCTTACATTGCTACTACTAAAAAAATGCCTTTTAAATTTAAGAATAAGCCTAGAAACTTTTAAGGCACAGAACATTTCTTCAGTTAATAGGGCGATTTTCTCAGTGTATATACTATCTTATATTTAATCTCTTTGTATGGCTACAAATACCACTGTAAGTGTAAAATCAATCCGTCAGTAGCCCTCCCCGCTGCCTGTACACGGTCAGATTTGCCCCAGCCGAATGCAATGAAAAAAAAGAAATAATAATGCCAAACAATATTATTATGATGACGATTATGTGGCGCATATGTTTATTGACAAACAAGAACCGGCGATGCCTGAGCCGTGCTACATATATATATATGTATATGCTACTAAAACTGCCGGCCGTACCGGAGTGCAATTGCCACTGCTGAAGGGTTGCTGCTGCTATTGCTGCTGCTCTACCACAGTGTCACACTTACAACAACTTTATTTGTACACGACTCGTCGCGATATCAGTTGTGATACGGTCGCTGTGATAGTGCCCCATACAAGCTGAAACAACCTACATATGGGCCCCGGCCTGGACTGGCACAGTAGGCACCTATGCGGTGCCCATGTGGTAGTCGCAGTTGTTTGCCTCTTCTTGTTGCTGTCATATCGGTGGGCATTAAAAGCATTCTGATATGTGTGTGCTGACGATCAGCAGTTGATTATGATTTAGCTCCACTGAACTCAAACACTAAGCTATTTGTGGCTGCTCTCGACTGCAGTTCGGTGTGTGGTGCAGCTTATCGGGCCCTACCAACGGTAGCCCTGTTTTCATATATCATATTCAGTTAGCGCTGCAGCAATACAAACACAATCTCTGGTTGTTATCGCCTGCTGCACACTCACATACACACACAGATATATGTACATACATATGTAGCATGTTCGGCCCCCAAAAGCAGGCAACTGCCCTACCAAAGAGTGCTCACTCTTGCCATCCCAGTCGCACTGCAACCAGCATTGAGTGTTGCGCTTATCTGATGCCAATTCAATACTTTGGCTACTTATCGCCAAATTGCCTATGGCTGGCCCATTCTTACGCTCTTGGCCAGCTTCAAGCCTTTTCTAATGGCCAATTCGCGACTCATGCATACAAATGATTGAATGACCCTTCAGCAACTCGAGTTGACCTCGCCTTGGCATATGTATTTGCAAATATAAATATGTTGTAATATGCAAAAGTTGGTTGTTGGAGTTCGATTCGCTTTGGGCGGCTTATCAGCTCAGCCTGCTCAGTGTTCAATAGTTTTTGAAGTGCATTTCAAAGTTGTTCTGCCAGAACCACTATCTACTATCCGTATACCAGTATCTGTATCAGTTTCTGTTTCTGTTTCTGTTCCTTTTTGTGTTACTACATTGTGTGCACATTCTGTAAGTGCATTATTTGTTAGTTGTCATGTAGACGACGGTGGCCACTTCGAACACGAAATGCACTTTGGAAAGTTTGTAGACCAACCAATCAACAAAAGCAAAAAAAATTAAAAAAAAAAAAACAAATTGAGTTTGCTTGACTAGCAGATGCCCTGCTAGTCCTGCTTTTTGAAGAATTGCAATGTCACACTGTCATTTCAGCTGAAGATATTCGAATGCGAATACATTTGAAAATCGATTTGATCTAATCGTTGACTTACTTACTTCAACATATTGACGGTGATTGACAGTTTAATTAAAATAAGAAAACATTTAGTTAATTTAAGCTATCACTTTCATTTACTTCTTTTATTGAAATTAAACCGTTGAATGAATATTATCTGATGCAAGTTGGAGTACTCTCAAGCCGAGCGAGCCTGAGTAGGACATACTCTGTGCTCATTGATAATCCAGCAAACCAATAAAATATCTCAATAATAAATTATATATAATATATCTGTCGATCTGACGCCGTTGTTCAACTGTAAATAAGCATCAATTTCATTCTTAGAAGTCACAAAAAATGTTTGGATAATTTTACTCAAAAAACAAATTATAATTTGCTTAAATTATTTATTAATTAAATCGATATCAATTGCCATGATTGTCGATTAGATTGATTTTGCTTCTGAAAAATGTTATTTGATGCAAAATAAATTATTTCGCAATAAGTTAAGGAAACAAGTATACATATATCAACATTAGCAGCCTAATAACAAACTAAAATAGTAGCCAGCTGCATCAAGTAAGAAGCATGCGGAGAAAGAAGTTAAACACAGCTCGAAAAAGTTCTCAGATATATCTTTGACAATAGAAAAACGGATTTAATAAAAACAGATGCCAAACACAAATACACATCGATAATTATTACGTGTGTGTTGAGCAAAGAAAAGCTCTCAATTATTATTGCCCTCACAGCATGCGAAAGCCAAAAAGTTCGCTTTGTGTACATGTGAAAGCTCGAGCGAAAGCTTGCACAATGTGTATATGGCTTGACCAGCATTGTTTGACTTTGTGTGGGAAATCAGCATGCGATTTGATGGAGAATACCCTTTGCAAATGCATACAAATAAATCAATTAACACGCTGCACTTTCAACTCAGAGGCGTGATTTTTATCTGTGGCTATGCCGTGTTCCACATTGTTGCCACACATCGATCATTTGTGTGTTTACCTGTAGTAGGCGGGCCAAACAACTATCCAATGGTTGCTGCGCTAGACTCCGTTTGTCGTTTGACTCATATATCAAAATGTACGTCAATTTTCATGCTTTGGACACTTGATAGAGTGAAGTGCTTTACATTGATTTCACGTATACCCCGTTCACTCTCGAGTGATTTATTGTAAAGGCTTGTTCGTGCACTCAAAGCTGAAACTCATAATGAGCACACATCATAATAAACCTAAGCACTGCGTCATACAAATCAAACTATTAAGTGGACAGCACACATCTACCTCCATCTCCATCTCTATATATATATACATATATATATATATACATATATATATATATACATATATATACATATATATATATATATCACTCACTCTACTCTTCCTTCTAGTCCCTTCCGCTCTAGCCAGATAGTAGTTACGCCAATTTCAGTATTGGCTTGTGGTCAGCCCGGGCTGTGGCGGACACCTTTGAAGGACGCTCAAGTGCGGTCGAGGGCCACTTGAAACATTCCATATGTCTGCCCAGCTACATTCCAAGTGTCCAAGTCCGCAGAGACAAAGTCATAGCAAAGAGATAACCCGATACCAACTGATTATTGAAGCGGCAATTACAATTGAGAGAAGTTGATTACAAATATTGCATTGATTGATATATACATATATACATATATGACTTGAAAGCCAAATTTATGTATACATACATATATTGCTTAACTTTGTATATTTTCCTTTTGAGCTCCACTCTTCAAATGTTAATCTAATCGAAAATCAATTTATATAACTGATTTCGTCATCATCATAGCTCAGCTGGCTTTCTACTATATGATACACGATATAAACTAGAAACTCATTATTCTATGATCTAAATGTGAATCGCGAATCTCGTTGGCGAAATAATATGTAAGTTTAAATTTGGGTAATTGATATAAGAGCGATAAGTCTATCGCATAATCAAGAAAAGGATTGCAAAATGATTTTGATTTATAAGGCGCCTGCAGTGTTGCCGTCTAATTACTCCACCAGGCCACAGAGTATAAAAGTGGTTTTCAAACAGATAGTCGAGTGAGAAAAACACAAGTCTCACCAGTGCCAGATAGAACAAGATGGAGACGAAGAGAGAGAGAGAGAGAGAGAGAGAGTTGGAGGGAGACAGAGTGATATTGAGAAAGAATGAGATATGTATAAATTGAGAGAGATATTGAGAAAATGTGGAGAGAGAGATTTGGGCAATGAGTAACGCATTTGAAATTTTGTTTTTCTGTTATTTTATTTTATTTATGCAAAATATTTCGAAAAGAACACAAAAATTTTAAATTAAATAATATGATTATACAATGAAAATTGTTTTGTTTGCCATTTAGTTTTTTTTTTTATTTGGTTTTGATCGCTTACGTTTTATGTTTGGTTTTTGCATTTTGTTTTTTTTTTTGTTTTTTTTTTTTTGTGAAACATTTTACATTTGTTATGCATAATTTGTCATGGCTTTTGTGTTTTCTTTCCCATTTTGCAATTTTTTCATTCACTTGCTGCACTTGAAAAGGTTTGCATTCATTATTTTCGCATTGTGTGTATTGAAAAGTGCATTCTTCGAAATTCCAAATTCAAATTCAAATTCAAAATCGCAATTACATTTCTCAGCTTCATGGCTCAATGTTTACATTTTCCACTTTAATAATAATATATATAGCGTACAATTATTGTTGCAATTACAATTGTCTTGAGTACATTTAATATTTAAATTGTTTACGTTTTCATTTCGAACCTATGCAAAAATCATAGTTGACAAAAAGAATTAAACATTTGTTTCATGTTTTACTTTATGATGAGACTACGACAAAAACACATGCGACTTATTACACGTTTTCTTATATTTGTGTGTTGTTCATTTTTTTTTTCGTTTTTTTTTTTTTTTTGATTTATTTTCTTGCAATTTGTTAAAGTTTGCATTTAAATTTTGTGTAAAGTTTTCTTTTATGATATTTATGTTTAATTTTATTTACGCAGGACGGGGTTTATTTCTTACACATTTGCATTTTTGCTTTCATTTTTCTCTTCTCTTAATCATTTTGCTTCACTAAGTGTAAATATCAATTTTTTTTTTTTCATTTTTTGTTTTTTTTTTTTTTACTTTATATATATATATGTATATATTTTGTCATTTTTATATAATAATGAATAAATTAAAAAATATTCAAGCTTTGACTAGATAGATTTTTTATTTACTTTTGTGTTTGTGTGTTTTGAAATATATATTTGTTGTTGTTTTAATACTCTAATGCCATGTGTGTATGTGTATGTGCGCGTATCTGTGTGTGGGTGTAAGTGTGAGCATGTGTGGGTGTGGGTGTGGGTGTACCAGTGCAGCATTCAGGATTTTCGACTCCGTTCGACATTTGCTATCGGTTGGTTCGATGCCTTCGCTTTTTGGGGGGATTGAATATGATATATCGTATATGATTACGTATAGCGAAAAATAAATAACTAAAAGTAAATAAATACAAAAAAAAAAAAAACAAATTCTTGTTTAGTGATTATTTTGGTTTGCTTGGAGCCTAGGAAAGCTTTACTATATGCCTTAAAGCATTGTTTAAAGTTTGCGCAGTTAGTTTGAGAGGTTACGAAATACATATGTGTGTCACAGCAATATCTTTGGGGTGGTAGAGGCCTGAGAATGCAACTAAATCGAGACAGGAGAGAAGACAAATCCAATATACGAAAATAGAATTGAATCTATTGAATCAACTTGAATATCAACATCAAATGCCAGTTTATGTTATATGCCCATTTAAATTTGTTGCCTTTCATCTGCTTTTCCCATTTTTTGTTTTTTTTTTTGCTATATATATATATATATATATATGCATATATATTTCGTATTCATTCACGTATATATAAGTACATATATATTTATTTATTCGTACAAGGTATACAAATAAATGTACAAATTTTGGTTGTTAGCAAAAAATTTACTACAAATTACATTTATATAAATTGGAACGGGTTGTGTTTGTATGAGTATATGTAACTGTGTGAATACGTGTATGAGTTTGTTTGTGTGTGTATGTGTGTGTGTGTGTTTCTATTAAATAACAGATCGCTTCGAATCAAGCATTTTTCATACACTTGTTCAATGTTTGCCAAGCAATTGAGCTGAAAAATTAAACTAGCCATTTCAATCGGTTTATCTGTATCCGTCTGTCTGACTGTCTGTTCCAGCGTCAATTGTTTTGATTCAGTCTGTCTGTCTATCTGTCTCTCTGTCCATCTGTCGTATGCAGCTTTTCTCCATATTTACTTAAATTGTTTTGATGGCGTTTTGCAACTGACTTCAAGTACAAAGTGATGAACAACTTGGGCGAACCCTGAATGTGAATGTGAGTGTAGCATGAGTGTACTCATACGAGTATTCGCTTGTGTTGTTGACTGAGTAGTAGTTCACTGTGCAAATACTTGTCTAAATAATTTCAGTTCAATGATTTATCTAATTTGACAAAATCATTTGATATGAACAAATACAATCAATTTTAAATTCTTGCTGCATACTCACAGGGCGTGTGTGTGTGTCTGTATATGTGTGTGTATGTGTGTGTATATGTGTGTGTTAGCTGGCTTATGACTGCGTTAAGTGTTGGAACGAACAGAAACCAGTTACAAAAATCTTGAGAAAATGTTCTAAAAGAGCTTTAGCAATTAGCATTGCATTGGTTTTGCATTTGTTTTTTGCATTTGTTGCTTAGGTTGCTGTTTGCTAATTTTATTTAGTTGCCTTACTAGCCGAGTTTCATTACTTTTAATTATTTGCTTTTTTTTGTTTTGGGTGTTGTGTATAGATACATAAATACATTTATGGACATTTTTGCGTTTGCGTTTTTTGCGTTATTCATTTTATATTTTGCTTATGCTTTTTCTTTAAATATATTGTATATATTGTATATATTGTATATATTATATATATATATATATATATATATATATTTATATATGTGTATATATAGATGTATATATATATATATATATGTATACATAATTTGTTTGGTTTTGCGTTTCCTTGCCATATATAGCTGCATATAATGTTAAATGCATACATATATATATATATATATATATTCTCACATATGCATATATAATCATGTATACATATACATATATATTTAAATATATATATGTATATATATATATATATGTATATATATATATACATTTATACATTCATGTTTATATAGAGATTAGTACGCGTAGGTAGCTCTTAGGTTCACATGTGTCTGTGTCGCTCTTTTCTGTCAGTGTGTGTTGGTGTGTGTATGTGTGCTTAACTGTTTGCTTACGTATTTGCTTACGTTTTTTGCTTAATGCATTTAAATTTTTAGCAACTACTGCGTGCAGCGCATTTTGTTTTTTATTTTATTTGCCTTGCTCAATAATTGTATTGTTTTCTTGAGCGCTGCAAAGTATGCAACGCTTTTAATGCATGTGTGTGGGCTTGGGTGTGTGAGTGTGTGTTCACAATTTATTGACTAGGAATATATATATATATATATATATATATATATATACATATATATAAATATATTTATATGTATAAATATGTATATATATATTTATATATATATATATATTTGTTTACTTTATTTGCTGCTGCCCAAATGTTGCATAATATTTTGAATGCTGCATGTTGCGCTGTATGTTTGTGGGTGTTTTGCCATTTGCATTAATTTTAATAGAGTTGTCATTACATTTAAATTGTTTGCTTTCAATTTTCAGCTGCTTTTTAGCTTCTTAATACTTTTCTAAACAAGAACAACGCAGTACGAAATGAAAAAATTCTGTTGACTTTTAGTTTCTCTTAAATTTCATTTTTAGCAAAAATTTGTTTCTCACTTATTGTATGTGCTTGTGTGTGTGTGTATATGTATGAATGCATGTGTGTGTGTTACAAATGAAGGGCATTCCCCATTTTTGCTTTGGTTTAGATGTCTTGCACGGTTTCTTGATACTTTTACATTTGATTGAAGCATTTTTCATTTTTCTTACGTTCAGAGTGTGAGAAAAAGGGAGAACTAGAGAGAGATGTTTGTTTTTGTTAATGTTTTATTGCATTTTGTTAAACATTTAAATACTTAAATTTAATTGCTTGCTTTATATTCTTGCCATTTTTTTGTTTTTTTTGGTTTCTTTGTTTAATTTAATATATAGATGCATTACATTTCACGTACGTTGCGGAACTGCGCTCCTTTTGACGAAAAAAAATCTTTTTGTTTTTAGTTTTGTTTATGTTAATTTCATTTACTTTTCTCATTTGTTTAATTATTATTATTTTTTAATTTTGTTATTGATGTGCCATGCTTTTTGCTGATTGTTGTTGCCTTTGCTTAGGTGCATGCATTTGTTGTTCTTGTTTTCATGTTCTTATTATTCTCGTGTTGCTCTTAGTTATTTACTCTTTCACTTCGAAATATTTGTAGGTAGGATTCTCGTACCCATTTATTTGCATATTGGGAACAATTTTCTCCTCTTGTACGATGGGTTGATGTGTGGTCATATTCTGTTGGGTGTGAGAACAAGAGAAACATACATTATTAAACATGTAACTTCAAGAAAATTGTGCAACAAAGAGAGAGAGAGAGAGAGATAGAAATACTTTTATTTGGACAGTCTGATTAAAATATGCATTTGTCCTCAAAATTTCAGAAGCAGCTGGATTAAAATGATTTTTATTTTTAATTTTTATTTGAAGTATTAATGATGATATAAACTATAAACTCATCAGTCAAACTACTCTCGCGATTACTTTAATTCTCTGTCCAACAATTAGTGATATTATTTAGATGCAACCTAGATCGAAACCTTCCTTCATCTTCATGCAACTTCTCACTTTGTGTGCAACAAAAATGAAACATAAAATGTGTGTTTTTGTTATGGGATTTGGAGTTGTACCTGATCCACTTCAATGAAGCCCTGCGCGTGCGGCGAGCGCGATGTTCGCCACTTGGCAACGGCCACGCCCACAAAAACGGCTGCCATTAGGGCGATGCCGGCGAACGAGAGAGTGAAGTAAACGTTGCGTCCCTCCTTGGCCGCGTGCGCATGCGCAAATTCGCGACGCAGCGAGAAGCTCTGTAATGAGAACGAGAGAAAGAGGAAGAGGATAGACTTTAGACTTTAGATGCAACACGAGAGGGGGGTGGATGCCACAGCTCAAATACCGATTCGCGGTGGCCCAGGTCATGGGTCATGAAGTGCTGCACCTGCGGTTCAGCCTCCTGGTGGGCAACTGCGGCGGCCACATCCTCCACCGCACGCTGCACAGCATCATCATCTACCGTTGGCAGCACGGTCTGCACTTTGGTGCTGAGAGACAGAGAGAGAGAGAGTTGTAAGTTATGCAGCCAAGTTGAGATAATCATGCAACTAACCTGACCGTGGCATCGGCATACTCGGCATCAATTAGCTCCTTCTCGCTCTTTGTTGTATCGAGTCGGAGATTGGGCACAGTAACCAGTTCACCATTGCCATTGCCACTGCCACCCTTTGGATCCTTGCTCTTGTCGAGCAACTCTTGCTGCTGCTGCTGGGCCTGCTGCTGTTGGGATAGCTGCTGCTGCTGTTGCTCGGCCGCCTGCGACTTGAGCATGTCATCGACCTTCTTGGCCTCCATGCGCAGCTTCTCCTCGCGCAGTTTCTCGCGCTCAGCGGCACGTTGCTCCTTGCGCTGCTTCTCGGCGAGACGGAGACGCTCCTTTTCGGCGACCTTGCGCTCAATCTCAATGCGATACTTGTCCAGGATGCCGGCCTCTGCTTCCTCGCTCATGCCCAGCGATGAGCCGGGTATGTCATCCTTGCTGCGCAACGCCAAAATGTAATCGTTCATCAGCTGTGCAATCTTGGCGGACAATTCCGGATAGCGCTTGAGCATGGTCATCGATTGGTTAACGGCACGATCGATATCAATTAGGCGCTCCAGCGTGCGTGGTCGCTCTGATGCCGCTGCCTCGAGACCGCCCGGTCCGCCCGAATTCAGCAGATGGCGATAGTGGGCCAGGGCATGAGCCCGATCCTTATGCAGTGCACGCAGCAGCTTCTGCAGACACTTCTCCACATGATGTGCCTGCAATTGACCGCATTCAGTATCAATGATGCCACTTGAACTTAAAGGGAGCTGCACACATTAAGCTGTGTTTGTGACTAGATTCTACACACATCAGAATAAGCCCCTTTCCCAACCAGTTGTTCACTTGGAGAGATTGGTAAGATTCTACAGAGGATTATATTTAATTTTAACTGCATTGCACTTGAACTTTAGCAATTTAATTTAATTTTATATAGTTTAAATGAATAATTTAATTTTAATTAACGCCTCTATATATGTATATATGTATACATATATATATCCGATTTTTTATTTGCTTTCAATTTAACTTACAGTTGAGCCAAGAACTTAACTCTTTTGACGAGTCTCATCTTTTCAACTGAACATTCACAATTCATCCATTCATAATCGGAAACATGGAAACAGGCATTTAGGAATAACGGAGAGCTGTGGCTATAGGCAGTCGATCAGCTTTATATATGTATATACATGACTTCACTAATATATAGACAAAAGTGATATTTAGTTAAGAATTTGGGGCGTGGACGTGGCAAATGATTGGGTCAGTCAATTGGTCAACTGGTTGCTTGGTGAAATTGGTCGCTTTGTCAATTGGTCAATTGGTCAATTGGTCAACTGGTCGCTTGGTCAATTGGTCAGTTGGCCACTGGGTTGCCTGGTCAGATGCGGTTACTCACATTCGGTGGCTGCTCCGTTAGGGCCTGGGTGTAGCAGGTCATGGCCTCACGCTTGCGCTGATTGATGTGGGCGAGGACGCGCTGCTGGTGCATGGCCGCCAGTTGGTGCTTCTCGGCGTTGCCTTCTTCCTCGAGTGCCTGAACAGAAGTCTAAAATTACATTCCCATTTAAAGAAGTATTGCACACCAAGAGAGAAAGATTATCAGCATGAAGTTGGATTTTGATACTTTGGTTTGTTTGATCTATCGATAGTAAGATCGATTTCGAATTCGATTGCAATTGAGTTTCTTTTGTTTTTTTTTTTTTTGATTATAAAGTACAGTTACGTTTGGCTAAATTGTGAAATTTCATGGCTATAACTTGCAGTTGTCGTTAGTTAAGTAAAGTGTCTGTGTGTATTTATATATAGCAGTATATGTGTACTGGATTGGGAGCGTCATGTACAAGGGATCGGGAACGGTATTGTAGCTCATTTAATAATTGCGACATACATTTCACAGTGCTGTGATTGATTTCGTGAATTTCCAATTAATAGAATGAAAAATATGTTCGATAATGTTCGATTCTGCGAATGGGTTTCATTTAAGATAAATGTCTGTTGTGTTATCTACATCGATGACTAAATCCATTAAGATCAGCGAGCTGGGACTGAGTTGGAGTTTAGTTCTGAAGATGAGGCATGAGCATTAATACATGTGTAAATGTATAATATAATTGTGTATTATATAAGCGATTCATTCCTTGATATTAATATATGTTTCTGGTTTTCTTATGCAGTAAGGCAAACATCATTTTTGATTGATCAACATTAAAGCGGAGCTCTGTGTGTTGTTGTGTGTTAGTTAGAGTGAGAGGGCAAATGTCATTCATGAGTTAGTTGGGTTTGGTTTTGGTATTGGTTTGGTTAACGTTAGTTGATTGTTGGACAGAAATGAAAATGCGTCGAAAACTAAAGGGAAATACGATCGAGTACATTATAAAGCCAATCAGTTGAACTACGAAAGCACTTTGAACTATAATAACTGAATTTCAGTGTAATTACTGTTTGTTTGCTGTACTTGGTAAATGAGTGACTCATAAATCATTATGCTTGTTATTGTTACCGTTATTATTGTTATTGTTATTGTTATTATTATTATTATTATTATAATTATTATGATTACAATCTGATGCCTCTTTCGCTCCCATTTGCCATACATGGATACACAAAGAGAAAAAATCACAGCTACGTCTACACATACAGAGACAGACACAAATACATATACACACATATATATATATATATGTGTGTATATATATATATATATATATACTACAATCGTCAAGTAGAGAGCTACAGGTGCATTGATAATGTGCTTTGAACTTAGGCAAATGAAAAGACGAGACTAATTATAATGAGAATGATATCGAAATTGATAGAAATATAAATGGAAATATAGATGGAAATATAGATGGAAATATATAAATGAAAATAATTGTAATTTTCACTAAGTACGTTTTAAATACATAAGCTACTTAAGTGGGTGGGGGAGTTGGGCCAAGGCATTGGTGTTGCACGTTGCTCGTTGCTCAACTGCTCCCCCACCCCTTGTCAAAATACAGACGCAGACAGACGCACACGCACACACACACACACCTAAGTAGGTACATATGTGTAAGTTCAGTATATAATAAGATTATAGTGAGTTGGTGCGTAAGATAGAGATAGAGATAGAGATAGAGAGAGAAAGAGAGATAGCCAGAAATAAGACAGACAATACAACTTTGAGAGGGGTTTGGATTGATTTTGGTTTCTTTCGGATGGGTGTGGATGGGGGGCGGGGCGGGTGTGGGCATGTGGAGGACAAACCTGGAAGCGTGCCGTCATGCGCTGCTTGAAACTCTGAGCTGCCTTTGGATCGGCTAGTCGCATGTCCTGGTACTTCTCCTCCAGATCGGACCAGTCCTTCATCACCCGTGTGACCTTCTCGCGATGCGATTCCTCAAGGCGCTGTTGGGCTTCCTTTGTTTAGAATACGTTTTGTTTTTTGTTTGATAAATAAACCTGCGCCCTCAACGTAAACACTTACTTTCTGACTTACTTTGTAGCTCTGGTGCTCGTAGTGCGGATCAAAATGCGTGAAGTACGGATCCGAGGTGGGTTGTGCCGTCGATGGTGGTGCGCCCACAGCCACGCCCGCATTTGCTGCAGCAGTGGCAGCAGCAGCAGCAGCAGCCGCAGCAGCAGCAGCTGCCGATAATTGTGGGGTGCCAGTTGAGACTTCGGGCTTGAATGCAATCGGTTTGCTGCCCACCTGCTCGGTTAGGCTGGCGGGCGATGAGAACATGGAAATGACGGGCGACTTGATTGACGTTGGTGGCTTGGCACCACTGGAGCTGCCATTGGGATCCCAGGCATCGGCAATGCCGGCCACATCGCTGTCCGAGCCGGCGCCATCCTCCTCGTAGTTGTCGCTGTCCTCACCACTCTCGTACTCGGCATTGATGTCATCCAAGGCGCTACTGTTGGCATCGCTGGCAGCGGCACCAGTGGCCCCCACAGCGGCTGCCTCATCGGCTACCATTTCGTCCTCCTCATCATCGGCCATTAGGTCATCCTCATCGTCGAGCTCATCGTCATTGGCATCCTTCGAGTAGTTGGAATCATTGCTGTCATCATCGTCATTCACGCTCAGCTCCTCGTTGGCGCTGTTCAGCTGCGCTGGTGGCATCACCGGAATATCGGTCTTCTTCACACGTATCTCATCGGCTGCAAGTGGCAAGAAAGTCCAAAGTGGCAATAATAAAAATAGTTTCAGTTTAAATTTGCATTTCGATGCTGAATAAATCTGTGAGCTGAATCTATATTGAGAGAATGTGCAAAGGCTTCATTAAATACCAAAATAAATAGATATTAAATCAATAATATAAATACCAATTTAATTGGTTTTCTTTTTATGCAAAATCAACAAATACTAATTTAATTGTTTATTTGGTTTTAAAAACGATATGCATTTAAAAAAAGAACTCTGCAGTTGTGGTAAATGTAAATAATATTGGGAATTAATTGAACTGAATTATAGGATTAGTATTGGACAAATACCACAACTGAATTCGAATACAAATTGTCACTGAGTAAATAGACACCGAGAGAGAGAGAGGAGGGAGGAGGGAGGTGGGAGGTGGGAGAGGGAAGCATATACTCACTCTTGAAGTGCTTGGGGCAGCAAACGAATTCGACGCCAGAAAAGAGTGAGATGCCGCAGGGCAGCAGCATGGCAAAGCTGCGCATTTGCATGCCACGCTCCTGGCAAGCGGCGGCACCGGTCTGATTCCATCTGACGAACGGCCAGCAGCGGGACGCATTGTGTATATGGTCGAAGAGGCAGCCCTCGGGCACCAGCAGCGCGTCCGATTGGAATGGTCCTTCTGAAGCCAAACGAGTTTGCCGATTGTCAGTTTTGTGTGTAGCATTAGTAGTAGCAAGCAGATGGTTCGCATTACAGTCACAGTTCAAACAAACAAACAAACAAACAAACGAACAAACAAAACAAACAAACAAACACACAGTTTGTCGCTTACCCAGGCAACGGAATGGCTTGATCCAGCGATGGGCACCCTTGCACTTGGCCGCATTCAGAGCACCCTGGCGACACCATCCGCCAATCTTCTGATAGTGCGATGATTCCACAATGTTCGTTATATCTCGGTTTGGGTAGGCCTGCAACAATGAGATTAGACAATCAGTTAGTAACGATAGTATTGATAGCGAATAATTATTTCTTCTTTCTTAATTTATATTTTTCATTATTATTTTAATGTTAATTTAATCTAACTTTTTACTTTGTGACATTAAATAAATAAATATTTGAATATCCCAAAATACTGATAAATGCAGTGTCGCAAATATCTTTTGGTTTTTGTTAAAAAACATTAAAAATATTCCCAGAAAAAAACGCAATCAGATTAAATAACAGATGGTTCCTAATGGGAATAGCTAACGTAGAAGAGAAAGAGGGCCAAATATTCAAGAATACAAATGCAAATCAAATGTAATCTGAGAAAATCTGTAGAATTTAAGCATTTTCCCACACATTTTCTCTGAGGCGTTGTTTTCTACCAAGTGCTTGTTCTTCCATGTCTGAATTTGGGCTTGTGCTATTTTCGGGGCAAATGAAACAACAGCAACAGCAACGGCAACAAAATAATCATCATCGACAACATTGAGTTGCTTCAAGTAGCAGCTGCTTGTTGTGTGGCAAGCTTGTGTGTGTGTGTGCGTGAAGGCATGCAAATTGAGTGCAAGCAAAAAGCCTTGGCTTCGATTTTGACACCTGACTGAAGCTTACACACAACCACACATACCCACACATACACACACACACTCACACACATACTGAATTGGAGCAATCGTCAAACACACACAAGTGCCTGTAAGGGGGGCGCATAAAAGTTTTGAAAAACGTTCGCTGCACCATTCTTGAAGCTGGCTGCCACAAAGCGCACCACTTGGCGTATACGTAATGCGCACACTTAGCACCCAAAGATCCATAGAAAGCAGTTTGACGTTTTACACTTGAGCAAGTCAAGCTGTTCTGATTAGTGTGTCATCGTTCTTTTTTTCTTCCTCTCTATAACCATCTGCGCGTATCAGTTTCTTTATCCATATCCGCATCCACATCCACATCCGCAACCGCCTCCACATCCGTAATCGTTTAATGTTAGCTCGTCCATAAATATTCATGGTGCGTGTGTGTGTGTGTGTGTACTATGTATGTATGTGTGTCTATTAAACAGCATCTATTGGATTTGCAGAGGGTAAAGGGCTTAATCATTAGATATTTATAAATTCCAGTTTCATTGCCTGGCCAAGCATTTGATGCGCTCGTTCTTTTCGGCCAGCGAGCAGTAAAACTTTAATTGGCCGCCCGGTTTGATTGACTGGCTAAATGACTGACCAACTGAATGGCCTAATAAAATATCGCACACAGCCAACACGTGCCACACTCACACACACACACACACACACACATAAGGATGAGCACTTAAGTATGTGTGCACTACATTTGTTTCAAACAATTATGTGCCGAGTGCCACACACACACACACACACACACACATATATACATATATATATATATATATATACGCCAACGAGTCATGAAAATGAGGCCTTTTTAAATGTTGTTTGAGTGTTTCGTTGCAAATAGCACACAAGCACCAATGCATACACACACACGCACACAAAATGAGTGCAAACGGCACGTAGGATAAACCATACGGCCAGACAGTAAGTTGCCCCTCTCCCCTCCCATCCTTGCAACACGTCCAGCGTTGGGCTCGTCGTCCGTTCTGTGTGTGTGTGTGTGTGTGTGAGATGTATTGCCGTATAGCTGTTGGCAACCGGGCTAAATAAAACATTAAAAGCACAAAATAATGATGCTGATGCATGTCAAGTCAAACTGAAAACCGAAACCCCAAAGGCACCCACTGCTAAATAGAACCAGACTCGGCAAGGCCTCACGCACAGCCCATGATACACACACACACACAAATATATACATATATAGCTATGTGTGTGTGTGAACGTAGCGCATAATCACTCACACAGTGGCACAGTGGCAACCACTTAAATTTGAATGCCATGCTCAAAAAATATCAATTTGCAATTTGTAAGGAATTATTTATTTGCTCTGCTCAAAATTTATGGTTTTCTTTTTATATTTGAAACAAATAGGAGCTTAGTTTTGAATTTGATTTACTATTTTTAATTCTGTGTGCTAAGAGAGAATCAAAACAGTTTGAATAATGCTATAACTGTCAATAATTGCTAACACTTGCCTTAAGCCATTTGGTTTTCAACTGCCCATTTGGAGTATTATACATATATTAAATGCAAATCAATATAAATCTATGCAGCTCAATTAGAAAGCCATGCTGTGCACAGCAACGGGACAACACGTAAAGTTTCAAACAATTGTTCAAATAACAGCAGCGAATCAAATGAAATAATGGCGCAATCAGGATAATCAACTCAAAGAACTCAACTGCTTAATTGGTGGCCCCACTGTGCGCTGCGTGCGACTTGATATATGATATAGATTGAGAGATAGACAGACAGACAAGGAGACGGAGAGAGACGGAGTGAGGGGGATAAGCAGAGAGTGAGGAAGAGAGAGAGAGAGAGAGAGTACCCCTTTCCATTTTCTGGCCACTTAGTTGCCATTTCAAGGAATATGTAAAAAACGCACATCATCAGCAGCAAGAGCAGCAGACGACGTCTAACGCAGAGGCAGACGCTGCCTGATCGGCAGTTGCTGTTGTTGCTGTTGTTGTTGCTGTTGTTGCTGTTGTTGCTGTTGTTGTTGCCTGTGAGTGACTGTAAGTCCGCCATTTGTTTGGTCGCTGGAGTATATAAACGTGCCTACCGCACACACACACAGACACACACACATAGCATAAGCGCACTTACAAAACACACACACACACAAACACTTTCACACGCAAACGTGCGAAAGAGAAAGGTTAAAAGGTAGCGAGTCGGAGAGCGAGAGAGAGGGAGAGAGAGAACGCGTGCAACTGAGATAGAAAGCTATGGGCACACTGGCTGGGCTCTTGGGTCTTGTCCTGAACAACAGCAAGCCAACGCTGCCAACGCAACGCAACGAGTCCGACCCCAACCGACCCGATCCAGCCCGACCCAGCGGCAACCCCATGCGGCTCATCTCGTCTCGGCCTACGCTGTTGGCTCGGTGCGGCTTGGCCTGACTAAAATGTGTTCGTTCTACTTGGCTTAATCAAAACATATTCAACCAAGCGTGAGGCTGTTTAAAAGCTTCGCTCGAGAGAGCTTGCCACAAATACACACGCACCGCAACTTATTGTAACAGAATTTGATTCCTTTGTTTAAGCGCTGGCACACACACACACACACACACGCACACCATACACACACACAGACGCAAGCAAGCACACATGCTTGTGTGGCTAAAATGAAAAGTAAATTTAATTGTATAAAATTAGCAGAGAAAAAAAAACAACAAAAAACAAATAACACAAGAGCGGCTCCCATGAGTTTGTGGCTGTGTGTGAGTGTATGTGTGGCTGTGTATGTGTGTGTGTGTGCGCTAATGACAGACAAACAATTAAACTTGACATTTTCGCTATTGTAACACACAAAAACGCACACACACACAAAAACACACACACACAGATAAGTGCGCACAGGACGCAAGTATTTTCTATTGTTAACTGTACATGCGCTTATCCTTGAGGAATGCAATTAGACAAGCTTCAATGCAAGAATAACAATAAACAAAAAACATTAACAACAAGATGCCATCTCACATATTGAACGCAAAACGGTTGCCATTGTTGTCAACCTTATCAGCAACACCAACAGCAACAACAACAACAACAGCGTTGAAGGCCGCGTTTTGTTGATGGCATTATTTAATGGGTAGCATCGTTAAAAGTGCGGCAAGTTAAACCCATACCCAAACGAGTATGTGGGGCACATGCGTATATTTATACTATATACTTGTACAAGCTATCTATATCTTTTCTAAATATAGTATTTACCAAATCCATTAAATCCAATGTTAAAATAAGTATGTTTCGCATTAATCATCCGATTCATTCTGACAATCTTTTAATGTACTTTTTTCCATTTGCTCCGCATATCAATCAATATAATGCAAGTGCAACAAATCTGATTGAACACAAGTGCAACTTAAGATTTCTGTTAAGAGTAAGCTGCCTTAAAGTTGCCTTTTGCTTGCGCCTCGTGCTGGCATTTTGCTGGACGTTGGCGTTGGCGTTGGCTTTTATCAAGTGCGACACACATTCAATTTGTTGTCAGAAATGATTGCAGCGTGGAAGGCGCAATTTGGCCACGCCTGCATTTCAGCCAGCAGCTGACAGCTGCAGCTACGTGCTACGTGGGGCGCTGATTCCGAATACAATCGGGGCACGCCCCATGTGCTTGGCAATGCCAGCTAAATGCAACCAATCGACTTGTGTTTGCGTTCGTTCAGTGCGTGTGTGTGCGGGTGTGTGTGTGTGTGTGTGCGCGGGTGTGTGGATGTGTGAATCGCTGCAGCCGTGCACGTTATTGAAAATGATTTTTTAATGCGGCATTGACGCGAGGCCACACCACACATGCCCCTACCTCCCCAGCTGTTTGTTGTGCGCACATATATTGTGCGTGCTATGCCAAATAACTTTGTGGAAACTTTCTATTAGCATTTTCCTTTTTCATTTTCATTTTCATTTCCATTTTTATTTATTTTCTTTTTTTGTATGTGTGTGTGTTTGTGCCCGCTTTTTTTTTAGAACTCGCGAACTTGGCTTAAAGTACGCTCGGGGTGTTTGTGCCCCAACCCCCAGCGGCATTTGTTTGCACACTACGCTGAGTTTGTTGTAATTTAAGTTTTACCGCTAAAGCCACTCCCAATCCCTATGCCACATGCCCCATGCCACATGCCAGCCACACAGCACGGATTGGCGCAAGTTGAACAGGCATAGCATAAATATTTTTAGTTAAGTCAACGCTGACGTTAGTTAGTTCCAGTTACAGTTGTGGTTACGGCTACGGCAACGGCTACGGTTACGGCTACGGCTACTCTTGCCAACAGTAAGTCCACCCACAAAAGCCCTGCGGCCACCTAGTGACCGCTGCATCCCCATCCATCCACTCCACTACGCATAGTGCCACAGACAGAGGCGGCGGCGGCATAGGCGGAGGCACTCGGCCTTTGCGCGTGTTTGGGCCTCAACGCGTTTGGCATTGAAACTGTAAAAATAATTTCTCCTATGCTCTCACACGTCTCATTTAGACACACACACATAAGCACACTCACACACACCCACACACACCACACACACACACTCGCACACATGGAAAACAATACATGTGTAAAGGTTATATATGCTGTGTTGTTTGTGCCATGTGTTGTGGCTTGGCTGGGACTGGCGTGGCTCAAACTTTTGTGTCACAAAGTCATTTCTGTCAAATGGGCTAAGCAAACACATTATAAGTTGGCCAACCATTCCCACTCCAGATGTGGCTTTTTCTTTTTTTGTTTGTGGTATCTGCGAGTGAGCCTTGTTTAAAGCTCAATTAAACATGCGCAGTTGGTCAGGCACCGCATTCAGTGTCACCTTTTATCTGTGCGTATAAATATGTACATAAAATACGTCATGTGGCATGCCACCAACAAAAAAAGGAAAAGGTTTGAATTTCCAGGTATGAAAATGTGGCATTTCCAAGGGGAGATAAACAAACAAGTAGCAGTCAAAGCTAACTGGCAATCTTGCTGCCATTATCCCGATACTATTGAGAGCAGGTAACCGAGTTAGTACCCATGTAAGAGAAGTAGAGAAGTCAGCAATTGATAAATGAAGCAGGCATGTATAACTATCTGTGGCATGAACAAACGTAAATCAAGCAGTCATAGTCAGATACATAAATAACTATATAAAATATTCCCAAATTGGCCATGTGCATTTCCCCAACAATTTGGGCCAATGTTTTTTGCCATCTTCCATCTGCCGCAGTTGAATTCGATCAGCTTTGATTTTAGCTGGCTATAATCAAGTCAAGTGTTAATATGCCAGTTGTTCTGCAACTGTTTTGGCCAGCTACAAAATGCAGCTACCAAGCCATAAAAACGCAGTGTGTGCATGCAGCCTCTGCACACCATACACTCATGTGTGTGTGCGTGCGTGTGTTGCCTGCAATACATTACCTCTAATGGGTATTGTGTGTTAGCCAGCATTTAGACCTAAATGCCCCGTTGGCAGCGCCACCAAACAATTGAATTACGACTCGGCTGCTGCACAATTGTACCGCCCTCGTCAGAGAGCAGCAGCAGTAGTGCCCCTACTTTATAGAGCTGTGGGAGTGCCCATAATGTTTTACACTTTGCTATTCAGCAACCAATTCAGGACGCTTCTTGCTAGTTGAGGCTGTTTGTATCTGTCTCTCCATCAACCTACTTAACCATCTAAACCGACTAATGCTCTGGTATCGGACAACTAAATTTAGCTTTTAGTATACACACACACACACACACATGTGTCTCTCTCTGTGTGTGTGTGTGTGCTTTGAACGGCTCGTTGGCTGCTGAGTAAACTACTTTTTGCCTGTTCACTGAATTTCAATGAGCAGGCAGCATTTAATTATAAACATTTCATAAATATTGATAGGCAAACTGCAAGAAATTTATATATGTATGTTGCCTCTGTGTCCTTTAGCAGCGAGTGAAGCTGGAGTTGGTCAGGTGCAGCCCAACAAATAGCTGGCAACTTGAGTCAAGTGTTAAGCACAAGTGGCATGAGCCAATATCAATATCAATACCAATATCAATATCAACATCAATGCATTTGACAAGCATTCACCTGTCTATATGATATACATATACATATATGTATATATATATATGTATATATGATATTCGGAATCATGGTGCTGAGTCTGCTTTTATTGATTAACACTCAATTTACTTCGAATGCAGGCATAATTAGCGTATCAAACGCAAGAGCACTCAACCATTCAATTAGCCAAACACTAAGTCATTAAGCAATTATAAATTGTTTATCCAGACAAATCCAGGTGGGCAGTTATTGAGTTTGATGTATTTATTGTGTTTAACTCAATTAACAGCCAATAATGCAATTGAGTTGACAGCTTAAAGTTGCCATCAACATCCTTTTTGTGCATATTTATTGCAACACATCGAACTGATTACTTTTCAATATTACGTATACGTTGCCAACTATAATCTGATTCATGGCTTAGTTTGGAAAGTGAACTGTTGAAATATGTCCAAATATGGATATGCTGACAACTTTGGTAGTCATAATTTAAATTAACTCAGTAGTTAAATTAACTTTAGCCCAATTGTATTTGCTTCGTTTGACTGGCTGCACTTATACAATTTGGGGCAATTATGCAGCACGATCTGCTTGGCCTTGAGCCTGAAGCCGAATTAACGAGAACTGAAGCGTTAAACTTATTGTTGCCATGACACTATTCAGTTAAGCATTTAATTAATCCGATTTTGTAGTGAGGTCAGCTTGGCAATGAGCATTAACAGACATATCGTAAATTTGATTTCAGCTCGCCGAGACTTTGTTGTGTATGAAGCCAAAAGTCCAAAGAATATACAAAATGATACGAATCAACAATTTAGTTGACTGTGTTTGGTGTGTGTGTGTGTGTGTATACATATGTATGCCATTAAAAGGACTTAATTGCATTTTGAAACATAAATCGCATCTAAATTCAATTAGCTGCATTAGACTGGCTCTGCTGTAAAAGTGAATGAAGGCGGTCGAATGCGCAGGATGGCCAAAAACGAGTCAGTTAGCTGGACAATCAGTCGCTAAGGAAATGGAAAATGGAGAATGGCGAATGGCGAATAGCGAATGGAGAATGGAGAACGAAGGCGGCGCCTCCGCCCCACATTTGTAAGTTCATTTGCCACAAAATCTCATTAACTGAGTAGCATTGAGGCGAGGGTCACGCGACCGCAGTCATGTCGTTAATTAGCAAGCAACTGTAATTGAATACTGTGAACCACACCAACCGCATCTCGTTGGAATGTGTTTTGCGTATCAGTGTTCTTTATCTATGCGTCATTAGCAGGCAACATTGAATGAGAACTAATATCGATTTCCTTCCAATATCTGCAAAGTTGCAGGGGCTGAGTAAGTCATAGTCTCACAATAGCATATTAATCCATATTTCCTAATTAAATTTGTACATTATATTTAATATGCAGTAATTGAAATAGTGAGTGAATTCAATATAGATCAATGCAAACGGTCCAGGCGCAAAGTCAGTAAGCGAAATTGTTGCAAAACAAAGAGAGTTGATTTAATTTTCATTTAAATTTATCCTATTTAATTAAATCAGGAGTGAAATCAACGGTGAAAGTGTTTTTTTTTCATAGGATTAAGTCCACTTAAATGTCACCCACATTTTTACATTTCACATTTATAATATTATTGGACAGTACGAACATGAATGTTAATTTTAATGCGAATATATTTATGGCTTAATCACTTTAAGCAATCGAGTATATTAGCCGTAAAAAGTCAAATGAAGTTAATTGAATATAAAAACGTATGCAAGAAACTGACTCGGGCAATATAATGAAATTTGCATTAAGAAAATGTGCAATGAATTGCATTTAACACGTTTGAATATATTAAATGCGCCCAGAGAAATGGCCAATGTTCGCAATTATTCAATGCAAATTAATACAAATATTTTATCAATGCATGTGGCATGTGGCAACCAGAAACGGACAGCAGAGTACATTTGTACAAATTGTTTACAAAATGGCCAAAAATCAATGCTTGTTCCATGCAAATAAGTACAAGAACAACAGCAGCAGCAGCAGCAACAGCAGCAGCCCCTCGAATATGTAATTAAACTCATTACTAAAACCGAGGAACACAAACTACACCAACAATGCGAATATCAAGTAACTGCTGCAAAATAGCAAACATTTATTTTTTTTTGGTAGCATGCAGCTTAGCAACCGCCAAGTTCAGCCCTGCTCAGTTTCCTGAGGCAGGTATTGACACATCCTTCCACCACGCAGCGTAAAAGCAGATGAAAATTAATTAATTTTCATTTGTACGGCAAACAAAACGAAATAAAATCCAAAATAAAACATGAAAAAAAAAAATAATATAATAATATTTGGTGCATGCAACAGCAACAACTGCAACAAGGCTAACAGGTTTTATACTCTTAATTAATTTCTTTTTACGTAAGTCATTAAGATTTTTGAACGACTGTTAAATATGAGTGTAAAATATACCAACTGTGCAGCACACTTTTATGCGGCTTCATTTATTTTGGCCAAGACAAATATGGCAAATGGAATGGAGTTAAGCGTGTGGCAACTGAATGCGCCATGATGGACTTCAGCTTGTGTGTGGGCGAGAATTAAGTGAGCGTAACTTTTTCTCCGCATGTGTGCACAAAAATGGCCAAATTAAAAACCGAGCAAATGTTTAAGAAACACTGCACACACCTAACTGTACCACACACAAACACCTAACACACACACACACATACACACACACCGCATGCAATTTACTTGCCACATCGGCGTCGTCGCAACATCAATTTAGCTTTTTGCACTCAGCTTGACATTAATGGGAACCGTTGCACGGCGTTGATACATCCTTCTCATATACCCTGCATTCCATTTCAATTGAATTCCCCGTTCCCCGTGCAGCTCAAAAACAAAACATGTTTTCAAATTCAGCTGCTGACATTGGCCAGCATACGCTGACTGTATCGCTTCATCTGTGCATGGATTGATTAAGTGCATTCTCTCATCGCCAACTTCATCAATTTGAAAGGCTCTGCTGAAAAATACATAAAGTGGATTCATACATCGGTGCGTATATGAAGTGCACAAAAGCACAATGCATATTTGTGATTCCTATGCGAAGGCTAACCAGACATAAGTCTCTGCTTGTACTTTTAAAAAAAAAATAAGCTGAAAAAATGATATCCAGCTGGTCCGGGTAGCATTTTTTCATTAAGGGCATTTTCCCGTCGAGCACTCTCGACTATCTCATGCTTGGTTAAATTTTGTTTTGCACTATTTTTTTTTTTATTTTTTGGACATTCGTTAGCGGTACAGTTCAAGGCTATTGAGGCTATAGCCAGAGTACCAAATCCAAACAGAATGAAGAGACTGAAAATTGCGTGTGTACGTGAAACATCAAAAGCGGCAGCAATACCAACATGCCAAGGGGGAGCAGCAACAAGGAGCTGCTCCGCTTTGGTTTACGGCTTATGGTTTGGCTCTGGCGGCTTGTCCTCGATTCTGTTGCTGTTGCTGTTGGTGATATGCGTATTTTTCAGATACTTCAGTAATCTGCACTGTAGTCAAAAACATCGATTTCAGTTGCTGCAGCTTCAGTTGAACACACACACAACACGAATTTATTTTTATTTATTTATTTAGTTTCCAGCAAACTCAGCTTAAGCAACAGGAGCATCATCGTGCCCACATGGACATATGGGATTCCATTTTGGGGCACAGCGGCAATATCTTGGGTTAACCACACTCAAGTTCAGCAGAACAAGGTCCTAAGAGACATCTCTGGTGCTCCACCCTATGTGAGCAATTTGACGCTGCACAACGACTTCTGTGTACCGACAGTCATTAGACAAATAAACCGCCGTACAAGTCGTTACAATGACCGGTTTCATAACCATGTTAACCCATTGGCCAGCTCACTAGGGTCGACTCTTAAAGCGCCTCCACACCAGCGACCTCTGGACAGTTGGGCGTTAATATTATTCGTTAATGTGCAACAAATGTTATATTTAATGTTACATTTGATGTTACGTAATATTGTAATATGCTAAAAAAAATTATTTGTTTATGTTATTCATTTAAATTCCCTGTTATTATGTATACAATCTTCAAAACAATATTTCATAACCTTTCAATAGGTTGATCAATATTAAATTAAATTGCTACATTAAAAAAAAATAAAAAAAAATAAAAAAAAAATTTATATAGTTTGTTTGCGCTCATTCAAAGCAAATGATGAATAATTGGTACAGTTGCTATAAAAACTAATTTTCTAAAACTACAAAAAGTGTGTGTTGATGCCACAGAAAATATTGAGTGTGTTCCTTTCAGCGAACTTAAGCTCTTGTGGAGCCCAATATTAAATATTGTATTTTACTTGATTAGTCAGCAATTGAAAATGTCACAGAAGTAATAATAAAATGTATGTGGCACGTATATTTGAAAGCTGTTGTTACTATTAATAAATCAGTTTAGAAGAGAAATTTTTATTTGTTTGGCATTGCTGGGGCAACAGCTCCAAAACAAGTTTGATATCATTATTATTTTCAAGAGTCTGCTGCATTTTATTACAATTTGTTGTGGCCGTTGGCAGCAGAGTCAGGCCGATGTCATCAAAAACATGCCCACATAAATTAAGCGTTATAAATAAATTAACATAATTATAAAATATGGCAAGCATTGGGAAGAAGGAAAACACGCTCCAAATATACAAAAATAATCGTATACAACGTAAATTGCAGCATGGCTGAAAAGATTTTCAGGCAAAAATAAAATGCAAATGTAGAGCCAATAAAATATTTGCCACGCAGCCCAAAATATGCCATGTATATTTGTGTGGGTGTGGGTGTGGGTGTGAGTGTGTGGCTGTGTGAGTGTGGCTGTGTGAGTGTATGGCTGAGTGAGTGTGGCCGAGTGGCTGTGTGTGCGTTGAATTTGATTTATGTTGTGGTAAAATGACAGCAACAGCAGCAGGTCGCTACAAATTTGCGTGTCGAAATCAAATGCGACAGTTTTGACAGGCCGCAAGGCTCATTAGTAGCACACAAAGCCGTGTATAGCTTAAACCAGCTTGTCCTTTAGAACTTAAAATGGAATTTTTACTCCGGGCCCTGGCATTGATCATTTTATGAGTTTCATAATGCAATATCAAACGGCAAAGAAAAGACAACGGAGTTTGCAAAGCATTTGTTTGGAATCTAAATAAAATTGTCAGTCACAGGTCAAAATCTCTGGAGTAATGCAAATTCAATTGAAATTGAAATAGTTGCTGAGACGACTGCTGCTGCTGCAGTCTGCTGCAGTCTGCTGCTTGATTTCATTTGCTGTCACATTTCACTTAACACTGGCTCTGCCAGAACAAAAGCAAAAATATGTAAGACACAAAAGAGAAGATAAATGTGCACAAGAGCTTTGTGCACTGCTCGGTGCTCGATGCTCGATGCTCGATGCTCGATGGGATGCAGTGGCTCCTTTAATGGTCTGGACTGTTCTCGAAGCCTGGTCCATGATGTACACACACACACAAACACACCGACACACAGGCACGCACATACATACAATATCTCTACATTAGTAGTGAGAGGAAGGAATTTAATTAAAAAGCCAAAGGCTGTCGTCATTGGCAACGGCGTGCCAATTTATGATGGCGTCGCTTCCGCGCACACACAACGTATGCCGTATGTGCGTGTGTGTGTGTGTGTGCGCGTGTCCATACAGCTGCCATATGTTATGCATGTGTGGGTACGGGTGGAGCAGCAGTGAATGCAAAAAGCAAAAAGCGAAAATTAATGGAAAATTAATTAAGTGTAGTTTAATGTTGTCTCAATGTAAACGCTTTCAGCGCAGCGCAAATTAAATTGTTGATGCCACACACACTCAACTAAAGCATTTACTTCACAGCACCCTCCCCAATCACCGCATCCCCCATCCCCCATCATTCACGAAACGTTGTTGGTTGGTGCTTTTGATTTATTGCCTTTCATGTTGCTGCATGCATTTTGAGTGGAAACGTGGCACGTGGAATGTTGCGAAAGATGTTTGCATCTCTGTTGCTGCTTCTACTGCTGCTGCTACTGCTGCTGCTGCTGCTGCTGCTACTGCTGCTGCTGCTGATGCTGGTGCTGCTGCTCGCGGTTAGCCACTTGGCGTCAGCCTAGCCATAAAATTCCATTTCGCAATGGGGGCCTCATGTGGCGTGTGCGAAATCTCTGTGCACTTTTCGTATGCAAAGTAAATGCAACGGCGAATGCAAATAGCAATTTTCATGCGGCTTCAATGTAATCAGCAATACAATTTAAACACACCCCTATCATCACACACCAACACAATAATGTATACCACACACCCCACACACACACACACACACACACACAAACATATCAATTTGAAAGGAAATCCCCTCCTTACATACCTTCTTGCAGTAATCAAGCAAATCCATTTTATCACGCAAACATGTGGCGCCCGTTGTCTTCTTGCTAAGATCCGTCACCCAGCGACCCTCCTCGGATAGATATTGCGGCTGATAGATTTGTCCGGCTTCACAGAGCACGGCTATCTGTGGCTCCCAGCGCGGCGAGGCACCCTGTAAATAAACGCAAATGCACAAATGGTTAACTTGATTTGATGGCTATATCTATACGTATACACTTTATATATATATACATATACCATCTAAGAAATAAATGGAGTGGGTAAATATCAATATAGTTTATACTATATATACTATATATGGGGAATATGTGGAGTGGGTTTGTCTATTCAAATCAAATTGATTCATATTCAGATGCAGCAGGCCACAGAATGCAATAAGCAAACATTCATGCAACGCTTACTGCGAACACGCATCCACTCAAACAGGGGCAACATGATGCAGCTGTCAGCTGTGTGTGTACGCGTGTGTGTGTGTGTGTGTGTGTTTGTGTGATGGAGAGTGTGTTGCTTAAGCTGCTTAGCCAACAGCAAGGGAAGCACTTGAAAGTCATTTTGAGGATAGCTATGATAGCTATGGCCTCAGCTGGTTCAGTTGTTCTTTTATTGTATTTATTTATTAATATTGACTATAATAAATTGATATGCAAATAATAGTGCAACTAAGCGTGGCACGGGTGGCAAGTTTCTTGTTTTGTGTGAGAGTATTCGATTGTCAACAAATGATTAGGATTTGATTTGCTTGTTTATATGCAAACAAGGGTAAATTGGATTTTATTTTGATTTGGTTTGTAATCGTGCAACTTGAATTGTTTTTCGATTTGCAGCAAGCTTATTGCACTGTGTGCACGATTTGTTGCAGCGTTACGGAGCGTATGCGTGATTTGTGTGGACTAAGACACACAGAGGCATAGACAACAGGACATTAATCATACGACACATTGTGCAAGTGAGACTTGCCGCCCAGCCTGGCATTTACTGCTTTCAGTGCTTTTACAGCCCACAGAGGGGCGCGGTTAAGCGATAAAAAATGATGGTGAGATGCCAACAGAGAGCCATGTTTACTGGAATGAGAGGCAGCAGCATGTGGCACATGTGGCATACAAGTGAGACAACTGAACTCATTAGGCGGGGGGTATTGGGCAGCAGGACGAGGCACAAATATGTCTGTTGACGGCAGCCAAACCTCAACGATGCCTTAAATGGTTCATTACAGTTGGCCATTTGATGAATGACCAGCTGAATTATGCATGGCGAAGCAGCAGGAAAGTGGCATCAATTGATGGATTGATTAAATGATTTTGCTTTGATTTAGATCTCTTGAGCAACTCTGGCTCATCTTCATCTTTAGCTCGTTAAGCTGCGCATCTTCAAGCCGCGACTGACTCGTCCCTCATGTCCACTTCAACTCTCAGTCATTTTGGCCATTGTTTTCAGTGTATCCAGACAATCATGGACTATCCATCAGTCCGCTTTCATCTGTCTATGCGGACAAAGGTTCGTAATTGTTATTGATGCTGCAATTTCCATTAGTTGCTGCCATTGTTTGACAGCAGCTTGATAAGCTGCTGCAGTCTGTGTTTCAGCAAAACTAAATCTGCAATGAATACAAGCCTTCGCAACTGGTTCTATTCAAATGTTGCTGCATTCATTCAGCCCCATCTGTGATTCATTCATTTTGTGTGTCGACAGCGAAAGGCTTTCAAAGCACGCACATACACGAATAACCAACTTCCCTCTAAACCATTGTTTGGCCAAATAATGCTCGTGCAAAGTGCAACAAACAACAAACATCAAACATGAGCGCAGCTTTTGTCACTTTGTAATATGGCTATACATATGAAGCTCTACATCGACATATATATATGTATATACATACATGCATTGACTGTTGCCTACTCACTGCACACTAAATATCTCATAGTGTAGGACAGAAACTTTTTTGTGAAGTTAAAATGTGGAAATAAAATTCAATGATCAGTTTGCATTTCAATTAAAACACAAAAACCCGTTAATAAACATTTTAAAGAAAGTCTTTTTAGACATACTGAAAAGCGACTTCCATCATTTCAAAATCCATTGGCGAAGTTTCTAAAATGAATTTGCATCCTTAATCTATAGTCACTGATGCTAATGATTTCATCAGCATCTTCATCATGCTTGTGTTGCATGCTGCTGTTCTATGCCACATGCATGAGTATCGAGTTTATAGTTTGCAATATTCCCATTTATTTTTGTCTTTGTTTTCATTTTGTTATAATAATGACAACATGAAAATTGAGTTGGCCAACGCTTGGGGCGGTAGCGGGGGGCGGGCAAAGCGCTGTCTATCCAAACTCTATTATCAAAATGCATTTGAGGAAGGTAAGGTAACTTCATTAAAGAAGGCTTCTTGCCCCAAACAATATATATATATATATATATACATAATAATTGCCAGAACCCAAGCCATGTGTTAACAGGACACCGAAGAGGGCAACGTCGGTTCCGTGTTTCTCTGTCCTTATCTGGTCCCTGACAGTCAGCCAGCCCTGGCTCGCTTGTCAGTTCATCCATCCATCCGCACACCAACTGCCATTATTCATGTGTCTGTGTGTGCCTGTGTGTGTGTGTGTGTATGTGAGTGACTGTACTCATGCATGTGTCTGTATGTGTGCACTCAACTATTTCAAAAGTAATTAAGTTAGCAGGAGGCGCACAGTTTGTAATACGTCAGCCCGTTTCCGAGTAAACTAATAACTCACAGCAAATTTTTATTACATCTATTTTTTTTTTTTTTAAATATTTCATTAAAAATGTTAAAGTTATATTGCAAAACATAACTATAACTGTAATTACAAACTTTATGGGAACACGAGGCTCAGAGTGCAGCAAGCTTGAAGGCTACACAGAGAAAACTAATAAAATAATCTACACATATCAAGTTTATCTCAAACTGAAGCTGATGCTGGAGCTGATGCTGAATTCAAAAACAAAAACAATTTAATGATGCGTTTTCTTGATCATATTTCGCCTTCCTTGTTGCAGTAGCAGTAATAAGCGCTTGGGTGCATCCTTTGCAACCAAAAACCCATAAGGAAACTGAAGCAATTGGCATGTGGCAGCTATGGGGTAATTTGCACATACAGCTGGAGGGCAGGTGGAAGCCAGTGAAAATGATGGACTTGTGAGCGATCGAACGTTGCCAATCAACGGAAATGAGTTGGCAACAATTTGCTGTTGTGGCAGTTGCAAACAGGGGCAAACGGACGACTGGCAGCAATACAAATCGAAATTAAACGCTGGACATACACACAAACACTATGGAGGTAGGCACATGCAACGCAACGGAAACGGAAGCGGATGTTGCAACGGGGCGGGCACCCGTCCAAAGCAAACCCTAACATCAACGGCAATTGCAATTTCAAAGGTCCTGCGGTGGAGGCAAGCATATTGTGAATGTATGCATGCAGCCGCACCGGAAGGTAGCCGTGAATGCAGCTAGCTACGCCCCTACGCCCAATGGCTGTCGCTAGGTCACAACAACGTAATCAAAGCAGGTGGACGTGGTCGTTGCATGCCACCTACACACACACACCAGCACGCACATTGCTTTGTAGCTCGAGCAGAAATTGCTTGGCCAAGCAGCTCCCAAGGAAACGAGGCGAAACATGTCCAAATGCCACTCGCACAATTTAATAAACAATGCAAGTGGAAAATTCAACATTCTTTCAAAATGCAACTTATGATTCTGAAAGTATTTTTCTGAATACATTTTTGAGGCTAACAACTTTCGAAAATATTCATATTTGAAAACATTTTAAATAGTTTAGAAATTCATATGAATTTTTGGGTATTCAAACTCGCAAACTCTTTCTATATTTTAGAAACTATATTTTAATGATTTTAATTTCAACTTTTTGCAAATATTTTCTATTATTAAGAAATAAATTTGTGACAAAGTAAAACTAATTAATTTGAAGACTAGATATTAAAAACTTTTTAGTTGTAGTGATTTTCTAAAATCCAGGTCGATTTTTTTTTTTAATGTTGCAACATCTACGTGTTATGTAAGCATAACTGTTCCCGAGATGATATCCAATAAGCTCATTTCGCTTGCGGGAAACTTGTTTGTTTGTTTGTTTGTGCGGTGGAAAGTTGCAAGAACTCAGCTAAGCTTCTAATCCAAATGACAAATTTGTGGCTTATGGCCATGTTCAGCGTATGTAATTTATTTAAGTAGTTAGTTCCTCAGTTTGATTCGAGCAAGCGAATTGTAAAGCAATTTTGTACTTGATCCTGCGAACTGTAATTGTATTTGTGGAATGGGGCGGGGCAACTGCAGGCCTAACCAAATGAATGAAAAATTTCGCCAAAGTTAATAAAAGAAGGCAGCAAAGCAAGCCGGACAATAAGTACATGTTACTTATAATGCGACTGCGACTACGGCAGTGGCCCTGGCAGTGGCAGTGGCAGTGGCGGTGGCAGTGGCTCTGGCTATGGCAGTGGCAGTGGCAACGGGCAGAAACACAATTATGTTAATGTTTACTCGACCGTAATTAACTCAAATTTATGATATTTTAATTTCGCAACTGGAGGACGAGGAACGCGACCGGTGACACTTGAGAGCACAAAAGTTGAAAACGTTTCAGAACAAAGCGTGAGCCAAAAGTAACACAAAAGAAATTGCGTTATAATAACACACGTAATAAGTTTTTTTTTCTTCCTTTTCTCCTAACTTCCCCAATTTCCCCATTTTCTCATTTCGCATTTCGTGCAGCAGCCGCAGCACAGAGCCACAGACAAATACATTTTTAATGCGAGCGCGTAAAAAAAAAGAAAAAAAAACAAACATATATATATATACATATATATATATATGTATATATTTATTTATCATATATTTGAGATGCCGAAAATAAAATACCCTTGCAGATGATGTATCGGAGCCAACAAATATTTCGGTCTTAAAATGCTCGAAAAAAAGAGATTTTTGTAAATAAAATCATATATTAATTTGGATGACAACTTTAGCTTTAGATTAACGGTAATTGCAGAGGAAAAGAGACTTAATAAATAGCTTCCATCTAAGATGAAATGCTTAACAAATTTGGTTGCATGTTGAAAGCGAGTGGAGATGGCTGCAGCGCGTTACACAGCTGGTGACAACAATTTAATAACCTTCTTAAGGGTATGAAAAATGTATACAATTTTGAAGAAACGAGACCAAAATTTATTGTTTGCCAAAGTCGCTGGCGAAACGCTTGGCGCGTGTGGGTCGGAGATGCCACACAAAATAAATGTATGCAAAGAAAACAGCAACAACAACAACAGCAACAACAACAACGAAAATAAAGGACCAAGGAAATGAATAAAAAAAAATAAAACAGCAGAGGAAAAGCAAAATGGAAGCGAGGGGAAATTATGCTGTGCATGTTAAATGCGGACAGGCATGAAAACAACACGTAGCGAATGCAAGACAAATAGTGAAAAATAGCCAACAAAATGGCCAGAAATGGGACAAGCGGACAACAGTGGAAGGGGTGTTTGCAAGCGGCAGTGGGCGGTGGGGTGATGGGGAGGTGGGGCGGGATTTTCAGAGCGGAATATTGTGTGTGTGCTGCTGGAGGAGCTTTTAAGTAAGTCAAAGTTGAAAGTTTTTTGACAAACACAAAAACAAACACACTTTGCGTCACCTAATCACACTCACACACACACACACACACACACACACACACACACACACATATATATACACTCGCAGACTATGCGACTATTATTTATGTGTTTTCTACGTTTTTTGCCTTTTGTGCATTTTCCGCTTTTTGGCATTTAATTTTTGTGTTGTTGTTTTGTTTTGTGGCTCAATTTCGAGTGTCAAAGCATTCTTGTCGTTGTTGTAAATGTTTGCGTTGTCACTTGATGACTCAGCAAAACACACACACACACACACACATAGAGAAAGAGAGAGAGAGACACAGACAGCCTGCAATTGCGTAGGTTGCTTTTTTCTGCGACGTTTTCGACATGCCTCTGGCATTTGCCATAAAAACTGAACACTTTTGTTTCTCTTCCTTTTTGTGTAGTATCATCATGCACACACGTAAGCACACACACACACACACACACACACATACGCAGTTGTGTGTGCTTGTATTGAAAGTATACTTTAGTGCTGCATGCATGAAAGCAAGGCCAAAGCATATTACACGCAAAACTGCAAAACTCTTACGGAAACAACTTGAAAGCTAAAACTTTGTGCGCCAGCTAAAATTCAAAAAATGCTGCCGCTTCTAATGCTGCTTCTTCTTCTATTTCTTGTGTGTGTGCATGCGTGTGTGTGTGTGTGTGTGTGTGCTGAGAATGCAGGTAAGTAAGACAAGTGATTGCTTTGGCACACACAACACACTCGCACACTCGCACACTCGCACACAAATTTAAATTAATTTTGTGAAAAGTGCCTGCAAGTATGCAACAACCTTTTTGTCGGCAACTTTGTTGCCCCTGCCTGCTCTAGTGGCTGTGTGTGTGTGTGTGTGTGTGTGTGTGTGTGCTGTATTTCTAATTGAAGTTGCTAAAAGCTGTTTTAATTACATTTAACAGCCTAGCGAGAGCAGGCGCAGGCGCAGGCGAAATGATATGTGAAATGATTTCTTGATTTATTTAATGTTTCACTCGAAATGTGGCCCCGTCAACATGCCACATCATTCTGCTGGCGTTGCAACTAAAGTGTCATCACGATACAAATGCATTTTCCACTGGCAGCTTTCATCTAATTGATTTTTCTTAGCCCAAGCAATATATCGATAGCATCCAAGCAGCAGCATCAACAGCAGCTCTTCAATTATCCAACTTTAGCCAAATCAAATTATACGATTGCTGTGCGGCGTGCGGCGCGGGGGCAACTTTCTCTGACGGGCAACCGATTTTCGATTCTTATTTGATTTTGACATTCGCTTTTCGCTGTGAGCTGAATTGGGTTAAGCTCCTTTCCCCAGCCCATTGCCCATCCTGCGATAGGCAAACGGTCAAGTGCTCGGTGCCACAGTTCGCTATTTGCCGATTTGGCTCAGGTGGCGCCGCCAGGCACCAAATTGTCTGTTCTTTACTCGATTTCCCTTTATATATATATATCGTTATTTTTTTTTTTGGTAGCACCGTTGTGAGCTAATTGAGTGTGATGCAAACGTTCAAGGATTTGGCTAATGGAATTGTCCTGTGCATTTATTGGCTGTCTGGGCACTGTTTTGGGCAGAGTGTATAAAAAACGAGCTATCGCTTTTTTCTCCAACTCAAAATCACATTAGTGGCACTTGCAGCTGAATGAATAAAAAACTCAATTTGGTTCGTTGTGCGACTTGAAATCGCTTTTACACCTGAAAAAATCATAGGACTGGCAGTGACTAACAGATTTCATTACGAAAAACCTTTTTTTTTATCTTATACTCGATTTGACTCCTTTGCCTTAGAGCTGGAGGTGGAGGTGGCGCCTCTAGCATTAGTTATTATATTCAATATTGTTGCATTCATTTCGATTACACTAACTTAATTGGCTTTACTACTTTTTAGGATAAATGTAAAAATATTAAGTGAGATATGTCGATTGGTCGGTTTTAAAAGATGCATTTTTTCGATTTTGAGCCTCCTCCAATTTTAGCAAGTCAATGTTGCAAGTTGCAAGGATGTCGCTAAGAATTGCACTCATCCATATGCATTGAGATGGCAAAGTCAAAGAAATAGTTAGCAGCCAATGCGACAGCGATCTAAGGATATTAGTTCCATATCTGATGAGCTCTTTAACTGATTGCGAATTACAAACGCACTGCTGAACAGAGCTATAACTGTGCAGATAGAGTTGCCACAGTTGCAAATGGCAACATTGGCAACTCTGTTTAATCATACTTCAAAGAGTAGCATTTGGCGCATTGCATTTGTAGCAGACACAAAACGTGGCATTATATAAAACTGAACATTATAATTTCATGCCAGCTATTGACTGTTTCTATGCACGGTTTGGCGAGCTGCCCAAATTCAAAGTTGGCCACGAATAAGCCAAAATAAACCAGAACAAAACAACTAAAAATATACTGTAAATTAGGCACGTTGGAAATGAATGCTGAATCAGCAAAACAATCAGTAAAATTACGCAACGTAAATGCGTTTGGTGCGGTTTGGAAATGGTTGTGGATCCGCTTCCGGCAGCGGAACGTGAAAAGCCAGCCCAAAAACCATTTGGTAATGGGTATACGGTATAAGTAAGAGACCATCAGCATGACCACGTCCGTATGGGATATTCATGGACATTAATGGGCCTAAAACGTTCTGCGATGCATTAAAATGAGGCTAACAAAATTAAAAGCTGACCACAAATTGTTGGGGCTTAAGTCTGTAGATCCCCAAAAACTGAAATAAAAGCGCTCCATAATACGAGTAAATATGATTAATTTTACAGCCTTGCAGTCGCAGTATAATCGAAGCATTAACATATTTATATATCTCTCTCTATATACATATATATATATATATATTTGTGTGGGTACAGTTGGCCACAAAACACTTCGCAATGCAATACATTTAAGCGCTTCGGATTGAAATTTGAAATGAACGCAGAATTCTGTTTGCTCGCCGCCGGGATCGGGGCCATTAGAGTGGTATTGTGTAAGCAAATAAAAAGAAATAAACAACAACAACTAAATACTGATGCATGCTTCTGGGCGTTGCGTCCATGACGAGGCAGTGCAATTCAATTAAGTGTAAAAACTAATTAAGTGCCTGTGGCAGGCAGCGAGGCCGAACCGAACCGAGTCGAGTGGAGGCGAGCAGGGCCGAAAATGTTGCCTCAATTGAAGGATGCTTTTAGGGGCACTTAGGCACAGCCACGCCTACAAGTCAGATGTCAGCGTGTGTGCTTATGTATATGCATATATGTATATATATATCTGTGTGTATATGTGTGTGTGTGTGTATATATGCGTGTAGCATATATGTTGTGTGTTGCATGCTTTTTGATAAAAGTTTGGCTTGCGTCAAAAATAAATTGAAACCGGAAACAGCCACACATAAGGATTCACATGTGCAGCGATTGAGTGCGTGTGTGTGTGTGAGTGTGTGTGTGTGTGTGTGTGAGTGTGCTCGTGCGTGTTTCAAGATGGCGACTTTGACAGCACTCGGGCCTAATGGCTGTCTGACAGTCTGGCAGCATCGACAGTCAAAAAACTTTGCCCTGACAGCGACTAATTCTCATTCGGCTGATGCACAGTCCGCCTCTCCCTCCCATCCACCCCAGTTCCTTTCGCCTGCCTGCCCCGAAACAGAACCAAGCCCATTTCCATACCAGCTCCAGCTCCAGCTCCAGCTCCTGCCCCTGCCAAGCATTTTGCCATTTCCCAAATTCTCATTTTCATTTTAATCGCAAGCGTAATCGTAAGCGCAAAGCCAAATGAAAAGCTTTTTCAATTTATTTTTGCGTATCCTGCTTTACCTAGGAGCACAGGATAAACCTTTGATGCTTAATCACTTGGCATGGCAGAGCAGAGTCGTCGATTCGGCTCTGGCGCAGCTCTAGATGCTGCCACACTTAATATCCTGTACGTACCAGGCAGGATGCACACAAACAAACAATAGCAACCGGGACAATGACTACAAATGAAATGTTGGCGTTGCGACTTGCAACTGGGGACAGAGAATGCTGGATGGTTGATGGTTGCTGGTGGCTGGTGGATGGAGTTTGGGGTTGGTAATCCTTGGCATATTTTATGCCTCTTACAATATTAAGTTGGCTATTATAAATTGCAGTGGATGCAGCTAAGTGAGCCAACAGCAAAATGCTGTTTGCCAAACAGAGCTGAGCAGATATTATGACCGTAAACATCATTTTTGTTATTCATCTTTTAGTTTTTTGTTTTTGTTTTGGTTATTTTGCTTTTTAGCTGCTTTGTTTTTTTGGCGCAAAGCATAAGACGAGCTTCCGATAAGCCGGTTGCCAGGCAGCAAAATTGCCGAGTCGAACGGTCTTCAGCTTGGAATAATTGCATTGCCTGCCACTCACCAGCTGATGCGCCTCAGCTCATCTCAGCTCAACTCGGATAATTGCAAAACGAAGCCAAGCAATATAGCCCAGTTATGGTTAATAGGGCCGAGGGTCCCAACAATCGAAGCGCCAAGATGAAGCCAGATAGTAGTAGACAAAAGTTAACAGATAACAGTTAACAGATAACAGATTTAGCATGGACAGAAGCTGACTTAAGTCTTAAGCAATTCACGCTCATTATGCTTAGTACTACTTAGCAATGAGCCTGATTGTGTCGCTTGTCATCCGCATCTGTATCTCAGTTGATGTTTATGTGTGTCCTTATCTGTATCTTAGTATATGTATCTAAGTTGTATATGTAACTATGTATCCTTATCCTAATCCCTATCTGTATCTGTATCTGTATCTGTATCTGTGTCTGTATCTGTATCTGTATCTGTATCTGTATCTGCATCTGTATCTGCATCTGTATCTGTATCTGTATCTGTATCTGTATCTGTATCTGTATCTGTATCTGTATCTGTATCTGTATCTGTATCTGTATCTGTATCTGTAACGGTACCTGCACATTTATCTCAGCATTTGCTAATGTATCTCAGTATATGTATCTGAATCTAAGCCATTTACTTCAGAACTTAGCTTTCCATTGCAATTTCGTTTCCCTGGCAACGATTGTGTTTGGGTCTTTTTCATTCATTATCGCTGCAAAGTGAAGTGAATAAATGACCCACACCAACACACACACACACACACACATATATACACATTGCCATTGGGGACTTGTGTTGTGGTTAATGGCCCTTCCGGCCATAAATTACAACCGTATTGGCAACGAATGCAAAAACCTCAACATGAGCCCAAAGGGCGTCTACATAATTTGGCACACTCACACACACACACACACACACACAGGGCGCGGTTGTGGTTGAGACAAATTTGCAGCTTGAACTTTTGTGCAACACACTGCGCAACAAAAAGGTGGCAAAATATGAGCACATAAGGCAAAGGACACCATCAACTGCTGCCATTGAATTTCATGCCCCATGCTTGAGGCACAGATATTAAAGTGCAGCCGCTGCCAGAGGTTGTCCTAATTGAATGTAAAAAGTGCACAGCAAGCAGCAGCTCTAATCAGCGAACAATGGGCGACAACGTGGCAATAATATAATATAATTAAATATATATAAATATAAATTCCGCATTTCGTCTGCTTATTAAAAAAAAAGCGAAAAACAAACAACGAAAAAATTCCCACAGAAATTATTAATTTTTTTCATTGTACAAATGCAATTAAAACATTGCCGGGACTCATCTTGACTCATTTGTTTAATTAAACAATAATAATAATGAAAAGTATTTATTTATTCATTTACCGATCATTTCGCTCATAGTTATATTTAATGAATGCCAAATGAATGATAAATCAATTATTTCAATTAGTTCGCTTTAAGCTGAAATGTGAAATAGCCATTTGCGTATTTCGTGCCCATTGTGCCAAGAAGTTGAGGCACCTTCTGCGCTGGGTGGGTGCTTAGATACTGCTATGTGTGCTAATGGGTCGCCTTGGGTTCGTCCCGGGGTCGGGGGGAGGAGGGGACAAATGGCAGTGCAAAGTTGAAGAAGCCAGCGCTGTCATTGAAAGACCCACACACACAATATATATTGGGGCAAAATGATGATGATGATGGAGTGCAATTACTTGAGGCGGATGTGACAGTAGTAGCTGTGTGTCTTCAAAATGCTGCTGACGACTCTAGGTGGCAGACTGGGTGTGTGGCATGAGGTAAGCATGGGGCAGAGGGCAGAGGGCAGAGGGCATAGTGCGCTAACCAAATGAACTTTAATTAAATTCTTTATATGCTTGTGCGTACATTTTTTCTGCTTCCCTCGCGTAATATCATTATAAAATGTCTTCTGGCATGGCTGGCAGCCAGAGGGAGATAGAGAGAGAGAGAGAGAGGGAGAGAGAGAGAGGGAGAGAGAGGGAAAGGGGAGCAGATGGGAGAAGAATGGCAGGAGTCCGCGCTGCTTTATATAAACTAAATCTCTTTAATCAAATCCACGCTGACCAATCGCATCTGAAGTGGGTGGCAGGTTGCCCATTGAGTCGCAGCTGTGCGTCGCCTCCGGAAATGTCTATGGTGTTGTCAAATAAATTAAAATTGCAACTTTTTTGTGAAGTTTACCGTGAACTTTTGCACCTTTCTCATAGTTACTTTGAGTGCATTTGCTAGTGTCGCTGCTATCTGACAAAGGTCGCACAACTTTTCACTTTAATTCAGTTTTATTTTTCATATTTTTGTGCGCAGTAAACTTGTTGTACGCCTTTTGCCAAGCTTTCCATAAAATGTGTAGCAAATTCAGTTAGTTACTGAAAAAGAAACCTTTCAAAATTTGGTTCTTTCTGAATAGATCCGAGTTTTCTCTACACATCTCAAAACACAGGCTCCCTAAAAAGATAACGTTCAGTATTTGTTGTAGCTTTCTCAGAAGACAATAATTTTTATGATTTGGATGAAATTTTCTCTAACGGATAGCATTTCAGAATTTGTTGTTTGTTTCTGTAGAGTATATAGTTTTCTAGGACTTAGATGTGATTTCCTTTAGCCAGATAACCCCAAGCCTACCACGCCTATTTGCCAGAGTATTTACTCTTCGGCAAGCTAATCAGAGCGCTGCTTGCCAATGTCCACTGTTGTCCGCTGGTTCGTTTGCTGCTAACTATACGCGCTACAACAACAACAACAACAAGGACAAGAAAAATTATAGCAAACTTCTGATTTTATTTTTTTTTTGTTTTTATATATGTATAAAAGTAAACGAGCTTCGTTTCTGCTGCATAAGGGAAAATAATGAAACTATTCTCAAATGCGAAAAGTGCAAAAAAGTTGTGCCTTTTTTTGCTGTCATCTGTTTTTGCTTGTGTGTGTTTGTATTTTATTATTTTAGTTTACTTTTTGTCAACACGATGCCACTTTGTTGGCCCGAAGCGCTCTCTACCGTTATAATAGCAACTTTGGCTCCTTCTTTCGCCACATTTTGCCACGTTCTAATATTTGCGTAAAAGTATTTAGCAAAAAAAAAAACAATAAACAAAAAAAAAATGGCAAATTATAAAAGAAAAGTGAGTTTTTAAAATTAGTACAATTAAGTTTAATAGTCATAATTTTTAGTGTCCGCCAGCGCCAGAAGGTGCACACAACACACAGAAGAAAAAAAGGTAAAAAGGAGAGAAGTCAGTTGGACACTTTCAAAGTGGCACCTTCAAAAGTGGGCATTTAGAATTGGGGGGGATTTGGAACCCGGGGCTGTGGCTGTGGCAGTTGCTGTGTCTGTTACAGTGGCTGTGGCATTAACAAGTTCATAATAGCGAAATATGCAATTTCAGGTTGGGTGCCATAGCAGCAGTTGGGCAGTTGAATGGCACCCAATTACAAAGTTGTCCCGTTGCGGGGATTGCTGAGGGGACGCTGAATGGGTGGCCATAAAGATAGTAACAATGACAGTGGAGCAATCATATGATATGAGGGATGTCGAAGCAGAGCAGCTGCCATTGTTTTGGTATCACATTTTATAGCTGCGTTTTGTTTGACATACAATTACAGAGCACAAGATGACAAATTCGTGTGTGTGTGTGTAGAAGAGGGGAGAAAGAGTGTGCGAATGGGTGCTATATAATTTATGTAGAAAACTATCACTCTGGGGATTTGTTTCATGACAGATGCCACAAAAGCAACCGAGGAGTGGCAAACACAACGATGGGTCGATAGACGGGAACTTGGCATGGAGCAATATCTGCATACACTCAGCTAAAAGCCAAATCAAGCTGAATTTTAGCAAAGCGACAAAAGTAACTCACCTTATGATTCAGAAACTATATATATATATATATATATAAATATCAAAAGTGTTTATTTTTTAATAATAAGCGCTTGTCTAATATTAAATCAGTCATTGACAGACATCAGTCGTCCAATCGGAACACCGATTCATATTTTGGGGATGTGTTAGCTCAATGGAGCACTCCTTGCTCAGGAGGAAAATCCCGCAGGGCAGGATAACAATGTTCCGGCGGCGATCCATGCAAACCACACAAATTCGGTTCATCATTGCATTTTCAGTTCCATTTCTCCATCATCAATGCTAATCCATATATATATATATATATATATATATATATATATATCAATAAACGCTTCTGTTGACACAACACAGCAGCATTTATTTAAACAGTAAATGGCCGCAGGCCACATTATCGTGATTGGTGGCAGCTGAACAACATTAATACGATTTGCTGGTGATGACAGCAATGATAAAATGAAGTGGCAGCAAATGCAAAGCACCCCTGCACCATCTATCAATATACATATATAAATATGATTTCTTTTTTCTTAAATGTAAATCGCTCTAAAAACTGAATAATTTTTCTACAGCGTGTTCGACATTCATGAGAAACTCCAACGTTAAATTGAATATTAGATCAGTAAACGTTTCAAAATGCAATTTCCAATCAAAATGTGTAATATCAAATCAAATCAAAGGATACATATCGATGACATATTAAAAGTCAACGCTGTGTACAGTTGCGAAAAGTGTTTGCCACATGGCAAATGAGTTAGTTGTCAACTCGTGACAGTCATGACTGTCTTTGGGCTGTCGGCCTCACTCTGATGTGGCATTTGATGCGTGTTGCTTGCAATCCCCAATGACTATCTGTCTTTTGCCTTTTGCCTTTGTCTTTGTCTCTGACTTTGTTTCTGTCTGTATATTTCTTTGCCTTTTGTTCTGAGCGCATCTTCATTCATTACACATCTCAAATTGGCTTTGTTGTGACTTGTGCTTCAACTTTCTTTGGTGGCTGTAAGCTGTAAAGTCTGCATTGCTTCAAGTCCATAAAATACACACACACACATACATACATGTATACCATACATATATATATATGTGTGTGTATGGACATAAGTAGACAACAACCCCAAACACAAGACAAATGCCTCAAACCAACGCGTAATTTCCTTTCTTTGCTGTCATTGCGTTGTTTCATTTTTTTCTGTATTTTCTTTTTTTTTTTACTGCTCTTGCCACAGGGGGCGGTGCCGGGCTGAGGGGCGTGGGTGTCGCTGGGCGGGCTGCTCGGCACAGCCAGAAGGAAGTTTACTTTGTCGCAGTGTCATTTATTTTGGCATTTTTGCCACTGACGTTTGTCCCTGCTGCTGCTGCTGATGATGATGATGTTGTTGTTGTTCTTGTTGTGGTTGTTGTTGCTGTTGCTGTTGGTGTTGCTGCTTTTGTCGTCATCATCATAATCGTTAGTTTCGCCTTTCTGTCGCACTCATTGTCTGTCATTGCCCACCCACCGCCCCCTTTGTGTGTTAAGAAAAACCCAAAACGCTGCCCAAAGTTCTGTCTTCGAGTTCTATCTGCGTCTGTCTGTGAAGGTGAACGTTTTTATGACTCTTATCTGGTTGTTGTTGCTGCTGTTATTTCAGTAACCACACATATTCCTCCCCAAGCTCAGGCTGCTCATCAGTGTCCCCTCGTCCGCCCCCGCCCCTGTCTCCGCCACCGTCACTGTCTCTAGCAGTTCTCGTATTTTCCACTTTTCCATTGCATATTTCAAGGCGCAATTTTTCGAGTCAATAAAATAATATCGATTTTGTTGTCATGTCGCCAGCAACGTTGCTTTTGCATTTGTATTCTTTTTCTTGTCCCTGTTATTTTTTCATTCCTTTTTTTGGTATATTTTCTTATATTTTTTGTTGTTGCTTTGCATCAATTCAAAGGGTTCAACAACTTTGTGACACATACTCGACTGGCAGTGAATGCTGCTTGACCTAAAACAACTCGCCATAAAGGCAAACAGGTATATTTAACTATATATATATATATATATACCACATTAATGCTGGGGTTAACCCTAGCAGAATGGAACTTAATACGTTGCTGTTGGCAAACATTTATATAAATTTATTATTATATTACTACTAACGTCTGCTTGGAATGAGTCCAGTTGCCAATTAAGCTGTCGACGAATGGAGAGTTTGCTCGCCTTGCAACAAACAGCAGCAGAGGCAGCAAAGTGTGAACAAATTAAAATCATATAAAAGTAAATTTGAAGCGTATTTAAAATAAACAACCGCAACGCAAACAACAAACAGAAGCAGCAGCAGCCAAGCCAAATGAACCACACAAAACAAAAACAATACACAACGAAACACAGTTATACAATGACCCAACTGGTTTGTTGTAAGAACAGAGCGAGAGCGATGGGGAGAGCAAGAGAGACAGACAGACAGAGACAGAGAGAGAGAGAGCGAGAGTGAGAGTGTGTGTATGAGAGGCAAAAAGGGAGCTAATGGTTCTTTTGGGTGGGGTCTGGCGCTGTCGTCGCTATGCAAAAGCGCCACGTAACTGTCAACGTTGAATGCTTGTGGCACACAGCAACCCTCTCAACCACACACTCAAACACACACAGTGTTGCCGCTAATGGCAACAAAGCAACAACAAGCGAACACCAAACAATTTTCAACTAACGTAAAATGTTAGACAACAACAAAATCCCGTAGCGCCTTCAATGAATGCTTGAAATTGTTTTTTTTCTTTGTTTATTGCAAGCGCTGCCAAAATGTATACTACAAAATATTTCACACACACACACACACAGTCTGAGGTGGTTGCAAAGGCAGCCAGGTAACCCAAAATAAATTCGAAATAATTTGTGTGAAATAAACGGAGCCGTAGTTGAAGGCGGGCGCATAAAGAAGCGGCAGGGGCAGCAGGAGCAGCACCGATGGGAGCTGCAGGTGTGGGGTGATTTGGGCGGTTTTGGGTTGTCTCGCTTACCTGCGTGCTAGTGTGGTGAATTAGCCAAAGCTTGAACCTACCACAAACGAAAAACAAAAACAAAAAACAACATCAAGTAAAACGCCAACAAAAATCCACCACAAGTTTTGGCGTTTACCTGACAAGGCTGCCCAAAATTCTATATCACGACAAGGCCAGAGCAGAGACAACGCGAGAGAAAGAAAGAAGAGTGAGAGAGGGAGAAGCAGCAATGCAGTAAGACGAAGAGTGACAGCCAGAAGGAGAGAGAGAGAGAGAGAGCGAGCCCTGGGGGCTCTTAAGCAGGCACAGACAAACCGACTGACATTAGCAACTCTTGAGAAACTTATGCTGCCTCAAAGGTGCTGTGTTAGGTATATACACCAACACACTCCCACACACATACACCACACACAGACACACACATACATACATACATATATATATATATATATATATAAAGAGCGACTAACTAACTGACTCACATATTAATTTGCAATCATGTCTCACGCACAATGACATGGCCTTAATCTGGCCCTTTCTTGCCATGAAAATCATATTGACTTGCGCCTAAAAAAAAGCCAAGCTCAAATGAAAGCTTCAAATCGTATTTTCCTCTGTTTTTCATTACAAACTCTTTGGCGTTCCTATCAGCTGCTGTTTCTCATTTTCTCATTTTCCCATTGTCAAAATATTTACAAGAAACATGGAAAATATTTAGCTGCCCCAATAAAATGATTTCTGCTTTGTTGTTCTCACTGCGTAACATAAATAGCCCACACACGCACACACGCACACACACACACACGCACACACACACATAAGAAGAGGTCGGGGAAAAAGGTAAATCAAGCCAAATGTAAATATACGAAATAACTAAGAGGAGAGCAACAACAAAACGAAAGTAAATTGCGAAACGTGCGAAACGTAGCCGAACAAAGGGGACAAAATTTAAATTAAAAAGACGTCCACATAAACATTTGGCCAACACACACACTCACACACATACACTCACACACATGCTGACACACACACTTACGAACAGCAATTCAAAAAACTGTCCATGAGTTGTCGCAACTTTGGCTTAGGTCACTGCAAGTCAACAACAAAACAAGTCAGTAGCTAGCATATAGCATGTAGCATGTAGCATATAGCTTGTAGCATGTAGCATGTAGCATGTGGCATATAGTAGGTAGCAGGAATATATATATGTATATATATATATATACATAGGTCGCTTAGGAGTGGACTTCTCGCTAACCATTGTGGCACAGTGGCACAACACAGCTTTATATATTGCCAGCTTTCGCATTATGTTTTGTCATACATAAAATATATATAGATTATGAAAAATCGAACAGATTGTTCCTATAGGTGCTATAAGTCATAGTACATATAAGCACTCATCCATCGACCGATTGTTCCCAATCGCATCAGCGAGAATATATATTCTTTGTGGAATCAATGCTTTATATTAAATGAATTTATATTTCACTGCTTTCAGTTGGGGTAAGTATAATTTTTCGGTTGCACTCAACAGAGTGTTATGCCAACGTTTGGTATACTAATCGCAAAATCTCTTATATATAAATGGAAATGGAAATGGAAAACGAGTTTCGATCGCACGCAGCACAGTGAAAATCGATATGTAACAGAACCGAAAGTTACTGTATAAAGTACAGTTGACACAAAGTCCTGATTGAGAGATAGCAATAAATGAATTCCGACTAGGCTTGGGGGAGGTATAGGGTTGCATGGGGTTGTCAGGGTAGGCTAGTTATAAACAGTTTGCTGAGCTGACTCTGAGGCTGAGGCTGAGGCTGAGCTGAGTGTTGGGCTACGAGTGTTAACCACTTAATTTTCCGTATCATTGAGAAGGCGTATTAAAAAGGATTTGCCAATAAGTACTCAACCATACCCTTTGCAATCCACACACACACACACACAGACGTACATAAATGTTTAGCCTTGCTACACATTCGTTTTTTTTCATTTGGCGAACAAATTAACTTAACTGTCAACCGCAAAATCACAACAGATGCAGTCGACACTCAATCATTGTGAGAGTATTTGTGCCGCATCGAGTGTTTTGTGTGCGTGTGTGTGTGTGTACGCAAACTAAAGCGGCTGCCGACCCCAAATACGAGCAAGACACACACACACACACACACACTCACTCACACACTTACTTTGAGCAAAGGGTTATAACGCTGCCGATAAAAAACTCTGTTTATGGCTTTGGCCTGAGCTCATAATATGACAGTGCTCCGAGTTTTCAGTGCGCTGCCCACTTGGCCCACTCACTCAATATCAATAGCGCTTTATTTACGTTAACAATCATGCTACACACACACACACACAGACACACACACACACGCACTCGTTCGCACACAAGCGCGCACTCCAGAACGCATAAACAATTTTGTAGCACACTTCACAGCGCGCTGGATAAAAACAAATTTTGGTTTTTTTTCTGTTCATATATATACATACATATATATATATATAAGTATGTATATATATATATATATATATATATATATATATATCTAGTGGTGTTTTTTCTCTTTTTTATTTGGTTCGGACAGTTTGCGAGTGGTTAAAAAAAAACAAAAAATGAAATAAATAAATAAATAAAAGGAAGAAAACATACATAGAAATTGAATGGAGTCGCCCCTCGGTGGCAGTCATGAAGTTTTCGATTTTAGTAAATTTATGATGCTGCTGCTTGCGATGTGTGCGTGCGTGTGTTTGTGTGTGTGTTTGTGTGTGGGTGGGTGGATGTATATATTTATGTAGAGGTAGTCTTTGGGTGCACACATGATCCTGGCGGCAGGAGTTGTTTGCTGCTTGGTTGCTCATACGACACGTTCGCCCAGCAAAAACAACAACAATATTACATAATACAATGAAATATGTATATATAGTGTGTGAAAATTGCAAAGGAGTGTGGAGTGATCGAGCGTGAGTGAGTGAGTGTGTGTGTGTGTGTGGAATAAATGTTGAATGTCATCAAATTTATCGCCTGACTAGCCATCAAGTGCCCTAAGGTGGCCAAAAAGTTGCCCCCTACATATGTAAAGAGACTCGATTGCTATATATAGAGTATATAAAATTCATAGCGCATATATATAGATATATACATATATATATCGATAGGCACTTGTCGATAATGCGCTAGCTTACAGACGACGACGACGACGACGACGACGACGACGACGCATTAATCAAACGAGCGCACAAATCAGCGCTTAAATGCCAATTGAGTTTTATGGCGTTTCATATTACCGTGGCAGCAGCGGCAGGCCGCTAGATGGCGCAACCACACGCACTAGCGACAACTGGCGAAACTGGTTGGAAATGTCATCATTTTTGCTTGTCTGCTCGGCATAACTAACAATTTGTGGGAGGGGGGATTCGTGGGCGGAGGGGGTGTACTAGTCATTGTCGCATGCAAGTGGCATATAATGCAGCCGCATGCCACGCGCTGCATGCCGCATACTGCGACATGAGGAAATTATTATTGTTGTTGTCTGTGCCACACTTGAAATATTTATGCGATAAACTGCCAAGCAGATTTGTGTGCGTGTGTGAGTGTGTGCGTTTGTGTGCGTGTGTGTGCGTGTGTGTACTTGTGACTAATAGAACCCAAGTGACAAAGGCATTACAACACACACAAGCAAACAAGGGAACAAATAGCGAGACATTGCGATGAGTGGTGAAGGGTTGCTGAAGAGGCGGGTTGAAAGCGGGGCGGGTTGAAAGCGGGGCAGGTTGAGTGCTGGCTCCTTGGCTTGACTCTGGCCATTAACTTTTTGTCACAGCTGCGCGTAGCTGGCAAATTGTTGTCAGCCAGCCAGCCAAGCAGCCGAGTTTAATAGAGTCGCCCACGCAGCCAACTCACTTGCAACTGCAACAGCAGCAACAACAGGCGAAAACACAGCATTGAGTGCATTACTCTGTGTGTGTGCGTATGTGCGATATAGCAACAAATACAATTACAGTTGACACTCAAGCATACACATTGACTCTCAGCAGCGCATGCAACATTATTGTATGGTATGCGAGGGGCGTTGAGGATTGTGCAAGAGGCGAATGTGGGTGGTGAGCTGGTGTCGCCACGTGGCAAAGACGAGAAGGAGTAGCAGAAGTAGCAGCACTACAATCTGCGTTGGCTTGTTTTGGACATGGCTGGTTGTTGGTTAGGTGACAGCCACAGCCACAGCCTGAGCCAGAGCCAAAGTTAAGGCACAGAACACGCGACATTTGCAGCACAAGCGACACACACACACACACATACGCACAAACGCATACACACACGCTCACGCACGCACACACACACATACCCATTTACATATACTCCTGGGGCACACTATAAGAAATTCTTTCAATTCTTTTTGCATACCCTAAGCTGGAATTGAAAACGAGGAAGTTGAGTTTGATGAACTTGTGCAAAAGGAGCCACATGAATATGGATTGGCATATTGCCTGCGAGGCCGAAGGACGAACGTAGCCAACACAGCCAGGACAAGGAACGAGATCCCTCGACAACCATTGATGTGCAAAGAATCGACGTCGAGAGCCAATTCGCAAGCCGGCGAATCAATTCGCCATTATCATTATATTCGTATTACTATAAAGCTGTCATAATCAAATCGCACTTCTAATATATATCAATATATATAAATCTATAAATATATATATATATAGATCTATAAATCTGGATTATAAGATTGTCAAGTTAATGGCATTTATTCGATAACATCATCAGTCGAGCGCTCTCGACTCGAGAGTCTTATGCAATCTGGCTGAACTGTTGCATGCCTCATGAAGAAAGAGAGAGAGAGAGAGAGAGAGAGAGAGAGCTGTGGCAAGTGGACCGAGGGCAACATCCAAATCAGTTAGATGCAAATAAGTTTTCTGCCAACGACGACAGCAGAACAACTATTCTATTCACATTTACCTTGAATACAATGCGCATGCTACGAATGCAAATGTATTCATTTCAAAGTGAGACCAAATAAGTGAATGTTGTGAATATGTATGAATCTATCTATGGGCGGGCAAACTAAATTTCTATGCAAAAGGTTTTAGTCAAATTCATAAATGTTTAATGAAAACATATTTACTAGTCCGACAAAAACCCGGGTTCCACTTGGGTGTCCTTGCATGCGTTGGCAATTTCCACTTCGATAAAAGTGTATTTGGACTAAATTTAAGAATTTCTCTTCTTGATTTTTGTTGTTCTCCTTTCAGGTGCTTTCAAATGAAGCTAATGAATTAGCATGTATTTTGCATTTGGTACGTAAATATTGTTGTCTTTGCTTCAGCTTCACTTTGAATACTCGAAATCTTTAATCTTGAGTTCAGCCACATTAGTCTGTCGATCTGTCTGTTCCTCTGTGTGTCTGTCTGTCTGCCAGTCAGTCGCATTGTCTGTCTGCCCGTCCTCCTGGCTGTGTATATAAATTTCATTATCTGCAAACGGGACCATAAAATTCAATTCTGGCAGCAAATGGGCGACTTACGTAGCAAATATCAAACTCCACCCCCAACTTGCAACTCCAATTCTAGCTTGCCTCCACTTCATATGCATATATATATACATATGTGTGTATATGTGTGTGTGTGTATGTATTTTGCCCATATCTTCTTCGTTTTATAGTCGTCATATTCATTTTTTGTCGTTTTTGCTTTCCAACATATTTGGTTCGGGTGTATTTTGAATGAATGTGCAAATAAAATTTAATTTAATAGCAAATTTTATGTCACAAATATTGCGCTTCACTTGACTCTGACACCATACACACACACACACGAACACACGCGAACACACACACACAAACACACACACACACACATACATGTACACAAGCGAAAGTCATATTCATAGCCATTGCAGGCAGTAGACTCCCCTCTGCAACCATTATGCCAGCCACATGACGCGCAGTGCCCATTTTTATGGCCTTCGAATGGTATGGCGTGGAGTCTTGTTGGATCCACTTTCCGTTCTGACATGCACAAACACCCAAAACCACCACCAAACACCAAACGCCCGTCCAGCTGCACGCCTCCAAATGCTGATAGCCAAATGGGATTTGGGGAATTCGGTTGCTGGCTGATGGGGTGGCTAATCTCGCCTGCCTCCGGGCTGAGGGGCAACAGCTTTAATATGTCCAACATTGGGATCGGGGTCTTTGATTTGCTCGCATTGTTTCGTTTTCGCTGCCAGCTTTAGCTGAGATCAAGTAAAGCCCGAAATTAAAACCAGCCTTTGGGCAGCAGCAGTTTAAGCAATTGTTGCAAGAACCATTCAATCATAAATCATGAAGCATAACATAACATGAAACATAGCAAACATTGAAATAAACAAAATTAAAGCACAAACTCTACATTTAGGTATATAATTGAAAGTGTGTGTGTGTGTGTGTGTGTGTACGTGTGTGTGTGTGCTTAATGCAATTCCAAGGAAATTGAGACCATTGAGGAGCAATCAAAAATGTCGAAGATGCCCCCACGCGCATTTGTCTGGTGGGTGAGGCTGGTAAAGATGCAGGCACGGTGCAGGCAGCCGAGGACTTTGGCATGCCCGTCATTCAATCGGAGACTGGAATGATGAACATCATCAAGGATATGGAATGGCGCAGCTTCTACGTGCTGGCGGACATTGAGGACGAGCTATTCGATGCTATACACAAACAAGGAAAAAAGGAGTGCATTTTTGGAACGCCCGGTTTGAAGTATGCGGCAGAGATGAAGCAGACACTGGGCCACCAGAACACTCGTCCCATTTACAACTATGCAATGCGCGGCGTAGTCACTGGCTTCATAGGATGAGCTGACAAAACTCGTGAATCTCATACACTCTACTGGGTGGCTGCATCATGAAAGATTTGAACAGAAAGCGCACGCATCTGATATGCAATCACAGTGGCGGTGAAAAGTATTAATACGCCAAACCCTTTCGCTTGACAGTGGTGCGTCCCGCTTGGGTTTATGCCGACGCAGGATGGCTATACCAAAGCGCATCGCTTGAAGGAATACGAGGGGCAGAAGGTTTGCTTCTTTGGCTTTCCCGCCGCGGAGCTTCTGCATATGGTCGATGTGCTGCTGGAAAATGGCGACGCCTCTGCCGAACTGGATGATACCGCCGCTACCCAAGAATCATAATACGCTCATTCTGAAACCGGATTGGTTCTGGTACACAGTCCAGTTCGTCGTCGCGATTCGCTGCGAAAACGAAAGTTGAAGGAGATCCCTTTGGGTTTGGGCAAGCGACGATCCTCCATATCGGATGCGGGTCTGTTATCCGTTTCGAATAAGCTTTGAAATGATAAGCTGCGCCTCTCGATCAATTCTATGAATAATTCCAAAGTGATAAAAAAGAAACCCTATCTATATGCTTTACTATATATATAAATGTATGTTCGATGTAAGCGTATAATGTAATTAATCATCATAGTGACTTTAAATCACATTCTCGCCCTAAAAGCGATCGTTCGCTCGATGAAAATCGGTTCAAGATCATGTAGATAAAAATATGCATAACAAAGCAAGGCATGGTGATGATATGATGTTTAAGAGATAATATGCGAACCATATAAAAAAATGCACATATTCGATTGCAGAGCTCAAGAGAGAGAGAGAGAGAGAGAGAGAGAAAGAGAGGGAGAGAGAAAGTGGAAGAGAGAGATAGGAAGAAAGGGTAGTAGATGGGTTTATGAAAAGAAGAGGTAAAAATTACGAAGGAAGCCAAGCAAGCGAAAACTATGCCAATTGAAAAATAAGCCAAACGAGAAAAGCTAAAAACGTGGAAAATTAATGAAAATTGAAATGGGAGTGGGAGTGGACGTGGACGTGGTAGTTGGACGGGAATGTGGGCGGCGAGGCTGCATTGAGGCGGCTAGCAACGGTACAAAAATGCAATATTGCAATTTTATAACACAAATTGCTTATAATCACCAAAAAACAGCAACAGCAAAAGTAGCAACAGCAGCAAAAAGCCGAAACGGAAATGCATGTTGTAATGGCCTGGAAATGGGCTGGGCGCACAAGGCGTGGCCTGGGGCAAAGCGAATGATGGGAATGGGGCGGTGGGGCTTAGGGCTCGGGGCTCATGCCAGTGGGCAGTGGGTAGTGGGCAGCTGCTGCGTTAACTGGTCCATGGGTCGCCATTTCTGCCTGGGAATGGCATAAAAATCATATTTCCGTTTTATTATTTGCTGTTAATGAAAATGCAAATAAAATTGGATTTTCCGTGCCGCACAAAAAGCCAGCTAAATAAAAAGTTGTTGCTGTGCCGCGGAAAATTGGATGGGGTGGGGGGGAATGGTGGTGTGGAGGGGTGGCCGCTGCTCCCAATGTATTTCCTGGCGCACATTTCAAATAAACATTTTTGGTTATCATACACATTTTATTTTTTATTTCATTTTTTTTCTTTTTGCGCTGCTTGCTGTTATTAAAGGCAAACAATTTTAAGAGCCAGCGACTAAATCTATTTCTTGTGTGTGTGTGTGTGTGTGTGTGTGTGTGTGTGAATTAATTGGGTCACGTAATTAGCAGCCTGCTTGGATGCTTTTTATGCTGGGCGAACGTAGTCGAAATTTGATTATTTGAATTTAAATTGTGTACTTTATGGTAGACCTGGGCAACTTGTCGTACAACTTGAATGGGAATTGTTCGCTACCCAAAATCCCCTGTCCCAAATCGCCTTGGCAACACGCGAATTACATGACTCATTTGAAATCCCATTGGTTTGTGGCATATATTTTATTTTGGCAATTATTTGCAGTAAACGAGGTCAATACAAACACTCGGCAAAGACTACGCTTTGGATGAAACATGTTAAATTCAAATGTATATTTATATATCATCTGAAGTGTATATATGTATGTATATAAATAAGAGCCATCTTAATATATTTGCTATTTATTGGGTTGTGAAAGCCTGTCTTAGAATTTCATTAATTATGCTATATTTCAAATAATTAATCAACTAGATGTTCAATGGTTTTCCATGCCCCGTCAAAAATGTGTCAGGGTAGATCATGAAATTGTTAAATGAATATATAAATGTTGTTCTGTTATCGAATATTCAACATAAATATGAATGATTTATGGATGATGTGAATGCAAGGAGGAAGCAAGATGAGGAGAGAGAAGAGCAAGTTTAAATAAGCTTAAGTTTTGATTTTCTTAAATGAGCACATACTATTTGTAAGTTCAACTATAAACTATAGATACTTGTAGAGCAAATGGAGAAAAATACATATATGTATATATGTATGTACATATGTAAATATATATTACATTTGTATGCAGGAGGCTAGTTATTCAGTTATTCATTTATTCATTCATTCGTATGCTGCATCATCATTTATCTATTCGATAGTTTATCAACGAAGCGGACAAAGTGCCTTCTTTCAGTTGCCATTTTGCCGACGCTCAACACTCCACTCCTGGCTAATGACACCACCATCGATAATGATGCTCCACTCAGCCCGCCCCTGCTGCTGGCAAGCCAACTCGCGTGGAAAAGTCAAGACGCAGATTCATTTTCAACGTATGCATCGGATTGTCTTCGACTTTGCGCTCCTTTTGACTGCTGCTGCTGCTGCTGCTCCTGCTACTGCTGCTGCTGCCATTAAGTCAAGCTGCCCCTCCAGTGCTCTCTATCTTTTATTTGACTGGCAACAACGTGACTGCTGTGAGAACGTTGAAAAGTGGCATGCGACTTAAATGAAATCAGCGGCGAACTCCTACTGAACACACATACATATATGTGGCACAGTGAGAGGTTAAGGATGCGAACCAGTAACCGAAACAGAACCAGAAACCGACACAGGTTCAGCTCCTCACACTTAAAATTGGTTTCCGTTCACAGGCCAACCACCCAATGCACCCACAAAAAGAAGAAAATAATAATAATGCCTGTCAACCACTTGAACAAATAATGCATTCTGCTGGATGGCACGTTGACAGAGCTAGCTACAGGCCTAAAGGAGAACCACACAGGGGTGAGGAGATGGGGAGGGGATTGTGGGTGCTCAAGCACAGTCAACAAAATGCCAAATTCAAGCACCTGCCACAATTTGAGTTTGGCACGTTGCACGGTGCACGTTACGAGCCTCGCATTCAACATCTTCTTGCCACGTTCACAAGCTGTCGCTGAACTAGCTCGCCTATGCCGCATGCCCTTCTGATATTGCGTATATATATATGTATATATATATATATATATATATGTATATATATATTCTTGTGTATGTGCAAGGCAAACAAACGAACAGGCGAATCAGGCGAATTTTATTTTGCGGCTCGAGCAGCTTCTTCTCCTTTCCCGATGGGGTTAAGGCTATCCCTTCCCCCTCCGTCCAAGTTTTGGCAGCTACCGCGATGAAATCACATACAGATTGCAGGAGCACCCCTTCTTCTCTGGCCAACAGAATGGCGAAGGGGCATAAGACTGAGCGGGTTTAAGCGGGACTCATGGCGACTGAGGGGCAATGAGCAGGCGCCCAAGTACACTCAGAAAAAATATTCAACACAAAATGAATATTGTTGTGAAATTAAATAAAATTTAGGCAAGCTTTCCCTTAATAAAAAAAAAAAAAAAAACATTTTCATTTCTACTTATCAGAAATATTTGGTAATTATTTCTGTACAGAATATGTAATGACTATGAGATCAGGATAAAACATACGAATGAAGTTCGTATAGTTGTATGGTTGATAAGGAATATGTACATTTAAAAGTGCAAAGGTAATACCCAAATATCTCTTATTGAATTTAAAAAAAAAAACATTAAAGTTTTTGGCAAGTTGACTTTGAAAATGATTTGAAATTAAGCATTTTTATAAGTTACAGACACATATAATATCGCCGAAGAAACTGATGTTCTCTAAAATTAAATTTCAATTAAGAAAGATGAAAAAATCAGCTCATTTCAAGAATACTGTGTCTGAGAAAAAAGTTTTTTTTTTAATTTTCTAAAATTGAGTACTAGTTTTTTCTGAGTGCAGGCAGCACGTTTCCTGCGTCCCTCCTCTCCATGAGGACAACACTTCAAACGCAAAACTTGTGCCATGTAACAGCTGTGTGTGTTGGTGTGTTTGTGTTGGTGTGGTGTGTGTGTGTGTGTTGGTGTGGTGTGTGTGTGTGTGTGTGGCTAGAATAGCTTTTGGCTTGCTTTTTCGTCGCCGATTTGGTTTTTATATCTCTGCGTTTGCGTTTCGTTAACTTTTCTATTTTTCTTTCCATTTTCTCTCTTCGCTTGCTGTTCACATATTTTTGTTTGCACCTTTTGCCCAGCGCTTCGTTTGCTTCATTTGCTTAATTGTGTGAGTCATCGGCATAAGCATTATCATCATCATCCTCAACATCGTCATTCGGCGCGTCATCAGCAGCAGCAACATCATCATTAACCTCATCGCCCTGCTGTCATTTGCAGCAACTTAGGCTTACCTGAGGAGCCGTCACCTTGCGGTTGCTTGCCACAGGATAAATGTTGTTGAACCATGCGGTCTGACAATGTTTTTTTTTGGGGGGGGGGGGGACGGGGACGGGGCGTCGGCAGTGGTGAAGTTCTTGCCCCACAACTCACTACCTTCAAAATGCGTTGGCCATTTGAATGTGCTTCACTTCTTAATACGCTCCACTTGACCCTAAATCGCTGGCCAATGCCTTAGGCCTGACTTGCCACATACAGACATGATTACATATATACAAATATCAATATCTAAGCCAGGCACAGGCTCTGTCTGAGACCGATAGCGATATTAGCCTAAAACAAAAGGGTCGAGTCGGGGGCAGAGGTGGAGGTGGAGCATGTAGCGGCTTCATATGCGCCTTCGTCAACGTTGAACTGAGAAAAATGCACAATCATTGAAGCGTAAACGCTTTGTAACTGGATATGGGCATGTATATAAATATATATATATATATAGATATATATATATATATATATGTTTAGGGTAAGGGACAAATTGACTGCCACACAAGGCTGGCGGCATGCCACGAGGACAGTTAGGGCGCCTGGCCACACTTACAGAACAGAGAAGAAAAAAAAACACCCAAAGCTGCACAAGGCAAGTGACAGCAGGCAAACAAAAAAATAAAATAATAAAAAGAAGGGTAGAAGGGGAGAAGAGAGGAGAGGCGAAGAGCAGAGCAGAGCAGAGGAGCAGAGGAATAAAAAGGGAACCAAATGGCGCAACGAATCTGAAGCAAACCAAACGAAACTAAACGAATCGAAACGAGTCGAGTCGCGTTGAGTTGAGCTGAGTTGAGTTGAGTTGAGTAGAGGATTCCAAATGCGGCTGAAGGACACAGCAAACAAAGCCAAAGGCAGCAGCAGAAGCAGCAGCAAACGAGAAAGGACAAGAAAGGAAAACGCAAAAGGATTTCTGCTGTGGCACGGGAAATTGAAAGGAAGTGGGGTCAGTGCACAGTCCATTTGTGTGTTTCTCTTTGACTGTCTGTCTGTCTGTCTGCCTGCCTGTGTGTGTGTGTGTGTGTGTGTGTGTGTGTGTGTGTGGGGCTGTGACACCACAACTAATGAATGTGCATGAACAACAACAACAGCAAGCACGATCTGGATGCGAATGTGGACGAGGACGAGTACAATCGTCATTGAGGCAGCAACAGCGACAAAAGCTGACCAAGTTGTTTGGCATTGCCAAGCCTGACAAATGCCAAAGGATAAAGGATGCACGAGGACTAGCAGGAGCAGGAGGCAGGGGTCCATTTACGATGCCATATAGCGTGTAAGCTGGGGCAGAATCAATGATTTGGGGGCAGGGGTCAGTGCATTTGCTCTTCGGGCGATTAAATGCATGCAACCAGCTTTGATGAGAGACAGACAGACACAGAGAGAGAGAGAGAGAGAGAGAGAGAGGGGTGAGAGTGAGAGTGAGAGGGAGATGGTCAACAATAACCTAGCTAAAAGAAAAATGCATCAAACAGAATCCACACACAAACCATTCGCTTGGAGTGCATCAATCGAATGCATTCGATTTGTGTGCCACTTATTAAAGGTTGCCTCTGGCGATCTTGGTGCAAGTTGCGAGTGTAGTTACTACAAAGCCTTCATTCCCCTCCATATGGTACAACTGCCACCAAATTTAGTCTATACTGATCATCCTAAATAGCCGATCTTACCTTGACATAACATTGATCAGGAATATATAGCTAATGACGCAGATTATCTGCTCTGGCACAAAAAAGTTGTAATTAAGTTGCCAAGTCAATTGCAAATGAATGCCCAAAATGGGCTCGAGTTTGGCAGGGTTTGAGTAATGGGCTTAAAGTTGCTGGCCCAGCGCGTTATCAACTGAACTTAACCACGTTAGCGGAGCTGGCTTAAGTTTGGTGGTAAGATGGCTTAAGGGCTAGCTGCAGTTGAGCGACCAGCGAGTTGACAACTTGCTGCCCACAATTTGCAAGTTGCCAGTTGCCAGCCGCAAATTGTTGGCCCGCCTGTTTGCAGTTGTTGGCCCGCCAGTCAAATGGCCAGCTATGTGCAGTTCCAACCAACCTTCAACCCCCTCTTCATTGTCCCACTCCCCCTCCGTTTTGGCCCTGCGTGTAAGGGCTTCACTGTGTGACTAGACTTTGTATGGGTTGCGCAAGGAACGGTATCCAGGCTGATATCGGCTAACAACCCGTGCGACGGTTGTGGTTGGGTTTTTCCGTGTTGCGTATTGCACATTTCTGCGTGAGTGTGTGCCACATGATGCATGAGTCAGACATGCGTGTGACAACAATTTTATTTGAAACGCAAAAAAAATATGGAAAAACCCAGAAACCCCAACAGAGCGCAATGCATTTGGTGGCACAAAAAAATAAATAAAATAGAAACACACGCAGGCAACCACCGGCAGCAACAAGAAAACCATTTAAAAAAAATAAAAGAAATAAGAAAGCGCTAGTCGAGAGTGCTCGACTAGAAGATAAACCGAAACCAGCTGTTAAATGTACAGCAAATGTTTGCTTTTCATCCCAACTCAATTAAATTTGCACAGCTCATCACCAGTATATCGGGGCTTATTCCAATATCAATAATTGTGTCTTTTGTTGCTATGGATAAGTATCGATCCTTATCGATATTCCCGAAAACTAAATCGCCTATATACAAAATTTGAAGCCTTTAGCTCTTATATTCATACAGACGGCAAGATCAAATCGTCAGTTGATAGTGATCCCGAGTATAGATATACATATATTATGCATATAGCTTCCTTCTGATTGTTACTTGCAGACTTTTGCACAACTTCATATTACACTTTTATCCATTTTTAATGGGCTCGTCAGATACAAAAACAAACTTAAATAAAAGCCGTGACGTGCTATGCGTTGGCTCTGATAACGTGCACTGCAATGTTGACGGTTTGCTGACGTTGTAAGTAAGGGTTTAAGGGTGAGGGTGAGGTTAAGGGTGGAGATAAAGACGGAGGTGGAGGTGGAAGTGGAACAGGAACTGCCACTGCCACTGCAAGTGGTTGCTGGCTATTACTGTGACTCTGACTGTGACTGTGACAGCCATAGGCCTGTGCCGTGGGTCAGCGTCGAGGACTCACATGAATGGCGGCATTAAAGTATCAGGCAACACACACACACACACACACACTCATACACTGGTATACCAGCAATGAAAGGAAGGATAAAAACAAAAACAAATTGCAGTCTGCATACAAAGCAACGAAAGCTAGGATAAATCGGAGAACAAAGCTGTACAAAAAGCACCTGAACGTGTACTTTCAGCCAGAAGAATCGAAAGCAAGGAGCTGGCCAACTTATAAATCAGCTTAGTGTAACACACACACACCCCTTCCTCACCCACAACCCACACCCCACCGCTGACAACCACCAAGCCGCCCGTTATAAAACCCTTGAGTGTGTGTATATAAATTTGATAAGCTTTTTGTTTTTCTCTTGCCTCAAATTGCTAGCTGGAAACAACAATATATGTATATACATTTATATACACAATGTGTGTGTGTGTGTGTGGCTGTCCAATCTGAACTGCTCGAGCTGAGTAAATTGCTTTGAGTTACTTAAGTGCAGTGAAATAGCTAAGGCAAATACATATACAGACAAGAGCTGCGAGCCCTAAGCGAGGACTAAAGCAAATGGTTTTTTGAATGTACATATGTACATATTGAGTAAATAGTATTTCAGTGTTTGCATATTGAATACTATTTGTATTCATCCTACGCACTAAACTTTAACTAAATTGAAGAACATCTGATGGCTTCCAAGCTGCTAGCCGCTGATCACTTCACAATCTAGTAAATTTCGTGTAACGTACAGAACGTGTAAGGGGTGCTGAAGTACTGCTAAAGTCATGCACAAAATTTCCATTTGCATTTAATTAAACCGAATATTCATTTGTGTAGATCAGAGGGTGTAATAACACTATCATTAGTTAATGGTCAGCTCTATTCACTGGCTGGGGGAGGGGAGGGTGATGTATTTACAACACCTGCTGGCCGCTGGGTGCTACTTTCATATGCAAATTGCTTGGGTGCGTGTTGTGTAAGTGTTGCCAGCTCAACTAACGATTTGGCGAGGGGTCGTTGGGCAACCAAAACAAAAACTCAAAAAAGACCAAAAGACGAAAAGAAAAAGAGAAAATGGAAAAAACTGTTCAATTAAGCCAATATTTGCGCACACTCGCCTTACACACTGTGTGTGTGTGTGTGTGTCTGTGTGTGTGCGCGCTTGTAAAGACAAGCGGCGAGAGCTAAGTCTCTTTTGTGCTGGCACATTTTTGCGGCCCGCTTTCAGCAGCTTACATGGTGTCTGTGTGTCTGTCTGTGTGTGTGTGTGGTTGAATTTTTTGGTATTGTATGACTCACCTGGACAGTGCCGAAAAGGACGACGGCAGCCCAAAGGCTCTGCAGCAACAAATAACGACGCAGCGAGACGCACATTTTGAGAACTTTTTGGCTTTCGTTTGCCTTTTTAGCTCTCGTTTAGCTTCGAACGGTTCTTAATTTGTTGTTTGTTGTTTGGTGTTTATCTTTTTCTTGATGAGCTTTTGGCTTTCGGCTTTTGGCTTTTTCTTTTTTATTTTTTGTTGTTGTTGACTCGTTTACACTTGGACTGTGTCTATGCTCCGGTTTGTTTGTTTAAGCACTTTGCTTTCGCCTCTTGGCTGCAACTGCAACTGCAACAACAGCAATAATAAGAGCTAATTACTTCAAAAAGAATATAAGTATAAAATTACAGCCAACGAGCTGAATTGTTGGCGTGCTTTTGCTGTTTTTGTTGCTTTTGCTGCTGCTGCTGCCCCAAAGGTTGATTCTTGTGCTGCCCCCAAAAACTATGCAACTAATGAGTATGTGTGTGTGTGTGCGTCGTAGTATTTGATTGTAGAACGTAGTAGAGGCTGCTTTCGAGCAGGCGAGAAAATAAGCGAGAGAGAGAGGGAGATAGATAGAGCGAGTGGCAGCTAAAGCAAGCGTGAGCGAGATAGCGTTAGGCAGTTGAAGGCACAACACAGCAAACACACACACACACACGGAGATGGAGCGCGGAGAGAGAGGGAGAGAGAGAGAGAGAGAGAGAGCAAACATACGCCAGAGCGTATGCTACGGTTATTCAAAGACTCTCGGACTCTTCCACTACTCCCTGCTCGCAGGCACTCGCTACTCGCTGTTTGCTGTCTGTATGCACTCGCTACTATTGGCTCGGTCTAAATATATAAATCGGTGTTTGCTTGTGTGTGTGCTCGGCTTAAAAACCCGTTACATTTATTAGTCCAATCAACTCAAGTAAAGCGACTTACGACTGTAACTGTAGATGCAGCTGTAACTGTGAATGTAACTGTAAATGCAACTGTTACTGTAACTGTAATTGTAGCTGTAACTGTAATTGTAACTGTATCTGTAACTGTATCTGTGTGTATTTGTATTTACATAAATACACAAGTGTCAGACTCATCGGAATTCGGCTTCACTCGGCTGCGCAGCGAATAGACGACAAGCGACTTTAATTCGAAAGGCTTCTAGGCAGACACGATGTGTTCGTGGAATTCTAAACAAAACAGCTGAAGTCAGTTCAGTTCAGTTCAGCTCCGTTCAGTTCAGTTACAGTGTCCACACCCACACCCACATCCTCCTCTCTCACACACACACACATACTCGCTCTCTACCATTCTCATTTCATTTGGAACAACTGCGCACGCACAATCACGCACACGCACACAAACACACACACACAAATCACATACACACGCGCAGACTACATTCTCTCTCCTCGCCTTATTGCATTGCGCAAAAGACCCACACACACACTAAAAAAAAAGATGAAGTACTTTAATTGAGGCAGCACAAAAATTCGAATTTCGTTTGTATTTTCACAACAAAAGCAAATTTGTTAAGTTTTTTATTCTGTTTTGTGGATATTTTTCCATTTGGTTTTCTTTCACTGTTTTTCTGTGTTTTTCTTTCATTGATTTTTGGCACACACTCGAAAAAAAAACATAACCAAACACAACTACAATTTTAATGCCGACACAAGAACTGAAAAAAAAAGTTTTGCAATTTCTTCACGCTCTCTCAATCGCTCGCTCTCTGTCCATCTCTCTTAGTCTCTGTCTGTCTCTCTCGGTGTCTATGTGTGGAAAGCAGGTTGACAACCTTGTGCTGTTCAGTCACAGCTATGGTTCAAATGCGCCAGGAAACTTGAAGAGTACCTTGCGCTGCGAACACTCACAAACGACTGCAAGTGGCGTTGACGGCAAGAGTAACTCGTTGACTCGACCGGACTTGGTTCACGGAGTCCGACTCGAGCACGGCTCCGGACTCGGAATCGGTGCTCTGCAGTTGAAATCTTAACTCAAGCCTAACTGCGACTGCGCGTGCCCCCGGATCGATATTAAGCGCGAAACGGTGGTTGCAAGTTGCAACTGAGGGTTGGAATTTACACATATGCATGTCCGATTTTGTGTGTATGTGTTTGAGCATGGGTGGGTATGTTTAAAACAGCTTCGCATTGCCAGCGACAGCAGCTGTTACACTTAGCTTTGAGGGCTGCCGACTTAAAAGCTCGGCTTTTCATGGAACTTGAAGTTAAACCCGCAGATTCAGTTCATTTTTAGAGATTTCAGTTATTAAATTTACATCCAATGATAAAAATTATTCGAATAAGCAAGAAATTTATATTTGCTTGGCTAGTTGGGGTTGTGTAATTATTATTCAGTTAAATAGTGCACTTTTTAAAGTCTACCCAAATTTCACAATAATATTTATATGCAGCATTTAAAAAAAAATATGAAAAATCATTAGTAGTAATTATTAAAAATTATTTACGAAATGCAGAAAAACTGTATATACATAAAAGTTTGAAAACCCAGACAAAAACAAATAGAAAATAAATTGGGAAAAGTCTCTAAAAGTTAGGTCAATGATATCGTGAAGATGTACCAAATTCCACAGTTTTCTAAAATGATAAAGGAATCTGTGTTGAAATTAAATAAGTTATTTCAACTACGAGAAATAATCAATTCCCTTTCTACAAAGACGGCATTATTAAAATAAAATTACTTTTTTAAGCTGTGTGATTGCTTTTATCAGAAACTTATTATATCTCCTAGGCCTTTTGACTGTTATCAAACATATAGATATTCAAAGTGTTATTTTGTATTTTGTTCGTTATACTTAATAAATTAGTGAATTTGTCGTCAATAGTTTACCACAATAAATAAATAGTTTTTAACAAGAATTGCAGCCCTGCTAATCGATACACCTTTTCGAACTCGAATTCGAATATGTGGTTGAGTATTAAAAACATAGAGGGGAAGTTTGGCTCGCAAAACGCAGCACTAAAATAATTTAAAATACGTAATGCAAAGATAAACCCTCAACTATGATTATATATAACATGCAAGCGGCTAAAACTACTTTTAAGACTCCATCCTACAAGATACATATATTTTGCAAAATGGATTACATAATAAATATAATATACTTAACATAATTGTTAAAAACTATTGAAAGGGTGTTGAGCAAAGAAAAGCTTTACATTATTAAGCTATGAAAACACAAAAGCTTAAAGTTCGAGCAAAAGCTGCACAATATGCATTTGACCAGGCCAGTTCGAAAAAAACCACTAATGGTGAATTATTGTCTTTTCTAAAAGATGTTTTTCTGTTTTCTTCTGATTTAATTTTAAGTAATATATTAAAGACAATAAATTGAACTCATAAAAAATAACGTTATTTAGTATATATAAACAATATATATCCAAAAATTGCTCGTTTATTTGTAAAAAAAAGCGTTCCACTCAATCAGCTTAGGCCCTAACACGCATCTTTGTGTTATTCAGATTTCTGCTAGAAGTGGGAAACTGACCACATTTCCGTTACGTTACACTGCTTATTTAAATTACCGGAGCTCTGATAAACTTTTAGCAGTTGTGTACCGATTCAGGCAGTGTGCGATTTTTAGATGTTTTCCTGCTTTTGGTGTGTGTCTTCACTTGAGCTTTTTCATGAAGCACACATTGAAGCATGTGTGAACTTACTTATTAATCATCGCAAGTCAATGTCAAAAGCCAATGATAGCCAATGCTAGAACCAATAGCTAATCAACATTAGATTTTCCAATTTGCAAGTTACTGGTGCCAAGTCAGTCTTGATGAATTATGATTGTTAGCGATAAAGATAATGATTTATATATTAATATATATGTTTGTACTGAAGTGTGTGCACCAGTAGCTGTCAAGCGTGTGTCAGAAAAAGTGTGCATATAGTCGCTAATGCTATTTTCAAATATGTAGATAATTCAAATGATGCATTAAAAAAACCTGCTCTTCCCCCCTTTCGTCATGGGGAATGATTATCAAACACCAATCGTAAGCACTTAATTTTTCTCTCTGTGTATCTGTTATGAATGCGGCAGTAATTAATAATTAAAAAAAACCCGCTGAAAGGAATCGCACTCGAGATGCCCCGCTATTTGCCCCCTTAACCCGACAGTAATTAGATGTATGCACACACACACACGCACACACACACACACATATGTTAATTGAAATTGAGAACAACGCAAATGAAGCTTATCAGCTTTAAGTCATCAACAGCTGTCTGAGCAGCCGCAGCAGCAGGTGATGCCGAGATTACAGCAACTGAGATCAATTTCCAGCTCAAGCATCGGCGCACAGTCTCAAAATGAGATCGACAACGATTGCACTGCTCCTGGTGGTGGTGGGCTTGTGGGTCAGTTCCAGCACGGTGCTTGGCAAGCGTTATATGCGCTGTGAGCTTGCCCGCAAGCTGCTCGAAAATCACAGCTTTGAGCGCAGCCTGCTCTCCAATTGTGAGTAAACAGAGAGAGAGAGAGAGAGAACGTTCTGGGATGATAGCTTTCATATACATTATTTTCTCCACTTCACAGGGATATGCCTGCTGGAGCATGAGAGCGAATTGGATACCTCGAAGATGACAACGAATCCGAATGGATCCCGCAACTATGGATTATTTCAGATCAACAGTCGCTTCTGCCAGGAGAGCAGACGTGGCGGCGTCTGCAACATCAAATGTGCAGGTGCTGCCATTAACCTTGTAACTTAACTCCACATTCCTACTCAAGTTTCTGTCCAATTCTCGTCCAATTCCAGAATTGCTCGATGTGAATCTGCACGAGGCGGCTGCCTGCGCGAAACATATTCAAGCCACCGAAGGCTTTCGCCACTGGAGTGGTTGGCAACGCTTCTGTCGCAACCCTCAAAACCTGCTCAATCTTAAGGTCATATGCGGCATATAGCGGCTCTGCCCAACATATCCCATTTTTTATATTTTGTATATATGTAAATAGATAGCTGTCAAAGTTTATAAATAAACACTTGGGACACTCAAAAATGTAAATGATTACTTTAAGCCATCAAGAAGCCATAGAACTAAATTAATCTAAGTATATAATAAATATAAATATTTCTAGACTTGGTTTAAAAACTAGAAGAAATCGCAGCGACTGTTGCTGTTGATCAGTATCAAATAAAATTTCAGAAAGCTCTGATCTGCTGCCAGAGCTTTTTTTGCAAAACTTTGAAAGCACATCTCGCTTCGCATCGCTATCGCTTTAGCTGCCATGCTTCTTGGCTCTCTCCATATATGTATATATATATATAAAGAGAGATAAAGAGAGAGAGAGAGAGAGGTTCTCTGACGCCGTCAGCTGGCTTTGTGGGGCTTTTCGGTCTCAGTGCGCTGCAGATGGATTTCATTTAGTGAGGCCAGCTGAAGCGAGGCAAATGTTTGGTTTGTGGTGCGCTCAAGCAGCGCGCAGCGTTCAGTTCTGATTCTGATTGTATATTTTCATCGATGTGATCAAATTGAAGTCGAATTGAAAATGGAAATGGAGAAAACATTAGTGCGCTGTGCATAATTTGCATAATTTACATATATATATATACATAATATATATAATATGTATAAAATATATTCTCTGTTCACATTATTTGAATAGAGCCAAGATCAACTGTGTTTTTGTGCCCTGACCCTCTGCTTACCCTGTGATATCTCGATCCCTTGTGACTCCCAGAACCGGTTACTAAAATCAGCTAATTGCTTAATATATATGTATAACCAGACTGAGCAACCGTGTGTCGAAGTCGATGTTCCCCAAAATTGAGTGTACTCTTAAAAAAGTTATTCAAGTCCCCCAAAAACATCACATTATGAACAAGAAGTTTTTCTATATAGTAATTGTGATTCCTATGAAGTTATAAGAAATAACTTATAGCTGAAAACAAATAGTATATATTTGTTAGTGCCTAGTAAATATCAAATATAATAAATAATAATTTTACATGAACTGTTCAAAAAGACTCAAATGCCGAAAATGTCAATCAAAAAATATGATCATTTTTTTCTATTTTTTTTTTTACAAGTTTAATGATTTGATTACGTTTGAAGAACGTATGTGAATCTTTCGAAAATAAGATTGAATAAGTATGGAAAGAACTAAGGCAATCACTGTTCCTAATTCTGGTCGAATGTGAGCTGGAGTTACTAATGGATTAGCTGGGATAAAATTATCTGGATCTCCTAATAAATTTGGTCTAATTAAAACTAAACAAATTAATAAAAAAGTTATAATAATAAAACCTACAATATCCAATCCTACAATAATTGAATTCAATCTGGATTTAATATAGATATATATATATATATAAACACAGATCGACTAGTACATGAACAGCCCTTTAAATAGCGTTGTGGAGTATTATGTTGATCGGCGGATTCAGCCAGATCAGCTAGTGCATGAATAGCCCAACATGTTGGACTGTGGAGCATTAGATGGATCTGAAGGACTCAAAATGCAGCATGTACGATATGCAACTCTGCTTAGAGGTGTCCCTTTAAGCATTGTCCTTGGATTGATTTACTGATTTACATACGTAAGCGGGGGGTATATCGGGTACAGACATACAGTTGTGAAATCAACTCGATTCTAGAAACTTACCAATCAATTTCATCACAAAGAAAAACCCATTTTCAATCGGTGAATCACGATTTGTGGCTTTATTTCAGCGAATTGCGAAATAAACAAATAATAAATCAATCTACTTATGTACTTAGTGTGTACATAATGTACACCTGCATTTATACATATATATATATATATAGATATATATATTAGCTATTTTTATCGGCTGCGGCTCTCTCGATTTTGCTGCGACGCATTTACCTGCTGCTCTGCTCAGTCAGTCAGGCGTGCAGCTCGCTCTGTTTATCTATCGCTCTCTCTCTCTCTCTCTCTCTTTCGCTCGCTCTGTCTCTCTCTCTCTCTCTCTCTTGCTATCGCATTCTTCGCTGCCGGCGTTAAACGATTACAAACGTTGCGCAGCGAGTATAAAAGTTGCCGGCCGGTTAGCGTCCATCATCAGTTAGAAGCTTGAAGCTTGCAGCTTTCAGAGTTGGCTAAAAGGGAAAAAGAGAAAAGCAAACAAAATACAAACAAATTTGATTCGCATATTTTAATTTGTTATTGTTATCGTTGTTGTTGTTGTTGTTGTTGGAGCAAAGAAGGCATTCATTATTGGTAGCAGCATGGCCGAGGCAGCAAAGAGAGGTGGCGAGTCCTTGTCGGAGACGCCGATTGAGATCCTCATCTGTGACGAGGAGTTCGAGGAGGCGTTGGAGCAGGCGCAATCCTCGCAAGCGCCGTTGACCAACAGTGGCAAGCTCATCAAGAAGGCGATGAAGAAGGCGCAGAAGGCGCAACGCATGCTGCAGCTGGCCATGGAGCAGCTGAGCGCTGAGCAGGCCAAGTGCAAGAGATTGGAGGCCAAGGATGCCAAGGAGGCCAAGAAGCTCAAGCGGCAGCAAAAGAAGCAGAACAAGAAGGCCAAAAAGTTGGCCAAGAAGCTGGCCAAGCAGCAACCGCAATCGCAACCGGAGCAGGAAGCGGAACCGGATTCGAACGATAAGATGCGCTCACGTTCAAGCAGCGTCAGCTCCACTTCGAGTTCGTCGAGCTCCTCCTCGTCCAGTTCCTCCTCCTCCTCGTCGAGCTCGTCGAGCAGCGAGAACGCCGGCTTTGGCCACTGCCATGGCTGGGGTCGCAAATGGAAGGGACGACATGGTCATCCCCATTGCCGCAGATCCCGCTCTGTCGATGGCCACTGGCGCCGTCACGGACATCATGGACATGGTCATGGACATGGTCATGGACACAGGCACGGCCCAGGTCCTCATCACTTTGGACCCCATCACTTTGGTCCCCATCACTTTGGTCCCCATCACTTTGGACCGCATCCCTTCGGGCCCCATCACTTTGGACCGCATCGCTTTGGACCGTATGATTTTCGAGGCTATAACTTTGAAGGTGGATGCCCTTGGACTAAGTGGGCAGAGGAGCAGTTTTTTCGGAACGGCGGCCTGCCGTGGGCCCTGGAAACGAGCACGGCCTGGCCGAGAAACCGATCGAGGTCTAGGTCGCGTTCGCTTTCGCGCGGCAGAGATTGTGGACATCACGGAACCGGAGATAAGCGAACCGGATGCGGACACGGACACGGACATGGCCACAAGGGTCGACACCATGAGCGTCAACTAATTCGCTCTAGTTCCAGCTCCAGCTCGAGTTCCAGTTCCAGTTCCAGCTCTAAGTCGGACAACGAGGAACAGGCTGGACGTCATCATGGTCCTCATCATGGTCCGCATCATGGTCCGCATGGTGGCCATCATCATTGGCCTCATCACGGTCCGCATCATGGACGTCATCATGGACGTCATCATGGTCGTCATCATTGGCCTCATCATGGTCCGCATCACGGTCCGCATCATGGTCCTCATCATTGGCCTCATCATTGGCCTCATCATGGTCCGCATCATGGTCCTCATCATGGTCCGCATCACGGTCCTCATCATGGTCCGCATCACGGCCCGCATCCAGGTCCTCATCATTGGCCTCATCATCGTGGGTCGTCTGCTGGTCCATCCGATTTCCAGGAACACTGCAGCCGTTCTCGCTCGCGTTCCCATTGGAAAGCTGACGAATCTGTGGAGCAACCAGTGAGTTCCTCTGGTGGACACCACTCGAAGTCTGAACAACCAAAGCATGGCAAACACGGCGGGGACAAGGGACAGCCACGAGGTGGCCACAAGAAGCATTCGCACAAATCCAAAGAAGATTCCCGTCATGGAGCAGCTGGATTCTATCGGGTTTTCGAACCCTCTACCTGGCCTTAAAAGCTTGCAACTTGGAGGCGCCACCGACCATCAATTTAAAAGCTGCACCAAATTCTTTTTTTTTCAAAATTTTTTTTTTATTCAAATATTATCTTTAATGAAAAAGGCAAAACATAATCCAAATATAAAAAGCCTTTCAAAATATATATTTGTCTATCCTAAATACCCAATCTATATATCATATATATCTATATCTATATATATATCTATATGTATCTATATCTATATCTATATCTATATCTATGTCTATATATATATTCAAATAAAAGTTGCATAAAAAATGTGATTCTCTTTTTAATTCGGGAATTTTTTTGGCTAATCTGAATTTTTAATAAATATATTATAAATAAATTAATAAAAATTTGTAATTATTTTTTGCAGTAGTTTTTGAGCTTATTTGATTGTTAATGGGCAACAATTTGTGTCTCGATAACACGTTGAGTTATCGGATCTTAATAACTACTTCAGAAGTTAAGTCAAAATTGGGAATTTCAGTAAACTTCCCGATTTATGGATATAAAACCAGTTTGTGAAGTTGTCTTTAATGCAAATGTAATAAATGCATATGCAATATGTATGCTTAGAAGATATACGTATCGATTCTTATCGATTCTTATCGATAGCAGCTAGAATCGTTAATATAAAACAAACTTGAGCTGCTTCGCGCAGGTAAAGAGCTGATCTTATATTCGTTAGATCAATAAATATACAATATATATATTTACTTAATACTTAATAATTAATGCAAATAATCGAAAATTAATCGATAGGCAGTCTTGTTTATTTTACAATCGACCTGAAGGATAATTACTTGTTTTTCCCAAAAATTGCGCATTTTGTTTGGAAACTGAGGTCAATTTTGGGCAACTGTAGCACGGAAACTAGTGAACCAATTTAACAAATATTTTTATCTATATATTTATAACAAAAAATGTTTTATTTATTCTATTTGTTTTTGATAAATAACTGAAATTAGATAACAAGCGTTTTTTGTTTGTGAAATGAAGTCATTTCGCACGAAATTAAATATTTTGTGTTATTTTTTATTATTTTTTATCTATGTTTATTTTTTGATAATAAAATTATCGCTTACATGGGGAATTACATAGAACCACACACACACACACACACACACCTTAAACAATTATATTGTTTTTATAAATATTCTATATTTAATTGCATTCGAGTTGTGTGAATTCAATTAAATTGTGGCGCAATTACTCAGTTCAAATTCGAAACAATGCCAGATAACGGTTCCACTGGGGTAACTTTTTGTTGATAAGGCAGCTGATAAGTGGCATGCATCATTTATGGTCAAATGTGCGACTTATGGCAAGCAGCTGCCTTTGTTGGGGCAAGTTGAGCAAAGCAGCGACCAAAAGGAACTGAGAACACTCGCAGCTTGGGCACAGCACTCAAGCTCAGCTGTTCCCCTCTGCGGAGGGGAAGTGTTCCCAAATGCTGTGTTGACGACACGATTAATCACCTATAAACAAATACAAATTTCATCAAAAACTTAGAATATATTTAAAAAAAAAGAAAAACAATATAAAAACTTGTCTTTATTTAAACTAACTTAAATTCGCTTCATAAATTTAAATTATTTATCAGCCGGAAAGCATTTTGCGTCCATTAGAAGAGGCGCAACAAACTCGAGTAGAGCAATGCAAATTTTCTCCAGTTAAGAGAGCGCTTAAGGGAGCCAATACTGGGTACAGTGTTGGCATGGGAACAGTTTTACCCCTAAGCAAATTGAATGGGAACAGCTAATGCGTTCGTCTTCGTTGCATTCAAGTAAAGCGGGCAACTGTGTGCGGTGTATGTGTGTGTGTGTGTGTGTGTGGTGTCTGTGTGTGTGGTGTGTGTGTGAGTAATGAGATTAGTCCAAGAATTAAACTGGGAAGTTATTCGCTGGCTGCGACAGGTCAGCGGTTTATAGCCAGAGCAAGCTTTGCTTAATTTCTATTCTATTCTTGCTGTCAGTCAACAGGTGTCTGTCTACACACACCTGCACACACACACACCTTCACACACACACACACACCAGCACAAACATGTGCTTGGTAAATTCGAATTTGAAACTTTATTTAACTTTCGTTGGGTTTGTGACAAAAGCAGGTAATTTTGTTGGGCTTTTGTGTTTGTGGCATGCGGCTCAGTTGCGCTTTTTTGTGCTTTGTATTTGGGCAACTCCATTGTCAGGGGCAGACATCAGCTGTGTGCCCCACTCAGGCAATCTCTGATTTATATCAAGCGCAATAATTTCACTTTACTTAAAACAAAAAAAAGGGAAATGAACAAAGGCAAAAAAATCATTAAACAAAAAACAACAAAAAACAACAAAAAAAAAAGAACAAAAAATAACAAAACAAGGCGAGAGCCGCAAGTGGCAGGACTTCAAATGTGCAGGAAGTAGATATTTGAGCGGAAATAATTTTGCCACATGTTGGCAAATAAACAGACAGCCAATTGCGTGGCAAGCGGCAGGCCGCTGCTGCCAACGACGTGCCTCAAGCAGACGAGCAGTCAGTCGGCCAAGTTGCAGGCAGCTGTTGTGGAGACGCCGACGGGCGGCTTCGAGGATGATTTGGTGTTTCAGACAACGGGCGGTGGCTCAAATCCAACCGACTTTATCGTCAACAGCTTAAAACTCAATATAAGTGCACAATTCCGTTCGCGCCCCATTTGTGTTTGCCACACACACACACACACTCACACACACATGTGTGTACATTTGTTTTATATATTTTTTTATATATTTTTTTTCTGTTTTAATCATTTTTGTGGCAGCCAAAAAGAGAGTTTGCCACACACCGCTTTCGGTGCGGGCATGTAATTTTGTGGCAGGCGGCGCTAATGCAAAAGCTGAGTCTGTCTGCCCCCCAAAGGCAAAGTGCCTATCTCTGTTGCTCGACCGAGCAAAAACAGAACCCAAGCCGCATTATTGATGAGGCTGAGCTGGCGATAGTAGATCCAAACATATCCGAATGTTTTACATACCCATTCCCATCCTGCCACTTGCCACCAAATACTTACTCATTACAGCAAATTAAATTTAAATGTGCTGGAAACATTTTTGCTGGCGCCAAAAAGTATGCAACAATATTTGGCTGCTGTTGAAAACAATTTTGGAAACAAATTTGATAACTCTTCAGTTGTGTGATTATAGCCATGGAATGCAGAATGGAAACAGCAACAGACAGCATGCCTCGAGGCGTGGCAACTTGGCCAACTTGCCACACAAATATTACACAATAGTTATGGTTATACGTGTGCTAAATGCCAAGGCAAGCCCAGTTACAAACAATGTCTGAATAAGCCCGGCCAACAGGCCAACTGGCCAAATTGCCAACTTGCCAACTGGCCACTGGGCGCAGTTTCTGCGGCACATTTAGTATGCAACACTTGTGCGGCAACATTAACAGTGTCAGCCAGCAAAAGCAAACACAAACAACAACCAATACACCAAACCTTGCAACAATAAAAATGCTGCAGCTGCAGAATGCAAAGTTCTATGCCCCACTGCTGGAGTGGAGGAGGTGCCAGTGCCTGGGATTAGGAGATGGCTAAGTGAGTAGTTGTGGGCATGGCCTGGTGCTGGTTGTTGCCTTAACTACAATGGGCATTGGCCACAATGGCCATGACAAATGACTGCAACTGGGTTTCCCCTGTGGCATGTTATTGAACGCCACCATAAACTGAACCCAATCGTATTCTTGCCACATTTTCCTGCATTAATATCGTCTCCTAAAAGCTGTTCTTTGGCAGTTTAATCAAGAAGAGATTTATTCGATGTATCGATGTATTATGTCTATATCGATCACAGTATCGATATCCCTGCTATTAACTTAAGTAATCGAAAATGTTATATTGATATTTTCAACACTTATCGATTATCAATTTTGTCTGGCGTTAAAAGTTGTAGAAAGACGCTGTCAAAAATTCGTGCAAATTTTTATTTTTTTTATAAAAAGCTAAAATTTTTCAATTTGAGCATTAAAATGTCGCTTCCTATTGATAATAATCGCAAGAAACTGCAAGGAACTGTGCAGGTAATGTACTTACCTCGACCTGCAGGGCCAATGCAGTCACAAGAAGTGTTTGAGAAGCCAACAGGCACCAGCAGTGCGCTCGGCATACAACCAGCCGGTGTGAAACGAGTCACGCATCCATCACCTGATGCTCCTCCACAGGTCAAGATACCGAAAGATGAGGTGCAGTCGGGTGCCAGCACTTCATCCTTGGCTACCTATGCCGGACCAGCACCGGCGCCCGCTATGGATTTGGCTGTGCCAAAAGAGGTGCTCCTCAAGTGCGATATGCCGCAGCTAACGATGCGCAGCATGATATTGAGTGCGATTGATAGGAACTCCATGCTGTATCTGGGCATCTGCAGTTCACATTTGCGGCTGTTCAAACGAGTTTGCAATATCGGCAATTTGCCGTATCTGGACTGTTGCATCACGCTGTGCAAGCTGCGTCTCAACCAGCCCTTCCTGGTGCTCGCCCATGAATTCGAGCTGTGCGAATCGGAAGTGGAGCAGACGTTTAAACGCACCCTGGCCAGGCTGGCACGCAGCCTGCGTCGGCTCATTCGCTGGCCAGATGCAAAGAATTCTTCGGAGCGCCTCAAAGGTGTGCCACTGGCCAACAGGGACAACCCTATGCATGTGCGTTCGTTGATTGAGTGCGTCGAGACGGATGTGAATAAAACGCTTAATTTCGGTTGCGCCACCTACAAGTTTATACTCTGCATCAATTCAAGTGGTGAGTGTGGCAATTGCTTTCGAGCATCAGTTGTTATCAATATCAACAACACTCCACTTCCCCTTCAGGTAATATCAGCTTTGTGTCTGATGCCTTTCGTGGCGACTGCGATGATCTGCAACTGTTTGAGGCGACCAAATTCAAGACCATAATACCCGAATATCTAACGATGTTTGCGGTCCCAGGCAAGGCAGTCAAACGCCCGCCCAATGCGATGGACGAAGATGAAGATGCTGAGCCGAAACCGAAACTGAGCAAATACGAACAGCAGCGTTTGAGTGGCCAATTGGCCAACCAGCAAACGCTGTTCGTCTCGGCTGAAGGAGCATTTTGCTCCACTCGTGTCCCACAGTTGCAGCTGCCGACAACGCGCCTAAATGATCCCATCCTTCGCACACAGATGCTGCAAGCAATCGATAAGCTTCGTGGATTTAAGATACTCGATCACAGTGCGGTGCAGCAAACGTCGCTTATGGGGCACCTCGACCAAATGCTGATTGTCGCTGCGGCCCTCTGCAATCTGAACCTGGTGTAATTTTGTTCACTTTCGCAAATAATTGAGACTCAAAATAATAAATAAAAATAATATGTAATTATTTATAATTATAATTATAATTATAATTATAATAGTTATCCAATAACTGCATATTAACTTCAGGTGTTTTTTTTCTCTGTGCACTTGTAAAGATGTATAAATTTATATATATATATGTGTGTGTGTTTATGGGTCATCCACACACACATATAATATATGCCCCGGCTCATTTAAGGCTTTGCTCTCCTCTCGATGGAGTCCGGCTTCGAGCGTCGTTTACCATCCTCAAGCATTTCCATCAGCTACGTCATCTTCTGACCAGTGCCACATAGCGCTGTTACTTTCTCCATCGAATTCATCGTTCAACTCTTTCTTTCTCTTCTTTGTGTTTGATTATTACTCATTTTTCTGGTTACGTAATAATCCCATGGTCATCCTTGCACGACGAGGACTGACAATCGTCCTTATGGCGCCTGGTGTTCACAGCCGGATTCGCTTTAATCAGGAATACGATCAACTTAATGACGACTTACCAGAAAGAGTGCTGGAAGATTTGACCAGTTTTAAAGGCAGGATGTCGTCAGGATATATGGTCAGCCCAGGCTTAGTCAGATTCCAGAAGTTGCTTCCTGCATCCATATATCCCAAGACATAGCTGGTCTCTGTCTCAGTCGCCTTTCACGTATTTGGGGTATGCCTGGCTTACTGCCGGATGTCGCGAGTTGCTTACACTACTCGAGTTAAGAATCGACTTGGTTATGGCCAAGTTAAGGACGATCCTAAGGAAGATCCTTGCGCCTGTCGGAGTTAGCCAGCCGAGTAGTGTAATTCCCGCATCATATTTGTTGCCTCAGACGAGAAGCTATGTTTCTGTGTGTGTCGCTGTGTGTGTGTGTGTGTGTGTTCTGTTGTAGGCAAATATTTAGTTAAATATTTGTATGTGTGTGCGTGTTGCTTGCTGACAAGCAGCACAATGATATGAAAATGATTTCAATTGTAATTTCAACTTAATAAATTTTCAAATATAACGGCATGCCAAGCACAACACACACACACACACCGGCACACACACACACAGACACACACACACACACACACACAGACACACCCACATGCCAAAGTGTTTAAGCACTGCCTAAATAAAGGCAGTCGAAATGCCAGCAAGACTTGTCTCATTACGGAAGCCGGCGACTGGCAACTGACAATGAGCCAAAGCTTGGCACGGTTGGTGGGTGAAAGGAAGGGAGGGAGGGTGGTACGGGGGGATGCACAGGACAATGTGAACGCCGTTAAGGATATGACGGCTACAGGAACTGAAGATTCTTGCAAAGTAAATTTGCATAAACGTATGAAAAATTTTAATATTTACGACAAATTTGCTGCCGCCTGCCCCGGCTGCGTCCCTTCACCTGTTTGGGCCATGCAACTTTTAATGGGTGTACGTGTGTGTGTGTGTGTGTGTGTGTGCGGGGTACCTTGAGAAAAGCATGACTAAAAGTGAAACCAGTAGCCAAGAAAAAAAAGAAGGCGTGCCCTGCAGCTATGCCTAGAACATGAAATGAAGCTGAAACCAAAGTTAAGGACAGAGCCGGGAATGGGAATGGTAATGAAAATGGTACTGGGAATGGAAGTGGGACTGGGAGTATGACTCCAACTGGGAGTGGGAGTGCGACTGGGAGTCGAAGAGTGTAGAAATTGTGTCAGCACACCAAATGGCCGATGAGCATTGAACATTTTGCCAAGACTGCTCTTCGAAGCAATTGCTCAATTTTTGTGCAATTTTTGTGCAATTTTTGTGCAATTTTTGTGCAATTTTTGTGAAATTTTTGTGCAATTTTTGTGTGCATTTCAAATTGGTTTCTCAGCCAATTCACCCATTTTTTTTTGGTTGAGTGCCAATTATTGGCGGAAACAGTTTTGAGCAGCACAGCTCAAATAAATATCGAAGCCAATTGTCTCGTTTGCATTGGCTTTTTCTTGTGAACTATGCTTTTTCAACAAGTGCTTTTTATTTAAACATTGAACAGTTATTCGAGCTTAATTTATTTATTTGAAAATTGAATTTTTCCCACTTTTATTTCAATTTGTTTCCCTTAAAATGATTATTTCATTTTGAATCATTCGTTTATAGCTAGTTCAATATAAAATTATGTTTTGCTTATGCAAATCGATATTAATCAAATTCCAAGTTGATCAATAATCGATCTGTGTCATTTATTGTTATCGCAAATCGATTTGTATCAGCTTTTCCGATTTTAATCGATTGAAATTAACTTGAGCTGCGTGTTAAATCTGAAGTCGCCAACTTTTTTAGTCTCTGAAATAGGTTTGTTCACGCAGACATGGCCATATCGACTCGGCTGTTGTTGCTGATCAAGAATATATATAATTTATAATTTATATACTGTATGTTGCATTCTGACTTTTATTGCAAAAATAAAGTCCCTTTTTACCCATTTGCAGGGTATACAAAAAGTGTTCTTTACGAGGTATCTTCTAGTTGGGCATTCCACATTAACATTTAAATGGACAATCCGTCACAACTAATGGATATTGCCCACTTGGCTGGAGTATTTAAGACACATAAACACAAATCGGGGGCATTAACTTTGTTTATTATCGCAGCATTCGATGCTCTTCCAGTTGGGCTCGAACTGTTTCGGACTGTTTTGGACTGATTTGGTCATTTGGCGTGGGCCATTGGCAATTAGCGCTATCATTTAAATGTTTTTTAAAATGCCAAATACATTTCCCAGTCTTCATATTCCCTTTATTTTGCTGCCCTGTTTTTATTTCAAATGCGGCATATTAGATTCAAATTCAAAGTCAAATTCAAATCAAAGCAAATTTAAATTTGCATCAAATGAAGAGTGATGAAAAAGTGTTCAACGAATTTCCACAAATTGTCTTAGTCAACTTTTTCGAACAGGGTATCTTAACTTCTGCTTAGTTGGTGTACATTTAATTTGAGATTCGCCAATAATAAAATTTGTGGCAACTTTAGCTGTAATTGCTTTAATGTGTGTTTTCAATGCTTTTTATTGCTCTCGGATTGCTGTGCGCCCATTAAATTGCGTTTGCCCACGTGGGTAAGCCTCCTAATTGCCCAAATGATATGTTGCAGCAACTGTTCGCATCGTAAAGTCTATTCACGCCCCAACACTTATTCCATCAGTACAATAATCCATTCACTCCACAATATGCCCCAACATCCATTGCCTGTCAATGCATTTTGGTGGACGCAAAAGCAAAATCAATCAACATACGATTCGAGTTGCATGTGGCACGCTGACTGCTTAACTGCTTAAGGCTTATTTGCAGCATTTAAGTGGACGAGTGCTCAGCTGCTGCATGCAACATGCTTAATGTGTGCGGCTTTATTGGCAGACATTATTTGTTGATTCCCCGAATTGTAATTAAAGCTGTATATTATGCTGTCAGTTTACACACACCCACACACACACACACTAACACACACACTCACGCATACACACATACACACATGCAAGCACACTGTTGCACATTTACCTGACCTATTCACAGAAGCCGTCAGAAACTTAATTTCAATTTTAACAAGTAGCCATGCTCAAGTCGAGTGAGCTCGACTACAAGATACCCTGCACACAGCTGATATATATATATATATTATGCTCATTTTAATCACAAATTTCCCTTTTAAAAAAATGCTGATAATAATGAGATAATGTGACTGCAACTTGAGTGTTGCTTGGCCGAATTTATTGATATTATTGTGCATTGAGGATTCCTCCTCGTGTCCACAAAACCTGCACACATCGCTACTATAAATACCCAATTTGGTTAGGTGACTTCTCAGTCTACAGTGTCCTGTCAATAGACCGTTGAGTATCCTAAGCCTGTTCTTTCCCATGGATATTACTTGCTTAAATCGATTATAGCCATCTAAAAGACTTCTGGCCTGTCGGTGTCTTGGTGCCTCTGCCTTTCTTCGTTCCCGATTTGCAGCCGTATTGTGTGTCTTCCCATGCCACAATACGGTTCAGGTCCGAAGAAGTTTGAGATCTGTTTTGAAACAATGCTTTTGCAAGACGCTGCCAATATCTGAAGTTGATTCCACGTAGACCATTGAATCTACTCGAAGCTTGAGTCAAAAACCAATCGGAATCTATTGACTCTTAGCAGACACCTTAGCCTGGCTTTAACCAATAACGAAGACACAAAATAATAATAATAAAAATAAAATGTATATTTTTTGTTCGCTTTACTCATTGGAATCATGCGAATACTTTCTGCGCAGTTGGTTAATAATATTATTTGAATATTATTGTCAATATTATAATTTTGCTCAAATTTAGTTGTGATTCGCTCTATCAAAAAATAGAGGGAAAATAAATCACTATCACTATCGCCAGTGACTGAGTCTGGGTTATCAGGTGTGGCATCTTCGCCAGACGTCAGACACCAATTCCACTCTGATTATCAGCCGGTTGCATCGTAGTTGTCATCAGTTCCTAGTTCACACGCGAATTCGATGTGGAGTGCATGTGAAAAATGTGCAAGCTACAATTGCTACTGCTGCCACTGTTGGTGGCACACGGCGCGGCCAGACAGCGCCCAGACTACTTGGAGCTGCATAGGAATGTCAGTGCTGATCCGTGCTTTGATTTCTATGAGCACGCCTGCGGTGGATGGGAGGAGGCGCATGCTGCAGACGATTACAGCAGCCAGCTGGGGCAACTGGATCACATCTATCACGAACGATTGGCGGCGCTGCTGGAGCAATTGGAGACCAGTCCAGCCAGGCAAGGCCAGCCCCGCTTTGTGGAGCTGCTGCGGGCCAGCTATGCCGCCTGTCGCGGTCAGCAGGCTGGCTACGATGCGGCACAGTTTGTGCGCTGGCTGGGCGACCTGGCCAATGAGCACAACGGTAACTGGCGTGAAGTGTTGCGTCTGCTGAAAGACTACGGACTTGCTGCACTGCAGCTATTTGAAACGGAAAGGAGAAGCGATGCGCAACTGTGGCTGCAACAGCTGCAACTACCTTGGCCCCATGCTCGAGCAGTGGCAACGCCAACTCTGCTGACGCGATCGTGTTTCAGGCAACTCTATCGCCAGCTGCAGCCGCTGGGCGTGGCAGAGGGCAAGCTGTGGCAGCAGACTCAGCAGCTGGAGCGGCAGCTCATACAACTCTATCTGCAGCTGCAGCCCAATGTGGATGATGCGACAGCGGAGTTGGATCTAACGCGTTGGGTGCTGCCGCTGCCACCAAGCAGCGAGGCAGTGGCATATGTGGGGATAGCCTATTTACGTGGTGTCTCCCGGCTGCTTGCCGCACAACCGCCATCTCTGGTGGCAGGATACTTGCAGCTGCGTCTGCTGCACCAGTTGCAGTTGCAGCCAGTGCCGCCATCGGCATTTGGGAGGCAACAGTGTGCGGCACAGTCGCGTCAACTGTTGACGCACGCCGTCGACTGGCTGATGCAAGAGCGGCACTTGCCGCAGCTGCAGCAGCTGCGCCAATCCATGCAACAGCTTTTTGCGCAGCTGCGTCAGCGATTTCAGCTGAAACTTCTGGCGAATCGCAATCAGTTTGAGGCAGCCACGCAGCGCTTCCTGCTGCACAAGCTACGACGCATGCAACTGCGTGTGGGCGTGCTGCCGTCCACAGCCACAGCAGACGAGCAGCGCTTGCAGCTGGAGACGCACTACGCCTCGCTGCAGCTCAATGCCAGCGATTATTATGGCAACTTGCGAGCTCTGATGCAACCAATTGACAAAAGACAAACAGTTGAAAATGCTGATTTCTATCTGGTGCAGTCGGATGGCTTTGGCAGCTATGCGTCGCCCTTTTTCTTGCCCGGACGCAATGCGGTGTTGTTGCCACATTCGCTGTTTGGTGGCCAAATGTATTGGCCCGATCAGGCGGCGATTTATAGATATAGCGGCTTGGGTTTTGTGATCGCACACGAACTGTCGCACGGCTTTACGCCCAGCGATGTGCACTACGACGGCCGTGGCAAGGAGGCCAAAGCGCAGCAGCAACAACGCCTGCTGGCAAATCCGCATTTTCGCCAAAAGATGCGCTGCCTGCGACGCCGTCATGGCCAAATGGCCGACGAAAAGTTTGCCGACATCAATGGAATCGCGCTGGCCCACGGCAGCTATTTTGCAGCACACCCGGCAGACAAGCAGCAGGAGCAGCTCTTCTTTCTCAACTTTGCACAGTTCTTCTGCCAGGACGAGCAGCCGCAGCAGCTGGAGCAGCAGCTGGAGGATGGCAATCAGCATGGCAGTAGTCGGCAGCGCGTCAACGATGCCGTCGCCAGCACTGAATCCTTTGCGCTGGCCTTCGGCTGTGATCGACAGAAGCCCAACAAAAGAAAACACAGCTGCAGTCAGTTGTACTAACTGAATGAGTGCTTAGCCAATAAGTTTTATCTGATAATTTATTATTCAGTAAATTGCACAATTTACAATGAGTTCATGCCGATTATTTACAGATGGATTGTTGAGTTGATTAAGGGCCAAAATTGAAGAAGAGCATTGCTGATTAATTACATTCCATGCCGAGGACATCAAGTGGAGTCCTCGAGGAGTCTGCGTATTCATATCCTCTTGTGCAGATGAGCTTACATCTCGAATGACATTTTAATTAACCGAAAGCGTTTTAACGACAGGACACAGGACACAGGCCACAGGCGACAGGACACAGACACAGACACAGACGCTGCGCAGTGTGCAGGTTTGAACATGTCATTTAAGTATATAATTTCATTTAAATCTTGACTAAGTCGACCTTGCACAGCATCCAAACAAAGGGCATTCAATTGTTTTGAGGCAGCAGCCGCACAGCAATTTTCATTTTGCCATTGGCAAGGACAATTCAGTCGCTCGCCAAGCGGCTTAAAACGTTAACTTATTATTTTCACTGGTTGCCGCTGTTGGTGGTTTTTTATACCCTTAAGCCATTAAAATTTCATAAAAAGAGTAGAGTGCAATTGTAGAAGAGTATGTGGGCAGAAGGAAGCAGCTGCGAATGAGGTGAGCACTTCAATTTTGGCATAAAATCAATTTCATTTAAGCTTATCGATAACTCTCCTGGCTCTTCCGATAGTCAAATATAACTTGACATATTACAGATCAACAGTAAACATGTAAAAAAGTTTATAGTTGGTTGCAGGATATTTCAAAGTGCAGCTCACTCGACTACAGCATTCTTACTTTTTGTTGTTATTGTTGCTTGTGTGTTTGTTATTTCTGGCAACAACAACAACAACAAGAGCAGCAGCTGACAACAAAATTGGCAAGAGTCTCAGCCGTAGACTATATGCATCTGACGAGATTTCTGTGCATAATTATCAACGGATAATTCATTTAAAAGTCATCGCGCCAAACGACTTGGCAAGCGTTCACACTTTGTTGTTCTCAAAACAAACTAAAATTAATTTAAACTAAAAAAATTATATTTAATATGTTTTGGCACCATTCCCATAACATTAATTGCATTGTTTAAAAACCTCACTCAGCTAAATAATTGACCTGAAATTTAGAAATCGCCCTAAAGGCCAGACCAATTTTTCGTTTTTTCTCAAAATAAATTCTCAATTTTTAAATATTTTTTTTTAGAAATGTTTTCTTAAGAAATAAATTTTAAAGTGTATAAATGAAAGAAAATAATACTTTCTAAAGTTCAGAGGAAAGTAAAGTAAAATATGCGCTGGACTGTTGTCTATATTGGAGATGCGATATTCAAATTAAAGGAATCTTTATATATTATAGATAATAATGTTTTTGTAAATGAAAAATTGTTAAATGCTAATAAAAAATAAAACGCTGTGCAAAACCTTTAAGCTGCTTTAAACTGAATAATATGAAATGCTGCTCTTTGAGCCAAAAATAAAGCGATTTTATGAGCTTCAAAGCGATTTGTAATTAGAGAGTGTAGTACCCCAACTGTGATGTCCTGGCAAGTCATCCAGCAAGTTAGGTTATTTTTGTTAACTGCAGCGGACATATGCGAACAAGCGCCATAAAAAGAAGCCGCGTGCTAATTGGCAATATAAAGGAGCCTTGCCCCTGGCCGGGGCAGAGCACGGCACTTACTTTGTCTGCTCAACTTGCAAATCGAAAAGCAGGCAATTACATTACGTATACGTTACGTTGCCGCTTAACACATCAGCATGCAGATGAAGCTGTGTCTGTGTGTGTGTGTGTGTGTGTGTGTCTGGTGTGTGTGTGTGTTGCTGGTTGCTACTGTGTCTGTTTAATCAGACATTTATGCGTCGCTAATATTGATATAATCTTGGGCTTAATGCTTTTAATTTAGCTCGTTAGCAGTTAAACGCGATATTTTTGCTTATACTCAGAAATACTGTGTTGCTATGTGGCAGCCCCGGCACAACCAGCACAACCAGCACCACCATACTCCCCATCCCCCCACTCATACTTTCAGGCTTTAAGCGACATACTGCAATATTGCAACACACATCGAAATCATCGTGTTTTGCATGTGAACTTTGACATTCCTTTGAGTTGCATATTATATTTATAATTTTAAGTGGCTGGATTAATTATTTTATGGCACTCATTATAAGTAGTTTTAAGCTTGGATTTCAATTGCATTAAAGTTGAGCACAACTTTTGCTGCGTCCTCATCAAATCAGTTGCTGTTCATGCAACATCTGCAACCAAAATTCGCATTAGTTTTTACACACACTTTCCAGATATAACAATGTAGATTTGGCAACTTGCTTTAAAAAAAATCCATAATAATAAAAATAAAATTCGCTTAGGAAAAATCGGAGTCCCATTGAGGATATGGTGCAGTGAAATTTTACAACTGCAGCTAAGGACGCGAAACGTTGGATTTTATACGCGTCTATTAAAAGAGAGATCAAATTTTGGGTACTGCGCATACTGAGAGGCAGCCAAATGGGTAACATCGATAATCCAAATCGAAAAGACAAATCATTTTCTACAATTCTAAAAAATAGTACAAAAATAGTAAAAAAAATTCAAAAAAATAGTAAAAAAATGCAAAAAATACTACTAAAAATGCTGAAAATATTTTATAAAAAAAAAATTACAGATCAAAATATTTTTTTTCAGCATTTTTAGGATTATTTTTTTTTGATTTTTTTTTACTATTTTTGAAAAAAAATTTTTTTTTGCTATTTTTTTAGTATTCTTTTTTTTATTATTTCTTTTTTTATTCTCTGGTACCGAAGGTATCGTGGTATTGCTCAAAACCAATAAGTGCAATGCTCGGCGTGCTGTCTGTATAAAGGCAGCTATTTTCGATTTCCCTAAAACTATAGTCTTGGAACATGCACTGGTCTATGCCTGCGTAGGACAAAGTGAAAATTGAAAAAACTCTGCGGCAAAAAACAAAACAAAAATTAATTAATCAAATTACAAATATATATTAAAAATATTATACAGCCATTGCTCGCTATACGGCCGCTCTTTATACGGCATTTCACTATACCCTCTTCAATTAAGGCACGTTTTCGATTTACGGCCTAAAATGTTTCCCTATAGCGGCACAAATTGATCCTGTCGTCGAACGTGGCACTAAAGTTTCTCGAGGAATTAACTCAGCCATTAGCTGAAGAACGAAATAGACAAAAAGGCAAGTCAAACAACGTTGGACAATTTTTTTAAGCCAGGCCCATCCTAACCAGCGAAAAATGATGGTGACTGTGATCTGCAGGATACCATTTCTTCATCATCTTCAGATTAAAGCCATTTGAAAAAAAAAATGATGTGTGTATAAATGAAGTTGTTTTATTTTTGCTTATAGATTATTCTTGGTTTTTCGAGTCTGTTATTATTTTATTTTTATTTTATTTGATGTACGTATTTTTGATTTAAATGAAATAAAAAGTTAAAATGCATTTTAACCGATAAGCCATGATACCCATTAAATTTGTATGAAATGTCGCAGTCTGTTAAACCCGACGGCTTGTTTTTTTTTGTAGATTTTACATATCGTTGCGCTAGTCTACATCAGCTTAGTGGAACGAAATGTGATGTAATTACTGGATGCCTGCAAGTTGCTCAGCGTCAATTCCAATTGTTCCTGTTTGCTGTCGATGGCCAACAATTGAGACAAGCACAAATATGTCAAATACCCTGGCAAGTATTTGGTCAGGTCTACGTTATGGTCCCCTTCCCCGTTGGCCATTGGCACGCAGACAGCATAAGCAAATGCAGCCAAATACGCAAACACACACAGAAGTATGAAATACACACGTGCTGACAATAGTACAGGCAGGATAAGTAATAGGAAATTGATGGGCAAGTTCGCTTTTTGGCTTCAAACTGGAATGCCTCTTGTGGCAGACTTGGTATCTGCTGCAGCAGTGGCGCGTATTCATAGCCGCGAAGCCATGTTTGGTGATTTGCTTTATATTAGGGATATACTTGCACGTACCGAGCTCAACAAATATGTATCTTCTAATTACTGTGCTGCTGCTGCTGTTGCTGCTGCTGCTGCTGTTGCTGCTGCTGCTGTGGTAATCATGATTTAAGCGCTAAGCTCCTTTATGCTTACATTCGCACACTCGCCCCAGAAATAGCAGCATCCCCTTTCGATTTGTGGTGTGCTGCTTCAACTTCAATTTCCCAACACACACACTGCGTGCACGTGCTACGTGATGTTGAAGTTGAAGTAAATCACATAAGAGTTTTTATCAGCACTGCCGAATAGTGGTTGTCTTTAAGGTCCTGGCCAGTAGCAGCGACAACGACCGGGGTCAGCTGTAACAGGAGCATGCCCACAGCTGCATATTAAATATGCAAGAGAGGAATTTTCAAGTGTTGGACACAAAAAAAGGGCAAAAAGGCGTTTAAAGTAAATACTTTAAATTCAATTTGTAGCCAACGTACAAACACACTAATTCACACTCGCACACAAACACACACACACACACACACACATAGACTCGCACACATTCAGTGTGTTTGGGGTTAACTGCCTGGGAGGGTAAGTTGCCACGCCGGCAACACAGTTGAAGGCAAACGAAATGCCAATAACAAAATACACGCGTTACGACAGCTACTTGCAGCTCCTTGCGCCCCCCCGTTGGGCCCACCAGCCAGTAATATTGGGTAAAAAACGATGGGCAGGATATGGTGGTGTTGGTGGTGGCACAATTGAAAGGAATGGCAACAAAGCTATTTGCATGCAGCATGGCAAAATCTTTGAAGACAGACCATAGGCAATAGGCACGGCCGCACAGTCAAAGGGAATCGCCAAAACCATGAACTCGACTAGCTCGACTAATTTGTACCCTACAATAAACAGCATACGAAAATCGAATAATATGCTATCAATTTTGGACTAAATGGAAGCTCAACTACTTTATACATTAAAATAAACAAAATACGAATATCTAATTGGAATGTCTAAAAAAATTCAACAAAACGGTAGCCCGACTAATTTATACCCTATAATAAACAGAAAACGAAAAGCGAATAAAAATAGTTATAATTATTATTATATATTATATGTTATTCAGCAGAGAAAGTCATTTAAATACAAAATAAGAGTCCGAAATCAGTCAACTGTCAAAGTTGATGCGTTTTGTCAAAATATGTAAATCGAGTATTAAATCGGACTATAATATTTGGCTATCAAAATGTGACCAAGATAGGGTATGCTATATTCGGCGAACTTAAGTTGATGGTTTTATTTTATTTTTTAGACGCCGCTAGCAGCTGCGTTGAGACAACAATGATCTTTACTGGAAATTGTTATTGCTGTTATTGTGGTTGTTATTTTTGTAGTCCTTGTGTGTGCTGACACTGCTGGTGGTGGTGGTGGTGTTGTGTTGGTGGTGGTGCTGACTTAATTGCCACGATTCTGATATACATAGCTATATGTTTGTATGTGTTATTTGGAGCTTTTTATAACTAAGACACTCGAATGCCAGCAAGCAGCCATCTCTCAATATTGCTGCCTGCTTGCTGTGAAAATGGGTCATAATTTATAGTCTAGTTTAGTTTAGTTTAGTTTAGTTTAATATTGACAGAACTTTCGCTCGAAGACTTTGTCATAACTTTCAAAAAAAAAACAAAACAAAAATGTAAGGGATTTTCAGCTTACATTTAAAGGAACATTTTTCGGCTAAATTAAATTTATAGAAACGATTCCTTGCTGGGAAAATGCTACTTTTGTAAATCCCATGCAAAACCTAATTCAAAGTAAAATTTTAATCTCCACTGAAATTGATAGTTGCACGTTGGGCTGAGTAATTAACTTACTAACTTTTAAAGATTGAAATTAAACTTGAAAGACAACATCGAATTTGTATCCGCCACAGCCTAAATCCTTCAAATTAATAACAAATATTAAATGCGGAAATTTATTGCCTTGCGGCAATTAAAATTTATTGATTACAGCTGTAATATGAAATTTATGCGTGTTTGTCATGCTTTTAAGAAGATTTACCTTTCTCAGTTCGTGCGCTGATTCGAATCGATTCTTACAGATGGATCCACAAGCACAACTTGAACATACCCCTTTGCTGGCTTGTCTGGGGCAAAGACACACATTTCAGTCAAGGCTCTTATTAGTTCATGCTCTGTGTGCAAATATGTGTCCGAACGTGCGTCTATTTCGAGTTGATGTGACATACAGCTGAGTTTCAACGTCGGAAGCGGAAATGCGTGCAACTATTATTCAAAATGACAAACGCGTTGTGCTTTTAACTGCATACATCATAATCATCTGTGCGCTGAGCTGAGCTAATGCACTTGGCGTATGAGCAATATTCAAAGGACGATTCAAGGAGACTTAATGCAAATTGCAACTGATGCTGTTCAGTTTTTGTTGGCAGCCACATTCAAAGTGCTTGTCACAACTGTGCTTGGACATGCACAGCTTTTGACACTTAATCTGTTCAGGTGCTTCAAATGCAACCCAAAATTGACTGAGACTTGGAAAAAAACAAAATGCACAATTGAACTACTCATCCAATTGGATTGTCGACCATGTCTCAGAGCACAAAATACCAATTAAAATACACAAAAATGCTATTGTGTTCAAATTGGATTATTTGGTTTGCTTTTCAAAGACTCTGAACTGGATTGGTCATTGTGCTTGGCCAATAGACAACACGTTGCAATCATAATATTTGTGTGGCCTTTGAAAATAATGAAAATAATTTATCATATTCATTCAAATGCAAATTTTGCTTACTTATCTAAAAGTCTAAATAGGAATATTATTATTAAAATATTATTCACAGAGCAACAACTACGTAACGGTTGAAATATGTATTATTCTCGATGAAAGACCAATTAGTGCCATAGAAATTGATTCACTTTTGTATGCATTCTTAAGCGTTTTGTGTACATTGTGAAATATTGTAAAGTAAATAGAGAAGAGGAAAATATGCTGTCCTAGCGTTGCTATAGAAAGTGAAACACATCACATCTTAGGCCTGCCGCATGGATTCGGTTCATTGGCAAAATTGTGAGACAGAAAGCATAGTGAAACAATTGACTAGATACAGTTTGGGTTGCCACCAAGAATAGATGTCAATTGACAAACAGGAAATTAAATTTGGCCAAATTTTACAAAGCATTTTAACGTCGCAGAGAAAGGTGAACAGCAAGGCTAATGAAAGTCGTTGAACTTGGACTGGCAGTCAACTGTGAAGAGAGTGAAGTGAACTTCTAATTGGTTTCCATATGCGAGACACAGCTGAAATTGAAACCAAAACACACAGCTCGAGATTGAGGATTGAGAAGCGATGACAACGGCGATAATGATGATGATGATGATGATGATGATTACAAAGAATCAATCCAATTGGCTCATATGTACCACTAATCAAATAATGGTTCAATCAATATCATATGCTGGGCGCCAAGGGCATGGCCGCAAATAGACAGAGCCAAAGTCATAAATAAATCTATGAAACTGATAAGGAAATTGCATTTGTTGCTGCGCAGCTGACAAAAAAAGTAGAAGAAGCAACTTACACGCATAAAAGTTAATGACTTTTGACGTCTTTCGCTGCAAGTCAATGGCCAAAAGTCAAGACAAGAAATTAAATCGAAATCATAAAAAAAGAAGACAGAAGCACAAGCAACGCACAGCGAAAATCATAAAAGAAATTTTGTATGCACTTTAGCTAAAAAAAGGTACAACGATTATGTTGTACTGCTTGCGAATGAATAATACAGAAATGGAATAAGTTCATAAAAGAGCAGACAACATTATCATGTAGAATGGAAACACTCGAATGTTGTTTACAAATAAAACACTTTAATGCATCAAATTTTTATCAGTTGCATGCAACTTTTGTATATCTTAGGACGGGTTGGCCGCCAGGGGTGTTTGCAATATTAGCAAGAAAGGGCATTGAAGCATTGCTGCGGTAAGAATCATATTTGCTATTCACTGACTAACTGAGCAATTGAGGCAATGAGTGAATGCACACGTTGTAGGAGCTGTTGTGGTAAAGTGTCAAGAGCCCACATGTAAAGCAAGGCTTCCCGTCGCCAATCAGCAACAGCTGAGAAGAACCGCAAAGCAAAAGACCAGATGCTGATGCTGATGCTGATGCTGATGATGCTGCTGCTCCTGCTGCTGCTGCTGCTGCTGCTGCCACTGTTGCTGTGGGAGACAAAGCGTTTCTAAAAATAAGGAAAAACGTATCGTCAGCCAAGCCAAGCTAAGTAGCAGCAACAGCAGCAGCAGGCAGGCAGGTAATCAGTTGGTCGGCTGGGGCCATGTAAACAAGGCGAAGCGCGCAGGCGCGTGGATAAAACATGCTCGTGTTGGTGGGGTGTACGGATAGCCGGATAAGGCTGTGCCGGATAGTGTCGGCGCTGGGAACAGCAACGAACAACGAACAGCAGCTGCCAAAGTAACAACATCAGAAACAGCAGCAGCAGCAGCAGCCGCAGCAGCAGAAGCAGCAGCAGCAGCCGTAGCAGCTGCCACAGCCACAGCCAAAATCGTCGCACAACGCGAAGCATTGAAAACATTTTCAAATATAACCAAAGAAATTTGTTTGTTTTGATTCAGTCGTTGCGGGTTTTTTAAGGCGAGCAGACAGCCTGAAGCGAGCCAAAGTTATCCGATTCGGCATTAACATTAAACAAATAAACCGAAACCAAAACCAAAACTACAAAAAAAAACAATCCAAATAAATATTTAAATAATTTGAACAGTTGGCTAAAGTAAGAAGTCGAAATTTATTGCAAGTTCCAAATTTTGTTGCTAAAAATAAATGTTCTTAACGTGTTTATTTATTTATTTTACATAACAAATGCTACAAGGATATTTGTTCAAATAGTTGAAAGAAAACAAACATTTTTTTTCTGTTTTTCTTCAGTGCTTAAGTGCAGTGTTTTCCAAATTTTTTCGCAACAACAAATCACAGGTAAATGATTAATAAAATATATGAAATGATTGGGTGTTGCATGTTCTCAAATATTGCCCTGAGATTTACCATAATGCTGACCATTGTTTGCACAACAGCTGACACTCTAAACAATGCCAAGAATTTATTGCTCCCCAGGGCATAGACCAAAGCGCAAATATTTCAATAGTCCGTTCTGCACCAACAAAATCAAACCACAACCCCAAAGCCAATCGTTCCCTTGCTTATCTCTCTGATCAGACTTTAACACAATGAGATTATATTAAATTAATGATGTTACAAGTGTGAGCAGACAACTAGTTATTTCAATTATGGAAATGCTCTTCTTGTTTTTTTTTTGTTGGCATTTGTTATTAATTCGAGCACAAAGATGAAATATTCCGTTGACTTGAAGTCCCTTGTAGAGTCCATGTTCTTATTGCCTCATAGAGTATTTAATTAGAAACAAATTAATAATTAAAATAATTAAATGTGAAAAAAACCTTATGGGTCCAGAACATACGAGTTTGCTTTGCAATATTCCAAGGATTTTTGCAAGTTATTTTTTCCGCCCATTTCAATTGATCAAAACTGTATGCTGCAGCTGGTCTCAACTTGCACGGACCCGTGCATGGTTGACAAGGATTCTTTTACCATCGCCCATTGGCCACTAAATTACGGAACTATCAAAAGTCGTATAAGAACAAGTGTGCAAAGTGTACAAGGCAAGCAATAAAAATTCTGTGACATTTTGAATTGTCTGAAAAACATTGAAAAGTTATAAGACAAACTTCGTCCGACTTCCGATTTTGTTTTAGTTTTCCTGAGGGCTACTCTTCATTTTGAGCCCATTTGCGAATATGTTTTTAAATAGAGTTTTATATGCAAAATAAATATAGTTTTAATTTAACAGATGAGTCTCAAAATTTTAATCTTTTAATGATACAAATAATTTAATTAAATGTAATTATAATGGATTTGCCAATCACTTAAGAAGCAAATCATTGATCAAATTGACTGAAGCATAAACAATAGCTGATAGCAGATATAAATTATTCAGTTATACATATTATATATATAATCTATAAGTGACTTATTCCGTAGAGCATTTCAGCTTCAATAAGATAACGTTGAATTTTTATTTTTTTTTCTATTTTTTTTTTATTTTTTGCGTCAAATTGACAACTGTAAAACTTTTCAAAACACATATATCATATGACAGGATGTTGGCCAGTAACTTTAGAGTAGTTTTTATTTTTTTTTTTTATAAATTTTTTTTAGATATGCTGTCGCTCAGTCAAATCGATTTTCGTGCCAAGTGGCATGTGAACTGAAAACTTTCTAAGACTAGTTGGAATGCATATAAATAAAATGCTGTTCGAGCAATTTAAGAACAGTTCTAAATCGGTTGCAAAGCTGCACTAAAAAAAAAAAAAAAAAATGCCTATTTGTTGAAGTTGCAAATCTTATGGAATTCAATTCAAAGCCGAACTGAACTGAACCAAATTGGAGTCCATACGACTTGAGTGCCACACGTGCCGCACATATAAATCAATACGGTCATTAACATTAATGAACCAATTGGTCTTAAACTGCTTTGCCAGCAATTCTCAACCGGCCAAAAAGTTAGTCACATTACAGTCACAGCCGCAAACAGCATTATGTATGTCACCATGTAATTACCCTGTAAAATTAGAGAGAGGGGGAGACATACAGAGAAAGCAAAGGAAATAAAGATAATGGCAAAGATCGTGTGCGAGTGAGTGAGAGAGAGAGAGAGAGAGAGAGAGAGAGGTAGGTGTCTACAGGAAGGGAGAGAAAAGTATGTTGAGCTGCTTATTCAGCCTGTATGTTTTATTTATATGCGTTTGGTTTTCCAAAAGACAGTCTTTTGTAGTCGCATAATATATTAACAATTAAGTACAACAATCAAAGAAGAGAACAAAGTATTTTATTTATTTATGCTTGACCTGCGGCCACAATGCAGAGCACATGAATAAAACAAACCAAAAACCAAACAAAGTTAAATGAATGAAGGGAAAAGAAGTGTTTGACCAACATTTTCACAAGTTAAACGCAAAAATTTTGCAAACAGTTGCAAAGCAAAAAAAAAACGGAGCTAAATAGCCGGAATACCAAGCTGTGCCAAAACGAACCCGTAATCATAACCATAACCGTAGGTACAAAACCAACGGAACCCTTTTGAGAGTGCTTGGTGACCTTGTCTTCCTTAGCCCCACCCCCCCTTTCTACTAACCCCTTCGATCTTGGGCAGAGGGCAAGCTCTATGCGCGCAATTTTGATAGAAAAACATTAAGCAGAAATAAATCTGCATTCCCCCGTCGCCCTTCTCGCCAAGCATGTCATAACTTTGTTGCTTGGCGGCTGCGTTCAGTTGGCTTATTTGCTCTTAGCCATTTGTATTCTTTTTGCACTCACCCACTCAGAGTCTACAAATGAGCCACAGCTGAGCCCCACTGAATGTGTGCTGCCCATTTCTACCCATGTCGAGGAGGTCATAATAATGTCGGGAAGTGTATAACGCATTAAAGACGATGTCCCCATACATATAAGCCATATATATTCATGACCAGCATCAGGTGACGAGTCGTCATTTTTCTTAGTTTCTCAGATATCTTCTAACTTGCACCAAAACTGTTTTCTTGCTTCAGTACAAGTGCCAATTACAATATCATTTATTGCTGCCATATAAACTAATTATGATTGAGGATGAGTTCTGGTTTCAGTAATGAGTATTGTTAAGGACTTTGAAAGGGCGAAATAAGCCAAACAGAAATATGATTTAGTGTGGTAAAAAATATTTGCCATTTAATGCAATAAATATTGTGCAAAATGTATGAAAATACTGCAATATCATCAAAACAATTGTTCACATTTATTGAATCTATAACGAGCTGCGAAATGTGACCATGAGGATGCTGCTCTGCAAGGGTATAAGATCTTCGGCTTTTGGCCATGCTGCGCTGCTTTGTTTCCCTTTTTTTCTCTTGTTTTTTTTTCTTTCCTTTTTTGGGTGTCGGCTCTTTGGTGGGTTGCGCTTAATGGCACCTGTGGCTGCAGGCTGCTGGCTGCTAATCATGATTTTAATGACCTTTCGGCAGCGGCTGGCGCAGTGAGGCAGCTAACCCGTTCTGGCCACAAGACTGATTTCGTGTTCACGAGTTTACGAAGTGGGTCGCTGAAAGGTTTATCAAACAGTGCTCTTTCTGACCACAGGTTGCAATTAATTTTTTAAATGCTTTACAACTTGGCCAACTTGTTGTTGTTCCAGCGGTTGCTTGTACAAAGAAATTATAATTTAAGCAGTAGCTGGAAGCTGTTGGCAACGTGGCGTTGATTGAGTACTAAGCACATATTTAATTTGACTCGTTTCCTTTGTCTACATTATAAAAATTAATTGCTTCGCAACTTTAAAACATTTTTATTTACAAAATATACCCAATAGTCAACTGAAATGTTATCTAACTTTAAGGAATTTTGCAAGCTACATTTTGTAATTAAATTGTGACAAAAATGTTGGGCATATGTATATATACAAATTAAATGAAATAAAATCAGAGTATATACATGAAGGAAGAGTCTGAGTGAAGCCCAAATACATAAGTTGTAGAATTGCATATTTTGGCAGTTATTATTCAATTATTCGACTACTTCACTACTGATATAGCAAGAAAACATAGTGTTTTAGGACTGCCGAAGATGAAAAATCCTTCAAGACTGGAATTCAACCTCAATCCTTTCCACAGCCATAGCTTTGGCCTTTTTAATCATGGCTTGAACTCTAGATTAGTACTGCATTTTCCAACTTGGAAACGGGATTATTAAAATAATTTGCATATATCAATGCGATTTCCAGACGCTCCAGTGTAAGTAGCACTCCAATTTTTAGACTTTGTATATCTATATATGTATGTATCCAAGCTTCAAGTCATTGGAAAAGCATAAGAATGCACCGATGAATATACCATATACCATATACCATATATCCAATATTGTTAATTGCCTAGCATATGGAGAATGGGCCAATGGCTATCAAATGGCAAAGTTCATTTTGAGATTGTTAAACATTCGATTCCTTTCTGGGAAAGTACCTTAGGTAATATAATAGCCCAAAATTCGACACCACAGCAAACAGACAAAATATATTTAATTTCAATAATTTCATTTCGATGGCTGATGGACAACGATTGGCCAGTTTCGATTCGGTTTCACGTCCGGGCTCCCAGATGCCATAGATGACGTAGTAGCAGAAGCGAGCTCATGGGCTCTGTCAACATTGGCACAACACTTTGTTTGCTCGCTCACAACAAAAATGAAGAAAAAAGGAAAAGCACACACACACACACACACACATGCACACACACGCGAAAGCAGAAAGAAATATGTTAAATCGACAACATATTGAATTTAGCTTTAGTGTCGCCATGGAGCAGGATGAACCGATGGTTAGGTGAACCAGGTCTAGGGGAATATGTAAACACAGGGCGCAGGCTGCACAGGAAGCCGAATAAATTGTGCTACGGCAAGTTCGTTGACGTCTGCGCCAAAAATGAAAAGATAACAAATGAGAGTCGCACATCATACTAGAGCCATGTTGTAGGCTGTCCCCGACTCTGGATGCCAACTTTTGTAAATGTATTCAGTTGGTATGAGGCAATTACTGGGGCACCATAATAATCACAGGGCATCAAAGCGTCAGTTGCAGCGCGCTAATGTGTCCAGGGAGCGTGAGCCAATAATGAAAAGAAAGCAGCGAGCTAAATAATAGAAAAATAGAAAAAAAGTAGAGCCGAGACAGTTTCATTCTCCTTTGATGCCCCAAGAAACGAGCCCCAACAGCATCCGTCAGGCAACCAAACAACAATGTGCGGCAAACCAAACGGCAGCCGTTGAAATGTTGTGCAAACAATGAAAATGGATTCCAGCATTGCCAGTCATTCTTTAGCTGCCTCTACGCCCACTGTGCACGCTCCTAATTTAGCTGCTGCTCCTAGCTGCCAGCTGCCAGCTGCCTGTGGTCTGTTCATGCAACAGGTTATCTGATGCCGCCAACACTTGCCCCCATTCATCAGATGCCTACGGCCCACAGCGACTGTGTTTAGCCGCAACACACACACACACAGAACAAAGAGAGATAAAAAATGAGAAGAAAAAAGTTTGCACTTTGGTGGCAACTCCATGGTAGAAGTTGAGTAAAAACATACAATAAGTACTCACATTTCGGCAGAAATTGTTGCCTCCAAGCCTGGATAAATATTCGTGCAATCTGAGAAATCTGGCTGAAGTTTGATAAAGTTCGGCACATTTTCAACCTTGCCACACAAATGCTTGGATCTGAGCAAAGCGTTGTGGCATTCTTTCGCATTTATGAATAATTGTGGTTGCCACGAAATCTGACATAACTTAGTTGTCTACATATACAATCGGTTGAGAGCTGGATATTCAACATAATAATCCAGATTCTGCTTGATCAATGTTTATTTTTACTTCAACTCTTCAACTACTTTCATCGGAGTAACGATTTGGAGAATTCTTCTTTAAGGATTTTCGTTTGCAGCTCATTTTGATAACCGAAAGCAACGAGAATAATCTGTGGCACAATCTAATTAATTTTAATTGCTTGATGACTTCTGGAACTTTCTTTACTTAGTGACTTAAAATCTTAAAATCTAAATATAATTCACACTTGCCTGCCAAGGAGTCGAAGTTGCTTAACTCGAATTTCCGACGTGGCATGGCTCAATGTTTGTTTGAAATTTATAATGCAAATATTTGTAAGAGCCGATTTCATATTTATGAGTCAATGATTATGCAAATGTGAAGAGAATTCCCGAAAGCTGATGCGATTCAATTCAATTCAATTAAATTTGCTTTATAATTCATTTGTTGGCATTTGTAATTTATGGTATTGACACTAGATATGGAGAGCTATTTAAATAGTAATTGGCAAACAAACATTGTTGAAATTGAAATAACAATTTATTTATTTCTATATTTATAGTTGAGTACTTAATAATTACGCTCGAAATTGTTGACTAATGTCTGCAATTAATCCACACATCCAAAAGTACACACGCCTGCCCCGATACACGTTTGTGTAATTAGGACACCTGCCGCGTATGGGGCAAGGGGTGAGGGGGCAGCTCAGGCAGCACTCAGACAACTTTGCCTAACTATGTAGCTCTGCAAACAAGAACGTTTATAATTCATAATTGTTGTGCACGCATAATTAACACATCATTAGACATGTGTGTGTGTGGGTGTGTTTGTGGGTGTGTGTGGGTGTGTGCTAATGCCTGTGCTTAGTTGAATATTTGTTGCCACTCAAATAGCTTTTGTGGTCGGTGCACGCTGTCCGCTATATTTGTTCAAAGCTCCGCTTCTGCATTGAAAGAACCAGAGTAGTCACAACATTACTCATACGCAGCGTATGCAATTCTGATATTTGCATATAGGTTTGTTGCATTAATTGATGACAACATCAATTGCATTAATCAGTTATGACTAACAAATAGCACAACATGCTCAACGGCCAGATACCCTATATAGTTTTATTATCAAATTAATCTCACTTCAATGCATATAAGATAAGAAACACATGAGGCAATTTAAAGGTGTGGCAAAACTCAAACATTGACTACGTCGCAAGGCCTTATCATGCAAAGTGGGTACACAAAATGGGGCAAGCATATATTAATTGGTATCCCAACAGAAAATGAGCAACTAATATGCGGTTGTAAGTGGTGTCCATAGTTTTGTTTGTGTGCCCTTCCTGGAATATCATCAACTTTGCTTATTCATTTATACATGTAATCAAATTTACTGATTATGCAAGCACACATAGCTCACACACACACACATACACAGACACACACACATATATTATGGATGGGCACATACACCTGCGTCTTAATACATGCACACACCTACCTGTATCATATACATATCATATCTATCGTCTGTTTGTACTTACATTGATATGCACACTTTTGGCTGCCACTGTCTGTCATTTTGAATAGCACACGCCCATAAAACGCCCACACACACACTCATATACAGCTGGGCACGCACACAAATCAAATACATATAATAAAGTGCTTGCCATTTATTCTGCTCTTTCTTCTTATTGTTATTATTATAATTTTTTTTGATATATTTATTTTTATTTTTTGGTTACCTTCCTTATACCCTGCCAAATTAAGTGACAAATGTGAAACGCTAATGTTTAAATAAAAAAATAAATATTTTACAGAAAAAGCAAGCATATATTTTACTGCATTCGAGTTATTAGAAAGCAAGTCCATCATTGATATGATCTTATTACAGGGTATCGTTGAGAATTTCAATAATGTTTTATGCGTAGCCCCGAAAAGTGCGAAATCGACGAGTGTCAGTTGAGTGTTGTTGCTGTTGTTGCTGTTGTCGCTTTTGTTGCTGCTGTTGTTGTCATTGGTGTGGATGCATGTGTTGATGATGTAGACCCTTTTATCGTCAACTTCGTCCTTTGAATTCAGGCAATCGGTTTTGTTTTTGCTTTCGTCTTGTCTTTGCATTTTTGTTTCTTTTTTATTTCATTTTGAGGATGCTATTTCATATTTGAACACTGTGTGGCACAAGGATAACGGCAATGTCTTGGCAACCAGCAGACCCTTTCACAATCGAATGAATGAAAACAATACAGATGCCAGGACAACATATGTATGTGTCTGCCTCAAATTCGCAAAATGTTTATGTACTTAATGTTTGCCCTGATGTCAAAATGTAGAAGCAACAACTTTACATTGTTTATTGATTGTGGAATTAGGCAATTACTCAGCCCTTAAGTACTGGCGACCCCTCAGTTCCCCGCTGCTAGTTACAATATATGATTGGTAATGGCTGACAAACAATCAGTAAGATGGAAGAGTGTGCCACTAACTGGCTGTCTAGAGGTCGGCACATCATTTGTCGTATGGCTGGGTGAATGTTTTAGTGGCTGCTCGGCTGACAGCTTAAATGAATAACAAAAGCCACTAGCCAGAGTGTTCTGCACCCCCTCCCACGCATAACGTATACGCCATGAGGCCAGCTTGTCGTTTTGCCGCACTGTTGCGTTGCTGCGTTGCTGTTTTGTTGCTTTTGTCGTTTTGACGCCTTCACGCCGTGATGTGTCGCGTAATGAATACTCATTAAAATATGAGACGAAGAAAAAAGAAAAAAAGAAGGCGACTAGTGGCAAGCGGGTCGCAGGGTCGCGGACAGCATATCTCGAGCTGTTTATGCAAAACTCATCACATGTAAGTTTTTTATCTCTCGCTCACTGTGCTCTGACCTTGTGGCAGGCTGCTTGTCACAGCTGTCGTATACGTAATGTGCGAACTTTCATTGATTTTATGCGCTGTATACACGCAGGTGTCTGTCATTTTTATGATTCTCGTCCAAACTATGTTGTTGTGTGTTTATGTCCAAATTGTAGTTATCACAGCATTTAATGCGCAACATTCTGTGCGCCCCGTTTCACACTGCCTCGGCATTTTAATTTGTTTTGCCGAACTTGAGCAAGTTTCGTGCAGCTTGGGGCAGGAGAGTAGATCTCTTTTTATCAAAGTTAGTAGTCGACCGCATAAAAGTGAGCTCCAACCAAAATGTAGTAAAGCATAACAACTTTGGTCTGGAAAGTTGGCCAGCAAACTTATCGACTACACGCAGTTTGATTAAGACTTGTTTCTACTAGCTGCTGCTGCTGATGCTGCTGATGCTGCTGATCCTGATGCTCATCATAATGATAAAGAGACTGGCCAAGTTAGGGCAAGTGCTGGCTGTATCCGTATGAATTAAAGTAAAATATTTGAATTTTAATGACAAATGTGATACAGCGCAAAGTTATTTGATTTTATGAATAATTAGAACGGGAGCAACAAGCAGGCAAGCAAATGTTGCCAAGGCAGTTCATCCCCATTAAAATACTAAAAATAACAGCAAGAAAATTATACAGAAATAAGTAAAAAAGACATTAAGATGGAAATTAACAGCAGTGAGGCCTTTAAATAGCAGCTACCCAGAAGGAAAGTAATGAGTATAACGAATATTATAGCTAAACAAAGATCAAAAGTAAACACACACACACACACACACACACACACAGACGCACACCTAGACCCACTCGTACAGTCTGAAATATATATTAATTTGTGTGTAGGTTGGCAAAAGTTTTATGAGCCTGACTTCAATTATTTTGTGTAGTTGGCCGGACAAGGTCCAACAATAAAAGCGAAAGTAACTGCAACCAATTTCGAAATTTTTGTACTTATTTATTTATTTACTCATTTTGTCTTTACGGCCACTCCCCAAGCACACAAGGCACCAGCACTGACAATTAGCCACGCCAATTAGTTGCAACATTATTACATTCCACAATTATTTGGCTTACATAAAAAAATGTAAGAAGCACACACAGAAATACAGACACACACACACCAAACAGTGATGGGGGCTCCTCTGGCTTCCTTTGCGGCTGCTTCTGCTTCTTCTGCTACTGATTTTTTTTTTGCTTTTTTCATGTCCAACCCGCTTTCCCCCCATGGCATATGCAGCACATTTTATGTGTCTGACTTATTAAAAGCAGATTCTACGCACAATTTGCATATGAGTAGCATTCTCCAAATGCGTGTATTATACGCCACAAGCACGCAGCCATTATATACAAGTGATATACCATTCACCCACACACACACACACACACACACACACACACATGCACGCACACACCGACATGATTGTCGCTTTTATGCCTTGACAGCTCCAATTTAGCCCGACTGTCTGTTATCCTTGCTCGTCTCTCCATTTTTATTTTTGTTACATTTATAGCAGTTCAGCGATGATTTTTACAGATAAAACTAGAATAAAACCATTTATGGCTTGTTGCCTTTGTATGCGCAACATTCTCAATTACCCCAAAGTGCAGCCGCAAAGTAGGTAACCATTTGTGGCAAGGCAGTCGCCAATTACCAAAAACCCGCATTTGGACAAGTCTGCATTACAGACTCAAGTACATTTTGAATTTAAACATTACAATTATGGGATATTTGCCATCACTTAAATACGTCAATATAAATTGGCTATTATGTGTACAAAGTTAAGCTAAGTTTACTTTAGAGCAAATAGGAAGCCAATCGTTGGCTGCGCGCACTTTTTGGCTTCTGTCAATTTATATACAATTTGAGTAGCTTAAAAATTAGTTGCAGACTTGAGTGAAATATCCATGAAAATATTTGAGCAGTCTGAAAACTATTTGCAAACTATTCAAAGTGTGCAGCAGATTGAATAATTTAATTAGAAACTAAAGTTATAAATTTGGGATTATGCTTGGAAAGTCTTTCAAATGAGTTCTTATTATTATCATTATTATTATTACTATAATTACTATAATTATTATTATTATTTTTGTTAATATTATTATTAATTTTATTTTTATTATTATTATTGTAAGGATTGAAACGTCGCAACCTCTTTTATCTACTTTGCCCCTAAAATCGGCAAAGCTCATTATTTTCTTAGTCTAATTTAGTTAGATGGCTTCTAAGTCCTAGCTCTACTCTCCGTTAATAATAATTAATAATAATAATGGCTGAAAAATGACTGATCAAAGGTTTGGCTCTTGTAAGTACAAAACTGATCAGTTTTGACACTCAATTTGTATAAGCAAATTTATCTAAGAATCATTATTTCAGTCATAGTGAATCTAATTTTGTGAATTGTTTTGCACTTAAAATACAAATTATTGCAACTTCTTAACAAAAGAGTTTTTTTTTTTTTTTAAATGTCTTTCGTTTAGTTAAATATATAATCGCTTTTCATTGAAAGTTCACTTTCCTCCTAGCCACATTTACTTTAGCATTCGTCCATGCAAAACGGATTTGAATGCTTATGTAGCGTCTTAAGTTGGCTTACAACTTTGGCTCTCTGCAATGCAGTTGGTATTGTCAGAGCGATACTCTTTTTTGCATGCACTTGGCATTACTTAAGCGGATGTTACGGACTGCCCGTAACTGGTTTTCCATCCATAAGTGCACGTATCCCCCGGTTGTGGCAGCGCAAACTAAGCTGTGTGTACAGCGAAGCAATTGCAAACATTACGTATACGTATAGGTTGCCCTGCAGGTACTCTCATATTTTGTAATTTATTGCGCTTTGTGGACATTCTCATGCTCATTTGGTTTTCTTTGCCAATTGCCACACGCAAAATGTGTGTATAAAGCAGGGCATGGCAAACAAAACATATCCATATATATATGGGATCTACATATAAATGTGTATCTGTTTGAAGTGGCAACATGCACAGCAAGGCTTTATTTACGCTAAGCCCAGCAGAAAAGAGCCACTAGTACAACAAGCATAACAAATGAAAATTCTTTGGAAAATTGTTATTATATTTTATTATTGTGCAACAAAAGCGACTCAAGCCAAGATGAGCCGGGACGAGGACAAGACGAGACGAGCACCACGTCGAGCAGGCATTTGCATTTTCAAGTTGACTTAACTTAAATTCGAGTTGTATAATAAAAATTAATGAACTTCAAGAGCAGCAGAGCCACAAGCCGAGTTAATGTGGATTGTCGACTGTGAATTGTGCTGCGGAGTTGGTCGAAAGATTTTAGCAGGCTACATGAGCCAGATGAGCACTGGCATTACGCTAATACAACTGAAAGTTACAAACAATAAAACATTCACATTCAACTCGACGCACCCCGTCGCCCAGTTACATGAGAAACAATTGAGAGGAAACACTTGAGGCAAACGAAGTGCAGTCAAAGCAAAGCCAAGTTCCTCCAGCGGAAAGGCAAAGCAAACCAGCTGAAAAATTACGCTCAAATCCGGGTGGAAGCGCTGTTAAATGAGCGTGTGGCCGCCACAAACAACAGCAACAACAGCAGCAACAGCAACTAGAACAACCGAAGTGGCAGCTGCAACCACAACAACTACGGATATAAAATGAAAATACAAGTGGATGCAACTGTAAACTGTGAACTACTTAAGTGCCAACAAAATGCAATTTAAGTTGATTGGTGGCACAGATAAGGCCAATAACGTTAGATGCAGATACCAGAAAGGTAAGCATTGAAAATGCTTTAAAAGAAGATGAAATCAAACGTGTACGCAAATGCTGTTACGAGTAATAGCCAGCGATGGACAACAGCAACAGACGACAGGACATTTTCCAGGATGCTCCAACAATAAAGTGCTTATCTCGGACACTTGTGGCAGCTAAGGAAGAATACCATTGATTCGCGCCAGTATTTCACATAAAAAGTGAAAATGAAGGAGAATGGAATTAGTAAACATTTATTGTATAATAATGCTTCTTAGAAAATTGACGGCTCAATTGGATAGTACTGATAGAAATCACACCAAGATCTCGGCTCTTGGAGGATCAGCTAATGTTTGCCAACGCCACGACTCAAACTGAATAAGTTGCATATGCGAATACAACTTATTATCCATGCACCTCTCAAAATTTGTCAGCCTGTGTTATCTTCGTGCACTAGTGCGAGGATATTGTATATTAAATAATATTAGTGCCCTGTGTGCTGATTGTGTAGTCAATTGAATTCTATTCGAAAAAATAACCATATCCAATATCATAGCACAGTCAATTTCGCAAAAATTTCTTTTGTTCCAAACAACCGCACAGGCCAAATAAATTCTGGTTCAATTGAAGACCATATAAATATGTAAATTTTGTTATTTTTTTTTCCCCCAGTAGCTACATAAAATATCTATACCCAAAAATAAATGGTGCGTAAAACTGTTGACGCGACACGTTGACATTCTACAAGAGCCACAACAACAACAACAGCAACAACATCAACAGCATAAACAAAACCACAATTGACTTAGTTCCTAATTAAAGTGTCAACGCGTTATTCAATAAATTCCAACTTTGTTTGTTTAATAATGTTGTAAATAGCGTGGAAAAATGAAGAGTCAAACGCAGTTTCTGATTAAGGGTTATATTTATATTACTTGTTGAGGAATTGAGAGCAACTTAACGTAAAACAATGCTGTATGCATATAATACATACAGATATTAATCGATGTATCAATACATGAGTATTATACTCAATAAAAATACTCTTTTATTATGAGAAAAATGTTTTATTTGCATACAACGTTGGATTGAAGCATTTGACGATTTCGACTTCCGTTATTATGTATAAATAAATGATTGTTTTAAATTATATTACTTCAATTCTGGATACAAGAATTCCCTCAACTCCAAGCACCCTGCCCAGTTTTCATCCCAGCCGGGAATCACCTTCTTGGCATTTTCATACCACCTGTTCAAATTCGGGTATTTGCCGACGTAGAAGCCAACCACATCGCAGCTGGAAATACTGGCTACCAAGGCAATGTCGGCAATAGTCAGTGAATCACCAGCAGCATAGGTCTGACCTTCCAAAAAACTGTTAAGTTGCATGAAGGCATTATCGATCTTATCGTAGGTCCTCACACTGATGAACGCATCGCGGAAGTGTACGGCGAAGCTCTTGTACAGAATGTTCTTGTTGAATAAGGGTCGCTCGTCGATCACGGCGCGCGTCTCGGGGCACCTGGGGTACAGACCGCCGTTCTTGCCGTACATCGCCACGAGAGAGAAGAGGATGGCACCCGGCTCATACAGGGCGGATTCATAGATCACCAGGGTGGGAATGGTGTGCGTAGGATTGATCTTCAGCAATTCGAGATTAAAATTTTCGCCGGGCTGCAGAGTGAGCAGCTTCTTGTTCAACTCCACACCGAGGACCTTGGCGGTCATGATGACGGAGCGGCAGTACGCGCAGCGGGGCAAATAGTAGAAGTCGTGCATTTTATTTTTGGAATGTAGTTCGCACTGTACCAAGTATCAAGCAACACTGTTGAAATGCCAACAAAATCATCTACAAATTTATTTTTATTTTCATGCTCTTACCTCTCTTACTCCAAGCACCAATAATATTTATTTCCAACTGCAACTTATTTTGTTACGTTTATTATTATTGTGAAATTGACACTTATTCCAAAACAATTAGTCTTTGATAAATTCACCAATTTACAATTTCAAGTGACAAGTGACAATAATTTCATCAGCAGTGTTGGAAATGATGTTATTTATCGTTCAATGCAACCGTGCTCCAACAGCATCAGCATTAACAACCGTCTTTTAAAATTGATGATTTACCTTAACAGCAGCTCAAGAAAATATGACAAACAACCGATTAATATAAATTATAAATGATTAATTCATATTATAATATATATTATAAATGAGCGTCATTCTTAAATATACAAATCGCTTGAGCGAGAATCACATGTTTTTTTGTTGCTTAAGGATATTTTCCATATTCGCTGAGCTGTTGCGACCCGCCCATTGGGAGAGCAGATGCTAACTGGGCCACGCCCAACAACTTAATCAGCGGCAGGACCGTTGTCGAAAATGGGAGAGTAAATAATGCAAGTGGAAGCAATACAAACACTACGAAAACTAACACTTTTGGGAAAGGGGCCTAGGGTCAGAGTACAGGAGGCAGGGGCAGGGGCCGAGGGCATGGGTTGAGTTACGGGGTCTCGTAGAGCATTAGAATCTCGGTTCCAAAGACTACTTACTGTCCGCAGACCCCTGACCACTGCTGGTTGGCATCTCATTTATCAAGTGGCAAAGAAACAAACGCGAGCCCATTGTTATTATTGCGAAATAAACGAATGGTGCACAGACGGAGGCGGAGACAGAGACGCGGACGGAGACGGAGACGTTGCCGGCGCACAGATACAAATTGCTATATTCAAAATATATGTTGTCGTGTAATTTGGACTGACACATTTGCCAAGCCCCCAAACACCCCAACCCAACATGCCACACATTAAGCAGGCAAGTGGCATCCATCCCTTTCATTGAATATTAATGCTTTCGTGACCAAAACTCTTTCGGGCACAATCAAAACTGAATACATTGATTGTTTTTATGGCATCTACCAAACAAGTTTATTGAACAAGCGTATACATTTCATGTGCCCCACTCAAAGGTTTTTCGTTTTTTATACCCTGAACCGAATAAAAATGGGTGAAAAGGGTAAAATGGTTTTGTGCAAATGTAGGAAGCATCTGCGACCCTATAAAGTACATATATTCTTCGCCAGGATGTGTCACTCTGCCCGTCTGTATGAACATGCGGATCTCAGAGACTATATAGATTAGAGGCTTTGGAAACTTGGAATTTGTTTTATTTATTTGATCGATAACTAATAATTGATGCGAGCGTCAAAATCAAACTGGAATATATTTAAAAGCTGTGTTCAAAGTATTTTGTGGTAATATCTAAAATTTAGAAAGGTTTACCTTAAATCAACAATCACAAAAATATGACGAATCTTACAATTTTTTAGAAATATTTTCTATTCATTTAAAAAAGCTTTCTGAAAAGTAGAAAATCCTTTCAAAAAGTCAGAAACAATTAAACTCATTTATTGGCTCGGCTTTTGTATCAGAATTTAGCTTTCGTCTTTGTGTACAAATATTACTACTGAGTTTGGTGAGGATATCATTGTGAACATAATTATTTGTATGATAGAACTCATCTTTCTACCCATCATGAACAACAATGACGGCTGTATGATATAGTTAGCTGATTCGGAAAGCAATATAGGCAAAATAACGAATATGTGATAAGATTAATCAAAATAGCTTTAAGTAATGTAGACGGGTAGAGGGACAGTGCCATATCGATTGGGTTTGCGATGCTGAACAAGAATACATATATGTGCCTTCTTAAGTGTGTAACAAGCGTTGCTACAAAATTATTATACCCACCGCAAGGAGAAAAAAAATATAAATAGGATATCAGTTTTGGACAGGAGTTGTGTATTTAGAAATTACACTTGCATTTGGACACTTGGCGCTTAATATGAATAAATAAGGTAACAGTTGTTGCCTTGCTTTATTTTTTGATACCTTTATTTATTCGAGATTTTTTTTTGCTTGTGCATAAAACATTGAGCATACGCCCCGTGTGCCGCCTTCGCATCCAATTGAGATATTTAACAAAAGGCTGACGCTGCGATTTACCTTTTTGGGGTGTGTCCCTCTCTGTGTGTGTGTGTGTGTGTGTGTGTGCGTGTGTGAGTGTGCTTGTGTTTGTAATGAATGTACAACATGCTCTGCACACGAGTACCAACACAGCACAGTGGTCTGAGTTGCAGTTATGTTTAACAACACTTTATGCCGGTTGAGTTATTTATATGTTTGATCTCTTCACCTGCCTTCAGATGAAGCACATCAAATTGCATGTTTCGTTTTGGAAAACCCTATTTGATTTATAGCTGTAAACAAATCGATTCTTATTGATGGCGCATTCAATAGCATTCAGTTCACTGTGCAATGATTTCGCTTTTCAAAAAGGCTCAAAAGGCGTTTCAATGCCCAATTTTCTATGCTCTGGTCATGCATATGCAGACGCACGATTGAGTGTGCGAGTGTGTCTGTGTGTGTGGCATGGACTAACTCTCCTCTGCCAGTAAACTACTTATAACATTTTTGTTATATTTTTATTTGCCTCTGTTATACATATATATATATATATATATATTTTTTTTATATATATATTTCTTTTGTTGGTAATTTTTTGCTGCTCGTTGAACACTCGTTTAGGCACCGTTTTGTCATTTTGCTACAACAGTGATCCCCAGTCCTGGTCCTTGGCAGTGCTGGGCGTGTGTGTGCGCCTAAAATGTCAACCCTTTTCAAAAATAGTCAGACACGCCAACCAAATGTTTACTTCATCTCCATCTCCACCTCCATTCGTCCAATCCCCATTTCATAGAAGTAGCAACGAGCATCGTACATTTTCTGCTCGTTTTTGTCGCAATTTACATACACACTGTGTGTGTGTATGTGTGTGTGTGGCTGTGCGATGAGGCGTGTGTCACATAGACAGATAAATAAAATTGTATTATTAACACATTTGAAATGCCAGGCAACGTTTGGTCAAATGTTGCTGATACGAGCAGGTCATTAGTTGCAAGTTCAGAATGGACCAGTCCCTGCCCCTGATTGTGTCTATGTGTCTATGTGTGTGTGTGCGTGTGTGCGTGTGTGCATGCTGGCACCTAATATCCTTTCGTTCAAATTGTTTACATGTCAACATCGTAAGGCGTCCGTCCAACTCTGTTTGTCCTACTGTCCCATCAAATCGCAGCGTCTGCATATTAATCTCCGACGCACACAGATTTCAACTGCCGACTGGTCAGTCAGGCGGGACGGACTGGATTTGTTGTGACCCCGGCCAGTTGCTCGTATAATCCACGGTGTCTGTGAATCTATCTGCCTGTGTGGCAGCTTCGATATTATGCAGTTGAGTTCGGAGTGAAACTACTTTTATATCAAGGTTGAAAATACTCGCAAGGGTAATAAGATGGCCTCGATATTTAATCCTTAAGGACTCGGAGCTGCTGCCTTTAGCCTTTTGCTTACGCAACACCTCTAATAATTTATCTTTCTTTTTATAGCAATAACAAAGTTAATTTTATAATTAATAATTTCAATGGAACATAAGACATAAGGCCCAGCATCAGAATTAAGGCAATCAGTCCCAATTATTTCACTTCACCGACGGCAATCAGGACAAAGACTTTGTTCGCGTTTATTGGTTTTGTTCCTTAAGTGTTTACTCTCCGTCTGCAGTCTAACATTTCTATCTATATATATATTTATATATATATCGATATATATCTATATATATATATTTTGTGTTATTGTCTGTGCAGCAGTTTTTGTAGAGGGCAGAAGCTACATCAATTTGCTAATTAAAAAATATATAAAAATAATATAAAATAAGTGAGAATGTTGCACTCGAACGTGACTGACTGCAGCATACTCTGATCCCAGCTGATAAAAACCTTTACCAATGGAATGGTGTGATGGAAAAATGTAGCTCATTTACATTTTATCTTTAATGAATCTAGCATTAGGTTTTATACACCGTCTCTTATGAGTCTTAAGTCAATATACCAATATACTCCACTACTTTAGTTAACAGAGCATAAGCACAGACACGTCTAAAGAGTGCTAAAGTCTTAACTTTGAATTGAACCAAGTCTGTCCTCGTGATAAGGAAAATAAATTAGTTGGCGACTTACATTTATTCTACTTGGTTAAGGCGCAGCGGGTTGCTTTCCGTTTGAACTGCTAGCGACGCACAGACATAAGTAAAGTCTGGGCTAAAAGGAATTGTAATCTCTCGAATAAATGCCGTGCGCAGTAAACACAAAATACAGCTAAAAATAATTATCCGTTGTAAGACTAAGTAGCACATTGATGGACTGAGAGAGTCTGATCTGCAGCTGCTGCAGCTTCTGCAACTGAGACGGCATCAGCCAGGAGGCGATGGAGTGCATTGTGTTCTGTTTATATTAAACATTGGCCAGGATCACAATTGAGAGCTTCAATGTTGTTTAGTTTTGGTTTGCTTTTGCGTGTTTTTCTGAAATGTGCTCGCATTGACCCTCATTTGCAAAAGGGTCGCGCATATTTGTGTGTCTTTGGGGCTGGGGTCAAGAGCTTGTGTCAATTAGCAGCAGCGACAGCCCCTTCTGTTGACCTAACGCTAAATTAAATGAGGCGCGGAGCGAGTTGTAACTGAAACTGAGCAACGGCTTGTGCAATTTATTTGAGCCCAGCATTTTAGACAGCGTGTAACCCAAAAACAAATTAAAATTCGGTCAGGCAACCCAGCCCGCAACTGATGCAGGCTGGGTTGTCACTCAAAGCACTTGCCACATTACTCATTGTCAGCCGTTGGAGCCGCTGATGAGTGCGAATTCGCAGCGGTTGCGAGTGACAAAATTATGAAAGAAAAAAAAAAAAAGAAAAGAAGAAAATTAAATATTTGGCCTGAGTGCTGACCAAAAAGGGTAGCATATACACATATATGTATATACAAATACTTCAATTTGAACAATTGGCATTCCATATCAACTGGCGCGCTGTCAGCCAGCCTAACGGGCATGTTCGTGATAAACGCCTGAGAGCTAACTGCAGCCCTTTATAAATCAATATATATATATATATATATATTTATGTATATGTATATAAAGAAATATTAATAAGTTTCCATATTTTCAGCTTTCATTGGATGTGCGAAATCGCTCAAGGATCAAGGAAAAGTGAACAGGAGCACTCGAGAAGAGTAAGTGCCAATTATTTAACACAAATAAAAAAAAAAATTCGATGAAGATCTTGAAATTTAAGAAGCAATACATTGTGAGTGGCTGAAGCTCAACAATGTCTTAAGTGCTGTCCACGCAGGACCTATCCAGGACCTTTCCAACTTGAAATGTAAAACGAAAAATTTCCTGCCACTGGCTGTAATATTCATTATGGTGCCACTTGTGAATACGTCAATATCGATTCGAGTACACTCGAGGGTTAACTCCGGGTATATTTGAAGAAATTCAGTTAAATAAAATATTACAAAAATAACAGAAAGAAAAATACTTCACTTGGCGTATAAAGTGCGTGAAAGCACAAGAAAAGCAACAAAATTAACAATCAGCCGTTGCACTCACACTTTAAAGTCATCGTAAATGCTGTTGTTATTGTTGTTGTTGTTGTTGTTATTGTTGCTGTTGTTGTTGTTACTGTTGCTCGTTGCTGGCCAATCGTAAATTGTGAGCTCGTATCTTGATTGGCATTTTGAATGCCACTTGGCTTGTCTTTCAGCAGCACCGAAAGCTGTGGGCGTTCATTTTTAGATTGAGGGCGACAACAACAACAACAACAACAGCAGCAGCAACAACAACAGCAACACACAACAAAGAGCAACAATAACAACATCGAGCAGCACTGGACAATGAACGCTGTGACCTTTGCTGCTATTGTTGTTGCCGTTGTTGGCGAGCACTGCTTTTCGATTTTCAAATACTTAACAAACAAGTGGCAAATGTTGAAATCACAATAACAACAGCAACAGCCACAATAGCAACAAAGGACAACAAATTTATGTGCCACACGAGCCAGTCTGGTTGAGATTTGACAGCCACTTAATGCGAAATTGTGCACTGAAGTGTGCGACTCTAATGCAGACCCATTAGAAACTAAAAAAGGAACCGCCTAACTAACTAACTGACTAACTGTCAAACAGTGGAAAGTCATATCTCAGCAACATATATATATATATATATATATATATATAGTCAGTCAACAGGAGTTGTGCGTGCTTGTTTCATTGGGCATTTGACTGAAAGAAAACTTAAGAAAACTTTGTATAGAATTTTATGGGTTGCGAAATGCATGTTCACAACTGATAATTAAAAGTTTGAGTGAACAATGAAAAGTTTGAAAGTAAAACAAATGTGTAAATAGGGAAATATATATATTATACAATAGGGAAATACATATTCTACAATATGCCACCATCAACTAAAAACAGGTAACAAAACTAATATTGATGAAGAAGTTGGCTAACATTTATTGCAGCTTTGCATATATTTTATGCAGAAATTAACTTGAATTTAAATAGTTTTTTTGTTTTGTGTAGCAGAATAAGCATAAATTGATGCACAAACTTCAAAATCAATCCAGCTAAGAACTAATCTCACAGTGTTACAGATACATATATTGATGCAACTTTGAACAAATACTGTTGTTTATCTGTTAACTTAGTAAAAGGGTATACATGACTATATCCGTTTTCCTGCTGCAGTCACTCAAGATGTCCAAATCGAAAGTTGTGTTGTTGTGTGAAAGACAACTTTGTTTTTCAAGATAACCGGAACAAACAAGTTTTTTAACGCCCCTAACATATTGGGAGAGACATTTAGCTCCCACAGGCACAATTTCAGCAGTTGTTTGTGCAAATAATAACACAATTGAGGTGTGGGCAGATAGTCATCTTCGAAAGCTGTTCTTTTAGTTTTGAACAACTTTTGAGTTTGGAATAGTTAATGTTCGTTAAGGTTCCTCTGAATGCCTCTCTCTGCCTGTGCGCTTTTGTCTTGGCATTGAGGCATCCACCCAATCAACTCTTCCATAGTTCACTTTGTGTCTCGTGGCAATTATCATAGGTTGCCCACAATGCAACCAAAAGCATAAAGCATAAGGCATAATGCCGTAGCCATAAAGCGAGCCAGCACCATTATCCTGACCTCAAATCGGTGGCTTTTGCAGATGGGGCGGTGGGGCTTGGATTGACTTTTGGCTTGATGGTGCAAACCGCTGACAGGCTCGGCAGCTTGCCAACTGGCAACGGACTATGGACTATGGACTAACTATGGCAAACTATTAACTTTTTAACGAACAACTTTTATGTGCCGGCCGGCTGTAAATTTGGGCCAACTGATTATGGACCTGTGGACCAAAGAACAATGGCCAAACAATGAACGGATCCCGGCCAGCGTTGGCCAGCGGCAAAAGCCGACAATGTAAAATAATCAGCATCGAAAATGAGCATTTTACGCAAGTTGCTGCTTTAGTGGCTTCCAGTTTCAAAAGTGTCGGGGCAGGTTGCATAACCAGTTGTACAACTGTATACTATAAGTGAGTGTGTGTGTGTGAGAGAGTGTGTGTGTGTGTGAGTTTGTCAGTAATATGAGTTGAAGGGTTTACCGCTTCACTCCTCTATGATTTATAGTTGTAATTAAAATCTATGCGAGTCATTAAAGGACTCTGTCCCATAGTGAGTATCTACTACTTCATGTGCGTGTGTGTGTGTGTGTGTGTGTGTGTGTCTCACCACAATAAGCCGTTAAGACTTTTGTCAAAAGTCGTAAAAGGCGCTCGCACACACACGTTACGCTTAAAGCACCAAAGGAATCCTTTTATTCAGGAATTTAATTAAGCCAAATCTCGCTAAACACACACACACACACAGGCACTACACACAAACAGCAGCAGCCTCAGCCGGGGAACCATCAAAAGATGACAATGCCTGTCCAGCCTCATGCAATATTGCGTTATTGTTTTTTGTCCTCGACAATGCCACCCGCCCCAACCTCTTCCAACTGAATTGGGGGAGACGACCTCGTCTGCTATCTTTTGCTCCACAGCTCGACGGCAACAACAACAACAACAAAAATAGTGAAGAGCAACAGCTCTAAGTAGCAACAACAACAAATGAGAGGTTATCTACTTTCCTGCCACCGAATATTGAATACCCTTACTGTAATATACAGTTGCAACCAACTGTTGTCAGCTTGCTGCAACTCGACTTAAGAATTTAACGTTGAACTCAGAAATGAATTCGAATGTGCAGCTGTAGTAAAGGATGTTGATGTATGATGTATGACAAATATTATTATTTCAAATTCTCCATTAAGAATTGAATAATTTATGGATCAACAGGAGAGAGTTCCATAAAAGAAAGAGCTGGAATATACACTGTCAAAATTAAATGGTTCTGTTGTGTAAGAGGAACAGTAAAAACTGGCTGTGCAAGATGAACCACGTTGTAAACCTAACAAATAGCCGCAATAACTAAAGTTCTCCAAACTGTTATAACATTTATCCATTTTACGTCGTTGACATAGTTTGCAACAGAATTCGAGGTATTTTATTTTCTAAAAAGGGTTACCGAATTTTTATGCACCTCCACCCAAAATATAAACTGGAATTGTTTTTGCGTCATAGTCAAAATAAAAGTCTAAGGAAATGCCTTTGAGAAATATGACTCAGTTTAATCCTTTGTCCTTTCGCGTTGCGTATGTGCAATATTGGTTTTAAGGCAGAATATTTCCTTGATTTCGTATAGATTTAAAAGACAAAGGCGAAAATGTATTGGAAAACAATGTTAGTGTAAGTTAAGTAGAAGATATAAATTTGTACTTATTTATTGATTGGGGTTTTTCTGCGTTTTCCTAATCTTTGCAATAAGTGAACCATTTTACAAATGTATAGAAACCAATATTTTATTTATTTATTTTTTCATTTGACATTTTTCATAGCATGCTAAAACAAGTCATAAAATGCTCAATTCGATTCAATTGCATGCGAGGCGATTTGACCACATTGATGTGCTTTGGTTAAGCAGTGCTCTTAAATAGGTAATTACTCGATGCTTGAGACAATGCCCGATTGACAATATGTTGACCCACTGGCAGTCAGTGTCAATGAACGCTGGGCACATGTCCAACAACTGTCAGTTGGTCGCCACTAGATAGACAGCATTGTATATTGGCATAGTAGTTCCCATTTCACTCTGGATTTCAATTCCTATTTAATTGCTGCAAAGTAACCAAAAGCCAACCATGATTGAAGAGTGGAGGCAGCGGGAGTTGGCCGCATAGACAGACATTTAATTCAATACCCGTTAACCGCTCCGACAGGCGTCTCTGTATAAAACGCAATTTAATGGATGCCAAGTTTTTGTGGCTTTTGTGTTCGTCCTGTTGAGAGCCTGTCACCAGCAGTCTATGGTACGCACCAGAGAGGACAACATTAAGTCGTATTTCTGCTGCGCAAATACTCTCTCCTTCTTTAGTTTAGAGGCCAACTGGCAACAAACTAACAACAAGTATGAACTATTCTTATATACGCATCACTAAATTTGTGGCAAAAGTGCTGGACAACAAGGCACAATAAACAGAAACAGCAACTACAACCAAAATAAAAACACACAACACTTAGGAACTCATCAACATGTAACTCTTCAATGAAGTAGAATCATACATATATATATATATATATAGAGAATATATCAAGAGAATTCGTTACGATAGGAATCAGCAATAAGAGGACATTATAGTACCTATGGGCGGTACAATACTCCTCAATCTCTTCGCTCAACAAACGTTCGACGACCTCAGGCGACACGACAATGCCGCAATTGACTCCCTTCGATTGGTTTTGGCAGGTTGTCTGCAACTGCCTTGGAGCCCATTTGGGGGATCGGTCATCAAGTGCTAAGACGATGCTATTAGGGCAACAATGGCGCGCAAATTGACTAGCTATTTAATACAATTTGTTTTCTATGGGTATTTGGTTAGTTTGACCATCTATTTGATTAGTTGTGTTGCTAAGTACACAGAGCGAAATGCTTATGATTAATTAATTAGTATTGTTCAAGTTATAATTGGGGAAGTGCCAAACAAAGCCAAGAAATATTACAATTATTATAATGCAGATGTCAGTTTGACATTGTCAGATAAGACTCAGTCCTTTGCTAGATTTTGCCAGTCAAGTTCGATGATTAACAGCGATTTCTTTGACTCTGGCGCCAGTTGAAAAGTTGGAAGCGACTTCAAATTTGCTAAATAAGTATTTGTGTACCAAACGTCATTTGGCGAATTTTCGGCATTGACCAAATGGCCAATTGGTAACAAGGAACTGACAACTGGCTGTCATTGTTCATTTGACCACTTGGCAGTCTCTTTTTGTTTTGGGACTTTACCACAATAGACACATCTTGAGCTCGAACTTTTATTCGAACTTTCATTCCGTGCAGCATAATGAAAGGGCCTATTATTGTTATGTGTGCTGACTCGTACTTCTTACGTTCCCAAGTTCATATTTATGTTGCCACTGGGAGCTGTTTACAGAGACTTAAGTGATTTCATACACAATAAGAAAGCGTCCCCCTCAGCGGAAAACTCGCGAATCCCAATCCCCCCCCCCCCAAAAAAAAATAACTAAAAGCAGGAGCGCGAGCAGGGGCAGAAACTGTTCTCTCTTCTTTGGTCGGTGGTATTTTTGGTGTTCCGGGGTCGGAGCGGTGGGGCAAGCCCAGAGTCTGGCATTCGCTTGATGTGCTGTTTGCTTGATGTGTCTGCTGAACTGTTTTTGGATTATTATTATTATTATTATTATTACTTTCATTTCGTTTCTTTTCGGTTTCATTTCCATTTCAATTTCCATTTGCCAGGTATTTATGAATGCTTCATAAACATCATGCGGCAGTTGCAGATGAAGTTGTCGACGGAGTCAGACTCGGAGTCGGAGTCGGGGTCGGGGTTTTGAGAGTGGGACAGTTGAATGCCTGGCAGACAGAGCCAACTCACTCCTCGAGCTGCCCATTTGACGCGTTTACATTAAGCTGACATCTTCACATCTTTTTTTCATGCTTACTTTTGGCTTAATTAAAACAGGAGCAGATGACATGTGCGAAATAAGCCCCAAATATATATACATATATATATATATATATATGCATATCTAATCACCTCTTCTTTGTGTATACAGATGGATTATAAAGAGTGCCAGAATCAGCTCACAGCTCAAGCAATATGGCCAGTGATTTTGTCCATTTTCCATTTTCCTTTGGCCAATTTCCTTCGAAAGCCAAATTTGGTTATTTTAATGACAATTTGTATCCTACATTATTATTTGTTTCAATACGATCTATATCATTTTTTGGAATGGCTCTTTCAATATTGCATATAGCAATAATGTATCATCAAGCCGAAAAACTACTTATTTGGTTTCCAGAATACATACACTCACAAGTTACGAGTTTTGTATATATATAAATATATATATATAATATTTGTATGTATAAATACGAGATCCACTTTTCAATCCATGAAGAAATCTGTACTTTCTTTTTAATTTTTTTTTTTTTGGTTTTACATAATTCGTTCAGCTTCAAACAATTTTGAAGTGCATTAGGGAGAGAAGTCTTGTCAAACGTGCATAATTGAGTGAGGTGCTTATTGCCAACCGCAACGAAACGAAGTTAGGCTTATCACACTGGGGCCGTCAAAGCAGACAGATAAGCAGAGAGCAAAAAACAGCGCATAATTAAATACAATCGTCATAAAACTTTAAGCTATTGTCTGTGGCCAACGAAAGCAGCATGAAGAAACAAAGAATTACCACAAGAGTCAAATTGCCGGTAAAGTGGATGAGAATCCCGTGACAGTGGCATTGCCAGATTCCTACACAATGTCAATCAAAAGTTGGGCGCGCATGTGGCATGGAGCATGGGGCATGCGGCACGCAGACAATAACAAAACGCAGCGCCAAAAAGAAAGACTAATTGAAAGCAAGCGCACGAAGCATAAACTAATTAAATTCAATTATGTACTTTCACCGGGCGTATATATCTCTGACAAGATCGTAAATCGTTTAGCGCCCCCAAAAACGAACTCGCGAGTATAAATAAAGATATGAGTACGAACATAGATAAATAGCTACACATACGTATATATATGTTTCAAATACACAAACACATATATATATATATATATTTATATATAAATACATATAGATATGAACAAATGTTTACCATCGTTTATCTTAATACCCTGTCCATACATCTTCCATGCGGCTAAAAAGTATTTGATTTTGTTTACGCGACGCACGTACCGTGCCCACTGCTTGGCCATACGCAACCCCAGTTCCCAACCCCCAACACCCAACCCAAACACCGTATCCCACTTTTTGCAGTGCGAGTGCTTAGATTCATATAATGATGCTATGTTGTTTCGCTTTTTTGGCATCACAATTTCCAGTGACGCAGAACGGCTGAACTCGCAATTTAATTAGACGACAGCCAAAACCGAAAATCTAGAACGATATCTTCATGAAATACACAAACAAAGTAGATATACATACATTCCACTACTCTGTTTTGAGGCAATCAACACGAGGAACAATTATGGAACCGGGTTCCCAATCAAAGAAATAATATCAAATCGGAGATGATTGAAGTGTGCACAACCAATTGCACTTTTGGCATACAATTTATTATCTTTAAATAGTACAAATTAACAACAATATTTATTTATTTGTTCATTAAAGTTATGCAATACAGTCAAAAGTTAAAGTAAAAAGCTGAAAGTAAAAATCAATGTGGAAATTGATAGTTATAAAAATTCAACTGAATTTGCTCAACTCAAAAACTGCACATCGTATTAGCCTTTTGCTGGGTATATTAGCCAGTATTTATAAAAAAAAATAACTTCCAGAAAATGGCAGACTTGTACTGCTAAACATTTTTACGTACATATTCAATGCCTTTAAAGAAATATTATGTTAATCTTTATATTACGAATAAATTTTTATCTGAATTGAAAAGCACATTGTTGGCTGTGGTAATTGAGAAAAATATGTAAAGGGCTGTTCTTAATGAAGGGATTGCTGACATTCAAAAGTTTTTTTTTTTGTTTTACTGACAACAATAAAAACAGACTTTGATGTCAACAGTAGTTCATTCCATAGAGTTCATTTTTTTATGGTCTTCATTTATATTTGCATTTTGATAAAATTCCTGGAACTGTAGTTGGTAGAACTTGATATATTTGATTATTATAAATATTTGTGTTTTCATTCTTGTTGCTGGTCAGCTTTTTGTCGGTTGCCTGACGACAGTAACAAAATAATTGAAGGGCTCTCTTTAGTGCAGACAGTTGCTCAGCAACTATTATTCAAATATTGTTCGGGTTGGAGTTTTAAATTTCACTTTTACATATATAAAATATATATATATAAAATATGTGTAGCAATATTGCTGTGGGGCAGATAAAACAAAATGACAACATCTCATGGCAAACTGACATGACTGTTGGTCTGCGGTTCAGTAACTAAGTCAAATTGTTTAAATTGATGTAGTTTCTAACTAAACATTACATAAACAATTGCGTATAGAATGTAGAAAATAAAGAATATTTTAAAATATTTGCTTTGATTGCTCAAAGCCACATACTAATTATAAACTATATGTAGAGTAAGCAATTCAGAAGAGTAAAGAACATAAATTATTTGACTAATTAATATTGGGATTCTGTAGAACAAATGATAACAGAAAATTGAAAATACTTTTAATTTATAACGAACATGTTTAAACTGTTCGTATTTCAACATTTGTAAATAAGATTCCATATATTTTGCTTAATTGCAGATCGCAGTCATGTTCGAGATTCGGTTTCAGTTAATGCATAAGCCAAAAGCAACGCATTTACTTACAAAGCTTGTAACTTTAGGCCAAACTCAATAAAATAATATCACGAAATACTTAATGTGGCCCTGAACTCAATATCATATCTACATACTAATTATATATACGTATGCATTTCAATCACTGAGCTATAAATAGCAGCAGCGAACAAATGACTCGACTCGACTCGACTCGACTCGACTCCTATCAGTAGCCTGTCACATTAGACATACAGATGTGTGTTTTTATTTGTTGTGTTTGCTGTTGTTGTTGCACTCACATGCCGTTGATGGACATTATTTGTTATTAAATTTGCTGTGCTGTACATCTAATGACGTCCTAAGTGTTAATAAAGCCACTCAGATAAGCGCTGGCCAAGCTGCTCGTAAAGATAGTCAGCGAGTGCCTTGCCTTGCCCCTGGCTGAAGTTGAGGCGTTGCCAATTTGGAATTAATATAAATGCCAGCAATTTGAGAAATGTTCGTAAATATTTCAAATCACAAATGACGTATTTTTCAATATGAATTAGATGTTCTCGTTTGTCAAATGGCAAGCAGCTCGCCAGTTTGGCTAAAGTTAAATGCCGCGTGAAATCGAACAGGTGAGAACAAATACCAAGGCTGGCGATTACCAATTGGCAACAGTGCCAAGTGACGGTTGGACCATAAAATCGAAATGAAAGCCATGCACTTGCAACATGCTACAAAATGCAACGTAACGACTTTTATTTGGGCAGCAAAGCCAAGTTTACAGCACATTGAACAAGGTCTAGCCCACAATTCCCGTTTTTTTACCTTTCTCAACTAACGTGCAACCTTTAGTGGCATCGAGAAAATGAAACGGATACACTTGAATGCGGTTCTGGCAGCGCTCTTGAGCCAACTGCCAAGCTGAGCGGCATGCTGAATGACTCTCCCCCTTCAGCACTCAATATCTTTTTTATGGTCATCAATGAAATGAAATGTTTGCGATTGCATGAGATGAACTCGGCAGCGTCAAAAGGCCAGCGAGAATGTAAAAAAAAAAAAAATAAAGGGACTAAGAACCAATAGCTGCCAAATAGAAATTGTATGGCTAAAATGGGCAGAAGAACCAAAGGATAGCATTTATGAAATATTGTACTTCACTTGTCATATGGCTGCAGCTCTTTGCATTGAATTATGTTGACTCAGGCTCCACACATCGTTAGCAAATACGTTATATAATTGGTTTTGAAAATGTATTTCCATACGCATTGCAGATTATTCAATGTTGCCGCCCAACTGCTGTGACTGTTATTAGTTTTTGGCATGGCCAAGATAAGCACCCTTGTCAACTATTGCAACTATTGACTTGTGTATCAGTCAAGTGGTATGTTGTGTTGAGAACTTGTCTGCTTGCTGCAACCCTTAAGCAACTGCATTAACATATTCATTTTGTCAGACGTCTACTTGTGCTCGAAACAATTCATAAGTACAGATCTTTACAATCACAAAATTACCAAGCAGCATTGCCACAAATTGTTGGTCGACGCGCCGCAAATGAAATTGTTTCTGCTGCACACTAATGCACCTCTCTGCACAAGTGCGTCACAATGATTGTGAATGGCTTGCAACGCACTATTCTTGAGCCAAGTGCTTGGACTGTTTAAGTTTGTGCAACTCTTGCTTGCGTTTTTTAGTATTTCGAGTACATTTTGCTGTATTTTGTATGCTCTGCAGCAAGTAACCTTAAGTGGTTGTCTAAACTCTGATTAAGTTATGCAAGTCTTCATTTTCTGGAATAGCAATTGTATTGTTTGAAACATTCTCGCTTTTCTAAGCTACGCTAATCGCAGCATAGATTCACTTACAGAGCATCTGAGCGACGAGCATTCTTAGAATATTGACTTGATTTTTTTTTTGTCTGTTGTTTTCTTATCTAGGCTTTTCTTCTTGTGTGTGTGTGTGTGTGTGTGTGTGTGTGTGTGTGTGTGAGTGCTTTTCATGGGCTCAACGCTTATGTAACTCAGTCAGCTGCCGCCTTTCTCCCGCCACCTCTTCATCTAGGCAAAGTCTGGTTGGGAATGAAAAACTCATATATTTTCAACAAGCATTTGCCAAATTGTTATAGAAAAAACTTACGCACACATACACACTTCTACTTATATATATATATATACACATATACATTTGTATATATATATTTATATATGCATAGAAATTGGTCGAGCAACTTGAATACAACATATGTTAACTACGCGTTTGCCGTCGGTTGCTGCTGGATCTGTGCTTCTTATTTGACAGTGTAGCCAGCACGTGCCGTCAGCTTATTTAATGGCGACAGACAGACAGACACACACCCATCTATGTAGTGTGTGAAAGTGTGTGTGTGTTGTGTATGCCAGTGCCAGTGTATGTCTCACATACATTGTATACACACACACACATGACAATATAGCGGATAAAATGCTTTGAACACACATAAATTAGAATACACTTTTATTTGGAAAAGTGTTTATTGGAAAATCGAAATTGGAAAACTTGTATTACAGTCCTTTTACGTGAAGGTCTTAGTTTAAAGTCAAACTTATTATAATAACTTGATTAATTAATAATATATATTTTAAATTTACTTTTACTTAGTTATTTATTGCTTATTATCTGCTGTTCCGCTCGTCAAATTTCAATTTTTATTTCTCATTTTCTACGATGGGTTTTGAAACCGATGGCATTTTATGCTTCAACATGTTGTCACACTTCGAGCTGTACACGCCGCACGCGTGTTGCATATTACTTGCCGTTTTTGAGTGTAACTGCTCTCAAATCTCGCACGTTGTCCCTTATCTCTTAATATGCACCGCGTTTTGTTTTTCTCAACTAAATAGATTTATAAATCTAGTAAATTGCGCTCAGCTGCATTAGACCCCAACCCCCAACCAGTTGGTTAGTCAATCAGTCCCTTGCCTCATGTTGGGTGTTGTCTGTTGACAATTTATAATTTCGTTTTGTGGCTGAATGGAAGTTAATGCGACGCTGCATTATATATTAAGGTGCACCCCGCAACGCGCTTTCCCCATTCGTCAGTCTGTCGGTTTTTTGGTCTGTCTGTTGGCTATTTGCATATTTTACTGTTACGGTAAGAGTAATGCTTGGCTTTGCCATGTAAATGGCTGGGCATTCAACACAAGAAACCTGCATTTCAATGACACCAAAATACACACACACTCCCACATATTCTAGACACACCACCCACCTCCCCTTCTTGTGCAGTTTGTTGAACCCGTTGAAGCCAGCTACTGAATATATTGTTCTTCATTTCCGGAGCTATGCTTACCTTAACATTTCCTTTGCTCTGCCTGGCTTGATTTGGCATTCCAATTGAATTGCTAATGCGACGAGCAAAAGTTAGTATTGCCACGGCAGCTACTTAAATGTTGCAGGTACAGTTCCAGATATCCCTGAATGCCTTCCACACAGCTCTGCAGCAGCTCTCGCTCTAAATTATGCATAATGCAAAAGCAAACATGTTCATAAATAGATTGACTATAAATGCGACTAACAATCGACCCTATTTTGTGAAATGCAAAAATCATGTGAAAATCAAACCGCTCTGCAACCTCAAAACATAACTCACGAGATGAAGACTTAAGTGCATTGGCAATGCATTACACTTAAATTAAGTTTTATTGCATAATGGAAAAGTAAACAAAAAAAGTAAAGAAAACAACAAAACGTAAAATAAAATCCATTTTCCATAATGAATTCAGACTGGTTTTTAGCGCTAACATAAAATAAAGCAACAATATCAAAAAATAAGAGTGCTCGAGAACAGAGAGTAAAAGAGAGTATGCTCGACTAGCAGATACCCTCTAGCCATATTCCATCAATCAGGCATATTCAATTTAATTGTATATACATATATACAGAAAATTTTGGCGAGTTTTTCTCTGCTTTCTCTATTTCTATTGGAAAACTATTTTTCTCTTCATAGATTTTGGAAAATCTTTAAAGTTAGCGTTCATATTAGGGAAATATATGTATATGGTATGGTTTACGAGAACTTAAAGTCTCTATCTGTGAGAGATCTCTGAGATCGATGTGTCTACACAGACAGACGAGTGTACAAGGGCATATAAACACTCGACGGATAAGTAATCAATGATTGATGGTATGCCCATCTTGAATGGGTGCATGGTAAACTAGAGGGAAATGTCTTGATTAATGGTAAGTACAACACCCAGTAAAATTTGGTATTGAATTGGCATATTTGGCATGCAACAGAGGCGTAAATTTGTAGCTGGTCAATCCTTTTATTTGGTCGGGACACGCGGCTGCGCCTCGAAGTAGGCAACGCTTGGCTGCCGCCAACAATTTGTATGGCAGCTTATCACTTATCTGGCTAGATTTAAGCTGGATGATATAGCGGAAGGCGAATGGATTGGCTTGGCTTGGCTTGGATTGGTCTTGGTCTTGGGGCATGACGATGGCGATGGCGACAAAGACGATGACGACGAACTTGGCGTCTCCAGTCGAGTTGTGGTCGGGAGACGGAGGCTACGCTCTGGACTTGGCCATTAAAGTGAATGCGAAATGCGAAAAGCGACAAGCAGCAGTGATGCGTTTAGAGGCGACAAGCGAAAACTTTTTTTGGGGCAAGCCCGTTATGAAGGGGGTGTGGTTGAGTTGAGTTGCGACGTTTGGGAGTGGATTGGGCGTAAGGTGGTTGGAATATGCGTCTCTGCTTCTATTCAGACAGTCGTGTTGTTCTCTGTTTTGCTATTGCTTTTTATTTTAATTCCCAAATCGAAAAAGTTTCTCATTGCGATTACACTTAAACTGCAAATGCTTCAAGCGACCCGGCCCACATTCTGCAATTGGTAACCCAAATGCCTCTCAGCCCCCTTTCTATTTTTATATCTATTTCTGCTGCTTATCTTCGCCTTCTGTTTTTTTTTGTTTTTTTTTTTTTGGTGGGCGTGGCCACGTGACTGCGTATGTGAACTACTAATTCGGCATGTCTGGGAAGTTTGCTCAACTGGTCCGAGCTCATTTCGTATGCCTAACTGTGATCCTCAACTGTGGCATGAGGAATTCGTTAGCTGGCTTAGTTAAATTCCTCGGAATGGGAGTGGGAATGGGAGTTGGAGTTGGAATGGGCGTGGGAGTGGGGGCGAGGCTTAGCTGAATGGCTGACTGGCAATAAGCATGCAGCATTAAACGATTACAAATGATTAAGCCAAGAAGCATGAAATTTGTTCGGCGTCATTGTTGCCATATCTAGATATTAAATGCAATTTAGCCTTATCTCTGGCAACTACACACAACTATATATATTATAATGCCGCATTTGCCTAGAGCTTTCACTCCACCCACTACACCCCTACTCTGTAGCCTTTAGGCTAACGTAGCTATGCACACAGCATGAAAATTAACCGCCTTCGATTCCCCAAGCGGGGCCAAGTACTTTTTCTTAATTTTCATTTATTATTTAGGGAATTGATTATGTGCTCCGACTAACATTTCAGCAAACACCTCTCAGCCGCGCCCACCCAGCTACATTGCTTGGCCTGCCACATTCGTCCTGTGCCCGCTGGCTGTGAAATTTATTCATTGGACAACCACAAAGGCGCGAGACATTCAAAATTTGTTAAAATACTTCACAGAGGCGAAAATGGCGAATTACTGCGCACTTAATCCATTCAACGGCCACTGCTTAAAGTTGACAGACAGTCCATTAACCCCATCCCCCTCAAAACCCACCCACTCCCACACTCCAACACAAGTCCCGCCATCAAGGCGAGCGAAACAATGTGAAGTGTCCGATACCCTTCCATACCGCATTATATTCTTCTTGTTGTGCAAGGCTCTGAAATAAAGACATTTTCAATACTTTGATATTTTCTTCTCTTTTTGAGTCTACTCAAGTTATTGAAAACTGTTCTGAAGTTAGGACTTGTATGAATTATCTAAGGTAGGTTACGTTAGGTTTAAAATTGCAAACATAGTTCGGCATTTCTGGTGTGAGTAAAAAACTAAAGTTTCTTTGTACCTACAAAATATTAGAGCATTTTTTCCTCGTTAAACTGTATTTAAGAAGTGATAAAAAAGTGAGATAGCAAACGTTTGTCGTCATAAAGAGACAAGCAACCCAATCCGGTAATCTAGGGCAGGGCATACAAAAAAGTTATATTTCAATAACTTTGATTATTGGGATACAATTTACAAGCTACAATTTGTATGTATATTAAGAGACTTGGGAGACATGGTAGAGCAACTTGGCTTATTTTGGATGAATTATGTATCAAATTTGAAGCTATTGCCTCAAAAGGACCTTCAACTGAAGAGCTCTTAGACAGAGAGCTACATTTCAATATTTGACAAGATATTGTATTTCGATGTTAGTGTATTCAATCATCGGTAATTCAATGCTGGCTTAACTAACTTGCTTTCGTTTTAATGTTGACCTCGTTTCTGTCCTCGTCCCAGTTGATCTAGTTTCACTTGGCGCATGTTTTGCCTTGTTGGATTGAAAACAAGCGCTCAAAACTGGGCGGCATGAGGGCGTGCCAGACCAAAATCAAATGCCATCGACTCGAAGATACTCTGCAGTATCGTCTTGTCTTGCAGCAAGCCACTGCCACTGCTTTTTAGGTGTTCACACATTTGGATACCAACATAAATAAATAAATTATTTAAGCACGTTTTACCCACTGTTATACTCAATATTATGGTGCATACTAGGAAAGTAGTGGAAATTTATTCATACATTCATTCGAGCTCTGTGCAAGCTGAATGCCAAATGTCCTTCGGCCTGTTTGCATTCGATCCTATGCCGTAGGCATTTTAATGGCACTTTTAGTTCCACTAATCGCTTTATGATGATGTCTAGGCAGTGTTACTATATCTGTGTGTGTGTGGGTGTGTGTGTGTGTGTATGTGCTTGTGTTTGTGTGTATTTGTGCTTTTACGATGTTCCGATAAAGCAGTGAGTGAGAAGCAGGTGGTCTTGCTCTGAGGCAACTCTTAGAAGCAGACAACATGCTAAGCCAACAGCTGTGTGCTAGTTAAAGTTTTTATGCGAAAACAACTCATGTAGTTCTTGATCTAGGATATAGCTAATGGAAATGACGCTGATGGCCTGCTAATGTTTACTACAAATTAAAATGACGGCAACAAATATCAGACTCTTCAAATAGAAACATTAGCACATGCCGCGTATTTAATACAAGTTTGCAAAAGGCAATTCTCTGTTGGCAGTTCGAACTGAAGCCAATGAGTTAATTACTCATTTATAGTTTTAATATATATTTCTAATTTGACAATGAATCCAAGACGCTGTGTTAAATGTTAATGGCTACTGGTATTTAGCCAAGCTCATAAAATATTCAATGAGAATAATTTGTAATGCATCGAGACAGATTTGTAGTTAGCAAGCAGCTGGCAGCTGCAACAAATACAACCATCACTCGGCTTGATGGCCCGTCAGTCAGTTGGCCAATTAGTCAGACTGAGACTGTCTGTGTTAAACTAACAGACAGTTTCTTGAAATTGAATTTTCTTACAACTGCTTAAGATGTTAAAGGACAATTAAGCGACTGTCTGACGAACCCAACAATGTTGCGGCTGGAATCTGAGGGTTGGTCAGTTACTTTCCCTACAATTCTTTATGCTGGATTGACGGCCTCATCAAGTAGCTAGCTAATTAAATGAAACTGGCTCAACATGCAAAAGCTTTGCTTATCATAGAAGAGGAAAATGCTGGCCTAAATAACCAGCCACCTTAGTGTTTTGCTCGTACACAATCATTGTAAATATTAATACTGATTCAGAAAATTGCATAATGGAATAATGGAATAATCGATGAGTGCTTGTTATTGTTATTTTATTTATACTAACTCGATTCGCATAGCAAATGTCAATTAAATTTGGTTTGGGGGGCAGGATGGCGTATGCGTGATATTTATCATTTTGTTATCAACGGACAACTACAACATTTAGGAAGGAGGCGTGCCATTAAAATATAGCAAATGCCTTTAAGGCCATATTCAATTTTGTTTTCAAGTTTGCGACTTATTCGCCTTTGGCCATTTCCACTGTGATTCCCAATACCGTCGCCAGACTGTTTCGCCTCTTTTATATGGTTAATGTGGCCATGACAAAACTTTCCAGTAAAACTCTTTCAAATATATTTGGGCTGCGTGCCATTTTGATTGCTTAAAGTAGAGCCATTAAAAACATAAACATACATACTGATTCAGTATTTGGACAATCCCTCTGATTCGAGATCAGAATAAAGCCAACGCAGGAGACGGAACTTCTGCAATAATATTTACGAGGCTTGCATAAAGCATTAAATTGGTCAGAACCAAATTTTGATTAAAACACATTCGTTTTTAAGCTTGAAGCCTGTTGAATTCAAAGGGATACATGACAAGTGTTGTCTGACTCTGGCAAATGAGTCATATTTCCTCATAAAGCATACATTTTTCAGTTTATTACTACTGAAGGAACTGGAGCATTTTCAAGCATAATTAAAATGATCAATATTTGCGATGGATACAAAAATAAATATACACTAAATGTGCTTGCCAGTGTGCATTACATCATTAAACTCGTTATCTGCATAAATATAAAGTTATCAGCATAAATATAAAGTGGTTTAATGATGTAATGCACACTGGCAAGCACATTCGTTGTATTTTATAAATTATTTAAAAATTTCTGTGCGTGAAATTCAATCAAATAACTCGAATTTTTGCAATCGTTTTACATCTCTTTTGAAGTGAATCAAAAATAAATTACAATTTCACATGTGGAATGAATATTTTTTCTTTGGGCACAATTTACTTTTAATTTGTGTATATTTTAAGATGGAATCAACAACTTGTGGAACTAGCACTTGACTAGCATCACTTGGTTGATTTTTTACAAACTGGAGAATATACTTTGCTGGGCTACGTGACGCAAATACTTGAAATGAGTGAGGAGTGAAGAAAATATATCTCGCATATATATAGGATTTGGCCCAAGCCCATTATAATGGGCTCAATGGGCAAAGTTTTATACTTGAATGGGTCTCATTAAATGAGATCAAATAGACTAAATACATATGTACAAATATGTGTATGTTTTTGAAGTACATACAGAAGTACATGCAAAACTTTCGACATCGAGTTTTATTTGTGAAAGTATTTGCAACTAAAATTGATTTCTTCTTTGCAGACCGACAGCGCCGCACAAAAAAGATGAAAGCAGGCTTGCCTAATTCGATGAGTGCAATCATAAAAGCAGCAACAACAGCAACAACAGCAACAATAGCAACAACAGCAACAAAAGCAACACAAATACAGTAAAAAATAAAAGCAAGCACAGTTGAGCAGTCAAACAACATTTTGTGAGTCAGAGTTCTTGAGGCGATTGACACGATTGGCCCAAGCCTGGACATGAGCAGCAGCCACACATGCCAAGGAGCATCGATCACAGCCTGTTAATTGAACTGCAGGATATGTCAACGGCAGTCACGAAAACGTTGACCGCCGCAGCGGCATCCAGCATGGATAATAATACCGCCTACTCCTACGGTATAGGGGCAACGGGCGTACTCTATCAATGGAGCGCAGCGGCGAGCGGTGCACGAATCGCCGCCCAAACGGACACTACGAGCCCCCTGCCCACAGCTGTGGCAGTGGTGGCATCGGCTGCCGCAGCAGCTGTGGGCCGTGTGCCAGAGCTAGTTGGCACAATGCTCGAGGCACGCCCCACTTCAGTCAGCATGAACGACACCCACTTCCTGCTAGTCGACTATGCGACCAGTATGAATGACAGCCTCGACTATGCCTCCTATCAGCAGCAGCTGGACACCAATGAGTGCCGCCAGGCGGATGGCAACATGAGCTACTGGAATCTGACCTGCGACTCGCCGCTGAACTACGCACTGCCGCTATACGGCTACTGTATGCCCTTTCTGCTATTCATGACCATCATATCCAATTCACTAATTGTCCTCGTGCTCAGCAAGAAGAGTATGGCAACCCCCACCAACTTTGTGCTAATGGGTAAGTCTCAAGAGTTGCCTATTTTGGATAAGTATTATTTAAGCTGATTAAATAGCTGCTCAACTTTTAATGCCCTAACTATTTCGCTACTTTTGTGTATGGATTTGTAATTTATAGGCAACTAATGAATTGAAAAATCGATATTTAGATTGCATACTACATAAAGTGCCTGGCGCTTCTCTGAGCCATCCCTTCTGCTCGAATGGCTATTATTTATTTTGTGTTCCATTTAATTTCATCTATGGAGTGCCCAATTTGTGTGGCACATTGTTAAATCAGGCAGAAGTATGGCGAGATTTCAAAATAGCCTGCAATATGCGTGCCACGTTTCATCTGCTACGTCCTAATCTCCCACCGCCCATTTCCCACCTCCTACCACCCATCACTCACCCCCTTATCACTGAGCGTCTTGCGGCACGCATTCCGCGTGCGGCAGCTCGAAGTAATGCTGAGATATTCTAATAGCGTGTGTAATGCTAATGGCTGACTGACTACGCTCCCTAAACCGAGTGCTCCGTGCTCTGTGCTCTGTGTGGCATTTGCCACTGATTTATGAAAAGTCGCTAAGAATGGTGTTGCAGGCTAAGGCACTTGTTCCGGCTGTGACTCGCTGTGTGGCAGCCAACAGTACTGAACTGTTGGTGGCATTGTCAGCCTGCGCGGGGTGGCACAACATTTCCTTAAGCACATCTGAAGTGCAGGGCAGACATCCAACATCCAATATTCAACATTCAACATCCTGATATCCGCAGCAGGCGATTCAATTTTCGCCATCAATGCAATTTGTAGCAGCAGATTACGCAAGACGAACTGGAACTCTTTTTATGCCACTGCAGAGGGTATGTTAATGTGCTCGTCAACTTTGTAACGCTTTAAAGGAGACGTCTCAGATTGCATCATCAGAGTCAAAAAAAAATACATATAATGCGATAAGCAGGAAAGTTATTGTTAGTATTTCTGCCAACAGCCATAAATGTTAATGGCAGATATTGTTCTTGTAAAGATTCCATCTAGTAATAAACCAGATCTATATTCAAATCATATAGCTGTTGATTGATCGAAACATTTAAAGCCAACTCTCAAGTTACGATTGTTATTTTGTGACCAACTTTATTCAGATCGAGCCACAATAGCTCAAACTCAGTTAGCAGCCATGGGAACCACTTATAATATAATATAATACGAATGTAATAATATAATACATAGTATAAGATGTGGAGAGGTGGTCAGCAAGGGTATGTCATTTTCGGGTTGCCTTAGACAGCTGTACTTCTTCCTACAATTCCATCAAGAAGACGTTTGGATGCTGCTCGTAACAAATGTAAGCTACAAAGTGCTGGCGTATGCTCATAAGCCCTGTGGCATGACAGCTTACGGTTCTTTGGTCACTCGCTTTCTCCGTAATTTCGCCAACATTTCATAACGGGCAGTGAGCAGTGGGCATGCGACAACTGTGGCATGCTGACTTTAGACGGGTTAATCTTATACGATGCACGACGCGACGACGAGTGTTGAGTGCGGAACGGTGTGGCTAATAACATTAATAGCAACAGCAACTACAAATTGACTCAAACTGCCCACATAAAGCCACATGAGGCAAAGGTCGGCTTAACACTGACCCAGCAACAGAGTCAGAGTCGGAGTCAGTCAGTCAGGAAGTCACTCAGTAGTTCAACTGGCGTCAACAGACATCCTTCGCGAACTTTGACTCTAAGCCAGGGGTCAAGTTGAGTGTAAAGCGAATGGAACAAAAAGCTGATTAGCCCTTGGTGGATGGGTGGATGGGCTTCAGCCAGCTAAAGTCACGATTAATTTAATTTACTATTTGAGATTCTTTTAATTAAGCGTCAGTTGCAATTCAACAACTTATCTATATATATAACTACGTGACGCCCTTTCCGACTTGCTCTCGTGCAAATGTCAACATATTATTTAAAAACTTATTTTGCGGTCAAATATGCACTCGAATAAGTTGGACAGTGGCTTTAAAAAGTTTCAAAGTTTCTATAACCCCCACACTCATTTATAATAGTTGTGCAAATGTTTTTTTGTTTACCAGCAGAGGGAAGAATGTACGTTTCCATATAATATTCACGATCCGCCCATCTGGCCAGTTTCAGAGTTTTACGCTTAGTTTATTATTATCAATATCTGTGCAAAAACCGAGCTAAAATTATATATTGGCTAAAAATAGCAGATCATTTTTGGACAGATAAAATATTAGGAATATTTGAATTTATTTAATATATTCCCAGCTGTGTACAACTCATATTTGGGCTTCCCCTACTCCAGCGTTTGTAAATATCAATAATATAATATTTGCTTATAATAATTTATAATACCCTATTATATATGAAAATCGATGCAAAAAAGAAAATAATGCTTTGCAGCACAATACATATTTAATGCGATTAGACCTCTCCCAACTAGTAAAGTAAATGTAAAGTAAATGGCCAGCTCCATTAATGCATAGTATAATACAATTAGTCATATTGTTTGTTGCCTTCACGTTTTTGCAGGCATGGCGATATGCGATCTGCTGACGGTTGTATTTCCTGCGCCTGGACTTTGGTATATGTACACATTTGGCAATCATTACAAGCCCATGCATCCGGTTTCCATGTGTCTGGCCTACAGCATTTTCAACGAGGTAAGTCAACAAACACAAACACTCTGCTAAATAATAAAAAAAAAATATGAAAATCAATATTATGTAGTATATGGTCTTATGTAAGAAGAAGCAGGCGGCAGCATCTTTTAATTGCTCGGTCAAGTTCAAGAGGCTTCCCTCTTGGCGCTCAAGTTAAGTATTTTGTTTGCTTTTGGTCCGCGTGGCAGAAACTTACGCACGACTCGATTGTGCCTCCATATGGAAAAAGGTGGATGGGAATGGGATCGAATTGGAAGTAAGTTGACATATATACACATATATATATATATATATATATAGACATAGGCAGTCATTGACCTAAATAAAATGCTTGGCTGCCGCTGCTATTGTGTGACGCGTAGCCATTCTGTGTTTTGGGGTAGCGCTATTGTGACATCTACCCTAAGTCGGCTCTGTGAGGGCTGTGTTATCGTTATCGTTATCATTATCACATTTTGCAGCTACGTTACGTTTGCACTTTGTGTGTCACTTCTGTCAGCAGAATAATGGAACGCCAAAACTCGATGGAGGCGCCAGTCAGACTCTGGCGGGGAGTCAACTGAGTTAGCCATCAGAGCTACGCACTCAATAGCAGAACATGTGCATTCATTGAGTCGATTCACTACACTCACACTTATTCAATCTAGTGCTTTTTACATTATCATGACAGTCCCCACCCCTCCCCCCTCAAATGCAGCACGTTTGCCTTGATTAATCAACATTTTCAATTTATGGCATTCAGCAAACAGAAACAGAAACAGAAACACAAACAGAGGCAGTGTTGAGGTGTTTGTGATGAGTCGATGGAGAGATGGCAAAAGATGGCGACATAAAGCAAAACTGTTTGCTCACTTCAATGGAGTAGTGTCGACCTGATAAAATGTGCCCCAATGTTAATGTTGCTGTTGTCGTTTGCTGTTTCTGTTGCTCGAATTGATGTTGTTATTGTTTCAACTACGTGCTGTGACTGGGCTCCTAGGGGATTTGTAGCAGCTAAACTCCATACCAGCCATGTTTAGATTAGCTGAGTTTGCAGCTAAAAGGGAGAGCATTGTGAGAGAACTGTGTCTGTGTCTGTGGCTATCTGCGTATGACAGCCATAAAATTCAACTCACATAGCACAACGAGTGTAATAACCACGAGGAGGCCATTGCAACTGAAGTTGAAGATTTGGTTACATTTCCCTGGAAATTTATATGCCACTCGCAAGCGCCGCAAGTCTCGAAAGACTCGCAAGTCTCTCGCAGTGCCACATTTAATGACCATGTTAATGTGTCCGCCGAGCTGTTCGTTGAGCTGTGTATCACTCGTAGCTTACACACACACACACACACACACACACATACGCACACACATACACATACACACGACAACAAGCAAATCTAACACAGCTTGTAATTGCAGCTGCGTACACTGTCTGCGTTGCCAGATAAATTCACATAAATCGGATTAAGCCACAGTTTGCCGCTCAACGCTGTAATTGGACGTGATAGCAATGTGTGAGCTGCAAGTGCATATAAAATAAAATTAGCACCGTTCAGTTGAAACCGAGCAGCAAAAACTTTAAATAAAATGAATGCAATTAAATAATTTTACTATTACAATTTGATTACTATTTACATTTAATATCTGCAAGTCTTTTCAAATGTTGCAATTTAATTTAATGAATTTGAATATTCGCATCAGTTGGCAAATCGTAGTAAGTATTTTATATATAAAAGAAAAACTAAAATAAAATTTCAAATTCATTAAATAAATACAAATTCTTGCATATTAATTGACTTGTAGTTTATTTAATAATTTTAATATTTAATTATTTATTCATCCAAACGTCGCAGATTTATAAATTATTGAGGTAGTCACCAAAGAGTTAAGTATAATTAGTTAAGAAATAAAATTGAACATATTAACATAATTACAATAGCGTATGGATTAATGCTTAAATCTAATTAAGTATAAATTTAGTTGTCAGCAATATAAATAAGTTCATTAAATTAATTTGTTGAAAATGGGATTCCAACATTCAGAAATTTGTTTAATTGTTGGCTCTAATTTAATTATGATGATTATATTTTAAATACATAAGCAGAAAGAGCTATTATACTTACATAACAATTTGCTATCGTGCACATGCACAAAATTCTTATTACGTTTTACATCCGACTTATTAACATCCTTTGTGGGTCTCTCTTTGCTTACAGATTATGCCAGCAATGTGCCACACCATCTCCGTTTGGCTGACTTTGGCCCTAGCCGTACAAAGGTAAATATGCAATAATTGCTTTCACTTGCACGTCTGCTCGCTTTGACTCACATTATCAGAGGTATGCTTTCACTGTGAGTGAGATTGCAACCTGAACTCTGGCTCAAATTACGTAGCCAAGCTCTGTGCTCAGCAGGCGACTTGTCGGGCTGACTGCAAGTGCGTTTGGCTTGTCAACGGCACAATAAATCAGGAATGCCCTGTCGGCCACATTAGTTCCAGTTTTCCAAGCAATGGCGCCACAAAATGCAGATGTGTGTGTGTAGAAGCCAGGCAAAAGTTTTGCCACAACCAGCAAATGTCGTTCGTCCAGCTATCGCTGCGTATGAGTAATGTGCGTGTTACTTTTTCATATGACACATACTCATAAATATGTAAATACATATATTATAATCATATCTCACTTGTTGCTTTGCATATGAGAAGTATTTCAAACTTGGTAAGTGACGATGTGCCTGCTCCAGCAAACCTTGAACATTGAACATAATAATCCCAAGGCAAACATGTTTTTTCAATGTTGCAAATTCATTGCTGATATTGAACAGATAGGAAAACTCTAACGGATATATATATATAGATGCAGTCTGTTTATTGATTTATTTATTAATATTAATAACTGATTTAAATATAAATAAATCATTTATATACAAATAATATTATAGTTAATATTATTGTTATATTAAAATTGAAATGTGTTCTACTAAGGTTACACCCTGAGATAATATACCTTTTAGCCAGATTGTGGCACCATTTTGGCCAGCTCATTTCCGTTTGTTTTCCTGACAGATTGTATGATTTTGGTTCCTAATGTTTTTAACGACTTCCGCTCTGGATAACGATGTCGGTGCATATTACGAATATTCCCTATTGAGATTGTGCATAACTTATTGCTTTTAAGATGGATGTTGCTGCTGCCGAGAATATCTACAAATATTCCGGAAGGCAACATTGGATTTGCAAATGCTGTTTTTCTTCCGTTTTGAATGGTTGATTTAGTTGACTCTTCGGCAAATATTTTACAGAAAGATTCACTACTGGTGTTAAAGATATTCTTCTGTATGTTTTCGACTTAATAATAAATTTAAATAAAATTACCTTTCTAAAATTTGGTTGCAATTATATGTGAGTCTCATTTAAGCGGAAAACTATGCACAAAATCGTTTGGCTTATCGTTAGGCTTGTGATTAATTCCCTCTGCAAAACGTGTTGATATTCTTCAATTGCGCCATTAGCTGTTAACGAGATGCCAGCAACAAAATGTCAATTGGCCGCAGTCTTTAAACACAAATTGTTTTGCTGTAAAGCCATAAATAAAGCTGACAACATTTAGGGTCGATCGGAGTGGGTCAGTGCTGTAAATGTAAGTACATTAAGAGCGGAAAAGCCGAGAAAAGGAAAAACAATATGCGAATGAAAAACAATAAACTAATATGTATAGAATTGGCAACATAAATCGTGAGTGTGTCAGTATATGTGCCATCTTGCCTCTGCACCTCTCTCCCTCTCTCTCTCTCTCTCTCTGTCTCTCTGTAGCACAGAGTCTTTATTCAGTATTCTGTTGAGTGGCGAAATGCGTACCCACATCGACCAATTTTCAAGTGGAACAAGTGGGGCAAGGACCACTCTAAAGCTGCCGCATTGTTCTATTAACTCATGTGTGGGATCATAAATTTTACAGCTTTGCAAATAAATTTCGCAACCCATGAAAAAGAAAATAAATAAAAAACAGTCGCTTGAAAAAAAAGAAGAAAAATATAATCCAAAAAAAATCTACGAAAATAGTCATAAATATTTGTGCCATTATGCGACTTGGTCCGCTTCAAGTGGTCGCTGGTTCTCTGTCTGTGAGTGTGGGTGTGTGCGTGTGTGTATGGGTGTGGCAATATGTGGGTGTATGTGTAGCAAATAGCTAAATAATATGTTGTGGCATGGGACACATTTAACAGTCATTCCGTTTAAAAATTGCCCGGGGACAAATAGCGCCATAAAACAGTCAACGTTCATTGTTATCATAGCCGTTTGTTGTTGTTGTTGTTACTGTTGTTACTATTGTTGTTGTTGATGTTGTTGCTGTTGTTGCGCTGTCGCCAACTTATTGTATTTCAAGTGATTCCACGGAATTATTTATGTTGTGTGCTGAAGTCAAATGGCTGGACGTCAAGTTGAATGCTGTCAGAAGCTGCGGCAAGTGTGAAATGAATGAATGAGTGAATGAATGAATGCACTGAGTGCACTGAGTGCACTGAGTGCACATTTTATTTGATTGAACACATTCAAATATGTTCAATTGCAGTAGGAGTCAGATGCATAAGTGCATAACTGATTAAAATAGTGTTGCCAAAAATTGCTCAACTACTTATTAAATTGCATGATTCAGTTGAATACCCGAATGAATAACTATGAGTGTGCATGTGAATGGCAAGTTGCAAATTGCACGGAAGGAGATTTAAATTTTGTATTCAGCCCATTTTAATGACACAAACTACTTATTTGGTTGGATAAATTGTGTTTCTTTTGTTTGATTTAATTTTGCGTTGATCCCTGATGAATGTTTCTCGGAATTAACTCAATTCAGACTAAAGGTTATTCAGTCAATTATGAATACCAATTCCATTTAAGACCAAATGCCAGACAATCGACTCATCCATTGTTTACGATTGCTTTCAACTTTAATGAAATCTCCGCCGAACAAAGGTTCAATGCAAGATTGATTGAAAATCATTTTGAAGTGCCAGCGAGCACAGCACACAAAAGGACGAAACAGGACTGGCCTCGGCGAATTTCGTAGGAGGTGCCAATAATTATGCGCATAAATTATGAGATGGCAAAACATTGAGTTGGCCAAGAAGCGGCTACAGCAAAGCTGCCTGAACTTAACGCCGACCATCCTTCTGGCCCACACTTTGGTTGGATTGGTGGACGATGCCTTCAAGTTAAAACTATTATAAGAGCTGACGCAAACTCCGCTTGGAGCCTGGCCAGCATTGGAGCAGTGACTTAATTTGCTACAGCTTGGCGACACTGAATTGAATGCGAGCACTTTTCACAAATTGCGGAAATTACTGTAAATTCTGTAATTATAAAATGACAAGTTGATTAGCTTTTGCTCAAATGGCTGTGGTTCACTTGGCAATGGATCAAGTTAAGAGAAGCGGCAGGTTGCGAACGGCAACGTTGTCGACACGTTGCCATCATAAATTTGCACCAGCCAAATTGGGTTATTCATTGGCCTGGCTGGTAATAAAATGATATTAGGCAAATGTGATTAGATGTTGCTTTTATGCCTTAACTTGGATAACATTGCGTATATAAAATCCATTCCCAGACACTGTAATGGCCGACAGATAAAGGCCAACTTGATGTATGTGACGTACAGCTGTTAACTTTAAAGATATTCCCACAGATTATGCATATTCTACTTTGCATTCCACCATTTCCCCATCGCGTTACGTTAATTGTACCTACGTGCTTCTATCTGAACTGAATGCAATGGGTTGTAATATATATTTGAGATCCAAACCAGCAATTAACAATTAACAATTAACAATTATTGACTATATAATTTCAGGTACATTTACGTGTGTCATGCCCCAATGGCACGGACCTGGTGCACAATGCCGCGAGTGCGGCGCTGCACGTTCTATATTGCGCTGCTGGCGTTTCTGCATCAGTTGCCCCGCTTCTTCGATCGCACCTATTTGCCGATGCAGATCGAGTGGAATGGCAACGTGACGGAGGTATGCCACTTGGAGACGTCACTGTGGGTGCACGAGTACATTGGCGTGAATCTCTATTACACCAGCTATTATTTGTTCCGTGTACTGTTTGTGAATCTGCTGCCGTGCATCATTCTGGTCACGCTCAACATTCTGCTGTTTGCCGCATTGAGGCAGGCGCAGGAGCGACGCAAGCTGCTGTTCCGCGAGAACAGGAAGAAGGAGTGCAAGAAACTGAGGGACTCCAACTGCACCACCCTGATGCTAATTGTGGTCGTTTCCGTATTTCTCATTGCCGAGATACCCATTGCGGTCGTCACATCGATGCACATTGTCAGCTCGCTGATCATTGAATTTTTGGACTATGGCATCGCCAACATCTTCATAATGCTGACCAACTTCTTTCTGGTGCTCAGCTATCCGATCAACTTTGGCATCTACTGCGGCATGTCGCGTCAATTCCGCGAGACATTCAAGGAGATATTTATGGGTCGCATACCCGGCAAGAAGGACAGCTCGTCCAAGTACTCGATCGTGAATGGCCCACGCACCTGCACCAACACCAATGAGACTGTCCTCTAGTAATTGGTGATGTTGGTGCCGCGGCGTGGCAGCAACACTGCCGTCTGCACCGCCGTTGCCGGTGGCTCCGCTCCGATGGCGTCGGATTCAATCGAAATGACGCTGCAGCATCAGCATCGGCATCCTCATAAGCCCCGTCAACATCATCATCATCACCATCATCATCATCATCATCATCACTTTCAAGAGCGTCGCACCAGCAACATGGACATAATTGTCGAGGAGCGCAACGTTTAAATTTTGAACCGCATTCATTAATTTTGGTGCAAGTCCTAAAGGCGGATATTTAAAAAAAAAAAATACAAAAAAGAATAAAAAAATAATAATTAAAAATCATCTACGAATACTCTGGTTTTAAACCAACTAATACAAAGATTCATTGAGCTGGACAAGTTTATGGAATAGGCTTTGGAATTGTGCTCCACAATTTCAGTTTTTTTCTCTCGAGAATTATCGAGCAGTTGGCGAAAGAAGAGGAGAAACCCCATTAAGAGTAGCTGGAATGTACGAAATAATTGTTAACCGAATTCTTTAACCACGAAATGGTGGTAAGAAGAAATAAAATTAATATTCACACACAACTTAATGATCACATTCGATCCATAACTTTTGCAGTATAAAAATACCCTTAAACTAGTACAGATTTTAAATGTTCAATGTTTGTTCTAGTTCGCTGGTTAAAAGGTTACATAAATACCACCAATTGAATTTAACTTGTGTGTTATTTGTAAAACGTGTACCAAGCTATAAGATATTCATTACCCAATATAATAAATAATGCAATAAAGTCACTAGAAAACCTTTTGAAATTCGCATTCCAGTCTACTGGAGCTAAACACAAAAACAAAACTAAACTTGTTCAAATTATATAATAAAAAATTGAATGTTAAGTGAATTGGCAAATCGAAAGTGATAAATAACTTGAATAGCAGTTTAACTTATATAATATGTGTATGTCTAACTAATATAATACTTACATAATAAACGAAACAATTTAAGAAATGATGCAAATTAAACAAAAACAAAAACTCTGATAACAATTTACAACATATACATATATAGTTATGTACGAACATATTTACATATACCTTATCAACAAAATTTGAGAAATAATTACATTTATAATAATTACAGGAACAATACGAATAGTTAAGTATGTATTTTAATGGAAACACAAATAAACCTATGAACTATGTATACATATGTATGTATGTACATACTATGCATACATAAATATTTGTTAAGTATTTACAAAAAAACCAACACATAAGATAAAATTCTAATGTTTATTTTTGTGCGATTTTTGTGCGGCAAAAACAGAGAAACAAATTAAATTGTAGGCAATAAGACGACTTTGGCTAAGTGAAAACTAAACACTCAGCAAAAAGAAAAAAAATATGAAACTCATTTAAATTTGTAAACCTTTTGAGCCCCAGTGTTTACTGATTTAAATGACACGCAAATATTTTCAACGAGCAAACACAAATAAAACGAATTTCCAGTTGACGGAGCAACAACAATAAGTTTCAATCTACCGTGTTTGCAGCAACATTATTAATTATACATTCAATGATATTTCATATACATACATATATAATGGAAGGGTTTTTTTTTACATTTTTCCCCCTTAGATATTAAGCATATACATGTATACACACATTTGTAAATGTAAGAGAAAATTCAAGATTCAATGTTGATATGTCTGTGTACCAGTAATTATTTTAAACAAATTTCAAGTTTAAATGTTATAAATGTCTGTAAATTAGGCCACTAAGAACGACTATGAATAAAACCAAAACTTCAAGTTTTTGTCTGAATGGAAATGCTGTCGTTTTATTCTACATTTTGGATTAGTAAGCAAAAGGAGAAACAGAGAGACACATAATTATAGATACTGACACACACATACTTAAATCGATATGTATCGATGTTCACGCGTACATTTATCGATAAATTGAAATAAAGTTGATCCGCGCGAGATATACAAGAGCCTTTACTCCAAATTAAAAAATAGAAAGGGCAACTGCAGAAGTTAGTCTTATGATAGTATTAAAATACCTAAATAGATAGGGCGCTATATCTTGGCCTTATCATTGAGTTGCTCAATTATTAGGTTGGGAAAGGCTGTATGTTTCTTAGCGTGCATATGCTGGAGGGGCGTTGGACCGTGGGTGGTGTGCGATTGGCAGTGGTTGCCGCCTACACTTGAAAGCTCTCATTAAAGTGACGGGATTGCGTTGGCTTTCAGCTTTTGAATCTTTTCACTGTAGGTGTTGGGGTTTGAATGCGGCGGTGTGTGTGAGTGGCAGCCAAGTGCAGTTGCCACACTTTGTAGTTGTGGGTGCTGTTGCTGTCGTCATTGCCGCAGAGCCATCCACTCAACTGGCACTCAACTTGGACTGGTGGCAGCTCTGCCAGTGGCATGCGGTCCCGAAATGGGGGTAAGGCTAACCTGACTCGGAGCTCACCTTAGACGTGTGCTATTTATAATGGCGGCAGTTTGGTGATTTAGCCCAAGAAAAACGGAATGTTTTATGTAACCTGAAGATGGAGAACAAAATAAAAACAATAACAACAATAACAACGGCCGTATCCGATCAATTTTAAGCCTTTTACGCAACACAGACAGGCGCCCCAAAAAGTAGGCAACAAATAAATGCTGCACACGCCTCATTTATTTTACCAACCAAAATTGATTGACGCCAACGCACACGCCGTGAAAATGGTGCAAGTGCCAATGTTATACATTAAAGTAAATAACAACAACAACAGCAACAACAACAGATATAAGAATAAGAATAAGAAAAACAACAACCTTGATACGGTCGGCAACAGATAATCAATCAGGAGCTGCTTATTGGCTTTTCAAAATGCGTCTAACAAAATAAATAAAAGTCAAAGCGACAATGTGGCATGTTATGCTGCCACAGCCATTACCAGAAAAGGACACCCATATCCTCATCATCCCATCCCCCATTTCATGAACAAACATAAGTCGAGTACAAGGCTGGACCCACAAAAATTGTTTGTTTGCCGCTGACTAATGCCAATTTAATTCTGTTCGGAGCTTATGTCTATCTCTGTAACTGTGTCTGCATCTGTATAAGTGAGTGACTGTATGTGTGTGTGTGTGTGTGTGTGTGTGTGTGTGTGTGCTAAGCCCATAATAATGTCCAAGTATCGATAAACGCATATAATCAAAGGCAATTAGGATTTTGAGTATTGTTTTTGGTTGCTTTCACTGCGACCAGTGGTCGCTAATTAATTTTCAATTGAATTTATGCGCTCCACACACACACACACACACACACACTGACAATCACAACAACATCGATGAAAGCAATATTAGCTGCCAAATGTGCTTTAGCAGTAATTTACTGTCTGTGACCTTTGTTGATCTGGTTAATCAATTCACTCATTCCGCTTATTTGAACAGCACATTCGCAATTCGGTTCCAGATTCATTTATGTAATGCCAACTTATGTTCAAGATATAATTATCATATTTAGGCATTAATTATATTAATTAATCTATATCGAAAAATGTATGTATGCAATAGAAACAAATACCAACAGCTGAAAATGTTGGAATTTCTTCTTTGTTCCATTAAAAATAATTAAGAGCTGCCGCTTTGTCTACATTATATCTGATCAGATCTGAAGCAGATAGGAGGTTTTAACAGTTTTGCATTTGACTTAATAGGTATTAATATTTCGCTTGGGACCATTAGGCCAAATTACGAAATTACAAAATTACAAAATGAGCGAACATTAACATAAACTAAATAGAAACGGATGCCAAAGAGCGGCAAATGGAAAATTTCCCTTGCAATTAAACAAAAAGCCAGAAAACCCGAAAACGCTCAGACAAACCGCAGACAAATAGCAGAGACCCAAAAAAACACACAAAATTATAATAATACTTCTATAGAAAAATTGCCGCATGCATTTAGATTAAAATATACCCATCCGACGGGCGTTCTGCCACATTTTGTCTGCCACATTATTTTGTGGGTCCGGCCCCGTGGTCTGGCTGCCTCTAATTACGCCCAACTCTCGCAACAACAAGAACAAAAAGAGCTGCAACCTCAACTGCGAACACATACAGAACTATCAATTTGGAAATGCGGTTTCTCACCGAACACTCTTCTGGCACTTAATTAGCTGTGAATTAAGCCGGTTTTCAGACATCACTCGGCCACCTTAGAGCTCAACTAAGGTCAACAAAATTTCTAAAAAGAGTATATTCCAAGGAATGGCATTTTGTCGCCAACTAACCAACAATCTGTGGCACTGCAGAGCTTTTGCGGCTTTCCCAAGTGCAATTGCTTTGTGGATCTTGTGCGGTCTCCAAAAAGGTAACAAAACAACAACTGGCTTTGCCACACAAAACTGCTGAGAGTTCAGCGAGTTATATTTGATTAGAGCTTGAAAAATTAGACTAACTTCTTCAAACGCTTCCAATTCACACATTATGTCAGGATCATAAAGCATTTTTAAATTTTCTACAAAAAGCCATACATTCTAAATATATCCCAAATTCAACAGAAATTTATGTTATTATTATTGCACCAAGAGGGCGAAACTCAACTGGTTGCTGAAGTCATCCAGCAAGCTCAGCTTGAGCAACAAGCTGCTGGTGTTCAGGAGCATCATCGTGCCCACATGGACATATGGGATTCCATTTTGGGGCACAGCGGCAAAATCTTGAGTTAACCACATTCAAGTTCAGCAGAACAAGGTCCTAAGAGACATCTCTGGTGCTCCACCCTATGTGAGCAATTTGACGCTGCACAACGACTTCTGTGTACCGACAGTCATTAGTCAAATAAACCTCCATACAAGTCGTTACAATGACCGGTTGCATAACCATGTTAACCCATTGGCCTGCTCACTAGGGTCGACTCTTAAGGCGCCTCCACACCAGCGACCTCTGGGCGTTAATATTATTCGTTAATGTGCAACAAATGTTATATTTAATGTTACATTTGATGTTACGTAATATTGTAATATGCTAAAACCAATTATTTGTTTATGTTATTCATTTAAATTCCCATCTTCAAAACAATATTTTATAACCTTTCAATGGGTTGATCAATATTAAATTCAATTGCTACATTAAAAAAAAAATAAATAAAAAAAAATTATTATTGCATTCAATTGAAAGTACTTCTATTTAATGCAGATTTGCATGCGTCTTGAAATGAGGCAGCCATAAGCTTTTAAATTGTACTTGCAATACTAGAATATTATATTTAGATTGCTTGCGGCTTGCTGTGCAACAACCAGTTGCCACAAAACAGATGACGACCCCAGCCAAGGTCTCCTAAGCAACAACTTATTGTTTGCAAACTTGTGCAGTAAGCACTTTATGGATTCGATAAAATCATGGTAACAAGAAAGTATACAGCAAGTCATGCTAAATATATGCCACACTTAAAAGAGTATTTAATTAATATTAATTATCTATTGTTAACATTGGAAACTATTGTTATTTATGGCAAATTTGCTAGTGCAACGCTTAACATTTAAATTGTATTTGCAGATCAAGCACAGCTCGCTCATGGAACGTGCTTCTAATTGCCTTCTGTTTGCGAGGTACTTTGTCTAAGCAAAGAGTTGATTCGTGGACAAATGCCAATCCCGACCAGAGACACTGAAACCACATTCTGTGACCAGTGGCATCATAATTGCATTTTTGTGCGCTCAGACGTGGTCGACAATCACTTGATGAAAATTCCAGTTGGGCATTTCTCTTCAAGTGTCAGCAAAGATTTGGTTGGCAAATATACTGGTGAGTCTGAAGCACCTGAACAGATTTATTTTCATAAGCCGTAACTTGGTGAGTTGTGCATTTCCAAACACGTTTGAGTGCTTACGTTAAATCGAGGAAAGCACTTTGAATGGGCTTTAACATCAACCGAACGCAATCAATTGCAATTTGCATGAAGTCTCCTTGGAGCGTCCTGTGAACATTGCTCATACGCCATGTGCATTCAATATATGCATTTCGCATGCTCGTATTACCTGCTCTGAGGGCTATCTCTCAGCTGGCTTAATGGTTAAGCGAAATCAAAATGTTTTGCTTTGAAATTCTATACTCAGTGCATGAATTTGCTGATGCCTGACTCACCTGTGTGGGGTCATCATTTCGAATGAACACTGTTACGTGAGCCAAATCAAGCGAGTCTAACTGATTTTATTACTTAAAATACTAGCCTTATATAGCTAACGGAATTCACAACAACAGCGTTAAGCAGAGGACACTTTGAACCCATATCCAAGTGTTTATTTCAACACTCCCTTTTCAAACACAAACTTACTTAAAATAGTGTTCATTTTTGAAAATTCTGCCATTAACTCTAGATTTATTGAGTATTATTTTTTATGTGCTATATTTTATAATTTTTTTGGCATGCCCGGGAAAGGTCGTGACTTGTTCTTGCGGCTTTTCTAAAAGAGTCTTCGCTCTTGAACAACTTGGTTACTCTTTGCCTTTGCCTTTGCCACTAAACAAGCAAAACCCTTGGAGGGTATGTTTAAGATGCTCTCATAGATATTTTTATGTATATTACCTTTTTCCGGTTGCAAGGTGACTTTGACCCTTCCATTTTTGGGTTCGCTCTCGGCATAAGCAAAGATTTATGGGGCATAAGTCAAAATAGAGCAACATGGATATTCTTACGCCGCTTGGCTATGAAAAATACAGGGCGTAGTTCCTTAATTTGTACATGCCAATCTATGTTTATAATAAAGCCATTTCAATTTCGATTCCTGCACATATTCCAGGCGACTGGGCCCATTTGCATTTTGCGTCTAGTGTGTCACACGCAACAAGGAGCCCAGCCCAGCCCAGCCCAGAGCAGCCCAGAGCAGCCCAGCGCAGCCCGATTCATTTGTCACGGCGTGCAAAGTCAAAAGGTGTTTCTGTGTTATGAATCCACATAATTAGCCTTAATAATATGTTGCCTGCCAGCGTAAATTAGCTACGCATACACAAAATATGTTTCTGTCCACGTTGAAGGGTGGGGAGGTGGCCGTGTGTTGAATTGAAATGTGAATAATGTGCGTATTTATGAGCATAAGCGAACTCTGTGGCACACAGCATGAGTGCATGAGGCAAGATTCAAATAGATAAATGAAACTGTGATTGATGATGGTTCTGAGATCGATGTTAGATTAACTGTGACTGTGAAGCGGAAATTAATCATCCGACAACATGAGTGGCACTCTTAAAATGACGCAAACTCTCTATAAGCGCACATCAAAGGAATTGCCAGGACAACATTTCAAAGGCTGGGCAAAAACAAAAAACAATTCTATTGAATTAAAATGCCAAAGTCTTTTAATTAATTTGCCATTTATGTTTTGATGGGCTATTTTAACGAAACAAAATCAATTTGTCAACGCTGGCAAAGTTGTTGACATCCCCTATTAAACTGCTCGTAGATACAAAGTTGGGATTAATTGTTTTTTGCTTGTGTAGATGCTACAAACAGTTTGCAACAAACAACTTTTATGATTATTGTTGTCCTTGTAGTTGCTGTAGCAACGTGGTGTATGCGTAATTTGTAATGGGCAATGAAATACATTTTGGGCACTACATAAAAACTAAAGCCCAGCCAAGGGCAACAATGGCATTTTCTTGAGTGCCACTCTTTCTTTGTCTGTGCTATTTTCATTTCGAAATATGTATGCAATTTCAGTCAATTTGCTGAGTCACTCAAGAGTGTGTGCCACAGCAACATCATATATCAAATAATTAGTGATTCATTAAAAGTTACTCGGTCTGCGACCCACTTTTCAGTGGACACATGTAAATCAAGTCTCTTAGGACAAGGGGTGAGGTCGATTGGTGGAGTATTTATCGGTACATATTTATATACTAATCGCTGAATGTAGTCTAATCGACTAGCTAGCTGCCAGCATGCCTCAGAGCGCTTCAGAGCCAACCTTATGACAGGCGGCAAAGTCACAGAAGTTAGTTAATTCTGGCCTTAACCTGAGGACATCTGCCTGTCACATACACATGTGGCGATTGCGGTTGCTGCGACTATCCTACAACTCCCTCAACCATCAAACAATCAAACATCAAACTGACCCCACTAGCACAATGGGCTCTCCAGCGTTCTACATGCCACAAAACATCTCGATAACAGGACACATCAGCACATCGCATGCCTCGAGGCGCATCTTTATTGTTTCTTCACTTTTTGTATGGAATTTTACTTTTGCTGCACATTGTACGACATGTGCTTGTGTGTGTATGTGGGTGTGTGTGGGTGTGCGTGTGCGTGTAGGTGTGTGTGCGGGTGTGTGTGTGTCTCTGTGTCATCATCTAATTTCACGCCTGCCAACCACGTTGCAACCTAATCATGGTGTTGGTCGCTTTGTCCCCATGCCACCAGTTTGCATGTTTGCGCTGCTCTTGCAAATATTTTCAAATACTGTAATTCTGTTAAAGCCCAGTTAGCTGCTAATGTTTTCTAATTTAATTATGGTAGTTGTAGTCTGCAGTAGGTGTCAACAAAATATGCATTGTCACTGCTCAAATGTTCATATTTGCGCAGTAACCAAGCTGGTTGGCTGCATGTGAGCAGAGATGCTTGTATGCTAATAGATTGTGGGAAAACTGGCAGCTGCCAAGTGTGTCATACGGCTACCCTGTATACCCTGTAATGTAAGCGCAAACTGGGTCACAACGCATTCAAAAAAATAAAATAAAATAAAAAGAAAGCCAATTAGAAATACAAAAAAAATTGTGTTAAACTGCTCTAATCAAGACTGCTCGATATTGAGATACTCTGCACACAGACTAATCTCAAAATCGCACTTTTAAGCCGGTTGCAATGTGATTAATCCAAAACTAAATCTTTATATATCATTTTCGTATCAATCAACATTCATAGCCGAATAACTTATCCTAGGGCAGCATGTCATGGGGCACAAGGACATGGAAACCCTCAACCCAACAAAGATCCTGGCATTCGTGCAGGAGCTGGGACTGATGGAAGAGCTGTAGGCTCAGTAAGGGGGCACAACAGACCTTATAGGTCGCTGTGCAAGCTTTTCCCCCAATTATAATAATAACTTATGGTGAATATATTATTCAATTAATTTAAACAATGCAATTTACATAAAATCATCTAACCTGAAGCAAACCTGATAATCAGGTCTGCATAGAGCATTAATATTCTGATTTCGAAACCAATCGAACGAAAATATAAAATATAATCTTAATCAAGTGAAACCGAATTTATTTGTAGTTATTTGAAGCGTAATATTAACTGAATAATAGAGACCACAAAGACTATTTAAAATACGAGAAAGTAGCTTGCTGCTGATAGAGTTAATTATTTATTAATAATTTGATTTTAGAGGCTGTCAGAAAACGAGTAACCAAAGTGCTTTCTCGGACTTCGAATGATAATATTTATTTTTATTATTATTTTGATTCATGAGTTCTGTGCAAGGTATTCACTAGCTGTGCACTTTCATGTTACTTTTCATTGATAATTAGTGCAAATTGTGGTTTTGGTCAAAGTCAGCTAATCCCGCATTGCGGCAACTGCAGCAGGTGAACGTCTAAACTAGAGGCAAGTAAGCCCACTCGAATCTGCAGTATCTCACCTACATCTACATGCAGCCTTATCCGCAGCCTCATCTCTGCAACTTCGCTGCCCCTTTTGCTGGCACAGTCTCGTTGCAGACACAAAGAATATATATTATAATATGTGCACACTTCGGGTTGGGCGTGGCTTACACTTAGCAGAGGGATACAACTGCAACATCGGATGACACCACTCAGTAGCCAGTAGTCTGTACACTCAGCAAAAAAGTCTCCTTAAATTTAAAAAAAATCGTCCTTTATTAGAAAAATATACCCTTAAATTAAGAAATGGTTGGTTCTTAAAATGCCACAGCCATTAATATTGGACGCTTAATTTCTGAATAATAAATTGAGGAGCCCTTGGGGCCAAAAGTATGGCGAATTTCTAACATTCAAGGAGTATTTTTCTGACTGAACAGCTGCCCTTCCGATCCCAACCCGCCCGTCTGCGCCAGATTGTTGTTGCAATATGAGCTTACTGGGCAAGCGCTGCTAATTTTGATGGAGCTGGAACTCATTGAGACCGGGCTAACAACGTCGAGTGGCTGAGATTGAGATTGGACGCTTTCTATCACAATAGATGCTTGTATTTATTATTTCTCGTTGCCATGGTTCTAAATAGTCGAACAATTTTATTTAACTTGGCCAGCTTGTTGAGATTTTTGCGTATCTATTTTTTCGTTGCCTGATCTGGAATGGGAGATTGTTTGTATGAGTCGACAAGGATTGGAACTCCATGCTATCGAGCCGGATCTGAGCTCCCCGAATAAGCTGATTCATTCTGCCAATTATATTGTTCCCTGGCCACATTTCAGTTACCATAATTTGTGCATATATAAGTTAATCCTCTCAAATAAGTTATCCTGTTATTGCTATTTGCTATCTGCTATTTGCCCCCAACTGAGTACTGTCCATTAGCAATTACGTTTCGCACTTATAATTTAACAACACTGAAACACAAAAAAAGATTTATTCAAATACTGCTGTAGAAATACATTTTAGAGGGAATTTCAGACAGTCCCAAACAGTTTGACAATTACAGAAGTTGTTCAACTACACGTATTTGGTGCACATGTCAATTTTGAGCTAAATTATGCCAAAAGGACATGAGCACATAAAAAAGGAGAAGGACACATGCGAGCACAAGATAAGGACTGTTTAGATCAAGTCCGCCTCCCCGCCTAAAAAACACATAATTATAAAATGCTCCGCCTAACGGAAATTGAGGCAAGCATCAAAGGCCAAAAGATGCGCCGTCGGCGGCGTCTCCAGCCGTCACAAAAAATAGATATAAGAAACGTAAGTGATTGACTGACAGATACCCTGTGATTACCATTTAATGTTTACTATTTTATGCGTTTGCTGATTGGGAATGTTAGACTTACGCTTTTAGTTTGATTTAATGAAAATAACACAAAAAAAAATTATTTTTGTTACTTGAAAATTATTTAATTTACAATTTTTCAATTTTTGTTTTGTATTATCTTTTATTAGTTAATTTCTTATATTTTCAATTAAAAATACATAATACAAATAATAGATAAATAAGTAAACGCAACGATTAATTAGCGGAATATTCTGTCTGTTACAAACACGTGCACAATTCCAAAATACTCGCTTTAAATCCATATTTGTTAATGTAGGGTATGGAATATAGGGAATCTGCCGGATAGTGTCTGCAGTTTAATTTCCTGAAAGCACTACGACTGCACAATGGCCAAAAACTACAGAGGCGGAAATAAAATTAGATGATCAGCCGGGGGTGCTGGAGGAGGCGTCTGAAGCAGAGGAGGGGGGAGAAGGAGTAGAGTAGTAGACGGAATCCAAAGCGATTGCTGGCGTTGCGAAGTGAGCTGGAATGAAAAGTTGCCAAGCTGCTGTGACCCGACTAGCAAACTTGCTGACAAATTGTTGCAAAAATTTAATTAGTTGCAAATGAGTTGTGAACACGAGGCAGCTGCCAACTTGCTTGCTAGAATCATTAGACTAATTAAACGCGAATTATCCAACACTGGCGCACAAAGCGCAACGAATCGAAGACGGTGACGTCAACGCTGAAATGAAAATGCGAATTTAATTGAAGATGTTATATTTAACAATATTTACAGATATCATAATTCATATAATATATCTATATATATATATATATATATATATGTATATACATCTCACATTGTTGCCAAGAGCAACCAGCTGAAGTTTAAAAATATGTTCTGGGTAGAAAATCAGGCTGAAACTGAGAAGCAAACTACGCTTTTAATGACGCCAATATATCAGTTTCAATGTGTAGCATTAAATTCACAAAATTCCACTCGTTATACTTGTAAGAGTATTTAATGTATTTAAATGAAAAATAATAAAATCAAAAATAAATATATAAAAGGCAGTTCTTGTCAGCTTCATATTCAGCCAGGATCTCATCTAAAAGAAGGTGCCAGATATGCCTTGCTAAGAACAAGAATTTAAAAGCAAGGTGAAAGTATAACTAAGCTGAAAGTCTATGTTCTAATCAGAAGTTGGTGCAAGTGCACTTCCTATATATTTTTTCAATTGCAATCGGATAAAAACAAAACTGTTGGGCATTTGAAAATTTCACTTGCTAAATAGAAATTAACGAAAAACAAAGTTTGCTTGCATTTGGCGCAAAGGTTCAATCAGCCGAAAATGTAATTTATATGCAAACATTACACAATAACAAGAAAGCACTTCACTCTTTGGCAAGCCGAACATTAGATACCCTTAAAATACGATGTATTTTCTATAAAAGTAAATGCTGTTATCGAACTAGACGGAAAGACAGACAGACGGTCATAACTATGACAACTCGGGTAGTAATTGAAGTCAACCCTTTACGACACAGCAAAACTCGAATACCCTCTGCAAAGAGTATAAAAAGTAATTGAAAATGTCAGGGTTAGCAAAAGTCTAAATAAACTAAATAAACAAGTTTAAATATTAAATTTACATAAAACTAACTGAATTTGCCAGCTGCGAAGAACTGTCCAAATATTGAGTCACTGCAAGGGAGGGCATCTGAAGATCGCCAAGACTTATAAATTATGGAAATAATTTTTAGTACAGCCCATGAAAATGTCAAAACATTTGAACATTAATGCGTTTTGATAGTTTGTCAATTTGACTTTTTTAATTGGATTTTTGAAGGCCATGCGGCAAAAGTAAATAGATCAGAGAAGAGGATAATTTAAAAGAAAAATATCTAAATACAAAAAAAAATAAAAAAAAAAAACCAAACTCATTTTCATATGCAAAGAGAGAACTCAACTCGGTGTGTGTGTGAGTGTGTGAGTGTTGCATGTATCTGCATACATTTAAAAGGTCCACAAATTTCCTGATTTATTTATTTAGTTGTGTTTGTCCGCGCTGTCCTAATTTGCACGGCAAACAAGCACATGCACACTTAAATGCCCAAATTAAAATAATAATCATAAAATAATAAAATAAACAATAAATATTGCGTAATTTGTTAGCTTTGTGTGCCGCAAGCGGAAAGAAAAGGAAGTCGTGAGAAATTCTGGAACTGACAACGGCTTTTGTAGGCCACATTGATGCCACAACTATGCTGCCACTTCAGTTAAGCAAGACAAATGGCAGACACACATATGGTTTACAGTTTTTAGGGGTCTGTTGCAGCAACAGAAGCCAACAACACTTGGCGGAAAATTGGACTATGTTTTAATTATTAATTATGTTATGTATTATCTGTTAAAATCAGCTCTATGTTTATGTCATTGAATTAATTTCCTGTTTTTATTCTTACCTTTTGCAAATTAATGTAATCTTTGAAAAGGTTGATTACTGTTTAAAAGGTAAATTCTGTATAAAAAAAAAAAAAGTTATTTAAATTTATTTATTTATATAAAATAAGTATATTATACAAATATTCAAATAGTTGGAAAAATTCCCGTATTTCTAAATTTAAGAAATTAAATTTTGAAAATTAAGAAATTATTTCCATTGGAGATTTTTGTTTGAGTGTAGTTGCGGGGTGTGTTTTTGGCGTGGTGCCTATTAAGGGTATGTGCCTCCGCCCCCGAGGAGCATGTTGCCCACACGAGCTGTGGCTAGTGGCAGCTCATAAATGTCAGCTCACTGGATGTTGAAGTACATAGTCCAATTTTGAGTACTCTCCCCCAGTTACCTCTAGCCACAAGCCGGCCAAAAAAAAGAAACGCAGCGAAACCCAACTGACAAATAACTCAAAAGTGATTGATGATGCTCATGACATGCTGACACATATAAATGCCTTCAAATGGGGCAAGAGGCGCTGTCGTTGACGTGTCGCCAGCCCCACGGAGCACATACATAGCATAGGTCTTCAACTATATAGCGTATCCCATATTCCACACATTAGCTCTGAGCTGAGATACTTGTAACCCACCCTAACCAGCTACATTTTTACTTTAAGTGTTTGGACTTTTGTTTTTGCAATATGCGTGCGTGATTGTCATACTCTTACAACGGGTACTAGAAAAACGTTACAAGGTGTGCGACGCACTCTGTGACTCCATAGAGTATACTCGTACCGATATTTATTAGTATCCAATTTTGAATATCTCTCTTTATTTGCTTCATATATATCGGAATTGGCATTATAAATTGGTTAAGCAAAACGACATTTTTGATCCCTTCAAATCAATGCATAACAATTAATTTTAGGTCTTCTACTCGGCGAGTGTATCTAATATTCGGCATGTTATGCTCTTCGTTCTTGTTTATTCTTATTATTATTATTATTTATTTATTTGTTGTTGCCTGAATCATTACTCAGCATCTTAAACAAGCTGAGGTGGGTGCTGGTTGGAGCAGTGAGTGCGGAACGGGCAATTGGGGAGTTGCCAAATAGTTTGCTGTGATTATTGCCATTCATTGCCAGACTTTGGATAACAAACTTGGGGGCTGGCTTGCTGGTGGCGATTAGCCGCTGGCTGTTGACTGATGTCAACTTATTCGCACCCACTCCACACCGCTGCTTATCCTGAAAGTGGATGGTTTTATTTGTGTATTCCAAGTGTATGATGCCCAAGGGCTTTATTTGCATTAAGTAATTACCTAAAGTACCAACTTTAAACAGCGCCGACAGCCGTTCTTCCTGTCGTTGTAGCCAAAGCTTATTAATCAACTACATATCTGCAGGGCAACGGCAACGAGCAGCCAGACAAGAATCGAGAGAGCAAAGTGTAAGGACAGCAGACTAGTTTAATAGTTGACTCAACTGATTACCTTAAAGTCTCGCTCCAACCGCAAAATTTTTTGTAATTCAGTCTTAGCCATGTTTCCCATAGATATACAAATACATTTATTTGTTATACTCGTTTCAATTGAGCCAGAAACTAATAAATATAATAGGTGACATAATTTGATTCAGCCAAATTGCTGGTGGAGATTGTCAGTGTTTTTACAAATTCCTGGTTGTTCCATTCAATCCATCTGACGATCTTCGCACCCCAAACTGCCCGGCAGAAGCAGTTTGTCTTTCAAAATGCACCATTCAACATTTGGCATTCAGCATTCACGAGGGCAACAACGGCAACTGTTCAAAACTGATGACACTATCAATTTGCATGGTACGTGGCAAGCCCCACTGGCTGTGGCACGCCCCTCATCCACTGCTCGATGAAGCATTGCAATGCCATTTTCATTCTTTATCTGCGGCTGGCCTCGCACAAATTGATGTTTATGAGCTTTGTTGCCATTGTTGTTAGACACAGTTGCCTTTGTTGTTTGCTGCATTGAAATGCAGTCGATTCCCCTGATAAATTTCACTTTTATTATACACTTTTCAACTGCGTCTATCCATGTGTGTGTGTGTGTGTGTGAGTGTGTGTGTGTTTTGTGGCATGTGCACACCATTGAAAAACGCTTCCTGACACTTGCCCAAATATACGCCATCTATTAATCGAAGCCATCATGTGCTCAACCTGAGGATATCCATTTTGCTGTTTTTGAGCTTAAATTAATATTAGTATTCAATCATACTCAGGAAGTTTCTTCGAACACATGAATATATACATATATATAAGCCTGATTAGCATCACAATTACAGTCGATATAGCCATGTACGTTTGTCCTCATATTCCTTGCTAATCTTGGCATATATCCATATTTTTGCTTCGGACTCTTGCGACTCGATACACGGTCGGATCGGACTATAATATCTTATAGCTGCCTTAGGAACAATCTGCTGAGATTAGCTTTAAGGAGAGAGCTCAAGATTGGTAAATTTTTAATTTTCAATAATTCCTGAATAAACCCTATGGAAATTATCGGCATATTTTATAAAAATTATAGAAAAAGTTATCCTGGAAATTTGGTTTTTAGAAATAGCTTCCATTTCAGAAATATGAATATTAGTTTGCAAAAGAAGAATTTCTATACAAGATTATTTGAAAACTAAGCATGCAGTAAAATGGAAAGTTGAAAACATCATTTATATATATACACAAAATATGTAGTTATAATTTGCAATAGGGTATTGCTTAATCGAACATTCTCAGTGCTCGGCATCTGAGATCCCTCCGCATTTGGGGGCAGGAGCATTTAAGATTTGTTGTTTTTTTTCCCCCCATATCATAATTGAGGGCAGGGCGCCAAAATTGTTTTCGGATGTCGCTGCGGTCACATCCTTCATATCCTTCACACCCGGCTGGTGTCCTTGGCTCCACTCCAATTACTATGTGAGGGGCGGCGGGTGTGGGCCAAAAAATAAATTCATTTTCTATGCGCTTTTCATTTCCACGAAGAGCAATCGATTATGCGGCGTTAGGCATGTTCACTGCCACTGCCACGCCTCCTCTTGGCTGCCACCTGATTAGCATAATTTGACGTGTGAGCGGCTCGACACGACTCGAATCGCCTCGCCTCGGCACGTGGCACGTTGCCCGTGTGTCTGTTTTACAACTTGGTGGCAAGGACAAGGGCGAAAAACCAGAGCAACGTTTTCAATTCTGCCAGCAAATTGTTCGATTTCCAACTAAAAATTTTGAATCAACGACAACAACGGCGACATGTCATCATCAGCATCAGTCGGGGACCATGCGACAACTTCATTTGGTGTTTTCTTTATTATGTTTTTTTTTTTCTTTTCTTGTTATTTATTTTTGGTTGCGTGCATGTATTCGTGTAAGAGGGTGTCATTTGGCCACAAACTGACAATTGGAAATCTGAGCAGAGATTGCCTCGCAACTCAGAAACTGAACTGACAGTTCTTGCCCCATCCGACTGCCCAATGCTGTTGCATTCCAGACTGCACCACAAGTTGTGTTCTTTTCGTGGAATGACAAAATTTATTTTCATTTTTTTATTGAGCACAATTTTTGAAGTTTCTTGGCTCAAATTCATAAGGAAATCTGAAAAAAAAAGTACAAATATTTGTTTTATATGCTTATTTTTGATGGCGAAATGTCTTCATTTGCGAGTAGCTACTGTACGTACTGTTTTCGCAAAACGTCAGAACTCAATTGGAAAATTGATTGATGGAACGAAACACGGGCTGTACTTGTAGAGCGAATGAATCTATGAAACATTCACTTTGCAACGCCCACAATCTCGTCTCGTCTCGTCTCGTCTGGTCTCTACTCGTCTCGTCCTGTCTCGACACACATATGAGCTCCGTCTGGTTGTCAGCACAATGGCAACGACCAGCCTGTTAAGTGGAGCGAGTGTGGCCACAAATTGGGTGACTCTTTAAAGCCATTTTGAGGACAGTGTGCACCATTAAAGAAGCAGCTGCTAAGCTGCTCAGGAAGCTGACTGGCTGGCTGCTGAGTGGAGCCATTAAATCTGATGTACGACAATAACGACGAGGCTAATGCGTCCAACAGAGTCAGTCTCAGGGTCACCAAGACGCAATTGTCAACTCAATGCCAAGATGCCAGCCCCAGGATAAAGGCGCCGTTACAAACGACACACTAATAAACCAGATTGAAATTCAGATGAACTGCCTTATTTCACACTAGTGGCGAAGCATTGCTGATATGATTTCATTCGTTTGAATCGATTGACTAGATGACAAGAAACAGCATCTATATCCTTGCAGACAGGATTCCAACTGCCTACCTCCAATGCTCACAACAAACATAGAAAACTGCCGCTTGTTTCTCTTAAAGTAGTCTGCTGTTGATTTTTTATTGCAGTACAACTCGTTAATTAAAATGTTTTATACAAGAATTAATCTATCGTTCCTATGACAGTTATATATTATCCGATAAGCCACATACATATACTCTGATTTACGACACAATTTGAATACCTTTTACAACGCTATGAAAAGCCTCATTTGTTTTTATTTTTGTTTTGTGAACAAATTAATTGGTAAGTTGGGAGCGTAAAATACTTTAACATTAATAATGCAAATATGTAAGTAATTTACAGTCAGCAGCAAAATTATAATTATTCATTAAATTATAATTTAATAAATATGTTTTTTAGCTGGCCAAGAAAGGGAAAAAAGTTGCACAATAAATATAACAAACGGTTCCACTTTGACTGCTTGAGTAATAAATAATAAAAATGGTCAACGCTGAAGCCTTTAAGATATCAATTTCACTGAAAATTGGTTTTTCTTTTTCACATTGTTTGCTGCTTTTAATTTGGTTATCAACACTCTAGTTAACTGGGTGAAAGAGCTCCTTAAACTTGCACCAAAAATACGTTAACAGCGCACATTCAACGCTAACAGACAAGAAACCAATAAAATATATTCGCTTGTCTGGGATTAAGTTTATGAGCTGCAAACCAGTCATTTGTGTCATATTAGCCTAGAAGCCATGAAATTTAAGGGTATGAGGTGTACGTGTGTATTTGCTAAGATCTCATATGCAGATAATTCTGATGTTTTTTTTTATCAAACGCAAATTGATCAGCAATAAAATAAGCGAAAATAAATCATTAAATTCAATTCACTTGGCTGGTGGCAATAGGCAAGCAATCTGGCTGTATTTTTGCTTGGTTCGAAATACCCGATTCGCCTTTGTTTCACTGCATGTGTGTGTGCCAGTGTGTGTGTGACTGTGTGTCTTGCCCGTCTGCCAAAGTGCCAAATGTACATAATGCCTGTGGATTAGAGCTTAGTTTATCAGCGCTTTCATTGACAATGTCAAGGTCAAGCTCATAAGCGCCTATGACAACACCACTAAGCTTTATCTATGTGTATGTGCAGCTGTGTGTGAACACACATACATATATATGTGTGTGTGTGTGTGTGCGACGCTATTGTGACAGCTGTTGAGCCACTTGAACGCCTCGATATTAACATACAATTATGCCGAATGCCAATCAAATGCAGACTGAATAAATGGGACAACAATATATATACATACAAATATATATACATATATACATATATATATATACATATATATGGCTGTGGGACACGTCTGCATCTCCGCACCCTGCCTTGGCCATGTCCTTGGCCTTGGCCATTTATCATGGTAAGCGGCCAACACGTGCTCAAACTCGTTGTTTTGATTTAACGATCTCGTTTTGCTGCAATCAAAGTATCAACACAACATATGTGACTCTGTGTGTGTGTGTGTGTGCTGTCTGTGTCTGACCTATGGACAGTGGGCTCCATGTCTGGGCTGACGACAATGTGCAAATAAAAAGGTACACATATACATAAGTCGAGCCATCGAAATCTGTTTACTTACTTAATGCGACTAGTCGTAATAAAAACTGAGCGCGACGCGTGCGAATCGCTCGCTGTGCAAAATAAGTGCTAAGCTGCTTTTTATGATTATGCCAGAAGGGCAGATGGCTTTGAGTCGGTTTAGCGCCATCAAAGATCAGTTGGCCTCACGCGCCACACACATTAATTGTGCACACAACACTCAGAATACTAAAAAATCTATAAAAACAAAGCTGGAACTTTAAACATTTTCCAAATCTGTCTTTTTACTATTTCTAAAATAACGTTAGGCATTTCCATTTTTTTTTTTAATATTTTGTAAATATAGAAAATGTTTGTAAGGAGTTGAAAAATATACACATTTTTTTGGGATTTTTTCTCCGAGTGTACACAGAACTAATGTGGATAAAGAGCTGCGCATAAAAGTATGCTACATTATTGTTACATTGTTTCGAAATCTTGCCGGCTTTGGCGACCCGCAAATGTTGTTTTGTGCGCGCGTTTATTGTGCATCTTAAGCATAAGATGGCAACATCAATGCAGCCGCGGTGTCCTGCTGCACATGCAACAACACTTGGCCAGCTGAGTTTATGGTCTTATCTTGCGATAAAATCACACTTTGTTTGCACTTGCAAATCAAGATTGAACAAGTCTATGCAGAGAGTGAATGCACAAACTGTGTAACTAAAGAACTAACCATATATATTTATATATATGTCATAACAACATTTAGTTGGCAATTTTAAATGTCATTTGATATTCTATACGAAGATGTCGCTGCCAAATTGCCAGTTTGCATAACTGACAATTCGATTGATATGTCGCTGGCACTTCAAGTGAAAGCAGATGGAAATGCTTCATCGAAGCTGAGCACAATCAGCAACCAGCAAGCAGCAAGCAGCAAACAGCAACAAACAACTACCAAGCAGCAACATCATCTTCTGCTGCTTGCCTTTCCCAGCTCCGACATCATCAATATACGCCCTGGGGCCATATATATATATATATATTCATACATATTTTTGTCGCAATTTCCGTTATGTGCAACTTGCATGTGTGTCCTTCTCTCTCTCTTTCAGTGTGAGTGTGTTTGTGTGTATCGCTCTAACGAAAATTGTAGCTAAAGTCACTTTGCCATTGTAATTTCATAAATTGCGTAATTGCATTAGAGAAGAGGACAGTGGAGCAGCGCAACAGATGGGGCACGCTAGCAGAACAGAGATAGCGATAGTAGTCGACTGCGAGGCAATAAGCGATAGAACTCAATAGTCGCCTCTATACCACCCCTGCCCGTCAGCACCACCCCCCGTTTACACAGAATGTGTGCGTGTCCTCGTTGTTGCATTATTCATGAAGTTGATTCAGCAAAAGTTGCCCGGCTGCTCCTGCTGCTGCCGCTGCTGGCTGTTGTTGCTGGTTGCTTGCGAATCAACACAAATCAAATTAATGACGCTGATGAAGCGCCTTTGATTTTCTGCACCAGTTAAATCAACAGCATCATTTTACTGGAGACTCACAGAACGCATTCTGTGGCAGCACCTGCCTCAAATTGCTGCATGCAAAACGAATGCAAATGCTGATTACCATAGGGGCAGCATCAAATGGCAGCACGTACTCGTCTCAGATTATGAACTTGAGACAACCAACAACAATTTATCTCCCCCCCAGAAATCGGAGCTGTGCCTCTCAAAGCGACTGTCACATTTCTTCTGTGCACCTGTCAGACATGTATGAAATGCTGCATTATAATAAATGCACTTCCGTGCAACATATCCAATCCAGCTGCTTATCAAGGCATCAATTTACGTGGATATGCACAAATAGACGCGTGACAGTTGCAGCATTTTACTTTTACCAGAACTTTCCCTCTTCACATTTCGCATTTACTTAAAAAATATAATCGACTGTTGATATGAATAGTAATGAAACAAGTACGATTGCTGTAGTCGAGTGAGTGAGTGACAGCGAAATCGAGATACATTAAGCCCACCTGCAAATTTCCCTTTTAAAAAGTTTTGCACACTCAAACGTAAGCAAGCTTTCGATCTTTTTTACGATCTTCATGAAATGTTAACAGTTGACCAATAAAATGTCAATATTTATATTATATTAATTAAGACTGTCATTTTATAGTTATCGATAAGTATCGATCAATCGAAATAATCTTGATCTTCATGGGGTATCCAAGTAATTGTATTCCACATTTAAAGTCTCTATTTCTCATCTGGCTGTTCAAATAGACGCACAGACAGCCATGGCTATATCGACTCAACGGTTGACCTTGACCAAGAGCATATATACAAAGCCATTATACCCTTTTATTCTGAATTTCCGATGGTATATTTCAAAGGGTATAAAATCGCTGGCAAAATGTCACACGACACAAGCACTTTTCTTGCTACAGATAACATCTGTGGCAGTTGCAGGCACAGTTGATTGACGTGCGTTTCTTGGTCTTTGTACATTTCATTTTTGGTTAATTTCCTGTGCAATTTCAACTCATCTTTGTGGTTAGCTTATGCGTCATTCGCAGCTTGTTTTTCTTTAATTTGTTATTTATTTATTAATAATTTGATGTGAAAACTAAATGCTAAATTTACTCACTCAGCTTGAGTGGGACACAATTTTGAAAAGTAGCTGCAATAATAATGAAAGTTGTCCAACATAGTAACAGAATATTAAAAGTATTTATTATAAATAATATATATATATATATACATATATAAATAATATTAAAAAATATCGCAAATAAGCGAATAACTTTTAGCACTTTATGTGGCTGCCTTATTATTCCAGACTAAACTGAAAGAATTAAATAATTGACAGAGATTCAAATTACAATTTTTTAACATAGATTTAAGTTAGTTAACTAATTATCTGTTGCTCTTAAACTTAAATATAATACAAATTTAAAATTATTTATTTATTTATTAGCTTTAAATTGTGTTTGGAAATGGCTTACTGAGTGTACACAACATTGAAACTTTTATTTGGAATGAATTGGCTCAGTTTTAGTTACTTTTTCATAGCTTTCGAATGGCAAAAATGCATAGTTGGATGATGGACAATTGTAAAAGGATTCTGGCATCTGTGTTGTGAAGCATAGCGAAAGGCGAAGTGAAATCCTTAAGAAATCAATGTTCGAAACGTAGGCCATCAATCTGCCCGGGCAACTGAATGCACAAGTTACTCAGTTGGACATGGACACTGGCGTTGGCCCTGCTCCACAGAGATCTACGTGCCCGAGTCCGTGCTGGACTCGAATTGAAAAATATGTGCGAGTACGCGAAAAATCATGCATTCGCCGTGTGTGACTGCAACAGCTGCAGAGAGTCGAGGGCGAGCCGAGAATACCTGTGAGTTATTCGAGGTATTCAGTTGATTTGCAAAAGCAAGCAAAATGCCAGGCAACTTTTCAAACACGGAGCGAATCGCCGCTGCTGCGAATGTGATTTCCATCTGACTGGCGGGGCGCCAAACTTCTGCAATGTCTGCCCAAATTGGGGGGTTGGTCGTTGGGGGCGTGGGCATCGACAGCAGACGCCAATTAAACTTGTTTGAATTTTATTTCGCTTTTTTCCTGCAATATACACTTTATGCTTATTCCAAATTATTAAGTGGGTTATTAAGTCTGCCACAGGCAGCAACTGAGAAAAGCATCCTTAACTCCGCAACTTATATATATATATATTTATATATATATTCCTGATCAGCATCAACCGCCTACTCGCCTAGCAATGTTTGTCTGTCTCCCCCTCTATGAAAGCTGTTTTGTAGAAACTTGGAATATACCCGAAGCATTATTCATATGGCTGCTGGAGCAATGATTTATCGAGTTTATAGCCAAATTTAGATATTGTCAGTTCGACGGCATTCCGCTAGGGTGTGTAATCTTTGGTGTGCGTAAATTAACCGTTCTTTCTTGTTATATGAATAAATATAAATATATATTTATATTTTTCTGCGGCTGACAGATATCATATCGGCCTGCTTGAGAATTGGGGTTTGTTTGTGGAGCTGCGGATGGTGGGTGGCGGGCAGTGTGCATTTAATGAGTTGCCCGTTAAGGCAGTTGAGACGATGGTGAAATTGATTGATTGATTGATGGCGCGGCAGCGTGCAAAATGTAATCGGAATCGGGGGCAAAACTGAAGGCAATTCATTAGCATGAATTATACGCAGGCCAAAGAAGTGAGAGCTCACAATCGGAATCGAAATCGAAATCTGAATCTAAATCGGAATTGGTTCCGTTCGTGAAACTGCACTTGTTTATCGCTCGCACTTACAGATATGGCTCTAGATACTATATACAGGATACAAGATACAAAAGCTACGCAATACTGCGGAACTCACATTTGATTGATGATGGTGGCAGTTGAGAGCACACGATAATCATTTATAAGGCGGATAAGTGTTTGCTTAAAGTTGCCCGGATCCTGGACACAAACAGGACACCATGCCTCCGCGCTCACTCCTCGCACGTTCGCTGTCTCATTCAAACAGACGCTGTCGGCACAGTACGCATAGATTTAGACTTCAATTCAGACTCCGATTCAGACTCCAACTCGGGTTCAGATTTACATTCAGTGTCAGATGCGCTGAGATGTCAGTTTCGCTGAGGTCGTTGAAATTATGGCTACGCCGCACAGTGGAACCATACTCTGTAAGTCTAGCATAGAAACAAAAATAGGCATACAAATTACAATTGCCTTGCAACTATTAATATTTATTATCAAGTTATTATGGATCAAGTTTTTGTTTGAATTTTTCTTAAGTATCTTCCTTAAAATATGAAATTAATTTTATTTTAGTTTTTTTCTTACATTTAGTATGGGTAATTAAATTTCTCAGCTAAAACTTGGTCAAGTCTTTTATACTCGTTAAAATTTGAAATAATAAGTTGCAAATGTAAAAAATAAGATTTTCAAGAATCAATTCAATAATTCACAAGCACTTTCAGAGCAAAACTTAACTTTTCAATACTATTCAAGTTCTGTTTCAAGCTGAGTCGAAAGGTTCTTATACCTCTACTTATCCATTTTCTCTATTTTTTTCTAAATTTTAGAAAATTATAAAAATAAAAAATCTGATTTTAAGGAAGACACAATCTGAGTTCATTTTACAAAAAGTTAGAAATAAACTTGCATATAATTATTATTTTCGTAATTAACTTCGAATTGAGATAATGTAAATTATTGAGAAACGCATTTGGCTGAGCTGGTTGCACTGTGCGATAAGGTGGCCAGCTGGCGTGACTTGGATGGCGATTGGGATTGCGAGTGCGACTGGGCACACAGCGCAGGTCTGTCAGTTGCAGCAGCGATAGAGTCTGGCCTTGTCAGAGCATGCCCCACCAAATTTGCATCAGAATTGGCCGCACCAACCGTGAACTGGCTAAGTGTGTAAATTGTGTAAAGTGTGCGAAAAATAGGTGTGTATTTTGGCATATGGCGTTTTGCTTTTGAGATAAGGTTGTCAGTCTGGCGCAAACATGCAGCAAACAAGACTGAAAGCACTGCTCAGGCAAGCTGTGGCTAAGCAACCTGGCTCTAACCAAAAGCAAATGCATTTTAACTCCGCCACTAATTGGAACGGATCATAAAAAGCCAAAGCTATTTGGTATATTTGAGAGGCTGAGCCACAAGTTGAAGAGTTGTCATTTGCAGCGACTTTGCTTAAGAGATAAGAGTTGGCATTTAGTACACACTTGCTTAAGAGATAAGAGTTGGCATTTGAGATGCCCACTTTCCAACGTGCAGCGTGCAACGTGCTCCCGCATAAACTATTTGATGGGGCATCAACATCATGCTTCAACAAGGCCAGGCATTCAACAAAAAATTTGCTATCGCTGCAGTTACCAATTACGGCAACTGCATTTCTAATTAGCTACAACCACACACCCACACACACACACACACAGACAGACTCTTGCATTGCTTTGTATTTGTGTGTGTCTGTTTTAAATGCGTTGCGTATACGACGCGTCTGACAGCAGCCAGGCAGGCAATAAACTAAAATGGCACAAAAGAAATTAGCAGTCGACTGCCAGGACACTTCTCGTCCTGGGGGTGGATGAGTAGACGATTTATGTATAGGTGCTCTCGTAAATGATTAGCCAGCACATCGGAGGGAGTTGGCTGCAAGCTCAACCATGTGTACAAATCATAAAAACAATGCACATACATATATATCCATATATTTTAGTGAATTGCAAAATTCCGTAAAGCCACAAGGGGGAGCATCTAACTGCAAGAGAGACAGAGACACAGAGAGGGAGGAGGGGGGGTGAAGAGAGAGAGAGAGAGAGATAGCATGAGCATGCATGCGTTGCATAACTAATTTTGTAATAAGGTCAGAACTCAGAATTGGGGTTTCAGAGGTTGCGTGCTAGGTTAAATAAGCTTAACCACAACGCTGCATGTGGCAGGGCTTGTGAAGCACTCTCATCTTATGTTGACCAAATTAAATATCATATAAGCCACAATGGCAAACAGCAATCACAATACGATCCATTAATTAACGCACGCAGCTGCGGACAACTGACAATTGAAAAGGTTTTCCCTGTTACGGCTCCAATTGCGGCATATTTCAAATCAAGCATAATTTACAATCCGTCTATTAGAGCAGCCATGTAAAATAGCATGGATGTTGCAAGGTGATTAAATAGTTCACTTCAAATGGCATCAGAAACATATTAGGCCAAAATGCCAGCCATGATTTAGGAATTTATTTTTGCAATCGCATTGCTGACTATGAAATTAGAGCTGCTCCACAAACGACATAATATAATGGATAATGGTAATTTTTTCTATACAATGAAGTTAGTTTCTCAATGACCGATGGCTCCCGAAAGAACTATCTAAAATAGTACTCCAATTCGCTTCACTTCGATCAGCAAGGAATCGGATAAAATTAGTATATAGAAGCTTTTAATTATGCTTATCAGTTCGCAGACTTTCACTTCACTTCCATAAAAATGCAAACAACTCACAAAAATAAAGCTAATTTTGTAATGCAAAGTTAATTTAATGTAATTTTGTGGAATAATAACACTAAATTCGAAAAGGAAAAATAAATAATTTTAGTTAATTTCAATTAATTATGATTTGTACTGCTTATTAAATGTATCATTTAAAACTATGTGTAATCATTAGCATAAATAGTTTAGGTGGAAAGTGGAAACCACACATCAGCAGGCAGACACCTCTCCTCCTCCTACTAATCCGCCTTGGACATGGCCGTGCTGTCCAGTGGAGGAGCAACGATCAGATGCTGGAATTCAACATGCTGCGACAGAAACGTTTTAATATCCTCATTCAAAATGGTCCAGGAACCGGTGCAATCGTTGACCTTGTAGATGCCCACCAGGTAGTTGGAGTGCGCGGACATGTTCACACGCAGCGACACAATGATGAATTAGGCGTTCTTGGTGCGGTCCTTGATATAGTGACCCACAATGGAGACATTCTTAAAATCTCATCCATAAAATACAACGGCGATGGCTTATAATAATGTAGAGCAAACACCAAGGCCAGTGAGGAGAGTCTTCTCGCCACCGGACAAATTCGAGATGTATTTCCAGCCTTTCTTGGGCGGACGGACATTGAACTGGACGCCCTCATTAAATGGATCCATGCGACTTAGGGGTATAAAATTGGCCCGTCCCACATTGTAATCCTTGAGTGCTTTAATCGCAACTGTGGCCGTGTCATAATTATCCGTCACAATATTGTCGAGTTGGCCACAGGCTGTGGATATGGCCACATCGTATTTGGGATCAATGCCAACCAAATCGCCGAGGCATCCCTGAATGCCCAGAATTTTGCCCTCCGTCTTCATGCGCATCAGAAAATTGAGGACATGTTATTGGAGCGCTCATTGATCTCTTCGCGCAGCTTGGTGTGCTGAATGTTCAAGTTGCGTTCGTCCTTGGACAGCTTTTCAATCTCGGCCGATTTGATGGTAATCTCCTCATCGAGTTGCGGCATATTTTCGATTAGCTCCTGCAATTTCCTGGTCATCTGTTGATGGCTCTGTTGTGTGTGTCTCATATTTGCGGGTCTCTGTCATTCCACCTCGCCCTGCAGAATGAGGAACCGATTGTGCCCCAGATCTACATGATGTTTCTTGAGCAGCCTTGCCACTTCCTTCAGCTGAACCCGCTGCTTATCGATCTGATAGAACGAGGTATTATCCGACATGGCAGTGCGACTGACGACAAACTCCGAATTGGGTATATATATATATCACCGATCCGTGTGCCGCCCTCATCATCAAATATTAACGCCTCATCCAAGGTATCAATTGCAGCAGCGTCTTCGTCTTGTTGCTGCTGTGCTTTGGTTGCTGGTCGATTCGCGGCGCTGGCACTGCAGCTGCGATTGGCGCCGCGTTCCATTGGAGCACCCATGCTGCGTCTCATTGTTTAAACAATTGTCGCATTTATTTAAAAGCCTTAAAACAGTTCGCGTCTCCTGGTGCTAAAATAAAATATATATATATACAACTTATTCTGTTACGTTTAATATTATTGTGAAACTTACACTTATTCCAAAACAATTATTTCTTGATAAATTCACCAATTTACGATTTCACATGCACGAGACAATAATTTCATCATCAGGGTAGGAAATTATGTTATTTAACATTCAATGCAACCGTGCATCCACAACATATGTTAAGTCCCTCATTAATGCGTACCAATTATGTTAAGCAATTATGTTAGAACAATGTTACACTCATTATGTTATGTTCCACAACTGCAGAGTTGCATTTTACATTTCTACACTTAACAGTACACACAGCGTTGTACTTAACATTTTATTGTTATGTTAATGTTATTTTATATTTATAGAGCAATTTTGTATAAATAAAGCAGGCTGGCGACCGACTGTCTCAGTTGTAGCTGCCTTCTGTTAAGCAGCAGAAGTCAAATAAAATGAACTCTGTCTGAGTAAAAAGCGACGGTGGTAGTTGGGTTTTATTTTCTATCCAGGCATTCCCTGACGCGGGGAAACTTTGCTCCAACAGCATTAACAACCGTCTTTTAAAATTGATGATTTACCTTCATAGCGACTCAAGAAAATATGACAAACAACCGATTAATATAAATTATAAATGATTAATACATATTATAATATATTGTAAATGAGCGTCATTCTTAAATATACAAATCGCTTGAGCGAGAATCACATGTTTTCTTGTAGAGAGACAACAAGAGAGCTGTTCTTGTTTCTATATATAAGGTTTAAATATACGAAAATAAATTTGCAAGAATTAGTAAGGTTTTTTCTTTTCTATATTTCTTAATAATAAAAAATATTTGTAAACGTAGAAATGCAAAAAAAAAATACATTTGTGAAATGCTGAAAATTGTAATAAAATTCTTAAATTTTAGAAAAATAATTATAATTTGTACTGCTTTTTAAATGTATCATTTAAAACTATGTGAAATCATTATCATAAAGGGTTTAGGTGGAAAGTGGGAACCACACATCAGCAGGCAGACACCTCTCCTCCTCCTACTAATCCGCCTTTAATATCCTCATTCAAAATGGTCCAGGAACCGGTGCAATCGTTGACTTTGTAGATGCCCACCAGGTAGTTGGAGTGCTCGAACATGTTCACACGCAGCGACACAATGATGAATTGGACGTTCTTGGTGCGCTCCTTGATATAGTGACCCACAATGGAGACATTCTTGAAATCCAAAGCGGCATCGATCTCATCCATAAAATACAACGGCGATGGCTTATAATAATGTAGAGCAAACACCAAGGCCAGTTAGGAGAGAGTCTTCTCGCCACCGGACAAATTCGAGATGTATTTCCAGCTCTTCTTGGGCTGACGGACATTGAACTGGACGCCCTCATTAAATGTATCCATGGTGTGGCTGAGCATACGTTGACGCTGTGCCTCGCAGTGCTTCAGACTGCTCGTCATTTGTTGGCCATGCGACTTGATGCTGACCGTCAAACGTTTCTGTTTCGTTTCGCTGCTCTGGCGACTCGCCTTCAGCGTTTGAATCTCGTGTTCGAGTAGCCCCTGCTGCTCCTGGCAGTAGTTAATGCGTTGCTGCAGCCCATCCGCCTGCTCCTGCATCTGCTGCAACGCCTGCTGCGACACCATTGACGTGTCCGCCGATTCGGCAGTCTTTTGAGCCTCCTCGTATGAGTTCTTGAATGTCTCATATTTGCGGGTCTCTGTCACTTCCTGCTGCTTGAGTACCTTCATCTTGGACTCGAGCACTTGGAGTGCCTCGTTGGCGGCCTCCTTGTGACCAATTAGCTCATCGCTGAACTTGAGTTGCTTCTCGGTCTAAGGCCCCGATTTCTCATTGAACAGCGCTAATTGTTTCCCGCGCTCCTCACTCAGTGTGATCTTCTCCTGCTCGAGGCGTTCCAATTTGCTTTCGCATTCCTCGATTTCCGTTTCGTTTTTTGCCGGCAACTTGTGCAAATCATCGAGTTCCTTTTCATTCTTATCGATTTGCGCTTTATCCTTCTTACGCTGTTTGTTTGTGTTTCCAAGGCGCTTTGGACTTCCGTATAGCTTCGATCCGCACCAACCAGCTCCTTTTTGATGGCCTTGCGCTGCTTGACGAGCGCCTCGTAGGCTTCGATTTCTTTGCGAATGATGAGCTCCTTATCGGCCATAACTTCGTCAAAACTCAACTTAGGTTAAAAAGCGAGGGATTTTTGATCATAGTTTTGCCCCTAAGTCAATCGTACATTTAAAGTTGAAAACGTGATTTTAGGTCGGTAGACAAGTAAAAACTATAGTCTGAAAATCGATATATGGGCATAGGTCGAAACTTCAACCTAAGCCAATCGTACAAGTTGAAAACGTGAACATAAGTAAAAATTCTAGCCTGAAAATCGTCATGCGTGTGAGGGATTTTAGCGAGTGGGTGGCTGGAAAGTGAAAGCAGATGGAAATGCTTCATCGAAGCTGAGCACAATCAGCAACCAGCAAACAGCAACAAACAACTACCAAGCAGCAACATCATCAACTGCTGCTTGCCTTTCCCAGCTCCGACATCATCAATATACGCTTTGGGGCCATATATATATATATATATATATATATATATATTCATACATATTTTTGTCGCAATTTCCGTTATGTGCAACTTGCATGTGTGTCCTTCTCTCTCTCTTTCAGTGTGTGTGTGTTTGTGTGTATCGCTCTAACGAAAATTGTAGCTAAAGTCACTTTGCCATTGTAATTTCATAAATTGCGTAATTGCATTAGAGAAGAGGACAGTGGAGCAGCGCAACAGATGGGGCACGCCAGCTGAACAGAGATAGCGATAGTAGTCGACTGCGAGGCAATAAGCGATAGAACTCAATAGTCGCCTCTATACCACACCCGCCCGTCAGCACCACCCCCCGTTTACACAGAATGTGTGCGTGTCCTCGTTGTTGCATTGTTCATGAAGTTGATTCAGCAAAAGTTGCCCGGCTGCTCCTGCTGCTGCCGCCGCTGGCTGTTGTTGCTGGTTGCTTGCGAATCAACACAAATCAAATTAATGACGCTGATGAAGCGCCTTTGATTTTCTGCACCAGTTAAATCAACAGCATCATTTTACTGGAGACTCACAGAGCGCATTCAGTGGCAGCACCTGCCTCAAATTGCTGCATGCAAAACGAATGCAAATACTGATTACCATAGGGGCAGCATCAAATGGCAGCACGTACTCGTCTCAGATTATGAATTTGAGACAAGCAACAACAATTTATCTCCCCCCCAGAAATCGGAGTTGTGCCTCTCAAAGCGACTGTCACATTTCTTCTGTGCACCTGTCAGACATGTATGAAATGCTGCATTATAATAAATGCACTTCCGTGCAACATATCCAATCCAGCTGCTTATCAAGGCATCAATTTACGTGGATATGCACAAATAGACGCGTGACAGTTGCAGCATTTTACTTTTACCAGAACTTTCCCTCTTCACATTTCGCATTTACTTAAAAAATATAATCGACTGTTGATATGAATAGTAATGAAACAAGTACGATTGCTGTAGTCGAGTGAGTGAGTGACAGCGAAATCGAGATACATTAAGCCCACCTGCAAATTTCCCTTTTAAAAAGTTTTGCACACTCAAACGTAAGCAAGCTTTCGATCTTTTTTACGATCTTCATGAAATGTTAACAGTTGACCAATAAAATGTCAATATTTATGATATATTAATTAAGACTGTCATTTTATAGTTATCGATAAGTATCGATCAATCGAAATAATCTTGATCTTCATGGGGTATCCAAGTAATTGTTTTCCATATTTAAAGTCTCTATTTCTTACCTGGCTGTTCAAATAGACGCACAGACAGCCATGGCTATATCGACTCAACGGTTGACCTTGACCAAGAGCATATATACAAAGCCATTATACCCTTTTATTCTGAATTTCCGATGGTATATTTCAAAGGGTATAAAATCGCTGGCAAAATGTCACTTGACAGAACCACTTTTCTTGCAACATATAACATCTGTGGCAGTTGCAGGCACAGTTGATTGACGTGCGTTTCTTGGTCTTTGTACATTTCATTTTTGGTTAATTTCCTGTGCAATTTCAACTCATCTTTGTGGTTAGCTTATGCGTCATTCGCAGCTTGTTTTTCTTTAATTATTAATTTAATTTATTATTTATTTAGTAATAATTTGATGTGAAAACTAAATGCTAAATTTACTCACTCAGCTTGAGTGGGACACAATTTTGAAAAGTAGCTGCAATTATAATGAAAGTTGTCCAACATAGTAACAGAATATTAAAAGTATTTATTATAAATAATATATATATATATATACATATATAAATAATATTAAAAAATATCGCAAGTAAGCTAATAACTTTTAGCACTTTATGTGGCTGCCTTATTATTCCAGATTAAACTGAAAGAATTAAATAATTGACAGAGATTCAAATTACAATTTTTTAACATAGATTTAAGTTTGTTAACTAATTATCTGTTGCTCTTAAACTTAAATGTAGTACAAATTTTAAATTATTTATTTATTTATTAGCTTTAAATTGTGTTTGGAAATGGCTTACTGAGTGTACACAACTTTGAAACTTTTATTTGGAATGAATTGGCTCAGTTTTAGTTACTTTTTCATAGCTTTCGAATGGCAAAAATGCATAGTTGGATGATGGACAATTGTAAAAGGATTCTGGCATCTGTGTTGTGAAGCATAGCGAAAGGCGAAGTGAAATCCTTAAGAAATCAATGTTCGAAACGTAGGCCATCAATCTGCCCGGGCAACTGAATGCACAAGTTACTCAGTTGGACATGGACACTGGCGTTGGCCCTGCTCCACAGAGATCTACGTGCCCGAGTCCGTGCTGGACTCGAATTGAAAAATATGTGCGAGTACGCGAAAAATCATGCATTCGCCGTGTGTGACTGCAACAGCTGCAGAGAGTCGAGGGCGAGCCGAGAATACCTGTGAGTTATTCGAGGTATTCAGTTGATTTGCAAAAGCAAGCAAAATGCCAGGCAACTTTTCAAACACGGAGCGAATCGCCGCTGCTGCGAATGTGATTTCCATCTGACTGGCGGGGCGCCAAACTTCTGCGATGTCTGCCCAAATTGGGGGGTTGGTCGTTGGGGGCGTGGGCATCGACAGCAGACGCCAATTAAACTTGTTTGAATTTTATTTCGCTTTTTTCCTGCAATATACACTTTATGCTTATTCCAAATTATTAAGTGAGTTATTAAGGCGATTCGCCTTCAGCGTTTGAATCTCGTGTTCGAGTAGCCCCTGCTGCTCCTGGCAGTAGTTATTGCGTTTCTGCAGCTCATCCGCCTGCTCCTGCATCTGCTGCAACGCCTGCTGCGACACCATTGACGTGTCCGCCGATTCGGCAGTCTTTTGAGCCTCCTCGTATGAGTTCTTGAGTGTCTCATATTTGCGGGTCTCTGTCACTTCCTGCTGCTTGAGTATCTTCATCTTGGACTCGTGCACTTGGAGTGCCTCGTTGGCGGCCTCCTTGTGACCAATTAGCTCATCGGTCTAAGGCCCCGATTTCTCATTGAACAGCGCTAATTGTTTCCCGCGCTCCTCACTCAGTGTGATCTTCTACTGCTCGAGGCGTTCCATTTTGCTTTCGCATTCCTCGATTTCCGTTTCGTTTTTTGCAGGCAACTTGTGCAAATCATCGAGTTCCTTTTCATTCTTATCGATTTGCGCTTTATCCTTCTTACGCTGTTTGTTTGTGTTTCCAAGGCGCTTTGGACTTCCGTATAGCTTCGATCCGCACCAACCAGCTCCTTTTTGATGGCCTTGCGCTGCTTGACGAGCGCCTCGTAGGCTTCGATTTCTTTGCGAATGATGAGCTCCTTTTCGGCCATAACTTCGTCAAAACTCAACTTAGGTTAAAAAGCGAGGGCTTTTTGATCATAGGTTTGCCCCTAAATCAATCGTACATTTAAAGTTGAAAACGTGATTTTAGGTCGGTAGACAAGTAAAAATTATAGTCTGAAAATCGATATATGGGCATAGGTGGAAACTTCAACCTAAGCCAATCGTACAAGTTGAAAACGTGAACATAAGTAAAAATTCTAGCGATGGATTTTAGCGAGTGGGTGGCTGGAAGTAGCTGGCTGGCGCATTGCTGAGTGCTGAGTGAGGGAGTTGGTAATTGAGAGCAATTACGCAATAAAATACAATAGCTATTGCTGATATTATAAGTGCAATACCTGATAATATAAGTGCTTTCTGCGATTTGTGTCAGCGCAATAACTGACATTTTCAAATTGGCATACGGATACGCATTATGCAACATAATCATGATGTTCATGCGAATAAATTGAAGCTTGCTGCCAATCAAATTACTTGCATAAGCTACACCCACTCAGGGCCTTCGGTGCAATTTATCAACGATTTTAATAGTTGATGGGACACATATTCCAGGAATTCGATATGCGTATTTGTGGACGACGAGTGTATACTACACTCAGAAAAAAAATTAAAATTTTTTCGTTTTTAAAAATAATTTCTAAATATAAGAAAAGAAAATATCTAAAAATTGGAAAGCTTCGCCGTACATCGACAATCCCAAATAAATAAGGTGGTTTTTTTTTACTTTGTACAAATATTTTATATATTATATATACGTATATATATATATGTAATATATTATATATACGTATATATATATATATAATATATTACATATTTTATGATACTTTCCAAAATTCTGAAAAAAGTAATGAAACTTACTGGCTCGACTTTTATGTTAGAGTTTAGCTGTCTTCTTCCTTAAGAAGTCTTCCAACTGGCAAATGAAGCTCACGGGATTTCAATCGTTGCAGTTGCGAGCCCGAATACATGCCCGGTACTGAGGCAAACTTGATTTCAGGACCGGCTCAGGCCTAGTCGCAGGTCCAGGTGCAGGTTCAGGTCGCACTCCCACGACTCCCTCGACGTACCCCTGCAACTATGTGACGCATATGCAAATTGTATTGAAATAGACCAGTAATTGGCAGCTGGTTGCTGCAGGATGTTAAGGGGCGGATTTGGTGTCGATAGTGCGGAGATTGTGGGCGTGATTAACGCAATTTTGCGTTGCTGCTATTGAATACATTTTGTATCGATTTTTTGGATTTTTATTTTGCAACTCTCTCTTTTTGCTGAATCGGGCAATCAAGCATTCCTGTTAAGATAATTTTTTATAATTTTTAGCGAAGCAAAATACCAATAAAACTTGCCTCCTTACACATAGCACAAACATATCCAGGCCGGGAATGGCGCCACCCATTCCCAGGCGAACCATCGCAACTATGTGACGCATTTGCAAATTTGTTTGAAATTGACTAGTAATTGGCAGCTGGTTGCTGCAGGATGTTAAGGGGCGGTTTCAGGGGTCTGCTGTGCAGATATTGTAGGTGTAAAGTTGATGCAATTTTGCTTTGCTGCTGCTGCTCCTGCTGCTGCTGCTGCTGTTGCTGCTGCTGTTGCTGTTGCTGGTGCTGATAATGCTGACCCCGTTCGAGTGTATTTTTAGAAATTGCACTAAAAATAAATGCGAAGGTCTCAACCACTGGGCGGGTATGCCAGGCTGCACTCTCCACTGCCAGCACCCCCCTCTCGCATAAGGTCAATGTGTGCGCTTGTGTGTGTGTCTGTGTTTGTGTTTGTGACGTATGACGCTGGCAATGTCAAACAGGTGTCGACGTCATCGCAGTCTGCAACGTCTGCTACAAGTACCCCTTGAAATCATTCACATGGAGCCTTCGTCATCGACGCCGATACCCCTGCGACCAGCCTCCTCCACCATCACACCCAGCCCCACAACCAGCATCGATTGGCCGCCTGCGGATGCTGCTAACATAGTGACCTAGTGGCGTCGATAAAAGCAATGAGAAAGCGAAAGCGAACGCGAACGCGAAGGCAAAGGCAACGGCAACGGCAAAGGCGAAGGCGTTCACGAAGTCACAATCGTTTTTTGGTATTGTGCTAAATCTTTTCTCTTTTTTTGGTGTTTCGATCTAGTGACGTCATAGCTGGCATTCATTCACAGGATATGAGGCGTCGCAACAGTTTCGTGGTTGTGCAGCCAAGGTGCGGCCAAACCAGCAGCACCAGCAGCAGCAGCAGCCGCAGCAGCAGCATCAGAGGATGGCGCTGGATGGTAGTGGGTAGGTTATAGTTGGCAGAAGGACAGGACATATAAAATTTCATTGAAAAAAGACGCAGCAACAGCAACAGCAGCCGCAGCAAAAGCAGCAGCCGCCGCAGCAGCAGCGCAGCCTCCGAACAAAACAAAATGCTGCAAAGGACATCCCGTGCGACAAATGAGTCGCAGTCGCTGTTGACGTCGCCGTTGGCGTCAGCGTTGCAAGCTGCTGTGTCTGCGTCGGAGTTAACATTTTGATGCTGGCGCATTTGGTAGCATCAGTCGGAAACGCATCTCCAAGCCAACCAGTACATCAATCTCTCTCCAAAACTCCAAACAAGTATCTTATCATACCTGTTATGATAGTCAGCACTCTGCTACCAGTTTTTGATTGTTTTTTTCAAGTGTGTGTTGGCCAGTTTCAATTGCAAAGTTTGTGACAAGTGCGAGAGCAATCCCCACTGAGTAAGTATCTTTAGAATTGATTGGGTTTATCATTCATCCGAGGGTTCGCCGCACTTACGAGTTCCACTATTCAGGTTTTGAGCGTATTTGAAATCACAAACTTGACGCGTTGAGCTCGTATGGGCGTTGCGGAAATCAACCAACTCAAATCGTGCTAAAAGTTCATCAAAAATCATTTAAAACAACAAAAAGTCACTGTTTCAACATCGACACTCATCGACATGTTCTGAATTTTATTTTGTTCGAATTACGAAAAACTCAAATGTGATTTTTTTAACTATACAAATACTGACTGCAATTTGCCTGCATTCATATATTGAAGATGTGAAAATCACACTTCTCAATGCACCACAAATGCAATTATAAATGTTGATAGGAAGGATTTTTCGACTTATTAGCGAACTCGATCTGATGCCCTGATGCCAACCGATAAATATATTAAATAGATTACAACAAGAGCTTAAGTCGCATGGCCAAATTTAAGAAGGCTATCATTCATTCAGATATAGAGCTGATCAGTCATATTTAAAGTCTTGTTATATCTCAAATCAAAGTTGTATAGCTTTCAAATTGGGGTTTCCATTATTATCGTCGATTTGTATCGTTATTCGCGATGTAGATAAAACAAACTGAACTTCAGAAATCAGAGGTCCGTTTGCAGCTAGAGTGACTCCACTATTGATACTGATCGAGCATATATATCCTCCTACCTGTTACACACTTTCTTCAAATCGTCATTCATTAATTCTTAATTTGTAATCAGCATAACTGTACTATATCGTTTAGGAACAATCAAGTAACACTACTGCCCTGTACACAACAAGTTCTTCAACAGTTCGTCGAAAATCCTTTCCGAAGACCCAACTGAGCTATTCTTACTGAACCGTTAATAAAATACAGAATAAGTCATGTGTGTATGATTTGAAAGCGTGCCTTAAGCAAAATATTTCAGTTTTTAGATATTCCAATTACAATTCACAAATTTTTCGAAAAATCAGCAACTTAAGATACAAATATGTCACGTTTGCTTGAGAGAAAAAAACGAAAAGTTTTCGAGTAAATATTGTAAATGGTTTTCATGTTATTTGTATGGTTGTGATTGAAAACCGCATAAATGGAAATCAGTGAAGCAGCCAAGGCAACATCTGCAAAATTCTATATCAATGACCGTGCAATTTTGCCAAATGTTTGGCTTGTTTTAATCCATATTTAACAACCAAAAAAACTTTTAGTCTTAATTACACGGCATTTGATACAAAATATGCCACAATTTTGCTGGGCCAAGTGAGAAAAGTTATTTGATGAATTGTTAATAAAGTGAAGCGAATTCCCGAAATCTGAGCTAGGCATAAAATGTTTGTGGCACACTGATGATTTTTCAAACTACCACTGCCACAAAATATTTGCCAGCCACAATTGCCAGAAGAGAAAAAGTAAAAACCGTTGACTGCTAAAAGGGGCTGCCAGTGATGCTGCCCCGGCTGTTGTGGCTGCTGCCACTGCTGTTGTGGCTGCTTGCCAGCAACATGTGATAGAGTGCGGACAGAGGCCATTTACCCGTCCTGCTCTTGACGTCATAGTCATCGGCAAAGAGCAACAGCATCATGGCCAGGCCCAGGTCAGGAACAGACTGCACACACCCACCCAAGCACCCCCATTAACCCCCCCTCCATGACGAGTTGAATCCGAAAAACAAATCGAAACAAAATGAGACCGTGACGTCATCAACGTTGTTAAGCAGCTGGTGGATTCGAAGCGTGTCCTAGATTTGCAGATACATATACATACACATATACATACATATATTGTGGAGCTGATCATGTGCAGCTCACATCGCGTCAATCTGCGCAGGCTGCAAACATTTTTCCAAGTTGCTTTTGCAACTTTGACCTCCAATTCTCATGACCCGACCCAACCTCACGCCACTGTCTCTACGCCGTCTCTCGCCCACCATCGACAAGGACACGTTTGACGTGCTCGCACCAAGCACCCCCACTTTGGCACCCACTTCAACCCCTATAAAAAAGCATGTAAGTTTGCCCGAGAAGAGCGCTTACGACTATCAGATACCCTGCAACCAGCCGATGTAAGTATTAAATAGTTTAAAAAATATATAAACTGGAAAATTCTTCTTTGTTTTTATAAATAATTTCTAAATATACGAAAAAAGAAGTCTAAATATGTAAAATTCCTTTAGAACTTTTTATATTATATTATTATTTATATTATTTATATTATTTTAATATTATTATTATATTTGTTGATAATATAAAATATTCCCAAAAAGCTGAAATGCAAAGTGCTATATTTTTTTTAATGCATGCTGAAAATTACACAAAATGTATGTGTGAAATGCATGCTTAGAAACTAAGAAAATAAAATCCCTGGTTTTCAACCTATCGTTTTAGAAATATACTTTCTATATAATAATGTGAATTGTAAATCGGAGCTGATTTTCCTTCCTTTGCATTTAGTTATGCATGTCTTCCTAGCGTTCACGTATGAAACTCGTGTTCGTATTGATATCGAAATATGATTTTTATCGATTTTAAGAAAACTGTGAAAGCTACCGATAACATGAAATTAACTTCATCTGCATATGATATAAGAGAACTCATGGTTCCTATTGTCCATAAATCGACTCGGCTTTTGATTATACATATTCCATTGTATCATACATACATATATTATTTGAGGGGGATGCTTCCTTCTTCACACTAAATACTGTTGCACAACTTCATTATACCTTCTTTGGACATTTTCAATGGGTTCAGGCTTCGTTTCCCCTACAAAAGCGACATCTGTCAGACTGTCAGTCCGTCCATTTGTCTGTCTGTCAATGTGCTCATTTCAAATTGACGATGTTGGTAAATGGATATTGATTGATATTTCATTTGTCAGCTTGTTAGTTTGCTACTTTGTCGCGACTTATATGCAGTTGGGGCCTTGTCCTCCCCAACACCCCGGCCTGCCTCAAAGTTTGCTATTTTGTTTATTTAATGTTGAGCGGAAACAGCGAACAAACAGTTTAAAAAATCGATTTTGTTTAAAATTTAAATGTGTTTATCGCTGGCTGTTTACTTAACCTGTGTGCTTTTGTTATTTATATTTACACAACGTGACACAACATTTATTGTGAGGATTGTGGAAACCCAGAAAAACCCAATACGATCGAAAATGATTAAATATTAGAAGCTTACCAAAAGGGTTAAGTACGACGGTGAAGAAATAGAGAGGTGAGCAAGGCAATCCAGAAGAGATAGGTAAATCTCTGAACCTGTGGAGCAAGTTTAGTTTAGCACAGTTAAGCACGCTTCCAGATCTTATTGATGTTATGACTAAAGGTCTCTCTTCGTCATGAGTTGTGTACGAAAGTGATAAAGTTAAGACCAAAGATGGAAGATAAAATAAAAAACGATGGCAAACGAAGACTGGGATACCAGCTGAAACCATATACGATATAATACAACTACTTACATGCACAAGTTCTACACTTCCTTGGATATGAATAATGCATTTTTATTTGGAAACATAAAACTCACTTGTACGAATGAGTCTAAACTTTCGACTCGACTTTATTAAAAAAAAAGAAGCAGAAACAATTCTATAGAAAGTTGTAGTCAGTCCATTAATAATCAAAATTGTTCACATGACTTATACACATATTTTTGAATGCAATAATCTTAAGTAGAATTCAATTACTTAAATCGGATCTGTTCTGTTCGTTTTATACAAATTAAAACCTTAATTTATTGAACAATTTTATATAGTATGGCTTCAGACAAGTCATTGAAGACTTTTGAAGCAAATTTCACTCTTCACCCTCGTATAACACACATGTTGGTTGGAACATTGGTCACGGCAATTAAATTACAAGTGAGAACGGAACAGGTGGCATAAAAACCTTCAGGGGCATGCCACGACTTGTGGCAGATATAGGTTTTCGCGATTTGAGTTGCCGGCAATGGGCGTGGCCAATCAATCAAGAATCTTAGGTGGAGGTTCCAAGGAATCTATTTTACGCTTTTGGTGACTCTAGCTCAAAAACGGTGCAAGATATAGACATTTCCGGAGGGCCATAACCGAAAAATGTATTTCATGACTTTAGTCTTAAAGTTATTTAAGATATTTGGTCTTATCGCGACGTTATCTTTTTTTTAGCACCACAATTATAACATTTTATTTGACGCGAATATTTATTGCATGTTTTAAGTCCCTTTTACCTTCAAAAACAAAATTGAATCAATTTGAAGTAAGTCCTTTCATTAGCTTTGTGATTATTAAAGGGGTTTCGTATTATCATATGACTACCATATCATATTCGACGGAAAGAAAAGAAATATGGCAACAGATAGAAAATCTGGACGACTTTTGTTGCATTTTCTCAGGTGGTGTTGCATACTTTTTGAGGGCCACCAAGGCAACAAGCTTCATAAATCAGGCACAAGCATTGTCAGAGCAGATTTATGCATGCATAGCTCAGATTTTCATATATTATTTCACCGTTAGCTGATACTAATTGGGAGTAGTCTAAATACGAGTAGGTGTCACAGGTGGTCAAGGAAACTTGCCACGGGAAAATCAGTAACAAAAAGCAGATGTCAGAAAGTGTTGCTGGCGTTTTTTTTTTTTACAAGCAGTGTGCGTGTGCGTGTGTGTGTGTGTGCGTGTGTGTGGGTGTGTGGGTGTGTGGGTGGCATGCAAATTGTATTTGGCTGTCACCTGCTTGGAAAATTATGGTTTCACAAGGCAGCAAACAGCAAGAACAACAAGAAGAAGAACTGCACATGAGGCAGAAGCAGAAGAAGCACAAGCGGAACCAGCAGAGGCAAAAGCAGCAGTAGTCGCAGAAGAAGAAGAAGAAGAATAGCAATAGTGCCACTCTATTGGCCTCTTTGCCGCAGACAATCTGTCACTTGATACACGCCATTTTCACTAAGCGCCGTCCAGCAACACCCACCCTCGCCCCCCTCTTTCTCCCTCCCGCTCTCCCTCTCTCTCTCGCTATCTCTCTCTTAGACACACACACGCCGTGCAACATGCCCGTGGCAGGGTACTAAGCTGCTGGCCGCTTGCTGATTGTTACCTTGTTGAGATTCCCCACACGGTCACACATCAGGCCCCGTTGTACGGGCGCAGCGCAGCGAAGCATTCCAAACGATGCGATGCCATACAAGTGATCGTCGAGAGGGCGTGGACGTGGGCGTGGCACTGACAGCTAGGGATGTGGGGGTAGGGGGTGGGATTGGGTTTGTGTGGGGTCAGCTAAAGGTGTCACATGCATGCATAGAATAATGTTATTTAATTTTTGTTAGCTTGGTCGACACGAGGTTTCCTACAGATTGCACCCCACTCAAACCGATGCCGAGTTAACCACCCTACAGCGGTGCATGCAATATTGTTGCAAGTGTGGCAAGTGCCAGCGGCAAGTGGAGTTGCAATTACATCGCTCGTGGCGGCGTCATATTTCCTAGTTGCCTTGTATTCTCTTTTTTGTTTTTCGTTTTTCCTTTTGGAACTGGGCTTCAGCGTCGAGCAACCTGCCTCAATGATTCCATTTGACTTGAACAGCTCCATCTCCTCCTCTCTTCCTATCCTCCTATCCCTATCCGTCCCCCCACGCTGTTCTTTTTCTTTGTCTGTTTTCTTGTTCAAATGTTGTTGCTTGTTTTCATTTTTGAATTGCAAATGAACTAGCGCCTAAAACTAGGCAGCGACTGTTTGCTTGCACTAATGCATACAGTGATACCTCGCAAATGACTCACACACACATATGTATATATTTATCTGTAAACTATAATCATAACTAATGGTTCTTTCAGCTGATTCTTGCAACAGTGAGTTTATTTTAGAAAAGTGGAACTGAAATTTGAAAATACGAATTATGTGATTTATATTGATAACATTTACTTATATAAAAGAGATTTTTGTAATCGAGCCATAGAGTATATTAATTATGGCTTTGGCATTTTTAATGCAACAATTAATACTTAATTAATTACTCTTATGGATTTGATCACATTTCTCTACTGGCAACATAACAGTGATCAGTGTTAAATCGGATTGTGTAATAAGACTACGGCTACGACATTGGGAACTTGTCCCTGCTTGATTAAACATAAGACAGTCATCGAAAAAATCAAATTATAACAATAATATAGAAAGAAAACCAATTTCTGGACAATTCATATGTGTGCCACTGACTACTGTACGCACTGCCCAATAATATGTATTACAAAGTCACAACCACAAACTTACACACACACTTCTGAGACTACGGCTTGCATTTGCCCGATAAGTTGGTGTGCGTGTGTGTGTGTAGTATACACACGCATGTGTGGGCAGTTGAGAAACTTGAGGACAACAACAAAAACAACAAGAGGCAGCAAGCGGCAGCGACAGGAACCACAGCAACTTTGCCACATGAGGGATGCGACGAGAGCAGAGAAAAACGCTAACGGCGACGACGACGTCGACGTAATGTGGCAATGTGGCTCACCTGCAACTATAAAAGCGGCCCGTTGGCCTGTACATTGTCTCAGTAAAATATTGTTAATTAAGCGACAACAGCGACGAGCAGCAGTCAGCAACATCAGTCAGCAACAATCATTTTGCATTGGCTAGAAAAGCATATTATTTCAAAATATGTAAATAATTTTTTTTCAAGTGCTCACACTGCATCAAATAAGGATGCAGCAAAAATATAAAACATCTGTATTGTTCTTTTTTTTTCAATATATATATATTTTTTTTAAATTTGTGAAATCATCGATTTACATGGCAAGTTTTCAAAAAAATCAAACAAATTTTGATGTTAGTTAACGGAAGCGCAAAGTGCAACAAATTTTGTAATATCATTGTTATTAGCATACAATTTGTTGCATCTATTATTTATGATGACCACAGGACGACCACAATTGACAATCAATAAGCGCTTCGAATTTTAAGTCGCATATCAACAATTCAAAAGAGTGTCATCAACTTTCGATTGGGAACTAAAACAAATGTTGGCCCTTATGTGGCTTATCATTAATTCAGCACAATCGAAATTGCATCAAATATGGCCACATCAAAGTTCTATTTAAATGGAGGACAGGACGAGTAAATTGATGGCAGCCAAAACTAACTTTTAAGTGGCACACAGTGAAATATGAGTGGCGCTCAATATTCGGTGCTTATTGCAGCTGCTGGCCACTGCACAAGATTAGATTCAAAGGACTCTTGTGCGTGTGACAGCGGCTATTGTAAGCGACCAGATAGCATCAAGCCATACCAATAAGAGTAAATCACGTATGCATATTAATAATAAATAATCCATTCTTTCTAAGAGTTCAAATTCACATGTACATCAACTTCCTATATTATTACAAGCAATTTAATCTATTTATCTACACTGACAATTAGGTTGGCTTTAATTTACTTATTGCAGTATTTAGGTTTCCAAAGAAGCCGTAAATATGCATGGAATAATTGCATTGTCGTATGTTCAGCTAACAAACTAATGTAAAGCTATTAGCTTGATATATCACAACAACAACAAAATAAAAGGACATTATTTACAGAGAATCTAATAAATTGCACAAGGACAAGAAAATTTTTATACTTATAACATTTTTTAAATTCAAAAACGCTATTGTCATAGGAGAGAATAAAAAATGTTAAGTTGTCAGTATGCTGTATTATATGAAAAGCAGGTAATCTAAATACTCATAGCATTAATAGCATTTACAGATTTCTTGTACATTTGCAATTTGTGCCGTTTCTTAATCAAATTAACGTTAGAAATCTAAAATGAGGCCTCCGCTTCAGCGCATGTCCGTGAAGTTGGCTGCGCGCAAAATGCGCAATCACTTGAAGTCGGCTGCACGCAAGCATTTCACTCACGTGAAGTTGGCTAATAATTGCTGACACGGAACAACAACGACAACAACAATAACAAAACCTACCAAATTGAGCAAAACAGCTGACAACTAGCTGTAAACAGATAAGCAGACAGAAAATTGCAAACGTTAAATGCATTAGTGACAAACATGACGCCGCCGCCGCCGCTGCCACCAGCTGGTGCAACAAAGCCACCACCACCAATGGGTCAAACCATTGCACCCACTGGCGCCTTTCCAGGTAAAACTCAAAGCTTGCCTGATAGTTTTCGTTTTTTACAAACTACTATTGTTTGTCTCGCTCTTCGGCTGTTAGGTTCACTCACACCCGGATGGAATGATCCGCCGCCAATCAGCAGCGCGGACGGCACGAGCAACGCCAGTAATCGACGTCCTCGACTCGATCTGCGCAAACGCGTCGCTCATCCCATGAACGGAAACGAAAATGGGAATGGAAATGAAGGCATGCAATCCCAAAACAAACAATTGCCACCACCACTCTGATCTAGCAACGATATTCGTCGGAATTAAATGTAACTTATGATTCCCTGAGATTTCTTTAAGCTCCCAACAATAATAGACACATAGATAGCACCCAAAATGTATTTTTATATATATATACACATATGTACAATGGTCGATATACACGGAATACAAATTTGCGTAAGGAAATCGAACAGAAGAGAAACAAATTAAATCAGTTCCCCAATTGAAAGATGTCAATTTCCAATTACATATTTGCTTGGTATCTTATTACCAGGGTAACTGGGCGCCATCGTATTGATAGAATCCGCCATTGTGCGACTCGTTCAGCGAATAGATGGTGTCTACAATCTGTTTGGTGCTCGTGTCCACATCCAACGGTGCATTGCCGCCGCCCATGTCGGTGCGCACCCAGCCGGGATGCAGGCTGACGCAGAGTATGTTCTGCGGCTTCAAGTCGATGCTCATCGATTTGGTGGCCGCATTCAGAGCCGCCTTCGATGTGCGATATCCATACATGGCACCATTCACATTCGACGTGATGGATCCCAGAATTGAGCTCATATTGATGATGGCGGCACGCTTGACACCCATCGACTTGGCCTCGTTGGCCACCGATGCTTGCTCGAGAAGCGGCAAGCAGGCTTTGGTCAGCATTATTGGAGCAACGGTATTTGTCTTCAGCGTATCTATCAGATCCTGCTCTCTGGTGGCTCCAAGGCGTACAGACTTGGGCGCTACACCGGCGTTGTTGAAGAGCACATTGAGGCCGGCACCTTTGGTCACAGCACTGATTTGGTTAACCAGTTTATCGTATTCATCGTAATTCTTCAGATCTGACAAAACAACAGTTAACTATTAATCTCCAATTTTTATAAATTTAGACGCTCTAATCGCTTACCAATCTCAAGAATGTGAATGTTCGAATGCTTCTTGGCTAGTTCCTTCAATTCCTAAAGGGAAAAAAAAACGAAATATAGTTATTGTTTTACATAAATGACGACTGCAAAAATCGAATCAAGTTTTTTAATGTGGCCGTTAAGATATATACCGATAAGCATTTTGTTTGACAATAGTATCGATATTCTTCGATCATTTAAGCCATTTAGGAAAAAACAATGCATTTCATTAAAGTGAAAGAAATTTCTCCTAAATTAAATCAACATTTAATCGTTGCCACGTTTGTGCTGTATCGAAAAGCCATCGATAGATGTAAATTTTAATTGTAAATGTCTCTTTTTAGATCGCGAACAAAATGTTGTTCAGTAAATTGGCACATATTTCGCTTGAACGTTAAAAAAAGGGTCACCTCAGAGCCAAAGAATAACCTAAAAATACCAAAAGTTCGCAGTGCTTTTAAATGCAGAAATAATGAGTTATAATAAAAAATTTTCTTTAATAAAATTTATTCATTTATATTACTATTAAATAAATAAATTAAATAAAGTGGACAAAAAATACACTATGGAGGTGGAGGACAAATTGGATGAGTAGGTGCCGATTCGCACGCCGATAAAATATCCCGAACAGCTGTTCACAAAATCAACACATCTTAACAGTCAGTTAACAGTGTGGATTTCAGTTTTGAAAAATGTTGCTATTTGTTTTACAGCGTTTCTTACATTAAGTTTTCACTATCGATAACTTTTGTTTGTGGTCTGAAAACAGGAATTTAACAATATATACAAGAGCATCGATACTTGCTCGCTAAGCGCCGGCAATTGCTTCGTTCCACAACTGGAAAGTGAACCGCAAGAGTATCGAAGCCCAAGTCAAAGCATCGAACGGAAAGCGTAAAAGCAATTGCAAAAAGTTTACCGCTTATTTCGCATTTGCGTTCGCTGGCGAGAGTGTGACGCTGAGTAGCTGATTTTTGCTGGTATTCTCTGATAAATTTCTAGTTTGTTAATTGTGTTCCAGTGGCCGCAGTTAAATTGTGTTCATCCACTAAATATTAAATATTTGGAAATATCTCCTAATCTTGCTGGTTAGCCTGAAACACTTGCACAGACTACAAAACATGGCGCCCGTAGATGGTAAAGGTGAGTAAGTCGGAGCTGGGTGATGCCAGCAGACGAGAATTATTTAATTGCTCTGTCATCGCTGCGGACAAACGGACGGGTTTGGTTAGTGTTGATGCTATATTTTTTTTTTTAAAGTTCTTAATTATTTGCGTAGTTTCTTTCGCATGAGTCATGAGTTGTTGGATTTTTTCTTTTACTTACTGTGGCCTGCTCCAAGTTGCGGCAAGTCGTAAAAAGATGCTTTGGCGGCTCCGGCAATGCGTTCAACGCCTTCACCAGACCCAATCCCAGCCCACGATTGGAACCCGTTATTAAAATGGAATTCATCCTTATTGTCGTTGGTGTTGTAGTTGCTGTTGTTTCCAATCGTTTTCGTCACGAAATCTAATCGTGTTATTGAGATCAAACACAATAAAACTGTAAAGTTTAGTGTCGAAGCAAAAGTTGTAACTAACGCAGACCAAGTAAACTGGCACACTGTGTTTGCTGTTTGATACTCGCGACTCAAAGCTGGCGACGTTTGCTTTTACCTTTGTATTTATCGCACATTCCTATGTTCGAGAACAATTCGGCAAAGCGGCCGGCGGCAGCTGATAGAGTTGCCAGAGAGTTGTACGCAACTTAATTGATAAGCATGTGGATTGGCAATATTGTAATGACGACAAACCAACTGTTGATATTATCTATTTCCTATACGGCAATTATATAAATTCAAATGTTGTTTATTATTTGTGCGTTATGTGCGGTTTTTTTGTTTAACATGAGTGCTTGACGACCCTAATTAAAGCAGCCGTCATCATTGGATTCGCTTTTCTACTCGTATTCGCGTTCAACAGCGCTGCTGCTGCTGCTGTTACGTAGCGAGCGTCGCTGCCCAAGCTTTCCAATCATTCCAAGCGCAGTGACTACGACGACGTCGCTTTTTATTTTTGTTTTTGCTGTTTTCGTGATTTCGCCAATTCAACTTGATAATTTTTGCATCACAACAACTCTCCTGTGGGCAGACGTGCTTCAACATAAATAAAAATAATTTAAACACCTGCAAATATGTCGCTTACACTGTGGAATTCAAGATTTTGTGTAACGTTAGTGCGACGACAGCATGCGATGATATTTACATCAAGTGCTTCAAAAACAATCTCAGCAAAGAGTCTACACCACACGTTCAGTAACAATTTTCAACAAAAGCATAGAAATCTAACAACAATGAAGCCAACTAATACAGCCGCCGCAGAAAAGGGCACCTGCCGCTCAACCGGTGCAACCGGCATCAATGTGACCCCCTTTAATCATCCCCATTGCGATAGGCGGTCCATGTACCAGAAGCCAGAGCGCAAAATTAAAACACTGGGAGGTAAGCTTAACCAAGCCAACAACAAAAACAATAGTCGGCAACTCTGTGAGAAGATCAATATACACAATTCCAACCACAATGGTTGCTTTTACTGTTTCACTTTATCACATATGCATGTACATTGACAAGTATATGTATGTATGTGTATAACTGTTAAGAGCCCCCGCACTACTCTGCGCTCTCTTAACTTATCGAACGTCAATCGATTTGGTTGCCGGCTTTTGTGTGTGTGTTCTTTAACAAGGGCAAAGTTTACTTTTATTTTCTGCACAGTCACGATCATGCGGTCAGCTAAGAGCATTTGATAACTTGTAGACTTGTTATCAATGCTTATTCCACAAGATGTAACAAAGATAATAAGTTGATTGCTGGCTGCGAGAATGTTGGAGAATATGTCTATTGGTATTTCACAATCCCACTCATATCCGCAGTGCTTAGCACAGGTATAAAGAGGAAGGGTGGCAGACAAGAGATTACGTCATCTCATGATGATTATCATCATTTCCAATAATAGTCTGTCATCGTGAATGTGTTCAAATGATGTTATCGAAATGAAATCGAGTTTGCAATGACTGTTGTTGACTGTTTAGATAAGGGAAGAGGGACGGGAGCATCGGAGTAGGCTTCAGCGATAACCAGTTACTTTATCTGTATCTGTAGAACCCTTATCCCCAACCACAACCACAACATACACAGCTTGGTTAAATTTGTATGTTAATTTGAAGCTCCATGAATGCAACAAACTTATACACTATGTGCACATATGTATATACGCTGCATAAATTCCAATTTCTTACTTGATTTTATGGCTCGATAAGTCGATTTATTTAATTCCTTCAGCGATGCTTATCAGAAACTAATTTGAATTCCAATTGGGTTTTTACTTAAGCAACTGGAGAGAAAAAAAAACGAAAACAAGATAAAAAAAATAGGCGGCAGACATGAGCACATGCATTATACATTATTATTTGTTCAATGGGCTGGCAACGCCTCTTCCTCGAGCAGCGTCCTCGTAAGCTCTGGCAATGCCCGGCTGCCCGCTTCCCTTTCGAGTAAATCCCGAGCGTGTAATAATTATATGGTAGTCGCCAATCGCCTGGTAACCATGGCAATCAATGTATTTTGGGGGTCCAAAGCAAATCGCATACAAAGCAAAGGCGGAGTCTCCGCTTGATTGCTTCACATTGATTTGCGCCGAGACAACAACAGGGACACGAGCATAATTGATAATTGCAGGACAACGACACCAATTGTGGAACAGGGACAACAAATAGCGGCGAGAATTCAGTCGTTGCTGTGTGGCACATTGTGCTCGACAACAAATGCATCTATTTGAGTTTGTGCCCGCATCGCAGGCGGACGAGCAGTCGGCCGAGGGGCGCAGCATTTATCGTTCCGCCTATATGGATATAAGATTACGAGAGAAGAAAACGAAGCTGCCCCAGGGTAGCCACAAACTGACCACAAACGCCTACACATATATTTATTTTTACATATTTATATATATGATATATATATATAATGAATATATATTTACTAATCTCAACTTGTGCGTGTTTCCATTGCAGGCAACTATGATTACGATCTGATTGTGATTGGCGGCGGTTCTGGTGGCTTGGCCTGCGCCAAGGAGGCTGTGGCAAATGGGGCACGTGTCGCCTGCCTGGATTATGTGAAGCCAACGCCAATTGGCACCAAATGGGGCGTGGGCGGCACTTGTGTCAATGTCGGCTGCATACCCAAAAAGTTGATGCATCAGGCCGCGCTCCTCGGCGAAGCTGTCCATGAGGCAGCCGCCTATGGCTGGAATGTTGATGCTAAGATCACGCCCGACTGGAAGCAGCTCGTCTCATCGGTGCAGAATCACATCAAGTCTGTTAACTGGGTGACACGCGTCGATCTCCGCGACAAGTACGTAGTCTATGCTCTATATATTTATATATATATATATATATATATATGTATATTATCTGTTTCGCAATTATCTGTTTATATTTATTGCTAATTATTATTTGTATCCTCTACGCACACACAGAAAGGTCGAGTACATCAACGGCTTGGGCTCGTTTGTCGATCCACATACGCTGTCCGTTAAGCTGAAGAGCGGCGATCGCATAATTACCGCCCAGAATGTCGTTATTGCCGTTGGTGGCCGTCCCCGCTATCCGGATATTCCCGGCGCCGTTGAGTATGGCATCACTAGCGATGATCTATTCAGTTTGGACCGCGATCCCGGCAAGACCCTCGTCGTCGGTGCCGGCTGTAAGTCTCTCTCTTATTCCTTCTCCTCCCTCCAGCTTCTCACACGTATGCTCTAATCTAATCCATTGTCCTCCCGCTCTTTAGATATTGGCTTGGAGTGCGCTGGCTTCTTGAAGGGATTGGGCTATGAGCCGACAGTAATGGTGCGTTCGATTGTGTTGCGCGGCTTTGATCAGCAAATGGCCAATTTGGTGGCCGCCTCGATGGAGGAGCGCGGCATACCGTTCTTGCGCAAAACGGTGCCACTGTCCGTTGAGAAGCAGCCGGACGGCCGCCTACTGGTGAAGTACGAGTGCACTGAGACCGGTAAGATCGATAGCGATGTGTTCGATACCGTACTCTGGGCCGTTGGCCGCAAGGGTCTCGTCGAAGATCTAAATTTGGTCAATGCCGGTGTGGAGACCCACAACGACAAGATTCAGGTCGACAGCAATGAGGCAACTAATATGCACAACATTTATGCTGTCGGTGATATTATCCATGGCAAGCCGGAACTGACCCCAGTGGCAGTACTCGCCGGACGCCTGTTGGCACGTCGCCTCTACGGTGACTCTGAAGAACGCATGGATTATACGGATGTGGCGACCACAGTGTTCACACCGCTCGAATACGCTTGCGTCGGCCTCAGCGAGGAGGATGCGGTCAAAGCGCACGGCGCCGATGAGATCGAGGTATTCCACGGCTACTACAAACCGACGGAGTTCTTTATACCCCAGAAGAGTGTTCGCTATTGCTATGTGAAGGCTGTCGCCCAGCGCACCGGCGAACAGCGCGTCTATGGCCTCCATTATCTGGGACCAGTTGCCGGTGAAGTTATCCAAGGATTTGCCGCCGCTATCAAGTCCGGCCTCACCATACCAACGCTGATGAACACCGTTGGCATTCATCCGACAACTGCCGAGGAGTTTACACGTCTCAGCATTACCAAGCGTTCTGGCATGGATCCAACGCCTGCCAGCTGCTGCAGCTAAATGGGATCATATTTGCTTTATCCCCCCCCCCCCCCCCACACACACACACACACACACACACACACACACATTCACACACACACTAAAATCTACACCGCGTATCTGGTTAGCTGGCTGGCTGGGAACACCAAACGGATTCGGATTTAGTTTCGATGGTAACAAACACACGCACACACCGGTACTGACACACACACACACACACACACATAAACAATAGAGCAATATAACGTTTGGAGAAACAATAATTAACTACAATATCTACCTTTCGTCCACATGAACGAGCGGCTCCCTTAGTCGAAAATTCAATGAAAGCGCATTCCCAAAAGGTATCTACTGGTAGTTTTGGATGAACTAACTCCATAATCTGGTCATAAGCGATAGTAATCAAACTGAAATTCGTTTCCATCTTTAGTGTTTGGGAAAACGAATGGACGACGTATAATCCGTCGAGTAGATAGTTTCGTTATAGAGGACCTCATAATGATACGTAATAAGAATGATTGATCGTTGAAAGGGAAGTCGTTATTTGTCATGTGGATAAAGCAGTAGGTAAAATTAACAGAACTTTAGTAGAACTGAAGCGTCTACGTGGGATTATCATCCATCAATGCCTTAAGCGTGCTGCCTTCACTCAATATTACGAAATAACGTTATGTATGAACAATAAATATTATAATAATAAAAAAAAAATCTGTATTTTTACGGTATGAAATAGAATTTTTTCACCTGCATACAAAACAAATTTGTTTTATTTACGGGCGTAAACCTGAAGCAGGCAATGGGGTATACTCGTACATACTAAATGTATAACAAATGCAATTTATATATTATTCAGATTTGAAATATTCATTTCAAGTTCAAATATACTTGATATGATCGATAACTTTCTCCGTTTTCCTAATTTGACCAGATCCATTAGCAATAGCAGTACAATCCAAAATTTGTAAGATCCATCGCTCATCGAGTTCGGTTGAGGAATATCCAGTCACAAGTAAATGCCCGACTAGGAGATACCATGCAACCAGCTCAAGTAGAATCACTTGTCATTGCTTAAGCTAGTCAAATTTACTTCAAATCAAGGCCAGTTTATTCAATTATTTTTTACAGAGACAACTTTCCCCACTTTCTCGCAGGTTCGAATCCCGCTGCAAGCATTGGCAACAACAACAACAGTTGTCTCTTTTGCTGCATCCGCAATCGACGCAACGTTAACCAATCTTTTTTCATTCACTCAACACTTCAAGCAACTACAAATTATTCTAATTCATACCATATATATAGTTAAGATATAGCAACAAGAACAACATGAAAGAGAACGCATGCTCTCATGCTCGCAGTCTCTCTCTCTCTCTCTCTCTTTTGCACACAAACCTTAACACTTAAAAAACAATTATATAATTTATAATTACGTAAATCTTAAGCATGATTTTAATAATTCAAGCTTGATTTAAGCGAGTTTTCAATACGCTAGGCTTGCCCACTCAGGCAAAGATTGATGGTTTAGATACACACCCACGCCAAAAAATTAGTTCTAGTCAAAGTACTCTTGCTCTCTCTCTCTCTCTCTCTTCCCCTAGCTCTCTTGCTCTATTTAGTTGCTTTCGGCGAATTCGTTAAGAAAGCATTAACTCATTTTATTCATGCAGCACCTAAATTTTCCATATATGGCATAAATCACATCATGAGTAATTCGTAATGGTATATATAAATTGCTACAATTCAGGAGGATTGGGACAAGGAACCCGATGTGCCCACCTATAATTCCAATAAATTTTGTTAGGAGAATTTCGTGACACGCTCGACTGCCATAAACGGAGAATCGAAAGCAGATCAATACAATTTTCATGCCAATGGACGACATCGTCTCACCGTCAAACAGTAAAATCTTTTCAAACCCTTAAGACGAAAAAGATTCATTTACAAAACAAAAATGATTAAGGGGCCTAACGGCATTTCGAAAGACCCAATGATGCAGATCAACTAGACACCCGAATACTTCTCGAAGCTAGAACCAGTTGGGATTTATTATGACACAAAACGTTGAACGAAGCATATACATTTGTTGCAACACTTTTTTCTATATATTATATATATATATATATATATATTTATATAGCCCATAACTCGTCATATAGATACATATTTATATACATAAATACATTAGCATATCGAGTATTTTTCTATTTCGCGTTTATTTTGAGTTTAAGTTGTTTTCCTATTAGCGTATTTTGTATAATTGTTTTGTTTTTAACAAATTCAATGACAATTTAACAATGTGCTCAGCGCCCCTGCAAAACATTTTTCCATTTTTTCCTTTTCGTTTTTCTTTTAGCATCCTTTGCACTCCGATCTGTTTTCGCTTGCTGCTGCTCACCAGGACAATCAGGACAATGAAAGAGCAAGTGTTTCAGATACAAGAGAGAAAAAATCAAAAAAAAAAAAAAAACAGCATTAATTATTTAATATATATTATGTTAAATCATCAGATCAGATCAGAGCTCGCTTAGATGGCCGCCGCCGACTGCTTGGTGGCCTCATCCAGACGCTGCTGCTTATTGACCGCCGATATGCACTTGGCCATTGTTGGCGATGCACGCGAAATGGCATCGGTCATGAAATAGTCGCGCAGCTCCTTCTGCTTCACATCGATGGGGTTGCTGCTGATGGATTTGGTCTGCAAAAGGAGCACACACACATTGCATTGGATTTGGCATTCTTCAAGGAGCTGGGCAATAATCGACTTACAGGTGTTGCCTGGGCGGCGACTTCAGTGTTGCTGTCCGTCTGCTGCAGTTGCCCGAGGCGTGTCAGATGTGGCGCCAAATCCGTGAGACGTGATCGCAGCTCATCGAGCGTGTCATAGGGCAGCGGTTTGCCGACCACCTCCGACAGAGCGCGTAGGATCTTCCAATCGTCACGGGCCATGCCCGGCGGCGAGACGCCGGGATGTGTTTGCTGTGGCCGTCCCTCCGTATTCACATAGATCGCCTGCTTCTCGGTATAGGCAGCGCCCGGCAGAACAGCGTCCGCAATCGAAGCGCCATTATCGCCATGCGATCCAATATAGACAACAAAACAATCCTTGGGCAACTGATCGCGCGTCAATTTCCCAGCATCGGCATTGAGCAGGAAGAGCACCTTTGGCTGTGCCTGCAGTGCACGCTGCACGCCTGGCTGATAGCCCACATCGAAGGCGCCCACCTGCGAGGCGCTGTTATGCAGCACATTGAATGCATTCCAATTCTAAAAAAAAAAACCGATTAGAGAACCAAGTGTGGAAACCGATCTGGAGCTGGACTCACCGGCTTCTTGAGCTTCTGACAGTATTGGGCAATGGTGGCATGAATGGCGGCACCATCGGCACGCTCCAAAAGATCAACGCCAATGATAATCGCTGGCTTCTTGGCGCCCTCGAGCACCTTGGAAAAGGCATGTTGACCGCTGCACACATCCTTAATTATGTTGGGATCAGCGCCCAAATTCTGATGCTCATACGACAAATCAATGTTGGGACCAATCGACGCAATCTGCAGCTCGTTGTGGACGTAGGCCTTGCGCAGTCGTGTATTCACCAACGGTGCCTCGTAACGCGGATTGGTGCCTACAAGGAGCACGGCATCAGCCTGCTCCAAACCTGCGAACGATATGAATATCATAGATAATCTAAGAAGGGTGTACCCACGGGAATCACCCACCTGCAATGGTGCTGTTAAGCAGATAGCTCGAGCGCACATCGATGCCGCTGCCCTTGATGAACTCCTGTTCGGTGACGAGACTTTCGCCACCCAGTCGATTGACCAGATCCTTGAGTGCTGCCATTGCCTCCACATCGGCTAATTGGCCGGCAACGCCAGCAATCTGACCATTTGCCTTTTGCAGTGCCTTGGCCACAGCGATCAGTGCACCCTCCCATTCCACTGCCTGCAGCTCACCGTTGGGCATACGCACCATGGGTGCAACAAGACGCTGACGCTTCAATCCGTCGCAGGCGAATCGCGACTTGTCCGCCAGCCACTCCTCGTTGACGTCCTCGTTCTCGCGTGGCAATATGCGCAGTACCTCGTTGGTTCGTGTGCTGACCACAATATTGCTGCCAACGGCATCGAGGACATCGATACTGTCCACCTTGCGTATCTCCCATGGACGCGCCACAAAGCTATACGGCTTGTTTGTCAATGCACCCACCGGACACAGATCGATCACGTTGCCCGACAGCTCGGTGAGGAACAGCTTCTCCACATACGTGCCAATTTGCATATCATTGCCGCGTCCCGTTGTTCCCAAATCATCAACGCCAGCAATTTCCGATGCGAAGCGCACACAACGGGTGCAGTGGATGCAGCGCGTCATCACGGTCTTCACCAGCGGCCCAATGTCCTTGTCCTCGACGGCACTGCAAAGCGATTACAATTGTTTGAATTGCGAGTGAACGACTAATATATACCCTCTAGCCACTTCTAGCAATCTTCCAAATATGACCTAAATCGATATTTATCGATTCTTCACAGCTGTGGCTATTATTAAACAAGTAAGAAAGAAGAGATCGACTACGATATACCCTGAACCCAGTTGTTAAATATATACTAGTTTTATTGACAAATTTCCCTTTACCAAATGTGAGCGGGTCTTCAAGTGCACATACATACATATAGACACACAATCGTAGGTAGGCAGCTCGCGGCGATTATCATGCCATCTCTTTCTCATACATACATACACACAGTAAATGCTTGCGGCTGCTGATAGAAAGGAGTTCAATATGAGAATCTACATTCAACTACAACTTCGACGTTTCTTATCCGATCTTGATGAAATTTGTGAAGTTGATTGAAAATATGCCGTTGCATATTGTGTTTTAATTAGAATTAGATTCTGCTTTTAAAATTGTGGAATTTATTGCTATCGGAAATCGAAATGTTTTGATATTCCAGAAACGGAAGCAGTTATTGATAAAATAATGAAAACTTGATCTGCGCCGGGTATACGAGAACCAAATTTGAAGTCTCTCGCACTTGTAATCTCTGAGATCCGTGTGTTCGTACAGACAGACGGACAGACGGACATGGCTATATCGACTCGGCTGTTGACCCAGACCAAGAATATATCTACTTTATGGGGTCGGTGATGCTTCCTTCTGCCTGTTATTGGATTTGCATATGCTCGAAAGCCAGCTGAAAATATCTCAACTTTCATAAGCTCTGCGAGATCGAAAATCTCTACTTACGGATAGCATGGGAAAGAAAGGGAAACCCAACAGAAGATATAAAACATTGATGCGTTCTTCTCTTCTGGGATTTGTTTGTCCGGCTTACCGCTTGCCCGTGTAGTTGATGTCCGTGAAGCGTGAACGATCGGAGCCAAAGGCCATGGCCTGATCCTGCAGATCGCACTCACCGCCCTGATCGCAAATGGGACAATCGAGTGGATGATTCATCAACAGAAATTCCATGACGCCCTCGCGTGCCTTACGCGTCAGATCCGAGTTGGTTTTGATCCGCCAACCCTTCATCACGGGCATGGCACAGGCGGCAACTGGCTTGGGACTCTTCTCCACCTCCACGAGGCACATGCGACAATTGCCCGCGACGGCCAAACGTTCGTGGTAACAGAAACGTGGAATCTCCACGCCAATCTGAGCTGCAGCCTGCACAATAAAAGAATCGTTGAGTGAGTGTTTGGGACATGCTGGACGTGCCGAACACACAGACTGACCTGTAGAACTGTGGTGCCTGGCAGCACCATGACGGGTATATCATCGACAAAGACTTCGATTTTCTCGGGTGCCTTGGCCGGCGTTTGGGCCAGAATAGCGCTGGTGCGCACGGCTCGGCTGGCGATCTGGTGTGTGGGTGAGCCGAGGGCGCCCAGCGCCTTCACAAGCGGAGCACGTATCATATTTTCTGCAACACAACAGAAATTGACAAACAATCAAACATCAACATTCAGCTCGCAATTACATAAGTTGCAAACGGGCAGCAAAGCAGCCACATATCGATTTGTAGCTGGATATAGGTTGCTTGCTTCGTTGTCAGGTCGTCCGCGGAACGCTTACCAATTCCAGTTCAATTCACTAGGAATTTGTCAGCACAAGCAATACTTACCGATATGCTGGAAAATATTTAGCAGCGCCACAAAATTTTTTAATACCGAGCAGACAAACTTTTTTTATGTGGTTTTTGACAGTCGCAGGGTAATCGTGCGCAGGGCTGCCAACCGTTTCTTTGACAGCTGACCAACTGCGCGCTGCATTCAAACTGCAAGTGCTGAAATAAATAAAATTTAAAAAATTACAAGCTTTGGGCAGTAAAAACCTATAACCACGCTCAATAATAAAAAATTTGAAAATTGCAGCTGAAAACTATCATTATTAATGCGATTACTCCACACTTACTTTGACTTGTATTACTCATACAGTAAAGAGCAATTACAAATAATGATCTCAACTTATATTTGACTTAAATTTGAAAGTTAAGACAAAAATGTTGAAGTTAATTCAAGTTGAGCACAAAGAATTAAACAGAACATATTAATTCGTATTATATTATTATTATTCCTCATCGATGGTAGCCCTGGTAATGAATTGCGCAGCGTACAGCTGTTTAGGGTTTGTTTACTTATTTTACTGCGTTTGCCATTCACATGTCGCCGTTAGCGCGGGCTAAACTTGTTTAATTTTCAATTTTAAATTTTAATTTGTAATGCTAAAGTTTTATTAGCAAAAGAAAAGCAGAAGAAACAGAAAAAAAGCTATAAGCGATGATATACCTGCGTACTACACAATGTGGCACACAATTCATTAAGCTGCGAAATGTGAGCAGCATTTACCGATGTTGGCGCCACACACACACACACAGAACACAGGCGAACACATGTGGCGTCACATTGATGCGGCTGCGGCGGCGGCGCCACGAGCGAGATTTGTTTGATTAGAGATCTGACATGAGAGTCACGCGAAAAACCACGATACAAATGCACAAAAGCAAGGATGATGCTGCTTGTGAAGTGTATGCATTGTGTTTCAGTTTGTGTGTTTGTCTGTATTTGTGCCAACGCACGATTTGTGGCTAGTTTAGAGTTGAGCGCGTGTTTCGTCTGCTTTCGTGACACGATCACTTCCTACCGGACACGTCAAACTCGGCACAAAAACCAAAAAATAAGATCAAACTAACGCACGGCAACCACTTATTATTGCTACTAACTCAAAATTATTTGTTCTACGAGCTTTATTAATTCATACCTAATAAACATACAAATTCAGAGGGAAATAGTATTTAAGTTCGACACGCTCGCATCTCTGTGCCAGTCGGTTGTCTACTTACTGCCTGTTGCTTGCCAGGTATAATCAGATAAAAATATATTATTACGTACCAGTCCGACTTTTCATTGTTAATTGAGCGGCGTTGGCTGCACATCGCCGGCAAAAAAAAAAGAAACAAAAAAATCAACAGGAAAGAAATGATAAGTGTTAGCCATGCCGAAGATGAAATACCCTAGTTGCTGACATCTTAATTTATTAATATCGTTATAATGCTGTTAAATGTAGGCAGCATTGCAATGCTCGTTGCACTTGCATTTGATGAAGATTGTTTGTATATACCTTTAACGTATTCACACACTTAACAACACAATTCGTATGCCCGAAGTCAAAGAAGGGTGTGAGAAACCTTTCTGGCCCTGAATGATTTGAGATTGAGACGTGTTTGATATCTCTTGGCATCGCTATCGTCGTCGACTTCGGCGTCGGCATCAGCGTTGGCGTTGGCGGGCAGAGATGCTGCGCGATGCCCGTCTTTCGTTGGCGTCTGCTGGCTGTCGGCTGCCGTCTGTCGGCTGTCGTCTGTCGCGCCTCTCCGTGCATTGCTCTTATCTGGCTTGCATCTCGGTTTTTCGTAATTTTGTTGCTGTTGCTGTTGTTCCTCCTCAACATTATCGCATTTGTATCTGCTGTTCCTGTTCTTGTTGTTGCTGCTGCTGCTGCTCCAGCTGCAGACGTGTCGCCACAATTTGCCGTCAAACACCGATGCCGCCGCTTGGCGCCTAAAAATCAAACGGGGCGCCATGCCACAAATTTTTAAAAATAACGTGCCACAAACCTGACGACGACGTCGAAAAAAAGCACAGTGGCGAAATTTTCGAAATTGTAGCGAAAATCGAAGAGAACTCTAATGGATACATCAAATATCTAATATTAATTTAATGATTTCACTACACCTATAAAAAAAACACAAAAAAAAAACAGTAAATCTAATCTAGTTATGCGAGGAAATTAAAGCAGTTTTTTTTTAGCTGATTAACTAATACTTAATTGAAATGATTTCAATTTGTTGTGGTTCTCACTTGCGAGTGCCCACTGTATTGGGGATTTGTTCGCCCCGCAGCTATTTTTGCGCGCCTCGACGCATTGTTAATGATCTTCTCTCATCTCTTCTCCCCTCTTCTCTACTCTTCTGTTCTGTCCTCTTCCCGGGAGCGATTCTGTCTCGACGTCTGCCGCATTTTTTTTTGCTTCTTTTACAATGTGATAATTTTAAACAATTTACTCCCCTTTTTGGCCCGCCGGCTCTCGCTTAACGGTGTCGTCCTTGACTGCGCCGCCTTGTCGTTTTTTTTTTTTTGTGGCAGTTTCTGGTACTGGAGCCAGATGAGGCAGTAATTTCTTTCCAAGTCATAAAGAAAGACAAAACAAATGACTTAAGATATGCATGATATTATTATAATTATATGTGGCAAACAGTTTACCTCGCTGATAGCGCCACGCATAGCAACAACAACAACAGCAGCAGCAACTCCAGACAGATGACAATGCTGATAATGGGCCACAGAGCGACAGGGTCACTGCCAGGCAGCATCATCAGCAGCAGCAGCAGCAGCGTCATCGGCGCAGCCGCAGCAGCAGCAGTCGCATTTCCTTTGGTGGGGTATTCGCTGGGGGTCACATGCAGCACTGGCGCGGCAATAAGACGCCGACGCCGACGCCGCTGGCTCCATTCAGCGGAAGAGAGTGAGAGAGATAGGGAGCGAGAGTGTGAGAGGGAGAGAGAGCACGCAAGTAAGCATTGTAATCTCCGCCGTGAGCAAAAATTCATTACGAGAGCAGTGCTGCCGCTTCGAAGATCGTTCGGGCTCGTTCATTCGTTCGGTCGTTCGTTCGACCGGCATTGACTCGGCTCGGCACGACTCGACTCGGCTGCTGTTTGGGCTCCGGCAGTGGCTGTGGGCTCCCCAATCTTTCCTTTGAATAAAACCAGTGCCCGCTTGCAATTTTCACTTAGTTTGAGTCCGAACGGCGACTACGCCGGCTCAGTCCGCGTGTGCGTGAGTGTGTGTGTGTGTGCGTGCGTTCGTTCGTTCATTCATTCGTTCGTTCGACGTAAGTCTGCCTCTGTGCAAAAGCTTGAAGCGCATTCAAATTGCCATCGATAAGCAATCGAAAAAAAGCGCGCGCCAAACATATTTCATTTGTATTTATTTATAAAGTTTTTTTCTTTTGGAAAATTAATTTCATTTGGTGCAATTTTTTTCACACGCTTTATTTTTATTTTTGTTATTGTTTTTTATCGGAGCAGCGCCTTTAACGCATGCGCAACGGTGACAAAAAAGAAACAAATGAATAAAGAACGGAAACAGAAACTTATTCAATATTGAGAATCGCTTAGTCATCGCCGGCGCATAAATTTTATCCGTTTGTTGTTTTACTTTATTTTGTGTGTGTCCGTGTTTTTTTTTTTACGAATCGGACGCCCCCCAGTATTTACCTGACATCATCTGCGCATCATCATCGTCATCATAAATATAATCAGCAACATTGTAATCGGTATTTGCGGTTGACATCTTTGCGGGCTTCATTCAGAGCAAAATCAACCAAAACACACAAACAAAAAAAAAAACAGAAAGAAAAAACCAACAATCACAGAACGATACGGGTAAGTACGCTAAGTATTTGTTATTAAGATTTATTTAACAAAAAAAAAAAAACATTTCGCAACATTTTTTATTTTTATTTAATGTTAAATTAAAAAACAAACTTCAATTTCTGTGCAAAAGTAAGAAACTTAAAAAAATTTTAAGGATGAGTGTGTAATTTGTGGCATCTAAATTAACTAACCAAATGCAACAAATCAGCAAACGTATAATACAAAAATTTTGTTGTAAAAAATTAAAAATAAAATTAATGTTTTGATTTGATTCGAACTTAAATTGGACAAAAGATTATAGAATTGGAGATTATAGTGCTATAAACTGTTAGTTTTAAAAGTTAAATACCAAATGATCTTGATCACGGTGAACACTGCCAAATCCTTACTACTAGTCTGAGAATAATTCAGTTAAGACCCGTTGCTTGATAGTTGATCACAGTCTAAGTTAAGCAATTATCCCTTTTTTGGAACTGAATAAAAGAGGGTAAAATGAACAAAAAAAAAAAAGTTTTCAATTGTTTCTCTTTGTTGTTTATTGTTGTTGGTTTCGGGCAAAACGGTAGCCATATATTAAGCTAATTTCCTGTGTGATCTCAGCCAGCACACACATACACACACACACACACACACACACACACACACACACAGTCAGATAAATATGTGTCTAAAAGAGAGCCGAAAAGCAAAAACAAAAAAAAGGTGCCACAAGCAACTCCCAAAAATGGTCAAAATAAACGCGGCGCATGTTTTGGCCAGCAGCGGCAACAACAACATTTGAGGCAGCATAAATGAAAACAAATTAAATGATTTGTTATAACGTATTTTGTGGCTTGCAGTGCGTCGAAGCTGCCATCCGCCTGTCGCCCCCTGCTCACCATCTCTGTCTATCTCCCTCTCTCTCTCTCTCTGTCTGACGATCCGTGGCCATCCCGAGCAACGCCTGTGCAAAATTTATGGCCTGCATTTGTTGTACAACAACCATAACGAGCCAAAACAGAGATACACACTAGCATAGGTAAGGAGTGCTCGGGTTGAGCGTGTGACCGACGTGAAGATACCCTGTACCCAAAAAGTGGCATACCGAACAAACAAAATCACGAAATGCGCTCACCACAGCTCTGTGCGCTGCTCCAAACCACACTACTCAATAATTCATGACGTATAGGGTATACAAAAAATAAAATATAAAAAAAATAATGTGAACTGAAGAGATGAAAAAAAAAAAAAAAACTCAAAACGACGTCGCCATAAAAAATACATTTTCGGCCCACATGCGATGGATCCGACGCGGAGTCGCTCGCCACTACAGATATTAAAATATATGCCTCGTGACGGCAACAGCAACAAGAACAGGGGCAACAACAACATTAGCTCCACATATGCGAGTATCGTTTGGAGTTACGTGCGATCTGGACAGTGTAGACTTACCTGCCCCATCCCCTACGCCCCCCTCGGCACCACGGTCATTTCGCGTTTTACGTTAAAAGTTTCAATTCATTCATAAAAATAAAAAACTGTGTGTGCCTCGAGTTGGGTGTGCGTGTGTGCGCGTGTGTGCGTGTGTGCGCGTGTGTGTGTATGTGTGTATATGTGTAGTTGTCTGCTTCAATGAAACTACAACGCATGAATGAAAATAAATATTTGAATGAAGCTACAGCCAGATATAGGAGTCTCTCTCTCTCTTTCTCTCTTTCTCCCTCTCTATCTTTCTCTCTATCTCTTTCTCTGCCTGTTGCCTGTTACTAAGTAGGCGTACAAATTGCTTTGGTCTCGTCTCCGCCTCGCATCCAAGTGAAATCTTTCTATGAACTGGCTTGTACTCCTCCCCTCCTCCCTGCCTCCTGTCCCCTACCCCCGGCTCAACGCATTGACAGCATCCTAAAATCTGCCATTTTTAAGACAATTTGGCCATATGGCGAAGATTAGCAGATGTTTTGCAATAAAAACCCGGAGTAAAACGTTTTGATGCACCCCAGAATTGACTTGACTAGAAAAGAGTTTTTACTAATTTGATATTTCACGTGATTTGGTCACTCGAGAGCAAAAAACATAGTCTAATTACCAAAAAAAAAATAGATCATCATTAACAATAACAGTAAAGAGTAGGAAAGACAAGAGACAATTGACCAATCTCGAAAGTAAAATCCTTTAAGATATTTTTAGCTTTGGAATTTTAAGTTTTAATATTAAAAAAAAAGATGAAAAAATCTTTGAAATACAAATTTTGAATAGATGAAGTTTATAGAATATAGTTTATAGATGTAAAAGATGAGTTCGCATGGATCTCTAGAGGGTATCTTTATATTTTTGTGTATATGTATTTCCTGCTTTGATTTGGTTTGTGCTTTTTTTTTCTTTCGGTTTTGGTCGCATTATTTGCATACAATGACGAGATGAGCGAAATTATGATGGTAATGATGATGCTAATAATGATTATCAATATGATGAGATGATATGATGATGTGATCGAGCAGCCAAACTAAATGGAAAGCGACAACAAAACTTGGCTAATAAATTAAGCAAAGCGTCAACAAAGCTGTTGACAAATGTCACTTTTGGAACGCCAACGCCGGTTATTGACAAAAACAAAATATATATAAATATAAATAATAATAAATTTTATAAATTTACTAAATTAGAAACACGTGTGAGTGTGTGTGTGTGTGTGTGTGTGTGTGTGTGTATGTGTGCATCTGCTAGCTACTATAATGTAGATGAATCCCAATCGGACTAGAGTGAAATTGCCATTGGAGGAAAATGGCCAAAATGAGAGGAGAAACGATGTGAGATCATTCAAAGCGTGGGCCATCATCAAATGATTCACTGTAGAGATGTGCCGTACTATTAAGAAATAAACAAGAGCAGCTAAAGACATATTGCGAAATATCCAGTAGAAGGCATCGACGGCTTTATCGCATTTCTAACACATTTGGAGGGATTAAAAAACGCTTCGACTGGGGGGCGTTTTTTGCGTTTTTCTCTATTATTGAACTAGTCGAAAATGGAGTTTGCTTAAATACTTTTCCCATTTTCTGCTTAAGTGTCGCCACACACCAACTTTCGGACCCATAACCAGGTAGCATGTGTTTGTGTGGCACGAACATCTGACAAGCTGTAAAGCTGTAAAGCAGAAAAGCTGAAAAGCTTCAATTGCCCAGCATTCGAGTGCAGTTCATCAATCAGCGAAGCCAGACAACATCATTGATCAATGCTGAGCTGAGCTGAGCTGAGCTGAGCGGATGCAGTGGATTGCTAAATGCTGAATGGAGCATGGTATAGGTATAGGAATAGTTGTGGGTGTAAATAGTAGTAAATAGTAGATATTAGTAGATAGTAGGTACAGATATTGGTATGTAAAGGTAAAGGTGTATGTACTATAGTTAGCTGTAGCTATAGTTATATAGGCATTGGTATAAGTCTGGCTATAGCCAAAGGTTGATATTGATAATTAATAATAATAATTTGAGTATATTTATATAAGAAGTATAGGTGTACGAGTGTATAGCATATTATAGTATAGGATAGGTATACTTATAAGAATAAGAATGAGAATGAGAACATATAAAAATGTGCAGGTAAAGTTATAGGTATAGGTCTGTGTGGAAGTACACATATAAGTTATAGATATGAGTATAAATATAGGCATCGAAATAGAAAAATCGATATGTAAGTATGGGTATATATATATATATATAGGAATTGGTATAGATGTAGTTAAGGCTATAGCTATATCATAGGTATTGCAATAGGTTTGCAGCTGTCCAAATGAGAATTCAATCAATTGGCTGACATTTAATGGAGGGAACCGTCAAATGTGATTGATTGATAATTAAAAGTGGCGCCCGCCAGCCGACGCACTGCAGCATAATGATCGTCGGCATTGCGTCGGCTGGCGGCAGTCGATAGTCAACAGTCGACAGTCGACAGTCAACGGGGAGAGCGTGTCTGCAACACTTGGGACAGGGTCTGAGGCATTTAACATATGATAATGTGGGGCCTTCTAATTTTGTGCGTTGCGCTTTCAAGTTTTGCCGCGATTGCGATAAAAACTGCCTCTTAAATCAGGATCAGACTGGAACTGGAGAACGGAGAACGGGAGAATGGCTGAATACTGAGAACAGAGAACAGAGATAAACTAGAACTGGTGACTGAACCAGCCTTTTATTGTCACATTGGGTTTTTGCATTCGATTTGAATCTCATTTAAAGCGGCGCCTGCTTCACCAAAATCTTTTCAGTCTTTTCATTAAATTCTTGGCCGATCACTCTTGCATTTCGCATCCAACTTGTTGTTGAGATTATAGTCAAGAGAATTCATTCATTTTATTCGCTCTCAAATGATAAACTAGCAGCTCAACAAATAGGCTTAAAGTAAAATCTAGAAAAAATACAAAATTTATTTGAATGAAGACGTTACTCTGAAGAAACCTGCTTAAATTTGGTTTGATACGATATTTATTATCTTCACTAGCAACAATCGTTGCGAACCTTATGCTCCTAATTTGGTGGCTTTTAAGCAGAGGTTAGAGCATACCAAATTCGTTGCTGATTTTCCAACTCATTTGGCTTTCATATGTGAATTTTGGCGCACACAGAAATTAGTGTTTTGGGCACGTTTAGCGCTTGGCAAAAAAAAAAAAAAAAAAAAAAAGATTTTTAATTTGTGTTTCCAGCTAATGAGCTTTATTTAATTTTATTAATGGAATTGCCAACATTTATCATAAATTACAAATCGCGATCGTGATAAGAGCGCCAGCAACAACACCAACTGGTTGTCGATAGTCTGGTCAAGTTCCCAGCTTCAAGCTCCCAGCTCCCAGCTCCGATCTGTGATTTCCGATTCGCGATCTTCTCCAGTGGCTGCTGCGACGGCGAAGGCTTCGTCATCCGTTCATCTGTTCAACTGTTCAACTGTTCATCTGTTGAATAATTAAGTTGTCGTGTGTTGCTTTGATAATGACACACAATGTTGTTGTTGTTGTTGTTGTTGCTGTTTTTGTTTTTGCTTTTGTTTTTTTTTTGTTCGTTTTTGTTTGCTTTGTCTTTGAAGCGCCGCACTCAAATTATTTGCTTAATTTTATTGCCCGTTTTTTGGCTACAAATTTTTCTTAGCCTTTGTCTCCATGGGCAGTGACCAAAAAAAAAATAAAATAAAAATAAAATACAGATAAACATACGAATATATATATCTCAAAGCATCCCATACCCCCCACATCCATCCCCTTGCCCGGCTTCAGCTTTATTGGCAAGCGTTTGCTAAAAAGCTAAAAGCAAATCAGCTTTTATTTATTATCTGGTATCTGGTAGTATCCCCCCCCCCCCTCCCTTTCCACCACTCCTTATTTTTTGTTGCTGTTTTTGTAGAAATTTATGTCATATTTGTGGTCTGGCTTGTGTTTTGGCTCTGCATCGATTATATCCTGTGGCATGTGTGATTGCCATCAATCGATGAAATTCAATCTAAATGCAGTTTGGTGGCAATGGTGCCCGAAAAGTGCAACCTATGCAATATACTGAGCTGAGTTGTTGCAACAATTGTCCTATTTTGAAATCGACATTTGAGGGAGCTTGCTTCAACCTAAATTTTGTATTATTATTTAAGTCGAGGGACTAAGAGAGTCAGGCAAAGATGTATCAAATTTATATATAATATAATTGTTATAATGAAAATATTAATTAATTAACTAAACAAATTATAACAGTGAAGCATAAAGAATAGAAATATTAAATGTATGCAAAATTTAGGTCAATTGCTGAAATTATAAATTAATTAAAAATATAAAATTGAGGCAAACTTTATTGGGGAACATCAAGGTGTCAAACCAGCACTGAAATTAACCGATTGAATATCCGAACTGCATCAGGAAATCCCAACCGAAATTCAACATTTTCAAGAACCGAATAACAAAAATAGTTTTAAAATAAAATTAATAATCTGAAATACAGAAAAAAATTCGGAGTTTAGCTGCTGTCTTGTTTGGGGAGGGTCTATTTGTTGCAAGTAATCAAATTAGCTTTCAATGCGAACATTTTTGAATTCGTTTAGAAACTGAAACTTTTGAAATATCCTTTTAACCAATCAAAGAAATATTGTTTTGCTTTTGCAGCTGGGCACGCAGTTGGACCCGGCCTGGATTGGGTATTGGGGGCGTGCACAGAATGCAATTGCTGCCATGTGCCCGCTAATTGCCAAGCTGCTAAAACGCATGGACAACGGCTAACAAGAGCCCCAATCAAAAGCAACAAAGAGAGGGAGAGATTGAGTAAGAGAGAGAGAGAGCGAGAGAGAGAGAGAGAGAGAGAGAACCAGTTGAGTGAGAATTGTTGTACTTAAGAAGCCAGACCAGAGTATGAAGCACTTTTATCTGAGCACCTTGCTCTGCCTGTGGTTCCACTCCAGTGGCTCCTGTGGCGATCGTCTCTATGGCCTGCACACGGATGAGCTGGTGGCGGGCGAAGGCCAGCTGGTGGTGCCGCGGCGTGTGCACACCGATGGCGCCTTCATGACGCACACGCTCCAATATGCCCACCAGCAAGATCATCGACGGCAGCGTCGCAGCGCTGAGGCACAGCCGGAGCTGGAGCCGGAACTGGAACCGGAGCTGCATATCGAGCTGCCGCTGCGCGACGAGACGCTGCATCTGGAGCTGACGTAAGCTGACTTACATGCCCCAGTTGTTATTGCGGTTGTTGTTGTTGTTGTCATAGAGAAATTATCCTTATGCAGGCCACAGAGCTACTTCCTGGCGCCGCATCTGATTGTGGAGCGACATCGTCGCGATCTGCGAACCCGTGCGCCGCCGGCAGCGCATCAGCTGAATTGCCATTTTCATGGCAAGGTGCGCGGACAACCCAGCGCCAATGTGGCCATATCCACCTGCTCCGGTCTGGTATGTACAAATTTTTTTAATTCTTTTCAAATTATCTCAAAAATATTTCAGATTTTTCTTACCAAATTAGATAGATTCCAAATATATGCTTTGTTCACTTTCCTTGCCGCAAGCCATTGCAAGTTTGTTGCCTAAGTCATTTGTCTGCATGCAAGTTTGTTGCCTAAGTCTTTGTTTGCCACATTCGCTTTGATTTTACTATTTTGCTTTTTCTTTTGCCACAGGTGGGTCACATTAAGACCGCAAGCAATGAGTATTACATAGAGCCCTCCAAGCAGCATGCACCACATCCAACCAACGGTCATCCGCACGTTGTCTTCCAGCGCTCCTCGGTGAAGCCCAAGCAGAAGGTAAGCTGGCAAAAAATCCGAAAGGAAACATATCGAAACCAAAGCGAAATCTTTTGCTAATTTGCGACCATTTGTATTGGTGGCGGGTAGGCGGGACAGCAGTGGCGTCGCCACAAGCGCAAGCAGCGCAAGGAGCACCATAACCATAATTACAGTTACAACCATAACCAGAGCCCCAGCCAGGGCCAAAATGCTGTTAGCAATTGTGGGACAAGGGAGCCGCGACGCCGCATGGAGACACGTCTGGAGTGGCAGGCGCGTGGCAAATTTAAAATACAAGGCGGTCGCAAGGTGCGTCGCCATCGTCATCATTACCATAACCATAACCATAACCATCCTCATCACCATCATCATCAACACTCACATCCCCATCCACATCCACATCAACATCGTGGGTATTCGCACACGCATCCGCACACAAAATTCAAATACGATACACAAGTGGAGGCGGAAACGGAAACGGAGATGGAGATGGAGATGGCGACGGTGGTGCATAGGGAACAGCATCGGAGCAGACGCTCGATTAGCAGCCCACGGCATGTGGAGACGCTTATTGTTGCGGACGCAACGATGTCCGCATTTCACAAGGATGTTGTCAGCTATCTGCTGACCATTATGAACATGGTGTCAGCCCTCTACAAGGATCCCAGCATTGGCAATGCCATCGAGATCGTTGTGGTGCGCATCATTGAGCTGCAGGAGAACGACACGGAGCCGGAACTGAATCTAACCCAGAATGCCCAAAAGAATTTGGATCGCTTCTGCAGCTGGCAGCACAAGCTCAACAAACTGAATGAGAATGATCCGCATCATCATGACGTGGCCATACTGATAACACGCAAAAATATTTGCGGCAACAATTGCATGTGAGTACCTGTGAGAAGCTTCCACTCCGACTTGCTGCTTCCACCTACAGCCGCACTTCCCTAACTTATTTTTGTTGTTGTTGTTGCAGGACGTTGGGTCTGGCCAATGTGGGTGGCATGTGCAAGCCAAAGCAATCGTGCAGCGTCAATGAGGACAACGGCATCATGCTCTCCCACACAATCACACACGAACTGGGCCACAAGTACGTCAAATCAAATAACTTCCGTATCATATAACTATCTGAATCAGATTTTGATTATTCACATTATTTTGGGGCACTTTGGATAATTCGATAGCCAAGTTGCATAACTGTCTAATTTTCATCATATTGGAAACTATTTGAAAAATTTTGGAAAATCAGTTTTCATAGTAGAAATATGACTGCAATATTTGATTTTGCTCTTTAGACGATTACTTAAAAATCATTTTCATTGGTAAATGACAGAAAATTGCATTAAATCGTTTTTCCTATTTGAAAATGGGTTTTCAATTGAGCAAATTTGAAATCGAAATCTACATTGAGAAAGCGTTTTACAAAATATACAAAATACATAAACACTTTTGTTTATGTATTGTTTTGCCTGTTTGGGGTAGATTTATGATCTATTTTTTATTGTTAAATGTGGAAGTGGATTGCATGAGCGAAAGTTGAATTTTTGTGCGATTATTTGTTAAACTCATTGAACGGAGACGAAAAACAGCATCTAGTACATATTGCATGTATGCCCCTTAGGCCCACATTTGCATACGGTCAATAGACAATCGCTGCTGTTGGCCAACATTGAAATGCACTTTCAGCCACTCACTCTAAGCCAACGGCAACGACCAACGCAATGCAAATGCAAAATGCAAAATGCAAAATGCAAAATGCAAATGCAAATGCATCAATTGATCTCAACCAGCCCAGAGATTTATGTGCAGCCCAATTCGTTTAATGAATGAACCAAACACAACAAACAACAACAACTTTAATAACAACATCAACTGTAGCAGCAACAAATTGAATGAATGGCTGCTTTAAGTGGACGCGACGGATGCTTTGACACCTGCGTGTGTTTTGACAATGATCGCCTGCGTTGCACGCCCACAGTACAGTATAGTACAGTCGTTCCCTCCTCAGCCCCGCCTCCAGCCTCCTCTGGCGATATTCAAACTCAATTAGTCGCTGAACCACTGACAGATACACACAAATATTCGCAGCTAGAGATGGCCAATTAAGTCACCAACATATATGTTGATTCTCCCGTTCCAATGGAATCGGAATCGGAATCGGAATGTTTATCAAAGTATTTCGAATAATTAAGAAAATTTAAGATCAGCGAAACTAAATTAATAAAAACGTTATGGAAAAGTATCGGAACCTTCACACATCAAGTTTCCTTCGATTGACTCAAATACATACATTTATTGAGGGCATTAAATACATTTTAAATTCACTGATTTGATAAGCATGCGCTGAAAAATATTCCTCAATTTTTGAATTTACTTTCGCAAAGATTTCTATTTCTATATATTACATCTTAATCTTAATCTGCTTGCTACGTTTAGTTGTAGCTTATGTCAAATCAGTGCTTTTTGGTCCATCCCTAAAGAGTGAGCGAGGGCGAGGCAGGGAGAAGGGGACAGAGTGAGGCACGTAGCAATTTGGTAGCACAGGCAGTTGTCCGGTTTCGTAGGCTTATCTCGTTTCGTGTTCGTGCCAAGTGGATTTTTGTAAAACGCCTTATAAGCGCAGGCAAGTGCCCGTCAGTCTGGTGTGTTCCGATTGACTCAACCAGCCAGACAGACAGACAGCCAGACAGACAGACAGACAGACAGTCAGCCAGGCAGCGAGCTCAATCTTCATTATACCCTGTAATTAGTTAATCTGTTGCAGTACTGTACCTATGCGTAAGACACATATGCTTACAAAGTTCCTTATAAAAAAGGTAAAATTTGATACACTCGGAAAAAAGTAGTCTAATATTTAGCAAATTGTCATAATTTTGTTGCCAAGTGCTTTTTATTATTATTAATTATTTGATATTAGATTTCGAAATACTTTTTATTCCTAAAAGATTTGGTAAAAAGATTTCCAACTTCCAGTGTGTTTTTGACATTAGTTATTTTGGTTGATATTATTAGTATTATTGAATACCCATAATATAATTACAAATTGTTTCAAATTTTGTTACCATTCCAAATCCTAAGTGTAGCTTGTTTTTGTATTTTCCAAATTATTATTTTTCTTCGTTTTAGAAATTTATTTCTTAAAAGAAATTTTTTTTTTTATTTTTAAAAAAAGCTTTTTGAGTTTTATAATTTGTTTCGTATATTTAGAATTTAGTTCTGACGATATAATCAATTTCAGGTTGCCTTTTTTCTAGGTGAATATCATAAGATTGTGATTAGGTTTTAATCTTCTCGATAAGACTGTTAGATTAAACAGCATAATAGAGGTGTTATACCAAAAGATTTCATAGGAGAAACATAAATCAATATCAACTGATTGATCTATCAAAGAAATTAGTTTTTTTATGGGATGGTTGGATGGACTGGCTACCTTGGACATAATCACAGGGTATGTGACAAGTCGAGGACCCTCCATGCGATCAACTTGTGACTCGTTTGTTGTTGTGCAATTTACGCTTGATTGTCGCTGGGTCGCCCGGTCATCGTCAGGTGGCAGCCACTGGCTAACGATATGCTTATTTTCTGTCTGTGCCTCCGTCTGTATCTGTATCTATCAGTGTGTATGTGTGTGTGTGTGTGTGTGTGAGTGTGTGTGTGTGTTTGGTTTTGTTATTATTTTGTTGTTGTGCTGATTTAAGCACTATTCTAATAATCAGGTTTTTGACTTGCTCGCAGTCTCGTCGCGGAGTGTGGCATAAATTGCTTGACGTTGTTTTTATATTTTTCATTTTCGTTTCTTGAAGACAATGCGAATAATCTCGGCAGATTTTATATAGGTAGCACGGGGAGATGTGGAGGGGGAGGTGGGAGGAGGGGGTGGGGGCAACTGCAATTGCAACAAAGTTGATCGAGTTTAACCCATGTATGAGTCTCACAAGTTACATAAGCCCCATTACGAATATGTGCACTGTTTCGATTGCGTTACGTTTCATACGTAACTTGTCATTAAATAATATTTATGCTATTTCATCTTTCTCTGAGGACGATTTCCGCCATGATTCAAAATATATCGGAATATAGAAAAATAAAAGTCACTTATAGACATATTTCAAATATAACAAGAGAAAACTGCGAAATACTTTGATACCATCAGCGTTACCAGCTGATGACAGGCAGCAAAGAACCGGTTGGGTATTTCCAAGAAATAACGATCTTTGAAGGAGATTTTTAGTTATTTGCCGTCAAAGTTTGTCTTTAAAATTGCGTTTGATGTCGGCTTTTGTGTATATTAGGAGAGTGAGAGAGGAGAGTGGCTGACAAAAATTGTTGGAAGAGTTTCCTAGCAACTGTCCTTCCAAGTTTGCCAAACTGTACCTCTTGAATTACAGGAGATATGGTCTTTTGGGGCGGTAGTGGGCGTGCCTGAACAAAATAATAGAGAAGGTTTCTAGTAATCTTCCTTCTAAGTTTGGTAACTGTAGCTCTTAAATTGTAGAAGAGGTTTGCTTTTATCGTTTTTGTGGGCGGTAGTGAGCGTGGTCCAAATCTTTTTATCGATCTCTTAGGGGAGTTACCAGTAACATACATTTGTGATAGACTACGCATTTCAAATTTCTAGGGCCGAGGTTCGTGGGGGCGGAGGGTGTAGGCGTGGTCCAAAAATGTATATGCCGAGGTAAGGAGGTAACCGGTCAGTTACCTTCGGACTTATCGATTTACACTTTCCGAAATATCGGCTTACCTCTTAACTCTTTACTCTACCAAAAAATATACCTACCAACTTTGACGGCCCTAACTCAAAAACTGCTGAAGATATAACCATTTCGGAGGCGGAGGTGGGCGCGGCATATGCCGATCTTTGAAAGACAAGGCCAACAACTTGCTAACCAAATTTGGTGACTGAAGCTTAAAATTTGTGGTAGATATGTGGCTTTATCGATTTGCGATGATCGATTATCGATTTTTCGATTTCGTAGCCACGTAGCACTCCAATTTGTAGACTATTCTAGAATGCTCCCAAAATATTTGAGTGCGCCGATTCATGCAAGACTCGATCAAAAATCAAACGCTTACCTTATAATCATATCGATAACAAATCGATGAAAAACTTGACGATTACGAAACGACTGCGGAATTTTCTATTGGTTCGTCTACTTGCTTCAATTTGTTCTTAATATTTTACTTAATGAATGAAAATAAATTCTTTTTGTAGCTTTGGAATGTTCCATGACACGGCAAAAATAGGCTGCCATCCACGGGTGGGTCCCATAGTGCACATCATGACGCCGACCTTTGGAGCGGATACGCTGCAGGTTTGCTGGTCAAACTGCAGCAGGAAGTACATCACCCACTTTCTAGAGTAAGTGAATAGAAATGCGAATTGTTTGCGAGACTATCAGCTACGATTTTATTATGCTGCAGCCAGGGATTGGGTGAGTGTCTGGATGATCCGCCGACGCCGGCGAATGAATACAACTATCCGGAGGCGCTGCCTGGCGAGCGATACAATGCGAAGCGGCAGTGCCGCATGCAGTTTAATCTGACCACGGATAGCGATGTGGGCGCCTGCTCGGCGCCACACGAATTCTGCTCGACGCTGTGGTGTCGCGTCAATGGCGAGTGTGTCACCAATATGAGACCGACGGCGCCGGGCACCGCGTGCGGCAAGAACAAGTGGTGCCAGAACGGCAAATGCGTGCGCATGGAGGAGTTAACGCCCATCCATGGCGGCTGGGGCAATTGGAGCGAGTGGAGCGAATGCTCGCGCAGCTGCGGCGGCGGCGTCTCCATACAGCAGCGCGAATGCGATTCCCCCTTGCCCGCAAATGGTGGCGTCTTCTGCATTGGCGAACGCAAGCGCTACAAGATCTGCCGCAAGAAGCAATGTCCGGAGAACGAGCCCAGCTTCCGGGCGCAGCAGTGTGCCCGCTACGACAATGTCAGCTATCAGGGTGCCACCTACAAGTGGCTCCCCTTCTTCGATAAGAGTAAGTGCAGCCAAGCGCAATCCGGCCAAGAAAACATTTCATAAACTGAGCTAAGCTAGCAGAAACAGCGAGAGTAAAATCAAGGGGAAAAAAGGTGCTTTGACAGAGGAGATAAATCAATTTTTTCTTTATACTTTTTTATGATTTGGAGTTCTTGCAACTAGTAACAAAAAAATTGATAAAACTTTTTCTTTTGGGTGCGCTAAATTAATGTTAATCATTTACTGGATAACTCCATTGAAAACCAAGTTCTAATTTTGTATAAGTTATACTTTAATATTTACTTGAGATACAGACTTCAAATTTGGTATATAAGTTCTCGACAGACTCGATTACTTTGTTACAATCATCGATTGGAATATACCCATAATATAGGTTCAGTTATATAAATCGAATATATAATATTGTTGGCCTAGATAAAGAATTGAGTACAGCGTATCTCTTCATACTTGTTGTTTATAATATAATTGTCAACTTTCTCTCTCTCTCTCTCTCTCTCTCTCTGTCTCCCTCTCTCTTTGCCTGTCTATCTCTGTCTATTTCTCTGCCGCTTAGATAACCCGTGTCGACTGTTTTGCAGTGATGTGGATGACACGATAATTGCCAATTGGGGCGAAACTGTGCTCGATGGCACACCCTGCACGCTGGGCACCAACAACATGTGCATCGATGGCATCTGTAAGGTAAGAGTTCGATCCGGCATTTAGTTGGCTCTTTGGCTATTTGGCTGCATGTTTGCTCGACGCGATCAATTAAACAAGCGTTTCATTCAGAAAGTTGGTTGCGATTGGATCGTTGACTCGGACGTGCAGGACGATCGTTGCGGTGTCTGTGGCGGTGCTGGTGATCAATGCAAGCCCATAAGGGAGACCTACAGCGAACCCTTCAATGTCAGCGATGGCGTTTACGTGCAGATTGTTAGCATTCCGGCACGGGCACGCCACATTGTGATCGAGGAGTTGGCCAATTCGCCGCACTTTCTGGCCATTGGTCGGACGCAGGGCGAGAAATTCTATTTGAATGGCGACAGTCTGATCTCCATGCCCGGCGAATTCGAAATCGCCGGCGCCGAGAGCCTCTACGATCGGCTGGACGAACAGGAGACCATCAAAATACCTCAGCCCATACAGCATTCCATAGCGTTATATGTAAGTCGTAAGACTCTTGTAGAGAGTCCAAATTATACTGCTGATCAGCAGATAAATAAAACCACAAGTTTCAATAGAAACTTTCAATTTAGATGTAAGCAAGCTGGAACCAGTCTGTCGGGTATATAATATTTCTGATATATCTTTAAGGACTTGGACAAAAAAATAACATTTAGAATCTCATCGGCAAATAGGTGGTTTTCTAATTTTGAATTTCTCATTCCATTTTTTATTATTTCTTTTATTATTTCTTTTATTATTTCTTTATTTATTTATTTATATGCATAAATGTTCATCATCCGTATTTGCAGGCGATCGTGCGCGGCAATGAGAGCAATACGGGCATCTCATATGAGTTCACGTTGCCCGCCTTTAAGGTGAACGTTGGGCGGCAGCATCAGTGGCGCCTGAGCAACTGGACCGCCTGTTCCGTCAGCTGCGGCGGCGGTGTGCAGCATCGGGAGCCCATCTGTCTGGAGAATGGCAAGGGTAAGCTCAGGCCCAATTCAATTGGCAACAAGTCGATTGATTGATATATGAAATTTGCATTCATATTTTGCAGTGATCAGCGACAAGCTGCCCTGCTGGACGCAGGCGAAGAACAAGCGTCCGTTGCGCCAGACACGCGCCTGTGCCGAGCAACAGTGCCCGGCGCACTGGTGGCCCGGTCCCTGGCAATTCTGTCCGCTCACCTGCCGACAGCCGGGCACTCCCCTGCCACAACGCCGTCGCTCCGTTGTCTGCCTCGATCAGCACGATGTTGTCGTCGCGGATGCCCAGTGCGGTCTGCTCAAAAGGCCACCCGAGGCGGAGCCATGCGAGGCAACCTTGCCCGAGTGCCGGCTCAAGCTGTGAGGGAGTCAGCTCCAGTTACTAGACATCGAAAACGGAAACTATTTATTGCTACTAATTAAAATGAAAGCTAATTTAAGTGAGCAGCAAATAAAACACAGACAGGTTTATATAATTAGTTAGATCGATAGGCAATGTTATCGATCAATAATATTAAGTCGACGATTAAAATCGAGACGGCTGCAAGTTAGTATTTAAAACCAGTGCAAAAAATTAAATAACAAACAAATATTTATATATATATATATATATATATATATATATTCAATATTTTATTTTCCATAATATACTTAACTGTACTACTCACAACAACCCTTTGAATGTTATCCTCAACATTTTATGCTCTCTATTTATAAATTGTATAACTGCTTGTCCCATGCGAAGACAGAGAACCATAAAATGCAGGTCCTTTAAGGATACGATGTAAAACTGTGTTATGCTCATCAGTTTTGGTTAATAAATAATCGATCTATTAGCAGTGTATAGATTGGCTTTTTTATTGATCTCTTTTCGTTACATTCGAGGCATATAGATATATATACATATATATAAATCAATCAGCAACTTGTCGAATATCTCAAAAAGGTCTCTTTGTAGAGCTACTTTTAAGCTCCGCCTGATTTTGGCTTAATAATATTCGAGAATATCCCCAAGTTCTTTCCCTATATTTGCATACATTTTATTTCGATGATTCATTTTCAGATACATTATACATGTATGTAGTTAACAGCTAAATCGTTACTAATGCAATGCCGAGCATCACAGAATGTACTTAAATAAACTTGACAAAAAAAAAAAAAGTAATAATAATACTAGAAAACTATGCCTAAAATGTAGGCCACTTGTGTTTGTTTATATAATGATTGTAGCATTATCTACGATGAGATAAACAAGTAATAATAATACATAATGTATATGTAGATGTAGATGTGCATAGGTGTAATAGATGAGTCAACTGGAACGGGAACTGGGAGTAGGAATAGTAATGAATAGTGGCGGTAAATCACATGTGCATTCTCTTAGAAGCGCGTGTTGTCCGGCATTTTGCGAAAGTAGGCGATCTTATCCTTGGGCACCCGATAGCCGTGCATCCACCGGCTGCCCTTGCGCAGTGAGCCATCGATGCCGTCCTTCCACACGCCCTGCGGCAGGTAAACTGCAATCAAAAATGAGAGAACATGTCAAAAGGGATCTTTCTGAATTTTCGATATCAAAATCGGTCAAGTTTTGAAAAAAAAAACTTGTGTGGCTTTTCCAAAAGGAATAAAGAAACCTTCTGAAACCACAATTTCACCATTTCCTCTCGAAATGCATGTTAGTCTTGTACCCAAAACAAGTAAGCACCAAAGTGGATAACTGCAGTGGGTAGTTGGGATACATGAGGATGCATAGCAGGTGGACACTGATAGATCGAATCGATAGTTGATGATCATGAATATATATATACTTTATGGGGTCAGATTGTACTGCTCCTGGTGGACTTACCCTCACGCTCTTCGCGACCCGCATCTAGAATTGGCGCCACAATGAGCTCCTCGCCGACAGAGAATTCATCGCTGACAATGAGACAGGCGGGATCATGGGGATCGAGCATCCAGAGCGGACGCACCAGTGGCAAACCCTCGTTCATCGATGGACTCAGATATTTCTTGAGCAGCGCTATGACCACCGTCTGGCGCACCTCCTTCAGGTCATGGGCAACGCGAGTGACCAGCTCGCTGTGATACTCATCCGGCAAATGGCTGAACTGCATCGCTGGCAGGAATGTGGCCAACTGAAGCCAGCGTATGAAGAGCTCTGCATCAGGCAGCGGTGGCTGTTCCAGTGAATAGAATGAAACCATTTTGGTGAGCGGACGCTCCAACAGATAGTCGCCGCCAATGGCGCCCGGCAGCACAAATGGATAACCAATGACGCCATAGTTGAGCACAGCGGCCAGCGTATCCCTCAATCCCTCCCACGTTGCGTTTGCCGGTGGTATGCTGAGAAATGTTGGAGGTCTAGGCACAACACTTGCCGTCGAAACGGCCATTAGGCCGGCGCTCTCCAGGCTGCTGGTCAGCATTCGAGCGTACATATCCGGATTGTCCAGCGGCTTGCGGCACTGATAGTAATGCGGCAGATTGTAACCGGTGCCCAGATCCAAGTAGAAACTCTTCACACCATACTCATCCTTCAATCGCTGCAGTTTCTCCAGCAGCCACGGCACAGATGCATTATTGGTGATGTCCAAAACGCCGGCGCTGGAGCTGCTCTTATAGCGGGTCAGGGCGGGAATGCTGCGCTCCGAGTAGCGCTCATAGATGAGCAGCTTGCGTTCAACGGCATCCTTAAAGTTTGCGCTATCCGTGCTGATGAACGGCTGTATGGTGAAGACGACCTTAAAGCCGCGCCGATGCAGTACATCGATGGTGTCCTTGAGCGTTGGAAAGCGTGAGCGATCCACAGTAAAATCACCAATATTCTCCTGCCAGAACTCATTGATCACAATGTGGCCCAGACCGATGGCAATCGCATTCTCCGAGTAATCACAAATGATGGTCTCGTTGAGGGCATCCCGTTGCGCCTGTTGTGGCATCTGCCACACTGGCTCCTCCAGCATCGAGTGCAGCTCCCCAATATCCTGCTCGGTGAGTCCATCCCACAGGCTCTGCTGTGTCATTAGCATGTGCAGGCTACGCATATCCTCTGTCGTACATATCCGATAATCGAGTTGAGGCAACGGCGTCAAACGATTGACAAATGTGAAATCATCATTGGCTGCCCGCAGACAGAACTGGTTCTCTGTCCGATTGATGCTCAGCTGTAGCGGCGTACGCTCGCTGACCTGCATCGCAACGCCAATGGAGTTGATGAAATAACGCTTCACCCCATTGCCAAACTGATGCACCTTGCTATCGCCGCTGGCATATGGCATAAAGTCAAAGTTGGCATAGCTGAGGGACCACTCCTGACCCTTTGTAATGCCACCGCCAAACCATAGTCCATTGTCCCGCTTCAGCTCATAGCAATCTGTTGGCAGCAGGCCAGGAGTGAGGGCCTGCCACTGCAACGTGTAGCATCGGAACACCTGTTTATCCTCGAAGTTCATGTGCAGGCGAGCGATTCCATTCCACTCGATGCAGACGCTGCCATCGCTGCGCCGATGATCCTCGAGGCAGTGGAAGGGCGCCGTATCGCTGCCGAGTGTTACGCCCAAATGGCCAGAGATCACCTCCTTATCCTCGTGGCTCAATATGCGAAAGATGCGATCCTTTGAGTTGAACTTGATCTTCTGGAAATAGCTCTTCGTCAGCATCTGATGATGGTACGCAATGTACGCGTAGCCAATCTGGGATCGGAAATTATAATTAGTTCAATTCGCTTCCATTGAGCTGGAATATTGCACAACTTGCCAGAAAGATGATAATGAAGAACATCAGGATCACAAAGATTTTGATCTTGTAGTCCTTCGTCTCGCGCTTCTTTTTACGTATCAACTGTGGAAAGGCCTGTCAAAACAGGCGCCTATTAATACATACATTCTTTGGATCCAATAAAGAATATTTCAATACTTATTTATAGTGAATTGTGATCCAGCTGTTTAACTTCTCTTTTATTTTTCTGTATCATTCTCTACTTAACTAGACTTCATCTTATCCCATTTACGTCCTCTTCTTCACCTTGCTCTACATACCTAGTCTTCTTCTTCATCACTCCTTGACCTTATTTTATATGAAAATTGTCTTTAACTAATCTTTTTTTTTCTTATGTCTTCGATTATTATTATTATCTCTATTCTTTTATTATTCTTGGACGTGTTTTTTTTTTCATTCTTTTTGATTTCCCCTTTGATTTTGTAATCATTATTTATTTTCTTCGTCACTTTTCTATATTTTATATTTCGCTTATCTCTCTTCACTTTAGTTGTTTTGTTTGTTTTACAGTTTTCTTTTTTATATTTCCTCTGCTCTTTTTTTATCTATCCTTTCGTTGATTGAGTTCTCAGCTCCTTTTTCTTTCTTAATTTTAAAGCCCTTCCCTCCTTCCCTCCCCCCCCCCCTCTCTCTCTCTCTCTCTGTCTCTCACCTGCATCTTCTCACGCAACAGACTGGCCAAAGAGTTGACGCTGGTGATCGAGGCCTGATTGCTGGCCAGGCTGTGCGTGTCAAAATCGCTGGCCAACATCTCCTTGCTGTTGAGTCGCAGGGCGGGCAGCGGGGCAATTGAGGCTCGTCTCCGACTTCGAAAGCGATCCCTGCCATGATCACAAAATGAAGTTTAAGTTCTGGTATCCTTCATATTAACGAATGTACGTAAAGCTAAGTGATTGAATGTGACTCAATGTTTATGGTGGCCGATCTTTGATAGTGGATGTGCCCCCGTAAATTACACTTGTCAAATTGTATTTATGGTCTCGATCGTAAATTATTATTTACGCTTTAGCTAAAAGAAAAAAAAAGCAATTCTTTCGCATGACAATGTATGACAGGCTTTTGTCTATGCTCTTATCTTAGTGCGAACTGTCTGAAATGTCTAAATTATCAATAAATCTGCAAATGTTGATAATGACAATGAAATACTATTGGCAATATAGAATTGCGTAAGTACAATTCAAATAAGTTTTGAGCTTCTACTTATTATAGGTTTATTTATTTATATATATGCACTTATACCAAAATTGTACAAATTGTTCAAATTTGCTTAGAACTTTAAGTTATGATCGATGTACAAAAATTGTAAGAGCAATTTAGATAAATTAATGACTTCCAACTGTTTCTTAGATAAATCTTTTATATTATTCAAATCTTTGTTAGTTAGTCTGGATTATACATATTTTGAACAACTTCCGGAAGTATAGCTCAGTATACAGGAATATAAGTGTTTAAGCATTCATTTTGGTTAGGTGCCAGTTTCGCACACACTTTGATTAATCGGTTGATTAGCGCGAATTAAGAGCCGTCTTTATTGATGCTACTTAGCTGGCCAAAACCGAAGGCCAAAGACACAATTCATTCAACGAGGAACTCTGTTTAGTGCACTTAAGTGTGTGTTGCGGATAGGAAGTAGGAATGGTGAAAGTGCTGACTTGGGCGAATTGTGTGATCCATTACATGAATTCCCTTATCTGCCGCAAGTCGCGTAATTGATAAAAATGCACAATTTATTTATATTTGTACATGATATCTTATTAATTTCTGCGATTTCTATTTGCATTTCATATCGACAAGAAATAAGTAAAATGCACTTTAATAGCTTGCAGTACATGTACACACATTGGGATACATGAATATAAGCACTAATTGAAATATATAGGCAAGCTTAACCAATTACCTGGTTCAATAATTGCTAATTGCTATATTGTTGAGACTTATTCGCGTTCGTGTTATCACGCCTAATCGCAACTATCAACTGAGAAGCTAATGCGACTTTAAGATACAGCTACAGATACACAGCTACAGCTACAGCTACAGCTACAGCTACGGCTACAGCTACGGCTACAGTCGCATCAGCAGACTTACAAAAATGTTGATTTTTATCTCTTTAGATGAAAGCTAATATATACATATACATATATATATATACACTCATGTACACATATACTCATTCACTGCTGTTGCAATCAACAACGTTTTCATGAACAACAACACAGCGTCGTCGTCGTCGTCGTCGTCGTCATGATTTGTGCCTTTTGATTTACTTATCATAAACCTGCCTCGTCTCAGCTCCCTGCTCCCATCAGCCACCTACGCCGTTACACACACACACAGCAACATTAATTTGCTTAAACTGCAAAATTACTCATACACATACACACACGCTATGCTTACGGTTGTTGTTGTGAACACACGCATGGAAAGCTTTGCTTTTGGAGCTTTTGCGCTTTCGCCACCCTCCGCGCAGGGATTGAGAGCGCAAGTGCAGCGACTGCACAGCTAAAGCTCTCTGTGTGCAAAGAGCGCTTTAGTTAGCATAACTAATTGTGCGCAAATGCGTGCAGTGAGTAATGATTCTATGCCCTGGCTTTAATACTATAATAATAGCTGTAATATGCTGGGTTCAGGGTATCTTGTAGTCGAGCTCACCCGACTATTGGCTTCTTACTTGTTATAAATAATTTAAGCAGTTAACATTATCAGTTCATTCGATGCAGTAACTGCATTTAAACCTTATGTCCGCTATTCTAAAATATATATTTATAATGCGAAAGAATCTGAGGACTTTAACAATAATCCCCTACAATCGATAAAAAATAATATCGATTTTATCGTCATTTTTTAAAGGTTTTAAGAGCTACAAAGTCTACGTTTGGGTTATCGTGAAGTCGTTTTAGAAGATTAGTTTTATTTCTATTTACCGATAGCTCCCCTGAATCTTTTAAGATCTTATCGAATTTTTAAAGCAACGTGAATTATCGTGAATTTTTGCAAATATGATTCATTAATTTATACTTGACTAGATGACTTAAATCGATGTTCAACGATATCTGACTGCCTTTTGTGTTTTAATCATATTTTTTAGAATGCTACGTGTAATAAATGTAATATGTATGTTCTCATAAATTTAATTATTTAATTTCATTATTCAATTTCATTTATTTATCGTGCACTTGACAGCTCCCACCAGTTTTATATTTAATTGCAGCTTATCCCAGTCATGTAAAATTAGCCTGACACATTAATTTGGTAAAAAACAAAAAGCAGCGAAGCAGAATTACAAGTTTATAAATAACAATATCCGTCAATATGGAAAAATGACTTTCAAGACAATCACTGGACACAGTTCGTTCCTTATTGAACCAGAACCTTTGTGTAATATCATTTTGAGTGCAAAGCCATCCAATTTGATATGCTTTAGGAGCCGAAGTGCTGAGAGCATTCCCTCCGTGGCCTGTTCCGTTCTCCATTCGGCATGCCCTAAGCCACAATTAAATGTGCTGGCTGGCAAATGACGTGTTGTTAATGTAGTTAAGCAATTGATCCAAATTAGTTAACTTAATTGCAAGCAGACCTCTGACCTGGCATGCCGCTAACAACAATCACGTGCTGAGTTAATTAGTGAGTGCCACACACTCACAATTCAGCATAGGGTATGTAATCTGTGTAAGTTGTGTTTGACTCGCACTCGATACGAACCCGGTGCAAAGCGCAGATTTAAACACCTACTAAAATTGTTTCGGTTAATAATATTCTTGCCAAGAATATTTAACTAAAAACTGTCCTGTCTAACTACTAGTATAACTCTGAGAATGATGAATACTGCATACTCTAACTAAAATAGCTGGCAAGTAATATAGTAAATAATAGTAAAAAGTCATATGAACTCTACGACTTAAAAGTATCTATTAGTTTGCAGTTGCCACTTTAAAGTTGACTTTATTTCTTAGCTTAACTTGAACTTATTTACAGCATCTACACAAAATAGAAAATGAATATGTGCACTTTATGGCTTAGCTTCTGAAAGCTGCTTTTAACACTGATATGCGAAATGATATTGAAATACATACATGTTCATATGTACTGAGTTGATATAAATAGAGAATGCAAAAATAAGTCGGGGTTTTCAACTAGTGGAAATATTTATGGAAATTGGTATGGTATGGTTGGGAAATGCATAACTCACTTGTAGACGGGTTTCTTGGTATTTCCGAACTCATCGCTGCTGCTGTCGTCGTCCTCCTGCTTGTGGCTGGAATCATTTGGATCACTGGGAGTCACCACAATCGTTGTGGGTGTGCCCACACTGGAGGCGGAGGCAATAAACTGTAAATATAATGTTATATATATATATGTATATATGTATATGTATATATATTTTTATAAAAGGCGTGTTTCGATTCCTGCCTGGCATTGCTTGCATCTGCAACTGGTTTTGGGCAGACTGTTAGCCAATATTGATCAGTTAAAATCACTCGCACTCAAACACGCACTTGTCCTTAGTACCTGCCTTGGCCTCAGTTAGCTGTTGTGTTTCGTCCTTTGACGCTTCCTGCTGCACCAGCTGCGGCCGCACGTTGCTCGGTGTGTAGCTCATTGTCAGGAGCTCTGCGAGACAATCGCGGCCAAGTGTCGAACGCTAACAGATCTGAGATCTGAAGCCCAGAACTCGGTTCTCGACTGCTACATTTGTCGGCTGCTTGATAATTGCTCGAATATAGTATTAAAAATGACGACGGCTTTGCTTGAATCCACTAACTGTGGGAGTGTACTCTCTCTATGTGTGAGTGTGCGTGCGTGTGTGTGTGTGTGTGTGTTTGTTTAATCGTTTGTCGCGCTCCACAGCGATCACAAGTACTCGGTTCTGAGTGATTAATTACGACGCTTCGGCTTCGCATTTCTCACAATTTCATTGAGACTTTTGCGACGCCGTTCGTTCACATACATATACACACATAAATATTTATATGGAAGTCGAGAGTGGTTCGATAAGTATAATAGTTGGAGTGAAATGGGATGACTCAATGTTAATTGTAGTTCAATATACAATAGATGTGTTAAAGCCTAAACAATCTTAAGCTTAACAGTGCATTCTATAAATTATGTAACAAATCTTGTTTCAAAAAACATTAACTTCAAAATTGTAGCTCCAAAATTAAAACTAAATCTCAAATCGAAAATCTTCCTAAAAAGGAGATTGAAAATGAGAAGTTGGGAGAAGGATTAAACAAGCTTAAACTAAAATTATTCATTGTAAAACAATCGTACTCAATCTAAGCGTATATATAATAAAATATATATTTCTTACTGAAGTCAATAATGTATTCGTAATTGTATGTTGTTGACTATAACAGTTCGTCATCGAATATATTTATTATATATTTAGTACTCATCGTACTCCTTGCCAGTCTATAATGCGAATTTTGAAACGCATTGTATTTCATCAAAATGTGTCAAACGTGTTGTAAAAGTATACTTGGAATGCTACAAGTTCCGAATACTCTTTATGGGATTTACTGAACATAATTTAAGACTGCTTTGAATTATGCCCATCTCGCTGCTTAGTCATATAAAAAGCTAAAGTACATTTTTCTTAGTTTAGTAGATAAAGCAGTTGATTTATGAAGGAGAGACATGGTCGATATTTACTGAAACACTCTCGCAGCGAGTAAAATGGCAACTGTCGACATGGAACTTTGATTTTGTTATGTGCCGGAAAATTGCAATGAACTGAGAACCATAAATTATTCAGTTCAGTGTGCTATGTGTAATATGTTAAATCCAGTTATATATTTACGTTATTTCATTTTTAAATTCCCTGTTATTATTTATACTTTGTACAAAACAATATTTTATGACTTTTCATTAGGTTGATTAATATTAAATTAAACTGCTACATTAAAAAAAAAAAAAAAAAAAAAAATAAAAAAAAAAGTGTGCTCTACACTAATTATGACCGACAAGTTTTACGACTTAATCTTAACAAGTTCCCATAAATTATGGTCTATCGGTTTTCACTGCCACTCGTAAATCAATTTGGCCCTCATTGATGGAGACGATTTGAGCCCCAATTTGTTGTTCAAATCTAAATCGAAGTGCGCAGCTTGCATCTAATTGGCCTTTTATAATTTTTGACATACGCTTACAATAGATTCAAGAAATATGCAATATAGCAAATATTGATCAGATTTAAGAAAATCGGCATGTTTATAAATACATATGTCGCATCATATAAAATGAATAAAATCATTGCATACTTTTAGGCTGAACCGATTTAGGGTAAAATGCGATTCGAAGTTGCAAAGTTTCTAATAACTGGCATTTCGAATAATCTATTTATTGATATAATCCAAAATGAAAACATTATTAATTAATTAATATATCATTCTGTTGTATTTGTTAAACCTATTTGTATATTTAAGCCATGAACTTTAAGTTGCTGTTATTCTTCTATGTCAAATTGATGTTTAATAACATTTAAGTACAAAAAATGTATTATCCAAGAAACTATTTATTTTTGCAATATAATTAAGATTATATTTTATGAAAACTTCAAATTAATATTTAGGTGTTAGGTGAAAACTACTGGGCTGTCGAATAGCCCGTTAGATGCAACAGCCGCCGTCAGACTATTTGCAATTCACATTAATTATATTCAAAGTGTAAACACAGGCAATAAAATTGAAAAGGCAAACAAACAAAAATGACAGAGCTGGGAACAGCAATAATCATATTAGAATAGATCGGAGGCGTTTGCGTTGACGATGTCGTTGCGATGATCAAATGCCAGCCATATATTAAATGAGGTTGCAACGATCGAATGCCATATATTAAATGAGGTTAGTTTGTTTTTTTTTGAAAACGCTTTTCACTTGAATAGCATTTGAACTGGCTGCTCTGCCAAATATTTGATAGACTCCAAGTAAAATATTAAATGAAATTTAACAAGCGGTTAATTATCTCGGCACACACCACACAGACACACAGTTTAGAGATGGCAGCTCAACTAATGAGCATTTTATTGTTATTTATTTGGATTTTTTTGTTGTGAGTGTTTTTTTTTCTTTTTTGAGAGTGCAAAACTCGTTTCCGTTTCGACTTGAAATTGTGTCTTTAAAAATGCGAGAGATTAAATGCTACCTTTTGCTACCCGTGCTACCCCTTCACCGTCCCATTTGTGCTACTTACGCTCTCCTCGTGCAGTGCCTCCTGCGGCTGCATCTGATGCCGCATGTGCAGCGCCTCCAAATCCAACGAATTGATGCCCATTGGCAGCGATATGGAATTACGTCTCAGGCCGGGACCAAAGTGCTCTCGATCCCGTTCTCTTTCTCGATCTTGTTGTGACACTGGCGGCGTGGTCGTGTCTGAGTTGAGCGACGAAATCTCTAGCTCATCGGGCAGCTCTTTAACCACGAACAGATGTGGCAGCTCCATATGGCGACGCTGCCCCAGCGATGGTTTGCGTTGGCCAACAGACGCCAGCAGCTGAACCTGCTCTTCCTCGATGTGATGCAGCTCCTGGTCCAGATCCAAGAACTCATCCGCATAGGGCAACGCCTGCGCTTGCCCATTGAGCGCCTGGGCAGCCAACAGCGGCGCCGGCACTGACGTCGGCGTCAGCTGTGGCATACTCTTGCCTGAAGCGGGACTTATACTTATGCTCGTTTGGCTTGGTTTGCTTTGGTTGGATTTTGGTTTTAGTTTTAACCCACAGACAACTTGTGGTTACGTGCGCTCGCGATCGCGACCAGGTTGCGACTCGCTGGGCAAAGCGAGAAACCAAATGCTGCCCCTAAAAAACAAAACACAAAAAACAAAAACAAAAAAAAACCGTCAACAGCTCAGCTCAGTCGAGCAGCAGCAGCAGCAGCAGCAGCAGCGGCAGCAGCAGTAGCGGCAGCAGCAGTAGCGGCAGCGGCAGCGGCAGACGCAGCTGGGTGGTGATGGGGTCGGTGGGGTATGGGATTTGCGGGGTTATGGGCCAAAAAGTCGCGTTGATTGTGGCTCAGCATGTTTGCCTTTAATCATTGGCTGTGTGTGTGCTTATCATTATCATTTACATTATCATTCCATTCGCCGCTGCTGCTGCCGCCGATTATTGGCGATTGTTACAGTGATTACGCATCCAAAGCGTTGTACGCATCACTTTTAACTGGGCCGCCATGTGGCTCACAACAATCTGTTTATTTGCCATGTTTTATTGAAACAGCTAATTAAATGCGTTGCTTGAAACAAAACAGCAACGCCGTTGCCTTTGATCGTCTCTGCCTTTTTGCACACCTAATTAGGCGACATTATCTCAATTGCACTCCAGCATTATCTCGCTCGCCCTTTCACTCGATTTGCGTCTGGAGTTTAGCCTGCTATCAGCAGCCATAAAGCGTTTAATCAACTTCAAGTAAATCGCACCAATTGATCAAATAGTGGAAACAGGCGTCAATCGTTTTATTCGCTCGATACTCCATACCCTATAATCTACACCATCTGTCCAGTTACTTAACTATCGCATACAACATGCTCGAACATTATGAATTTCAATTCTTATTGTGATAATTAACAAAAATATCTGTCGTACAACTTTATTTGTTTTAGCAGGTATCGAGTTTCTCTTCACCACAAGAAAGTGTCAGTGGCCGACGTGGAAATACCCTGTACCCGCACCTAAAACAAGTCAATATAGCCCTGTCCGTCTGGCTGTCTATTTCTATATACAATCTACTGCCTCAATTGTTTTTTTTTTGTGTTGAAAATCATAATATATTATCGATGGAGAGATAAGTGCTTGTCAGGCAGACCAACAAACATAAATTTGTCAAAACTGAACCGATTTTCAAAAGCAATGCTTCTTCTGATAATGATTTGACTTATAGATTTATACTGCATTCAAGTTTTGCGCACTTGATTAGTGGTATTCCCTATGCGACTCGATATCCTACACGCTGAATATAAAATATATGAAATAATGAGCATGTGTTGCCCATGAACTGCCCCCGTACCCCGTTTGCCCCTGCACGCAACCAATGTGGTCGATAAGTTGATTAGCGCAATAAAACTAATTCGCAATATTATGCCCATACATTTTCAATCAGCTCTGCAAACAAACGTATTCCGTGAATTGTTACGGATTGGATAGGAAATGGATACGCGTACAGATTTCTGGGTCTAGGGTCTGTCACGAAGTATTTGTCTTTTGGAGATCAGCGCGTGACATGAAAACGCACGGTAACACATACGAATCATTTTAAACTCTCTCTCTCTCTCTCTCTCTCTCTCTGTGTCTCCGCCTGTCTTTCTCTGTTGCTGAAATTTAAATTCGATTCATGTGTAAAATATAAAATTCACAACCAGCTGTAAATATTAAATAATGATTATGGCATTTAATTTGGCGCGGCTAGTTGATTTATGCATGTGTTGACGGCAGCAGATGCCTGAAGCTGGACGTCATGCGTAGCAGGCCAACAAAACGTTTACGAACGTCGGGCAGAGGGGGAGGGGTCAACAGCGCACAAGTTGACAACTAATTTGACACATTCAAAAATCAGTTGAGTTGTGCAAAACAAAACGTTTGCGAATAATTCGAGTATGACACACAAAACTGTCAAAATAAAACAGCAATTTACAAAATTTTTGTAATTTTTTTTTTTTGTTTTTATTTTTTTTTTGAAAAGGGAAAAAATGCAATTTTTATTTTCAATAAATTGGTAATTTTTTGTCCTTTCATTTTTAGTTGCTTTGTATTTAGTATTTTATATCATTTACTTTGATTTGTTGTTCGTTTTGCTTTAGTTGAGGATTTACATTTACATTTTGACTCGCGTGCACTGTGTCTACTGTTCGTACAGTAGTCACTTCTCCTATGGAACGCACACAAGTTGTTGTATTGTTTGTTAAACTTGTTTATTGTTGAATTAAGCGCATATTTTTAAATTTGTAATTTATTCATGTTCTTGATTTATGTATGCATACTAAATATGTAAGAAAACATTCGATATTCAATCTAATTTTTGAAGTTTTCGTTACGTTTTCTGAGGAATGTCTTTTTTTTTTTGTTTGTTTGTTTTATTTCCATTTTAATATTAATTTTTCATGATGTTTTGCATTTTTTTTTAAATTATAATATATATAGTTATATGCTTATTTTATTTTTGTTGCTGAAGTTGTTGACCTTTTAGACAGTACAAATATTATTACAAATGATTTGCTTATTAGTAAAATATGTTAACATTTTTTTTGTTTTTGTTTTTTTTTTTTTACTTTTTTTGTTCATTGCAGTTGCTACACACAAAATGAAAAACAGTCAAAACGGAACAATAGAAATGTGTAGAATTGTCGAAGGCAGAGCAGTTTTACATCATATTTTGTTTTCATTTCATTTTTTTATCAGTTATGGAGTACATAATATAATAAACATATACATATCATATTTATGGAATACATTTAGTGAGATATACAAACTAAAAACGTAAAACGTTCGCTACAGTAAATGGCCAAAGAGCAATGCGTCTACAAGAGTGCAAACTGTTTTATTTTTTTTTTTGTTTTTTTTTTCTTTTTACTTTCTTTTCATTTTCAATTTTCCTTTCTTTTTTTTTTTTTTTTTTTGTCTATACAGCTGCAGTGACGCTTTGTTAGAGTATCCGCGCGATGCGCAAATAGATTGAGTGACATTTGTTGTTGTGGTTTTGAGACACTGTTCATATACACATATGTCACATACACAGCGCTATATTAAGTTACATACATATTGAATAAATATAATTATGACAATACAATAGGACAAAAAAAAAAAAAAAAAAAAAACAAATACATAATAATAATCATATTGGTAATAATAATAATTGTGTAAATTGTAAATATCACAAGCAGACGTCACTTGCATCGTTGATAAATGTAAGTATGTATATATATATATATGCATATGCATGTGAGAGTGTGTGTGTGTGTGTGAGTGTGTGTGTGTATAAATATAGTTATGCGTGTGTGTGTTTTGTCTATGTGTTTTTGTTGTACTGCTTAATAAAGTGTTGTTGCTTCTGTTTTCCATACAATTTTGAATGCAATGCGTGTGTATGTGTGTGTGTGTGTGTGTTGAGAGGCTGCATGTGTGTGTTTGTGTGTTGACATTAAAAAAACTTGGGTTTTTTTTTTTGGTTAAACCTTAACTATTGCTATATTTTGCCGATTGTATTGGTTCAAAACAATTATCGAAAAAAAAAATAGTTTAAATTTTTTACACGCACACACACACACACACACTCGCAATTGCCTTCGTTTATGTTGATTCAGAATTTTTGTGTTGTTTCTCTTGTGTATTCGCACTTTCGCTTCAATAACTAGTTATAAACAGCTCTTAAGTGTAACTAACATTTTTCGATTAGAAAAATTATAATGAGTACATATGTTCAACTTGGTTTTTATTGCATTGATGTATTGTGTAACGCTTTATCGAGTGTATATATATATATATATATATATATATATACCAATGATTCTTCAGACAATTGAAATGTATATGTTTACGCATACATACATATATAAAGTTCTATTTCGTACACATTTATGTAAAGTTAAAATTGACTTTTTACATTATTAGCAGTTTTGCGTATTTTCTATTACTGTAATTTCTACTACTGATGCACGAGTGAACAAAAAAATATATATATATATGTAGTATTCATTTATATGTATGTATATGTATATATGTGTGTGTATATGTATAATATACACGCTATTATGTATAATCAAATTGTTTTTGTTACATGTTTTTTTTTTCTATCTTTTTAAATATTTTTTAATGAGAATCGTCATTTTCACTTTGTTGTATGTATTTATATATATTTGCTATATATATATATATTTGCTATATATATGCATTTGCTTAATTGGTGCTTTGCTTTTAGGTGATGGTTACGCTATGTTCGTGTAGCTTATAGTTTTGAAACATTTTGTTGCTGCTGTTAACATTATTTCTTGCTTGTTTTCGATTTTTTATTTTTTCTTTTTTTCTTGTTTTCTTTTTTTTATTTCTATTGTTTGTATTGTTGTTGAACCCATTGCCTGTCCCTATATATATATACAAGTATGTATATATTTAATCAATCGCATCATTTACAAATATCATAGTTAATATATTTTACAATATACATAAGATATAGCACTTAAATTTTAACATGTATGTGGGAGTCTGGGGATTGTGTGTGTTGTGGCTTTATCCATGTGGCAATTGGGTGAACTTGTCTTGCTTAAATTAATGCCGAAACAACGGTTACAAAAGCGGATACGGAACCGGTTATAAAAACAGGCACGCGACTTTTGAGTTGCCCGCACAACAAACACAACACACAAGTTATGCATGTGGATAGCTACATAGAAATAACACATGAATTTTGGATAAACAATCAATCAAAAATGACAAATTTGAATGTATATATATATATATATGTGTGTGTGTGTGTGTGTAAGACTGTATTGGGTCGTTCGCTGTGATGTTGTTGAGATGATTAGATTGCAATATATGTATATATATACATATATAATGCGGTTAATGAGCCTGTTGCAAGAGTGCATCTTAATCACCGCTGTCCTCCCATTTGCGCTCCTCCATTATCCGATCAAAGCAGTCCGCAAGAAATGCGTGCTAAAAGCAAAAAGGCATAACAAAATTAAGTAAACCAATATAATATATATATATATATATATATATATATGCATATGTTTATAATTACATATGGCGTGTAGACTTTGACCCAACGTGCTGGCTTATCTGGACGATTGTATTGAAAGCAAAACGACATGGACTCCTCATCGCTCTCGGAGTGCGTTATGCTATCCCATGTTAGCTCGACCATTTGCGCCTCCAGCGAGCCATCCTCGCGGCAGGCGTGCAGACGAAAGCTCTTCATTCCTGCATAATATGACATAGAGAAGCATCGATTAGATAACTAATTGCAGCAGAGACAGATAGAGAGAGAGAGAGAGAGAGAGAGAAACTCACCCACGGCGGGCACAACATGACCATCCTTGCGACTATCACAGGAGCAGTGTGGAAAGACAACATCACCGTAGCCGGGCAGTGTGCGTGCCAATGCCAAATAGTCGTTGGCCTTTTTGGCATCCTGCAGCGCTTTCAGTTCATAGAGTCGGCCATCGGCGCGTATATTGCCGCGATTCACCTCATCGACCGCCTGATAGAAGATGAAGCGTGCCGCCTGCTCGCCATCGGGCAGCGTCAGCTCCTTGCCAACGGAGAAGAGCCAACGTCGCACACAGAGGCATGTCGAGGAGGCTGTACTATAATTCTGCACGTACAGCTGATGTGGTATCTCGTGCGGCTGCAGCTTGCGCTCAAAATTGTATTCGACTATTTCGAAGAGATAGAAATATTGTTGCGTATACGCTGTGAGATTGGCGCGCTGCACCAGTATCTCCCAGACGACCTGAGCATTGGATGATTTCTTTACCGATACGCTGGTGACCTCATGATCGGGCAGCATCACCTTAATGTCCACCGGCGATGCGGATATATCATCCTCGGTATCGGTTAGAAAATCCTGCACCGCATCGCTCTCAGCGATGACGCGCACAGCGCACACCTTCTCCAGATACTGTTCGAGGCCACGTCGACGTGTGTCCAGTTGCTGTTCGCTCAGCTGGAATGGCCACTTGCCAGGCAGCTTGGGAAAATTGAAGCCGCTAAACTCCTTGCGCAGCAGCGAATGCAAATTGGCAAACTCTCGATATCGACGCGAGCACAGCTGCCGTCCGGCCATATGGATGTTGAAGACAATGTAGCGTTCCCCATTCCGATTCACAATGGTGTAGTCGGGTATGCTGCACAAGCGAAAAGCGAAAAGAGATGATTCATTTAAATTCATTTGAATGTTTATAGAGTGTCAGCTCACCTGATGGGCAAGGAGCGCTTGTCGGAGTAGTCAATGTAGGAGTAGCCGCTTTGATCCTCCTGCGGCTCCAGTCTATCGGCTTCCTGCTGTGTCACAGATATCACCGTTAGGGTCAAGCAATCCCCACCAGATTTGATCAGATCCACCACCTGCTTGTGTGTGGCACCCTCCACGCTGACGCCATTGCTGCACAAGAGAGAACAAACAATGAGAAACAATAATTCATGTGGCCACCGAACCGACGCACCGAAAGCAGCGACGTTCCATGGCGCTGAGATGGGCAAAGTGCACGCCATGAAAGGGCAGCATTACGGCAAACCAAGAAGACCGACAACAATTAAAAGACCGGAGGAGTTGTCACTGCGATTGCCCATCTCCTAATGAGAAGCTGCTGCTGCTTCGCAGTGCAATTTAACAAGCGACACAACAGTGGGAGCGAGTGAGAGCGAATGGGAGCGAGTGAGAAAGAGGGATTGATCGCATCGCTTGGAACACCTTGTGGCACTTGTGGCGCTGATAAGCACAGCAAGCAGGCCACCGTTGTCAATCTCAGACAAGCGATTCGGGTCAAGACGAATTTGTTTATGATAAACTCGATTCAATTGTTTTTCATTCAATTCAATTTTGTATTGGGGCAACACAGCTACTTAAAAGCCAACTCAATTTCTATTCTATATTTGCAATTAATTGTGGCAAATATTCATTTGAGTTCAATTCAAATTGAATCTCTGAAATCGATGATGACGTCACAAACAATCAATTTTGACATGTGTCTGAATTTCGCTTGCAGGTCGTCTTACCAACAAATTGATTTGCACTAGTCAAGCTTTTATGGCTCTAATAAAATGTGTTATGCGTATTTGTGGCCAAGTTTTGGTTTTAGCAAATTAAATTTATTATTGCATTGGCTGCTGCTGCTGCTGCTACTGCTTGTTGTTCGCTTTCTGGCCACCAATTGGGCCAACAATGGACGCTTTGAGGTCTTCTTGGGCATTGTCATTGCTGAGTTTGCTGTAAGACTCGCTGTGTATGTGTGTGTGTGCGTGTGTGTCTGTGTGTTGTATGTGTGTGTGTGCGTGTGTGTCTGTGTATTGTATGTGTGTGTGTGTGTGTGTGCGTCTTTCCGGTTTGACTTTTGCCACCGCAGCACAAATAAATAAATCGCAGCTATCGCTTATTGTCGTGTCGCTGGTGACGCACAGGGACAACAACAACAACAACAACAACAGCAACAGCAAACAACAACAGCTACAACGGCAGCAGTTACAACAACAACAAGAAGAAGCAATAACAAAACAAACATGACTCACAAATTGAAGCATGGCTAACATGCATATTTTTGACGTATTTGCGCAATAAATATATGAGAATAATTAATACTCTTCAATTGAGCTTTGGCATTTAGCTGTCAAACTTAATGCCAGACTTATAAAAAGTCAGCTCTAGTTGGGCAAAGATACAGATATCAATAACTTTATCGTTTTTTAGCTGCAATCGACACTTTAATTCAATTTGAGGAGCGGCAACCCAAGCAACATTTTGTACAAGCAATTTGCCGTTTGCAAACGAGCCTAAATCGAACAGCTAAACAGATAAACACAGATTAATCATTTATCTGTGCTTTATTATATATGGTATATACAGTTAGCAAATACTATTCGAGGCAGGAGACAAGCTCTAAGCTGAGATTGAAAGCCAAGCCGAGTTGCCGTTGACAGAAAACCAGTTTCAGCTGCTGACTGCGAAAAGAGTTGCAAGAATGGATAAGCAGGTAAGTAAGATCCGAGAAGGGCGATATATATATATTCCTGATCAGTATCAACAGTCAAGTTTAGCCAAATTTAGCCACGTATGAAGACGCCCATCGCAGAGACGATGGGAGCCAGAGACTTCAAAAATGGAAATCAAATCAAATTTAGTTCATGTTATCGATACATACATATCGATTGCCGATAACAATCAAATACAATTGTCAAGGGAGAAACTTTCAACTATAAAAATTTGATTAAGGTTTGATCAGATTCACAACTACTTATGACCCAAAATGTATTCCCATATTGATGCTCACTCAACCAAGCATTTTCCTGATTTTATTCAACTAGAATAATATTTGTGACCAACTTGACTATATGATATATCATTCTTATTGCTATATATTTTGTGCTATTATGTGGAAGTCGGGTACCCGAAAACTGCAACTTATCTAAACTGAATTTCGTTAATTGCAGCAGTCAAAGCAATCTGTGAAAACATTCAACATTTTCCAGAAAAAGATTGTTTTGTTTTTTCTTGCAGTGTATTATCGATGCATTCCTAGAATTTGCATCGCTTATCCACAAACCAAATACATAATTATGTTTTTACTAATCACAAAACAAAAATTTCGATAACAAATTGAATGCAACCGTATTTGAAGTGTAAGTACGCCGTAACCAATAAATAGCTGTGTTGCACAAGTGAAAGAAAAGCTGCTTCTGGCCCATTTCCCATTGGCATTTATGGCCAAAATGCTTTGATTACGAACCACTTGAAATCTGTGTAATAATAATTTGGTAATAATTTGTTTTGCTACATTTATTACACATAGTATTTTTGGCAGTTGTTAATTGCATTTTTTTTGAATGGTTTATTATTGCTGTTCCTTCGCACACTTCTTGATGAGTCCCCTCGCAAACCGGCCACCGACTGGCAACACACTCAAGACATGCGCTCTCAAGCACATGTGCATTAATTATTAATAACTATTAGGAGTTGGCTCCCTCTGGGCATAACTACAACTTAAACAGATCGATAAAGCCAAGGCAAACAACAAACACAAGTTAGAACTGGGAAATACCCCGTAGCTGAACAATATCTTTTCAAGCGACAACCCAGCTTAATTAGCAAGATATATACAATCGAACTGAACAGCGTTTCCAGGTCTAAGACAGTAATATCCATGGGAACGAATAGACTCAGAATGCTCAAACCTCAAACCGAAAAAAAAAACAGGAATTCGTGCAAGAATCAGGGTTGAAATGGCTGAGCTATTGGCTCAGAAGGGGGTACCAGTAGATCAAGTTAAGCCCCGCAATATTGATATTATCGATAATCAGTAGCTTATCGATAATGTGGAAACGCAACAAGTTATCGATGAAATGAAATAAACTTAATCTGCGATTGGCATATGAAAACCAATATTTCAAATTAGTTCTTATTGACAACGGATCGATCGGACAGACAAACATTGTTTAGCCATCATCCTTGGCGTTCAATGCTGATAAATACATGTATACTTTGTGGAGTCGGAGCTGCTTGTTTCTGCCCGTTGCAAAACAGAGTATAAATACAGGTATTTATTTTATTTTTTGTATTATGTTTTTATTAGATGTTTTTTATGTCCATTCAAGCAAAGCAAAGGGAAACAATTTGGTACAAAAATAAAATAAATAAATAAATAACTCTGCAAGCACACACGCACACGCACACTCACCTACCCACACACACACACACACGCACACATTGCGATTAGTGGCAGCAACTAAGGCGAGTAAAAGAAATTGAGGGTAAAAAAGTAATGTCAATCAAATTTATATATACTTCAACAATAGGTCCAGCAAATTATCCGCTCAATGGGCGTGAGTAAACAGCACTTTAATAGCCAATTACATTAACGTATGTGTGTGTGTGTGTCCGTGTATATATACACAGACATTTCACATTTGATTTGAGCAATGCATCAAAAATGCAAAGCTAGGAATATTGTGGAAATTGCCTAATTATATATAATTCAGGTCGATCGATGGAAAACACAAACTACACAATTAATTAATATGAATTATTTTGAGGATTACTTTAATTATATTTATACGAAAGAGGAACTTTTTGTGACCAAAACAACTTTTGCACAATTTCTACTTTGTACTTGGAAAGTTGACGTTGACCACCTGCCTGACGGCATTGAGGCTTTCATCCCAAAAATACATTGTTGGCATTTAATTTGTTGGGTTTTGCGTAAAATGCGACGTTGCGGCAAATGTTGCACATTCATTGTATCTATTGCCGGCGTACTCTTGAACCAAGCAAACAAATGCCATGGACTAAATCAAAACCAAAAACCTCGACAACCTCAGCTGTCCAGCACAAGGCCAGCTGGTCCTATATATATCAGCGGGGTGTGCGTGGGGAGAGGGGGAGTGAGGTGCTTCAACAGTAGTCCATAGTCTGTCCCAGTCCCAGTCCCAGTTCCTGTCCCTGTCCGTGTCCCTGTCCGTGTCCCTGTCCGTGTCCCTGTCCGTGTCCCTGTCCGTGTCCCAGTCCGTGCCCCTGTTACAGTTCGAGTCACAGCCCAACCATCCAGTGACGCAAATCTATTGATTATTCTGGGGCATATGCCACAAAACAACTAGAATAATAATTTGGGCATGGAACAAACAACAACAACAACAACAGTAAAATCGACACACAAAATTGGTGGCAGCATAAAACAAGTGTTCAAACACCTCATCGATGCTCGAATACCCTTTTTGGCCTTGTAAATGTGGAGTGTGCTATGCATAAATAATTGATTGACTTCAATAAATGTAAAAGGGATGGCAGCAGCCAGCTAGAAAGGATTGGCAGGGATGAAGCAATCCGCGTTGCCAGACTGTGCAAAAGCGGCAGCAATAAATAGTCAGCAGTTGAGCAGTTTATAGAGATAAAAAAAAGATAAACCTCCATGTTGGAATGCTATAGTCGAGAGAGCTCGCCCTTTTCACAAAACGGCAACTAAAATCACCTGCTTGCCACAAACGTATGTGCAACGTTCAATCTTTACAATTGTATATTTCATTATTATCGCAAATCGATTTGTATCGGTGACAGTTATCGATAAAATGACATATTCTTGATCTGTCTTGATCGCCTCGAAAATTTGAGCCATTTATAATATGTTTGGGGCATAAACAGACAATAAACAATATCAATATATATATATATATATATATATGTATATATATACATATTGGTGGATATCAAAAGTAAATAAACAATGACTGAATCGACCCGCAGCGTTTCTTGTTAACGACTCTACTACCAAACTGGGCTGCAAAGCGTTGTTAACCTTATTATACAGTTCAACGCCTTCAACTTCGCTTGGTTTATTTCTGTAGACGTTTTGTGAATTGAATTACGACTTGTTCGAATGCAAACCAAATCGAATTCAGTTGGCTCAATCGATCAACATTCGGTTTGAACATTTCTTCTTCTTTTTTTTTTTTTGGCAATTTGTGTTCACAGTGTTGCAAGCACAATTCGCCTGCACTTTGTTAACAAAACTAACAAGAATTGAATGCTGGCTAAAGCACAAAACAATTAAGCAACTTTTATAGAGAAACACACGCAATTTGTGTTAGTAACCAAACTACATAATAGTATGGGTATAACACAATTGTGCGGCGTGTTTAGTGTTCAACGTTCTCCTTTTGTTGCTGTTGCAGTTGAATTTTGTTGTTGTTGTTGTTGTTGTTGTTGTTGTTTTTTCTGACATTGTTGTCGTAAATGTTTTAACGAGCCAACAAGAAATAAAAATAGTTCATAATCCTCATTGATTGCATTGCTGCCAGCAAACACCGCTCGTACCCCCGTTAGACACATGCACACACACACACACACACACACACACACACCCAGAAAGCAACAATACAATGTTAAGTGGCAAGTGCGGCAGCAGCAGCAACAATGAAAGCAATGTGCAAGGCAATAGGCGGCAGCAGATGAAGCAAGCAGCAAAACACACACACACACTCACTCACTCATACACACACACACTCACTCATACACACACACACTCACTCATACACACACACACTCACACACACACACACAACAACAGATTTATTCATTTTACATTTCTACTAAAATGCAAACTTAACTCAATAAAAAAAACCTTTTCATATTTTTTCATATCTTGTTTTATATTTAAATAAATATAAATATTTATTTATTTTCTAAATTCTTGCATAATTGAATAATTTATCAGATAAGCAAGAATTTATTTTTATATCTATTTTGAAACCGAATTTTTTGGGGTTCCCCTGATTAATGATGATATGTGTTTATTTATAGATATACACGTAAGTGGAGGCGGTCACATGCATAAATCTGTATATATATTTGTTTTTTGTTCAAAATCGTACGGGATTCCCCTAGGCATAATGGGATATCCCAATTTATTGCTTTTTATGCGATCTCAAGAAAGAAAAAAACTCCAAATTACAAAGTAATACTCTATTATATATATATATATATATATATATATATATATATATACTAATTTAGTCTCACAATTGTGGCACCAAAATTGCCAGCTGATTGATTTTCTTCAAATTCGAACAAACAAACAAATAAAAATATATATAAAATAAATATATAAAAATATATAAAAAAAAATATATATAAAAAAAATATTTAATAAAAAAATCTCTGGCTCTTAGTCCCTTAAAGTCGAATTTTATCTTTCTTATTGAGAAGTATTTAATTATTTAATTCAAGAAGATTCTAGATTAATCTTTTATCTATAATAGATATAGAAGATTATATAGATTATTATTGCTATATGAGAATGATTTTCCATCTATTTATATCATATCAAAGTACAATTTCTCAATCGATCTCTAATTAAGATTTCTTTACATAACAAAGACGAACAATTATTAGAAACATCTAGACTGTGTTCGCATGGATTATCTGATCGTTTTCTATATATATATATATATATATCGCACCGATTAGTACGATAATGCACTAATATGCATGTGCAAATCAGAGCAAAACAATGGAACAATGGAGCAGAGTGGCGGAGCCACTTGAGGCGCAAGTCCTAATCTAATCTTGAAACAAATCCAACCGAATCGAGGCAGAGCCCAAAGCGAACAAAGTCAGTTTATTGTTGTCCAACGAGCAGCAAGGATGACGAAACCGAGACGCCAGCTGCTGTTGTTGGGCATTTTGGTGCTGATGCAGTTGCTCCACACGAGCAGTGGCCTGGAATGCTATGCCTGCGATTCGGCCGAGGATGCCGAATGCGCCACACGACCCGGGCAGCAGCTAGAGGTGGAGGAATGCATCCAGCCAAATGATGAATGCGTCATCTCGATAACGGCTGGTTTGACGCGACGCGGCTGCCTCCGTCGCCTCTATCCCAATGTTTACTGCGCGGAGCCCTGCTATCGTTGCAACACAAGTCTGTGCAATCGACACGTGTATCCGGTGGATCGATTGCGGTGCTATCAGTGCAACGGTGCCGACTGCATCGATGTCAGCCAGCGGCAGCAACTTCTGTTGCCGTGTCCCGTTTACAATGCCGAGGATCGTTGCTACACAAACATTCTGCATTTGAGTAATACGCAACGGGGCTGCGAGCACACCAATCTGCCCGTTGGCTGTCCGCACGTGTGCCTCAAGTGCAACTACAACGGTTGCAATGCGGAGCGCACAGTCACCGAGACGCACTGCCTGCAGTGCACCCACAACCGCAACTCGCCCAATGCCGATTGCCAGCGTGAGCAACAGCCGCAATCCGCGGACAAATGTGCCGTCAGCAATGCGACTGTGACGCAGTGCGTCAACAAGGTGATGCTGGGACATCTCGAACGCTGCTACACGCATCGAAATAGCCAAACGGAAGTGCTACAGCGTGGCTGCTCCACAACCATGGGCTTCTTTCCCACCGGCGAGCTGTACGAGTGCTATGGCGACAATTGTAATGCCCAGTGCCAAGATATTCAATGTGCCACCTGCAACTCCACCAGCGAACCCAATTGCCGTTCCGGCCATGCACTGAGGAGCGAACCGTGTGCTCCGGGCACCAACGCCTGCTATTCCTGTGAGCAAGGTTAGGGTGAGTCAGTCAGTCAGCTGCGGATCAATTGCAAGTATCGATTTTCTTTGTCAATCGGCAACAAGATTTGGTTAGAATATGCGTAGGAATATCAGGGTTGAAGATCTTTTATAAAGTTCAACTTGTGATCCACAATTGGTCAATTTACTTTGCGTAACATAATTTTTTGTTAAACTAGTTCGATAACTATCGATAACTATTTAACTATCGTTAAACTAAAATAAAATTCTATATTTCTGCTGTATACGTTTTATTGGCATTTTAGATAAGGACGAAGGATACACTTAAGGCATATTAGAAATGTTTTAGCGTTGCCATATCAGTCTGATGTCATGGAATTGTGTCAGCGTTGCCATATCTCGTTCGTTTTCATGGCATAAACGTCATATATATATACATATTTTGTACATATATATTTATTCAACAGATACGCTACTACGTCGCGGCTGCGCTGATGCGAATTTCGTGGCAGGCGCTGGAGAGGCATGCCAATTATGCCGCAGCGAGGACGCCTGCAACCGTTGGTCCGTCCGCAGTTGCTATCGCTGCAATGCGCAGGAGCAGGGCGACGATTGCGCCCCCATGCTCCATCCAAACGCTATGAAGTTGAGCAACTGCAGCGCCGCAACGGAACTGTGCGTCAGCACCGTCATCAGTCGCATGGAGTTGGTCTACACGGTGCGGGGCTGTGCCGGCGACGTGCCCGAATGCAGCGCCAATGATCCCTATTGTGTGCGCTGCAATGGCAGCCTGTGCAACGCAGCGCCCACCATGTGGGCAACCAAAAGACTGCAACAGCAACTGCAATTCCAGCAACTGTCAGCCAAGAAGGGTGTGCAACGTCTGCTTCAGTATTTGTGGCCCGATTTGTGAGCAGCAATTAGCAACTGAATAAACATCGATGAGCAGCAGCAACTAATTCAACACAAAAACCGCCTTCTTGATAAGCGGATCGGATGCGAGAAGCATTTGCATTTGCATTTGCAGTTGCCAATCGGTTTCAAAAACGCCCCTCAAAATACAAACGTGAAAAAAATAAGATATATATATATATGTTTATGTATGTGTATGTATATATGTATTATGCAAGATTTATGTATTTAATTCGATTTAACTTTTAAGACATTTTTCTATTTTAGCATTTATTCAATTTCATCTGCTAATGATTTATTTATACTCAAAAAAGTTAGCTGATTAAATGATTTATGATAAACTTAGGAAGGAATTGTGCCACAAACTGAAGGTACTCAATCTAAATTACAACTACAGTTAAATATATATATATATATATATATATATATAAGTTTTCTCAGCTAGCTTCATGTTTAGTGCAAATTGGAATCGCTAATATCAAACACGTGCATTGTTTTCAGTAAACAGAACCGATTTCATTTACTTCTTTGTATATGTAGTAAATTAACTTTTCTATGTACATATATATATATACATATATACGTATATATAGTTTAAATACTGAAATAAACAATAAAGCAAACGATACGGAATGTGTATATGAGAAAGTCAGATACTCAAATTACAGTTGGAAACCAAAAAACATTCCTCCAACTTGCTCTCACTGGAACTGTTATTTATAAATAAAAACATTTATTTATACTTTATACATATACATATACATATACATATAAGTGAGTGTTCAGAGATAAGCAGCTTTAAGTAAACCGAACATGGTATATAGTGCAAAATGTACTAACTTGGTATAGAGTAAATGAATAAGCAGATTAGGTGGAACCCTACAATACATCACAAAAACAATTAAACAATTCATTTTTTTGATTTGTTTTTTTCAAAAATAAATAATAAAAATTCGGAAATAATCGCAGCGATTCTAACAAATGTTTTGATCAATAAAGATAGATTTAGTTAGTTAGTAATAATTATAAAATAATTGCTGTTGTTCAAAAATATAATGAACAAGAAAGAACGTTGCAGTCGGGCGTAGCCGACAGTGAAATACTCTGATACCAATAAGTCGTACCATCTGGCAGGTGCCATAGAACCGGGTGGCGGTAGCCGAAAAATACCGATCTTTGAATCATTTTCCTGGTTATCTATCCTTAAAGTTTGCCTTTAGAAGTGCGTCAGGTGGACGATCTTAGTAATCTACCTTCCAAATTTTCCAACTATAGCTCCTAAATTGTGGGAGTTGTTGTGGGCGTGGTCTAAAATTTCGAGGCTCTATATTTAAAATTGTGGGAGATATGTGGATTTATCGATTTATACTCTCCGAAAAAAAAACAGCCATACTGAATAGAAGATACAGCCATTTCTAATTTTGTAAGGCGTGGGGGACCGGGGCGGTGTAGGTGGGCGTGGCATCTCCCGATCTTTGAAGGACATGGCCAGCAACTTACCAAACAAATTTGGTGACTGTAGCCTTCAAATTGAGGAAGATGTGTGGCTTTATCGATTTGCGATTATTGATTACTGATTACTGATTACCGATTACCGCAGGCATAGACCAATATATGGTCCAAGGTTTAAGTCTCTATCTCTCTCATAATACCTTGTGTATCAGAGTGTAAAAATCAAACAGGATTTTAAAGTCACTCTATGTACCCTTATCTACTTTAGAACCTTATTGATTATATCGTTTTGCGGAAGACCCACAATGGAAATAGGAAACAATTGACCGAAAAAATGTTTTTTAATATATTTTATATTTTTATCCAATGCAATGAGCCCACATAATACGAAAATCAAGCCGCTATCCTGGAACAAGAGTGTTTGCACAGTTTCCAGCTAGGACTAGGAGACTATTTGTTTAAGGGCACGTTCTTAAGCTCTCAATTTATTTGTTAAGAGCACTTGCAACTGAATACGGCATTATTTGTACACAAACACACAACACACAAAGCTTTAGAAATACCAAAAAAAAAAAAAAAAAAATCTAGTTATTTAAATAAAAATAATAAACCCGTTTCATATGAGTGTGTGTGTGTGTTGCCAAGGTTTTTTTTGCTGTTGCTTTGTTTGAACACGTGCAGCGTAATCATAAATGTTGTTCCTGATGTTGTTCTCCTTTTTAAGATCGTCAATAATCAAATGATGAACAAATAAAAAAACGTTTGCTAATTTGTGGCATGCGTCTGCAAGAGGGTGGTGTGGGGTGTTAGTGGGGCGAGACTTCCCCCAACTCCGTAGGAGGTAAGCCAACGATAATTAAGTTGTTATCCGCCGCGCAACTGTTGTTCAATTTTGTAATTCAATTTGTGACCAAGTTTTGCCTTATTCCCCCAGACAGACAGACACAGAGACACAGACAGAGAGGGAGAGCAAGAGAGAGAGGGAGGATAGACAAGAGAAAAGTGTAGGGGGCGTAAGAATAGGCAAAGGTTATCACTGCATTGTCGCCCACAACAAAACTCAATAATATTCAACTTGCTTGCATTAATAACATGGAAATGGGTGAAGGGAGGGTGGAGTAAAGCATTAGGCTGTGCTGCGAAAATGCCAAAGATACAAAACAAAAGCTTAACGAACACCAGACACATGTCTGACAGCCAGCGAGCGAGAGAGAGAGAGAGAGAGAAAAATGCGCCCGTTAGGTGAGAGCATAAAAAGTGAGCGCTTGAATGACAGCAAGCAAAAGGGTACAACGGGGGTGGCGTGAAGGGGGGTCATTTTAATTAGCTTGCTCTGTATGGTGTCTCTGTGTGTGTGCGTGTGTACGTGTGTGTGTCCGTACAACGAAAGTGTGAATGTGAGTGTGGCCAAACAATGGCATAAATATTACGCCATAACAAAAACAAAACGAAACGAAGAGGCGCAAGCAAACACAGTTGCCAGATATTATTTATGATTATGCCAAAGTTCACTGACAACCCTCTGTCTCTCTCTCTCTATCACACACACACAGTCAAAGAAACAAACAAACACAAACTCTATTGATTCCAGGACTTCAAAGCCGTAGTTTTAAGTTGATTTTTCCATTTCGAGTGAAGAGACGTTTAGTGGGTGGGCTTGACTAGAGATGGGCTCATTGGTATCGGTAACACAAGCACGACTCACGCACGTTGAATAATTAATTAATTGGATAAATCCGCCTGTTCGACCAACTTTGCTCAGCACTACCTTCAAATTAATAATTAATATTTGTTGTATTTTGATGTACCAAAAACAAAATGTGCTTGTTTGTTGTGTCACGCAGTAAAATTCACGACACGCGGCCAACTCAATGCAAGACTTGCTCGCTCTCTTTTTCTCTTATTCGTTGCTCGCTGGCATTGCGGTGCAGGACAGGGCGGGGCATGCGGCATGGCATGGCAAACAGGTCAAACATGAAGCCCCAAAGTGTCAAAAAAAGGAAGCTTTTTTTGTCGAATATTTAATATTTTTTTTTGGTTTTTGTTTGTGGTATTGCTGAACAATACTTACACCTCCAGTATGCGATCGCCCTTTTTGATGCCCGCCTTCTCGGCGGCGCCGTTCTCCAGCACAGCGCTAACGTGCTGCAGGGGGGCGTACAATTCACCGTTAATCGAACGCAATTGCCCGCCCTCGGACACCTGTCCGCGCACATTGAAACCGAAGCCAGTTTCCGTCTTGTAGATGGTAACGACGCGCGGTCCATTGGCAGCTGTGATTGTGCCGTTATTCTCGCTCATTGCTGCGCCCGCCCGGTAAGCTCTCACACACACACGCTGCTGCTGTTGTTGTTGTTGTTTTTGTTATGATTATGATTTTACACAATTTAGCTGTGATTTTGCGTAACTGTTGTACTTTTGTAACTTCTTTTTACACTCAAACATTCGCGCGCGCACACACAACCACACACACACATACACCGAAACATGCATATATGTGCATATATATGTTACAAACACAAATACATAGGATGGCAGCGGCAGGGGCAGGCGGCGACAGAGGCAGCGGCAGCGGTAGCCACTTTTACTTTCCGCAAACTAACACACAGAAAAAAATATATAGACTCGCGAATCGCAGCAACTCCAAACTCCAAAACGAGATGCGTGTGATAAGTGAACTTGTGTGTTATGCGCTTGTGATCGCAATGGATGTGGCTTGCATTGCGTTAACGTTAATGGCAAACAACGTGCGTAGCGCACATTAATTTTGCATATTGCTGCTTCAGATTCTCGAAATTCACTTTTGCTTTTGCATTTGCCTTTGCCTTTGCCTTTGCCACTCACCCAACAACTGCTAGGCGCTAGTGTTGGATTTGTCCATTAGGTTGTTCAGTGTTCAGAGAACCGGACTCACACAAAATGAGCTGCTTCTTCTTAGCTGCTCATTTTGCAAGAGCGATGCAATTCTGACCAAGTGGCAACGCTATGCCGCACATTTCAAATAGCAAAATGTTGTCACACATATTATATTACGGTATCTGACAATGTTATTAGAAATAAGCATTGATTTTTCTTGAATTTTTAATTTATTGAGCTAGTTTACTTGTTCTAATGCCCATAAACATATATGGCATTGTTCAACACTAATGATCCAGTTATCGATTGTAATCAGCTGGCTGCCTCAGCCACTTAGTGAATTGTAGCCGGTATATTTGGTTTAAAATTTCAATCTTACGCAAAAATTACCCCAATTTCTGTATTTTTTAAATCACTTTAAAGAACTTTAAATATTTGCCCAAACTAATTGAAGCTCAAACCATTTTTTTGGATGAGTATTTAAATTTGAAGGAATGACAAACGCTATTGATATGAATTAAAATAAGTTCCCAACTATTAGAAGACAATAAAAATCGACCGAAAGCCAACCTATAACGGGCATATAAAAACTATATAAAAATACTATTAGCATTTTTTTGTAGTTGCACTTCAAATAAAAAGTAAGACTGCTATAGAAATATTAACCTATTTTCTGACCAACTTATTTGCAATAGGGGTGTGAGTGTGTCAAGGGGGGACAGAGTGTGTCAAGGGGGGAAAGAGTGTGTGGTAGGGAGTGGGGGACTGTGTATACACAGGGGCACATTCATAGCATACATGGGCGACACTGCTGCGGCGCAGCCCCCAAAAATGGGGGCATGGCATTCGTGGCAGGCGCGTAATGTAACATTTGGTGTCAGTGTGTGTGTGTGTCTGTGTATTTGGTAGCGGGGAAAGGAAAAGGAGAGGAAGAAGAAAATTCAGCAATTTTATTAATGTGGAGAAGATAGCAAATGGCAAATGGCAAATGGCATACACCAAAAATAAATTGTAAGCAATGCTTTTTCTTTTATTCAAATTTGCGGCTACATTTGGAGCTGCTATTTTTTTTTTTGTGGTTGTTTCTGGTATTCGTTGTCTTGCGTCTTGCTTATGAGTTCGATTGGATAAGATATATATATTTAAATAATTAAATGTCCTTAAGCACAAACAAAATAGCAATTGCCACACTTACTCATACAAACTCAGACGAGCACGTTATAACGGTAACTCTAGTCTCGCTCTAGTCCTGACTATGTACAGTGTGCTAAAACGCCAAAATCAATATATAAATAAAGGTATCGATAACAAACATTTACGTTTTAAAACAGATTTTCTTTTTCTCTCGTCATATGTTTGTAAATATGTACTGTATGCTTGTAAGTATATATATATATTGTATGCATGATTTGTGTGTGTATTTGTTTTTGTTTGTAGGAGTGTAACAGCATTTCATATTACATGTAAGCTGCAAATTATTGTGTGTGTACATAAAATCTAAAACTTAGAATCATACTTGACGTAATTAGAAAAAAGTTGCGACAATTGCAGCTGAATGCAACAAAATTGAAGATCACTTAAAAAGACGAAACCATTAACCTAATAATTAAAACCTGACGCCCAACAAGTCGAGCTGTGGTTAATTGATTCAAATCGGTTACAAACTATATTGTACAGCTCAAGGCTTTACAACAAATTTAACTCAATTTTACAATAGAAAAAATTGTTGCTTTTAATTAATTAAAATAAACATTAGATGTGATTTGTTTTCATAATATTAAGCCTTTAAATATAAATATATATATATATATATATAAGACTTCTTTTGTTTTGAATAGCAGGCTTGCGAACTCAAGTGTTTTATGCTTACTTGGCTAATACAGTTTTAAACTAAACAAACTAACAACTATGTATATAAACTCTACGCTACAAAATGTTAATTTTTTTTTTTTAAATTTTTTGTTTTTTTTATTTAACTTTACACGTAATGTAGCTAATTTGCGGTATAAATATATTAATATTTATATTAAACTGTGTTGTTTAAATTTAAGTTCATATATATTTGTATATATATATATATACTTTTAATACTTAAAAACTACATAAATACAGCCCCTATACAAACCCTACAAAAAAAAAAACTATTTAAATTAGAACCCCAATAATTTTTCTCGACAATTTCAATTATTTAGTTATTTACAATAGTGCGTGTGTTTTTGTATGTGCGTAAATGTGTGTTTGTGTGTGTGTGTGTGTGTTTTCAATTAATTTTGGAAATTGACGAGATATGTTTGTATAACAACAGTGGTCGCTCGAAAACAAGAACTGCCAGAAATTAAAATCTAAAATGTTCACTTATAAGAACTAAATATTTTTGGAAACTTTTTGATCTTAACAAAATAAAAAGAAAAATTTTCAGATATGTCAATTTTTCTATTGATACATGGTGAACTCTCTTTTTTCTAGGCACTTTTAAACAGAGAGAGAGTTTTGACAAAATATACGATATTTTTCTACTATTATTTTTATACTATTACTATAATTATTATTAATTTTGAACTTTTAAACCAAATTTTTATCTTGAAGTGTTCTTTAGCAATTACAAAAAGGGACTTGGCTGGATATTAAAACTCGAATCGGGAATTAAAGCAATCAAAATTTGCGAGCGACTACCGTGTATATATATATATATATATATATATATATATATATAATTTCTGGGTTGGCCTGGCGTGCTCAACTTTAATATCAACTCTTAACCTAATCGCTGATGTTCAGTTTAATGCTGTTGCTGCTGTTGTTGTTGTTGTTGTCGTTGACATCACAGACTTGTTGCATGTGGCTGCTGCTTGTTGCACGCTCAATTCCAAATTAGCCAACGTTAACTCTTTGTGATCTCGAAATGCGACTGCTTGCTCTCCCACCACTCCTGTATGCTGTACACCATTTGATGTCGCCGAAACCGCATCGATTCACTGATGCACATCTCTATAAAATCCGATTTCATATCCTGATCGCCCTTTATCAAATTCAAATGCTCCAACAGCTTTGTATAATCCCGACCCGGTCGCCGTATATCACGAAAGATTTGCAAACGCAAATCAGTATTATGCTGGCGTGCCGCCTCTCGCTGCTCCTCGCTCAATTCACACTCCGCTGAGTTCAGGGGGTCGACATTGTTGTTGTTATTGTTGTTGTTGCTGCTGCTGCTAGTGCTGCTGCTGCTGTTGCTGTGATTGCTGTGCGTTGGCGATGCTTTCAACTCAAGTTTGGGGCTGCTGTTGTTGTGGTTCCTATGCTGATTGCTGTTGTTGCTGCTGTTGTTATTGGTGCTGTTGCTGTTGTTGCTACTGCTGTTGTTGTTGCTGCTGTTGCTGTTGGTGGTGGTGGTGGTTGTGGTGGTGGTGGTGCTGTTGCTGTTATGATGGGTAAGGCCGCTGCCCCAGTAAAAATGCGGACTACTACCAACTGTGGACGGACTACTGCCGCCAGCTGTGCGTTTGAGTGCATCAAAACTATTGCCCATATCCATATCAAAACTCAAGTGGTGTCCATTGGCATCGCTTGCGTTGCCATTTAAAGTGCTGCCAGAATTGTTGTTGCTGTTGCTGCTGCCGATGTTGTTGATGCTGCTGCTGTTGTTGTTACCATTGTGGCACGTCTGCAATATGCGCGAAATTTCCGAGGCATCATTGATATCATTATGACTAAAGTACGTGCTTGTTGCTGTTGTTGTGGTCGCTGTTGTTGATGTTGCTGTTGCTGTTGAACTGCTACTGTTGTTTGTTGCTGTTGCTGTTGTTGTTGCAGCTGCTGTTGTTGTAGTAGCTGTTGTGGCAGTTGCTGCAACTGTTGTTGTTGGTGGTGGCGTTGATGTTGCTGCTGGCGGTGACAACATGCCGCCATGATGACTCGTATAACCATTAGGCAGCAACAAGAGCGGCAGTGCTGCTGCAATTTTATGCATTCCCGTTGGCGGCAGCATCAGCATCGTATTGTCAAGTGTTGCCCACACATTGCTGCTATATGCCACATGCTTCTTGGTAAGTCCATTAAGCGGCACATATAAAACGCCACTGCAGCTGTGGTGATTGTTATGATTGTTGTTGTATAGATCGCTGGCGCCATTGCTGGCATGTGCTGTAATGTTTACTGTAGATAGTGAGACTATAACTCTACTACTGCTGCTGCTGGTTGTTGTTGTTGTCTCCACTGGAGTTTCAGCTGTTGCTGTTGCACTGCTGTTGTTAGCGCTGTTGTTGCTAGTACTGCTGTTGGTCGCGCTGTTATTGCTGCTTGTGCTGCTGCCGCTGGTCGCATTATTGCTGCTGGCATGCTGGTGCTCCGCTTCAATAGCGCGCGCCTCATTAATCCCATTGATGAAATTGTGCACATAACCATTGAGCGGCTTCTCCTGTTCGCAGGCCTCCTCCTCGCTGAAATCAATACTGAAACGTTCCGCTGAATTCGTCGACGACAAACCAGAGTCACTGTTGTTGCTTGCGGCAATGATGCTGGTGCTGCTGCTGCTGCTGTTGTTGTTGCTGCTGCTGATGATGTTGCTGCTGGTGCTGCTGATTATATTGCTGCTGCTGCTGTTGTTGTTGTTGCTGTTGTTGTTGTTGCTGCTGTTGCCGCTGTTGGTGATGATGTTGCTGTTGCCAGCGCTGCTGCTGTTACTGATAATGTTGCTGTTGGCAATGCTGCTGCTGCTGCTGCTACTGCTAATGTTGCTGCTGATGTTGCTGTCGCTGGATGCATCCGATGCAAAGCTGCTATTGCTATCTTCATCAAGCAGCATTTCCACATCGCTGCTGCAGCTGCTGCTGCTGCTGGTCATGTTGGTGCTGCTGCTGCCGCCAATGTTGGCGCTGTTGCTGCTGCTGTTGCTTGCGTTGTTCGGAGTGGGACTGATGCTGCCGCTGCGCCGTGAATCTGACGATGCACGCCGGAATTCAAAGGCACGTGGCAATGGTCCCGCCTTGCGTTTGCGTCCGCGTGATGTGCCATCCAGTTTGGTCTTGGAGCCACCGTTGCCACCCATGGGACCACCGATGCCATTGCCGCCGAGCATTAGATTGGACATACCACCACCAACTAGACCCATGCCGGTCATGCCGCCGCTCGATGATGGCATGTTATTGTTGCCACCGTTATTTGAATTTGATGATTTCATCGGTGCAACATCACTGAGATCGGCCTCATCCACCATGACCATGTGCTTGTCCTTCTTGTAGGGATTGCCGAACATGTGCTGTCGCACATTGGTCGGCTCAATTTCACGCAACGGATTATCCTTATTCTTCAGATACTCCTGATAGTTGCCCATCTCGGCAATGGGCAGACAATGGCCCGAATCCTTGGCCACCAAACTCGCCGGCCGTAGGAAACTCTCTCGCATCCGTGCTATCTCATCGGCAAGATCCCTGCGTGGTATATCGAATGGATTGCGATACGTTTTCGCTGATGACTGATGCGTCAGCTGAGGCACAACAATGGTATAATTTTCCACCGGCTCAATTTCTGCATGCAGCTTGGCAAACGTATCCCGCAGCAGTGGATGACGCACCAGATCACGACGCAGCACAGCACCCGTGCACAATTTGGCCGTCTCCACTTGGCGGTAAGGCGGTTTCGGTTGTTTCAACTGCTTGTAGACCTTCAGGCATAAATTCTCCTGATCCTGTTTGGCCGTATTCTTAATGTGCTTCAACTGATTGGCAATCGTCGGCGACAGATAGTTGTCAACGTTCTCGGGCAAGAGGAACTGCAGCAGCTGATAGGGCACATTGATATTGACAAGGGCTTTGCGCAGAAATGGGCAGTAATATGGTGGTATCGAACGCACATAGGCATTAAATTTATACATGAGATCATTGGGTGGACTCATGTTGTACTTGTGTATGAGGTCATGTAGCAGTGGCAACAGTGCCGGATAATTGTACGCCAGCACATAGAGATGCACCTGACTGAAATTGGGCGCCGCTCGTAGATAGCCAAATGGCAGCTCAAAGCCATGCATCCCATTCGTGACAATCACCTGCCAGCATTTGTTCATCTCCCGCTTGTTAAGGATCTGTAACGTGAGCGGACAACCTTCGATCTCGTATTTATCGACGGGAAAACTGCGCACCAATTGCGGCTCATCGACGGCAGGCGTTAATACCTTCAGCTTTGGATGTGCATCGCGTGGCGGCAGTGTTATCGCCTTCGAATCTGGCCAATATGGCTCCGGCAGCGGCCAATAGCCAATTGGAAAGGTCTTTTGTGTAATATGCTTCTGCACATAGATCATTTTCTTCATCAGCGGAAAAACAATGTCCGGCGTTGGCTCGTTGGTCGTTGGGGATGATGCCGTTGTTCCCGTTCCTGAGCTACTGCTGCTGCTGGTGCTTGTGTTGCTGCCGCTGCTACAGCCGCCGTTGTTGCCAATGTTACTGTTGCTGCCACCACTGTTGCTGCTACCCATGCTACCAATGCTACTGGGACTGCTATTGGTATTGGTGACAGCACCGCTGGCTTCCTTAGGCACCATCGGTTCAAATTGCAGCACAACGCCCGGCTGCACCTTCTGCACGAGACTCTCGATGCATTGATTGAGGACATAGTGGCTGCGTACCCGATATGATCGTCCGCCGGTTACCTCGCACATCCGTTCAATGGGCGAATCATCGTGCGGCACTTTGCCATCGACACGTTCATCGATCTTGTTGCCGGGCATACGGAGAACGAGGGAGAATAGACGCTGATCCCAGCGAAAAGGCTCTTTGGTGAACTTGGTACCGGGTATTTGGTTGCTCAACGGCAATATAATCTCCTGATGGACACCATTCCGATACGAATAGCGACCGCCATCGGTTATGACAATAATCACCGATGGTTCCAAATAGAATGGACAACGCCCCTGTCCATATGTATCGATGCCAGATTGCATCCGATTTAAATTGAGCAAATCGAAGGCATTGCGCAACGATTCACCCATTGAGGTAAGGCCGTGACTTTGTAGATTTTTTAATTCATTCATGAATGTGGCGTGATTCTCCTTCCAGCCGGCCTTTACGTTAGCCGGCGGCTCCTCAAACGTGAGCAGCATATAACGATCGCCGAGACAATCCTGAGTACGCTGTCGATATTTGAGGAACGTCTCAACGGCTCCTTTGGCAATGTCCAAATACGTTTTCTGCACACCATTCACATACGCTTTCTGGCACATGGACGACGAGGTGTCCACCAGAAAGAGTATGATTGTCATGGCTGCCAAAAAAAAAGGCCACTCGTAATACCCCTTGTGCGCGCTTACGCCTCCTACCAACGAAAATAAATTAGAGTGAGAATCAAAATCGGAATTATTTGCAAGCCATTATAGATAAACACGCAGTTGTTTTCAATTCATTATCACACAGCTATGGTCAGAAAAATATAGCACAGAAAACAGAAAACCAAATATATTCTAGCTTATATATATTATGCGTTCCGATATCTGTGCTACTTTTGCTATAATTCTCTGTTGAAGTGGTCACATAAATAGCAGCATATGTTAAATTCGAATCTTAAATGAAAAATAATTAATTATTTGGTGTTTTTTTTGGGAATTTTTTGTTGAATTTGGTTCGAGAAAGAATTGTACTACGAAAAAAGTTTAAATAGCTAACATAATGGCCTTCCCAAGAAAATTTTATGCAATGTACTTGCCAAAGTTAAGGCAAGTATGTTATATTTACTGAAAAACATGACTTGAAAGTCTAAGCCTAGAAAGATCGATCCCACCATCAATAGACCCGATCTACGACTCAAAAAAATAAGGATGTCCCTTTTTGGTCGGATATAATGCAAATGGTTTTAATGTATCCAAAAAAAATATATCTGTTTTGTCATTCAAAGTCATTCAAAATGCAGAGTATAGTACCAAATTCTAAATCAGAATGTATTTTCAAGTTAAATTATTAACCTCTTATGCGAAACCTTCAATTCTATTTTTTTTATTTTTTTTTTAAGTGTGCTATTTATGTGACCACGTCTATTTCTATGAGTTTTTTCTTTGCCAAATATTGTTATAAACTAAATTCAGGATTTTTCTTTTGTTTTAATTAAATTGGGTAAATTTTCTAAAAAAAACAAAAACGGTGCAAAAGTTGCGTTCCTTAATTTATTTATCAAATAAAAGATTATTCAGCTTGCTGAGCAACACCAATTTAAAACAAAGTAATTTTTCACATACAGGTTTTGTGTTTACTATTTTGGCTTTATACGCGCAAAAGCACTCACACAGACACGACAGATAAAGAGAGAGCGAGAGAGACTGAAGTGTAACCTTAATTTACCGTTTCTTGAGATGTGCGTCCAAAAAGAATTTGAATTAGAGCGCAGTTCGTCAGTGAGCGAGAGAGCAAGGGAGATCTGCTATCAGTATTCGTCCGTGTGCAATTGAGAATTGCGGGTGTGTTTGTGTATAGTCTTCTTTTTTAACAACTCGCTTCCAACACTAATCCGTTACATGTTGTGTTGTTGTTGTTGTTGATTATGGTTGCCACAGTAGAGCTGTTATCTCGAGTGTTTGTTGCTTTTATTGTTGTTTTTTTGCTTTTTGTTTTTTTGCTTTTTGTTTTTTTTTTTTGTACTGCTCTTTTGATTTTGATTGCTGCTGCACGCATTTAATGCTTTGCTAGCAGCATGTGTTATCCTCTTGGTGTCCTGGACTGGGGCGATTTGCCCTTTTCCTTCGATTCACAGTGCCGCTTTTATAGTACATGTTGCTTGAAAGAGCTGACATCTGCATATGGGAATATTTAATAACGATCTCTGCAATGAAACACGAGGTAAAAAACAAAATAAAAAACATGTGAGAACGTTGAACATAACCGACTGCAGAATACACTGTAATCTTGATAACAAGTGGCTGGAATGATGCGAAGTGGCTCATTAATTTTTTTTCTTAGCCAATCCTTAAAGAGAATAATCAGAATATATGCCAGAAAATGAAAAATGATACATATATCGATCCTTGAGGAGGTTACCACCAGAATATGGTAACTTTGGCTTTATAATTTTAGGCGATATTTGGCTTTATCGATTTGCACTAATTGATGTAATCGATTCAAATTTGTGTAAATTTATTACATATCTTACTCTTGGACGTTGCGCATACTCACAGTGTGCACAAAAAAAAAATCCTATTGGCTGATTTTGTAACCCAAACACACATACACACATGCGAAGAGAACAGATGTATATATATATATATATATACATCCACCACCTTCTTCGTAATCAGTGATAATGCTCTCAAGCAAACAAAAAAAAACACGCACACTGAGGCCAGAATACGCACAATTTGGACAATAAATGTGCTAATTTCGCTTGAAGAGATCTCTAATGATGATATTAATATTCTCTTTTCTTTTCTGTTCGGTTTTTGCTTTTGTTTCCTTAGGCTGGCTGGCTTTGTACACAGATGGGATGCGCTTTGGGTGTGGGAATAAAAGTTTTGCTTGGTTTTCCAACAGAAACTCAAATGGCCATAAACATGCACACACACACAGACACAGACAGACAGTCAATTCGAGTGCTCTACAAATTCATTTACTCAGTCAACACCTTTATCGATCGCTCTGTTGGTATTAGAGATGTGCTCGAGCGTGAAAACATTGCTCATAATATATGCGATCCATTCACGCACGATCACGGGCCTGATAAATGTATATATGTATATGTATATATGTATATATATATACATGCATATATATATATGCATATATATACATGTATATATATATATATGTGTATACATATATATATATATGCTTATTTTTCTGTGGCTTTCACAATTTACACCCATATCAGAAATGTATTATCAAGGCCTTCCTTTTTATATAGGCATATATACATTTCAAATTGCACACAACTACATACATACGATATATATGCATTCGAGTAGTAACACACACACGCACACACTTTTGTCAACCAGCACGTGTGCATTTCTCGTTTCTTTTCGACTATCGTCTGTAGTGATCGCGTCACATTCACCATCACGTACACATCGCTAATTGACAGCAACAACTGGCCAAAGCAGGAATAGTCAAAATTTCTGCAAGTACCGCAAAAGCTCCCAAATTCCCTCTCCCCTTCATGAGGTTTAGTACAAACCTAAGTCAACTTATAACAAATTTTATAAGGTATGTAAAATGACGCGCCGCGAAATAAAAAATTATGTTTATCGACGCGCCTGCATTTGACGTTGTCATCACTGTCGCCGCCTTCAGGCGACTAATTGACTGAGTTTCGAGTACAAAGCACTCATTTTCTATTCGAATGTGAGCCCACTCACTCACCCCTCTCTCACTCTCTCTCTAACACACACACACACACACACATACACATATAAACGTATTACATGCGTGCACTACATTCAGCGTTGCCAGATATCAAAGAGAACGCACGTTAGACCAGTAAAAGCAGATGCTTCCAGGTAACAAAAAACAGCACGTGGATAAAATTATCAACTGGGTCACGCCGTATTATTTAATGCAATTTTAATTGCAACCACAAACACAAACAAACTCGTTAACACACACACATATTAGCTTTCGTACTGGTGGCAACGCTGTAGCCAGGTAACAATGAACAGGGCGGGGGAGGGGGCTGGCTACACTCCGGCTATTTAATATATGTGTATATATATATACTTTATTTATATAGAAATTTACGGGTTTGTTGCTGAGAATAGCAGTAAAAAGTATGTAAGGCCATGAAAGCCGAGCAACAATAATAACCAGCGCGATATGTGCAACGACCTTGCCGCACAGGATCATCAATATAGTTGCAACTTTTAGTTGTTTACTAAATATATATGCCGGTGGAGGGGATGGCGAGGTGTGTGAGTGCTCTTTTGATAAACGACATGATTAGTGTGACCTTAATTTTAAATGCGACATAAGCACGAACGACAACTAATTTGCATGTGGTAGTGGAAGTGGCTATGCGTTTATCGGCTTCTATCGAACACACTGCAACGTTGCATTTGATTGTGGAAGAGCGCGCCAAGCTTTCAAATGTGTTATCGTGTCTACGATTCGCAGCTGTTGTGGGCGGGTGCGCAGCAGTTGTTATTATTTTCGAGTTAAAAAAAATTCGAGAAGAACAATAATTGTAGTTATGTGTCGCAACGTCACAAGCACACAAACACACCCTCACACACACACAATCACTCATCATTCACGCACAGCATCGTCATCCTCATCGTCATCAGTGAGAGTTGATTTTATTTGAAATGTGTGTTAAAAACGCTGCGATATTTACAACTAAAGCGGATTGAACTGGACGGGAAGAGAGCGAGATAGCAACGTTGGCCGTTGGTGGTGATAACAATCAGCCAACACAAAATAACAAATATTATATTTTATAGTCAACATTAATCGGGAATATTCAGTTACTATTCTTGTATTTTCGATTGGACGGACGGACGAGCGAGTGCCTGAACAATTTTTTATTCTACGATATTTCACTTTGTGCCAACAAAAATGTGTTACCACCTCCGTTCGTCCGTCCGTCCTTCGTCTCGCTCTCAAACCAACGGCCACGCACGCACACACATTCAAAAAAAAAAAAGAAAAAAGACGCACACACACAGAGAGAAGCATAAGCGAATGTTTGCATGTGTGCGTGTGTGTGTGTGTATTCGGTTGTATTAAGGTGCATAGCCCAACGTAGCACAAAAGCAACTTTTATACTCTCGCTCTCACTGCTACTACCGCTGCTGCTACTCCTCCTCTCGCTCTCTCTCTCTCTCTTTTGGCGCTCGCTCATCCAAACAACCGCCCCCGCTACCCGACCGCGCGACCGTAACAACCCCGCCAGGCAGTCACCAACCCACCAAGCAACCAATCCACTCGCCAACTGACTGACAGACTGTCGGACACGACTCTGATGATGATGACGACGGCGGCTATGGCGCAAACGACCGACCGACCGAGCGACGAATGAACAAACGGACGGATAACCGAAGCGACACGACCACTACACGACCAGTGGTGGCATGTATATATGTATGTATGCAATTTATTTGTATGTTTACTTGTAGTATATATCTCAGCAGGCGGGTTAGTTTGTTTCACACGCGGCCGTCACTCTCGTCCCGCAATGTCGCCTTTTCTATTGCTATAACATTTGCTTCTTTTTTCTAATTGTGGCGCCACTGGCCAACCAACCTCTCTGTTCAAAAGTTAAAAACCAACTGAGCAACAACAATTTCGCTGAATATCGATAAGCGCCGATAGAGCAGAGCAGGGATGTTGGTTATCGAGTCGACACAGAGTTGGTTTGATATTTTTAATTTCCTAACACATTGCAATCAGCAACCAATATTTTCCTGTTGTATTAAATGTGCAAATATTTTTTAAATTAGTTTTAATTAGTTTTCTACGAATATTGTAATGGAAAATAACCAAACGTTTACTTAATACAGGCGATACAAGAGCTGCATATATCGTTATCGGTACGCAGCACAGGGTCGTTAGCTGGTTGCAGCAACACATGTTCACTTTGTTTTGGCGCGCGAACACGGCAGACAACAGAAAAACAGAAAAGGGAGATAAAAAGTCAGATCGATAACAATTAAAGTATTTACGAAATATTAAAGTGTCATGCCGGAGAACATAATCGCCGGCATACCAGTGCATTTCCCCTTCGAGCCATATGATGTGCAGCGCGCCTATATGGAAAAGGTGATTATTTGCCTGCGCGATGGCACTAACGGTGTCCTTGAATCGCCCACCGGCACCGGCAAAACTCTAAGTCTGCTCTGCTCCACGCTCGGCTGGATACGAACACGCCAATCTGAGGTGCAGCTCAACATGCTAAAACTACAGCAAGAACAGCAAAAACAATTAACGGCTGCAGCTGGAGCTGGAGCTGCTATGGGCAGTGAAATTGCCGCTGCGATTGGTAAGAGCAATAATTGGGGTGTACCGAAGGTGATATACGCATCGCGTACCCACTCCCAGTTGAATCAGGCGATGCGTGAGCTAAAGCGCACCGCCTACGCGAATATGCGGGCCGTAGTGCTAGGCTCACGGGATCAGCTATGCATCCATCCAGATGTGATGCGTGAGCAAGGCAATTCGAACAAGGTAAACATGTGCAAACTGAAGGTGCTCGCCAAGAGCTGTACGTTTCAGTTGCGCGTTGAATCCAAAAAGGATCATCCGGATTTTCGTGGTCCCAGCATCATGGACATTGAGGATCTGGTTAAGGTGGGACAGCGGCTCAAGATGTGCCCATACTTTGCCTCCAAGGAGCTGGTGAACAATGCGGACATTACATTCATGCCATACAATTACCTGCTCGATCCCAAGGCACGTAAAGCGAACAAAATTGAGCTGAGCAACACGATTGTCATTCTGGATGAGGCGCACAACATTGAGAAGATTTGCGAGGAGTCCGCCTCGGTGCAGATACGCTCCTCGGATGTGGCCATGGCCATTGAAGATGTTACCCACATCATGAAGATCTTCACCAGCAGCAGCGATTCGCAAGACACGGCCGGACCCGATGAACCCAAGGACTTCACAATGGACGATCTGACGCTGCTCAAGGAAATGCTCCTTGAATTGGAGAAGGCCATCGATGGTGTTGTTGTCAATAATAAAGCTGATGGCGCCACCTATCCAGCTTCCTACATCTACGAGCTACTCGGCAAAGCAAATGTGAGTTAAATCAAGTCCCAACCCAGAAGATACCCTAAATCCATAGATGTATTCTCAACTATCTATCTATAATTCTTAGTTTACGTACGGCAATTGTGCGACAATTGTAGCCCTGTTGGACAAACTGGTGCAGTATCTCATGGTGGCATCGCAGCATTCGATGCTGCGGAAAGGTGGAAGCTTTATGGTGCTAGCTGATCTGCTGAACATTGTGTTTGCCAACAAGGAGGACATCATGTCCAAGGTGAGTCGCAGCTTCAAGGTGCACGCAGAGATCGAAGAGAGCAAACAGTCGCAAGCGAGCAACAAGGCCCAAACTGGTTGGCTGGGCAAGGGCGGCAACAATGCGGCGAGCAGTGCCTCAAAGGCGGGAAAGATAATTAATTTCTGGTGTTTCAATCCCGGCTTTGGCATGGAGCAGCTGCTCAATATGCATGTGCGCAGCGTAATCCTCACCAGCGGCACATTGGCACCGCTTAAACCGCTGATCGCCGAGCTGGCCATTCCGGTGGCGCAGCATTTAGAGAATCCCCATATTGTCAATGAGGGCCAGGTCTACGTCAAGATCATTGGCACCGGACCTGATCGCGAACAACTCATATCCAACTATAAGAATCGGTAAGTTATAGCACTTCTAGAAGGCGAGAAAAAGAAGTGCTACACTTGATATATAGCCAACTACAAATGAGGCAGATCAGTAATAAACCAAGACTTGAGCTTTCCATTTCAATCCAGATACAACCTAAATATGATATATATTTATACAACACAAATTTGACACATACATATATCTCATATATATCAAAATTGTAGTTAGTCTTTTCTGTCGGTCAGTTTTCTAAATCTATAGTTCGATGATTTGACTCCGGTCTGCAAGGTCTATGGCATCTTTGGCACTCCTCAAATAGCCGTTGTATCTTCAGCTTCACAACTCCTAGCCAGAGTATTTTTTTTCTTTCATGAACCAAATATTCTTGAGAGGGTCTGTGTCATGTTTTGATATTAAGGACAATCTAATGGCCCTCAACTTGCCAAATTACTTGGTGATGTGCTTTTATTCGCTTAACCTTTCAAGATCCACAATGAGCACATCTGCGCAACATTTTACGAAATTTCAACTGAAATATGTTGATCTATGACACATTACTGATACATTGGACCCATACCATTATCCTTAAACCAGATTTAATTGTTTTAATTAATTGAAAAAGCTGGAAAGAACTAAGAGTGACTTCAGTACTTAAGCTTCGATTAAGACCGATCCTCCATTTGTATACCAATTATGATTATTGTTAAGGAACAGACAGGTTGGCTCTCTTGAGGGACAATAGCTGCTCTACTTGGCTTATACTATATATTTAGATAGGAGTCTTAATTTCGGACCTATGCTATCCGACTTCATTTATTGGCAAACGATTTGCAATCTGTTGTACTTAAACGCCTAATCGAAACTGATTACGTATTTTTCATATTGTTAATTAATCTTCAAATAAATTCGATTTGTTCGATATTTGGGGAAACGGGGCAAGTTTTCGATATAATTAAATAAATTCAATCTGCATTTGATATTAAGTGATATACTTATTTGATAACTTATATTCCAAATTCGAATTCTCTAGACAGACAGACGGATATAGCTAAATCGACTCTGCTGTTGATCAATATTATATATATATATATATATATACTTTGTGGGGTCGCAGATGCTATCTGCTGCCTGTTACATACTTTTGCACAACTTCATAGTACCCTTTTCAGGCCATTTTCAACGGAGTCAGGGTATGAAAAAACAATGTGCGTAGTTTAAATTAAAGATAATAAAGATAAGATATATATATAAATATATATATAGATTATTGCTTGCATATGATTAACACACATACATGTACATATAAATGCATGAATTAGAGATAAGATGTTTTGACCCATGCAGCAGACAAACAGCTGAAAAGTCATCGTAATATGAATTACACACCTGGACAGTGATATGGCTGTGAAGACTTGATGGGTTGTGAGTTTTCAAATATATATTTGGATTTATGTTTTATACAATTTTATATATTCACTATAATGAACGCCTAACTGAGCTATCAAATTCAAACCAATTAACAATCAATTAGACGCTGCCTAATGCCTACAACTTTTCAGGCAAAATAATAATAATAAAAAAAAAAAACAATTCAAGAGAACTTCATCAGAAAGCAGATAACACTTGTCTTGCAGCAATCTTAGGGGTATCATTGACTCGACATGCGAAATAGTTTCTTCGATCCCGTTGAATCCTAAATTTGTGTGTGTGCGTATATGTGTGCCCCCGTCGGAAAACAAAGAATTTTGTATGTCGAGACAATGATGCCCTGTGCGGGCTGTGGTTACACAATTGGTGAACAGTTAAGCCACCCCACTTTGCCAAATCATCAAATACATCAGGCCCCAAAACTGAAAATTGAAAATCGAGTGGCAGCTCGTGCTCAAAAAGACAAGGATAGAGTGTTGTTGCTGCTATCTTCGCACACATTCAAGGGTCTGCACGATCCGGTTGCAATATAGCTTCTTTTTTCGCACATTGGGGTCTACTAGAAAGGCATCGCAGGCATGCTCCAAAAAGGCTCTGATTTACATTTCAAGTCAAGTGAAATAATGACCTGTGTTCGCTGCACGCCACGCGACTGCTGCAACATTTCCGACGCATCACAGCCTGGGCCCAGGCAGAGACCTGTGAAGAAACTGGATGTACTTTTTTTCAACTGGGAAATGTTGCATGTTGCTTGACGGCGACCAGTGAGTGAAAATTTATTTTGTAGAATGTGTCAAGTAAAGTTCCTTTGGTTAGAACACTAAATTTGAAAATCGGAGCAAAACTCTGGATTGCATTCATAAGAACGGGCAAAGAGTTTTCCACATTTTAAGCAAGCTCATTTTGAATATATGAATATATTGAATATTGGACAAGATATTGAAAGTGTATTCTGAAAATTCACAAGTCATAGTCTCAAGCAACTTGACTTTTTTTTTATCATTCATTCTGACGATTGTTTGTTACTTTCACTTTCCCGATCCATTGACAGAGATAATCCCAAGTACATTAGATCGCTGGGCCAAACAATTTTGAACGTGTCACGCATCGTTCCAGATGGCTTGTTGGTCTTCTTTCCATCGTACCCGATGATGAATCAGTGCGTGGACGCGTGGCAGGCGAGTGGACTGTGGGCGGATATATCTAGTCGCAAGCCGATATTTCTGGAGCCGCGTAGCAAGGATCAGTTTACGAGCACCATGGAGGAGTTCTATCAGGCGGTCAGGGACTCGAAGGGTGCCTGCTTTATGGCTGTGTGTCGCGGCAAGGTGTCCGAGGGCCTGGACTTTGCCGATCGCAATGGTCGGGCGGTGATTATAACGGGTCTACCGTTTCCACCGCTCAAGGATCCCAAGGTGATACTGAAGCGTCGCTATCTGGAAACGAATCGCACCAGGGAGAATCAGTTGCTGAGCGGCCAGGAATGGTACAATCTGGATGCGACACGTGCCGTCAATCAGGCAATCGGTCGCGTCATTCGACATCGCAACGACTATGGCGCCATATTGCTGTGCGACGCTCGCTTCCAGGATGCGTCGCAGGTGCAGCAGCTGTCCAAATGGATACGCGGCCATTTAGGTGCACGGCCACAAAGCTCACCCTTCGGTCCCATTGTGCGCGAACTGCGACAGTTCTTTAAGCATGCCGAGCAAACGGTTAGCTCTCCATTCTCTACATAGTCTATATTTTTGTAAGGTTTCCATATGCTCTCTCTGTGTCCATAGATGGTTCAACCGGAGGAGCGCGCTGTGGAGCCGCTGCTGCAGAGCGTCTGCTGCAAGGAGGAGGATCAGCTGACGCTGGCACCCATCACACAAATTAAACGGGAACCGGGAAGCACGGGAAGTTCCAAATTTCAGCTAGCCAGCGAGCTGGCCGCGTAAGTGGATGGAGAAGTGCTGTAATTTTTTGTTCCTAATGTTGTTTTGGCCATTTGCAGCAAATTTGAAATGGCCAACGCCATAAAGACGTGGACGCCAGCGGATTATGCCAATGCTGCGGGTCGGAATGCACAAAGTCAAACAGCGCCCAATCCTATGGACTTTATGAGTCGGCTTAACTCCAATGTTACGGTATGATCTCGTCCTTTGCTCTTCATCTCCAATTCGACATCATCTACATTAATTTGTGGAATGCCAAAGAAAACTATTCCTATACACATGTACATACATATATACTTGATATATTGATCAGCATAGACTTGGGCATGTCCGTCTATCCGTCTATCTGTCTATCTGTTCGCTTATTGCAAACTAGTCAATCAGTTTTAGACCTATCTGGATCAGAAATATATCCATCTCGCAGCCGGCCGGATTGTTTCCATGAGCAATGGTCAAACGATAAGTTCTTGTTCTTTACCCTCCAGAGCCATAACTTGGTCAAAACTGAAACTAAGTCGTTTTAATATTGCATTTAATTTTGAGTACACACAAAACAGTCCTTGTTCGAATCCTTGATCTGATTTTCCTATCGAAGACTTCAGTTTGTTGGAAGTCTCATGAAGATATCTGGCCCAAAATCACTGAATAATGTGTTCATAACATTTTCAGAACATGCCTTGCCAGAATCGGTTGGGTTTTTATATTCATTGAAATTAAAACTGAAACGTAACAAGGGCATAATGGTTCTGTGTATGTAACAGGCAGAAGGAAGCATCTGCTGCGCCATAAAGTATATATATTGTTGATCAGGGTCAACAGTCGAGCCATGTCTGTCTGTCTAAACATCGGATCTCAGAGACTATAAGAGTTAAAGACTTTAAATTTGGATTATAAACTCTCATTTACCACACACAGATCAAGTTTATATCTGTTTTGCAATTATCGATAGTTCTCGATGTCCTTTATAGAAATCGTTTATTTATTTATAATTTTCATAATTATAAGTGCACACTCGAATTTCGCTAGTTTTCTTCCTTGTTCACAAAATGTTGTTCTTCAGTTTAATTAAATTTAAATAACTTGAAAACGGTCCATAAAATTATGGTTTTTTTCTTTCTCACCTTTGTTAGAGAGTCTTCTTCCACTTCTAAAAATGTGTTTATAAATTGCTTAAACTTACACATTTCAAAAGGAAATTAGAATATATTTAACAGGGTATAATGGTAGTCGAGCTCACTCGACATACAGCATTCTTACTTGTTGTTTTCGCGCTACTTTTGTTAATTATGACTTGAACTAAACTTATTTTGAATATGTATTGCAGAGCATCGACTTTAACGCGGACTCTGGCCGCGATCTGGTCAAGATACACAAGCGTGAGCGTAGCTCACCCACATTCCACAACGAATCCATGGGCAGCAAGAAGCGCTATCGGCTCATCAGTAATAATGACATGATCAAGGTCGAACCAGGCGCTCCAGCTGCCACCAGCAGCAGCAAAAGTTCTGCTGTTCCCGTTTGCAAATCGGAGCTGAAAGAGGCGCCCGAATCGCGTGCAGATTTCCTGCGTGAGGTTTGTGATTTGGCTACTTATTTTTAGTGAACATAAGCAGCAGATTCATGAATATTCTTCTCTCTCTGTCTCGGTCTTTCTTGGCCATAGGTGCGAAGCGTCATCAATAGCGATCAGTTTCGGAGCTTTGGCAAAGCGCTGCTGGCCTATAAAACCGGTGGCGATGATAGCTTTGAGACCCTAATGCTTCTGCTGCTGGACGTGATGGGTGCACCCAAATTGCGTTACTTGTTGCATGGCATGCGACGGTATCTGAAGAACGAGCACAAGTCCGAGTTCGATGTTCGCTTGGCCAGCTTGGACGCTGCGCAATCATAATAATAGTTTAATGCTCAGATTTCTCTAATGTTAAGCCAAAACTGATGACTGTAAATTGTATTATACAAAATGTTAAACATCTAAAATAATTGATATTGTTGCCGATCTAGAATTTATATATATATATAGATTTGAATAATTTTACAAACCCCTTTTCATTCACTTGAGGTGGTGAACTAAGCTTCACCTCAAAAAGGTGTTAAGCGAAATCAAAGAAAACAGTAACATAACTGTTAATTACTGAAATTTAAATTAAAATGTTTCTCCTGTGCCCTATGAAAATGAAGGCCAATCCAAATGCTGCGCGCAGCCGAAGCGAGCGAAAGAGAATCATTTACTTTGGACATGTAAATTACCAATTATAGCGCCATTATTATTTTGGCGTGTTGCCAATTTAAATTAATGTCTTGGGGTCGTCGCAATCGTTGATAATACCACTAAGCAGACAATAAAAATAAAGTAATGAATTGTCTGCTTAGTGATAATACTTAAATGATATTAACTTATAGTTGCTTGTGGTGTAAAATGAATAAATAAATGATTCTGCAATGCGAATGTTTGCGAACATTTTTTAATACCAAAATCCCATTGGTTGAATTTATCTGTGCTCTCTGCACAATAGAAACGGGTAAAACGGGTATAACAATATTGTGAAACGTGCAGCCACAAGCGAGACTGCGATGGTCACAAATGCATGTCCTGTTTCTTTCTGACATGTGAACGAACAGGTGAAAACACATGCTGCACCGTTTACTTTTTTGGGTTGAGCACGCGCGAAACGCATTCGTTCACTTATCCGTTGCATTTGTGCCTTTCTCGCACGCTGTGTGCAACAGTTTGTCCATAACGGTACAATTTGCAAAAAAATAGTTCTGAGAATGGAAAAGTTAAAAACGAATAAAAAAGATTTCCAAAATTGAAATGGAAATCAACAATATTATTAAATTTGCTTCACAGTCCATAAATAATATTCAGTTGCGCAGCTGACTTTTCATACTTTCTATAAGTTTTATTTAAAAAAAAAAATAAAAACACTTAAGCTAACGGCTTATAATACATATCGATTTAAATGTATTTATATTTATATAATTATATATGTAATTGTAAGTATTCTTCTGTTTTTGCATTCCTTTTAAATTGCTTATGCTTGTTCTTCGCCATATTTGTTACTTCTTTACAATTAATTGTTACATTTTTAATTCGATTTAAGTTACAGTTGTTTGTTGTTTGCTTAGCGTTGCTTTGCCTTACGTTATGTGACGTGACGATACGTTACGTCTGGTGCTGCCCAATGAAATTGCTGCTGTTTGTATTTAAAATGGCTTTCCGATTTTGTTGAAAGCTTTTTTATGCATTATATGTTTAAATACCCTTGCAGGGGTGTTTTTAAAAATGTCTCTTTTTCTTCAATTCAGTAGACTCTCGGAAAAGTTAAAACTCACAAGAGAAAATACCGCAAATAAGTCAATTTGTTCAAGACACTTTACTATAAAATTTCAAGTGTTTTTTAACTTTTACAATTTTTTTTTTTGCAATATCGCTTATTTTTTGTTTTTAGCATTACAATTAAACATCCAATTAGCAGTTTTAAAAAAAAAAAAATACTTTAAATACAATTGGATATCGTTAAAATAGCAGTCGAAATTCTGCATCAAGAAACATTTATCTTATTACTTGTTCTTGTTTAATCTGCATAAGCGTGATTTTTGTTAAATTTGTTCTTCTATTTCTGTAAAATAAATAATTGCACAAATAATTGCAAATTGTAAAAAAGACAATTTTTGGAGAGTCTACTGTATTATATTGCACATCGATTTAAATGTCACCATGTGGACTCCGTTCAGCAAGAGTATGTAAACTTGTTATTTTTGTTTTGTTTTCTTCTTCTGCTATTTGGTTTGTTGTTGTTGGTTTTGGTTGAGCGATTGAGTGGGGGCAGCCGCTAGAGGGCGCAGCAGTCGTCAAGCTAGCAGCCGCTAGAGGCGCAAGAGCTGCAGCGTCCGTCACGTCATGCGTGCGAGACGCCGTGTAACCGAACCAGCAGCCTCAGCCAATGCGCCGCCGCCGCCAGTTGGCGTCTGTGTGTGTGTTAGCTACCCCCACCAATCGTTGGATCAATTTATCGATTATCGGTTCTATATGTTTTCTCTATCAGTAAACAGCTATCGTATTTTTGCATATTGCTATGTGTGTGTATATGTACGCATATGTCTATGTAAGTGCTCGAAGGATATGTGATGCATTTTGTTCAAAATTGCTTCTTAACTATTGTTAGTGAATGGGGGCGGGTAGGGGGTAAGGGGGGGATAACTTCACGACAGACCGATCGTAAACGCTACTGAGCAGCTCTCTCTCTCTCTCTCTCTCTCTCTCTCTCTCGCGCTATCTCTCTCTCTCTCTCTCTCGCTCTATCTCTCTCTCTCTCTCTCTTTCGCTCTATATATCTATCTATCTCTGTTTCTTTGTTGGTTTCATTAATTTCTATTTAGTGGGTATGAAGCGCGCCTTAACTGCTTGGCCCATGGGCAAATGGAGATGTTGCTGCTGCTGTTGTTGTTGCTGCTGCTGTTGCTGCTGTGCCTGCTGCTGCATATGTTGATTGATCTGCTGTTGGATGGATAGGCCACTGGCACTGCTGATAATGTGCTGACTGTGCAACGGCTCGTTGATCTCGATCTTAATGGCCGTGGCCAGTGAGGTCTTGTTCTTGTTCTTCGGCGGCCTGCCCCCTGCAAAAAGTCCAAAGATATCGTGAATAACACAAACATAATTCAAATTCAGTTTCAAGTGTAGCAGTCAAAGTGTAAAAGATAAGCAAGAAGAAAGTGCCCCCAAATAGATAACTATCGGTTGAACGAAATTCACAATTAAACTAAATCGAAACTTGAAAACGATTCGTTCAAATATATATATATATATATATCCTTGGGTTGGATGGGTTTGGCTTTTAAAGTGTTAGACTTATATATGTGGTTCCATCGATTTGTATCGATCGATTCATTTAAATATGTATATAGAACAATATTTAAATAAGCAAAGGAGCGTAAACTCCGTTGAGTTAAGTATCTATACACTGATCACTCGGTTAGATCAGAAATCTTTCCAGTTACTTTACAATTACAATCATAAATTTGCAACAATACTTCTGTATTTTCTCAGATAACAGAAGCTGCTTCAAAATCACTGTAGCTGTAAGCAGATCTCTTCACATTCCCCTCATCACACATTGGGTCTTCAAGGGTAACTATGCAACTAATGAGTTGGTCTCTCCTTTGGGAGAGTGTGAAAATGCCCATTACCTCGTATAAAATCCTGCAACTATTAAACAGAATGTGGACATCTTTCACTCCACTGTGCTTATTATAAGCGGTCTCTGGATGTGACGAAGAAAAAGAGGAATCGATTCTGCATTTTCACTGCCCCGTTTGGCATGGGTTTCTAGTCTATGTGGCAAGACACATATATGGCCAAATATGGCTCAAGTGGATCAAGTGGCTGGAAGAGTTTCCCAACTATCCCAAATAAATTTGGTAAGTTTAACTTGAAAATTGTGAGACATTTATGTGATTTGATCAATTTGCACCTGACGATGCAATCGATTTTAAAGACGGACACAGACGACTATATAAACCATGTTTATATAGCAGGGGGAATAGCATGAATGAGTGAGAGTATAATGAAGTGTTTTCCCAAATATAAAAGTGTATGCTACAAAATTTAAGAGAATCGATAGAAAAGCGATTGCAATTTGGGACAGAGTGGAGTCGAGTCGAGACGAGTTGAGTTGAGTCTGTGTTCTGAATGGAGACTTACGTTGCCCCGTCGTATGCTGCAGGGAGAGGGGCTGGCCGATCATGGCCAGCGGCTGTTGCGGCGATTGCAGTGTGATGGTCTTTTTGGAGCGCTTCGGCGGCGGCAGCTCGTGGTGTGAGTGATTGGTGAGCAAATGTTTGGAGAGATGTTGTCGCACGGCAAACGATTCGGCACAATTGGCCACCGGGCAGTTGAGATACCGACCCTCGACATGGCGCTGCACATGCTTCTTGAGCAGCGACTCCTGATTGAAGCTGCTGGGGCAGATGTCGCACTTGAATTTGAACTCGTCGTGCATCTTAAGATGCTGATCGAGATGCGATTGTTGCAGAAATTTCTCATCGCACTTGCTGCACTCATACGGAAAGGCCAAACCATGTGTCTTCATGTGCGTATGCAGCTGCGATTGCAGCTTAAAGTTCTTCTCCGGACATCGAGGGCAATAGTAGCCGGTGACGCCGGCATGTGCCTGCAGATGCTGATTCAGTGAGGTGACCTGCGTGAATTTCTTGCTGCAAACGTTGCAACAATACTGCTGCACCTTGTGGTGTGACTTCATGTGATTGTTCAGATTGGTCACCTAACCAAAAAGATAACATTTTAATATAGTACAGATGCATGTGTTACACACACAAGACTCACCTGGGCAAAACTGCGTCCGCATTCGGGCTCATTGCAGACAAAGGGACGCTCGCCGGTATGCAGACGTCGATGATTGTTCAGATTTGTGATTTGGGTAAATGTCTTGCCACAGTCCACGCACTGATACGGCCGATCATTTGTGTGGATGCGCTCGTGATTGCGCAAATTAGCTGCCTGCGTAAAGCCTGAAAGAACATTGCCAGTCAATTATAGTAATCATATTTGCATTAAAAAAAAAAAAAAATATATATATATATATATATATATATATATAGTTCCTAACCAGAACCGTCACTTAAATTGAATATTCGCTCATTTCTTGATTGAAACCCGACATTCGTTTCGATTTGCTTTTCTGGTTTTGAAGGTTTACAACAGAATTTACAATCGGCTATTAAATAATTATTTTAATATACATACGAGTATATACTTTTTTTCTACGGCTTATAAAGCACGTATTTATTATTATATTCTTCTATGATTATTTATAATATATATTGCACTTTCAGAATATAAAAATGTTTCAATATTGGAATCAAATGTAGTTAGAAAAATAACGAAAAAAAATCTGAAATCTGAACCGAATTTTATTTTTGTTTTGCCAAATTATTTTTTTTTATTCTATTTGACGACGGTCTGTGTGACTACGGCTAATATAAAATTCTTGAACAATCGGCATCAGAGAATAGTTTTGCGGCAAAAATCGATAACAAGGATCGTTGTAAGGTTTGAGGGCCACCATCAATCGCAAGAAGGATTTGACCGTATTTACGAGATTTCGGCAAAATCAAATTATAACTTTGATATAAAATGGAGAAGCCGAAAATTGAGGGCGACTTGCAGGTGACGATTAATGATGAATGATGAATGATGGATGACGATCTCTGACTAGTAATTAAAGACCAATTGTATATTTGGGCTTGCTATAGAGATAGTAGTATAGACTTGGAGTAGGAGCAGTAGTAGTAAACTCACCTTTGTTGCAATAGCTGCACACAAATTTGCGCTCAGCCGAGTGATTTCGTATGTGCGTCATGAGCGAGGATTTGCGTGAGAACGTCTTGTTGCACAGCGGGCAGGAGCCCTCCTCGTTGAATATCAGATCCACCTGCGTTGAATGAGAGAGAGCACCAGTGTTGACAATTACAATTGCATTTTTTTGTTTTGGCAAGAGAGAGAGAGAGAGACAGAGAGAGAGAAAGAGAGAGAAGAGCGAAAGAGCGCTTTGCTAATTGCAAGTATCACACATACACAATCACACGCACACGCATTAGAAACTTACGCTCAACAAGCTGGCGGTCAAAATGGTTGCAAAATTCAATTTCTATGCGCAAATTCCTTTGCGATTTATTAATTTTTGTTTATTGCGTATGTATTATATTTTTTTATTTATTTATTTTATTTATTAATTTTTTTTTATGATAAATTCTGTATTGTGGTTTTTTTGTTTTTTTTTTTGCGTGCCACGCACACCCACACAAAAGCGTCAACTGAAAATGAATTTTTTTCGCTTTACACAGCGCACAAAAACGTCGTGCAGTCGACGTCGGCGTCGCAGTTGCTTCTGACGTTGTTGTTGTCGCTGCTGCTGCCGTTGTCGTGAAAAGCAAAGCAAGAAAAAGGCAAGCAAACAGCGCAGATATTAATGAAAAAAAAAAGAAAAAAAACAAAACAAAATAAAAAAAAAAATAAAAAAAAAGAAGAAAATGGGGAAAAAAAAGAGCCGGTGAAGGCGAAGCAGAAATACCCTTCAATCGTAAGTAAAGATGCTTTAGTGCCAAAAAGTAAAGCCAAATCAGACTTCAAGCCGATTTAACAAGGATTGTAAATATGCGCACACATATTTATGAATTTATGTTTATAAAACAATTCAAAAATATATGAAAGAAAGGAGGCAAGTCGTATTAAGCGGTTGTTTGGATACGCATGCACAGACAAGATGTAGGGCATATGTCTTGTTGTCGTTGTTGTTATTGCTGCTGCTGTTGCCAATATTCTCAGTGCAGCGGTGTGAAAAAGAAAGGCAAAGGCACAAGCAAAGCGTAAAGAAGCAAGCAAGAGCAAGAAGAAACGAACTATGAATATATATTTATATATATATATATTATATATATATATATATATATATGTATACATTCATGTATGTACATTTGTATGTATTTACTGCCAGTGTAATCTGCAGTTATGTATGGGGAGAAGGGGGTGGGGAAAAAAACAACAATATTAAGACAGCAATGGACAAGTGCAACGCCAGGAATATTGCAGTAAGACTGTGTATATGTGTGAGTGTGTGTCCGAGTCGTTATTCAACACTGTTGCCGCTGCAAAATTATACTGCGCTCTCATTTACTCTCACTCTTCCGCCTATATGTACTTACATCTTCAGAATCGTCCTGCGATTGTAGATTCTCGGAAGAACTTGATGATTGCAATTGTTGTTGTTGTTGTTGCTGCTGTTGTTGCTGCTGTTGTTGTTGCTGTTGTTGTTGCTGTTGTTGCTGCTGTTGTTGCTGCTGCTGTTGTTGCAACTGTAGCACAGCGGCGACAGCGCTGCCATTCGTCAGCTGTGCCGCCACAGCATCACCGTCACTGGAAGAAGCCGCCGATGAGGCTGCAGCGGCAGCAGCTACCGCAGCGGCCGCCACAGAAGCAGCAGTTGCGCCGTCCTGCACACGCACCGCCTGATGAAAGTTTGAATTGTTTGTCAACTGTTCCGAGCAGCGCACGCACGTTGGTATGCTATAGCCGGGCACTTGGAATAACTGTAATTAGACAGAAAGAGAAAGAGAGAGAGAGAGAGAGAGAAAAAGCAAGCAAGAAAGATCGTTAATAAAGCGAATCCAATTGGTAAACAGGCAAGGCAAACAAAAAATATATAACAAATACGGTACTGTGTTGGTTAAGTTTAAAAAGAAATGAAAAAAAAAACAAGATGGAACTTATGTTCACCCTTGACCAGACCGGAATTCTAAATTTTATGTTTTTTTTTTCTTTTCTTCTATTTTGATTTTTTTTTTTGCGTTCTGTTTGACGATTGAATATTCCAATGATGGAAAATGCTTTGCTATTTAGTAGTTCTTTGTAGTATGCTCTCTCAGAATGGTCTACTCTCTGTGATAGCAAAATAGCAAAACTAATGAAAGCACTTTTATACAAATAATGTTCATATATCGTTCTATTTTTTGGACGGTCAAATTGCAAAAAAAAAAAAAGAAAGAAAAAAAATCGATCAAATAAGAACGGCCATCTGGGCACACCGGTTATTACATACCCTTGTCCAATAATAATATAGTTATTCAAATATAATTTGTACGTTTTAAACAGATTTAATTAAGATGTTTTTTCAGTCGTATGATTGACTGACTTTCAACTGATTAATCTGCACTTATGTAGTGTTATATATTGTCAGCGGTGACATATATATATATCTACGCCTATCTCGATCCCATAAAATTTCAACTTATCTCTCGAACGATTATTTCTATTAATGTTATATGGAAAAAGTTGGCCGATGTAACGAACATATAATAAGACGTATATTTCTTGGTGAAAATCATTATTTAGAAGAAGAAATCTTGTCAGCGATAGTTCCCATGGCTAGTATATATAATAAAGTAGTCCGATCCGGTCGCCTGAGCCGAATCAAAAAAAAAAAAAAAGACAGAGATTCCAACTTCGAGTGAAAAGTTTTTACTTGTTTTTTTTGTTATTTTTTTTATATATTTTATGAAGCAGCTTCCACAGGCCCCCCCTCTAGCGTCATCTCCTAATAATAACAGCCAAGGAGCTCGCACACATATATATATACACACACACATGTGCACCCCGAAATGCCAGCACCAAGCAATAACAACAACAACGACAACAACAAATACATACACCGACGGCAACGACGGCGTTGGTTTGCTGTTTTCATTTCATGTTTTTTTTTTTTCTCTCTACAGCGTTGTTATTCTTTCGTTTTTGTTTTGTTTCGCTGCGAACACAGAGCACAGAGGCGTCGTCGCACGGGGTACAAGCAGCGTGACGTCACAAAGCTGCGCTTCCAGCAACAATTGCTGCTGATCTTCAAAGAACAATTGCATCGGTGAGCGTGTGTGTACACTCTTGTGTGTCAGTGTGTGTGTGTGCAAAGCCCGGCTTTGCCCTGCGGCCATTTAGCCTAACTAAGTTTATAACCCCTCGCTGTGCACGCCGCTGTTACCTTAGCGGAATTTTTGTCATTTTGTTTTATTTTTTCATATTATTTCGTTTTGTGTGCGCTTGTTGAAAAGGAGTCAAAATCAAAAGCAGCGCACAAACGAAATGTAAAAATATTTTTTTTTTTCATATACATACAAACATTTATATTTGTATATACACATACATACATACATATGTGTGTGTAATATATTTTTTTTCAAGTTGGCGGCTTGAGCAACTTTGACTGAGTTGGCTAAAAATAAACGGCAGCAATAGTTGAGAGGGGGCGCGGGTGAGGGGGAAATACAAAATACACACAAACACATGAGGTAGATACACATATGTGTATGTGCGTGTGCGCGAGCCAAACTTTTGCCATTGGGGTCGCCGTGTTCTGCGCGCGCTTTTCAACCCCCACCCAACTTTATGGCAGCAATGCAGCAGCAGCAGCAGCAGCAACATAAGCAGCGGCAGCAGCAGTAGCAGTGCAAAATCCGCGCACAAATTCAATTGTTATAGTTACAAAAAAAATTCCAAACACAGAAATCAATAGAAATACAAAAAATAAACTGCTTGTTGCGGCCGCCAAATAAACACATTAAAAAAACAAAAACAACAAAATAGATAAAATGTTTATCTGTTTGTTGCACTCACCGTTGCTGTCTGGAAGCACAGCCTACAAATGGTGTCCATGACGCTGCTCCAGTTTGAAGGCAGTTGCAGGACAACGTGCTCGCTGCGTCTTCCTCTATGTTTGTTGTTGTTGCGTTTTCGCGGCGGCGGCGTTGCACATGTAGCAGCAAGGGGAATGGGAAAAAACGCTGCTAACTTTACCGGTTAGCATTTACACGCATCCGAAATGCTATAATTGCCTTGTATTCTTTTTTTAAAAACCAATGCAATAACAACACACACCGTCACACACACACATACACGCATGCGGAGAGAGACGCACGGACGCTCGCAGTTGCAGCGATCTGCGTTTGTTTAGTTTTTGTTCTTGCTTGTTGTTTATGTTTTGACACTTGTACTACTCGCTTGTTTTGGTTTTGTTGCTTAATTTCTTTGCCGTTCTTTTTTTCAGTTTTTTTTTTTTTTGCTTGGCGTAGGGTTAAAACTGCAGTTTACTTTTTTTTTCTTTTTTTTCATTTACCATTCACGACGATGTTTTGTGGTCCGTCGTTGTCGCGAGCGAGCGAACGAGCGTTTTTGGGGCCCCCGATGTTATTGTTTGCGTGTGTGTGTGCGTACGCGTATGTGTGGTGAAAAAAAATAAAATGAAGCGCACTGCTGAATACAGTGGCACTGCTCTAACTCAGGTCATAGTGCGCTATTGATCAACAAATTGCCATCTCTATTTGCAGAACGAATAACAATGCGGAATATTGTTAGCCAACACTGGTTGTTGCCAGTGTGCAACATGCAACACACTGCGCGCGCAATTTGAATACAAAATGCTATTTGATTGAAATTCACTATTTAATCTGGCAAACATAAAAATTACATATAAAATTGATGTTAACAATAATAAGTGCAGCACTTTAAAAACATTATACTTTTAAATACAATAGACAAATGTCCAAAAGAACAGATTGAACACGACAAATGCCAGCGGAAATACAAAACGCGCTCGGCTATCAATCCAAATAGCAATTTCCTGTGGTGTCAGCGTCGTCCAGCCGGTCGAAGCAATCTGTTCCTCATGACTGAACTCCTCACCACCCAAGAGATTGTGTGTACTATTGCTTGTAAAATCGGGTAGTTCCATGCTGCTGGCAGCCATGGAAATTGGCGTTGCACTTGCAGCAGTGCCCAAAGCGCTCTCTACAAAAGTCACATCCAATTTACGATTGCTGCTGGTCCGCATATGCACACTGTTCCTGTTAGGTGCTGGTAATGGTAATGGTCTCATCGCCGTCGCCGTCATCACTTGACCTTCTCTTATTGTATTTATTGGCAAATTGACCGTTAAATAGTTATTGAACGGCACATTGCCGGCCAGCGAGTTGGCGTCCATTTGCCGTCCAATGCCGGAGAAGGAGCGGGATCGTGCATGACTGCGACGTCGCAACAAATGCGGCGACAGGGTCGACTTGAGTATGTGGCGACTGTTGAGCTTCCTCACCGGCACATTGCGTTTGCGTCGCCAAATCGTGTTCACAAATGCAAATTCGACCATACTGCCAAATATGAATATGGTGCAGCCAAGAAACCACACCTCCGATACTTTTATATAGCTGACCTTGGGTAACGTTTTGCCTGTGGATTTCAAAGAAAAAGATATTCTTGTGTAGTCGAATAGTCGATACGCAATTCGGCCTAGTTGAGTCTTGGAGTTATGTAGCTAAACTAATCTTGTTATGCTCATATCATATATATTATATATAATATATATATTGACAAAGCTTTACAAAAGATATATTATTATTAGTCGAATGGTTGATACGCTACTCGGTCCAGTTGCGTCTGAAAGTTTTAGTTACTAAACAAAATTTGTTATGTTCATATCATATATAATATCATAATGTTTTTACCCTGTGCTGAGGCAAGTGTGATGAAGGTCAACAGCGTGCTAGTGCCGAGGGTGATGCGTGGCGGTGCTTGGTCCGCCTGCAGCCAGAAGGATACCCATGAGATGGCCACAATTAGCATCGAGGGCAGAAAATAATCCATCAAATAGAAGCCAACCACACGGGTCAGATGAACCGTAAAGCTGAGCGAACTATAATTGCCAGCGAAGGCGCCATGACGCAAATCACTCAGATCGGCATTGATTACCGTCTCATTGGACCAGGACTTCTGCAGAACGAATTCAGTCAAATGCAAGGCTGGATCGTAGGTAATTGGACGCTTTTGCTCCCAATGCATCACCAGCTCGGATGTGTTGTACATCCAGCTCTCTAGCACCGTGGAGCAGTGTTGCTCATCAAAGGGAAATTTCTTCAGGTTTAGCCAGCAATAGAGCGTGGCCTTAATGCGCCAGGAGACAATCACAGTGCCGTCCGGCGATATCGATGTCAATATATCCTTCTCCGTGGTGCCTGAAAGATTGCAAAATAATAAATAAAAAATAACATAACATAACATTTATTTTTTACGAATGAAAAATAAATTTGTTTGCAATTTTTTCAAATGTTTCAAATAATTTTCAATATATTGCTTAGTATTCCTCCAAAAAGTTAATTTCAGTATTACTCTATTCAATATTTGTATATACATACATATTTTTTTTTCGAAGAGAGTAGTGCCAAAAAGTGGCGAAAAATATAGCACCACTTACGCACTTTATAGAAAATCGTTTATATTTTTCTAATTTTCACAATTATTTGTGCACATTTAATTTTTTTCTTTCTCACTTTCTTGAAGTATTCTTCCACTTCTAAAAAGGAATTCATAAGTTGCTTAAACTTACAAATGTAAAAAATACACTTTTGAAAACATTTCTTGTGTAGGTGATATTGTTTTTTTTCGTAACTGCGTGTGTATGTATCATATATAGGCACAAAGTTAATTAATCCAATGGATGATCGAATCACAATGCACAAAATATTTTAGCAGTTAGCAAAACCAACGCAAAAGTTCACCACATTTGAGACGAAAATATCCAATTCACCTCGATTGTCAATAACTTGATGCAGTATCACATGTGCGTGAAATCGATAACATCAATAGTGCTAATCGACAGGCGTACATATCACTCACGATTTCAAAAGTCAGTCACCAAAATTTAAAAGTAGTAAATTCATATTGTATTTTTCTTTTTAAATTGATTGACTTACCCAAAATACTGGAGTCGCGCTCGTTGGCCAAAAATATGTGCGGCAGCCAGATAGAATCGCGCAATTGCTGTTCACCCAAAATGGGCTGCAGTCGTTTGGGCGAAACATTGCGAAAATTGAGGCGGGGATCGAGAAAACGCATTTGCAGCAGTGCATAGATCTTGAATTGCAGATCGTGCGCCTCTAGGTTTTGCATGAAATATATGTATGCGCGCATGTAAACATCGACGGGGAGACGGGCTCCAGCCTCTGTGTAGGTTGTCGGTCGCTCCAGGCGATCGTAGCGGCAATAGTGTGTTAGGCGATCGATTAACTGTGTCTGCGACAAGCTGTCGCTGTTCGCCAACGTGGGGCAATCGATATCTCTGAAGCTCTGGCCACGGTGCAGGCAGTTCAATAATATGGAAATTATAAGGGACAAATACATAGCGACGTTCCACACGATTAACACAAACAGGCAAAATGAAATGAGTTAGCACAATTAAATGGAGGCGTATAATTATGGCGGCGCACAATAACGGTTAAGGCTAGTGGTGAGTTAATTGCAACAGAGCTAATATCGATATCCGAGCCACTTTGAATTGGGCGATGTTTAGCGTATCGATAGTACTTAACATTTATCTACCCTGGCATCAGTTGGCGCCATTTTGATTGGTCTATTTGAACGGTTTTGGTTTTGCAGGCGATAGATGGCGCTAGCAGTTTTATTTCAAACGAGCTGCAGCACGTCAATGTCACGCTTTCATAGTGCAATTTATTTATTTTACAAAATGTATACAATAAATAAATATGATTAGCGAATGTATCCTTAAAAGGTAAGGCTGCTTCGAAACATGCTAAATTATACAAGATTAAAGACTAGACCATTAAAGTGACTAATTGCATTTTGGTTTCATTTCCTCGTCAGCATGGCCCATAAATAAACAAATCTATCAATTAAGAAAAAACGCCCTAAGCTGTCAACACGCCCACGCACTTTACAACTTGTCCGGTGGCGATGGGTGGAGTCAAATTTGTATATTGCTTGAATGGTTAAGAAATGCTTTTAGGACTTGCAGCATTGTTTGTTCAACCCACCCCAAATGCCCTAACCCTTAACGCCCATCCAAGCCCCAACCCCCCAGCACCACCAATTCTGAGTCGGTTTGGTTTTCTTGTTCACTTTTCTTTTCGCGTCTTGCCATTAGAATGGTAAAGAAAAAAAACTTTTCCGTCGCAAGTCGAGCTTATTGCCAAACGCAAAAGACCCCCAACCACAGCCCCGCTGCTGCCAATCGTCGAGTGCTGCATGAATTATGAGCATCAGCCAAGATTTATGAATTTGGAAAGGACCCACAAAAGGATCTGGGCACAGACAACAAAACCCGCAATAGCAAGAGCAAAAGCTAAAATCTGTCAGCTGTTAAGTTGCCTTGTAAATTTCCCGCAATTAGGTTGAATTTCAATTTCCCTTGTCGTCCCCGTTTGAGGGGTTTGAGGGATAGACCACTGTGCAGCTACTTATTTTGATTACGATTATAGCAAAATGATGCGACTCCCTTTCCCTTACTCCCCCCCCACCATCCACCAATCCAGGCCCGTCTCACTTCCCCCCCCCCCACACACGCACTAACAACAAAAACACTCATAAATCAAACAAGTCGATTGGGTTTTTTTTTAGCGCTTTTTATCGATGGCTTTGATTCAGTTGCAAACTTTACTCGCACAATGCTCGACAATTTATACCCTATCCAGAATTTTAGGAAATCGTCAAATTTTTGACGCCAAGTGTAATTTACCTTTTTATTCAGAACGTATATTTCTAAAAGACAGGATTAATTTTTCTCAAATTTAAAAAACTTGCCTAATTTCCGTTATGTTTTTTTTTACCTATAGCTTATAAATTTTATAAATTAGCTTATAAATAAAATACGATTATAGCAATTTTAATCCAAGACTAATGTAAGCAAAAAAAATTAAATAATAAATTTTCTATTATTTTCAGCATTTCAGAATAGATTTTTTCTAAGAACAATATTTTCCATTTCATCATTATAGAAATCCATTTCTTAATTATTATATTATATTATATATTATTTTTAATATTTAATTTTTTTTATATTTACAAATTATTTCTAAAAACAAATACAAAACTTAATAGTTTTCAGGGCGATTATAATTTTAGTTCGGTTTTTTTTTTTAAATCAGCGCAATTTTTTTCTGAGTTTAAATATAATAATATGACATTTTATTGCTGAGTAAAATTTTCATTAAGATCAAATAAGAAATGCACCTGAAACAACATTTATATATCTGGGCGCAGGGTATCTGCTAGTCGAGCTCTCTCGACTCGGACAATCTCACTTTTTTTTTCGGTTCCTGATTGGTTGCCACTGCATTTTTTCTGCTTGAATGCTTTGTGCGATTGCGCAGGGGCTGTGTAGCAAAGGTTTTGACTGTTTGCTGCTGTACAAATATGCAAGCTCAGCCGAATCCATCCAAAATTAATAAAATAAAAAGTGCACTCACATATATCAAATATATATATATATATATATATCTATGTATTGTTTGTCTGTGTAGTAGCTGAAAAGCTATTGGTCAAAATCGATGACACTTGACAAAGTTTTCGATATGTATAGAAAAATTAAATATAACATAATTAAATAAATAAAAAACATAAATAGTAAGGATTAAATAATCATATATAATAATGATTCAATTAGTAGATTAGTTTTAGTACCCTCTCATACAAAGTCTCTTCTCAAAAAGTTTTAAATATGTCTACAAAAATATATTTTTACATATACAAATATATTTAAATATTGAATGTAAATAAAATGTTATTTTTCAGCCAGTTTTTGGCAATTATCCAGCTATATTCCATACCACTCTGAAAGTTGTATTTTTGTTCCGATTTATAATATATTTGTTCCTTGATTTTTATGTGTCCTGTTGCCAAAACAAATCCACTTAAAATACTCATTTGTATTATTTTCATTTATGTTTGCTTTAATAATTAAAGCAATAAAATAATGTAAATTTTTGGTTAACTTAAGTTTTTTGTTCAAAATCACAGTTTTTCAAAATGAACTCTACGTTTTTTACATTAGAATTTAGCTTGAATGTTTCTTAGAAGGTTGAAAAGTCTTTTACTCTAAAATATTCAGTTAAGAATCTATAGTTAGATTTTGCTAATACGATTGTAATACTTCTTCATAAACCAGTAGTATTTCTTCTTAAGCGATGTCCGATAATGTTGAGAATCTTAATTTACTGAAAATACAAAAATTATTTGCATTTTTCTTGAAATCTTTTCTCATCGTCGGAATCTGCTCACTTTGCAAAGAGAATTCTTCATTGCTATCATTTTGCCTTAAGAAGATGATGCTGATCAAGAATATATATATATATAGATAGAGATATATATACTATATGGGGTCGCAGACGTCGATTGTCAAATAATTTCGAATTCGTAATCGTATTATACCCTATTTGCTTTGGCCTTCGCATTTTTGTACAGGGTATAAGCAACAGCGGAAACGGAAACGAGCCAGCGAATTGTCGCCAAAGTTATTCACTGTTTATTGCCGATGCCACGCCCAGTTTGGCCAAAAACGCCCCAGCACCCTGCCTCCCCCCCCGTCACCATCGTGCATGTTCATTATGCGCTAACAAAATCAATGAATGCTGAAAAAATTAATATCCTCTGCGAGAATAAAAAAAAAATTATGCAAAAAAAAATAAAAAAATGAATGAATTGAAAAAGTTGCTGGCAATTCTTATGGTTAAAACACACAGTTCCACAACTAAGGGTTGGGTGCTGAAAAGGGGGGCTGGCGCTGTGGCTGGGGTGTGGGGTTTGGGGTTGGAGGGGGTGTTGGTTTTCGTGTCAGCAGCCGGCAGCAGTTTTAATTTACACAAAGCGTAGTCAGGCGTGTAATGCGACAAGGGGATTGTGCAAGGGGAGGAGTAGCGGAGTAACAGAACAAGGTATGAGGATTAAGGGGAGGCGGGGGGAGGGGCTGTTGGGGATGTGGCTGGGGCTGCACGACAATTCGCGACGACAAGGAGGACATTTAAAAAATGCCTTAAGGCAGGCGAGGACAACAAAAACAACAACAAAAGTGACGACGACGGCGTCAAATGATTTATGAAATTGCTTTTGCCGTTGCATACTTTTAGCTTGCTTGTGGAGCGAGAGTTATGGGGGGGGGGGGGGGTGGCTAAGTGGGTAAGAGAGAATATGCCGTTGGTGTTGAAGCATTTCACTTGATGGAGCCGCAACTGATGCGATGTCAATTAACGGTACACGCGCAGTTACCACAAAATACAGTTGAAACTGCACCACTGAGTGAAAATTAAACTTAAGCTTTATATATTGAAAATATATCTAAAAATCCGATTGACATTTGTCCAGTTGATCAATAATATACATATTATAAATATACATTAATAAGAAGCCGATGGGGCAGAGGACCAGAACCGTATTGTGGCATGGGAAGGCAGAAACGAAGAAAGACAGCGGCCAAAACGGAGCTGGGCAGAGTCGCAAGGACTCCGACAAGCCAGAAGCCTTTTGGGTGGCTGTAATCAAAAACGATTTAAGCATGTAATACCCATGGGGAAGAACAGGCTTAGGATACTCACCGGTCTATGGACAGGACATTGTAGACTAAGAAGTCACCTAACTAAGTTAGGCTGGCAGGTTTTGTGGAGGAGCGAGAAGGAGTCCCAAATGCAAATCCTGGCAGAATGTGTCGCCTTAAATAGGAAAAGATGCAGCATCCTAGTGATGCGTGTCAGGACATAGAAGCCCTCAACCCAACAAAGATTCTAGTACTCGTGTAGCAGCTGGGGTTGAGAGGAGGAGAGGAGCTATAGTCTGCGAAGGCGGCACAATAGACCTGAGAGATCACAGTGATGGTACCCAAATTATGGTAATAAAAACAGCTGCCTTTAAAAATTGTGATGTTGATTGTTATCAGAAAACGATCGATATTTGCGAAGCGGTGGCAGTTATCAATCAAATTAACTTGGTGTCTCAAATGCTTATAGTCTCTGATATTCGCATGTCCATAAAGACGGACAGACGGACAGAAGGACATTGACTCAAGCTCTTAAACTGTGAAAGGGGGCTTCAGCTTTCAAAAGTTGTGAGAAATGTGGAACTATCGACCTGTCACCTACTACTTAACAGACTATTAATAATGATAACTCCAGAGATGCGGTAGATGAAGCCAGGCCACAGTTAGCTGGGCTTCACAGATTCTTGTTGAGTTGTGTAATCTGTCCCCAGGTTGGCCTCTGGAAGAATACTGTTCTTCATACTTTGGAAAATCGTTGCAGATGTTTCCGTTAAGATTTTTTCCAAACTATCGTCTAGAAATGATGAACAATTTGGATGACTTTTGCTTGCTATAAGCTGAACAGGATTCAGAGGAAACGTTTTCCAGAAAAGGAATCAAAGTAAAAACATTTTGTATTCGATATTTGAATTCGATTTTTATTGAGCTGCAATTTTGGTGAAGATGACACCGCCACTTAGTCGATCTGGGTAACGGATGCCTCATCGTTGCTGGAGCAGCGACTACTCTCGCCATCTGTGCGATACTTGATGGAATCAATGATCTCCACATCGATGTCCCGATCATGCTGCAGGCTGCTGCTCTCCGTCTCAAGCAAGGCGCCCCCAATGTCACTGGATCCCCGACCCAACGAATCCTCATCGCACAAATCCGCCGACTCTGACTTGGTGTCCGATGTCTCTCGATGCTGCAACTGCTGTTGCTGCTGTGCGGCAAACTGACTGTAGAGGCGTGGCAGATGCTGCAGCATATAGCTGGCACCGGATTTCGATAGATTCGCAGCTGCAGCGGCTGCGGCAGCGGCAGCCGCAGCTGTTGCCGCCGGCTGATTCTCCTTGCTCTCGCCGAGATCATAGTATTTGGCATAGTGCTCGAATTTGTTGAGTGCACCAACACCGATGCCGGCCGAGCTGCTTGCGGCACTCAAATTGATGGCATCCTGCTGCGCTGACTTGGGTATGGGCACGGTGAAGGCGGATCCATGACGCTGTTTGCTCAACAAATTGTTGCTGCTGGCCAAACCAATGCCACCAGCAACTCCAGCTCCGCCTCCACCAGCTACGCCAGCCACGCCAGCTGCAGCACCGGCTGCTGCTGCCGCTGCACCAGCTGCATCCTCTGTTGGCAACAAGTTGCTGTTGGACAGCGGCGAGACATTCTCCTTTTTGCGATCGTAAATGTGCCCGGAGACGCGCAGATCGATGAAGAAGTGCAGCGGATCGATGCCATACGGTGCATACAATGGTGGATACCAAACCGGCGGCGGCGGTGGCAACACCAAATCCTGCGGCGGCAACGATGCTGCCGGCGGCGTATTATCCAGCAAGCTATTGTCCACAGCGCCGCCCAGTGTAGCCTTTGTCAAGGATTTCGTCTCTAGTTTGCTGTAGCCATACGGTGTGGAAGTGGGCGTGGGCGTTGTTGAGGGTGTGGGTGTGGGCGTGGCAGCTGACTTATTGGTCAGCTCCAGCGGTTTTTCAGTTGTTGCGGCGCTGTTTGAGTGTGGCTGTTGCTGCTGCTGCTGTTGTTGCTGCTGCTGTTGTTGCTGCTGCTGTTGTTGCTGTTGCTGTTGTTGCTGTTGCTGCTGCTGTTGCTTCTCCTCGGCGTCGCGTCGTTCACGCAGCTGCTCGTAGTAGGGCCGGTGTGACCAGGAGCGTTTACGAGAACGTCGCACCAATGCCGCCTGCTGTTGTTGTTGTTGTTGCTGTTGTTGTTGCTGCTGTTGTTGCTGTTGCTGCTGTTGCTGTTGCAGCTGCAATACGCGAGCGGTTTCATTGTTGCGCGTCTGCACCAACGAGCGCAGCATATCGCTAAAGAAATAATTGTTGGGGCCAACAGGCGCCGAGTATAGATATGGGGGCGTGGCAGCCATTAGGCGGCTAACATAATCCTGGTTGCGCAGCTCGTGAATGTTGCTCTTGCGTGGCGCCAACTGCTGCTGTTGCTGCTGTGCGCCAGTTGGTTGATGCTGTTGCTGTTGTGTTGCTGCTGCTGTTGTTGCTGACACAGCTGCTGCCGCGGTGGGCGTGGCAGCAATTGCAGTGACGCCAACAGCGCTTGTGGCCGTTGTACTGCTGTTGTTAGGGTTGCTGCCACCGTTGCTGCTGTTGTTACCATTGCCGCTGCTGTCCTTCATGCTGCCAGAGTGCCGCTGCAAGCTGAAACGGAAACGGAAACATTTTCGTTAGCTAAAATGCAATCGTTACTTTAACTGTAAGATGCTCCTAACTGATTAATAGCAACTCAAAATATACATTACTTAAACTTGCAGCAATTGCTTCAGATATACAGCAATATATATATATATATATAAATATATATTATTCATATGAATCAAGTAGGAATGCTATAATTGAGACACCTCGACTAGCAGATGCCATCAGCTATCAGAAGTCGTCCGCTTTTTGGATATTTGATTCTTATCGATATTAGTTAATGGGTGAGAATTTATCGATACATTTATATAAACTAGGTCTTGGCAAGACGAACATGAGCAAATCGACTTGATTAGGAATGCTGATCAAGAATATTCACATATAGTTTATGGGGTCGGATAAGCTTCCTTCTGCCTTACACACCTCTATTATTCTATATCTATATCTATATCTATATCTGTATCTATATGTGAACTCTAAAAAGTTTTATATTTATATTTAATACAGTTTGAACAATCTGAATATTGTCATCTTATGTTAAGATTAATCCTGATTTCTTGATTAAATAACTTTTCTTCTAACTTTTCTCATTACAGATATTTCCCATGGCAGCCAAAGAACATTTAATATTCATATGTATATAATTGTATATATATATATATATATGTATGTATATATATATATATATATAATTTATATATATTATTTGAAAATCACGCCCATCTACAGATAAAATGAATCGTTTTGTCATTTTCAGTTTTAAGTCTTAGCCGAGGTCTGCGTCGCTTCTGCTGTTGACTTGAATAAGACGCCCGTTGAGATTTATATCCATATTTGCATTGTCCTTGTGAACGTCTTCATTTTCAATGTATACACGCCCACATCCTTCCCCCATCCCCCTCCCTCCTCGTTCACTGTTCCTGTTGTTGTCTACCTTTTACTTGCTCTTGAGCTCGTCTTCATTTTCCATTTAATGGCAATTAAATGTGATTTCCCATTTTCCTCCCAGTCAGTCTGTGTGTACTCAACTCAACGACTGCTGTTCAAATAGCTCCGACAACTATAGGAACTATTATACATATATATACACATCAATTGTGGCTATCTATATATATCTATATTTTTAAAGAGTTTTGAAAATTGCTCATTTCTTTTAATTGTTATAATTCATGGTAATCATGGAATGAGGAATGCTGACATTGAAGAGTTTCAGCAGTAGAAAAAGCCCTGAAGACATTGGAATATTACTAAATATATAACATTATATTAACTCAATCCAGTAATCTGCACTTTTATTTATTTATTAATTTAATGTCCAACTAATATCAACAAATAAAATAAAGAAATTCCATTAAACTAAAAATAAAATTTAATATTTAAATTTGAAAAAAAAAAAAATACTTATTAGATTTTCGGGGGTATTCAAATGCAAGTTGGTCAAATATTTGTGGCCCAGAAAAACCACAACTTTAGCGTTTATGAATTGGTTAAAATTGAGTTCTTAACTAGTTCGGAAACGGAAGGAATTTCAACGGGTTTGTTTAGGGGAAATGGTAAAATGAATTTGGCTCTTAATGCAGTTGAAGCGATGTCATCATTTAGTAATTTAACCAGAAACATAACATCTGGGAGGAGTCTATCTGAGAATATAGGAAATACAGGCGGTTTTTTTTTACAAGATCTGTGAAGAGAAGTGACGAGTTTGTTGGCCATCAAGTTCCCATTGATACCATTGCAATAATCGGTCGATTTATTTTGCATAATCTATAATGAAGTTTAGACATTGGCAGGGTATGTAATATTCGGCGTGCTTGAGAAAGTAATTGTTACTTTTAAATGCCACAATCTGATGCGAATATATGCACATATGGGTATATCTTTTAGACAAGCCCCCCTCAACCCATGCCCCTCACTCTGCAGCACCCAAGGGAGAAGCGCTTGCAGATTTCGGCTGGGATTACTGCTGCCATTCTAGCCATGTGCTTTTCTCTGTTTGTGTGTGTCTACGTGTGTATGTGTGTGTGTAACACACTCACAAAATTTGCATAGAAAAACAAGACACACACACAGCGGCAAACACACACACACACACAGTCAGCTAGTCTGTTAATAAGCTTACATGTCGCGCCAAATTCCAGCAAATTAAATGTTTCAACAGTTGCCACAAGGCCCCTTTTCAGACTCTTTCCAGCCCGCGATGCGCCATGCCCCATGCAGCATGCTTGCCCGTACCACGCCACGAAACCAACTCAATTGTTGTGTTCCCAGTTGAGGCACTTGACGCCGTCAAAGTTGTTGTTGTCGGTGAGTGTGGCAACCACACGGTGGCTGCCTGTATCCTGTCGCTGTCAATTCTAAGCGGCGCCACCCCCTCACCCCCTTGCAACCCCCTGCCAGCCAGCAGTCGTCTTGTTGCTCTTTCATTTTCGCATTTCAAAAAAGTTTTTAGCGCTGCTGTCGCGGCTGCTGCTTGCCACTGCTTGTTGTTGTTGTTGTTGTCGCTGTTGGTTTTGATTTTACTTCATATTTTTTTTTAAATAATATTTTTTATTGTTTTTTCATTTCGTTGTAAAAATATAAAAGTTTTTAACAACTGTCGTCAGGCATTGCCGGCGACGTTGCCGGGGTAAAAAAGTAAATTGGCTGCGTTTCGTTAGTTGATTTGCATTTTTTGGCAGCGCAAAGAAAGACGGCTACAATTTCGGACCAAGTTGAAATTAGATTATGCTAATTAAGGCGTGGCATCAACCACTCTATACAACTCCCACCCCCCGACCCCCACCCCCTCACTCCCACCCACTGGCCACTGATTGATGCGGCAGAGCTTTAATTGCTGCCACTGCTGCTTGGTTGGTCGGTTTGCTGGCTGCCTGGAAGCATTTTAATATTCAATCAGCAGCTGGCGTCAACTTTTTTTTATGGCCAACGTCAACAGAAACTTGGCCAACTTAGCGCGACTTAAGTCTGCAGCTGAGATTAATGCGCAGCTGGCAAAAGTGCAGCAGCCACAACAACTGCAAGTTGTTTGCGTTACTGTTTGTGTTGCCACAAATAAATATAAAACTTTTACATACCTCGTTGCAAAACAATTAAAGCAAGCAGCAACTTTTTGCCACAGACACAAAGATTAAATTAAATTCCAGCAAATCCGTCTCAAACATTCCAATTCAGACGCTCAACCCAAATTGATCAATTTTCAAGAAAACCCAACTTTTTTTTTTAACTATTCAACACAAGAAAAATGATACAAAAATAATTATTTATATTTTATTGTTATGCAGACTATAATTTAAAAAATAAATGTAGCAAATTACAAATAAAGTTCAACTAAATAAGAAATAATTAATTTAGAATGAAAATTATTAGCCAAGTCAAAAATTCAAATGAAAATGGAAAATTAAATGGCCCAAAATTTATTACAAGGATTAAGCAAACCCAGAAAAAAACTGAAATTAAACCATACCAAAAAAAATTTAATGATTAGAGATTAGAAATATTCTGATAGTATTAAGGATATATAAAGAGAGCGGCAAAGAGAGAGAGAGAGAGAGAGAGAGATAGAGAGAGATAGTAGAAAACATCTGAACTTTTCGAATTAGATAAATTTATTCCAGTCACAGATTTACGGGAGATATGCTAAAATTTAAAACTTAATTAATAATTATGTTTTAATTTTGTACTGCAGTTGGCAACGCATCGAAGGAGGCATTACCAATAAACTATATATATTCTGGATCACAAGTCGAGTCGCTTCTATACAAATTAATAAAATTCGTTCATATTTTTACTGCAGGTCAGTTTGATTCCGGTCTGCAAGGATAAATTGTCTTTGACCTTTGTTTTTTATTAGCTGTGATCATTTTATTGAAGGAATCAACAAATTTATAATGATTGACTTTAAAACAGACTCTCTTTCTCTCTCTCTCTCTCTCTCTCTCTCTCTCTATCTGTCCATTGAAAGCTATCAATAATATTAAACGCCAAAACACGATGTCAACTCGATCCTTAATTTCCTAATAAAAAAAGCGGCAAATTAGCCATTTCTGCGGCTCCCCGCTCACACTGGAATATGTGCCTGCCACATGAAGTAGCAGATGAAGCGCGGAAAATGCTCTTCATTTTCTAATCCCAGAAACCAACCAGACATTCGAAAATATTTCCCACAGAAAACTGAGAAATTTAAAGACTTAATACTAAGCAAAATAATAAAACTCCGCAATGTAAAATAAAACAAAAACAAAAAAATATTTTAAAAAAAAAATGTGGAAAGAATTCTAAGTAATGTCTAATTTACAATTTAATTTCTTAATAAAAAATAAGAAATATTGAAATCAAGAAATTCCAAATTTATGTTTCTGATGTCAACAAATTAGCTCATTTTCCAAAAAACGCAATTTTTTCTTAGATGAACATCGATTATTCTGTTAGAAAATAAAGTTTGCTGTTTTCTTTATCAGACGACGCATTTTGAAATTTGATTTGAGTTTGTTTTGAACTAAAAATGTCAAATTGAATATTTTCATTAAGGAACGCAAGAATTGAATATTGAATCAAAATTCGCAATATTCACCTATGTATATCTAGATATATATATATATATATAGATACATTCTGCGACTCGTGATTTTGGTGCTAAAAACTGTACCAAGCCTAACGGGATCTGGTTTACGCATTTTATAACGGTACTTCTTCTTACATTGCCCTGATTCATTGGAGTGAAAGTTCCGTTAGTTTTTTCCAAGATTTTTGCATATTTGTGGTTTTTCTTATAGCTAGTTTCGATTAAAGGCAGTCACTTTCAAGCCTTGGGAAAAGTAAGTGGGGCGTTATAAGGAATTTCTTTGAATAGGATAATAAAATAAACATATTTATTTAATATTTTATAGTTGGATATAGATAAGTTGCTTACAAACATTTGGAATAGGATAGGCAAAAATACTCTCGCTTGAGCATATAGCTGAGATCCTTGCTTACAAAGATACTGCACTGAACAAGATGCAAATATCAATTAAACTCCTTCGATCGGCTTCAGCTTTTGATAACATGTTAATACGAAAAGATAACTACATTAAACAATGCCAAAAGAACCAATTTAGATGTATAATTTCAAGACGTATGAACTCGGAGGATTATATAAATCTGTTGGACCAAATCTCTTATTCCAGCAGGATACAGCTGCAGTCTTGGCTGGATTCGGGATTAGGATTTTAAGCTTTTAGAGTAGCCAGCAAGATCACCCGACCTGAATCCCCTAGAGAATATGTGGGGACACCTGTGTCGGCGAGCTTAAGTGGGTAATCGACAGTTTGAGACAGTTAGGCAGCTACGAAAGACTGTCCTTAAGGATTGATCCCAAATCCGAATCGATGCCAAATAAAATGTTTTAAGTTACAAACATTATTAATTTATTATTGTTTATTTCTATATGTACATTCAATTTTTGTTTTTTTTTAATTTGATTAAACAGTTTTCTGTTAATATTATCAATTTAATTTCTTTTTTATTTGACACTTATTTTGCATAGCTAACAATTGTGGAACAAAAAGCAATTTTAATTTTATAAGGACAAAGAGGAGTGCCTTTGATCGAGTTTCGCAGAGTGTATATATATGATATGTATATATATGCGAAAATATTTATATATATATATATATATATATATATATATATATTAATGTATATCTTATACTTTAATCATAAATCAAACCAACCCCGTTGCGGCCAACCCTCAATGAACTTTGTTTCAGCTGAGCTCACACACACATAGAGATGGAGAGAAAGCGAGATAAAGAGAGAGAGAGATAGAGAGAGGGAGACAAGCACATCCACTTAACTGTCACTTTGCGGGAACAACCTTATAACATAATTACAGGCATATCAAACAAGGCTTAGCGGCTCAAGTTTGGGTTGCGAAGGGTCAACGCAAGCAGACGCGTGCAGCAACCCTTGCCGCAACAGTTGCAACGGTACTTCAAAGGCCCAACGGGGTACGCTCTCAATATGTATGTGGGATCTCAGCTGCCTCAGCTGTTACTCAAATCTAGAGCTATATCATCTTATATATGTTACTGATCAATATAGTTAAGCCGGTGCTCTAAAAATCCATAATATTATAATGCATTATATTATATATATATAGTTCTATAGATTGACTGTTTAACAAGCGATTTTTCAGAACGATATGAGTCTATTCGAACTGACACTTTGAAATTGAAGTATTGTTAAAAAAAAAATGATTAATAACAATTGAAAGAGCTTGGAAGCTGTTGTCTTCATCATGGATTTGGTATAAGATTTTTCCACGCCAAGCTTTCTCATAATGTCTTCTATAAGCATAATGATCTTAGCTGGCGCCCAATTAGTACAACAAATAAAAAAATACACATAAATATTATTTATAAATGTGATTTAAACTGAGGCCATTCGAAAGTTGGAGTCAAATGACTGGGAGCCCAATTGGGAACGCTTTAATTGAGTTGTTCACGCTGTTTACCTACTATGGCCAAACTTTGTGCATTGTGCCACATGCCACATGCTGGTGACTGCCCCTGTCTATTAGCTGTGCCCCGCCCCCACACACATACACACGCACACACACAACGTTGAAATTGTTGTTAAAGTGTTGTCATCGTTGTTCTTGTTGCTGTTGTTGTTGTCGTTGGTGTAAACGTTACAACGTTTGACTGCGAATTAAAATAATGTGCCACTTGTGGCGCCTGAGTGTGTGTGTGGCATGTGTGCTAGTCGTGGACCTGCAGGACAAATGCACAACATGCTTTTCGGGGTAGCTCTGCGCCTGTAAATTTGACAAACTCTCACTTAACTCGCCCTCAGTCCGGGTCCGGGTCCTGGTCCTGGTGCAGATCCTGGCCATGAGACCAAACACATGTGAGCCAACACATCGTTACCCTAATCGAATTTGATTTGAACCCTTTTTCGACGACATCTCCATGAGATTGATGTGTGTCTCTTTGGGGTGTGTGTGTGTGTGTGTGTGTGTGTGTATGAGTCTGTCTGCGTTACTGCAATCCTTGGACGCTTGGCTGCATTTTGTGCTTTATTATGAGTTATGCTTAAATAATTTTTGCAATTGCTATGCTTTCAAGGATTTCAAGGATATGAGATTTGACAATTTAGGGTTTCATCAGGGTTGAGTTGTGTTGTATTTGGGACTTGTTCAGCCCTTGCCCACTCATCTGAGGTTGAGTGGCTTGTTTGTGGCACGAGCTTAGGAAATTTAATATGTTGAGAATATTTTGGAAATGGATTTAAGTATATTAAAAACTTAAATATATATATTTCATATGAATTCTTTTTTTTCCCATTAATAATTTTCAGAATATAATTTAAATGTTTCTTTGCCTTCTAACAGTTACTATTGAGTGGATGTGAGTTTATATAGCCTTTGAATAGGTTTATCACTGTTATCACATTAGTAAAATGACTTTCTGTAGAGCCATATTCGAACTGTATGTTCCATTAAAACTTTTTTCAAAATTGTCAAAACTTTGCCGATATTCAAAAGCCTTTTGATCAGGGTTTGGCTATTAAATTAAGACCGCAACTCAATTTGAAAACTCGCATTTTAGCTGTACTTATGTTAAAATACCATCCTGAAGAATCCCTTGTTGGAACTGGTCAAAGTTTATTAAGCTCATAGGTTGTTCATAACGGAAATGGGTACTTTCTGAATACGGATCACAGAACATTGATTGATATTTGAAGATCGGTCACTGACTCACTTAAGAATGGTTAATTGCAGATGAATTTCAGTTGGACAGAGATCAAGAAAATGGCAAAATTAAAAATAAAATCTTGATTTAAGAACTTTTCATTGTGAAGAATTTGAAGCTCAAATCATGAGTGTGTTCTTAGACAGAAAGTATTTCATTTTATTTAGTTAAATACTATGATGATAAATATATTTAAAAATATATAAACAGGAATCAAAACATTATATTTTGCGATAATTTGTTAATATAATAATATTAAGCTTATATTAATTGTTGGGGAAATGCTCACCACTTGATCTTCGATTATGCACCGAAAAAGAATTTGTTTATGTTTTGTTGCACTTGTCAAACTAATTGACACATTCATGAGACACAAAAACAAAAAAAGTTGCACAAATTGCAATATAATTGGTATATAGCAAAAGAGCTTTGGCCAAAAATCAGAATCCGAATCAGAACCGGGTCTGCACTGTTGTCTGTGATTGTCACGGTGACTGGGCACTTGAGTCGTCGTCAATGTTGTGGACTGAGCTGAACTGCCGTCGATGACAGTTAAGAATCAAATGAAATGAATGTCTGGCAGTCGAGACAACCGCATGCCGCATGCGGCATACTCTCGTCGAGGACACACAGCACACAGCACACAGCACACAGCGGACAGCGCACAGCGCACGCCAAACGAATCCGAATCGGAATCCATTTCACCGACGCGAGTCCTGAGCCCGAGCCGGAGACCGAGCCGTAGACCGAGCCCGAGCCCGAGCCAACTCAAGCATTCGGCACGGTTTTAAAATCGACGAAATTATTTTTATTTTTTTTTGTTGTTTCAAAATGAAACGAAGCAGAAGTTTTGGGTGGGTGTTGCTCTTGGCTGTTGCTGCTGCTGCTGCTGCTGTTGGTTGCTGCTGCTGCTGGTGGTGCGCAGCAGCAGCAGCAAAGTGTTAAGCCAAAGCGGCAGCAATCGAGCCACCCTTGTTGCATACTTTCGCACGCGAATTGCAGTCGAGGCGCCACAAACTTGACGTATTATCTTTTAAGAATGGCTTAACTGGCAGATCGGTGCGACGCTGTTGCATTTCATGTTTGAGTCAGTTTTTTGGTTTTTTCCCACAATCGGATTTGAGTTGAAATTTTTTTTTTTCAATTTTAGCATATAACATTCGAAAGCCAAGTATAAGAGCAAAAGCTTCATGATTTTGAGTTTGTAATGGATTCATTTCGACACCATTGTCTCAAAATCAAGCAGCTTTTGCCGTCACTCTGCTCCAAATACTCAATTGTATTTTTATACGAAAGCACTACGTACATTCACCGTTATTAAGTCAGTATCTATTGGAAATTGGTGCAACATGCACCTTAATCGATGATTGATGGGTACCTTGAAATGGTTTCGTATTTCATTCAAATTTGGTATAATTAGACTTGAATTTCCCACAAATTGATTGACTTAACGTAGCGTTGCCAAACTTCTGCAGCATGTAACGGTGGAATTCACATGTACTTATCCTCGACTCACATGCAACGCTGCCAAGCTTCACTGCAAACTTATTATTATAACCGGCTAGTGCCTGGCGGCCGGTTGGCAACGCGAACAAAAGACGCTCATGAAAATGATACCGGATATGGAATTGGAAAGTGAAAAGTGGAAGCGGGCAACATGTTGCCAAAACAGACAGACCTGCTATTGTCTAGCAGTGGCACAAGCTTATAATTTCTATTGAAATAAAGGCGTGCGGATGCGAGCATTTAGAGCTGCGTTATACTTCTTATACCCTAAACCCATTGGGTATAATGGAGTTGTGCAACAGTATGTAATATACTGATTGACGCCTCTCCGAACACATACTCTATATATGTACATATATGTTATTAATCAGCATATGCCGTCGAGTCGATCTAGTCATGCCGGTCCTCCGTTTTTGTGTAGGAATGTCACTTGCTCAAGGACTATAAGGACTAGAGACTTCATTTGTGGAACATATTTATATAAGTTCTCGTATAACTTAGGCAAATCAAGTTTAATTCACTTCATCGATAACTTGCTTCGTTTTTCCAATACCGATAAGAATCGATTACCATAATTTTCAAGATTCAGTTCTTTTATCTGGTATGTGCGCCTAATTTAATGATAGGAAAGGATACTTATAGTTTCTTTGTATAGATTAGATTCTTAATTGGAACCGCTACTTTTGGTAAAACCTATATTTACCTATATTTATTATTAAACATTAGTATTTTAAGATTTCGCATAAGCAAGCATTTAACAGAGCTTATAACTCAATTTGAAAAAACTTACGGAGATTCAAGCTCCCATCGTTTTTGAGTTGGATGATTTCCCAAACGAGTACTCTGAACTTTATGACAGCTAAATCTAATATAGAAGTCATTTATATTTTCTGAATTTCAGAAATGTATTTCGAGATTATGGAAAATATTTCTAAAAATAGAGGAAAAAAAACACAATAACGATTTTCGATTTAGGACAAACCTTTTATTATTAGAAAAATGTTTACCACTAAATACAATTTAATTTTTAAATCAATTTTCATTTTAGGAAGAGGTTTTTTTTTCGCTGAGTGCATGTCGAATTGTGTGCGTATGTATATATGTATTTATGCAGCATGTGGCAGGGTAATTGATAGTCTAGCACTGCCACCCAACCAACATGTTTATTGTCTTTTTGTTTTTATTTTTTAATGAATATGCAAAACAGCAAAGCGTCGACAACGGCTGCCTGTTTGCGACTTCATTAGCGACACCACCCCCAAAGGACTACCCATTGCAGTCGACGTTGTTGCAGCTGCTGATGCTGCTGCTGCTGCGGGTGTTGCCAAGCAATTGCAATGTGTGTGCCATCCGCAGCCGCATCCATGACGTTTCTTTCTATCATCTCGCCTGTTTTTGTTACCTCTTTTTATATCCTGAACACATTGAAAACGGCGAAAACGGCTATAATGAATTTGTGCAAAAGTATGCAACTGGCAGAAGGATGCGGCTGCATCAACCGCCGAGTCGATCTGGACGTGTGCGACAGCAATAAAAGTCACAATTTCAATGGTGCTTTAACTTGATATGTAATATATCTTGTCACTATATTAACTGTCATCAAGATCGAATAGTAAACAAGCTATATGCATATATATGTGTTCGTCTATATATATATATATATATATATATATATATATATATATATATATATATATATGTGAGTTTTTTAAAAATCAATTTGGCAATCTAAGCATTGGCTTAAGAGTTAAGAGTATGGCTTAGTCGAGCACTTTCGACTACAGCATTCTTGTTTCCTTTTGTTTGCTCTTCTTTTTATTATTATCATTTTATTTTTTATTTTTAAATAGCGTGTTAGCTGGTGCCGTTTGTCACTCAGTCACTCAGTTGTTGGGTGCGTTGTTAGAGATACATTCCCAAGCCGCAAACCCCTTCCGCATCCCCACTTAGCCGTGTTCCCTTTTTGATTTGTAACCACCCCACTAAATCCCCTTCCCACATTCCCTCACACCTTTCGCACACACACACATACACACACACACTTCATCGTGTGCGCTGCACATCAAACGTCAGAGGAGCAGCAGCCGCAGCAGCAGCAGCGGGAGCAGAAGTAGCAGGAGCTGGATCAGAAACCAACGCAGCGCGTCAGCTCGGAAGGAAGCTGTTGCCTGTGAGCCGCATTGTCTACTGTTCCCCAACTGCTCCTAAGGCAGCATACCTCCCCCGTTCCTCTATCATGTCGCTCACCCCGCCCCGCTTCCCCCGCCCTTTGTTTGCCTATTTCTCAGAGTGGCTCCACACAAAGGCTGTGAATGTTTACACTTTGGATTTGCTGTTGGTCGTCGCATATACATTTTTTTTTTGCTACTGCTTCTTTTTCCTTTTTATGAAATTTGTTTGGTTTGCTCTGATTTTAAATGTGTTTTCGGTTAACGGTTGTTATGGCAATGAAGGCGGGGCAGGGGAACGCACCGTGTAACAGCGGCTGTTGCCAATGGGGTGTCCCTCCACTGTGGCACAATGCAGCAGCATCTAGATTTCTAAGTGAAATCCATTCCAGTTGCAATGCCACATTGCTGGAATGTTGCACAACACCGAGCACCGTTGCCAAAATTCACTGGATCTTTGCTAATACTACTACGCCAGGTTGTCCAACTTCATTTCGCATTTGTTCAATTTCATCAGTTCAATTTTTTTCTGTTGCAACGTTGCCTAACTTCATAGCTTTAATATGTACGATGACAATTTGAAATATTTCAAAGCATTATTTATTATAACGCATCGTTGCACATCTTCTCCACACTGATAACATTGCAAAAGTAATATTTACTCATTGTTGTCAAACTTAATAGTGTTTCCTTTCCAACCCGACAAACTGCACAGCTGCCAGACTTCACTTCTTTTCGCATTGTTGTCAACCTGTAAATTAGACTAATACCGTTACAGTTGCTTTGCAAAATTGACAACTACATTGCTGCTGCTGCTGCTGCTGCGGCTACGTTGACAATTTTCACTCACAGTGATATGCATTGTGTAAGCCGCTAAATTTGTGTTTTATCAAACATCAAATTTTGCAGCCTGCTGGCATCGCTCTGCCTCACCTGGCCACGTCTTTGCATCCTCACATCCTGGCAGTCGACATCATGCACATGTGTATATTATAGTAAACGAGTATATCTCGCAATCTGTGGATAGTTTGAATGCGCGCCCAACGTCTCCACACATGCCACACAATTTGTGCCACTTAAGTGTTGCGCATCCATTTCCGCTTAGGTAGCGTCCACACACACATTCACTGCTCGAACCAACCACCCACTCGAAACCATAGAACCATAGACGCAACCGCAGCGAACAACTCGACTGCCTCTTGCTCCTCCCCATCCTCCTGCTTCTGCTTCTGATTTTTTTACCCCGCCCCCGTCCTCCCGCTCAGTCACATTATCCTTGCCTTTATTTTTTTCAATTTTCACTCGAGCGTTGATTGAAATGTTCAACGAACGAACGAATGGCGCTGGAGGAGGAGAAAGCGGAATGCGGAGGCGATGAAGGACAAGAGGATTGGGAATGGGAATTGAGGACATGCAGCAGCCGGCAGCAGTCAAAATGAGACAGAGAGAGAAAGCCACAATGGGCTCGGGTGGCATCAACTCTCCGGTTGGATCTGGGTGGTTGGTTGGTTAGTTAGTTGGTTCGTATGCGTTGCTGGTATTGTTATTGTTGTTGTTGTTGTTGTTGTTGTCGTCCTTGTTGTTGTTGGCTTGCCGGGCTTATTTGTTTGTTTGCATATAAATTGCAATGTGCCTCCCGTTTAGATTTTAAACTTTGTTTCTTCCAGTTTTACTAAATGCTTTTAGCAGCAGCAGCACCACCACCATCACCATCAATACCACCACCACCACCCCCAGCGATGACAACGGCACCGGCACCACCCCCGTTTTGAGTCCATACATCATTCAGAGTCAGTTCATCACTTCGCCAGCCCATCATTCATCAAGGACAATCAACGCTGAGGTCCGTTCGCGGTTTACATTTGATTTTACGGCTCACAACATTTTTTTCCGCCTTCTCAGATTTTTCATTTCTTTCATTTTTTCCGAGTTTTGTTGTTCGGGCAGACGCCTAATGAATTAGTTTGCCGGTGTTTGAAATGTTCGACTTACCCCACCAAATGGTAATTATTCTAATGAATATCCACACAATTGATATGGTGGTCGCTAGAATAGTCGAAAGCTTCGCTTTCCCTAGCATACTCGTATTTGAGCATAAGAACAAATAAATAAAAAATTAAAATCGATACTATATTTTAAATTTAAAGATTTCCAAAAAAAACCTATAAAAAAATACATTAGTCTAAAGGTCAAATCATGGAAAATCGGTTCAAATTGTACAAAGATATGCCCGTGAAATGTTTTCACTTATTTATCTGTTAATGGCCAGAGTTTATATTTGAAGTCGGCTATATATATTTTTTTTATAAATAAGTTGCTTTTAATATTAACATATAAACTTTTAGAAAATGTTATATAAAAATCTTTCTCAACTTTCTCATCAAGACAGAAAAATGTAATACTTAAAATATGTGATTAATTTAAAATTAATAATTGACTTTGAACTTACAGGAACATTTCGAATGTGCGTTGGATTTTCAAATATCCGTTTTGTATTTTTAAGAAATCAAATTTATGATGTAGTATTTTAGTTAATATCTTATTAAAATAAATGAAGATTCGATCAATTTAAATATAATTAACATGTTGTACGGGTAAAATGTGAAAACTTGTATATACACATGTAAAGAAATTAAGTCTAACAAAAAGTTCTTAAATTCTATTGGAATTATTTGATGGATATGCTGAGAATACGGAGAATCTTAAGTAATTAAATGATAATTCCATTCCATTTGCTTGTAATTCTACTCGTTGCACTTCTCGAGCACCGTATAAACTTCTCCATAGCGCTGGATACGGTCGAAGCAATCATCATCGCTGCCACTGGAACTGGAAGACTGCAAGTCCAATGATTTGGCATCGGTCTGCAATAGGGCGGCCAACTTTGCGCGCGGACGATAGTAAACCGAATAGCGGCTGTCAAAGCTGCGATTACCCATGTAATATTTGAGGAACTTGAGCGCCCACCGTCGCCCAATGATGGGATTAAGCGATTGCTCGGTGAGCGTAAATTTGACCACGCTCGAATTCGACTGATTTGATTCGGGTGCATAAAGTAGAATGCCCTTTTTACTTAGCTTGGGTATCATCCGCTGCTGGCTCTGCCGGAGTCTGTGCTATTGTAGCAGCGAGATTCTTTGCCGCCTGTTTCTTCTGTTTCTTACGCTCCGCATAATAAGATTTCTTGGAGATCGCCAGCGCTAGTTTCTGACGCTCATCATAGTTATCATCCTCCTCCTCCCCTTCGTCCTCTTTCTTCTCCTCGATGTCGTCCTCTCTGTCGTTGCTCTTGGCTTTTGTTGTGGTTTTCTTTTTCGTTTTGGCCCCATGGTCTTTTTTCTGTGGTGCCACTTGAGCTGCAGGAGCAGTCTATACATTTGGACTGGATGGTCTTCTATGGTCTTTTTTATCCATGAAGTTTTCCAAGCTACTGGCGCAATGGGGTTTTGGAATCTTTTTATGGTCTTCCATGGTCTACTCTTTGCGATGCCACCCCCATCTGTGCAGTGCATCCAAATACAGTCATTGCTGTGGTCATGTCAGCTGGACATTTAAAATGTTCAGAGTTGCCTTTTTCAAATTTGTCATGTACATGTCAACTATATTTTATATAGACAAACGGCTGAATTTTATTCAGTTATTATTTTATTTTTATTTATTTATTTTTATATTTATTTACGGTTATCTTGAAACGTCTTAATCAAATTAACAGTTTTCTAAACTTGTGTGGCATAAAGAGTCCAGAGTGAGTTTATCAATATCATAGCCCAAGTCGATCGGTACTACGCATTGTTGTTCATCCAAAATAGGTTAATTCTTCGGTTCCATGTCCAAAACTATTCATTGTAGTAGTATTCAGTTCGACAGCTCCTGCAGAATCCTCAAGAATCAGTTCGGTGGATTGATCTGAATCAGGAATCAGACTTAAGTTGGAGGTTACCGTTATCGGGACCGGGAGCATTTCATCATTTTGGGATAGGTTGGATACAGATGAGCGATGATGCCAAATGTTCGGTGAGCCTGCGTTTAGATTTCTTATGATTCGCAATGGAAAACTTGTGGAACCCTTACTCGGAGCTGTGACTTCGTGCCAAGATGCCGATGTCCGTCAAACTTTTCAAGGACTTTAGAATGTCATTTATAACTGCCTCCAGCATCGTTTTACGGCGCATCTGAACGATGACCGGCTTAATGATAGTCTGCACAGGAATTAAGAGAGACCGTCGCTTCTGCAGACGGGCAACTGCCTTCAGCACGTTTTGGTTGTACTTTTTTTTTTGACATCCATTGTTTTTGAGTGCCAAATTAAATACTTTCGTTTGGTTTGGAAGAAATTTTCAAATATTTTGAATATTTATGTGAGTTGTGCGTGATCTAGCACTTGATCCCGGGATTTTCCAACGGATTTTTCCGTTGAGTTTTTTGATATGCAGTTTTGCACTTTATTGGCCATCGTAAGATATCTAGATGGATTGGGTTTGGCAAAGGTGGTTATATCGGGTTTGGTAACGGTCTGCTTAATCTGAGCCAGAGCTTTATCTGATTTAATAGGTGCCGCCGTGGAGATTTGAGTGTTTTGCTGACTGCTCAACTTGTTTGGGATTTTTGCTGCAGTCGTTTCCACTTTGAAAATGGTGACCAGCGATTTAGTTTTCTCTGTCAGCTGCTTTCGGCTTGTTGTTGGCAACTCCTCCGTGTCACCTTCATCCACCTCGAATTTCACTTTTATAAATTCCATTTTTGGCTGTGGAATCTGTTCACGACTCACGCTGCTTTTGCTTACCTCCACACGCTGATGATGATGTCCATGATGAGTGCGACTGCGGTGACTCTGATAGTTGCGATGGGAGCAATAGGGAGACGCCGTCGTCTTGGAGAAGGCGGGCCTAGGGCACGCACTGCTACTGCAACGACCAGAGGCGCGCTCACCATCCCTGGAGAAGGAGCACGATGTGAATGAGGGAAACTGTTGAAAATATCAATATAACTTATCGATTACTTATGTTAATAACAGGGATATCGATACTGCGATCGACGACTCGGCTGTCCATTCGAACTACTGGCTGCCTTGGCATATGGATAATGCCGTGGCCTCGTTTTATAAATTAACTCCCGTTCGCGCTTGCGTCTGTCACGACGGTGAAGGATTGCCCGCATGTGGCGGCGATGCGCCTGTTCCTCATCACAGCCATATTTGGCACGCAACTCATCCCGGCGCTTCTTCGGCGACGCCATCTGTAGCACCGTCTTGTCATCATTGGCGCTATTATGATTCCTCAGCCAATCACCCACATGCTATTTGATCTTCTGGGCATCGCATGTGTTCAGAATGCCATCCAGTCCAGCTTCCTGCCACTTGCGCACATGCTCCTCGTCAATGGGCAACGTTTGATTTCCTTGTTGACGTCTTCCTCCACAATCTCCTCGACGCCGGCGAAATTTTCATCGTCGTCTTGGTCACTATATAGCCAACATAGATCAATCTCATCAATCTCTTAGCCTTCGTCATTTTGCTCGTAGCGCTTGAGAAAATTTGACCAAGTCCTTGAGCGCTCGTACTCCAACGTTTCCAATTGATCCACATCGACCAATATGTGCGACATTTTCGCTGATAATTTAATCAATTGTAAACAGCCAGTTTGTTTAATTTTTTATAGTCTGCTGGCTTTATTGATGTTAATCTATGCTATATGCATAAATATTCTTCAGTGTCAAAAATTAAATACCTTGTTCTTTAGAGTCTAGATTGAATTATTTCGAAGATCGGATCAAACGTAGCTCTTTTTATATTAATAATATAAGGCAGGATACGTCTTGCAACAAAAGCAGCGCTAGTACCATATTGAATAGCTTCCAATAGGCCGCCTAGAAATATTTTTTACAGATCAACCTAACTGCCAAGTTTGTGACAGGCTAAATATTTTTTTTGCCATGTGACAAAAATCACATTTTTCGAATTAGCTTGGTGGAGTTATTAATCTTCCCGAGAATTTTAGATATAATATGAATAAATTAGATGCTCAGCTATTTAAGGTATTCCAAGTATACCGCAAGTAACAATAACAAATACGATTTTGCAAGGGTTGGCCCAGACAGTTGCTCAAGGAGCAAACTCGCAGAGAAATCATTTATTTATTGGAATTTATGTTCGCCTTTGGCTGCACGCAACGAATGTCCACAGTGGACTCGCAATCATAGAAAACTTTTAATTAACAACTAGGAGCATACATGGAATAAAAATAAAGATAGGAAATAGAGAGGATAAAATTGAATCCCAAGTGCTGGCCAGGTTTCAAGCAAAATAATTTCGTTTAATACCAGAACTACGCGTTCAGCTTCACAGCGAAGTCAACATCCATTTTGATGGACGGTTTGCGCACAACAATAGCCCCATTGCGTTGCTCCACCTTCAGTTTCTTGGAGACGCCATTCACCGTGATGGTGGCACTGCGGGGCACAGTCTTCAGCCCAGCAATTATAATGCGCTCGAGCCAAACATCAGAACGGTAATGGGGCTTGCCAATAAAACGATTGGTCAGCTGATTCTCAGCAAACACATAGTTCACATAGATGTGCTTGCCGTGGCGATACGCATAAGATTTCTCATCGTCCAGGTAAAGGGTGCCATCGGCCTTGCCGTGACGATCCAGGCAAATGACCAATGTGTACGGATCGTTGATCATGAGCGTCGAGGCACGACGCGGGCGTTCCTTCTTTGGCACAATGCTGCCGCCACGCTGCCAAACGGGTATCTATGGAAAATGTAAATTTTGCGACTGCTGTTAAATGCGACAAGCGAGCAGCTGATAATGTGGACTCACCTTATGCTCGTTAACTGGTATGCTCTCGTAGCCGCTACGCTCCTGTCGCTGGAACGTATCCACATCGTACCAATAATCGCCATGCTTCTTGTCATCAACTGCTGGGAAATAGACATCCACTTTGCTAACGCCCTGCTGCATGACGGGACGGACAAGCAGACGCTGTTGCACCAGAAACTGATTATCAATGCTAAAAGTCTCCTTGTCCGACGGATAGTGGGTTAACATTGGCCGAATAACCGGCGCACCCGTCTTCTCCAGCTCATAGAAGCTTGTGTACCACAAAGGCAGATAACTATAGCGTATCTTCAGTGCTTCCTTGATGATCTCGCGTGTGCGCTTGGGGAAGAGCCACGGCTCGCGGCGCTTGGTATCGATATGGGCATGAGCACGGAAGAAGGGTAGAAAGGCGCCGGTTTGATACCAGCGCTCGACTAGCTCGCTATCTGGATCGCCAAAGAAACCGCCGACATCGGCGCCACAGAAGGAGAAACCGGCAACGGCCTCCGTCAGGCACATCTTAATCGAAAATGGCAAGTGCGTCCAATCTGCCTTATTATCGCCCGTCCAAATAGCCGCATAACGCTGCGATCCAGCGAAATGAGCACGCGTCAATATGAATGGACGCTGGTTGGGATCACGTTGCTGGAGGCCTTCGAAGGTGCCCATGATATGCATATGGCCGTACAGATTGTGCACATCGCGATGCTCCCAGTTGCCATAATGTACCAGATCTTTGGGTGCAGTAATTTCGGGTCCATTGAATACAGACGGCTCGTTCATATCGTTCCAGATCATGACATTCTCGGTAACCGTGTTGAACTTGGACAAATGATATTGGCTGGCATAGTAGTCGCGCACAACCGGATTGAAGAAGTCCGGATAGCTGGCGGCACCGGGCCAGCACCAGCCCTCATAGTCACTGCCCTCACGCGTCTTCACATAGTAACCATTCTCGGTGCAATCGTTGTGAAAGAAGTAGGAAGTATCGCGCTTAATATGCGGATCAATAATGACCACCAAATGGCGGCCGAGATCGGTAAGATTTTGTATCATTGTCAGTGGTTCGGGGAATTTGAATTTGTCCCAGGTGAAGTAGCGTTTGTCATCCGTATACTCAATGTCCAGCCACATGGTATCCATGGGCATATTATACTCATCGAACTTCGCCGAAACGGAGGTCACATCGCGCTCATCGTTGTAGTTCCAGCGGCACTGATGATACGCCAGCGAGAACAACTGCGGCAGTGGGTGTGTCCCGGTTAGCGCTGCATATTGCTTAAACACATCCAGTGGCTTGGGTCCGAGCATTATGAATGCATCCACAATGCCCGACTCGGACATAAAGTGTGCCGATGGCGTCGTCGATTTTCGCGAACCAGAAACAAAATTAACCAGCGAGGACACCACATTCGTCTCGGCCGTATAGATGTCCACCCAGGTCTCGGCTGCATTCTGCCAGTAGACGCCGGCAGTGCGTTCGGGTCTAAAATTGAAGTGATTATATTATTGCTATCAAGAATATGAAGTTCATTTTTGATTGGGTGGTTCCTCAATCTGCAATGAGCACAAACAGTTCTATACGACTTACCCATGAGCATACATCACTGGCACACTGCCATATAGGGCCATCTTACTATCCAGTATGTACTCAAACACATCCAAATTGTAGAGGCGATAGGGGTCCGTGCCGGATGTTGATTTCAACGCAAAGCTATCGGCATGCTCGGGTATGCCAAATAGCACCTCTGCGGCTGGAAATGAGAAATCAAGAGCAACTGCCTCGGGTCCACGGTGTTTAGCATCGTGATGCGTTTTAAAATTCTCCTCCCATGCGCCTGGATCATCAACCGTTTCACCCGCGGGCTGTGCTGCCTCGGCATTCTCCTGCTGCTGCTGGTCATCGTATCCACCATCCGCTGGTTCAGCGTGCGGATGTGCCTTCTTGCGCAGATGCTCAAAGTATAGCCAATTTTTGGCATTCACCGCCACGACGAGCACATCCTTCTCATAGAAATCAATGCGAAATGGATCGCCATGGATAACAGCCTTGGAAGTGCCAACCGTAATCGAAAGCTCATCCGACTCCTGGACGCGTATCCGTGTCGTCTTTGGTTCGCCCTTGAGTGCATGCTCAACACGATAGCGCGGCCGCAGCGGTTGCTTTTCATCAATTTGCAAACGGAACGTGCTGCCGACCAGCGCCTCCAGCTTCAATGTGAACTGATGATGATTCTCCTTGTTGATCAAATCAGCGGTCAACGAGTCCGAGTACGTATTCACTGTGCCCCGTATGATAGCATATTTACTGCCCGAGCTTTGCACCTTGCGCGAACGTCTAAAATTTCAAAATTTATTGCAGTTATTCAAAAGTGATATATTATATTATTTTGTACGGGGTCCAAGATAAGAGATATCTAAGATCTGAGATTGTGCTTAATTTATTGATATTAAATTTAGATTTTTTGAGTGGCAATAAAAATCACTCACCAAAGTGGAATTACACTATCACAGATGTATGTGTTTGTCAGCAACTTAAAAGTCAACCGACATTTTGCATGTGTATGTAATTATGTGTATGCTTACCTGCAGAAGCTACTCTGCTCGCACGTCTTGAAAACTGTTGGATCAACGCCAGCAACGTAGTTGATCAGCGCCCCAATAATGAGGCAAGCAATGATCGTGAAACGCATTTTCACCGTCTGTCCGCCCCGTCAGCTCCTCCCGTTGGGTGTGTATTTTCTGAACGTGTATTATAACGTTAATCGTTTTGGGTGTTCAACTGAAATGCACAAAAATTCTGTTAACAATTATTTATCATCCACGTCAGAAGTTCCGTTCCCGTTGGAGCCGGCAACAGATTTACAAAAAGACACATCTCCATTAGTAATAAGAAACTGGAATCAAAATGATAAAAGGGCAAACACAGCTGACGCTATCGGTATGATAAATCTTAAATACTTCAGGCTATGCTTAAATTTATTTGTTGATAGTTTTTTTGGTTGCCGGCAAAACAAAAATAGAGATGCCTTTTTAACAGCACTTGGGTAATATTCATTTACGTGTTGTTTAAGAGGCGAATGATTAGTAGTCCCTGCTTTCAGCTCACAAGTTATGCAAATTAAGATAGGTTAAACAATTATTAATTACCTGAGAACAAAAACTGCACTTGCTACAAACTTTGTTGATATGCCACTATCACGACAACGGCGGTGTATAAAGCTATTTGCGCGATACTGCCTTTATATAGATAGATGCCCGAGGATGATATCGATATGATGAAATTATCGAATATAATAGTTCTTGTTCGTTTAATGTCGCGCATATCGATACGCAAAAGCAAGCATTCTTGCATTCTTCTTACCGATATTTATTACAATGCTGCAAAAATGTTGGGTTGTTCAAAGCACAATCGAATAGAATGCAAGATATATATTTGACTTCAGTAAACATGGACGCGTGATACAATTTTTTTTTAATAACTAATAATTCGAAAAGTTTATCAATAACGAATCAAGTTGGTAATGGGGAAAGAGCGCCGCAGACTCATGCATTTCTCACGATCGATGAACAAGGCGTTGACCTTGTTGCGCAAGTCCTCCTCCAGGATGCAACGTGTTTTCAGCAGCGACTGATGTGTGGCCTCCGCCTGTTGCAACTTGTGATGTAGCACATCGACAGTGCCCTGCAAATCATGCACCTCAACCACAAGTCGATCGTGAACCGTATCCCTAAAAAGAATAAATCATTGGTCAGACAGACATGATACATTTGGATATGTTTTCCTTGATTTACTTGCAGAGCTCCATGCCCTCGCGATGGGAACGCGCCTCGAGTCGCGTCTGTGCCACCTTAAGCGGATTCGACTTATCCTGTATGGCCTTCTGCAGCAGTAACAGATGCTTCTCCATATCAAACAGCTCCTGCTGCACCTTTTGCAGATGCATCTGCACACGATTTTTGGCTCCGGACATATCTTGAGCCCGCCTATCCAAAGCATTGTTCGTATTGGTCCAAAAGTCCCACACCGCGGAGGCAACGGCACTGACCACATTCTGTGCATCGCTGCGCAGCTGCGACAATTTAGCCCGCTCCGCCTGAGATCTGTAAATGCCATCGATATGCTGGATCAATTAAGAGTTTGTCCTAAATCTTGACAGGGTTTCAAAACGCAGCATTTCTGATTTTGAATAATTATTACTATTTTTTTTTATAGATCTCTGAATAATGAATTTCTCGACCTTGGAGGTAAATTTTTGATGCAATTGGTATGCATAATTATGGTCATTTCATTAGATAAAATTGAGACCGATCGGATGAAACCAAAAAATATACAACACACAACAAAATTCCGAGCAAGTGCATCGATGAGCAATCAGCAATCGGATGGGATATATATATTTATATATGTATATATACAAAGAAACCTACCGTTTGACATCCTCGCTGCTGGCTAGTGCCCAGGAGTCCTGTGTGCTGATAGTGGGATCGTATTTCTCGATGCCACCGTAGTAGGTGATGCCGCGACTGTGGTTGTTCAGGCGATGGCACATCGTGTCTATGCCCATGGTTGATTCCTTTCGGGTTACATTCATTTCCAGCAGTTGCTGGGCACCGCGGCAATCAATCGCCTGCTTGGCGATCTTCTCGTGCAGATCCTTGAGACGTTCGCGCGATTGTCGCAAATTATTGATCTCCAGGAGAAGCGCCTTCTCCACATTGTCATGCACCTTCTCCATACCCTGGCGTGCCTCGCGATGAAATAGACACTCCTGTGCAATGTGCAGTGGTATCTCCAAATCCATCATGGCCTTGCCACACTGCCGCTGTAGTTCATTGATGTCGGACATCTCGCCAACGAGCTTCTCCAGCTCCGCATTCAGCTCATTGCGCCAAAAGATCAAGTCTGTAACGCGCTCACCTAGACGCCGTCCAGCATCACGTTGACCCGTCGATGCAGTCTCGTCTGTTTCACGCATCAGACGCACTGCATCATTGCGCATGCGCTCCGACATGTTGCTATAAGCCAAGCAGAAACAAGAACAATCGGTCAAGATTTTATGGAGTTAAAGATCTTGAACTTGGAATGCACATATTTACTATGTACACTCGGAGCGAACCCCATTGTTCTCGCTTATCCCATTGCAACAAAATTGTCGATTTTTTAAAAAAAATGACCCAAAAATTCGAAAAAAAAAAAACCCAAGGGATGAATGTGTTTGTGTTAGTCACTTACCGATTTGTGTTGGACTCGCCGTAGATGCCCAAGTTATTGTTGTGCCACTCGTTATTTGTGTAGCGCGTGTAGAGGGCAGCTCGGGCGGCATGCTGGGGATTGCGCTCGAATCCGGTAACAAGATTTGGGAATGTCATGCCCTCCGTTTTCATGCCCTTGGGAATAAAGCATGGCTTAGTCATCTGATTGGTCACTGGCTGCTCTGGCAGATGCTTGACCTCGATCATCTCAAAGGCCATCTTGGGTCGCCAGGGATGACGTTGCGTTGTCTCGTAGGAGGCACCCAGGCGTGTCGGCACCATCGCACCGCTGGTGGGCTCCATGCAGGGCTGCGCACCCGCATGGCTCCATGGCTGCAATTGGGAGTACATGAGGCTCTGTGTGGGCAACGCGTTGTTTGGTTTGTGCTGATTAGACATGATGCGTGCTAAACTATTACACTATATGATCTACTGCAAAATTTGTAAAACTCGAAATTTATTCCAACTACAGGAAAAAAAAAATATATTCACAAAGAAAAACAGAAAAATAAAATTTTTGTACACGATGTGAACTGTGCGGAGTTGTTTTTAAAACTAAATAAAGAATTGTATGTGGGATTCGAGCTTAAGGCATAGCCTACTAGGTAGTTCGATTATATAAAGTTGTAGTGAGTAGTGCTGCGTATTATCATTTATGTTGGATGATAGATGGATACATATGATTCCATGAGATTGCGATGATCCTTGCGCTCTTTATATTCGTTCGTATCCGCTGTGGGCCATTTGTCCAGCAGATTGTCCTTGACCAAACGATGATCGAATATACGATTTTCAAGATATGAGTGCTTTTGGAATTCGGTGATCTCTTGACCTTTAAGTGGTGCCATTGTATCCAATGTGCCTTGTGTTGGACTCACGATGGGCACACTTGACCGCAGTAGAAGATTCTTGAGAGTTTCAGGCGCCTTCTGCGGATTCGGATTGCGTTGTCTGGCTAAACTATCTTCGATTGCCCAGCAGAGCATTTGCAATTTTTCAATAAAGGCGCCTGCAGCCTGGCACTGGCATTCCACAACTGATTGCGATTCGAATGGGTTTCCACATTGGATATTTACATTATTGATTTAACTTGAGTTGGTAACTTAGTAGCGGCTGTTTGTCATTGATGTCTTGCAATTTGTGAAACCAATGACATTGACAGCGTGTGAATTGTGTTTAAGTTCAATGCCCTACTTAGGCACTGTGTGAAACTAGGGCGCAATATGTATATTTATTTACATTTGTTAGGTGCAGATAATTCACAAAATTACAATTTAAATGTGGCGCCATTCTATACACTTGCCGTGATATCGATAGATTCATATATGTGCCATGATAGTAAAGAAAAGGGCTTTGTTGTTTGTCTGTGTTTGCGATTTTGTATTATGCACAAAATATTATTTGCAAATAGCTTTAGCTAACTTAGAGAGTTTTTATAACCATAAGAATCGCGTAAGCTGATTACATATCAGTGCCACGACAATCGATATTTGACGCACGATAGTCACGCACGACATGCCACAGCGTGCGTGTGTGTGTACATATGACTAACACACAGTTGAGCGATGTGTGCTACGAACACGATTAACGCAAAAAACAAAAGCAGAACGAAACGAAACGAAACAGCCAGAAAGAAAGACGGCGAGGGCAACAAAATCAAAGAACCACATATGAATGTGACAGTTGACGAAATTTGAATTACTGTTTGATTGAACAGCTTGAACTGAACGGGATATATATTCTAAATATTAGAATACAGCTAATTCGATGTACCATGAGCGCCAACAACAGCGAGACAGCAGCAGCGGCAGTGGCAACAGTAGCAACAGCAGCAGCGTCGACAAGCAGCGCAGTCGGCGCCAGCAGCGAGACGGATGCCGAAATATTGGATGCTGCCGCCACTTTTGTGAACGTGATGGAGGTAGAAGTGTTGTATGGAGAAATAGAGATGCAGATGGAGGAGATCGAGGAGATCGAGGAGGTCGAGGAGCGGGCCGAGTTGGTGCAGTTCATCGGTGAGCTGCAGGAGAAGATCGACAGCAAACGTCAGCTGCGCAATCAGAATGCCAACTTTGAGCTGCCCGGCGACAAATATTTTGCACGGCTCGACTCGAATCTGAAGAAGAATACGGCATTTGTGAAGAAACTGAAGCTGTTTACGGCCACGCAATTGGACGCACTGATGCGCGAACTGTCCGCCTTGAATCTGAGTAAATACATTTCGGAAATATGCGCTGCGCTGGCCGAAGCGAAGTTAAAGATGACAGATGTGCCAGCTGTGATCACATTGGCATCCAAGCTGCACTGCACCTACGCCGACTTCGATGCCCATTTCCTGGAGGCGTGGCAGAAGGCGCTAAATGTGAAGGCCACCGAGAAGATAAACAATCCGAGTAAATTGCGCGTCGATTTGCGTCTGTTTGCCGAACTGGTCAGTTCTGGTGTCATTCAGATGAAGCCGGGATTGGCGCTGCTTGGCGTGGTGCTGGTGCAGCTAATTGCCCAGGATAAGGATGATCATAGCAATTTCCCAATTATATTGTCCTTTTGTCGACACTGTGGCGAGGAATATGCCGGGCTTGTGCCGCAGAGGAAACAACAGTTGGCCGACAAATATAATGTGGAGATGCCCAAATCGGATTTCCTTGGCGCCGAAAAGCAGCTCAATTTGCGCACCATGCTCAAGGGCTACTTCAAGGCGCTGTGCAAGCACGTCCTCTCAGAGCAGACGATCCTCATGAACATGACGAAGAACATACGTCGCACCATGGAGTGCAAGGGCGAGATTAGCCAAGAGAAGCGCGAAAAATGTGAACTGATGCAGGCGAGCTTCGATAAGTTGCTGGCATCGGCGCAATCGCTGTCGGAGCTGCTGGGCGAACCGTTGCCCGAATTGACCAAGGAGTCTGAGTGCTGTAATCCGGGCACCGTTATTGATAACATGCTGGACGGTGCCACCTTTGGCACCTTGGATCCATGGGGCGATGAGGAGACGCGTGCCTTTTACACCGATTTGCCCGATTTGCGGCAATTTTTGCCCAACTTTTCGGCACCCAAAGTCGATCTACAGACACTCGAGGAGCCCAGCGAACTTACCGAGGAGGCCATCGATGCCAACATCGATGCGGAGCTCGACATGGACGATCCGCCATCGGCTGCCAGCGATACGCTCGACAAGGAGCAGGAAGAACAGCAGCCTTCGCTAACGGCACAGTCCACAGTCCCATCTATTGGCGATTCATCTATTCCACTTACAACCAATGGAGCTGCTTCTCCAGCGCCGGTTCCGGCTAGCGATAAGAAAATGGGCAACGCTCTCATGGAGCTCGGCCGTCAGCAGCAGCAGCAGCAACAACAACAGCAGCAGCAGCAACAACAGCAGCAGCAACAAACTCAAACGGTAAGTGTATTCTGTATTCCCGCTCGCCTCTATATACCGATTTATTTCCATGAATTATCATATCATTCATATTTCGTCTCTTTCCCACTGCAATCGCAAACGCAGACGCAGCCACAGTCACAGTCGCAATCACAGTCTCAATCACAGGCTCAATCACAGTCGCAGTCACAGTCGCAGCCACAGCAGTCACAGATGCGACAGCAATTTGATGTATTCCTGCTGAATCTGTTCAACTGCGTCAACAAGGAGCTCATTGACTCGGCCGCCATTGAGTTTCTGCTCAATTACAATACAAAAAATCAACGAAGGAAGCTAACCCGGACGATATTCGGTGTGCAGCGGACACGACTCGATATATTGCCATATCTGTCGCGATTTGTGGCGATTGTGCACATGTGTAACACGGATGTTGCCGCCGATCTGTCGGATCTGTTGCGCAAGGAGTTCAAATGGCACATACGCAAGAAGAACCAGCTAAACATTGAGTCAAAGCTGAAAATTGTACGCTTCATTGGTGAGCTGGTCAAGTTCGGTCTGTTCAAGAAATTTGATGCACTCGGCTGCCTGAAGATGCTGTTGCGCGACTTCATCCATCATCACATCGAGATGGCCTGTGCCTTTGTGGAGGTCAGCGGCATTTATCTATATAACTGCCGCGATTCGCGGCTGCTGATGAATGTGTTCCTCGATCAAATGCTGCGCATGAAGACTGCAACGGTGATGGATTCGCGACACGCGGCGCAAATCGAGAGCGTCTACTATTTGGTAAAGCCGCCCGAGTCCGCCAAGCGTGAGGTGACGCCCCGTCCACCCTTGCATGAGTATATCAGACATCTAATCTTTGAGAGACTGTGCAAGCAGAATGTGGAGCTCTGCATCAAAATGCTGAGGCGAATCAATTGGCACGATCCGGAGATTAGCGGCTATGCCATCAAGTGCCTTAGCAAGGCGTATCTGCTACGCTTTCCCCTCATACGCTGCCTCGCCGATCTTGTCTCCGGCCTGAGCTCGTATCAGCCGCGAGCGGTTACCATTGTCATTGATAATGTATTTGAGGATATACGCGCCGGCTTGGAGATACACTCGCCCAAAATGTCACAGCGTCGCATCGCAATGGCCAAATATCTGGGCGAGATGTACAACTATAAGCTTGTGGAATCGACACATATACTCAATACGCTATACTCGATAATATCGCTGGGCGTGACTCTAGATCAAGCTGTCATCTCGCCCCTGGATCCCCCAGAGAGCCTGTTCCGTCTTAAGCTTGCCTGCATGCTGCTGGACACCTGTGGACCCTACTTTACTAGCCAGGCGACACGCAAAAAGTAATTACCTTTCAAATCATACTTCAAACTCAAACTCGAAACTAAAAGAGAAAATCATTTTGCTTTTTACACAGGCTGGACTATTTTCTGGTGTTCTTTCAGCATTATTATTGGCACAAGAAATCACATCCCGTGTTTAGCAAATCGGAGAATACCTCGGATCTGTTTCCCATACTCGTCGATCACACATATCGCGACTGTTTGGCCGCCGTGCGTCCCAAGCTGAAGCCCTACAAGAGTCTGGAGGTAGCCAAGGAAGCCATTGATAATCTGCAGGAGCAACTGTATCCGCAGTTACGGGCCAGTAGCATACAAGATACCAGCGATCTTGCAACTATTAGTGAAATCAGCGAATTGGATGAGGGCGTAAGTTGCATAATGAAGCATCCCAATCAGAATTCAGTAAGACTCACATTTTCTTTTTCCTTTGCGTATTTCGCTTTTGCACACAGGCAACAGATGATTCCGGTTCATCGAACAATCAGCGCGAACGTCAGGCAACTGATGGCTCTGAGGTGGATCAGTTGAACGATTGGACTGAGTATGAGGTGGAGTCAGCGCTGCCACCGCCGCCGCCAGAGAAATCCAAAGAGGATGTTGAGTTCGAGCAAATGTATGAGAAAATCACGATTGACTCGTATCAGGAGCGCCTCAAGGAGCCGCCAATCAAGGCAATCGCCAAGGACATACCCGTGCCCATGACAGCACGCCTGCAAAAGAAATCCTACGATCAGCTAATTGGCAGCAATCCCCCACAGATCTCAAAGACTGCCGCATCCGCCTCTGCATCTGCTGTTGCCGTTGCCACTGCCTGCACGTCCGCCTCCACCTCCCCCAGTATCTCTGGCAATGCCTCCTCGGAAGATGCTGTAAATAATTTACATGCAGCAGCAACAGTAGGATCCGCAGCAGCGACAGGGACTGATGCTGCTGACTGCAGAGATGCGCTCGCGTCGGAGAACGGTAGTGGTGGCGTCGTCTGCGCCATCACTGGCGCTGTGCCGTTTGTGCTGATGGTGCGCGGCAACAAGGGTGGCAAGCAGCAGTTTAAATCATTTATTGCACCATCAGGCTCACAGCTGGCAATCAATCTGAAGCTGCAGGAGCAGAAGACACGCGAGGAGAATGAAAAGGTCAAGCGACTGACACTGAACATAACCGAACGCATTGAGGAGGAGGATTATCAGGAGTCCCTGATGCCGCTGCAGCAGCGAAACTTTACTCAAAGCTATTATCAGAAGCCCCACAAACCGAAGTTCAAGCATCAAAAAGGAGCACCCGATGCGGATTTGATCTTTCACTAAATGTCCAACAGTGACAAGCAGTTTTTCTGGCTAGCTAGCAGAACGTTATCAACAGACCAAACAGCTCGCCTGTCTGCCCAGACGCTCCAAGAGCAATCAATGCCATATATATATATATATATATATATATATATATATATATATATATATCCCAAATGTATATCGAGAGCCACACGATGCCTTCAACTCTGCATAGGCAGACCACGGACGGACGACCACGAATGCCTCATCCATGTCTATGTACCATTGTTAGCTGCTATATATATATTGTTGTGGAACGTACTTAAATGGGAGTGTCCTAACCATGCCAAGGCATGTACATACGTATATATGTACGAATCAAATATGTTATCGATTCATCTATGAATATGTACATAGTTATAAAGATTTTATAATTTAAGATAATAACAGTGCGCAGATTTGTTAAGTAAACAGCATTTTGTTTTTAATCAATAAAAAATCATCGATTTTTAGAAGCAAAATTGCGGTATACTTTTAGGAACACACAGGCGATACAAAAGTTGTCTCGAACTCGGTCAAATCCATTCAGATGCTTAAAGCATATGGTGAGCTAGGATCGCAACTCCATCGAGCTGCATTAAAGGATTAAGGCGTCATCTAAGTACTTACGAAAATTTCATTCACTTGGCGAACGGAGATGGGTTGCAAAACACCAAATCCATGTCTTCTCGGAAACTACACATACGATCTGAATGTCTTTTGGCAAGGATCAGCAAGGATTCGGTAAAGTTATGAGCGAGTTTCCGTTTTAAGAGTCTTTACTTGAACTGTTTGATGGACTTTCTTACTTATTATTGCTTTATTGGAATCGGCAGCCCAAATGACGTACGGAGTGAATTTTTCTGAAATTGTTTTTGCCGAATCCTGAAAATATCTGTGTCATTTCAACATCCTTAAGGATTTGGCCGAGATATTGAAAAATTCGGTATATTTTTTTTTTCAAAATATTTCGCATTTATTGATCATTTAAAATTCGCTTAGCATAATCCCGTAATTGTCTAAATTTGTAGAATTACAAAAAAAAAAAAAAAAAACATTTCTCAATTTTCATTCTTACATTTGATACCAACAAATTTCAATAACATGCAAAAATATGCCCCAAATTTATCAGCGCCTACAAAAGGGAGCGTTTTAACCTATTAGTAATTTTGCTTAAAGTTGATTCATTGATTCGTACACTGCATAAAAATACCTACGATTATTTATACTTTTCTACTTGGTTGCGTTGCTTACCATCGCATCCTTTGTTTTTTGTTTGCCCCACAGCCCGCTTGTTATTAAGTAATAATTCTATGCCGTACATAATTGCGAATACTGTACTCATATCCATCCACCTTACGATATACAAATTACTGTGTCTTCTAATTTGATTTTTGTTTGTATGCTTGTATGCACTGCAGTTGCAAAGGTTTGCTAAATACAATAATGCTTCTAGCTAGGGGGACCGCACTGCTCCATTTTTAGTACATAGCAGCAACTACATCTAGCTGTAGATAGGAACACATAACTGTGGGCGTAGCGTACGATTGTGTGTGGGTGTGTGTGTATATGTGGACATTAGCATAATGTATCAACTAAGAGTAAGTATGTGTGTGTATTAAGTACGTATGTAAATATATATGTATATATAGTTAACTACTGATTACAGTTTGTTTCGCAAGTACCGCAAGGAGTACCCTAATTGGTAAGTTGAATTGGCCTGGTTCGGTTTACGTTTAGTTTCTCTTATTACTCTTCTTATTTAAGACACAGCACAACATTTAACAATTATGTAAGTACACTTTCAGTTTCTCAATGGTTCTGTTTAGTTTTCAATCTTAAAAAACACACACGCACGCAAAAAAACAATCATGCAACATTCACACATTGAAGGAGACAGAGAAAGGAAGTGTGTGGGAGAGAGACAGAGAGCGGGTAATACGAGAGAGATGGAGAGAGATGTCTAGATATAAAGAGAGAGTGAGAGAGAGAGAGGAAACAAATCTGCGAATATCTTTCACTTACAATGTGAATTCAATTCATTGGTTGCGTTTTGGGTGTCAAGTGATGTGTTTGGATACTGGGAAATGGATCTAATACTTAAATGGTTACTATTTGCTTAACTCTAAGCTTAATGAGTACCCTTCACAAAAATATATATCCTACAATACTAATGCAACGCAGATACTTTAAACATAAGAGAAGAACAAACGTATAAATTAAATCACATAAATCAAAATGCCACTAAGTTAATAAATAATTATGGGGAGTTTTTGGTTATGTTGACCTGTTCTTTAGAGTTGAGGTAAATAAATAGGGTTCTTAGCAATCAATATATATATATATGTATGTATAAGCAAAAAGGTGTCACACACATCCAGACATCCACACACACATACACACACGGATCCATGCATTTGCACTCTAAGTATGGCTGCTAAGGCTAATATATTAGTTTGTGGCCATTTTTTGTTTTGTTTGCTTGTTTTTTAAGTATGTCTACGCTTAAAATCGATTTTGATGTTTTTGGTGTTTGATTTGTTGTCGCTGCTGCTAGACGCTGTTGCGAGCCTAAAGATTAATTGTGTCCAGATCCTGGCAGGGAGCCCGTGGACTTAGATCATCGCTGCCGCTGTTGTTCTTTTGCGTATCAACGCTGCCATAGCCATCGCTCCTAATGTCCGCCATTGACGAATGTATTTGATTGATGTGATTGTGTCGCTGATTTGTGTTGTTGTTGTTGTTGTTATTATTATTATTGTTGCCGGTGTGTGGGATGTGAGTGTGACCATTGGACGTCATCTGCTTGCCGATCACGCCATCAACGGAGCCACCAGTAACCATAGTGTTATGCAGCGACTGCGACCTCTTGGTGCCGAGGCCCAGCGGAAAGGCAAAGTCCTTCGGGGGCTTGTTCATTATTTTGCCCGATGTTATTAGCCGGCCAAAGCCCTCCTGCGAAATATCAAAATCAAATGAAACGAGAGCGTAAGTCCAGGCTAGTTGAGCTATTGACCACGCAAACCACACTCTCACCTGATGGGCAAAAGCGTAGCCCGAGCGCACGGAGCGTCTTCCGCGGCGCGAGGATGGCGTGCGACGCACATCTCTGGAGACGCGCGATTGCATCTTCTTCAGCGACTTTTGGCGTATCTGTGCGTAAATTTGTAAATATGGGTGAATCAAAATCAGAATCAGAAAAGCAGCTGCTCACCTTGTCCGACAAACTGGGATGCAAGTCCACCAGATAGAATTTGTAGGCGAGCACGGGAGCCATTAGCATGACGACAGTGATTAGCATGGTCACCCAAAACGTTACATCCTTGATGGCCTGCGTCAGGGAGCCCACATAGGGGCCGCCAATGACATAGTTATAGAAATAGTCCAGCACAAAGTACCAAATGAGGCTGCCCCAAATTGTGATATGATTGACAATGGTCCAATACGAGGTGTACAGCGCAATCTAAATGAATGGAGGAGCCAAGGAGTGGTTAAGACTGCGCACACAATCTCATCCATTGTAGTCTCACCTGGGCCGTATTGTCCACGATCAGTATGGTGGCGACGACAGCGCCCAGGGTCATATGATCGCTCACAATGTAACCGGTGTGGGAGACACCATCCTTATAGACGCCATACGGTATAAGGAACAGTATGAGCGATGTGAAGGCGCCATGGAGCACGCTGTAGATGAACTCGCGTATGTTGAAGAGCTCACTCTTCAGGCCTGGCGTATAGAGGAGCGGATATTCGACGCTATCCTTATCCGAAACATCCTGCTCAAAGACGCCCAGTGCCAGCACCGGCAGCGATGTGTAGAACAGATTGTACACCGATATGAACATGGGATCGAACACTGTCTAAATATGCAACAGTAATCAATAGATTCATATCAATAAATTTATATTTGTGTGTGAATGTCAATATGAATATGAATATGAATAAGAATAACTGAAATATCTAAAATATCAATTCATATAAAACAGCTTTACCGAATAATACGGAAAATAATAATATGCAAATGTGATGATCTAAAAAACATTTTAAACAATTTAATTGTTTCTTCAATTAATGTTATATTTAACTTTGGTTGATATGATAAAATAAAAGAGTGATTAAGCTAACGACTTTATGAGCATTTCGATATGGCGAAGGATCGATAAGCTGATCAGCTGGGAAAAAATTGAATTGATTTGCGATTTTCTGAAACTCAAATCAGATATATTTTGTTGAGTGCATTAACTCACCTGTGCACTAAAGCCACAGAAGAGGGAATACCAGCAGTGACAGAGCGTAAATGCAAAGTTCTTGTAGAAGAAGTAGCGCAGAAACTTGCACATGCGATAGTAGGACCAGCGACCGTGCACCAGCAACAGACGCTCCAGATAGCAAAATTGGGCGATTGCATAGTCGCTGGATAGCACCGCCTGCAGACCCTCCTGGCCCGATATGCCAACACCGATGTGAGCGGCTGTCAATGTCAACAGAATGCAGATACGGTTACAGATGCATATGAAATATTTGCGCAGTGAACTCACCCTTGATCATGGAGACATCGTTGGCGCCATCGCCAATGGCCAGAGTGACGGCATTTTTGGCACGCTTGATTAGTTCGACGACCAGCGCCTTTTGTAGCGGTGTCACACGACAGCAGATCACCGCCTTGCAATTAGAGGCAATGTCCAAGAATCTGTAAGCGATGCCAAAAAGGGACAAGTGAAAAGTGCGAGCGATGAGCAGGAGGTAGTCACTCCTTGAGTTGATTTAATTTTTGAACTCACTTGGACTCCAGCTCCGGCGATAGACAGTGGACCAGTGAGTGGCCATTGACGACCAAGGCGAAGCCCGTCGACTCGTCCACTTCAGATGGAGCTGGAGTTTGTCTTCCGTCCACGCTCTTCCTGGCATCGCCATAGATATTTTGACATTCGGAGCTGCATTGGTGTGAGTGTGTGTGTGTGTGTATGTGGGAGAGAGACAGTATACATTAGTTAAGAACTTTCAATGAATGACAATTTGGTTGTGTGAGTGAGTGTTTGAGTGTGTGTGAGTGGAACGAAAAAATTGTAAAATTGTATTGAATGAATATCGAACAATATCAATCAAATCGATGGCTACGCAATGATCAACAATTAACAGTGAGAGCGAGAAGCAAATACACAGAACGAGAGAGCGAGAGAGAGAGAGCGAGTTATTTGTTAATATTACATTAGGTTAGACAGATAGCATGACAGAACAGAGACAGAGAGAGAAAGAAAGAGAAAGAGAGCGCGACTGAGAGAGTGCACTACACTTCTCTAGTTCTCTCAATATATTTGGATAAGTGGCTATGAATAAGCATTACTTTTAATGATATATATGCATATAAGATATTGGTACTGTTTCAAAATAAATACAAGAACAAGAACGACAACAATATAAGTATTTGATTTGGAATGGATGAGATTTGTGCGATTGTCAACTTCCGATTTGGTTTTGTTCGCACTTTTCTTGCACAACATATAAATAATAATGATTGGGATGACAAAACTAGCAATACTTAAACAATGCACATTTAGTTATTAAATCTATGAGGGTAACGAAAAACAATTTGTAAATTTTGAGTATTGAGTTTTGAGTTTTATGATATTTTATTCGTTTACTTGACGGGCGGAACAAGTACCAATAGAGGGTTACATCCTTGCGAACACTAAAAGATTCATTAAATTATGATTGCTTTTTGTTGTTGTTTGTTTTTCTATATTCGTTTGGATTGGTTTTCTTTCAACTAATACAGCAATATGCGACTAATATGCTAAGCAACAACAAATAAATATAAGTAATAATTGAGTAAAATATATATAAATGCATGTTTAGCTAATAGTTGATACTCTGAGGCTACCAAGTATCGGTAGAGATCGCCGCTGAGGTAAATTGGTAAGTCAAAAACAAATATTCGATTACAAACCAACATCGTTAAAAAACTAAAAAAATAAAATAATAATAAGTAGACAGAAAGAGAGAGAGATAGAGAGAGAGAGAGAGAGAGAGAGGGAGAGAGCGACAGAAAGAAAGATACATTTATGGAGTTAGCGGAAAATACAGAGTGTTTTTCTAGCTGCGCTTTTGGTGTCATTTCTGGTTTAGCTTCACTGCATCTAGAATCTTAATTATTTATTTTGATTTTGGATTTTTGATTTTTGGTTTTGCTTGGAGAAGCTTTGGAAATAGTTGCTTTTGGAGTGCCCTCTACCTGTCCGGTCCGCCCTTATTATCCTTAATTTTGGCATCCCACCTAAAGGTAACCACCGATATGGCTGGCGGTGGCTGTGATAGAATTGAACCGTTCGAATCCTGCATAAAGGCGGATGTCTGCGTCATAGTCACGCTTAAGGGATCCATGCCACTGTCATTGCTATAATTATCGATACCTGCAAGTCAAAATTTATGAATCATTTTGAATGGCATATGAATGGTATGTGGATAGCACTCACCGCCCGGCCGAAAGCGATCGAATATCTTGATGGACTCCTTGAACTGACGCAGTTGTTTCTCCACCTCCTCCACCGAGCTACCATCCACAATGAAGACATCCACCAGTTCGTCCGTCAGCAGCTGGCAGGAGTAGCCAATGTTGATGGCAGTTTCTGGAATTTTGTGGAAATTACTGGTCAATTGCAAATGGGTTTTGGGCCAATTTTGTGGATTACCCACCCTGTTTGTCGCCAGTTAGCACCCAGATCTTGATGCCCGCATTCTGGAGATTGGATATCGATTTGGGCACACCATCCTGCAGTTTATCCTCGATGGCCGTCACACCCAGCAGATCCATGTCGCTCTCAATCTCCTCGTACATCGCATTGAGCTTCTGTTCGCGCGAATCCATCGACAGAGAAGCTTCCTGATGTCGCAATCGCCAGTCGTTGTAGTAGTCTTTGCTCAGCTGACGTTCCGCTAGCACCAGAGTCCGTAGACCCTCTCCGGCGAATTTCTGCAGCGAATGAGTATAGTGGTTATAAGAAAATGTACGCTCAGAAAATAAATCACTCGCAATATACAAAGAAGTTCGACATATTTTTGGGCACCAAGGGCTCCTCATCTTATTATTCAGATATTCAATTATATATTATATTAGATTAGTTAAGTACATATAGCCACTAAGCAGACAATAAATAGAGGCGTCAAATCTACTAAAACCTGCTGCATGTTTTCCAGTTCAGAGTGTAAACAACTAAACTAGTAACTTACATTCAGGTGGTCCTGGGTGCGCGCCTTCATGTCTTCCTGACCGCCGCGCAAGCGATCGTATATCACGTTATCCGCACCCTTGCAGTAGAGCACCACGGATTCGGAGCGCCGCAGGATGACGGACATGCGTTTGCGCACATTGTTGAAATCGAGTATGTGCAGCAGCTCGTATTCCTGTAGGACAGACAACAAAATAAATATACAGTCATCGTTGGGGTCAAAATATAAATATATCAGATATAACAAAACAAGTGGGAAGAAGTCCAAGAATAACATAATGCGAAAACTTTGAAGTCTAGAGAATAACATTTGAATTGATCATTGAAGATGTGGATGACGAATCCAAAACAGATTTATATGATTACCGACCGAGGGACTCGATTGTATGTAAGTCGATCAGGATCAGGATTGGGACATTCCAAGTGGACAACGACTCCAAAGTGCACTGCTATTATCTGGCGTATTCCAAATAATAACTTACCTCGAGGTTGCCCATCACTTCGATGGTAATACTATTTGGTGTGCGTGAGCGGAACACAAAGCCAAAGTTGCGAGCGGCTGAGACGAGGGCCGCCTCATCCGGACTCTGCGCCTGGTACTCCAGTCGGCCGTCGACAGTCTCCGCCATAACCGTATGGCAGAGGGCCAGCAGGCGGAAGAAGTTCTGGGCATGCCGCTCATCCGAGTGCACCGCATCCAGCAGTGTGCGATCGTACCACCGAAAGTCGCTCTCGTAATGCGGATTGGCCGAGAAATCGATCGGTTCGAGTACCTGAAACATCGAAACAGTTATCATTATTCGGCTAGATGGTGCAAGCCACATTTATAGGTTTGTTTAATCTCAATGTTCAATGTTGTACTTGGAAGCAGTTTTGGATTTGCATTATTGTAGCACAGCGCAGGCATATCCAATTTAGATACGATATCGAGCTTACAATATATACAAGATATCTGTTAGAATACGGCATTGTTGTAAGATGATGCGTTATTTGTTATTAGCTCATTATACGATCAGCAGATAGATAAAGCTGATGATTACAAATGTGGATATGTCAAGATTATGTTCGTTCTATGCGAGTTTGTTAAATATATGATTTGAGCGCAGTTCAACTTGGCATATTGGCAAACAAAAAAGTAGCACAAAAAGCAGTCAATAATATTGTGACCAGCTGATCCTTACACACATACACACACACAAGCACACACACACACACACACACATAGGAAAGGACACACAATGAAAGCACTAAGCAGACAATCCACAGAGGCATCAAATCGGCACAGATATTCTAGTCGATGTGAGGCCTCCGCGTTGATTGCCTGGTAAAAGTGCTGCAGCCAATAATAAATAATTACAACAGCGAAACGAGTAAAACTCTGGACAAGATTTGCAGATAGAGAAGGAAGGAGTAGGAAGGGAGAACAAGTGGTCGACATGCATACGTGCACTTTTTGGTGTGACGAACTCCAATTTGTGGCAAAGCGGTGGGTGCTTAAATAACGGTGCTGATGTGCGCTGTTCTCGTTGCTGCTGCTGCTGCTACTGCTGCTGCGTGAAGATGTTGCTGCTGCTGCTGTTGCTGTATTTGCGCCAGATTGTCTTTCATTGTTGTGTTGCTGCTGCTGCTGGTGCTGCTGCTGCTGCTGTCGAAATGGGGCACAACAGCCACTGTTGATTTTGGCTGGCTCAAATTGTGTTTGAAATGAGGATGTTTCTGAATTGAATTGAAGCTGCTTGCGATGATTTGTTAGCTGATGATCTTGTGAGCGATTGTTGCTATTGTTGTGTTGCTTTTGCTGTTGTTGTTGTTGTGGTTTGTGTTGTGGTTGAATGTCATGCAAGATTATTACTTTGTCGCTGCTGTTGCTTGTGGACAGACCGGACAATTGACGCCGCATCCGCTGGCCGCCGCGCGTTAAGCAAGCGCCCAATCTCTTGCTACCACCGACACTGCCACTATCCGTATCACGGTCACTGCCACTGCCACAGCCCGGATCATTCAATTCATTGGCGCTGCTTTGTGGCAGCAGATAATGCACCTGTTTCGGTGCCAACGGATTCGCCACGCTGCTCACCGTCGGCGACATCAGTTCGCCGGCAATGCGCCCCTGCAGCTGCTCCGGCTTGTTGACCAATTGGGTGCCACCCGTGCTCGTTACCAGCACAGCACTCTTTATCCTCTTCTTTGTCGCATGCACCTCAGCGGCATGCACCAGTATTGTGGGCGCTGATGTCGGCGTTGCTATCGTTTTGTTGCATCTGTTGTTGTTGTTGCTGCTGCTGCTGCTTCTGCTGATGCTGCTAGTTTTGAAAATTGATTGCTGCTATAACGAGTAATGTGAGATTGTTTTGCTAGGCGCACAATTAAACATAGACACACAATATTTAGGGGCATTTAGGGGCTACTACAAAAATCGCTATGGTTTTTGTTGCATTTGTTGCATTTATTGCTGTTGTGCCACTAATGTTGTTGTTGCTGTTACATTGCGTGCTACAGTTGCAGCCACTTTCACTTTTTACAGTAAATTTCAGGCTGGATTCTTCTAATATTTAGAAAAACGTTGTCTAATTTCCCCAAGTGTAGTTTTCTATGTGTGCACTTACAGAAAAAATTGAGAAAACATTGTATTTTAGGCAAGCCAATCTAGTTTTTAGGATCATGTTTTCTTATACTTAGAAATGGAAAACTTTCTAATTTGTAGGGCGATATTTTTTTGAGTGTAATTTAGCTGTGCTATAACAGGACACTGGCCAGTCAGCATCCATGTCAATAGACTCCAGGTGCCGCAGAAGCTGCCAAACAGAGGAAGAAGTAACATCTTTGGAACACTGCTGCTTTTCCCCGGCACAGGCTAGGATGCGATTTGCAACCTTGAGAAGCCCACTCCCTAACTAGTTTATCAGAGCTAGCGAACATGGAACCGACCAAGATTGCGAAATTTGTAGACATAACTGGCTAATCTAATCTTTGATCATAGGTTTTACACGAGTGTAGGAGAAATCCGAGCAAGATCCCACACGGTATCACAACGGGCCAAAGATGGCCTAACGTAATCTTATGCTGTGCAACTACATTTTTCTGTCCAGCGTGACATTGACACTCTAAAATCAACAATCAACACACAATTATTTATAAGAAAACTGAAATATTTACAAAGAATCAAAGAATTGAATTCAAAACTAGTAAGTTAAATTGGGATACCTTTTGAAACAAAACCCAAACTATATATTTTAAACCAATTATTTTATCTATGGATAAATAATAAATAAGAAAATAAAATATATATATATGTATATATAGGTTCATTTAGTATTAAATTTTCAATAGCTGAAAGCCAACAATTGTGCAGTGAATTGTGGCTTAAGCGCTTGTAAACATTTCTGTTGGATGCCCCCAACAGGCGCAAAGTGCACACACACACACTCCCAAACACACACACACTTCCAAACACACACACAGTTAGAGAAGAGTTACACACACACACACACACCAGGGACCAACACACCAATTAAAGTGTAGTTCAACAAACCGAAACCTTACTCAACAACCTCTTTTATGCCGGAAGCACCGATACCACCGGACACCAGACTTATATATATATATATATATATAGATAGAGAGAGAGAGATAAATTGATGATAATTGCTCACCTCAGATATTTGTATGGGCTCGCCGGTGCGCAGATCAATGACATCGCCGTAAGTGCGTCCATTGATGCTGCACTTGTTGAATGTCATTATATTTTGGGTGAGGGTGCCCGTCTTGTCCGAGAAGATGTACTGGATCTGGCCCAGCTCCTCGTTGAGCGTTGTGGTGCGTGCTTTGGCATACGTTTGGGTGCGTGCATAGTACATCTCCTCATCCCAATTGATGAGGAATGATTGAACGAATCGTATCACCTACAACATAACATAATGATATATCAACAGAATAATTAAATTAGATTCGACTAATCCGTAAACTGACCTCTACGGAAACATAGAGGGATATTGGCACAACAGTGTTTAAGACTATGGCGTACGAGAAGAATACGAGCAGGCCAATCACCGTCGCACCGGATGCGACCATATCTTGTGGAATTATGTGCTCCCAGGGCAAATACAGTTGAAAATGCTGGCCAATCAGTCCCTCCCAGATGGCGCTGCCGACCGCAAAGAATGCACAAATCGACACCAGAAACAGCACAATCTGATCGTGATGAAATTAAGTATATTAATTACATAAGAATTGCTGTTAAGTAAATAAAGTAGAACGCTTCACCTACCCCAATGATGATAAAGTTGAGCAGGCGGTCGACGCCGGTACTCTTGAACTGTGTCTTGCCCGAGTTCTGCATGAGTTTGGTGTCGACACCGGCAAAGACGACCAGGCCGTAGCACCATTGTGTGTTCCGCAGGACACAGCCGCGCAGCAGGATCTTATCGTTGTCGAGGGCGAAACGCTGATTTTTCCAGATGAGCGTGCCATCGAATTTGTTCAACAGATTGTTCGGCCGCTCACAGATAATCTCGCCCTTGAAATCCCAGAGGAGATCATGCTGCTCGCCCAGCTCCGTTGTCTCCGTTAAGCATTGCTTCGCCTTCAGGTTCGTCTCGCCGTCCAGCTCGGCCGTCTCAATGAAGCAGAGCCCATTCGGCTCCGATGTCGTCAGCAGCAATATATCGGCGGCCACAAACTGATTGTTGTCCAACCGTATCACATCGCCCACCTGCACCTCGGACCACTTTGCCTCGATTAGTTTGCCATTGCGCAGCGTCTTCGACTTGCGGTTGTTCACCTGCGAGTCTGAGAGATGGCGTTGCTGCAAAGTGAAAACTCAAAATTGGTTTGCTATATCGATGGGGTGTACATTTACAACACATACGATATCATCATAGGCATCCTTAACGGCGGTTAACGTTAGCACACCAATCAACGGTATCGCTGTCGTCACTGGCGTCAGCGATGAAATCGCCGGTATTAGTTGCAGCACCAGCAGGCAAAGGAAGTAAAAATTCGCCAGGCGTTGAAACTGCTCCAGCAGATTGAATGGCAGAAACGTTAATAGCGAATACTTCGATGTCTTTATATAGTTGTTCTACACAAACGAGAATAACAAAAAAAAAATACTTGATTAAATGACAAAAACTCATTATGTTTAGAATCTCAGTTAGGGGCGGCAATTATCGATAAGTTTTTGGCAGGCATACATTGAAACGTTGCCAGTTCTGGTAATTAATCGATAAAAACAAAAATCATTGCGACAAACAAAATTGAGCAATACAAATGGCGCAAATTCAAATTCAAATTCAAATATCGCCCTTTGGCGCCAACTTTTTAAATGGCGCACTTAAAACTCTGATTCAAAATTGTTTGCGAATTTGACAAATAATTAAGTGTGTCGATGTAAACTATTAAGGAGTTAAAGATATTTCACTTACGTGATATTTGAATTGAGAATTAAAGTCTTTATCGTTGGCGCGGATTCTGCGTTCATTGTCTGCAAATAGACGAAGAACAATGAATAGTATTAGTAGTATTGGCATTTGAAACAAACGGAAAGAGTCCCAGCTCTGGGGGCAACAAACAACAGGTGGAAATGAGTATGTATTTGTACCCGAGAAATAGTACGAGCTGCGTCTGCGTCGCATTTGCGACAATCTGCGCAGATTCCGGGCCGATGCTGATGTGGAGAGCGGCTGTTCCAGCTGTTCGCAGCTGGGGCTGCTGCTATTGTGGTGGCCGCTGAGCAGCGTTTCGGGTGCACTGCGTCGCCAGCTGACGAGTCGTAGCAGCATCGAGAGACGCGGCTTAGCAGCAGCAGCCACCACCTGTTCTTGCTGTTCTTGTTGTTGCTGCTGCTGTGGCGGCGTTGCCTGTTGCTTATACTGCAGCTCCACATCGCTGAGACTGACTGCTGCTGAGTTTGTTGCTGCTCTTGCTGCTGCTTCACTCACACTATAAAAGCAATCATCATTGTCCACAATGCTCGATGTTGTTGTTGTTGCTGCTGCAAGTCTTGTGTTTCGTGCAGCAAGTGGCGTGGCTATTGTCTGCGTGGAATTGCCAATGTTCATTGTCTCCGGCTGTGCGAGGCGCACCTGCTGTTGCTGCAGTTGCTCCTCCTGCTCCAGTTGCTCATCACAGATCAGCATGCGTCGGCGACGCGATTTACGCGCAAAATGAAACCAACGCGTGCGACGCTCAACTGCTCCTGCTGCTCCTGTTGCTTCTGCTGCTCCTGTTGCTTCTGCTGCTTCTGTTGCTTCTGCTGCTCCTGTTGCTGTTTGCTCGGCATCAGTCTGTGGCAACTGCTCTAGCGGCTGTTGCTGTCCCTCATCATCAATATTGATTTGACAGGTGTGCAACACGGATAGCTCCAGTGTATCTGGACGTTGGCGCCTTTTTTGCTGCGCCTCGCCGCATTTTCTGGCGCCGGACATGACCTCGCCTATATCTCTCTCTATCTCTCTCTCTCGCTCTCTCTCTCACTCTTGCTTTTATTGACACCTCGTTGCTTTAGCTGTTCGTTGGCCAAGCTTCATCTTTGGCTATATTTTCATATATATACTTTTATTTTTGTTTATATAAAAATGTTCTATGTTTACGGCTTGGTTTTTCTTTTTTTTAAATAAAAGCCGCAATATTACTTTAAAATTTACATTGTAGATTAAAACAAATGTTTCTGCATTTGAATCGGAATCTTTTTAAAACATATTAAAATTTAAATAAAAAAAACAATATATATATAAATATAATTTTTAATGTTTCTTTGAGGGATTTTTGAAAATTTCAGGGCATTATGTTAACCAAGTGCATTGTTAGAGCAAAGGGCAAAGTTGATGGCCATGGCCATAGTCATCGTTAACGTCATCGTCAGGGTCAGCAACACCTTGGCAAGATATTAATATGCATTGAACAAACAACTATTAGCCATCAATTAACCATTGACAAACTGTGGCATTCAGCAATGTGTTTTTGACAAGAACATTGCATCGCGTGCAGCAAATAACACATTACCGCTGGACAACAGCAGAAACAGGTGCAATTGCAACACCCACAACTGATTCCAAATTCTACTAACGATTACCTACTTAACGCTGCCACCAGCAGCGTGTGGATAAGAGGTGAGAGGGGAAATTTGTTTAAATACTCTAGACAGCTTTGGGGAATTCCAAACATGAAATTTATTCAAGTGTTTATCGACATTCTTCTTAAATCGACAGATTCATTGCGACAGATGTTTGCAGCTGCCATTAATTTAGCCTAACTTGCAACTTGTACAACTGCATACTATAATTTTATGACCACAGGCTACAAGCAAACAATAACCAGTAAATGGAAATCTGTTTTAAATATTTCACATTCTTGTTGTTCGAATAATAATTGTGTGACAACGCGAAACTTGAGTTCGTTTCAATTATTTAGTTTTCTTTTGTTTTTCTTAATAGACGCGCGATTCTCTCTAATTATAATTCTAAATAATTATACAAATATGTTAATTGGTTCTCATTGATTTTGCAAATTTGAGAGCAAAAATTGAGCAAAAATCAAAAATAAGAACAAATATCAAGATATGTAAATTGGACAGGCAAATGGAGAAATAATGAGGAAACTGGGTCTCAGCATATGCACAGTTGTGCTCAAACTAATAGTTTAAGTAGTATTAACATCTCTTAATCTTTTTGATATCTTTGTTAAAACAAAATCATATCTAATTTATTTGTTTGCTCTATTTGTAGATCTACTGGAGCATAATACAATACTGTTTCTTGAATTTTCTTTATTCTATAATAAAGAATAATTTAACAACTATTTCTGTTCATAGTTCATAAATAAATATTGTATTATTCAACATATGCACATAAATTTAAGTATTTGTCAAATAATTAACAAATGGCATGAATGCCCAAGCAATCAGTGCTATCGACTTTAGAGATCCCCGTAAAATCGTAAGTTTATTTTTTCAAATAAAGTTTTATAGCTGTTTTCACGACCCGAAGCGGAATAGGATTCCCGGTCACAGAAAAAACAATACAGCAGGTGTTTAGTCGATTCGACGCCTCAATGTATTTTCTTCTTGGTAATGCAAGCGAACAGCAAAGTTCTCTCTCTCTCTCTCTCTCTCTCTCTCTCCTCTTTAAGCTTTGCTTGATCTCTTTAAAAAGCTCTCTAAAAAACTGTATCGCCCTCGCCTTGTTGATCGTCGTCACTTTCGCTGTTGAAATTTCGTTTTTGTCAAGCCCCTGATTGAAATCTGATGATAATCTCTGGGATCTTAGATACATATAATCGCTCAGACTAAATTCACATTAAAGCCAAACCAAGAGCTTTCAACATTGATCTTTCCTTGTTGAATTTTATACAAAAAAGATCTTTGCCAAAAAGTGCCTGTGTGTGCGTGTGTGTGTGTGTGTGTAATGTAAGCAGCCAACTATTGAATGAATCGAGAATGAATCCAGAGAGACACGCTAATTACGCCGGCTACAGAAGCACATGCACCACTACTACTACTAACTACATACACATACACACACACACACAGACACTATTTGCTCTCTTACGCTTTCATCCGATTGCTACGTAAGAGCAGCACATTAAAAGAGATTCGTATGCGACGTAAAATAAATAGCCGGCAAGGCTGAGCTACTCTGTGTGTGTGTATGTGTGTATGTGTGTATATATGCATGTTACAATGTTTATTATATTTGTGTGTTTTTGTTGTTTTGTGTTGCTCTCCCTCCAGCAGCTTAGAAACGGCATGAGTCACGCACGTGAATTATGCTCCTTTTCCATTGTTTTTTGCCTACAACACTGGGGTTTTCTTTCCCTTAACGAGTGCGTTGTCGCATGCGTCACCATGGCAAAGTCGCCTTAGCTTCCAAAAAATTAACTACATGTATCAATGTGTGTGTGTGTCTATGTGAGTAGTACACGAAAATCGAGAAAATGCGAGAGACGCAAACATATCGAGCCAATAATGCAAAGGCGAATCGATGAGGGCTCAATAATAATAATGCTGAGGCCTCAGCAGCAGCGCAGCAGCAGCAGACAAACAAAATTGTGGCGCGCGCGTTGAGCGAGCATCGAGTGTGTGGGGATCAAGGGCAAGACGTTTGGTGAGGAGTAGGGGTGCGGGGGGATTCGTTGTGGGTTTGGGTATTTGTTGTTCTGCTGCTGCTGCTGCTGCTGCTTTCTGCCAGGTGCCAAATAGCAGATGTTGACGACGACGAGAAGAACTGCAATAATAAACAGAAAAAGCAGCACCAACAAGAAAATGTTTGCTTTTGTTGCATTTGCGATATTTTTGCTATTTGCGTACATTTTTAGCACATTTCTTATTGCACTCTTTTGCAATGTTTTTCGTTGTTGCTTTCCACTAATAAACTTGTATTTATTTGTTATTGTTTTCGCACGGAATTATATCATCATAAATTGAACTGTGCAATAATGTTTTGTGCAATATAAAACACACATTTTTCGGGTAAAAACACACAAAAAAAAAAGAAAAGAATAACAAATAACACGAAGAAGAACGCGAAAAACGCGAGAAACAAGCGCTGACCAAACAAACGGTAAACAGCAACCGAGAAACTGCCAAGCAAACTGCAAAACCGAAACGACGACAGCGACGACGACGCGTCAGTGGCAGCAGCAGCAGCAGCAACACAGACGCCGACACTGACGCAATGGCCACCAAGCAACCGAACTTACACACACCGACCAGCTACAGCCAGAGCCACAGCCTGACAGTGCCGCATTAGGCTCGCGAGAGCCAGCAACGATGAGGACGCCGACGCCGCTGCCAGCTCCATTGCCATTGCCAGGACAACGGCGGCAAGTTACTGATGAGAAAAAAATGAAAAAGAAAATGAGCAAAACATAGCGTACAGCAACAACAGCAACTGAGAAGGGAGCCGTGGATAAGAGAAGCACAGTTCCTTTAATTAAGCAGCAGCTTTAGAAATATGATGAAGCCCGCAACCTTCAACCTGCAAATGCAGTGGAAGCGATGCAGTGCAACTAAAGTGAGTTTCATATTTAATTAACGTCAAAAGTGAGTAAAATGAGTTAATGAGGTTTAATCACGTTCAAATGTAGGCAGGAGAAGACATTTTAAACCCCACAAAGTATGCTTTGCTTTTTTCCAGCTCAACGATCTAAATCCTTAAGTTAAGCTTTTGAATAATTGAATTTAATTATTGTTTATTTAATTTATGATATTTAAAATTGTGTCGAGTTTAATTCTTCAACTTTGGTAAGTGTGTTCAGATGTCGTCATTGTGCCAATTGTATTCAATATTGTCAAGTTTGTCAAGCGTCAAAATTAGCAAAATGCTCAGCGAGAACGGCTGTTTGATGCTACGCTGTAAGTTAGACAAAGCGACAGAAAGGGACAAAGAGAAAGCGAGAGAGAGAGAATGATAGGGGGAGTGGCGTCATAAGAGAGCCCACGTGAAAAGACAACAATTACAAGCAAAAACTAAGTGCGCGACTCTTAAGCAAATTAACACAGAGTGTATGTGTGTGTGTGTGTGTGCGGGCTGCAGTTGGAATTGGGGTGAACGATTTGAACTGACCAAACGAACACAGCTTGTTAAGGCTATCTATGCATGTATGTATGTACGTATGTGTGTGTGTGTGTGTGTGTGTGTGTGTGTGTGTATATGCAGCCTCGATTAATGCTTATTATATTTGGCTTGTTTTCTTCTTTCAAAGGGCACATCCTTGCAGATATTAACTTATGGTTAAATTTCGAAATTTATGATTGTCAAATTCTATAATCAAGTTTCGCGATATCATATTGTTTCATAGTATACATAAAAAAATATATATGCGAACCGGAAGTCGCATTATAATTATCACGGACGCAGCCATGGAGGGTACAATTTTCGTAATGAATGTTGGGTGGAAAGTGTGTGTGTCACAACTGAAGGTAAACAGCTACCCATTGAACACTGAAAACTCACTTTCTCTGCTTATTCGTCAATTATTTCAGCAAATGGCAAACAATTGCATGTACATGTATATATATATATATATATATATATATATATATATATATATATATATATATATATGAAAATTCCTCATAGGTTAACAAGTAATGCATGAACTGGTACATTCATGCAACATGCAACAGGTAGGTGAAAAACTAATTGCTTGTAATTTGGCAGTTAATGTAACCTGACAAAAATAGTATTACATATATTATATATATGCATATATTTTTATACCCTGAAAATGGGTAATAAGGGTATAATGGTTTGTGCAAATGTATGTAACAGGCAGAATGACGCATCTCCGACTTCATAAAGTGTACATATTCGTGATCAGGATCAACAGCCGAGTCGATATAGCCATGTCCGTCTTTACGTCTTGCAGACCTTCTCACATTTGGGTGCAAGACTTTCCAAAGGGAAATTTGGCAATAAAAGTAGAATATATTTAACAACTGGGTTCATGGTATATCGTAGTCGAGCTCACTCGACTACATCAATCTTACTGGTTTATTTATTATTTTGTTAATCTTAATATTTTAAAAATTATAAGTATATTGCGAACTTCAATCGAGAAAACTTTCAAATTAAAATTCGCATTGGATGGAGACGTGTCCGGCCTATTTATATGAACACTGTTAGCTAAACGAGGCTACGATTTGAAGTGATAAACATAAACCGTTTGAATTTACACTTCAACTGACAATATCTAATATGTATATACAATATGCACAAAAATTCGCTTCAACAATTTTAAAGTGTCTACACAAATAATAAATAATATAAAGTGTAATAGAGGCAAGTCTCTCGAATCTATCACATATCTGCCAGTTGCGAAATTGGCAACCACCCTTACGACCACTAAGCACACACAGAAAACAATGGCCCAAAAGATACTTTATCTCTGGCGGCCATAATGATGCCACAGTTATTGAACATTCGCCCCGTTGCAATTAAATAACTTACAAATTGCGCACATGCTGCCCCAGTCAAAACTATCAATTAATGTAAGAGCTTTGCACATAAAAAAAAAACAAAATTAACAAAAAAAAAAAAGTGTGGCGAAACAAACAACAACAACAACAATAGCAACGGCAAAGGCACAAATCATGACCCAATAAAATACACACAACGGAAATGATTCCATCAACTTGAAAAACTTTTTGTTGCTATAGTTGTAGCTGTAGTTATTGTTGTTGTTGTTGTTATTGTTGTCATTGTTGCCATTGCCGGCATTCCATTGCGGCGCTCATTTCATTCATTCGTTCGCTCAGAAAAACAACAAATGGAGCGCGTAATAAATTGACATATTGTATGTTGTTTTTCTTATACCCTGTAATCCATTACTAATGAGTGAGCAAAGGTAAATATAGGCAAAAGTCAGTAGGAAGAAGATAACATTCTTGTTAAAAAAAAAAAAAGTTGGAAGCTAATTGATATAAAATTAAAATATTAAATGTAAAATTTGAATTGAATAAAAAAAAAGAGAAAGTTAATAATAAACCTTATCGATTTTGACACCATTCCAAATATTTATATATTTAATGATATGAACTAAAAGTGGTCTACAAATTTAACACTAAAATATCTAAGAAACATAAATGCTGTTATTGTGGAAGCACTTCCTGTACAGACACACATATATACTATCATGCATAAGGTACAGGGTATCGGCTCAACTAGCTAGATTTTGCTATTTCAGTTGTAGATTGTTCGTTTGTGTTATTCTGCTATGCCCCACCCATTTATAAGGGGCTTCGCATATACTTAGACTCCTCAATGGGTGTCCACCTGACGGTCGGAAACAGAGACTCCAAGAAGCAGTGGATTAATGGAACCGCGACTGAAGCGGAAATCATGTCAGGGTCAACTGACCGCTTGTTAGGGCTTTGGGTATCCGATCCAATTCGCCAAGAACTGGGCCAATGTCAACGCTGGAAGCATTACTAGTTATAAGCGTATTGTTCACTTGCTGTAACAAATCAGCATACACCTGATCGATACTAAATACAGATGGATATGTAAGCACAATTTAATCAAAGTAGCATGCAATATTCATGCCCTGTCCAAGTAACCTGCATATAATTACATGTGATAATAGACTAGCTAATGGGTACAACAATGGTTGGTTGTAATCGTCCAATAAGTCAAACTACATTTAATAGTCATAATTGCATCGTAATACAAGTGCGAGTAATAGCCTACTCTGGTCTCGAATAACAGTTATTGGATATGTCTCTCTCTCTCGATTTAACTAACAGTTGGAAGAACGATTTTCGAAATTCATTTACAAAAATATAATCGAAAACAATCGCATTTAGGTTTAAAACTCAACAGTCACAACAGTGTGAACCGATTTTCAACGACCACAACAAATCGCACTAAAATCAAAATCCCTCCAAAAGTCTTCTTCTTGTTTCTTGATATAATTAAGTATAGTGAATAAAATTAATTCAAGCACTTGTATATGCTTGTTATATACTATATATATATACTATACTATATACTTGTTATATCGACTAATTGTAGTATAAAATAAAAAATATGAATATGTATAAATATGCACATCAAATTATCGAGGGTGAACGGCAGGTTCAAGTTCCATTCAAATTTCTTCGCCTGCGATGTTGCCAGATATGTCCGTTTGACTGTTTGCACAGGAGCGTTGCCATGTCTGCCAGCAGCTGGCAGGTGTTTGCACTAATCTGGCAGTGCTATTGCCAAATATTCAGCAATGTTGCCAACTTTAGAACTACGTGGGCATGCCTCAACTAACTGGTTCAGATAACCGTAAAATCGTTAGTTCATACTGATTATTTTAATCTGAAGCTATTAACTGTCGAATATCTTTAAATAACCATATCTTTAATAATTATTTAAATAAAAAAAGCTAGCATTAGAACTCTATTATTATTATTATATACATTTTATTTTTGGACAGTTTAGAAAAATCGTTTCTGGAATTAAGAAAAAAAGGCACAAAACTAAGGTGAGTTGTATGCCGATTTTCGGCGTTTTATTTTTCTGAACTTGAAATATATATTTGCTGGGAAATCGAAATATCGATAATTGCAAGTCGGTAAGACCGCAAATATTTTACAATTTAAAAACGAGAGTCCCCAAATGTGGAAGGTATATTACAGTTAACCGAATTCATGGCTCGATACAAAAAATATGTTGGCCAAGTCGGTCGCCCCAAAAAATTGCTGATTGCTATTAAGTTTTGTTTATTTTATTTTATTTCTTTACTTATTCTTAAAGGTAACAATTCTTATGCTTAAGAACTTGGTTAAATATGAAACTTTACCACATAACTCTCGTATTAGCATTTAAGACTATAGTTATATCGTTGAATCCAGTAAATTTATGATTAGAATGTGACATATATTGGTGGAAGTACAGTAAACACTCACCTTTGGCCGATTGTGGTTGAGTTTTTGTGCCCA